>OX387329.1:13589138-14963877 GCA_947562085.1 Eudonia lacustrata | reverse complement strand
ATGTTTTGAATGGAATGGATGGTGCTTCTCAAGTAGACGTGATCTACACGGATTTTGAAAAAGCCTTTGACCGCGTAGATCATGTCTTACTTCTCAGAAAGCTATGGGAACTTGGCATAAGGGGAAGTCTATATAGGTGGTTTGAATCTTATTTACGTAACAGGAGTCAGGCGGTAGTAATGGCAGGCTATTGTTCTAACTACATAACGGTTCTATCGGGTGTTCCACAGGGATCAATACCTGGACCCTTGCTATATGCTTCTTATTTATATGACATCTCAAAATGTTTTGATTTTGCAAAATTTTTAATGTATGCCGATGATACAAAAATTTATATGAAAATTAATAATATACAGGACTGCTATAATTTACAAGAAGACTTAAATAGATTAAACACTTATTACACTATAAATAGAATAAATATCAATGTAAATAAATGTTCATACATGTCTTTCACTCGTAAAAGGAAACCTGTTAAGTTTAATTATAGTATTAATAGTTCCTCACTTGCAGAAACAAAACAAGTTAGAGATTTAGGTATTCTACTGTATTCAAAACTAACTTTTATAGAACATATTGAAAATATTACTGCCAAAGCATTTAGAAAACTAGGATTCATTTTGCGAGTGACTAGACATTTTTCTGATAAACACTGTCTAAAAGTTCTTTATTATACATATGTCAGGAGTGTTCTAGAATACTGTAGTAGTATCTGGAACCCACGGTATCTCATACATACCCAAAATATAGAAAAAATACAGATCAAGTTTCTTAAACATTTGTGCTATCGCGATCATCGTGAATGTTCCGAGTACAGGGATTCCTGTAGTTACTACCGCCTCTTAACGCTTGAGAATAGACGTTGCCTTATCGACATGTTATTTCTGTATAAAATATGCAACGGTGATATAGACAGCGCCGACCTTGTTACTAAGGCATTGAATTTATGTGCTCCATCTACCCGAACTAGGCATACAAAACTTTTTAGCTGCATGTTTGCACGGAGTAATTACGCTCAAAATTCAGTAATAAATCGTCTTCAGAAAACATATAATGAAAAATTTTCTTCAACAGACTTATTCTGTTCTTCATTGAGCTCTTTTAAAAATGACATTGGCAATTTACTTTCAACTTCTATGTAAAATAATGATTAGTAGTATATGTTAGTTATATTATGTTGTGTATTTAATCATTTTATAGTATATATATATATATATATATATATATATATATATATAGAGATCCCTTTACGGTAAATGTTGATCAGACGCGACTTCACGCGAGCACTTTGTTGATCCGAAAATGCATGTTGATCCGGCGCCTTTTGTTGATCCAATATGCATCTCTGGTAACTAATGTGGCTCCGACCGGATCAACATCTACACTCACGGGACTGCTTACTAACATTCGCCGAAGTTGATCCGATATACAAATCCACCTTGCGATAGTTACGGAAAATGTTGATCCGATTTAAATGAGCCAATCAGAGCACAGCAAACGATCGGATTGGCTGAAAGCAGCCGCGACGTTGCCGTTTCGTATCTTTGGCAACAAAATAAGAATAAAAGCTTCATACAATGTGCGCTCCGACAACCGCTCACGGACACGTAGTCAGTCGGAATCAAAGGCGGTTTCTGGGTAATGCGAGCGCGAGTGCCGCCCGCTGCATTGTAAGTCAATTGTGAACTAGTAGTTTACGTTATCGGAATAAGCTGACATTTTGTACACTTAAGTAATCTTGATGACAATGCAATAATATGGTGACCTGGACCTGATGCTGCAGCCAGGATCGTCTCTCACAAGGGAACTCCTCTATGTATATATATATATATGCAGCCAGGATCGTCTCTCACAAGGGAACTCCTCAATGGTTAAGCTTATAGAGTTGAAATTTGGACCCCCGACGACAATGCAATAATGTGGTGACCTTGAGCTGATGCTGCAGTCAGGATCGTCTCTCACAAGGGGAACTCCTCAATGGTTAAGCGTATAGAGTTGAAATTTGGTAAACGTATGTACATCCGATGACAATGCAATAATAAGGTGGCCTTGACCTGATGCTGCAGCCGGGATCGTCTTCTCATGAACAACTGTTAACTGTCTCGAGTTCAAATTTCACAGAACGCTGATTATGGCTTGTATTCACTACACAGTTTGGACCTGCCAAACTGGCGGATGTCCAACAGTGGACTTCAAATGTTTCTTGAGCTATAGTTTGTCAAAACAAATCTAATGAGCACAAACACAACGAGGATATTGCTTAGTTGAAGAGTTCCTATGGCCAACTTCCGGCTTCCATCATCAGACCAGCTCCATGGTACCATATTATTGCATTACCTCATCATCATCATTAGCCCAAACTAGTCCACTGCTGGACATAGGCCTCCCAACAAGGCGCGCTACTGAACCCAATCCTCGGTTCTCCGATTCAGTCGCTGCCAGCCACCTTACACAAGATACCTAGGTATGCCAAATTTTATCTCAATCAGGCACCGGAAAGTAGGTCAAAATTAATTTACTTGATTTGAACCGGAAAGACATACGAACGAAACTAGTTAATTAATAAAAGCTAGTAATTAGGCAATCCATACTTTCATATTGCATACTTAAATTACAATCTATCAAATCTATCACAGCACTAAATTAGTGTGCTAGATTAGTTTTGTATGCCTAGTTCGGGTAGATGGAGCACATAAATTCAATGCCTTAGTAACAAGGTCGGCGCTGTCTATATCACCGTTGCATATTTTATACAGAAATAACATGTCGATAAGGCAACGTCTATTCTCAAGCGTTAAGAGGCGGTAGTAACTACAGGAATCCCTGTACTCGGAACATTCACGATGATCGCGATAGCACAAATGTTTAAGAAACTTGATCTGTATTTTTTCTATATTTTGGGTATGTATGAGATACCGTGGGTTCCAGATACTACTACAGTATTCTAGAACACTCCTGACATATGTATAATAAAGAACTTTTAGACAGTGTTTATCAGAAAAATGTCTAGTCACTCGCAAAATGAATCCTAGTTTTCTAAATGCTTTGGCAGTAATATTTTCAATATGTTCTATAAAAGTTAGTTTTGAATACAGTAGAATACCTAAATCTCTAACTTGTTTTGTTTCTGCAAGTGAGGAACTATTAATACTATAATTAAACTTAACAGGTTTCCTTTTACGAGTGAAAGACATGTATGAACATTTATTTACATTGATATTTATTCTATTTATAGTGTAATAAGTGTTTAATCTATTTAAGTCTTCTTGTAAATTATAGCAGTCCTGTATATTATTAATTTTCATATAAATTTTTGTATCATCGGCATACATTAAAAATTTTGCAAAATCAAAACATTTTGAGATGTCATATAAATAAGAAGCATATAGCAAGGGTCCAGGTATTGATCCCTGTGGAACACCCGATAGAACCGTTATGTAGTTAGAACAATAGCCTGCCATTACTACCGCCTGACTCCTGTTACGTAAATAAGATTCAAACCACCTATATAGACTTCCCCTTATGCCAAGTTCCCATAGCTTTCTGAGAAGTAAGACATGATCTACGCGGTCAAAGGCTTTTTCAAAATCCGTGTAGATCACGTCTACTTGAGAAGCACCATCCATTCCATTCAAAACATCATCCGTAAATATGGCCAAATTTGTATTTGTGGATCGTGCCTTAAAGAAACCGTGTTGCTCTGGTGGTATCAAGGTGGAAACTATTGGGTATAAATAACAACTATATCTTCGGATGGATGACCAAAAATCTGTCATCTCGAGCTCCTCCGTGCTTCGGAAAGCACGTAAAGCCGTTGGTCCCGGAAGCATTAACCGTGGTTGCGTGGGTTATGGTGCGTTCTCCCAATCCATTCATAGGGAAGGCTCGTACCCCAGCAGTGGGGACATAAATTGAGTAGGTGATGTGTGTTCTGTGGTGATGATGATGAGTCTTCTTTGCGAGCTATGTGTTTGTTTACAACAAAACGCGAACGTTTAAAAGTGCAAATATATTTCAGCTGTGCGTCGTGTCAGTCATCCCAGACGTACTCATGAGCTTCGGTGGTTCCTCAGAAGCATGTGGTATCGCCAAATTTCAGTCAATTGGGAGACTCGGAATAGAAGAGAATAAGAAACATGCTGCGGTTTTGTACGAACTAGTGGAAAAGGAACTAGGAATCCCATCAGACAGGTAATTGAGTCACTTTCAAAATTTCAGAATCTGTGTGGTGATTTTTGAACCAGTAACTCATTCGCACGCTGTGATATCAACACCAAGTAAGAGTGCTCGTTTTTCTCATAGTAAAAGTCACGGTAACTTATTTTTGACATTCAAATTCTCGAACGGTATAGAGGTGTCATATACGTAGTAGTCAAATTGTAGTCAAGTTGTTTTTTATATCTTACGGATAGGCACAGTGCCTTCATCTTAAGGAGTTAATGATGATAAGACCAATGGTGGAAGCGCACATCAACCGGGATCATCAACTACTGAGACACCGGCTATCTTATCTCTAGCTGCCGGAACACAACAATGCTACAAACATTGTTGTTATGGCGACATATTTAGATAAGATGGTGGTGCTAGCCAGGCGGACAAACAAATCCTACCACCAACCAAACCGAGATACAAATATGTACCCACTGCTGGGAATCGAACCAGGGGCCCGACCGCCTAACCAATCGCTTTGACTTCGTGTGTGGTTTATGACGTCATCTTGTCGTTTCGTGCCGCCTATGAAAGCAATATCGAAAGCTATAATGAGCTCCTGGTATCATCACCAATGTGTGATCTGTTTGCTGACAGGTGGAGGGAAGTGTGCAGAGAATGTCTGAGGTATTGTGAGATGATTGATAGTGTAAGAATTAGTACTGTATGTTAGTTATTATATTATTAATATTATTATTATTTTTAACTTTAATTCTAAATCTCTTTTTTGTTACTTTTTATTTTTGCTGTTGTTTTTATTGTAGTGTACAACTTACATGTAATAGCAACATTTTTTGTTTTTTGTATAGCATAGCGTATTGGTGTCATACTGTAATGTTGTGTTATTATTTACATGAATAAATGAATAAATAAATAGCCTTTAGCTTTTGATATTGCTTTCATAGGCGGTGGTGCTAGGTGGCAAGATGATGTCATAAACTATACGCGTAGTCAAAGCGATCGGTTAGGCGGTCGGGGGGCAGGGACCTCTAGGTCTGAACCGGTGGTATTAACCACTAGACCACAGTGGCGGTTAGAATATGTAAAAACATTATATATTTTATAGTGTATTTCTAACTTTCTAACTCTTTCTAACTTTCTAATTTCTAACTCTGAGCTTTTTGCAAAATCTTAAACTCTAAGTCTCCAAGATACAGGATTACCTCGTTTGGGACTTTGATGTAACCTATGTTGTGTAACCTTTTTTGTAATAAACTATTACTATTACTATTACTATTACTATTACTATTACTATTACTATTACTATTACTATTACTATGTCACTTTTAATTTCGAGATCATCCTGGCCGCTGAGACCTTTTATCTCCATCTTCATGGCTGAGACACGATTGTAGACGTTTTAAAATAGCAAATTCGAGCCTTCGGCATACTCAAAAAACTATCTTGTAGGTAGGAAATGGGGAATACTTGGTTAGAAGAGAGCTTGATAAGTCAAAGTCATTACTTATTCAAATAAACTTTTCAGAAAGTGTTTTTGAATCGTCCAAACATTTTTTTTACTTAGGTACTATACCCATTCAGGACATCTATTTTTTAGCTGTGGAGAAGAATGGACGCAAGAAACTCCACAGCTTTAAAAAAATAGGCTTCCGCACCAACATAACTGGATCTAGCAATTCAAGTTATTTTCACACTGCCAGAGGCCATAATTGAGGAACTCGATGGAGCAGCGGTTAACGCGCCTGGTCTGCGAGTGCTGAGGTTAAGCTACTTTCGCAAAGGCCGGTCATCGGATGGGTGACCAAAAATGTATCATCTCCAGCTCCTCCGTGCTTCGGAAGGCAAGTAAAGCTGTTGGTCCCGGCTGCATTAGCAGTCGTTAACAACTACCAATCTGCACTGGGCTATCCAACCATTGGGAAGGCTGATGATGATGAGAGGCCATAATTATCATGAGCTCTCAAAGCAGTATTACTGAAATTTTTTGCAGTTCTTCTTTATGGGAAATAGATACTGTAGAGACGTCGTGTATTGGGTCTTGTTTTCACAACCGCAATGCAACATTGCTACTTCACTCCTTGCTTTCCGAAGCACGGAGAGGCTCGAGATATTTTAATTTGGTAACAGGTTCGGAGACCCTTTGAGAGTTCGAGTCAAGACTCGAACTGAATGAGTCCTAGTCCGAGTATTTCTTATACTTGTTTTTTTTATATTTATTTTTTTACTTTTTTTTTTATTTTTTTTATTTTTTTATTTTTTAAGTTCAGTTCGAGTTCGAGTTCGAGTTCGAGTTCGAGTTCGAGTTCGAGTTCGAGTTCGAGTTCGAGTTCGAGTTCGAGTTCGAGTTCGAGTTCGAGTTCGAGTTCGAGTTCGAGTTCGAGTTCGAGTTCGAGTTCGAGTTCGAGTTCGAGTTCGAGTTCGAGTTCGAGTTCGAGTTCGAGTTCGAGTTCGAGTTCGAGTTCGAGTTCGAGTTCGAGTTCGAGTTCGAGTTCGAGTTCGAGTTCGAGTTCGAGTTCGAGTTCGAGTTCGAGTTCGAGTTCGAGTTCGAGTTCGAGTTCGAGTTCGAGTTCGAGTTCGAGTTCGAGTTCGAGTTCGAGTTCGAGTTCGAGTTCGAGTTCGAGTTCGAGTTCGAGTTCGAGTTCGAGTTCGAGTTCGAGTTCGAGTTCGAGTTCGAGTTCGAGTTCGAGTTCGAGTTCGAGTTCGAGTTAGAGTTAGAGTTAGAGTTAGAGTTAGAGTTAGAGAGTTAGAGTTAGAGTTAGAGTTAGAGTTAGAGTTAGAGTTCGAGTTCGAGTTCGAGTTCGAGTTCGAGTTCGAGTCCGAGTCCGAGTCCGAGTCCGAGTCCGAGTCCGAGTTCGAGTTCGAGTTCGAGTTCGAGTCCGAGTCCGAGTCCGAGTCCGAGTCCGAGTCCGAGTCCGAGTTCGAGTTCGAGTTCGAGTTCGAGTTCGTGGCAACCAATCCAACATTGGCGGACGTGACTTTTTATGTAAAATCAATTATGGGTATTATTTCCATGGTTTTCGGGGGTGCCGATTTCGAATACATTTATTTATTTATTTATTTATAGAAACCAACAGCTTATTACTATGTGTGCCTTATCTACTGATGCTTATAGTAAGTAAGTTAAGTAGTAAGCCAATTACAGGTTTCTGCATTTAAATGTAAAATAATGTAAAATAGAAAAAAAGAGGTCACAATATTTTGTGAATATTTTGTTTCTCTCAATAGAAATAAAAATAAAACGCTATAAACGGAACACTAACCAACTTTTAACAAAATAAACTTTTCCTTACCTAGAACTTTTAACCCATTACCTAAGAATTAAGCCTTATTAAGAATTTAACCTTGCAATGAGCGTGAGTCATTGAATGCTGCTCTTTAAATGAGAAAAAATACTGAATATATTTAATAATAATTAATAATAATAATAATTAATAATTATTATATAATGTGTAGACCACCACCGGATTACTTTGTATTTTCTGCACTACTTAATTATCGCACTTGATAGCTTCGATTGTTTTTTTAAAGGTAAATTTGGACAGGAAGAAAACATCTTCCTTGCATTTTTAGCATTTGCAGTTAGCAGTCCATGGTTTTCGGGGGTGCCAATTTCGAATACAACATCTATTTCGAGATTGCATAACGCTGGCTGAACCCTACGAGATAGATCAAAATAATATACTAGGTACAGTATTGTACACCTTAACTACAAAAAAGTCCGCGATGGTATATGTCTATCTCTTAGGGATAACCTACAATAATCATTTTGTATCATTTACTTTTTACGAGAAATAATGGCTTATTTACGAAGCAATTTTAAACAATACAGCATTAATCCTAATCCAATTACCTTAAATAGATTGTGCATTTAATATAGATCAATATGTATACCTTTACGGTAAATTAGATACCTTTACGGTAAATGTTGATCAGGCGCGACTTCACGCGAGCACTTTGTTGATCCGAAAATGTATGTTGATCCGGCGCCTTTTGTTAATCCAATATGCATCTCTGGTAACTAATGTGGCTCCGACCGGATCAACATCTACACTCACGGGACTTCTTACTAACGTTCGCCGAAGTTGATCCGATATACAAATCCACCTTGCGATAGCTACGGAAAATGTTAATCCGATTCAAATGAGCCAATCAGAGCACAGCAAACGATCGGATTGGCTGAAAGCAGCCGCGACGTTGCCGTTTCGTATCTTTAGCCACAAAATACAGAATTAAAGCTTCATACAATGTGCGCTCCGACAACCGCTCACGGACACGTAGTCAGTCGGAATCAAAGGCGGTTTCTGGGTAATGCGAGCGCGAGTGCCGCCCGCTGCATTGTAAGTCAATTGTGAACTAGTAGTTTACGTTATCGGAATAAGCTGACATTTTGTACACTTAAGTAATCTTGATGACAATGCAATAATATGGTGACCTGGACCTGATGCTGCAGCCAGGATCGTCTCTCACAAGGGAACTCCTCAATGGTTAAGCGTATAGAGTTGAAATTTAGACATTTATGTACACCCGATGACAATGCAATAATGTGGTGACCTTGACCTGATGCTTCAGCCAGGATTGTCTTTCACAAGAGAACTCCTCTATGTATATATATATATGCAGCCAGGATCGTCTCTCACAAAGGAACTCCTCAATGGTTAAGCTTATAGAGTTGAAATTTGGACATTTATGTACACCCGATGACAATGCAATAATGTGGTGACCTTGAGCTGATCCTGCAGTCAGGATCGTCTCTCAGAAGGGAACTCCTCAATGGTTAAGCGTATAGAGTTGAAATTTGGTACACATATATACACCCGATGACAATGCAATAATGTGGTGACCTTGACTTGATGCTGCAGCCAGGATCGTCTCTCACAGGGGAACTCCTCAATGGTTAAGCGTATAGAGTTGAAATTTAGACATTTATGTACACCCGATGACAATGCAATAATGTGGTGACCTTGACCTGATGCTGCAGCCAGGATTGTCTTTCACAAGAGAACTCCTCTATGTATATATATAAGGTGACTGAAAACAATGTCAAAAACGACAAGGGTTGGTCAAGTCAAGCTTTTTAAAAATAAAAGTGGCCAAAAAAAAAAAGTGTTTTTTTTTTTTCAATTTTAATTTAATAAATAGGTACATAACGCATCTAGTACATTTAAATTAAGTTATTCGTTAGGTATCAAATTTATTTTAAAGCGAACTAAAAAAATAATAGAAAACTAATAAAAAATAACGATTATTTACTGACTGAGAGACTGGGGCGGCCGTCGACCCGCCGCGTCATAGCGCCAGCCAGCTGAGAGAGATAAATGCCTACGCCTACGTTACATACAGTCTGGCTGGAATGAGTGAGACCCCATTTATTTTCCCTTTACAACTGAATTGAAACTCTAACGACTATCGATAACATCTACTTACCTATGTTATGATATGTGTGTTATGAGCGCAATTCCAATTCTTATCTACGTATTACAAAATAAGTCTAACACACATGAATAGAAGTTACAACTATCTTTCCTTTACAAATTAAATATCAAATGTAGGTAACATCTAAAGTACGACCAATGACCGAACTGCCATGTAGGTATTGCAAAATAAGTCAATCACACAATTCACACATCAAAAGAAGTTACTACCTACTATCTTTCCTTACAAATGAATGATGAAATGTAGATAGGTACCTAAAGTACGACTAACGACCGAACTTCTAAGTAGGTAAGTAAGTAGTAAGTAAACAGCCTACAATTGTCCCACTGCTGGGCAAAGGCCTCCGTCATTGATATCAAGTCATCGCTACATTTGATGGGTTATGGCTTTATCGCCACGCTTGCCAAGTGCGGGTTGGTGATCACAAACCCGGGCTATGCATCGAAAAATCCGAATTACATTTTGCCCGACCTGGGAATTGAACCCGGGACCTTCGGGTATAGGGCCGAGCGCTCTGCCACTCGGCCACCGAGGCTATGTAGGTATTGCAAAATAAGTCAATCACATAAATTACACATTAAAAGAAGTTTCATTCATTACAAATCAAAGATCAAATGTAGGTATCTAAAGGGCAACGGCCGGTCGATGACAAAGTACCTATTACCTATGCGTTATTATTATTCTAAGTACCTATGTTATGTTCTTGTTAAAAGCATTATTTTATTATTCAGTCTTACCTAATAAGCCTAAAGTAATAAGTAATAACATACACTAAATTAAATAAACAAATAAATGTCTCGCATTAAAGGCAAAGTTAAACATCTGAATAGGTGAATAGGTGTAGGTAGGTACTTACATGGTGATAAAGAGCATTCCAGTTTATGTCATCCGCGTACAGCAAAGGCTATGATAAGCTTTCCATCACACTTAACAGGTTTTGGACTGTCAAACTAATGTAATAATAACAAAATAAAAGTCAACCTTTGGTATAATTACGTAACTAAATTAAAATTAATTAAGGGAGCTAGAATAACTTATTTATTATTATCGACGCATCGTTTTTATTATTACCGACACTAATTCAGCTTGTTTACAAGTTCATCACCTATTTTACCTACAAGTCTTATAATACATTTTACACCCACTGCATTGCTTGGTACCTAATCATAATTTGTCACTGCACTGATTATTACCTTACTCAGCTTAGAACACTAATCTATTACTACATTAATTAACTAATACGTAAATAGCATCTCTAAGAACTGTTGGTTCGTAATCCAAGGCATTTTTACGCACGCGCAACGCGATAGCTCAAGATGCACAAGTAGACTGCGACAAAAATCCTTGCGTGCAGCCGTGTGAAGGTCGTGTGATTAGGGTTGGAACGCACGAGAAGTAAATTAAAACCATTAGACCATACAAGATATTGACATGTCAAAACTTTTGTCTTTTGTTGATTACAAACTCTTTCACAATTGCAAACATACGAATAGGCTTCATCATCATCACCATCATCATCTCAGCCAAAAGACGTCCACTGCTGGACAAAGGCCTCCCCCAAGGATCTCCACAACGACCGGTTTTGTGCTGCTTGCATCCAGCGGCTTCCCGCGACCTTCACCAGATCGTCGGTCCACCTTGTTGGAGGCCTGCCCACACTGCGCTTTCCGGTACGCGGTCGCCACTCCAGGACTATCCCGCCCCAGCGGCCATCAGTCCTGCGAGCAATGTGACCTGCCCACTGCCACTTGAGCTTAGCAACTCTTCGGGCTATGTCGGTTACCTTTGTTCTTCTAATAGGCTTAACTTAACTTAAATAATTAAGCTATCGTCAAAACTTGCATAATAAGCGAATTTACAATAAGAAAATTTGACGACCGCCGTGGTCAAGTGGTTAGCACTCCGGTTCTGGCGTCGCCATCTTTAAGGTCCTGGGTTCAATTCCCGGTCATGACAATTTTAGAAATAACTGTTTTTAAATTTATTTCGGGTCTGGCCCTTTTACAAGTATGTTTATCCGTTATTTAGTTTAACCATTAAAACAAGTTTCTAAAGGAGCTTAACTTGTGCTAGCTATAACTTGTAACCAAAAACTTTTAATGTCAAGCACTTGTATTGACTATAGTTTTATGGCATTTGTTGGTTTTTTATCGTCATAAAAATATCAAAAATGTTTACTCGTTAAAGTTTAAAAGGAAGAAAGTAACGACTGTGAGACTAGTTGTTTTGGTAAGCATCACGTGATTTCAAAATTATTTATAAATCATTAAAAAATTTGGTCATTTATTTGGATATTACATTACATAGGTACTCAAGCAATTAATACATTTTCGCTTCACCGTTCCTTTGAAATAAAACACATTTATGAATTAGAAACAACGTTATTACGGTCGTTTACCACAAATTCTTATCTTTAAGATATTGAAACTTCAAATAAAGTTGAATAGGTACCTCATGTAGAAATTGAACCCACATCGTCTTCAATGCGGGCGGCTGCGTTGACCACTCTGTCTAAGGCTAAATTCGATGAAGAATTGAAATATTTATGAAATAATCGTAATAATTCATATCGAAAAAGCGCTGCTCATAGTTAGGGGCAGCCCTGAAGCGGCTAAAGTGATTGGTCGTCGCAAAAGCTTAGTCAACTGCCGCCACACAGCCAGCTCAAAAGGCGGGCGGGCTGTAGGTAGGTAGCACATGAGTACCTAAATACCCGGGTAGTCTAGTCTCAACTTGCGGCCGGCCGAGGTTGTGTTGTTATGTGGTGGGTGCATTTTCGTATGCGCAATTGAATTAATAATAGTACGTATTAGTTAATTAATGTAGTAATAGATTAGTGTTCTAAGCTGAGTAAGGTAATAATCAGTGCAGTGACAAATTATGATTAGGTACCAAGCAATGCAGTGGGTGTAAAATGTATTATAAGACTTGTAGGTAAAATAGGTGATGAACTTGTAAACAAGCTGAATTAGTGTCGGTAATAATAAAAACGATGCGTCGATAATAATAAATAAGTTATTCTAGCTCCCTTAATTAATTTTAATTTAGTTACGTAATTATACCAAAGGTTGACTTTTATTTTGTTATTATTACATTAGTTTGACAGTCCAAAACCTGTTAAGTGTGATGGAAAGCTTATCATAGCCTTTGCTGTACGCGGATGACATAAACTGGAATGCTCTTTATCACCATGTAAGTACCTACCTACACCTATTCACCTATTCAGATGTTTAACTTTGCCTTTAATGCGAGACATTCATTTATTTATTTAATTTAGTGTATGTTATTACTTATTACTTTAGGCTTATTAGGTAAGACTGAATAATAAAATAATGCTTTTAACAAGAACATAACATAGGTACTTAGAATAATAATAACGCATAGGTAATAGGTACTTTGTCATCGACCGGCCGTTGCCCTTTAGATACCTACATTTGATCTTTGATTTGTAATGAATGAAACTTCTTTTAATGTGTAATTTATGTGATTGACTTATTTTGCAATACCTACATAGCCTCGGTGGCCGAGTGGCAGAGCGCTCGGCCCTATACCCGAAGGTCCCGGGTTCAATTCCCAGGTCGGGCAAAATGTAATTCGGATTTTTCGATGCATAGCCCGGGTTTGTGATCACCAACCCGCACTTGGCAAGCGTGGCGATAAAGCCATAACCCATCAAATGTAGCGATGACTTGATATCAATGACGGAGGCCTTTGCCCAGCAGTGGGACAATTGTAGGCTGTTTACTTACTACTTACTTACCTACATAGAAGTTCGGTCGTTAGTCGTACTTTAGGTACCTATCTACATTTCATCATTCATTTGTAAGGAAAGATAGTAGGTAGTAACTTCTTTTGATGTGTGAATTGTGTGATTGACTTATTTTGCAATACCTACATGGCAGTTCGGTCGTTGGTCGTACTTTAGATGTTACCTACATTTGATATTTAATTTGTAAAGGAAAGATAGTTGTAACTTCTATTCATGTGTGTTAGACTTATTTTGTAATACGTAGATAAGAATTGGAATTGCGCTCA
Organism: Eudonia lacustrata; assembly: GCA_947562085.1. Lineage (NCBI taxonomy): Eukaryota > Metazoa > Arthropoda > Insecta > Lepidoptera > Crambidae > Eudonia > Eudonia lacustrata. Next base: position 14,950,239 of record OX387329.1, on the reverse strand, counting down.
TAACACACATATCATAACATAGGTAAGTAGATGTTATCGATAGTCGTTAGAGTTTCAATTCAGTTGTAAAGGGAAAATAAATGGGGTCTCACTCATTCCAGCCAGACTGTATGTAACGTAGGCGTAGGCATTTATCTCTCTCAGCTGGCTGGCGCTATGACGCGGCGGGTCGACGGCCGCCCCAGTCTCTCAGTCAGTAAATAATCGTTATTTTTTATTAGTTTTCTATTATTTTTTTAGTTCGCTTTAAAATTAATTTGATACCTAACGAATAACTTAATTTAAATGTACTAGATGCGTTATGTACCTATTTATTAAATTAAAATTGAAAAAAAAAAAATACTTTTTTTTTTTGCCACTTTTATTTTTAAAAAGCTTGACTTGACCAACCCTTGTCGTTTTTGACATTGTTTTCAGTCACCTTATATATATGCAGCCAAGATCGTCTCTCACAAAGGAACTCCTCAATGGTTAAGCTTATAGAGTTGAAATTTGGACATTTATGTACACCCGATGACAATGCAATAATGTGGTGACCTTGAGCTGATGCTGCAGTCAGGATCGTCTCTCACAAGGGAACTCCTCAATGGTTAAGCGTATAGAGTTGAAATTTGGTACACATATAAACACCCGATGACAATGCAATAATGTGGTGACCTTGACTTGATGCTGCAGCCAGGATCGTCTCTCACAAGGGAACTCCTCAATGGTTAAGCGTATAGAGTTGAAATTTTGGTACACATATGTACACCCGATGACAATGCAATAATGTGGTGACCTTGACCTGATGCTGCAGCCAGGATCGTCTCTCACAAGGGAACTCCTCAATGGTTAAGCTTATAGAGTTGAAATTTGGACCCCCGACGACAATGCAATAATGTGGTGACCTTGAGCTGATGCTGCAGTCAGGATCGTCTCTCACAAGGGAACTCCTCAATGGTTAAGCGTATAGAGTTGAAATTTGGTAAACGTATGTACATCCGATGACAATGCAATAATAAGGTGGCCTTGACCTGATGCTGCAGCCGGGATCGTCTTCTCATGAACAACTGTTAACTGTCTCGAGTTCAAATTTCACAGAACGCTGATTATGGCTTGTATTCACTACACAGTTTGGACCTGCCAAACTGGCGGATGTCCAACAGTGGACTTCAAATGTTTCTTGAGCTATAGTTTGTCAAAACAAATCTAATGAGCACAAACACGACGAGGATATTGCTTAGTTGAAGAGTTCCTATGGCCAACTTCCGGCTTCCATCATCAGACCAGCTCCATGGTACCATATTATTGCATTTTTACCCAAGATACCTCATCATCATCATTAGCCCAAACTAGTCCACTGCTGGACATAGGCCTCCCAACAAGGCGCGCTACTGAACCCAATCCTCGGTTCTCCGATTCAGTCGCTGCCAGCCACCTTACACAAGATACCTAGGTATGCCAAATTTTATCTCAATCAGGCACCGGAAAGTAGGTCAAAATTAATTTACTTGATTGAACCGGAAAGACATACAGACATACGAACGAAACTAGTTAATTAATAAAAGCTTGTATTAGGCAATCCATACTTTTATATTGCATACCTACTTATATTATAAAAGCAAAAGTACTATGTCTTTCTGTTTGTCTGTTACCTCTTCACGACTAAACCGCTGAACCGATCTTCATGAAATTTAAAATGAAACAACTTTTACGGATCTACTCGCGTATATTTTACACATTCATCATCATCATCACCATCAGCTCATTTTTGTCCCCACTGCTGGAGCACGAGCCTTCCCTATGGATGGATAGGGAGAACGGGTCATAAACCACCACGCGGGCCCAGTGCGGATTGGTGGTTGTTAACGACTGCTAATGCAGCCGGGACCAACGGCTTTACGTGCCTTCCGAAGCACGGAGAAGCTCGAGATGATAAATTTTTGGTCACCCATCCGATGACCGGACTTTGCGAAAGTTGCTTAACCTCAACATTCGCAGACCGGGCGCGTTAACCACTGCGCCATCGAGCACATTACACATTACTTTTAGTTAATGTTTATCCTGACGTTTCGAACCCTGCCCTGAACCCTGATAAATGCGAGTAGATCCGTAAAAGTTGTTTTATTTCAATGTGTAGTGTTCACGTAAACTTTAGAAAACTATTCATAAGTTTAATTTGTTTTGTGTAAGCCTGTTTTAAAGGATAGCGACATGAGTAAATAAAATAAAAAAAATGAATGCCTCAAGCTTTTAAAATTGAAATGTTCGTGCTCACCTTGGCATTGCGTCATCCATCTTATTCATCTAATCAAAGACAGAATCCACATTCATAACAAACTGAACGTACGAACGTACGTACTTATTTTCCCGAGTTTCCTATGGCCATCTTCCAGCATCATCAGACTCTGGTTACCATCTAGCACCAAAGTACTCGTCAAGACGAATCATACGAGCCCAAACTCGATGGAATTGTGTCGTTTAATTACCGAGTTCCTATGGCCATCTTCCAGCTCCATCATCAGACCCTGGTTACCATCTAGCATCAAAGTATTCGTCAAGACGAATCATACGAGCCCAAACTCGATGGGGTTGTGTCGTTTAATTACCGAATTCCTATGGCCATTTTCCAGCTCCATCATTAGACCCTGGTTACCATCTAGCATCAAAGTACTCATCAAGACGAATCATACGAGCCCAAACTCGATGGGGTTGTGTCGTTTAACTACCGAGTTCCTATGGCCACCTTCCGGTTCTATCATCAGATCAGCTCCATGTCATAATAATTTTGCATTGTCGTCCGATTCACACATGCATGCAAAATTTCATCTCAATCGATAACCGGGAAGTGGATCAAATTTAACTTGCCAGATTTAATTACAGACGAACAAACAACGGGGCAGGTGAAACTAAATAAAAGCTTGTGTTGTAAAATAACACAAATTCACTCTATATTCTAACTGGGTTCTCTCTCTGTCACACGCAGAACGCGACGTTGCCGCTTTGTGTTCAAGTACCTATTCGTCCATTTTGGCTCCGGATCAACTTAGTCTAAGTAAATGTCGCATATAAGTTAAATATATTCTGGATCTAAGAAATCATATTCAGTATGATTTTTTCGAACGTTGCTGGATCAACAAATGTTGGTCAAATCGCTGACGAGTATGTTGAAAACCTGTAAGTGCAGCTCCACCGACGTCACACGCGCATCAAGGACGGGTCAAAGTATATCAGTTTGCGCTACGGGGAGCCGAGTATACACGTAAAATAGGTGGATCAACAATTGTTCTAACTTCACACTTGATCAACATTTACCGTGAAAGGTTCATTATATATATATATATAGGGGAGACCGGGGACAAATGTAACACTTTTTACTTCATGGGCGATAATGACAAATTTGGTTTGAGTGTTGAAACCTGTTGTGTTTTTAAGGAAACCTAATTCAATTATCTATAAATGTATGCAGTCAAAATTTAGTAAGAGATTGTAGTTTAGTGGCAATCACGGATTAAACAGAGGTCGTCAACTGTTACGATTGACCCAGAGTACCGGGTCAATTGTAACAAAGTTTTAGATGAAAAAAAAACCACGACTTTCATTCAAATTGCTTTTTTAAATTAACAAAATTGTTTCATATTCAAATGCAACATTAAGTCTTGAAAATTAGGAACTAAATCAATAATCTTACAGCAGAACCGCCTTCTAACCAAAAAATAACATATTCTTTGTCACAACACAAAAGCTTACATCTAATTACGTTTAAATCACAGATTCGAATAAGTAATTATCACCTTTACTAAAAACAAATTCACCATCATTAACATATTAATATAACAAGTAATAATCAACTGCAATAATTTGTATGGAAAATGGGTGTGGTACTATCGACCCCTGTTACAATTACCCCAAATTGTATTTGTGAGTTATAATTATAAATCCCTTTTATTTTTTAGAACAATGTCCAATTTTAACCGTTTATTTAGATTATATTTAATTGTTAGTTCAAAGTCTAGTCGTCTATCTTTCTTTGGTGTTGCGGAAGTATAATGTTGGCGGTCCGAATTAAATATTTAGATATTTGCTGTTCTTGATCCGCTGTAGAAACTTTTGTTGCGGGGTTATATTCCATAGCCACAGCTCCGTCATTACCCATTCTTTATTTTTTTCGTTTGTATTTCATTAATGTAACGTGGCAAAGATCAAACATTCATGCGGCGCTGCGCCCGGATTTTCCACTCAATATTTCGCTGTACGATTGCTCATATAGAAAAACATCTGTGGATCCTCTGGCTGTCGTTTTTTCTCTTTTACGTGGCATCTGAAATAAGACAGATGTTAAAAATGTCACACATGGCTACTCCTTACATAGCTATTTACTATCAATACAACTATATCTAGCCACGTCATTAAACACCATTCGCCACCGTGGCGAGTTACACTTTAAGCACCTAGGTACTTGATTTGATTATAGGTGAGCTAATATATTTGCTGGGGTCAATTGTACCATGGGGTTGATTGTACCGTTACAATTGACCCCTAAAATGTTGTTACAACTGTTCCTAACGACATTTTTCGAAAGAATACTCATAAATCAGAAATTTTCAACTCTACTAGACAAACCTCCTACGATAAATACTGCACAATACACATAGATTCATCATAAAATGCTCAATTTACTGAACGTGTGTTGATTTAAAAGTAATAATACATTGTACAAACAGCAAAAACTTACGATTCCTTAGCGAAAACAAAAAAACCGCGATCGAAGCGTCCACACCTCACGGAGCACTCTGCCGACTAGCTCCAAACTTGCGCCGCGTCACGGACGATGCCCATACGCAAGCACACATCTAAGCATTGCTTAGCAACCGAGATATGTCGCATGTTACTATTGACCCGTGTTACTTTTGTCCCCAGTCTCCCCTATATATATATATATATATATATAATAAATCAGTTATTTATTTATTTATTTATATGTTTTTTGTATTTGTGTATATTCATATTTATGTATTGCATACTTGTGAGCTTAATAACCCATCAGGTTGGAAATTGTGTCTCCTCTTATTTACAGATTTTATAAAAATATAGAAAATTCGTTATTGGCTGTATGTTTAAATATATAAGTTTGTTAATTTAGATTAAGAGCTGTGAATTTTGAAATATATTAAAAATAAAAAATAAAAATAAGAACGGCCTTGACTAAAATGCTTAACCATAGTAATCGCAGACTGGGTGCGTTAATCACTGCGCCATTAAACTCCTCGACTCGAAAGAAGTCTCAATGATGTGTATTGTAGTTTATGGTAAAATGGAGGGTCTTGTCGATCCCGTGGTCGCTGGCTGACCATCTAGATGGGCAGACCTCATTAGCTCCCTCATTCAATCCACCATGACTGATCACAAGGCTTTTAACCTTTTTACCGCCAACAACTTCTATAGAAGTTCGAGATTTTCGTGCCGTCCACGCCAGCACTTCTATAGAAGTTCTTCTTTGTACCTACTTTATTAAAATACATTTATACGTTGGCGTACAGCGGGACATCGCGTGCAGGATAGTTGGGCGGTGAAAAGGTTAATAGAGCTGAATGGAGGCTGCAAGGGCCATCATTCGGTCATTTACTAGGACCCACCCATTTGTTACACTGGTGACTGCCAAACCGGTGATCCCAGTCATCTTAGCGGTACGTGAAGGGTATGTGTAGTGGTATTGAGTGGGTAGGTCCATCCTCCTCCCGAATCTCTGTCGACACCCTCGGGTCTAGGCAGGGAGGCGGGAGCTGGAGGGGGAACCCCACATAACCATCCGCGTCTCTCTGGGCGCGGTGGAACTCGGCGGACGAGATTTCTACACTCAGAAAAAAGAAAAGGATCCAACCATTTGTGCCGCCCATAACTGCGACCACTCTGCCAAGAATGCCCGACTAAGTAGATACAAAAACAATACAATGGGGTTTAATGCAAATAAAAAAACGTATAAAGCGAAATAACCGATAACCTTACCTCTTCCGGCTTCCCAAGAGTTTTTGCTACAATCGGCACAGCTTTGTAAATAAAATCCTTTGGGATTCTACTCCTCGGAAGGTTTGTTTCAATTCTAAAATGCGGCATATTTGTATAACTAAAAGTAATTTAAGTGCCTTAGCTCTAGAATGCGGTTCTGTGCGCTACAAATAAGTTTTAACTGTCCACAAAACACATCTCTTAAAAACACTCGAGATTGTTCTTATCTCAATATGTTAAGTCTAATCATGTTACCGTATCTCGTTATTTATAAACATATGCTTAAGTAAAAGTCACGTCTCTTAAAACATAAACTGGAACTCTTGATAAACTATTATCGTCTGCAACGACATAGCCACAAACTGACCAATGTAATGTAATGTAATGTAACGTAAATAAATGTGGCTGTTTCTGTACAATTGATCATTATTTTAATATTCTGACATCACCCGTGTGTTTATCATTTAACTTACCATTGGATAATGGATATCTATAGCTGTGTTGCCGCCTTGAGACTTGTTATGATTAATTATTTGTGCTGCCATCTCAAATAACTAAAATCGTTGCGGACATAAATAGATGAATTAAATATTTTTTTTATCGATTTTCATTTTTGTATTCACAGTGCTATAGATTTTAGCTACAAGATAAAATTTTACTAGAAAAAGTCAACTCCTCAACGTTTTACAGTAGCTACCTTGTGTTTAGTCTTAATTCATTTCTATTGATAATAACTTTGCACCCATATGGGTTCTCAGGTCTGATGATGGAGACCATCGAGGACCAGACCAGACAGTCGAGGGAATTCCTCAACGATTTACAGCAGTTACCTTTTGTTGGGCTTACTTCATACGGTTCAATATGCCAAAATGTTTAGTTCGTATAAAATAATACCTAATTAAGATTGAAGTTTTACAAGGAATACCACTACTTACTAGGCCATAGTTTCCTCATCCGAGAAGCATCTTTGTTAGGTCTACGTCTACCCATCACTAAAAATCGTAAAATAAAATATTTTTTTACAAAAAGAAACCGACTTCAAAGAAACAGGAAACTTAAAAAAGTAAAAACAGCTCTAAAAAGCAATAAATAATATTTAAATCATATTATTAATTACCTAGATACGCATGTCAGTTTAAAAAAATGTCTAATGAAGTCGGGTGGGGCTTTTACAATCAAAAAGTGAAAATAATGGCACAACTATAAAAGTTTAAATGAAACAAAATTGTCTCCCAGGCCAGCCGACCACCAACCACCCGACTTCAATAAACATTTTTTTAAACTGACATGCGTATCTAGGTAATTAATAATATGATTTAAATATTATTTATTGCTTTTTAGAGCTGTTTTTTTTAAATCTATGCTTATTAGCAATACAATCAATTGAATAGTTAGTAAAAAACATTTGTCATTTTCTACCATCTTCACGGCTCGACCGCGAAATGAGCGAGGTCATTAATGAGCCCTCACTCGCAACGATAATTTTCATAGTTGAGGCTTGACCGCGAAAGAGGCTAGCGGAGAGGCTAACCTTCATAGGTACTTCGTAGTACCTACTATTGTAACGCCATTCGTATCAACTTCAGAGCGGTCGCTTTACGCTTCACAAATCATTAGTGTATCTATTAGAAATCTAACAATATCTATCATTATTTTATGTTTCTTAGCACTTCCAGAAATCAATAAATGTATGAAAATGATGAATCATCGAACTTGTATAACTTGGCTCAGAGCAATCCTACAACTTTTGTGCCATATTAACTATTACTCCAAATGGCTAGTTCTAACAATCATCATCATCATCTCAGCCAAAGACGTCCACTGCTGGACAAAGGCCTCCCCCAAGGATATGAGGGGTATTTGCCGTAATCGCCACGCTTGGCAGGCGGGTTGGCGATAATAGTTAATAAGTTAACAGTTGGCGATAGTTCTAACAATACGTAGGTACAAATTTTTTTTTGGTTGGCTTTCAGAAAAGGCCCAAAAATGTATGGAGCCCAAATGATCTCCTTTTAAATCAATCGCTTAGATCGCCAGGAGGCGCTGCTTCTATCCCATACTAATTTTTGTTTTCGTAAAAGTAATCGAATGAATATGGATAGTAAACCAAACCACAGACGTATAATAAGAAGCAGACGTAACATTACAACAAAAAAGCGTGCCAATTACGCCTACAGACAAATGTCACGCACATATTTACAATAAAAGGGGCCAAACTCAGGCACGCATGGGACCTCAAGTACCTACATCTATAGTAATGTTACAAAGAGGATAATATTAAAAAGAGATTTGACGATACTCATTCGATTTTAGCAGTAGAATGCTAACGTTATCTATCATTGAGTGTCAGGCTATCTCTGTATCTACCTATATCTGCCTGCGACGACGCCACATCATTAACTTTAATAAAATGTATGAACAGTAAAACAGTTTCGTAAACTAAAAAAAACCGTCTAAGTGCGAGTCAGACTCGCGCACGAAGGGTTCCGTACCATTATCTCGTGTAATTATTTTATAAAAAACGGCATAAAAATCATGTCTGTTGTATGGGAGCCCCCTTAAATATTTATTTTATTGTTTTTTAGTATTTGTTGTTATACTGGCAACAGAAATACATCATTGTGAAAATTAAATTTCAACTGCTGTCTAACTATCACGGTTCATGAGATACAGCCTGGTGACAGACGGACGGACGGAAGATTAGCGGAGTCTTAGTAATAGGGTTTCCCTTTTACCCTTTGGGTACGAAACTCTAAAAATAAAATAAATAAAAACAACAACATACTCTGCTTGTATTTTTTTTTATAAAATAATAATTACAATAATTAATAATGACACAATTTTTAAAACCAGTGATAAGACCGCCGCGCCTGGTGGTCGAGAAGTCAGTGACCCTGACTGCGAAACCGAAGGTTGAAGATGAAGATGACGATGAAGGTTTCTGAAAATAAATAAATTTATTACTTTCTGTATATTTCAAATTGTGATATGATATATATTCTCAAAATCGTCTGATGCCACTAAAATGTCATCTAAGTAACAGAAAAGTGATGAGCGGCAGTTTTCTCCATTTTCTTTTATGCGCTCTTTAACCTTATTTTTAGTTTACCTATACGAAAATCGAAACACGGGTCAAATATTTTCATTTTAAGAATCAGTACAAAAAAAAAAAGTAATATCTTGAAGACTCCCGAAGTTAGGTACCTGCCTACAAGATTTTTGTGCTGTCCCGTTGTGTTTTTTAGTAGGGTATACTTTATTTGAGATTTTGTAAATATTATTTGGTCAAAATGTAACATGGTATAAAATAGGTATTGTAATCGATTCTATTATTGATTCTGAACAAACAGTTTCAGGTTTCGTATAAACTAAAAATAACATTGTATACCTTTTAATACTTCGTGGTCCATAAACCTCTGAAAGGTTTGGGCTGAATTCCTAAATCCAAATCCCATCCGTGGAAATTCATATAACCCCCAGGGCGTACAGATCTCTGTCGTTTCAATATTTTCCTCTGCGACCATTATATTATTAAATGCCCTATTTATATCGATAACACTAAAGTATTTCTTACAAACAAATTTATAAGTAAAGTCTGGTAAACGAGGTATTAAATATCTGTCAGATTTAGTGATTGCGTTAAGCGCTCTATAATCAGAATCACCGCATGGCCACCATTAGGCTACCATCTTTCTTAGGCACTACATAGAGAGGGCTGGCCCATTCTCCTTTACCTGGCCTGCAGATGCCTAACCCCTGCATCTTTACAAACTCTTCTTTAACTTTGTTGTACCGGTCCGGCGGTAGCGGTACTATTATTTATTCTGTGGTAGCGGCCTTAGACACGCGCATACCGGGGAACCAGTGGTTATAATGTGATGTCGTCCAGAATGATTGTTTGCCAGCCTAAACGCCATAGGTTTAGTTATAATATGTGGAAATTCAAGTAATATTATATCTCTACACACGTTATTTCCCTGTACGCTCATAAAGAACATTGTTTTGTTTCAATTGTCAACACTGTAACACTTTGTCTCTTATTCCATTGTATTAAGAGCTATAATTGTTTACATGTTGCCTCGTGACTGTACACACGCCACACTACTACTTAGACTACCACACAAACTAGTTGAACATTTATTGAATAAATTTGACAGTTTTAGATTGGTTGATACGTACACATATCGGTTAATATGGTGGATACCATTCATTCATACAATCCACAATCACAAAATATAAAGTAACGAAAGTCTTGGCTGTATAAGATAGATCCTTATGCCATCTATTTGCAAAAAAAACTTTCTACATTATCTCTGGTGGGTGGTTTCCGATTTCCGACGAATCAATGGCGAATGCTACACGCTCGATATTTATCGCGATATCACGCGCGATATTTATCGAGTAAAAATCTGGATCGCAAGCAGATACTACACGTTCGGTACGGATCGCGTCAGTCGCCGGTAAATATTCAATAAAGAAGGACGTGCATTGAGTCCGAGATGAGTGACAATATATATTTTTTTATAATTTATTCATGACCATGGATACTCCTTAGTCCTTCAGTCGAAAACTTAATTTATACGTTTTTCCCCTGTCCTGTTTGATGATGATGATGAATGATAATAGAAATGAGAAGTGAGAAATTTAATGATAGACTTCCCAATCCCTCGAGTATCTCAGTAAAGATGTAGGGTTTTACTTAGTCCTCGGGCAGACTTCTTGAGAGAATTTGAAAAGTGACGTTGCTGCAAAATTGGCATAATATTGGCTTCAAAACAGAGAAAACTTTTTTAATTCTTTTGTATAATTAGATTTCAATGAGTTAATTTTTGCAATAACGTTTTTGATAGATGCAGCCGGTTTTTATCTTTTTTTAAATTTGCAGCATATTCTCATACGCATTCGGTCTTTTTACTTTATTCATACTATCTTGACTTGAGCTATCCCAAACCTCAGGTACCTAGTGCCTCCAACATAATTATAAACTCTTTTAAATATATTTGAACGTTCGTAAGGGCTGCGGCGTGTGCCGTCTTGTTCAACGCGTCCTCCTCCATCGCTGACTGGATGATACTGACACGATAAATATCGAGCAGAGACTAGACGCTCGATATTTATCAACGATACTTCAATGGCGAATGCTACACGCTCGATATTTATCACGATATTTGGATCACGATATTTATCGACTGAGTACTGTGTATCGCCGGATCGTAATACGGATCGTCGGATTTCTAAAAATCCAGAAATCCTCGATCCGTATCAAGTATCGTTGATAAATATCGAGCTAGACGCTCGATATCTCTGCCTTGACGTCTCTGCTCGATATTTATCGTGTCAGTATCATCCAGTCAGCGATGGAGGAGGACACGTTGAACGAGACGGCACACGCCGCAGCCTTACGAACGTTCAAATGAGCAGCGTGGAAACAAACGTAGCATCAGTCAACTTCACTCTGCCGGCCCACAAGGTGTTTCTTCACGCCTCTCTTGAAGGACCCCATATCATAGGAAGGAGGGAAAACGTGTGCTGGTAGACTATTCCATCTTTTGGAGGTGCGACAAAGAAACGAGTCACCAAATCTCTTTGTGCGCGATGGGATATTTGAGACAGTGAATCGGTGACTCCGAAGAGCAGCACGTGTACTCCTATGAAGAAAGGGAGAAGGTGGGATGAGGTCAAAGAGCTCTTCAGAGCACTCGCCATGGTATAAGCGGTAAAACACGCTGAGTGACGCAACATCTCTACGCAATTGCAGAGATTCGACAGTATTTACCACTTCTGCATTACCGATAATGCGTTCAGCGCGACGCTGCAATCTGTCCAAGGCATCGAGAAGGTACTTAGCGGAACCGTCCCAGATGTGCGAGCAATACTCCACGCAAGACCGTACCTATGTCTTGTACAAAAGGCACAACTGGTCCGGCGTTAAGAATCGCCGCACTCTGTTCAGAATTCCGAGTTTTCGTGAGGCTGTTTTGATCACGGCTTCGATGTAGTCCCTTTGGTTCAGATCGCAGCGTATCGTCATACCGAGCATGTTGATACTGCTCTGCAGGCGTAGAGAGGTACCCTGGAGAGTTGGAAGGGGAAGGAATGGTGACTTTTTTGCCGTGAACGCGCACACCTGTGTTTTCTTGGCATTGAACTCAACCAGATTATTGGTGCCCCAATTAGATATGAGGTCCAATACCCGATTGAGCTCAATGACAAGATTAACTCGATTCACTTCGGTTTCGACCCGCCCTGCCGCTGGGTGACCGTTATATCCTCCATGGACTGTACTATCATCTGCATAGCAATGAATATTTCCAAGTGGAAGCATATCATTGATATGCAGAAGGAACAGCGTGGGGGATAGAACGGACCCCTGAGGGACACCAGCGTTCACTGACATGAGCCGCGAAGCGCATCCATCAGATATAACACGGAACCTGCGCTCATGCAGGAAGCCAGCGACCCAGTTGCAGAACTGAGCAGGCAGACCGTATGCCGGGAGCTTGGAGAGAAGAGCTTTGTGCCAGACCCGATCAAAAGCCTTGGCTATGTCAAGGCTAACAGCCACCGACTCACCACGCTTGTCAATAGCCTCACCCCAAAGATGTGCAACGTACGCTAGAAGATCACCCGTTGACCGTTTAGGCCGAAACCCGTATTGGCGATAAATCAAATATATTTAAAAGAGTTTATAATTATGTTGGAGGCACTAGGTACCTGAGGTTTGGGACAGCTCAACTCAAGATAGTATGAATAAAGTAAAAAGACCGAATGCGTATGAGAATATGCTGCAAATTTAAAAAAAGTTAAAAACCGGCTGCATCTATCAAAAACGTTATTGCAAAAATTAACTCATTGAAATCTAATTATACAAAAGAATTAAAAAACTTGAGAGGTGTCAAGGGACACCCGGATGGAACCAAGTTCCTTTCGATTAATTAGTGAAGGAATTGTAATAAAATTTTATTTTTTTTAAGTTATAATAATATTTTTTTTATTATTAACAAATATAATGTTATATAAACTTTATCAGTAGGTTTTTTTTTTGTTTTTTTTTTGTTTTTTTTCTTGTTTTTTTTTTGTTTTTTTTTTAGGTTATAGTGCGTACTTGCTAAAAATACAAAATTATTATTATCTGTATATAATCTCTACTTACCTAACTCCATCAGCAATATCCGGAACTTGTGCAGAAACACTGTCAGGATTCATTATTATTATTGTTTTTTATTATTTATTATTTACAAAAAACCTGTATACACTCAACAAAAATAATCGTCGAAATAGAAATGAAAATATCTGGCTTGCTTTCTATAAGAGAGAGAGAGACAGACAGAGAAACATTTTGACAGACAAAGAAACAGTTTGCACTGAAACCCTTGCAAGCTATTGTATTACTATAGCAAAAATGAAACTCATTTTGAAAATACTGTATATTATTATTACAAAATATTAAATCAACGAAAAAAATATAAATAAATAAATAATTTACAAATAAAATTAACAAAATAATATTTCGACCATGACAGGACTCGAACCTGCAATCTTCGGATCCGAAGTCCGACGCCTTATCCATTAGGCCACACGGTCTTGTGATAACAATGGCGAAATTAACGTACACTTCTATTGATAAAAAAAAGTGTCGTGACAACTTTTTTCGTAAGAATTTTTTCCGTCTAACCCCCTTTCACAACGCGCGATAAGGAACTTCGTTCCAAAAAGTTTTCTCTGTCTTGAAGCCAATATTTTGCCCATTTTTTTCTTTTCACACGCCTTTTTAACGCTAACGCTATTATGATAGCAACACAAGCTTTCTTTATATTGTCACTCATCGCGGACCCAATGCACGTCTTTCTTGATTGAATATTTACCGGCGTACTGACGCGATCCGTATCGAGCGTGTAGTATCTGCTTGCGATCCAGATTTTTACTCGATAAATATCGCGCGTGATATCGCGATCCGTATCGAGCGTGTAGCATTCGCCAATGTTATACGTCATGGTAGTGAAGTAGAAACTAGAATATCGACAATCGTAATTTTTATTAGTTTACTTTCTATACCTATTTTTTAATACCTACCTAACAGAATCTAAATAAAAGAAACTACAAATTTTTAATTATCAATTCTAATAAGTTTCTAATAAGAAACAATTGAAATCTGTCTTCCATGGTAGGTATTGATTGGTAACGATTATCTAAATTTAAAAAAAAAAACATTTATTCAGTTTAGGCTACTACAAATAGCTTTTATGAACGTCAATAAGCGATCGGTTCGTAAGTCTACTCTGGGCGATATGGGTCTATCATTGTTGTTGTTATTATAGGGTACTGGCACCGGTGTTCAACAGAAACCAGTGATCGTATAAGAGTCGGCTACTGATTTTAGTTCTTAGCAACAATTTAATACCACCCACCTGCTTTCTTGCTGTCATCCCGTTTCAATGAAATTCTATGTTATTTTTTAACGACGATAAATTGTATCGAACAGCAATTAAAGTGTCGAACACTAGTGCCATTACATAAATAAATGTGTTATTGTTCAGAAATATTTGTCATTCAAATATAATAGCAAAATCGATAATTTTATGTTATTGTACGAAGTTCAAATCGATAGACGGGCGACCAAACAAGAAACAACGTTACTCCCCTTCCCTAGTTACTTTACTCGCGTCGGGTCGGGCGGGTCGGGTTACTCAATTTGGTACTCAGTTACATACTACTCATTCACTCTCACTCGCAAAGAGTAGAGTTATATTCAAAGAGTAGAATTATATATAGGGGAGTTATGTGTTGCTCAAACGGTTCCAATCAGAGGGGTGAATCTTCCATACATTGAATAATTACAAAATAAAAATTAATACAGAAGCGCCATCTTCCGTAAGAGGAACCTCAAGTTACTAACTGGTTATCCATATAATGTCACTAGATGGCGGTAGTATGGATAGTATTTTAAATTAATAAGTTATGTTTAGTTATTTTCTAGTAACTTTCTTATAACCACAACTTTTATTATCTTTTCAAAGAGTTCGATAGCCGAGCAACTGCGACGAAGACGCATCGTGCTTAAAGAATGATAGAAAGATACTAGGTTCAAGCCCTCGGAAATATTTTTTTTAACTTTTTGATTTTTATGTTCATTTATAAGTTTTTAATATGTTTATCAATCTTATAATTAATATTATACACAAAAAAAAAGGTAACTAGTTTTTTGTAAATATTATATTTATTCTTAGCGCCATCTATCGGGAAGTAGCGTAAATGCGCACGCAAACGTCTACTATCGCCATCTATTGTACCGGGAACCTAGTTTCCCATTTTTTTTTCTATGAGAGGCACATCTACACCCAATATTATACATAGTCTATGGTTCCAATGCTATACAATACAATAGTCTATGAACGGGACTTCTTGGCGGGAAAGTGAAGCGTCATGTCTGCGGTTTTGTTTTATTTTCTAAAATTTATGTCATGTCGAATTTTAATGTGAAATAATGGTGGATTATTAACTGTTAAGTGTTCGTGAGTGTGCATAAGTGTTGGCAAATGAAACAAAACAGTGCAACGTTACTTTTCAAATTCTCGCAAGAAGTACGCCCGAGGACTTAGTAAAGCCCCACATCTTTACTGAGATACTCGAGGGGTTGGGGGGTAAATCATTTCTTACTTCCCATTTCTAATATCATTCATCATCATCATATAAGGAAATATTGTTTATTTATGTATTACTTGTAAGAAAAATTACTTTGACACTGGCTAAATGTGCTAATCGCACGAAGCCATCACCTAAAAAAAAAGTCTATGAACGGTTCGGTTCGGTTCAGTGTAGCCAACTCTACAGTTTGAACTGTAGATTTACAGTTTTTTCCATGTCGTCACAGTTTTTATTTCAGACCTCCAAATCTACAGTTTTTTCTTTATAACGCTGGCGCCATCTATTTAATTCGGTTTTTAGCAACGTCTACGGTACGGTTTGCTTAATTGCACAGGTGGCGTTAGTGGATAAATTATTTCGACCGATGCGTTTATAGTCTGTTCAATAAAGCTTGATACCCGTGACAGTAGTATGTAAAAAAAGTAAGTAAGAAATGACTATAAATCATAAGAAAACCAAACTTAGGAATAAACTGTCTACCACCACCATGAAAGGCACTTTACATACAAAATCAGAAATTAAAAATTGTTTCGAGTTCAATGCTACCAATGACCATTTAAAGAGATTTAAAAATATGTACGATTTCAAGATTCAATCACACGATTTCATTCCCCTGTGTGGTGCCGGGGATAAAGAATTGCACCACCCCATCTCTTCCCGTGGGTGTCGTAAAAGCCGACTAAGGGACTATTCCAGAGGATGGGCAGCAGCATCTCTCTGAGGTTACCCTTAACCTACTGCGATCGCCAACCCGCCTGCCAAGCGTGGCGATTACGGCAAATACCCCTCATATCCTTGGGGGAGGCCTTTGTCCAGCAGTGGACGTCTTTTGGCTGAGATGATGATGATGACGATTTCAAGAATAAATATTAAACTGAAAATAAAGAGGAGGCAGTTTTAGTAGAAATATTGTAAATTTGTTTACTACAAGTATAATTTTATTATGTTTTTATATTATTTTATTGATTACTGCTATTAAATAATACAAAATAAGAAAAACTGTAGATTTACAGTTCTGTAAGTAGACAGTTTTCTACAGCTTTTTGAAAGCTTGTTTGCAGTTTTAGTCCAGATTGGGGTTGGCAACACTGGTTCGGTTACTCCCCGCCCCGTTTTATTGCTTGAATACGACATGACGTAGCTGTACGTGTGTGTACATATAGACAATATATTATATCTACTAAGTAATTACTAATTGCCCTTCTAACAGCAAGACCATTGTATTTTAGTAAGTTTGTGTACATGTGTTCACTTTTGTTCATTTGCACTTGCAGATGGGATAGCATGCGCTACACTGCTACACTACGCGCGACAATAATTGTTATCTGCAGATAGTGGTTTTCGATTGGTGCTTATCATTCTTTGTTGGCATTCTCGCGAGTTGGTGATAATAAATTATGGGAGCAGAAGAATCAAGACCTTCACATTCCGCCAGAACTGGGTACGTGTTCTGATATTTTAATTTTATTACCTGTGCTATTGCATCTTTTTACATATGTTTAGGTAAAATTTCTTGTAGGGTAGGAGGACTAGGAGGTACACTCCGACCCAAAATTGTTTATTTCGTTAAAAATAAAGCCATTAACAGGTAATTAGGTTGGAACTACCTAGTGAACATTATAAAAACAAGTTATACATTATCATTATATATTTATTTATAACTTGTTTGCCTGAGAGGTGTCTGACATTTCTTGCTGAGCTAAGCCAACAGTCTCCTGCAGAGTAAACTGTAACTAGTTATAACAATAATAATATTATGTTTTGTGGAGAGATATACCTACCTACACATTTTTGTATCTGTATGTACCTAAGTATTTTGTATGATATACTTAGCACTAACTTATAATATTTCTTTCTACTTATCTTTCCTGAAAGGTCACTGCTTTGCTTGTAGCGCCAGAGCATTACTATTGATATAAACAATTAGTTTTTAACGATGTTTACCAGCCAATACTAAAAAATAACTGAATTTTAGTTATTGTTAAATTTTACTTTATGACAGCTAGTAAGCAGGTGGTGGTCTGGGGGTAATTTTTTAATATCACCAGTGATCTCGAAGTTGAAAGTGACATACATGAAGTACAATGAGAAATAAAATATTTTCTGCATTATTACAATTTGATTATCAAGATGCATACATACTGTTGGTGAACGATATATAATTTTGTAAATGTCGTTGCATATTAAATTTAAGCTGTGGAGTTTCTTGCGCCCATTCTTCTGCATGGCTAAAAAATAGATGATAAATTTTGGAAGATTCAAAAGCACTTTACTAAAGTTTATTTAAATATAAAAATATTTGACTTTGACTTTGACTTTGTGAATTTTTACGTTTAGTCGCATAATGCCGAATTCGCAAAATGCCTACCATGTCTCAAAAGGACTAATTCGCGAAAGGACTAATTCTCAAAAGGACTCATTCGCAGAATGCCTAATTCTCAAAAGGACTAATTCGCAGAATGCCTAATTCTCAAAAGGACTAATTCGCAGAAAGCCTAATTTTCAAAAGGACTAATTCACAAAAGGACTAACACTTGATTATCATAAATAATAATACTAATAAACGTTAGATGCATGAAAATAAAAAACTTGCATTATTAAATAATTTTGGTTTAATGTCAAAAGAAATCAACGATCATAAACAAAATTTGTATCTTTTTATTCAAAGACAATAATCAGTAATTAAACTCTCAAAAATGACTATTAATTACCTACAAAATCACAATCACACTTGATTATTAACAATAATAATTATTAATAATCAAGTGTGATTGTGACTCAAAAATAAAAATCATCTACCAATCAATCAAAAAATAACAATTATGTAATTTAATATTAAAGTATCAAAATAATTTTTGAGGTATATTCCATGTTCCTTAAACATATAAATGAAAAATAAAAATTATTATAATATTATGATGTCAGCCGATTGTAGTGACCTAGTGTCTATTAATATTGTGATTTCGTACTATACCTATTGGGTACCAACGCATGATAAGTAATTGCGTAATATTAAAATTTAAGTATTCTGTACATTGTATTTGATTGTGATTTAGTATATAATAAATAGTATAAATAGTATATTTATACTATTAATTTTTGAGAGTTTAATTATTGTCTTTGAATACAAAGATACAAATTTTGTTTATGATTGTTGATTTCTTTTGACATTAAACCAAAATTATTTAATAATGCAAGTTTTTATTTTCATGCATCTAACGTTTATTAGTATTATTATCTATGATAATCAAGTGTTAGTCCTTTTGCGAATTAGTCCTTTTGAGAATTAGTCCTTTCGCGAATTAATCCTTTTGAGACATGGTAGGCATTATGCGACTAAACGAATTTTTAGTGTCAAAAATTAGTTACCAGCTACTTTGAATAAGAGTAGTAAAAATCGTAAATGATACAGATGTCAGCGTGAAAATTTGACACTGCTTTAAAAATCGCCACCCAGTAATTATTCAATTGTTGCTAAGGTCAAAAAACAGTTGCTAACCCCTCTATTTCACATGATTAAAGGAAAAAAAGAGTCGAACACTGCCACTACCATACATAGGTATCATTAGTTTTATCATGTTTACCAGCACCCACTTGTTTGAATACCGACATTCCTCAACTATATAGTTATGGGTTCATTTAAATTAGATAGCATGTCCAGAAATATAACTTTAAAACACTGCTGATTTTTAGTTATATACACGGTGTTATAAAATACCTCGTATAAAATATAATAAATTATCAAAGCCAAAAATATTGTCAAACCTAGTTAGCTGTCAAAAAAAAAAAAATTCAAAATTCAAAATCATTTATTCAGTTTAGGCTACAAATAGCTCTTATGAACGTCATTTTAAGCCATCGGTTCGTAAGTCTATCTACTCTGGGCGGGAGATCTTGTACTGAGAAGAACCGGCAAGAAACTCAGCAAGTGTCCAGCTCTTTTCTCCCTTACAGCGTCATAAATATTGGAAAAAGCCCTATCATAAAGGACACTTTCCATCACAAATAAAAACACAAAATGTAAAGGACCAATCACAACATGTAAAAAAACACAAAAAATAACTAAATAAAATATTTAAGTCAGCAAAAACATAATTTACCAGTTTAATTTTTTACAATATCATACAGTACTAGTAAAAGTCAAAAAAAGACTATAGTTAATAATAATAAAAATAAAACTAATTGTAATGTTCAATGCAACGCTATTTTGTTATCTGCAGGACACTATTTATAAGTAGTATTATGTATATGTTTTTTATTATAGCCAGGCTGTTTTATCTTCTAAATATTCTTTGACTGTATAATAACCCTTTTTTAATAAAGAAGACTTTACATGTTTTTTAAACTTATCTAAAGGTAAATCTAGTACAGTATTTGGTATTTTATTGTAATAGTGTATACCTTGCCCCAAGAAAGAACCAAGCACCTTCTGTAACCTGAACAGTGGCATTGCAAGTTTTGACTTATTTCTAGTATTAAAATTGTGTACATCACTGTGTTTAGCAAATGAATTGATATTACAACGTACAAGAACTATACAATTATAAATAAATTGAGACGCCACTGTCAAGACATCAATTTCTTTAAAAAGATTTCTTAAAGATGTTCGTGAACCTAGTCTATAGATTGCTCTTACTGCTCGTTTCTGTAAAATGAATATAGTTTCAATATCAGCCGCTGTTCCCCACAGTAAGAGGCCATACGACATGACACTATGAAAATAACTAAAGTAAACTGTTCTAGCAGTTTCAACGTCTGTTAACTGCCTTATTTTTCTAATGGCATAAGCAGCAGAACTGAGTTTGCCGGCCAATTTCGAAATGTGAGGATTCCATTGAAGTTTTGAGTCAAGGGTTATACCTAAGAAAACTGTTGAGTCTACCAAATCTAATCGATCACCGTTTATTCTTATATCAGTTGGTTCATTTTTGATATTTGGTAATTTAAAATTAATACATTTTGTTTTTTTAGCATTAAGCTGCAAATTATTAATAGTAAACCAACTGAGTACATCAGAGAGTGCTTTGTTTACATCGTCGTAATTTTTCTTACACCTACTTACATTAAAAATGAGTGAAGTATCATCTGCAAATAATACGATTTCACAGAAGTTCTCTACAAAGAATGGCAAGTCATTAATATAAATCAAAAACAGAAAAGGACCAAGAATGGACCCTTGTGGAACTCCTATTTTTACATGAGAACCAGATGATTTAGTTCCATTAATATCGACAGTTTGTGTTCGAGAGCTAAGATACGACTGAATTAAATTTAGTGCGAAATCTTTGAGACCGTAGTAATTTAGCTTCATCACCAGAGTTTTGTGCTCAACGCAATCGAAAGCCTTGGACAAGTCGCAAAACACTCCAAGGGCGTTTTGAGACTTCTCCCAGGCATCAAATATATGTTTTAATAGAGCAACACCTGCATCAGTAGTAGAACGACCCTTTGTAAATCCATATTGTTTATTATGTAAAAGGTTGTTTATGTTAAAATACGACATCAACTGTTCCAATATAACTTTTTCATAAATTTTGCTTAGAGTTGGTAGTATTGAAATGGGTCGATAGTTACTGGGGTCTTCTTTGTTTCCCGATTTGAACAAAGGTATGACCTTACTAAACTTCATAAGATCGGGAAAGATACCTTTATTCACACAGTTATTAAAAATTTCAGCAAGATATGGTGCAATAGAATGTATAATATTCTTAATTACTTTTATAGAGATGCCCCACAAATCACTTGTGTTTTTCATTTTCAGTGATTTAAATGTTTTTATAATATCCATTGAATCAATATATTTAAATTGAAAAGAAACATTACATTTTGGTACATATTTTTGGAGTAATGCTTGTGCAGCTTCTGGTGATGAATCCAAATTTGAGGTTGTCAGCACAGGTATATTTACAAAAAAATCATCAAAAATATTAGCAATATGTGAATCTGAATTGACTAAGTTGTCGTTTACTTTTAAAGTGAAAGTATTATCCCGTGGTTTAAATTTACCTGTTTCACGGTTTATAATGTCCCAAGTGGCTTTAATTTTATTGTTGGACTTTTTAATCTTTTCTTTAATATAATTAGATTTTGCTACTATACATATTTTCTTAAATATTTTCGAATAATTCTTTACATATTCCGTAAAATTAGAATTTTGGTTATATTGTTTTAGACTATATAAATCATACAATTTATTTCTACTTTTATATATACCAGTCGTGGCCCAGTCACAGAACTTAAGTTTATGAGTTATTTTGATTGTTCTTTGTGTAAACACTTGGTCATATTCAGTCTTTATGAAGTTAAAAAGATTAGTATATAATACATCTGGATCATCTTGTCCAAATGGCAATGCATTAATTTTACTCGATATATTATTTTTAAAACGCTCTACTCGCTCCTTTGTAACTGGTTTACAGTTCACTATTTTTGGCTCATCCTTAACATTAAAATCATATGTCATGTCATGTCATGGAACCGGAGTTAGCATAGATTATTTAACAGAAAGGCCTACCTACCAATTTTAATAATTGACAATTGGTTTTTCTGTTTTTCATCCACAAAGGTTTAACACTATGATGTCATTATGCTTAAGTACTGGCTTCAAAAACGTCAAGACGGAAAAAATGTTATGTTGTCAATTTCAAATCTTCTTATCGATATTCTACAATTGTTTTGTGTTTGTGCATTGAGCAAGGCGGAGCTCACTTTGAGCCTTTCCTGTAAATTTGACGTTCATTACGAAAAAGTAAGTGTTGTTAGTTTAGGTTTCTTCGTTAGGTTAGGTCTTTTAAAATCTTCCAAAACTCGACTTGTAACATATATCTAATCGAATTCTGTACATTTTGTTAGTATGTCTCTTTATCGTTTCACGAATTAGGTAAAAATCTACATAAACATTCTGCGTAGTTTACTCTTTAATTTTACCGAAATAGGGTTTGCACATCAATGAAAAAAAATAATGGTTTTATTTTTTTGGCGGTAAGTCATACGTGATAGATAGTACGGTTCTCAAATATTGTAAATGGACTTGTTATAAGGCACCATTTAACCCTCTTTCAGCTTAACGGGTATTTTTGTAACATCCT
The DNA here is from genome assembly GCA_947562085.1 of Eudonia lacustrata. Classification (NCBI taxonomy): domain Eukaryota; kingdom Metazoa; phylum Arthropoda; class Insecta; order Lepidoptera; family Crambidae; genus Eudonia; species Eudonia lacustrata. The sequence continues at coordinate 14,927,521 of OX387329.1, read as the reverse complement.
GTATATGCGAAAACATGTAAATAGTGCATTGTGTCAATTTAGTATAATATGTTATCATAATCATCACTATGTTTTCCAAATAAAGTAAAATAAATAAATAAAATAAATATTTTTTTGCATATTTATTTGCTGGTTTAATTTTGTTTTTGTCACAATAGTCACTAGTGACTTTAAATAGGAACAAGTGGGATTCATCATCATCATCATCATCTCAGCCAAAAGACGTCCACTGCTGAACAAAGGCCTCCCGCAAGGATCTCCACAACAACCAGATTAATATAAATAGTTTAATTGAGTTAATAAATAGTACTGTAGATTTGGATTGTCTTGATTATTTCCTTTGTTATACAAAGTGAAAGTAATCTCAAGTTTATCTACTTACAGCCTTTAGTAGGGATCTTCCCACTTTTTTAAAATCTTTATTTTAACTTAAATCTATTAATATTAGAAGGGAATGATTCTTTTTTTATTCCTATTGCAATTCAACTATTTTTACGGATCTCCTCGCGTTTATTTTATACTTTAGTTTTAATTACACAAAGATACCTATAGTAAAATCGGAAAAATTTAATGCTTTGAATAATGCCAACATCTAGCTAGACGGTTACAGTTAATGTGTTAATGATTTTCCCTTTCCCTCTGAATCCTGTCACATTCCATCAATAAATGCGGTATGACTTAAATTTTCCCACATGGTATTTCCTTCTTCATTCAATGACATTTTTGAATAGTGACTGGATCTGTCACTTTCATTTGCAAGATACAAAATTTTGTATCTTCTAACTTTAAAATGTAGTTTTTGATAATAACACTTTTTTAACAGGAACAATAAAAAATACAGCCAAGATGAAGTCGACAGAATTCTTAGAATCGAAAAGCTAAGAATTGAGAAAAATGTCAAGGATGAGATGGCAAGGTAAGGTTCCTAATAATTGTTAAACTGAACGCACTCTAAACAATTACATCTTAAACTTTACAACTTTTAAACGTGAAGTTAAAACTTTCAACCACCTCTGTGGTCTAGAGGTTATAACCGCCAGTCTCAGTCCAAGAGGACCCGCATTCGATTCCTAGGGGGCACATGATTGTGTAGGTACTCGGTTTGGTAGGTGGTATGGCTTGTTAGCATTAATGTTATTAGCATTGTTGTGTTCCGGATGCTAGAGATAAGATAGCGTGCCTCAGTAGTTGAGGATTCCGGGTGAAGTGCGCATCCATCTTCGGCCCTCAACATTTTGTGTTGCTGGCATCCAGGCGGCTGCCCGCGACCTTCACCAGATCATCGGTCCACTTTGTTTTTAGATAGCGAATAATTTATGTAGTTATGTAATAATTACATTTTAGAAACGCAGCTCGTCAAAAAGTGGAGGAATTACTGTTACAAAGTAAGAATCTGGCAACCAGCTCTGCTCCGTCTCCATCGCTCGAAACAAGGTAGCATTAAGTTTTTATTATGTATGTAGGCACACGGGTCATATTGTTAAGTTCTTTCATATTTGCAATGCTTGGGCGTTACGTGGGTTCACGGGCGAGGAGAAATAATGCACTGATGTACAGTCAACAGCAAAAGTAGATGATGTTTACTAGATTTCAAAATTAAGTTTCGATAGTATAAGTCGGTATTTTCTATATAACTACAGTCAAAGTCTCCAAGTGCTAGTAGACACTCGAAGGTTTTTCGATATGCGTTTAAAAAGTTTTGCTTTTTAATTTTTTTTTTAAATATAAGATTTCATATTTAGAAACTTGACCAATCATCAGTTACCTTTGCTGTTGACTGTACAATCAACGGTCTATTTCGTAATTACAATCAAAGTACAACTATAAAGATTAATATTTGGAAATTATGTCATTACCCTAACTTCTAAAGTTCAGATACTTAGTCGTTTTTTTGAGAAAAATGCAAAAGGTCATCAAACCAATTCCCTTCACTCCCACCTGACTACCATCACAATATAGAACCCATTATTTATAGAGTCGGTTCTGGGCAGTTTCTTTGAAACGCTCGCCGGCCGCTACCGCGGCACGCTAGCTTCGCTCGCTCGGCTCGCTTTGTGTTTTCTTACATGTACACCTAACCGAACCGACCCAGTTTGGGTTTGTTTTACTGCGGGGGGCTGCGCCCCCCGAGCCCCCCTTTCGGGGGTGCTCCCCCCCCCCCCGGACCCTCCTGGTGTCCCGAGTCGCGGCCGCTGCCGCGGCACGCTCGCTTCGCTCGCTCGGCTCACTCTGTGTTTTCTTACATATACACCTAACCAAACTGACCCAGTTTGGGTTTGTTTTATTGCGGGGGGCGGAGCCCCTGGTGTCTGAGCTGTACCCCCCCTGGTGTCCCGAGTCGGTTCTATAAGTCGTAGCACATACAGCCTTGTCTGATTTATATGGAAAATAATAAAGGTAAAAAATTTGGTATAAAAGTAAAAAAAGGTTTCGCATAAAAAGAATAATAATAATACGGGTATCCATACATTACTATCTATTGATTACAACTATAAAAGAATAATAATAATACGGGTATCCATACATTACTATCTATTGATTACAACTATAAAAGAATAATAATAATACGGGTATCCATACATTACTATCTATTGATTACAACTATAAAAGTAACGAAAAACCCGTTTGCCATCAGTGAACCTCCAGAAAAATATAAAATTTATGTTTTATGTATAATATTTTTATTATAATATTTTAACCATAAGTAAAGAAGAAAAATTAAAACTGATCCTATTGTTTATTCATGGTTAGGTATTTAAGATGTTAGCTACCTAGTCTTGCGAGGTTGTTGATGTTTTACAAATAACCCTGTACAAAGACTATTGTTATTTCCAGTTCGGCAAGTAAACCTTCTACACAGAACGAACTCCATTTATTAATGGCTAAGCGGACAGCGACCAACCCCAACCCAACCGCAGACAATGTCAGACCTCCATCTGAACGGAGCAATGTGGCTTCCAACGCCACAAATAACAATCCACAAATGACAAGCCCTCAAACGCCTGGAAATGTAAATACAACCATCGTTGACACTGAAGCTCAAAGGTAAGCTAGCATGCCACATATTGAATTAAATAATTATAAGTCTTTTAAGGTTAGAGCAAAAAGCCTACCGCCTGTCTCACAGCTGGGCAAAGGCCTCCATCATTGAAATCAAGTCATCGCTACAAATCGCTACTAAGCCAAGATAGATAAATATATGAGAAGATCATTTTGACGACCTCCGTAGCCGAGTGGCTTGCACGCCAGACTTTGGGCTTTGGGTTGTGGTACCGCCTTTGTTTCTGATTTCCATAAAACGAGTGCTTTAGCTACTTACCTTGGGATCAGAACAGTGTATGAGATGTTGTCTAATATTTATTTATTTATTTATATTTATTACTATGACCGTTGACTACAACCAACTGCCGTAGGTAGTATAACACGTAATGAACTGGAAATCCGCTCGCCCGGCGGCTAGTCTGTAACGGGCCCAGTTTCTTTATAAAATCACCTTTGGAACATGTGGTGGTAAAAACACACAATATATTTATTTATTTATTTATTTATTTATTAAACATAATTAAACGGGTAAAAACCCAATTACATAATTATCTTAAACCTAGGCACATAAATTGAACTTATAAAAACTAAAAACTAAAAAATGAGATACAATTTGGTAGCTAAATTCGACCAGATATCCTTTTTGGATTATCAAAAAATATATCTATTTCTGGAAAAGTTACCAGGAGCGTGTTTAGTGCTTCATGCATACGACACAATGGAGACTGCGCGCGCGCCACCGTACGACACGGCGGAGGCGCGAACAGCCGATGTCTACGACCCGAGCATATACGCAAATAGTTTTCAGGAACATAAAGGCGACACAACTGTTCAACACATTCTGGCGAATCCATAACTCCCCGCAAGATCGCCATAGCCGTTGCGATGTCCACACGAGCTCTCCTGCATTCTAAAGAGTCCATCCCCAACATACCTAGTGAAAACTTAGTAGGATACATAAAGGGATAGTATCCATACATCCGCTTAAAGTAATAGCGAAGAAAAGCCTTCTGAACCTTTTCCAGCATTAAGACATATTTAGCTTCGTGTGGGTTCCAAATGCATGAGCTAGACTCCAATGAGCTCCTCACAATACCAATGAACAAAAGCTTTATCACCTCAAGATTCCGAAAATCGCGTAAGTTACGTAAAATAAAGCCTAGACGACTGAAGCAGCTACGAGTGAGCATGGAAATGTGCTTATTGAACGTCAGGGAAGGGTCAAAGGTAACGCCTAGGTCTTTCACTGAGTCAGTGCGACGTATAAAGTCACTGCCCAGCTTATAATTGTACTGGATGGGACTATGCTGGCGACTAAAAGACATAACAGAACACTTACCATTATTGAACTCCAAGCCATTTTCGTTACTCCACTTAAGTAAGGCATTAATATCCCTTTGAATGAGTTCACAGTCCGCCTCATCACTTATCTGTATATATAATTTTAAATCATCAGCATAAAGAAGGCAGTTTGTAAATTTAAGAACTCCTACCACATCATTTATCATCAATAGGAAAAGCAAAGGGCCAAGTATAGATCCCTGCGTCACGCCAGATGGAGTTGAATAAGGTTGCGACACATAACAACCGTGGCGTACATACTGCTGCCGGCCCTCAAAGTAATCAGAAAGCAAGGTGATGAGCTTAGACGAAAAACCAAGGGCATCGAGCTTAGACAAAAGGATTCGACAATTAACCCGATCAAATGCCTTATGATAATCGAAATACAGCACGTCCACTTACTTGCCTTTATCCATGGTTTTAGATATGTACTCGACCAATGTTAACAAATTTGAATTAACCGATCTTCGCGGCCTGAACCCATGTTGCTCATTACAGATATAAGGTTGAACTTGTTTAAGAAGAACCTTATTTAATAAAATCTCAAAGATTTTAGCTGGCGCGCAAAGGATGGCAATTGGCCTATGCTCCTCTACAATTGATTTTTTAGTGCTTTTGGGGATCGGAGTTACACGAGACACCTTCCATGCTGATGGATAAATACCATGATTTAAAATGAGGCGAAACAAATGGCAAAGAGGAACAGCAATGGTCTCTCTACACGTTTTCAAGAGATCTGCCGGCACTCCGTCAGGTCCCGGAGACCAACTCGATTTCAAAGTGTTGATGGCACTTTCAACATCGGAGACAGAAAAATCGCCGGCATCAATGTGAGCATTCGTTGAAACCGAGACAGGTCTTGATTCTGGTGTTTGCTGGTCTCGAGTGTAGGTACCAGCAAAATAAGATGCAAATGCGTTTGCCACATCTACGCCAGAGCACTGGAGCCCTTGGTAATAAACACTAGGTTCAAAACCGCCAGCAGATCTTAAACTATTTATGTGACCCCAAAAACTACGAGGATTGCAATGAAGATTACATTCTAAGTCTCTGAGATATGCTTCGTATGCTAATGATATTTTTATCTTAAGACAGGCTCGAAGATTGGAAAAACGAACGTAAATCGCTTGGCATTTAGATTTCTTCCATTTTTGATGGAGGCTAGTTTTAGTTCGAATACCCCTGATGATTTCAGCTGTAAACCAAACTGGATATCGTCTTGCAGAAGACTTAGGCCTACGCTTTTTTGGGACAAGCTGGTCGAAGACGCCATAAAGAGCCTTATAAAACAGTTCCAAAGCGCAAGGCAAATCTTGAGATTGGAGTACAGAGTTCCAGTCTAAATCATCTATATACCATTGCAGAACAGCTGGATCGACCTTATTAAAGTTCCAGTCCTTGCTATTGTCTATGTTACTGGATTGCATGGACCCACGCTGAATTGTTGTCTCTAACGTAATGGCAACGTCAAGTGGAGGGTGATATTTGTCTGCACGAGCTACGAGACCTCCAATCTCGGAATCCACCACATTCACTGCACAAACGCACTCCTGTGTTAACACAACATCAAGTCTACCACCATAAGAATTAACAACTTGATTTCTGTCTACCAAATTACAAAAAGATAAAAAATAACAATAATAATTATTTACATTCAATGAAGCACTATTCATATTAAGATCACCTAGAATAATAACAGGTCTCTTTAAAGTATTAATAAAACTTTCGACTTTAGTAAACCAGTCCAAATAGATAGTATCGGTTGAAGATGGGGATATATATACGACACAAAAGTACATAGCTTGTGATTGCACAGTAACAGATGCCCAGAGATCTTCTCCGGTTGAGGTTTCAAGGTCCTTAAGATGACACATCGTAACACCAGGCCGCGCAGCCAACATCACACCTCCGCCCCAGGAGCCACGATCGCGACGAAGAATTGTCCAGTCATTGCTTACCACTTCAGCATCGCCAACAGAGTGGTCTAAAAAAGACTCAGTCACAGCAACGACATCATGATCAAGTAGCATCAAGCTTGTATTGAAGTTACGGAGTTTAGTCTTTAATCCTCTCACGTTTTGATATATTATGTTAACGGTAGACGAAGATCTGGTGACACATCGTGGAATTGGTAAGTTAGCATTAGGTACTCTATCGCTTGCATCAGGTAAAGCTCCCGTGTCGCTCCAACTCACCATCGCCCCGCTGACTCTGACGAAAGGGATGTCTCCACGGCTTAACACATGTATTCTCAGGCCAATTATCGGCGGCTAATATTCGCGCAGAGGAAGCCGAAGGAATGCATATTTTGAAAGATGCATAAGGACCACGAGCCCTGAGACTATCAATATAAACACACACTATAAAATAAAATAGTAAAGTTGCAGAATTATAAACTTTATTTTTTTAATATCATCAATGAGTTTTATTAGGATTTAAAAAATGGCATTCACTTGGTAAACTGAAAAAATAGAAAATAACTTTTTTCTAAGTTATATGAATTATATCCTACTTGTAAAACATAATAAATTCTTGATTTTATTTAACACTAACATAGTTTTTTAAGTTTCATTGTCACTAACATACCTACATAATATGTATCAATGGTCAGAAATAAAAATAAAAAAATAAAAAAAAAATTGTGGGATTGATGGTTCAAATGGTTTGGGTCGGTGGGATTACTACTTAAACTTAAAATCGAGTGTAAGCACCATGGCTTTCAATAACGTCTAATAGTCGGTTACGCATAGACCCGATTGATTAGATGACTACAAATTTGACTCCCTCCCTCTCATGTAATCCCAAATTTCGTTACAATGCAGCTTAATTGCTAAATTGCTATTTGAACCATCAAACCCCAAAAATTTTCTGTTGGGTTAATTTCTGGGGACCTAGACGGCCATGCAATGAGAGTAAATTCATCTTCATGCTGGGTAAACCAATAGGAGACAATTCTGGCAGTATGCACTCGACAGTTATCATGAACGTAGGAGAATACTGGCACTTCTTCACGCGGGTAAACTGTTCCCAAACTCGGTAACATCGATTCTTCCAATAAATTGATAATTTTCCAGGTTTTTTTGTACTGTCGTGACTTGGTCGTGACATTTGTAAGTCTATGTTCCTCTGGACGCTCGCGATGCGATGCGCACAGAGATAGAACATTCAGACGTAAAATTAAATTGATATTTATTTTTGAATGAAAGTAAAATGTGTCACATTATCAAAAGTCATAGAACAAAAGTTGTTGTTTCAGATGTTAGCTACCTAGTCTTGCGAGGTTGTTGATGTTTTACAAATAATCCTGTATAAAGACTATTGTTATTTCCAGTTCGGCAAGTAAACCTTCTACGTACAGCTCTACACATAACGAACTCCATTTATTAGTGGCTAAACCGACAGCGATCTAACCCCTGGTGTCTGAGCTGTACCCCCCCTGGTGTCCCGAGTCGGTTCTATAAGTCGTAGCACATAAAGCCTTGTCTGATTTATATGGAAAATAATAAAAGTAAAAAATTTGGTATAAAAGTAAAAAAAAAGTTTCGCATAAAAAGAATAATAATAATACGGGTATCCATACATTACTATCTTTTGATTACAACTATAAAAGAATAATAATAATACGGGTATCCATACATTACTATCTATTGATTACAACTATAAAAGTAACGAAAAACCCGTTTGCCATCAGTAAACCTCCAGAAAAATATAAAATTTATGTTTTTATGTATAATATTTTTATTATAATATTTTAACCCTAAGTAAAGAAGAAAAATTAAAACTGATTCATGGTTAGGTATTTAAGATGTTAGCTACCTAGTCTTGCGAGGCTGTTGATGTTTTACAAATAACCCTGTATAAAGACTATTGTTATTTCCAGTTCGGCAAGTAAACCTTCAACATACAGCTTTACACAGAACGAACTCCATTTATTAATGGCCAAGTCGACAGTGACCAACCCCAACCCAACCAATGTGGCTTCCAACGCGAACGCCACAAATAACAATAGGACAAACCCTCAAACACCTGGAAATGTAAATACAACCATCATTGACACTGAAGCTCAAAGGTAAGCATGCCGCATATTGAATTAAATAATTATAAATTTGATAATCATGTTCTTTTAAGGTTAGAGTAACAAGTCTACCGCCTGTCCCACGGCTGGGCAAAGGCTTATTGAAATCAAGTCATCGCTACAAATCGCTACTAAGCCAAGATATATAAATAGATTAGAAGATCATTTTGACGACCTCCGTAGCCGAGTGGCTTGCACGCCAGACTTTGGGCGGCGCTAACTCTGAGGTCCCAGGTTCGATTCCCGGTCGGGTCAATGTCGAAAACGATCTTTTCTATATTGTGTCGGGTCAGGGTGGTTGTGGTACACCGTCGTTGTTTCTGATTTCCATAAAACGAGGGCTTTAGCTACTTACCTTAGGATCAGGACAATGTATGTGATGTTGTCTAATATTTATTTATTTATATTTATTTCTATGACCGTTGACTAAAACCAACTGCCGTAGGTACAAAGTGAAAGTAATCTCAAGTTTATCTACTTACAGCCTTTAGTAGGGATCTTCCCACTTTTTTTAAATCTTTATTTTAACTTAAATCTATTAATATTAGAAGGGAATGATTCTTTTTTTATTCCTATTGCAATTCAACTATTTTTACGGATCTCCTCGCGTTTATTTTATACTTTAGTTTTAATTACACAAAGATACCTATAGTAAAATCGGAAAAATTTAATGCTTTGAATAATGCCAACATCTAGCTAGACGGTTACAGTTAATTTGTTAATGATTTTCCCTTTCCCTCTGAATCCTGTCACATTCCATCAATAAATGCGGTATGACTTAAATTTTCCCACATGGTATTTCCTTCTTCATTCAATGACATTTTTGAATAGTGACTGGATCTGTCACTTTCATTTGCAAGATACAAAATTTTGTATCTTCTAACTTTAAAATGTAGTTTTTGATAATAACACTTTTTTAACAGGAACAATAAAAAATACAGCCAAGATGAAGTCGACACAATTCTTAGAATCGAAAAGCTAAATTCGCGATTAAAGCGAATTGAGAAAAATGTCAAGGATGAGATGGCAAGGTAAGGTTCCTAATAATTGTTAAACTGAACGCACTCTAAACAATTACATCTTAAACTTTACAACTTTTTAAACGTGAAGTTAAAACTTTCAACCACCTCTGTGGTCTAGAGGTTATAACCGCCAGTCTCAGTCCAAGAGAAAAAAAATTAAAACTGATTCATGGTTAGGTATTTAAGATGTTAGCTACCTAGTCTTGCGAGGCTGTTGATGTTTTACAAATAACCCTGTATAAAGACTATTGTTATTTCCAGTTCGGCAAGTAAACCTTCAACATACAGCTTTACACAGAACGAACTCCATTTATTAATGGCCAAGTCGACAGTGACCAACCCCAACCCAACCAATGTGGCTTCCAACGCGAACGCCACAAATAACAATAAGACAAACCCTCAAACACCTGGAAATGTAAATACAACCATCATTGACACTGAAGCTCAAAGGTAAGCATGCCGCATATTGAATTAAATAATTATAAATTTGATAATCATGTTCTTTTAAGGTTAGAGTAACAAGTCTACCGCCTGTCCCACGGCTGGGCAAAGGCTTATTGAAATCAAGTCATCGCTACAAATCGCTACTAAGCCAAGATATATAAATAGATTAGAAGATCATTTTGACGACCTCCGTAGCCGAGTGGCTTGCACGCCAGACTTTGGGCGGCGCTAACTCTGAGGTCCCAGGTTCGATTCCCGGTCGGGTCAATGTCGAAAACGATCTTTTCTATATTGTGTCGGGTCAGGGTGGTTGTGGTACACCGTCGTTGTTTCTGATTTCCATAAAACGAGGGCTTTAGCTACTTACCTTAGGATCAGGACAATGTATGTGATGTTGTCTAATATTTATTTATTTATATTTATTTCTATGACCGTTGACTAAAACCAACTGCCGTAGGTACAAAGTGAAAGTAATCTCAAGTTTATCTACTTACAGCCTTTAGTAGGGATCTTCCCACTTTTTTTAAATCTTTATTTTAACTTAAATCTATTAATATTAGAAGGGAATGATTCTTTTTTTATTCCTATTGCAATTCAACTATTTTTACGGATCTCCTCGCGTTTATTTTATACTTTAGTTTTAATTACACAAAGATACCTATAGTAAAATCGGAAAAATTTAATGCTTTGAATAATGCCAACATCTAGCTAGACGGTTACAGTTATTTTGTTAATGATTTTCCCTTTCCCTCTGAATCCTGTCACATTCCATCAATAAATGCGGTATGACTTAAATTTTCCCACATGGTATTTCCTTCTTCATTCAATGACATTTTTGAATAGTGACTGGATCTGTCACTTTCATTTGCAAGATACAAAATTTTGTATCTTCTAACTTTAAAATGTAGTTTTTGATAATAACACTTTTTTAACAGGAACAATAAAAAATACAGCCAAGATGAAGTCGACACAATTCTTAGAATCGAAAAGCTAAATTCGCGATTAAAGCGAATTGAGAAAAATGTCAAGGATGAGATGGCAAGGTAAGGTTCCTAATAATTGTTAAACTGAACGCACTCTAAACAATTACATCTTAAACTTTACAACTTTTTAAACGTGAAGTTAAAACTTTCAACCACCTCTGTGGTCTAGAGGTTATAACCGCCAGTCTCAGTCCAAGAGAAAAAAAATTAAAACTGATTCATGGTTAGGTATTTAAGATGTTAGCTACCTAGTCTTGCGAGGCTGTTGATGTTTTACAAATAACCCTGTATAAAGACTATTGTTATTTCCAGTTCGGCAAGTAAACCTTCAACATACAGCTTTACACAGAACGAACTCCATTTATTAATGGCCAAGTCGACAGTGACCAACCCCAACCCAACCAATGTGGCTTCCAACGCGAACGCCACAAATAACAATAGGACAAACCCTCAAACACCTGGAAATGTAAATACAACCATCATTGACACTGAAGCTCAAAGGTAAGCATGCCGCATATTGAATTAAATAATTATAAATTTGATAATCATGTTCTTTTAAGGTTAGAGTAACAAGTCTACCGCCTGTCCCACGGCTGGGCAAAGGCTTATTGAAATCAAGTCATCGCTTGCTCCGTAGCCGAGTGGCTTGCACGCCAGACTTTGGGCGGCGCTAACTCTGAGGTCCCAGGTTCGATTCCCGGTCGGGTCAATGTCGAAAACGATCTTTTCTATATTGTGTCGGGTCAGGGTGGTTGTGGTACACCGTCGTTGTTGATGCATATGTGAGGCAAGGTAAGATACAAGAGTCTATTACCATTTTCTTTAGTTTTATTGAAGTATTTGACTTAAGAATTTCTTTGAAGCTCCAAAATTTATTCCAGGCCATTTTTACACGTCGCATTATCTCATCTTGGTGTCTACATTTTCTAAATGATACCTGCTTGCCCAGATATGTGTACTCTTGGACATATTCTAGTAAGACACCGCTAACGTGTATTGGTGACTTGGTGCTGTTTGTCATAATTTTTGTTTTAACTGTATTTAGGTCTAGACCAATTTCATTGCTGACACGGTTATTAGTTTCGTTTATCATTAGTTCTAACTGCGATGAATTTTCTGCGAAGAGTACGATATCATCTGCAAACCTGTCTAATATAAATAGTTTTTATTACTTTTGTTTAGAAAATTTATATTTTCTTTACAGTAATTAAAGTCTTATCCATTTGTAATAAAGGTTAAAATCTCATGCACTTATAAGTGACCTACGACGTATAAATACTTATCAATTAGGTTTACGTCATTATTATGCATCTCTTTCAGTGATATCTAGTATGAACGTTGTTGTAATTTTCGATGACTAGAAAACTAAATCAAAACTGGTACACCATTTTCTTGGGCCACTGTACCTACTGATCCTGCACAAATAGCTACCAGTCCAGTCTTAAATTTATTTTGTCAGCCTGGCAACAGCACTCCTTTATTGTGTTGTGAACCAGTTTAGAAGTTGTGGGTCCATTGGACTGCTTTAAAACATAATATTTCCAGAGAAATTTAAGTAATTTTTAATCATCTCTGCCAAATCTATTATTACCACATGCTAAGCAGAGATAAACTGGTTGTGTTAACTGATTTAAGTCATTAGGCTAGCATGAAATATTGTTAAACCTATTACGTATATTTATAACTTTGTTAAGAATAATGTCTGTTGTATAAACTAATTAAAAGTTAACTAACTAATTAAGTAACTGATTTAACTACTTATCTAATGAAAAATAAAAATAAATGTTTATAATGTGTTCCTTTATTGTTTTCTAATGTTCATGACCATGTCTAATAGCATAAAATGTCGTCGACGAAATACTCTAGATAGGCTCCGTGAATACGGACCCAACAAAAGTTTAGGCTATGAAATTGTAGTTTCTCTGCACATATCTTGATAGTTTACTTGATAGTTTACTTAATTAGTTAATTAACTTTTAATTAGTAACCATTTTTTTAATTCATAAAAGTACTGATGTACTTTTATGAATTAAAAATATGGTTAATATCAGCATGGAGAGAAAACCCTCTCTAAACAACCTTACTCAGAACAAGCTCTATTCAGTGCCACAGCCGACAGGGACCTAAAAATTCAAAATTAAAAAAAAAATCAAAATTCAAGATCATTTATTCAGTTTAGGCTACAAGTAGCTCTTGTGAATGTCATTATGCCATCGGTTCGTAAATCTACTCTGGGCGGGAGATCTTGTACTGAGAAGAACCGGCAAGAATCTCAGCAAGTGTCCAGCTCTTTTCTCCCTTACAGCGTCAAAAATATTGGAAAATGCCCTATCATATCAGAACACTTTCCATTACAAATAAACACAAAAAATATATATAAGACAACCACAACATGTAAAAAAAACAAAATAAAAAATGTAAGTTAACAAATTTACATCAGATAATTATGTAAAGGTTTCAATTTCCACAATGTCATACAGCACCACTACAGTACTCTAGTAAAAGTCAAAAATTGTTTAGGCTAAACAAAATCAAACTATAATTAATAATACTAAAAATAAGATAAGTATGCAAGAGCAGCCTAATCTCATCCTGATGTATAATACTTGTATAAATCACTTCCATATTTTGGTCACTGTTCTAACGCATCTTTATCGGAAATTCCTAATCTTACTTTGCCCGACTTGGGAATTGAATCCGGCACCTCCGGATATCGGGCAAAGCGCTCTGCCACTCGACCAGCGAGCTTTTAACTTTTCAAAAGTTAGAGATGACTTAAAACCATTTGCCTACAGATTGCCGAAAATAATTGAACAACCTAAAACAACTTGTGCGGATGCTGACGGTGATGACGAACTGAACTGTTACACTTGCAAAAGAAAGTATAGTCTCAACATCTACCAATGCCCGAGGGGGCACAGCAGCTGCCACCTCTGCAGAGCTAGCCTGGCTCTCTGTGGAGTCTGCGGCTCGCCTGTAGGAGACATGAGGAATAACGCATTAGAGGCGTATATTGCGCAGGTAAGAACATCAGGGCAGTGTCATCAGCAAGGATAGGTTATTTCTATACCAAGAAGGGCGAGGGTACCTGTATACTGGTAGAAGTCTCAAAACGCCATTGGAGTGTTTTGCGACTTGTCCAAGGCTTTCGATTGCGTTGAGCACAAGACTCTGGTGATGAAGCTAAATTACTACGGTCTCAAAGATTTCGCACTAAATTTAACCTTTTCACCGCCCAACTATCCTGCACGCGATGTCCCGCTGTACGCCAACGTATAAATGTATTTTAATAAAGTAGGTACAAAGAAGAACTTCTATAGAAGTGCTGGCGTGGGCGGCACGAAAATCTCGAACTTCTATAGAAGTTGTTGGCGGTAAAAAGGTTAATTCAGTCGTATCTTAGCTCTAGAACACTAACTGTCGATATTAATGGAACTAAATCATCTGGTTCTCATGTAAAAATGGGAGTTCCACAAGGGTCCATTCTTGGTCCTTTTCTGTTTTTGATTTATATTAATGACTTGCCATTCTTTGTAGAGAACTTCTGTGAAATCGTATTATTTGCAGATGATACTTCACTCATTTTTAATGTAACTAGGTGTAAGAATAATTACGACGATGTAAACAAAGCACTCTCAGATGTACTCAGTTGGTTTACTATTAATAATTTGCAGCTTAATGCTAAAAAAACGTATTAATTTTAAATTACCAAATGTCAAAAATGAACCAACCGACATAAGAATAAACGGTGATCGATTAGATTTGGTAGACTCAACTGTTTTCTTAGGTTTAACCCTTGACTCAAAACTTCAATGGAATCCTCACATTTCGAAATTGGCCGGCAAACTCAGTTCTGCTGCTTATACCATTAGAAAAATAAGGCAGTTAACAGACGTTGAAACTGCCAGAACAGTTTACTTTAGTTATTTTCATAGTGTCATGTCGTATGGCCTCTTACTGTGGGGAACAGCGGCTGATATTGAAACTACACTCGGCGTCAAAAAAATCGCACCTTTTAAAAATCATCTTTAAAAATTCTTAAACCTTATGTAGAGGATAGTGTTGGGTATCATTAGAAAGGTAACAAAAAGGAGTATCAAAAAACAATTAAATTTAACTTTCTGTTTAATTATAATTATACAAACAACATTAAAATTAATAAAATAATAAAAATCCTTAATTAAGTCCTAATTAACAACAGATAATTTACAAAGAAAAATGTACAAAAAGTGTCTTAAAATTAACTTAAAATCTAGTGTTACCCCCCCTTGCCCTGATCACGGCTTCCATACGGTCCCTCATGGACCTCACCAACTTCAGGAGCTCTTCTTGAGGGATAAGCCCCCATTCTTCAATCACCGCGTCTTGGAGCTCCTGTAGAGTCGAAGGAGCTGGATCCCGAGATCGAACCTTACGTTTAAGATGGTCCCAGAGGTGCTCTATTGGATTCAGATCCGGACTTCGCGCTGGCCACTGCATCACAGAGATTTGGGACCTCTGCAAGAAGTCGCTCACGATGCCTGCAGTGTGAGCGCGAGCGTTGTCGTGCATTAATGTGAACCCCTCGCCAAAAGATTCGGCAAAGGGGACCACATGCACTTCCAGGACCTCAGTGACATAGCGGCGAGCAGTCAGCGACCCTTGTCCGCGAGCACCTCCAGTCCGGGAGACGCAGACAAGGTCGGTTTTGCCGGCAGCAGACATACCGCCCCAGAACATGCAGGATCCGCCACCATATTCCACCGTCTCCTGGATGCAGGCTTGGGCGAAACGTTCACCCTGCCTCCGGTATACTCTTCTCCGTCGGTCGTTGCAGAAAAGACACACTCGCGTCTCGTCTGAGAAGAGAACAGCTCTCCACTGCTCAAGGGTCCAATCGACGTGGTCACGAGCAAACTGCAAGCGGGCTCGCCGATGCGCTGCAGTCAATTTTGGACCCGTAGCAGCTCTGTGGGCCGCTATCTTCTTCTCCTTCAATCTTCTTCTAACCGTAGATACGCTTACGGTGCGTCTGCGAACTGCCTGGAGCTGCTGTTGCAACTCAACAGCGTTGGAGAA
Organism: Eudonia lacustrata; assembly: GCA_947562085.1. NCBI lineage: Eukaryota > Metazoa > Arthropoda > Insecta > Lepidoptera > Crambidae > Eudonia > Eudonia lacustrata. The sequence goes on along the minus strand of OX387329.1, from coordinate 14,911,556 downwards.
ACGATTTCTCAAAGAGTTCGACACAACGAACCGGTCGTCTCTTTCCGAAGTGCAGCGACGTCTACCCGAACCGTGTCTGCGGATATAGCCACCGGTCTCTATGAAGCGCTGGTACACTCTTCGAACGGAATAACGGCTCAGGTTCAGTTGCCGGGCGACATCACACTGCCGCACCCCTGATTGCAGTAGTGCAACCACTTGAGCGGCTTTATCAGCTGTGGTATCCATCAAAATCTGTGCGTGTGTCCTCTTCAACGGTTGAATAGCGAATGACCCACATTGAACCCGTGTTGACCGTTTTATACCCACAAAGGAAGCGCAACTAGCAACTCTCACGGGTAGCAAAATTTGCATCGAATTTTTGTGACACTTTATTTGTTGCATTAGGTTTTATTTGATAATGAAAAGTAATGTTTTTTATTAAGTTAATTAAGTAACCTTGTAAATAAAATCATAATTAATGCGACTGCATGTGCATATCAAGAGTAAATGACATTTGAAAGTGATTTTCTAAGAGGTGCGATTTTTTTGACGCCGAGTGTATATTCATTTTACAGAAACGAGCAGTAAGAACTATCTATAGACTAGGTTCATGAACTTCTTTAAGAAATATTTTAAGGAAATTGGTGTCTTGACAGTGGCGTCTCAATTTATTTATAATTGTATAGTTCTTATCAATTCATTTACTAAACACAGTGATGTACACAATTTTAATACTAGAAGTAAGTCAAAACTTGTAATGCCACTGTTCAGGTTACAGAAGGTGCTTGGTTCTTTCTTGGGGCAAGGTATACACTATTACAATAAAATACCAAATACTGTACTAGATTTACCTTTAGATAAGTTTAAAAAACATGTAAAGTCTTCTTTACTTAAAAAAGGTTATTATACAGTCAAAGAATATTTAGAAGATAAAACAGCCTGGCTATAATAAAAAACATATACATAATACTAGAGAACTACTGAAGAGCTTTTTGACCTCATCCCACCTTCTCCCTTTCTCCATAGGAGTACGCGTGCTGCTCTCCGGAGTCACCGCTGTACTGTCTCGAACATTCCATCGCGCACAAAGAAATTTGGTGACTCGTATTTCTGTCGCACTTCCAAAAGATGGAATAGTCTACCAGCGCACGTTTTCCCTCCTTCCTATGACATGGGGTCCTTCAAACGAGGCGTGAAGAGGCACCTTGTGGGCCGGCAGGGTGAGGGTGACTGATGCTGCGTTGTTTTCTCGCTGCACCAGTTGTCCTTACGTCTGGACTCCATTTCCACTTAACATCAGGTGGAGTGGAGTCATTTGCCGAGCTATGTATAAAAAAAAAAAAACTACTTATAAACAGTGTCCTGCAGATAACAAAATAGCGTTGCGTTGAACAATTAGTTTTATTTTTATTATTATTAACTATAGTTTTACCTTTGTTTTTCTTTTCTTAGATAGGTTTTGACTTTTACTAGTACTGTATTACATTGTAAAAAATTAAACTGGTAAATTATGTTTTTGCAGACTTAAATATTTTATTTAGTTATTTTTTTTTTTTTGTGTTTTTTTAAATGTGATTGTCCTTTACATTTTTGTGTTTTTATTTGTGATGGAAAGTGTCTTTTTATGATAGGGCATTTTCCAATATTTATGACGCTGTAAGGGAGAAAAGAGCTGGACACTTGTTGAGTTTCTTGCCGGTTCTTCTCAGTACAAGATCTCCCGCCCAGAGTAAATAGACTTATGAACCGATGGCATAAAATGACGTTCATAAGAGCTATTTGTAGCCTAAACTGAATAAATGATTTTTAATTTTGAATTTTGAACTGCCCTGGGGAACGCCATACTCAATAGGGAAAACGTTACTTTAAGAATTGCTATCAATTAACAACTTGTTGTCTTTCTCCAGAGAAAAATCCGCTGCCCAAATTCACAAGATGGCTGCTGTATGGTAATCAAAATGGCCGACCTTGAAGCACATACAAGGCAGTGTCTGTTCAGAGAGCTAGCGTGCCCTCTCGCCGACATCTTTGGGCTTTGTCGTTGGCGCGGTAAGAACTCAACTCACCTATCTTTATTATTGGAATCAGACGTTAGATTGCTGTCAATATACAGGACTGCCAAATACCCACAGCCCTGGCCGAATATGGTTTGGTAGTTATATGCAAAATTAGGTAATATCAAAGTGAAAAAATATATATGCTAGTAGGTAATTGTACACTCTGCACTGACTTCTGTCTTATCCATATGCATAGAATGTCAAGACTAGGTGGATCGAAGATCTCCGCAAGGTGGCTGACAAGAGCTGGATGTGAATAGCCGCGGATCATGCTCGGTGGCGTGTACTTGGAGAGGCCTATAGATGCCCAGCAGTGGACTAGGCTGGTAGTGATGATGATGATGATAGAAAGTCAATTTCAAAATTAGTCTATTGACACACTATAGAGACGCTGTTAAATAATCATCATCATCATCAGCTCATTTTTATGTCCTCACTGCTGGGGCACGAGCCTTCCCTATGGATGGATAGGGAGAACGGGCCGTAAACCACCACGCGAGCCCAGTGAGGATTGGTGGTTGTTAACGACTGCTAATGCAGCCGGGACCTACGGCTTTACGTGCCTTCCGAAGCACGGAGGAGCTCAAGATGATAAAAGTTTTGGCCACCCATCCGATGACCAGCCTTTGCGAAAGTTGCTTAACCTCAGCACTCACAGACCAGGCGCGTTAACCACTGCGCCATCGAGCTCCTCAATAAGCATACATGAGGCAGTTTACGTTCAACCCTATCAATATATTTTTTTTTTTTAATTTTACTTTTTAGGTAAACTACAACAGATATCGAAGCATTTCGACGAAACGCATCCTTATCATCGCACAGGCAACGTGGACACCGAAATGGAGTTATCCCTCAACGACCCTCGGATCGTACACTTGGTTGTGGTCGGCTCATTCCATTTCTTATTCCATTTGAGAGTGTGTGGGCAAAGACGCGCAGCATATATGGTTGTGCAGCTCATCGGCACTAAAAACGGCGCCGCGAAATGGTCCTACGAGATTTATGTCTACAGCAAGAGTGAGCCGCGACGAAAATACCACTACACAGGTGTATGTCAATCGATAAATACTCCTTTAACGCAGATAATCGCCGATGAGAACTGTGCCACTCTATCGTTTGATTATATCGGAACGTTTATGAACAACAATCGTGTTAACTACAAGTTTTACATAAAGAGAGATGTTGAGAGTGGGCCAGCGAGGTACCCGGCATACGGTGGCGCTAGAAATCGCTCTTGGGTGCGCCGAAGTTCACCAAATAATAATTAAGTTATTGAAATTAGAAGTCCGACAAAGGTTATAGGAAATTTGAAAATAGTTTTCATACAATTTTACACTATATTGATCACTATTCACATAATTCTTGGTCTCTGTTAGTAACGATTATTGTATATTAAAAATTCATATTGTCAGTAGGGTTCGAAAGGATTATTATCAATGATAATTATCACGATAATTATTATGATAATAACACTTGGATAATTATTTATTGATAATAACCAAAAATTGCTTAAGCAGGGTTATTTTAAATATATAGTGATCCCTGTTGTTACTGCATCGATTGTCAAAGTAATAAAATAGTTTCGAAACACAAAATCAACCATCCAGATTGATAATTATCCGATAATTATCAAGCTGTGTTATTGTGTTAAAATGTATATCATACGCGTACTACTATATAACTTCATAATTTAATATCTTAACAGAACGGTTTCTTTAACTATTATTAAGTTTTATATATTTTAAGCATATATGTTTTATTCATAAATTATTATCATTGGAACCGTGACAACAAAAGCGCCGAGCTGAGCGAGCGAAGCGAGCGTGCCGCGTCAGCAGTCGAACCAAAACAATCATACAAAATTCTTGTCCATAATTTTGTGAACGCAATCTGAAAATTTCAAGCACAGTTTCAATAGATAATTTATGTGTCACAATTTTCTGAAGAGTATCTTTTTTGCGAGAGTTTGCTGACTGCCTCAGAAGGCGGCATTTTCAGCTTCACCGGGTCTTTTTGGGGGCGGCAAGCCATGTGAAACAAAGCACCGTCAGAGATTACTAGAGTCTAGTCTACAGGGAACGGCATCACGCACTAGTGCGCGCCCCCGTGCCCTACTAGATTCTCCGAGGGGTTCGAATCGGATCGACCATGAACAGTATCTGCTATACCTACTCCATTGCTAGTGTTGCTAATTTATGAAGTGAACAATTCGGACAAGGTTAATGATGATTATGATAACAAATCGGTAATCGATTACGTGGGTCTGTATATTACTATTCTATTCTAGACTATTCTATTTTTATATCTAAACTATTTTTTTTTTTTTTTTTTTTTTAATTGGTTATAGGCAGGCATTTGACTACAATTACTATTACTATTACTATTCTATTATAATAATTACTAATTATAATTATTATAATTATATTATAATAATTATTAATTATAATTATAATTATTATAATTATATTATAATAATTAATAATTATAATTATAATAATTATAATTACTATTCTATTATAAAAAGCTATTATTCTTCGTGTCTATTGTGTTTTGACGTATTGGCTTATTGCCTGATTTTAATATTAATATCGTATATATTATTTGTAAATAATTTATAATTTATAAGACCAAAACGTTTATTGAACAATATTTTTAAACAAAAAAAAATTAAAAAGGTGAAATAATCATTGATTCATCACTCAGTCAAGATTCTAGTGAGCGTCAGGCTTAATCAAAGAAACATATACATTAAGGCACACGTTTATCTTAAATTCTGGAATATTCATATTTTTGTGAATTATACATGTAATGTATTAAACAGTTTTATTAGATTATTGAAAACCGATAACTTTTGAGTCTGCTATAGTGCCTATAGTATTGTGTCGGCTCTATACTGCATAATACCCATTTCGTCAATCATCCTTATAATGATGAAATAGATTTCTTTGACCGCGCAGTAGAGAAGCTGAAATGTATAGGTAATGTAGGTAGGCTATTAGATTAGGTATATGTTTTTAACCTAAGTAGATACCTAGGTAACTGACATCTATTATCGGCTAATTATGACGTTTTGTAATTAATATAAATTTTTTGAAATATATTTTTTACAAATATAAAATATTTTTTTCGTGCATTTTTTAAAACTAATTAACATAACCTGTTATTCTTGATACAATAAATAGTTATAGTAAAACTGTGGTTTATTTTACGGACTCTTTATTAGGTTAAGGTTATCGTGCCGCAAGTATGTTTTTCAAGCAAATAAATATAGCTAGTAATAATAATAATAAAGAGGTATGTCAGAGGGTTTAGGAATAAATGTGGCTGACATGAAGCAATCGTTGCTGGAGCGTTTCTTTGGTCGCCTGAAAAAGGCGCTCACAAGCTTCTTATCAGGCGGCAAGAAGGCGCGCTCTTCAACGGTTGGGTCATGCCAGTCCTGATGTATATCCTTTGGCATACTCAAGTGGACTCGGACAGAACTGGATGCCCTGGATGGGCGAGTCCGTACATTGCTGACCGCAAATCGGATGCCTCGCACACGATCGTCGGTAATGAATGAGGCTGTACATTTCGTGGAAGTGCGGGGGGGGTCGAGGTTTTTTAAATAGCGGCCTGTGCACTAAGACAAGCTTGACCCGCCGCTTAACAATTTCTAATTTATGAGAAATAATAAAAAATAAATTTAAATAAAATGCAATAACTTTTTAGGAACTTAAAAAATAAAACTTGAACTTACAAAACAATAAAAACAACTAAAGAAAAATTGTGTTGATTGTGCGAAGTGAGATGCGGGGTGTGCGCACGTGTGTGTGTGCGTGCCGTGACTGCTTGAGCGTGTGTGAAAAGAGGCTTTTAATTTAATAGGTTTTCAGTCTCCTGATAACCTTTGCTCACATCAGCCAGGAATCGATTGTTCGCTTTGTTCGATTGTTGGCTGGAGGCCGACTCGAGAAGACTCGTTGAATTTTTCTAGTAGTATGTGATTTACGCTGCAAGCCAGCGCAAGTGAAGTTACTACCCTCACACTCGGTAGCTCAGCGGTTAGATCATTGGACCGGTTATCCAAAGGTCGTGGGTTCGGTTCCCACTCGAGCTTCCGAGGCTGGTTGATTTTTTCTAATAAAATTTTTTCTTAAGTATATCAAAGGATATTTATTGTTAAAAAAATAAAGTAACACATTAAATATTTTCAAACAAATAAATTTATTTTCATATCGACAAAACTAGTGTGGTGAAATCAGTGAATTTTCTTAAGACTTTAACACTTAAGGCAGATTCAGACTAGTCCACTAACTCGCATTAAAACAAGACGGGTGATACTTCCGGTACTTAATCGTTGTCGCATTTGGTGTGAAGTCTTGTATAAATCTGCCTGAGACAATAACACAGTGATATATAAACTTGACAACCACAAAAATACAGGCACGAGCATTAACATGTTGTTAAGGTTGCGAAAACCCACCAAGTGTTGGAGACCTAGTTTTGGTAAAGGATCCAAACCTTCCGCCATTGCAATGGCGCAGGGGGCGCATCCTGAAGTTGTTACCTGGTGCAGATGGCACCCCTAGATTTGCTGAGGTCCTGGACGGGGACACCCATTGACGGCTAGGCGGTCGTTGCTATGGGCCCCAACGAACCCGGGATCCTAGCCGAGGTTTTCCCTAACATCTAACACAACAAAAGTCAAAACTAGTCGAAAGTGTATGGGGTAGTGCCTGGTGCCATTGAAACTGGACATACACAACACTGGTGTGTTCTACAGGAACCAAAAACTGATTTAATCTTAGCAATACATAATTGAATATAAAGGATATTTTTTTACTAGTTCGCAAATTTTCTGGAACGAAATCATTCATGGGTTGAAATACATGTCAAAAAAATTTGGACTTCCCATACTTCAGCGAACAATCGCAAACAAATACGCAAACCTGGGTCCAAAATATTAATTTGTTCCGTTTGCGGTGGAGACATTAGGTCCTTGGGGGCCGGAGGCCAAGTAGCTTGTTTAAAGAGTCGAGTGCTCGCCTTATTGAAGCCTCCGGTGACAAGAAGGCTGGCAGCTACGTCTGCCAACGTATAAGCTTGGCAATCCAAAAAGGTAATGTTGCCAGGATTCTGGAACCGTTCCCATGAGCCCACAGCTGGAGGACATTTTTTCTTTATTAATGTAGTTTATGTCACACCCACATTGATTAGCCTGATATGTATGAAGTCTCAAAGTTTTTGACATTTTCACCCCATGTTACTATGAGAGTTGTTTACATAACGATTCTGAATCGCTCCAGAAAACTTGCGCACTGATAAAAAAATTATCCTGTAGACCACCTACTTCCTGGAAATCTACGTAATTTTTGGCGACGAAAACTGGGACACAGGGTTTAAAGTGTCGAATAATGGCTTTATTCGCATAAGGGCAACTTCTCATAAAGGCAAATTCTCAGATAGGCAACTATAGTATATACAACTAGCTGACCCGGCGGACTTCGTACCACAAATAAGGGTTGATCGTAGAAGGGTGAAAATTGAGGATTGTATGTATTTTTGTATGTTGTATCATAAAAAAATAGAAATAAAAAATTTTGTCTAAAAAATAAAAATAAAAATTTAGGGGTGGACTACCCCTAACATTTAGGGGGATGAAAAATAGATGTTGGCCGATTCTCATAGATACCGGATAAGCACAAAAAATTTCATCAAAATCGGTCAAGCCGTTTCGGAGGAGTATGGCAACGAAAACTGTGACACGAGAATTTTATATATTAGATAATCTACACAAATACTTTGTTGAGTGCGGATCCGATGTCATACCATTTGTTGCCTTATTGCAACATGATCTCAAAGAGGACAATTTCAAATGTAAATAGGTCCAATGGCACTGGCCAATTCATGCGTTTTATCATCTTATGACGTGCGATAGGTTTGATTGCACTATTTTTTTATTTTAGTGAACAATTTGATTACAGTAAAGGAATTCTGAGAATGTTTAAGTTTAGTTGTTATAATTTCAGTTTACATTCCATATGATTATAAAACAATTTATAAAAAATAATCAATGTTGATTTTCATTTTCACTGTACTTTTGCCTTTATGAGAAGTTGCCCTTATGCGAATAAATCGAAAAATGGTTACCTACCCTACATGTAATGCTTGTGACTGTACCAAATAAGGGACGTACAGACACCTGCACATCAACCTATCCAAAACTGTCAAATTCCTTCAATACACTTTCAACCATATTTTTAAGGCATAAAGTTCAAAGTCTATTGAAGAAATTTGACAGTTTGTGGTAGGTTGATGTGCAGGCGTGTGTACTGTTTTATCGACAATACTTGCTGTTAACAGCGTCGACGAAAGGCTAAAGTTAAAACTGTGTTTGAATATGGGTCCTCCAACAATCTTTATTTTACAAATGTCAAAGGAACTTCCCTTACATTCGTGCCATACTATAATCTTCGTCTAGGTGATAATATTTCATTTCTTTTGTATATAATAAACATCAAATAGATAAAAGCAATATTGTCATATGGCTTTATTACGCTCGAATAAATACTTCACTGTGGATGCAGATAGGTACATTATTATACAATTGTATTGAAGCTGCCTTCTACTATTTACAATGTCAATATATATTTTCCCCAACAATTTGTTTTAAACAAAGTCGACTGTAAAACAAGTCACCCTAACGATAGCCCCCTATTAACCCTATACTTGGCAATTGTTTTTGTGGAATTACATTATATTTTTTGTATAAAGTGTCTTTTTTTTTCACTACTCGAATTTTTTTGTAAGGTAATCCACTATGCCTAGAATAAGGTTAATATAGGTCGCAGTTTACATATTCACACTAGATTTTTTAAACGTAATCTAAAAGCGTCATCAAATACATTGGAACACAAAAATTAAGAGTTCGAATAGGTAATGTGAAAGCGTCCATCGAAGGGCGTCAAAATACAATCTTGCTCGATTACGAAATGTAAAATGGCGTCGCAAACGCAATACTATCTCGATATAAAGTAAAAACACCATACAGTGTGTCTAGTGCGAGTTTCTTTAACTATTCGACCAATTTAAAAACTTATGTCACGCACTAGCCTCAAGATGGCGCTGCTATGATCCCATAACATCAGAATAATAACTAAAGCTATAGAAACTGGACTAAAATAGCAACACTCATTCATCAGTTCGTACTATTTTAACTAATGAACCTAAGTGATGTATTGGAAAGAGATCGATTGTCCCTTTTCTTTCGTTATTTCGAAGGTGTCACCAGATTTGTGACGTCATATTTGAGGTAATGTAGTGAGTGACTTTATAAAGGACTCAAAAGATTTTTTTTGATCACCGATTATCTGATGACCGTTTGTGACATAACAATACAATAAATAAAAACTAAGTGTCAACCATTTGTCGCACTCCAACCTCCTTTTCTAGCCATAAGATAGAACGGAACTAAACATAGTTGCACGATTTTTATTTTAGCCATCCTATAGCTTTAGTTATTGTTCTGAGGCCATAACATCTATCATTAAGTCGCCATAACGTCAATGTTTGTTGCTGTGTTCAGACTTCCGGCAGCAGATAAGGAACCCAGTGCCTCAGTAGTTGAAGATTTTGGGTGAAGTGCGCCTTCACCATCACTTAACATCAGGTGAGACAAAAGCCAAGTGCTGGGCCATAAGGAATAAAACAAATATAAAAATTCTAGATAGTTTTAACTTGGTCGAATACAAAAAAACGCATCATGCACTCGGGATAAACTCATGTCTTATAACATGATTCTCTAATGGAATAATATTAAAATCGGGCAGTTCAAACTCTTCTACTAACCACAATATAAAAGGTAAATAGCCACTAAATGAACGGTAAGTAGGAATACCTAGTCGACCACAATATTGCCACCACTTGACTTTGACTTATACTAAACTTCTTCTTCTTTTTCTTTTATCTATGGCATGTTTTGTGTCTACAGTAGACACAAAACATGCGGAATTGTGTTCGACTGTTCGGCAGTAGACAGTCTACCGCCGAACAGTCGAACACAATTCCGCCAATATCACGTAGGTAACCAACACACGGAAGGATTCGTATGGAATAAATTATAATTTTGAATCATGATGACGATAAAATTCCGCTAAGGCTCATTGTCAATCATGACAACGTATCTGTCACTTAGTTTTGTAAACAAAAATAGACCTTGATGTTTATGAATTATGATGATAGGCAAAGAACAATAACTTTAAAGGTGGTAAAGCTATTTCATGGTCGACTACACTAAGGCCCGATTTTTCAATCCTTAGATAAGTCTTATCCAAAGAATAAGATTGTCATTGTGACATATTTTCTAAAGAGAATCTGTCATTATGTCAAATTATTCAATGAATAAACTTTAACTGACGATTGTATCTTAGTTGAACATGTTTTTACATGTATGTACGATTCTAATTAAATAAACAGGTAATCATTGTACATATCTACACCAACAAGTGGTTAGAGAAAAGAGGGGTTTTTTTTTACATAAACAATGAACACATCGAGTTCGTTTTTTTAAATTATTTGTTAAAAATATTAACATTATTAAAGCAAGAACACGAAGGGATTTTTACAAAAACAACATAACTTTTTAGCAATATATTTTACAGGAAATAAAAAAAACTTTCTTCAATCCAAGTTTTTCGTTTCATTGCTTTGAAATTTTGATCATTTATTCATGATAGTGTATTGGATTGATAACGTAACATTTTCCACTATTTATACCTACGATTATGGAGAAAAATGATAAAATGTAGTAAGTATGCACTAGTGTTATTGTTGTATGTGTTTGTAGTTTTTGTAAAAATCCCTTCTGTTCACAAAGACAATCACTGGACGGCATGCACTGCTTTTTATAAATTAGATTTTAAATATTTTATAAGCCGCCAGTACTTACATATAATGATAGGTTGCAATTAAGCAAATCAATAATATAAAACAACTTTAGTTAGTGATATTGGGAAACTAACAAATATTAACTGCTTTTTTTTAAATTGAAGTCTCACTAACATTTAGATTTATTGATTACAATGCTTTAAAGTTTATTTATTTTTTCAGTACAGTACAGTTATTATTAATAATGTCAACAAATACATCAAAGTCACTACTACAGTAATTGCATTAATGAAATATTTTATTATCCAATATTTTTCCCTGTACACATTTTTTTTTAAATAATTATTTATAAGTTATTCAAAGTTAAACATATTTTATAATAATGACTAGAAACAATTTCAAGATCTGTCGTAAAGCACCCTTACAATCTACATACACAATAACACGTACCAAGGACGGCACCTTGATGTCTAAATAGGAAACTAACAGTGTTACACACCAAAAATTCAAAGATAGGTGTCAGTGTGCTACAATCATTTCGTGCCAAATGGTGACAACTAAGTGTTCTCACTTCCACAACACTTGACTTGCATCAAAACTAATCATAAAGTACCATTGTCCCTTCCAACTATATAAAAGTGGCAAGATGTAAAGATATTTTTATTACTTTAAACATTTATCATGTAAAGTAAGTTGTGGTGCAAGCCAGTTTCAGTAAACATTTTAAATGTTAAAGATAGTACCTATAGCTATGCTAAAATTTTCCAAACTTTAATTTGAGACTAACAAAATATTTAGAATAAACTGGTAATGTCATTCAGGAATGTAAAGTGTAAGGTATTATTAAAAAAAGTGGGGTTAAAATATAAAATATTTAGTCTCATATTTTTGGGGTACTTCAGGATTGCTCTTACCGCTCGGCAGTCTTTGTGTATTATTTTGTTTGTCTAATGTAGGGATGTGCAAACTACGGCCCGCGGGCCATCTCCGGCCCGTGAACGACCGAAGTCCGGCCCGCGACCATCTAACAAAAATTCAAGTGCGTGTGTGTTTCAGAAAATGGTATGCATTTTCTGTATCAATATTTTTATTTCACAAAAAAGTATTTATTTATTGAAAAAAATACAGCAAAAAATTCAATAGTCTGGCCCGCCATAAATTTTATTAGTAAATATTGTCACGCGAATGAAAAAGTTTGCCCATCCCTGGTCTAATGCAATTGATGCATTGTATAACAGTACCGCATCTATTTCTAAATAGTCTATTTTGACCTTCGATCAATTATGTATTAGATAAAGTAATCGGGGACAAATATGCATGCCCATTTAAATTTCGAATAATTAAATCTGAAAAAACTTCAGCTTACTATGAACCTTATGTTTTAAACATTGTATGACACAACAGCACAAACTGTATGACATTGTGGAAATTGAAACTTTTACATAATTATCTGATGTAAATTTGTTAACTTACATTTTTTATTTTGTTTTTTTACATGTTGTGGTTGTCTTATATATATTTTTTGTGTTTGTTTGTAATGGAAAGTGTTCTGCTATGATAGGGCATTTTCCAATATTTTTGACGCTGTAAGGGAGAAAAGAGCTGGACACTTGCTGAGTTTCTTGCCGGTTCTTCTCAGTACAAGATCTCCCGCCCAGAGTAGACTTACGAACCGATGGCATAGTGACATTCACAAGAGCTACTTGTAACCTAAACTGAATAAATGATTTTGAATTTTGAATTTTGAATTTTGAAACATAAAGATTAAGTTAAGTAACAAAATATTTGTACTTAATATTTACTGTCATCGCCACAAATGTAATTTTGGCTCCGTCGCCCCAAAGTAGCCTACCGTTTTCAAGCTCTCATCATCTGGAATAGTAGTAGTACTAGTACCTACATAATTGATCGAATATTTTGACAGACAAAACATCACAAACAACTGTCTCCTATCGCACTGGCCATAAAAACATTTATATTTGAATAAATGGAATAAAATACAATTTCAAACATAGTTTATGTTCAACTCAGAACTATAGATAATCAACAGCCCCATCTAACGACTTAGTTGTGCTTAAACCAGGCACAATAGAAATTCAATTGTTCTATGGCACTGTGGTAACGGGTACGTATTATAATGCCGAAGTTCAAAATACCGAATTTCACAAGACCTATTAATGGAAGGTCGAATATTAAAATGCCGAATGTTTATATGACCAAAAGTCCAAAAGACCGAAAGTATAAAATCCCGAAGATTTATATACCTACAGCTGAAATACCTACCTAGTTTTTCACTCATTGTACAATGGGGTACGTATCATAATGTATAAAATTAAAATATATAAAAACTTATAATGCATAAGTTTAAAATACTTACCTAAAATAAAAAAATATAATGATTCAAAATACATAAACTTAAATAGCATAAGTTTTAAATTCATAAACTGACAATACATAAAATTCAAAATCTATAATAATTAAAATATATACTGCTTAGAATACATAATAATCAACTAGTCTAAGTTTGAAATTCACAACTATCACAATTATATACCTATATATATTTATTTTTTTATTAGACAACAGAGTTTCTTTTTGGTAATTTTTGCTTTCTGTTGTCTAATAATAGTAAAAAAACCTCGAAATTCAAGACAATTGCTGCGCTTCGCAATTGTCTTAAATTTCTAACCTATCACGTGACCTACAGAAGTAGGGCAGCTAGTATCCTCAATCATTTTCTCAACTTACTTATTTTGAACTTATACATTTTGATTGCATGTATTTGGTCGATTATGGATCATGAACTATATGGATTTTGGTTATTAGTTGTTCTAACCATTATATTTTTTGATTTTAAGTATTTTGAACTTATGCATTGTAAACTTATATATTTTAATTTTATACATTATGATACGTACCCGTACAATGACAACTTAGCACTTCAATAAAATTAATGACCTACTCGGAGCTAACAGTAACTACGAATGAACTAACGTACTCTAAGAGAAAAGACGAAGTCATATTTAAATAATGTAAATCTACCCTCGCTGTAAAAAGTTACTTTCGATATTCTAATTTTTGGTATTTTGAACTTTCGGTATTTTGAACTTTCGGTCTTTTGAAAATAGACATATCCAATGTAGCCAACTCTACAGTTTTAACTGTAGATTTACAGTTTTTTCCATATCTTCACAGTTTTTAGTTCAGACCTCCAAATCTACAGTTTTTTCTTTATAATGCTGGCGCCATCTATTTTATTCGCTGCGTAACCCGTACAACTCGGTTTTTAGCAACGTCTACGGTACGGTTTGCTTGCTTGGGTGGCTAGTGTGCGTTTTGTTTAATAAAAATATGTACGATATCAAGAATAAAAATTAAACTGAAAATGAAGAGGATGTGCAAATTGAAAACGAGGCAGTTTTAGTAGTAATATTGTAAATTTGATAAGATTTAAAGTTGATTTATTACTACAAGTATAATTTTATTACTTTATTGTTGTTTTATTGATTACTGCTATTAAATAATACAAAATATGAAAAGCTGTAGATTTACAGTTCTGTAAGTAGAAATTTACAGTTTTCTACAGCTTTTTGAAAGCTTATTTGCAGTTTTAGTCTTGATTGGGGTTGGCAACACTGGACATATCGAACTTCGGTATATCGGGTATAGGTATTTCGTATTTTCGGTATATTGATTTTCGATGTTTTAAGCGTAGGGATTTTAGTTGTAGGTATTATGATATTGCGGCATTATAATACGTACTCGTCGTGGTTACATTGGGCGTCCAAGTCTCTACGGCATCTTGCTCTAAACGAGACCAGTTTCAGTTATTATACTGGATGACTTTTTTACCGTCAGGAAAAAAGAACTGTGTATTTTGTACCTAAAACAAGTTCTATACGTGAGTGTGTTTATATAATACAAATGATTTTATAAATTTTGGAATTTCCAAAAAAATGCATAAATTTAGAATACATTAGTGCATGCGTATTATTCGTAGGTAGTGTAGTAAAACGGTAGCGGGGGCGCGGCGCGGGAGACGCGCGGCCGCGCTGCCCGGCGCCCGCCCTGCGTGTCACTGAATGAATTAAATTAACTCGGACGAATTCATTGATGTTTAGCGCGTTCGGAGTAGGGTGGATATGCGTTTGAGTTTTGGTCGGTTTAGTATTTTTATTATTAATTTTCTAATATTCTTTTTTTAAATGTTATGTTAATCAAAATTAACTTAGAATTAGATGGTTATGAGGATAGGTAATTTATATATAAAAAAATTATTAATTATTTTTTTTAAGTGATCATACTGTCGTCACCTACTATTTACCTATCTCACACGTTTATTTTCCTGACGGTAAAAAAAGTCATCCAGTATAATTTTATGATAAAAAATATATTATACATAAAAGTTATTTTATTTAGTGACAAAATGATATTGTCAAGGCCGTGAAATGTTAACACAAGGGGTTATTGTTAACTATGGGAAAAGAATATCGCCTTAGCAATATGTTATAATTATAACAGTTATAAGCTCTGGCTGTTAATAATAATTTGCTGTAAAATATTGAAAAACCTTATTTTTTTAATAACATTTTTCACGGCTTTGAATATAATATCACATACACACTGGAATCAATAGTGTGTCAGTTGAAAATAGACACATCATTTTCAAAATTGTTTCAGTAGTGCTTCAATTACGAAGTTTAATGGAAAAGTAATGCGGTATGTAGAAAGTATATTCTTTTTAGTTATTTATACCTCCATTATAGGCATAGTCAGCCTTATTATGCATCACCAGGTGATTGTCAACAAAATAAAAGCTGTCAGAGCATGTTTCAAATGGTGCTGCAATCATCTCTTCAACTGAAAGTAAAAGGAAACAACAATTTATAGTATACTTAGCGTCTTACAAATAAACAGAGAATAAGCGTTGAATCTTAGATGAATGATTGGTCTCGCTGCGCTCGACTAGATACCGTCGGCGTACTTGTAAAATGCGGCAAAAAATACTACCGAAGTCGAGTCAGTCGCCTGCTGTCAGTCGCGTTGCAAACTGTGTGTGAGGTGCGCGTACTGAATGTTTTGTTAAATTTTGGTCATAAACCGAAGTAAAATGCCAGTTTGCGTAGTTAAACTGTGTAAAAATAATACTACAAGAAATAAGAAGGACATACCATTCTTACACACACTATAATATTGAGTTGCCGCATTCACGGAGCTATTGTTTCTAGGTAGCGCGGTATCTAGTCGAGCGCGCGAGACCAATCATTCATCTAAGCTTTGTATAGTGATTTCGTGTATTGTCTCTTTTGCTAGAGCAAAATAAAAAATAGATTTTGAAAGGACGTTTACATGAAGGGAATAAAACACGGAATGACTATAAGCTTAATCTCTGTTTATTTGTAAGGCTATTATTATGTTAGTAAACATCTCATCTAATACATACCAGGGATATTGCGAATATTCGCATCCGCATTCTCAAATGCGGAGCATCCGCATAGATTTGGACATCTGCATTCGCATCCGCATCCGCAATAATCAATGCGAATGCGAATGTTCGTTAGAAAACCATGCTTAAAAACGACCTTTCTATGATTTAGATTCGTCAAGTGAAGATGAACATTTTTTTTTTATATTCAATAGGTTTGCGCTTGACCACTATCTCACTTGATGGAAAGTGTAGATGTGGTCTAAGATGGACCGCGCTCACCCATAAGGTGCCCATTCACTCTGACCTTGAATAGACCCGTGTCATGTGTGTATACATAATATTTGATTTAATTTTATAAGTATCATAACTAGCGTCAAGTTAGCAGCCTCGCCACAGAATTATAGCAATAAAGCTTAACCACAGAATACTTAATAGGCTTAACTGAGTCCTCGCCTGCGGTAGGTACGCGGGGCGGGCAGTACGTAGGGCCTCTGCCACGAACACGAGCGACTTGCTACGCGCCGAACGGATTTCTAGTTCATTGCACGCTATACAACGGCAGTCATAGTCAACGGTTATAGAAATAACGCAATGACCTAGAAATCCGGTCGCCGCGTCGCAAAACGCTCGTACTCGTGGCAGAGGCCCTACGTACTTCCCGCCCCGCGTACCTACCGCAGGGTCCGCAGGCGAGGACTCAATTAAGCGGTCTAGCTATTAGATGGTTTTGACTACGTCAAAAAATTGTGTATAAATAGTGATAAATAGTGACGTATAGCATATAAATAGTAATACTATGGTTCAAAAGATGTTTGAGTATCTTGGTGAGGCTGCTAACATGACGTCAAGCCCGCAGGACCCCTAAGAAATACAGTTCGTATTAATGTGATTTATATGTCAAAAAACTGTGCATAAATAGTGAATAGTATACGCAAAAATTCAATAACAGTACCTACTTCAATACAAGCCGATCGTATAAGCTCAATAATAGTACTTCAATACAGGCTGAGATATTACGGTCTTTAAGTGGGCTGCTAACTTGACGTTTCTTGCGATGGCGATGCCAGCATGCGATTCCAGAGAAACGGGTACAAGTTTTAAACAAATAAATACATGAAAAAATTGTGCGTGAAATTGTGAATCTTACGATATAAATAAAAAAAGAATTCTTCTTTGCTATTTCCCAAAAATCTAATGTAAACTTCTACCATACATTGGATTTAAGGTACAATCGTGCATAATTTATTTATAGACATACTGACATAAAGTCTAATTATTTTTAATTACAGTCATAAAATTACACATAATATATCTTTCGTTGTAATGTCAGTTTGACATTATTTCTATGGAACGACACTCTGACCGAAACATAAGTCAAGCAATTCTTATTCTATTGACTAGAATTAAAAGTCTCGGATATAGTGTACGCGATGCGGATCGGTGCAGGCACGCGCATGTTAAAATAAATAATATTACGCGTAGCGCGGCGCGAGCCGCTGCTCGATTAGCGTCATGAGTGACAAACTCGTGGCAAATGAACTCCTGGCGTTTCTACAACAAAAGCTGGACGTCATGGACGAGGTGAGCGCAGTGCAAATTTGCAAGTCCAGCTTCAGTGAAGATGAGGTGACCGCTGCGAAGAAGCTGCTCTACGAGTCTGGGGCCCGACCGCCTAACCGATCGCTTTGACTTCGTGTGTGGTTTATGACGTCATTTTGTCGTTTCGTGCCGCCTATGAAAGCAATATCGAAAGCTATAGCCTTTAGCTTTTGATATCGCTTTCATAGGCGGTGCTAGGTGGCAAGATGACGTCATAAACTATACGCGTAGTCAAAGCGATCAGTTAGGCGGTCGGGGGGCAGATGGTGTCTCGGAGACGAGACGGAACGCAAAAGAGCCTACAAGAGATCATCACACTGATCAAAGGAACCAATCTAGATGACATGCCGACGTTTGTGGCGAGAGACCTCAACAAGTTGCCTCCCGTCAACTTCGATCATGTCGACGTCACCTGCCTCCTGAAGGACATCGTGTCTCTGAAGGCGAGTTTGGCTGAAGTGATGCAGAAATTTCAGGCATCCGAAAATACCGTGAGTGAGATGCGCAAGGAAGCTAATTGTCTACGCGAATCACTCGCGGTAAGTAGGTCATCGATCGCAGGCTCATATGTCAACACTCGACGAGGGGCCTGCCTCGATATGTCTATGTCGAGCTGCAAGTCAGCAGTTTCGGCGTCGTCTCCGATACGACCCGAGCCGAGCCAAGCGCCGCCGTCGCGGTTGTCAGCCGCGAGCGCAGTCCCTATGCCCCACGCGCCTGCCCCCGCCCCCGCCGCCGCCGCAGCCGTGACGACGCATGCGCCTATCACATGTGCGCCCGTCAACTGTCGACGACGCGATTTCGCCGCTGTTGCCGCCAATACAAAAATACGGCCGCAGCGACCTGTCACCGAAACAAAGGCAGCGTCACGAAACATCGCTCACCCGGATCAAGACGAAGATGGCTTCGTCGTGGTTCGAAACAAGAAGCGATGTCATCAGCGAGCAAGCTAGAACCGTTGCGGTACCGCACCGACAGGGCCCACCTTCCTGCTGCGTGCTGGTCAGATTTAAAACTGATATCGAAGAAGATACATTTAATTTGTAAACCATTGAATGTCTAGCTCCGAGCGCCTAATTATGTTATTTGTTTCTCCCAAATAAATAATATTACACAAAGAGTAGAATATTAACACAATCAAAAATTTTATGAGATTTAATAAAAATAACAGTAGGTAGATACGTAAAACATGGGTAGAAAAATATTTGTTTAAATACCAAATCAATAGCATTGAACCGAGGATATGTATAACACAGTAAAAAAATATATATTACACTTTTTTGCTCAATAGTACCCACCTCGTGATTAAATAAAGTTTAAACCTTTTGACTGTGAAGCAAAGTTCAACATTGATCAACAGTCTTTAATAAGAGTATTATGTAGAAGTGTACATTAGATTTTTGGCAAATAGCAAAGAAGAATTCTTTTTTATTTATATTGTAAAATTCACAATTTCACTCATGATTTTTTCATGTATTTATTTGTTTAAAACTTGTACCCGTTTCTCAGGAATCGCAAGCTGGCATCGCTATCGCAAGAATCGTCAAGTTAGCAGCCTACTTAAAGACCATAATATCTCGGCTTGTATTGAAGTACTATTATTAAAATTTTGAATATACAATTCACTATTTATGCACAGTTTTTTGACATATAAATCACATTGATACAAACTGTATTTCTTAGGGGTCCTGCTAGCTTGACGTCAAGTTAGCAGCCTCACCAAGATACTCAAATATCTTTTGAACCATAGTATTACTATTTATATGCACTATTTGTAACAATTTTTTGACATAGTGAAAATCATCTAATTCCAAGGTGAGGCTGCTAACTTGACGGTAGTGGAATCATATCTGATCACTATGATGTTACCTTGTAAGATTATAAGTATGGATAAATAAAAAAAAAAAAAAAATAATGTGATTTCAAAATAAGAAAAAAAGTATGTCTTTTGTTGAGTCTGTAACTATCATAATTTCATAAGTACATACCTAAGTCAGGAGGCAGAGTGGGAAATTCGTAAATGTGTTCACATGTGTTCCTTGACAATGGAATGCAGAAGCCAAACTCAAAATCGAAGGTCTTGAGCAATGTGTCTCTGAAGAAATGCTTCTCAATCATGCGGAAGTGATTTACAGGTCGGGCTCCGACTGTAAACTCCACGCTGAAAATATAATGTTTCGTGTAATTATATTTTTATTGTTAACCTCGTAACTTACATTACTCAATGAAGTTGCAGTAGAACTTACGTCGCACCAACAGTTTTCAGCTTTAGGAACTGCGGTGTAAACTGGTATCGTACAAATCTACCTGCATTAGGGTCGAGCGGTTCTTCTGGAGTATCCTCTGCACCGTCATTGTCGACACCAAAATCCGTAGGAGGCTTAGCTATTTCAAACAAAACAGTCCCCGTCTCTAAATCACGTATTTTAAATCTTGTAAAATCTATATCGTATACATTAGCTTCAGGACTACAGAGATATGTATCGGTGATTTTTTCCAAGCGCAAAACGTCGTCTGGTGTGATGCTCGGAATGTTATCACCTTTGCTTGTTTCAGGTAAAGATATCGATTCACACTTTTTCCCGACTAAACTCATTTTTCTGGTATCCAACACCACTAATAAATCTTAAAAATAGAGGCACGATTGATATTTAAAGCATCAGAATAGGTTGCTATATAATCATTGCTTAAAACATTTCGGTAGATTTTGTTAAAGGTGATTTCAATTTCATTAATTCAAAAAAGTTCACAATCAGTCGACATCACAGTCACACACACATCCATGATTTTTTTTTTTTTTTTAGTGTAGTTTGTTCCTTGAGGAACCGTTTAAGGTCATTGACCATGCTGCCATGTCATTAGTTTAAGTAATACATAAATAAACAATATTTTCATATATGATGATGATGATGAATGATATTAGAATTGGGAAGTGAGAAATGATATACCCCCCAACCCCTCGAGTATCTCAGTAAAGATGTGGGGCTTTACTAAGTCCTCACGCGAGCTTCTTGAGAGAATTTGAAAAGTGACGTTGCACTGTTTTGTTTCATTTGCCAACACTTATGCACACTCACGAACACTTAACGGTTAATAATCCACCATTATTTCACATTAATATTCGACATAACACAAATTTTGGAAAATAAAGCAAAACCGCAAACATGACGCTTCACTTTCCCGCCAAGAAGTCCACACATCCATGATATCACAATGTCAAACTGACATTGACTGACATTTTTTCAAATGCTTTTTTCATGACCTGGATACAAGTCTTTTATTTGGATACATTGTTTTACTTTTATTCACAATTTCTGGACTTCATTTCCACTTAACATCAGGTGGGATGGAGTCATTTGCCGAGCTAAGTATAAAAAAAAAAAAAAAAAAAAAAAATTGTGAATAATTTTTTTTATAGGCTATCATTTGCCCAATCTCATGTTCTAACTACATACCATCAAGATCGGTCAAGCCGTTCTTGAGTTAATGAGGACATACAGACACAGACAAACAGACAAAATTTTCAAAAATCGTAGAATTGGTGTCAGTGAGTCATAAAACGAATATTTATCCTAAAGTCAGAAAAATTGCATGTACAGACAAAACCTATAAATTTATAATAACTAGTGGTCGCCCAGTGGTCGAATTTCGACCGTAATTTTATTAAGGCTGCACGGATTGTATCCTAACGCAATGAAAAATTAAAAAAGATAGGATGTGAGTTTGGATTGGCATTGACAGATTTCGACCGCTCTTTCCTCTTCCTAATTGAAATATTTGAAAAGAGTTCAAATGCGTTTGTGTCATGGTAGTGTGTGTTATGTTTGTTTTATTGATTTAATGTATTTTATGCTTAATTAAAAAAAAATATGAACATTCGGAGAACCTTCTCTATACAAACTATAAATGTGCGAAATTTCATACTCCTCCGTCCGCGCAATTTTCGTAAAAAAGGGGTACAAAGTTTTTGCTATAAGTATTAGTTAATATATAGATAAAAAAGCGGCTAAGTGCGAGTTGGACTCGCCCATGAAGGGTTCCGTAGCAGCAAGTAACATAATATAAAAGTTCTTGTAGTTCGTATATATTTAAAATAAAATTTTTATTTTGGAACGAAGTTCCTTATCGCGCGTTGTGAAAGGGGGCTAGACGGAAAAAATTCTTACGAAAAGTTGTCACGACACTTTTTGCTATAGTAAGCTATTGTAAGCTGTGCGGCGTCGCATGTTTCTCTGTCTGTCTCTCTCTCTCTCTTATAGAAAGCAAGCCAGATATTTTCATTTCTATTTCGCATTGAACAGTGTGGTGTCGCGACCATTATTTTTGTTGAGTGTATACAGGTTTTTTGTAAATAATAAATAATAAAAAATAATAATAATAATGAATTCTGACAAAAAAAAAATTAAAAAAAAAACTAAAAAAAAAATAAAAAATAAATTAAAAATAAAATATATTACAATTCCTTCACTAATTAATCGAAAGGAACCTCGTTCCATCCGGGTGTCCCTTGACACCTCTCAAGTTTTTTAATTTTTTTTTTTAATATTTTGAGTGGTAGAGCCACGCTGCGTTGCAGCACGAAATGGGCCGGCTCGCCCGGCGAAATACCACCCTCTCACAGAATATCGGCGTGAAACAACGGCACTCGTTGCTGTTGTGTTTCGTCCGGTGAGTGAAAGTACCGGAGGCCCATCTCTCACCCCTCCCCCTCCCAATTCCTACTCCCGATCAAGATCCTACTCAAGATCCAACTCTTTCCTCAAGGTCGGCAACGCATCCGCGATTACTTTGGTTTTGCGGGTGTCCATGGGCGGCGGTGATTGCTTTCCATCAGGTGACCCGCCTGCTCGTTTGCCTCTTTTTAACATAAAAAAAAATAAAATAAAAAAAAATGGTTTTTTTTATATATATTTTTTTATATTTACGGGTAAGCACAGCACAGTGCCTTGATCTCACCTGATGCTAAGTGATGATAAGGCCAATTGGTGGAAGCGCACTTCACCCGGGATCCTCAACTAGTGAGGCTATCTTTAGGCTTCTCGAAAACGGCCGTGCCACGCTCTATTGGGATCGAGCTGTCATCACGGACAGGACTATTCTAGCTAATAGGCCTGATATTGTGCTGATAGATTGATCGCAACGCCGGGCAGTGCTTGTCGACGTCACCATCCCACATGACGAGAACCTTGTAAAGACCGAGAAGGACAAAGTCAGCAAGTACCTTGACTTGGCTCGCGAGGTAACCGCCATGTGGGATATTGACTCTACAATCATTGTGCCCATAGTCGTGTCTGCGAACGGTCTGGTAGCGAAGAGTCTCGACCAACACCTTAAGAAACTCTCGCTCAATGGTTGGATCAAGGGTCAGATACAGAAAGCGGTACTCTTGAACACGGCGCGCATGGTCCGAAGGTTCCTGTCTCTGCAGCCCTAACCACCGGCAGCTTGAGCCCTGCCCCGTTGCCGGCGGCACCCTAGCGTTTTGTTTTTTTTTTCGTTTTCACTGGCTATCTTATCTCTAGCTGCCGGAACACAACAATGCTACAAACATTGATGGTATGGCGACATATTTAGATGGTGGTAGCTAGCCAGGCGGACAAATAAGTCCTACCACTAACCAAACCGAGTACACAAACATGTACCCCCCACTGGGTATCGAACCCGGGACCTCTGGGTCTAAACCGGTGGTCTTAACCACTAGACCACAGAGGCGGTTGATTTGAGTTGATTGAATGAAAGGTCAATTGCGGCTTACGATTTATGACGTATTAAAAAAAAGTATTTACTAGATCTCGTTCAAAACAATTTTCGGTGGAAGTTTGCATGATAATGTACATCACACATTTTTTTTAGTTTTATAATTTTCTTATTTTAGAAGTTACAGGGGGGGGGGGGGGGGCACACACATTTTACCACTTTGGAAGTGTTTCTCGCGCAAACTATTCAGTTAAGAAAAAAATTATATTAAAAGCCTCAATATCATTTTTGAAAACCTATCCATAGATACCCCACACGTATGGGTTTGATGAAATAATTTTTTTTAATTTTTTTTAGTTCTAAGTGTGTGGAACCCCTAAAATTTATTGGTTTTTTTCTATTTTTGTGTGAAAATCTTAATGTGGTTCACAGAATACATCTACTTACCAAGTTTCAACAGTATAGTTCTTATAGTTTCGGAAAAAAGTGGCTGTGACATACGGACGGACAGACAGGCAGACAAACATGAGGAATCCATAAGGGTTCCGTTTTTTGCCATTTGGCTACGGAACCCTAAAAAAAATGTATGTAGTACGTAATAGTGGTACTGTCTTAGAGCATTTAACATAGAGGACCTAAAGGATCTGAAGGTGGAGCAGATAGCAAGATTTACCAAAGAGACCAAAAGATTCGACGGGGTGCCGTGAAAGCTGGATGAACCTCAACTCCCTCATAAAGGGAGAACGGGGAAAAGGATAAAGGTGCCCGCAACAATGCGGGTGGATCATCCGTCCGGCTGGCGACGTCCCCATGAGAAATAATAATAATAGAGCATTCAACCATAATGCTCTCACACAACCTCCTGACCCAGCGACCCGGCAGCCCCGGAAAACCTTTTTTTTTCAATATGAGCGCGAACAAAAAGAACAAACTACCACAGGAGGATACCGGAGAATCCCTGGGCCATCTAGTGCACATGGAAGCTGGCAACAGACCAGAACCCAGACTTCGCAGTCGTTATAGAACGGGAGGACGGGGCGGCCGGCGGTGGACGAGGCTACGGCTGCCGAGATCAGAAAACGGCTAACGGCATACGAGGCCGCAACCTGACATGCGACGCCTCGGGTCTAGTTGCTGAAGGATATTTCCTTGTAACAGCAACTACCGAGGAGGCGATGACATGGTTGCTGAACTATGGCCTCGGCGACCGGGAGGGCATTCTCTTGAAAGTCAAAATGTTCGAGAATTACTGTATGTCAATTTGGCTTCCGGGTAGCACATCAGACCTAACAGTCGACCCTCTGGACTTCATCAAGGTCCAAAATGAGTACAGGGAGTAATTACGAGTACCTGACTAGACCCTAATCCGCAGGGAAATACAACCCCTAGCAGTGAGACTCGTAGTGGGAGTCCCCAAGCAAGTGGCCGCAGAAGGCGTGGTGGCACTCCACTACCGAGCCACCAGAGCGTACACCCGTACCATCGGAAAAAGCCCAGCTCAGACCGAGGAGCAGTGCGCATTTTACGTGGGCCCTAAACACGACACCAAGACACATAGTGACCACGGGCGCAATGAGGACAACACCTACAGCCGCGCTCGAGATCCTACTGGGGCTAAATCCCCTGGACTTAGAAATAAGGAGAAAAGCTACTGAACAACGGTTCAAGCTAAGAAGCACTGGCATATGGACCAGGAACTTCATGGACGAGGGTCACGCCATCGCCAGTATAAGCAAAAACTACGAAGATAGAATGTCAATGATCCTCTCCAATAACGACCTAATACGGTAGGAAAGGATCTTTGACTAAAAACTTATAATACACATAGAATCAAGAGAAGACTGGAGCATAAAAACTGATGGCATCACTTGCTATACGGACGGCCCCAGAAAGGAGTCGACAAAGCTCTCTGGATCTGGCGTGCACATTAAATGCGCAGACGGGACGGAGATGACCAAATCGATACCAATAGGAAGATTCGCCAGTGTTTTTCAGACGTATATATACGCAATAATGGCATGCGCTGAGATGGCCGTACACCTTACTATTACAAGAAAAATGGCCATCTACAGCGACAGTCAGGCGGCGCTGAAGGCACTAGGCAGAAAAGAGACGACATCAGCAATCATCAAAGAATGTAAGGAATGATTAAAAAGCCTGGCCGAGAGAGCGGACCTGACGATGGCGTGGGTCCCCGGACACGAGGAAAACACGGGAAACGAACAGGCCGACGAACTAGCCAGAAAGGGAATAGATGAAAGTTTGGTGGGACTGGAGCCCCGGTTGCCAATAGCGCACAATATCACCAAGGAGGGAGTAATCAGCCACAGTATCACAGCAGAATCCAACCGAAGATGGAGGTCCTCGACTGGTATGAGACAGTCGAAGATCTTCATCAAGGGAATGGACAAGAAGAAGACTAGCAAACTGATGGGACTCTCCAGACAGAGAGAACTTGAGGCTAGTCATAGAGATCATGACAGGACACTGTCGACTGAACAGACAGTGATAGGATTGAAGACCGACCCCATATGTCTAGAGTACACGGAAAGTGAGGTTATGGTATTCTATTTAATGACATTCTTCGTGTTTTATGTTGTTGTTGTTGTTGTTGTTCCGTAATGACCTGGTATTGATGTGAACGCATTTATATATAAAATATAATTTAACTGAATCAAACGCATCCTAAAGAGTTGACGTAATATCCGTTGCGTCATGAAACGAGCATGCGCCTTGTCACTTTCATTGGCTAGTCATAGATAAAAATTACAATAATCTGCCAATAATCAGGACATAGCTCAAGGCTTGCAGTGTGATAGGTATAATTTTGCGGTGGTGTGGACTGTCTAATGTGCATTTAAGTGAAATAACACAACTACATCATGCTCATCAAAGAATAGTAAGTACTTTTGCGAAGGTTATAACTTTGTGAATATGAATCGATTTTTGACCGTTCTACTTGAATACTCTTTAAAATAGATGTTGGCAAATTCCACCTTATCAGCACACATTAGTCCAAGTTTAATTCTAAGATAATGACGTACCTAATTATCATTAATAAAGACGAAGACAGCTTTTAGCTACCAAAGTTATTAAATTGCACAGAAATGACACTGACAGAAGATGTTCAGGTCAAGGTTGAGAGTAGCAGATGGTACTGTTCATGCATGAGTTGGAAATTATACCTGGTACAATCATTAGTTGCAATTATATAGGTACGTTCTTGTCTTTTGTGACACTTATCTAAGTACCTACGAAAATTGTTCAGTGTTTATAAATTTTATTAGAATTAATGTGCTTACTATAATTATACATCATAGCTGACCTTAACCATATGTACTCTTTCTTTTCTTTCAGCCGTGTTACTCTTCCTCTAACAGTTGAAGAGGTAAGAATAATTTGTTTTTCAAATTCTTATAAATCACTAGTGTTTTTGGTCAGAGTGTCGCTTTTGTTAAAATTACTACTTATCTATCAGTTATCAGGTTAATGCCACATATGAGTGTCAGTAATTCCCCAAAGTTATTCTTGGCAATCTTTTTATTTAGGTACACCTTGACCAGTTATTATTTAATGCAAGTATTGGTTTAGCATGTATATTAAATTGCAAAATATATATTTTGTATTTGTTACAAAGTTTAAATAATTCTGAAGGTATTTAAGTTTCACTTAAATTTTTGCCTTTTTTGACTTCAGTGTGAAATGTCAGTTGAATTGTAAACTTATACATTACATACATACAGTCATATTAAATATTTTTTAATATGCTTTGCATTGCTAAACTCCATAATTGAGAGTACCTACGGAGTGAGTATTCTAAATTCAAGTTCTAATACTAGTAAAGATAGAAAATGTTTTCTTATCCTAAAAGATGGAACTAGTTCCCTAACAAAAATAAGCTGATCTGTAATTCTCTATGTGATGTCTTATATTGTAAATATTTTGTATGTTGTTTTAGTAGACTAAATAATTTATATTTCTTGCAATAAAACATTTCATGAAGGAGATAATGTTACTGCAATTTTCTATAATAAAGCATATCTAACAAGATAAAGTAGTGGCTGTAAATTTTAATGCTGTTATCAATGTTGATTGTTTATCATTAAGTTATAAATTATGTAACCTAATCATTGGAATTAACCAATTATATGTAATTGATTTCATTATATCAAGAACTGAACAGCTTACAGTTCTATTAGGTACCAAAGATAGCTATGACATAAATACTTAGTAAATGAAGTTTGTTAGTTCAGATACTAAGTTGTCTACGAACAAATACTTAGAAGTAGAAATTCATTTAAAAATAATATTATGATCATATAAATATAGGTTGTAATTAATGCTAAAACACTTTGGGGGAATGAAGTGTAATTTTCAAGTGAAGTGACATTTAATAGTTGTCTTTTTTATTCTCAAATTATCATTCATTTATTTTTGTTATCTTTCAATTATACAATCACATATCAACTATAAGCAGATAGGATGTCTCCTCTTTTCCTTCTCCTCAAATTATAATAATGATATTTAAATTACACAAAAGCGTTTGACTATGGTTTTGGTTTAGTTCAATAGTTTGTGATTGCCCTTCCTCTCCTTTTCCTCTGTTTGACGACTAGGTCTTGTCCATGTTGTGTGTGTTTTTTCTCAACATGTGGCCCCTGGCCAGTTTACATGTCAATCACTATTATATTATATTATATTATATTATATTATAATTACTAAATTGCTACATGAAGTAATAAGTCTAATTCAAACGTAAATAATACAATTTTCACAGTTACATATTCATTAATATGGCATTCCTTTTCATTCATACAATCCAGTTTAGTATGGTTCGAAAGTACATAGTAGAAATTATGAGAATTCTAAATAAATTAACTTGTGACAATAAGTTTTGTTTCAGAAGTTATCTAAGTAAAGGTTTAATTATAAATCAAGTATACAAACTTGTTTTTTTTTTTCTATTACTTTGTTTTGTTCATTGTAATTTCGACCTTGATGATAATAGTTACTTCATGGTTGTCAATTTTGTTTTTGTAAGAATACAAGTTTGGTACTATAAATGAGGGTAAAATACTTTTTCTAACCCTTTTTGTGGAATGTCTTTATCCCATTCAATGACTAGAGCTTGAGACTATATTTGCTTGGTATACTATGCTGTTATTTGTGAAGTCCTTGCTAGTTTTTTTTCATTGGATTATGGCACTTCCTATTCTGTCATTATGGTCAATATCTTTGTGTCTCTAGATAGCTGTCTTCTTAACGTGTTTGAATGATTCAAAGGCATTCTTAAAGTCTACAAAGCTCATATATTAGAATTCTTTATTATACAGGTTGACCAATCCAAATGGGTCAGTATGGAAGTGCGAAACTTTAAGAGATAGGGAAAATTTGTGGTAAGGAACAATGTCGTCGATTTTAAAGTTAAGTAAAACTGCATTCAAATAATATTTAAATTCTTATACACAATCGGGAGATGAACATCGTCCTCTCTCGCTCCCTTTAGTAGGCTAGATAAGTGTGGCTACATGTTCTAATGCTCGATGGCCTTGTTATAGCCTGTATAGCCCACATATTAGTATTAATTTATATTCTTTATTATACACGTCCAATCGAAATGGATCAATATGAAAAAGTCCGAAACTAAAATTAGCTGAGAGCCAGTTATTTCTCTGTTGCATGGAGTTATTGCTAATTACAAATTGTAAAAGATCGAAATTACCAAGTTGTCACTTGGTGCTACTATACGATCCCATACATATACATATAATTCCCATACATGGGTACAATACATTTTGACTGACTTTTAAACTCTTAATAGAATAGTGATAATGATAATGTGTTTTGCTTCGTAAACCTAACATTATGAGAGTGCCTAATGATGTTTTTTTTTCAACATTAGATAATGTTAACGAAAACGAGAATTTGTATGGCAGAAATTGAACTCTCCTAGTTGTCACCAGTGGCGGCAGCCAAAGTAACATTAAGAAAACGATAGCGAAGTTCGAAAAGAATAAAATTTATGGGATTGACATAAGATTGACCACGTGATTTAGCGCGGCTTATGTCAATCCCATACATTTTATTCTTTTCGAACTTCGCCATCGTTTTCTTAATGTTACTTTGGCTAAGCCTACAGAGTGCCTAGTCCTAGTTTCATTCGACATTCGATCGCGTTAACGAAAACAAGAGAGTTTGCATCTTGACAACGTTTACACTCTCCCCGTTTTCGGTAACATTAACATTTTTACATTATTATTAACATTATTTTTTATTTTTTTAACATTATTAGCCATTAGGCTAATGAAACTCGCACTAGACAGTAGACACCCATTCCACAAAATAAGGACACTGCAGAATGTAAGCTTCAAGAAACGCGCTCGATCACACACAGAGAACCTCTCAAGGCGGTACAGACTTACGAAATGTAACGTGCAATGTAACACGCAATGAAAGAATTTGCCGTCCACATTGTTGCAATGTATCATGCAATGTAACAGAATTCCCATAGTGTGTTCCCATGTTGCGCGCACGAACCGTGCACATTACGCGCACGAACAGAGCATTTCAACTCGTGCGCGCCGCGATCCGCCATTTGTCGGTTTTTTCGTCGAACACAAAGGGGCGCGCGGTGTGCGCAGAGTTCCAGGTAGACGGGTTGCCAACTTTTTTTTACAAGAAATAAAGTATATTTAGGTCTGAGAAGAATATTAAACAGTATTTTAGAAAAATTAACAGTATTTTACAGACAGATTCGTTCTGAAAATCCATTATTGTAATTGTTTGTGGCTGCGCTGCACTGAGCGCCCTCTGACTAAATAAAAAAAATGTGTAAACGTCTGAGTCTTAATACTTACAGTGTTAAGCATTTTGATGCTGAAAACAGTATTTTGTATACATTATTTTTGTTCAACAGTAAAAAGTATAATGCAGTGAAAAACAGTATAATACTGTTTTAACAGTATAGTTGGCAACCCTAGTTGTGTGTGTCTGTACTGCGGAAAGCGCGCGAACAATGGAGAATTCTATTCTCTTCGCGTGTTTTCGGCAGACAGCTATGTTTGCAAACAGATCCGAGTAGGTATATACATGCTCGGTTCGTGCTCGTGCGCGCGCTGCGTCCACCCACACTTATGAAATGCTCCTTTCATGTTACATTGCATACAGCAGTCTGTACCCGCCTTCACGGACACAATCTCACAACAGCTGCGCACTGTCTGACTGTTCCGTGTGTGACGTGACGTGACTGTGTGATACGTGTCCATTAGGGTTGCCATCCATACTTTAAAATAACGTATCCTATGTTATTTTCCATCCCCATACTTTATTCTTTTAATAAAAATAAAGTATGCAAAATACTTTATGTCCGACTAATGCATGCGTTTGAACGGAATATTCCGGTTGACTTAATTTCTGAACTACTAAATGATACTCAGACTCAAGTGAAGTGAAACGAAACGCAACGCTAACTTCTGAACGCGCTATAAAACAATAAAAAAATATTCGATAGTGCCAAGGGTACAAAGAAATATGTTTTTACATATTTTAATAAATATAATTTTTTCTTCAAATCCTTTTTAGTGATAGATTTACTTGAAAAATAGTTGGCAACCCTAGTGTCCGTGCAAGTTTATGTGCGAGTTGCTAGAGCGCGGTATGTATAAAGCTTAACTTCTGGTTTCGCTTTATTTTGTGACCGGGTCCAGGCCGAGGAGACTCTGCTTCAATGTCATAAAAATCACTTTTTCGTTAACTTGATCGAATGGTTAGTCATGTAGCTCTCTTTCCTCAGTGCACATTGTAACGTTTGTTTGTTTGTTGCACAGTACCAAGTGGCGCAGTTATACTGTGTGGCGGAGGTATCAAAAAATGAAACGGGCGGCGGCGAGGGGATAGAAGTGGTTAAGAATGAGCCGTTCAAAGACTTCCCACTGCTCGGTAAGTTCATATTTAGTTTGTTTATTCTTTTTATGAACACAAATTCTTAACCACCACTTGGCTGGCTGTACAGGGCCTGACTGCGACCGTGGTGCTCGGATTCAGGGGCCTTTCTTGCTCTTGAAGCAGTTATTGCAGTTGTGAAAACTAGACGCGTGCTGCGTGTTGGTCCCAGGTTATGAACCATCTGCAGTCCAGCCATATGCCTTGTGCCCTTCCATATATGACCGTAACACAGACACTGCCTTGCGCCTGGCCCGTTTCTGAGTCTGAACGGTGTAAATAAGGTCATCCCTACGACTCAGTCAACTCAAGCCGAGGCAGTAGCCTTTAGAGGCGCCCTTAATTTGATCCGCTCTCGATACTAGTAGAGAATCTAGTAGGCGACGGACACGCTTGCATGATGCCATCCCTTCTAGAAACCCTCTAAGGATGTTTGATCGCTACGGCTTAGGGAACCTTTCGTTTCTCGCCCCTGAAAGTCCGGTTATACACCTGCGGGCAACAGCAATCTCTTTCAAAAATAAATCATAAGGCCATTGACACTATGACAAGATAAAGAACCACATGAGAAAGTTGACTCCACGCTACTGTTATAAGCTGGAACTCGATGCTTGATGTCGTAGTCCTGACTGCAGAGTCATCCCCGTATAACAGGGGACTGGATGGAATGCTACTAGGGTTTTTTTTCGTCGAGCTTTTAGTGGCTGAAGTGTCCCTCATAACTCGAGTGCTTCCCTGGCCATTATGTTAGCTTAAGACAATTTGGCATAACCAGAAAAAGAGGTTATCGTTATCTACTAAAGCGGAGATGGTCGGAAAGGAAAGGTTTTGTCTTAATAAACCAATCAAATTACGTTTCTGCTTATCTCTTCGCCGCTCAACAACAACAACAATAAAAACTTGACGACTAAGTTTTGTGACAATATAACTATTATGTTTACACACAGATGATTGATCGATCATATATAATTCTACATATTGTAGAAGAAACCAACATATTAGACCTTTCGATATTTTTTCTCAACGACGGAAAAGGGGCCTCGGTGTTTTATATTTTTTAAATCACAAATAACATTCAATTCAATGTAGTTTTTGTCATAGTCTTAAACCTATAACGTTTAATATAACAACCAATTTTGCGTGTATATAATCAAAGGCCACGTCCATATTTAAAGTGTAGTGTTTACGTGTAAAATCTGGAAAACAAAATGGCTATTTCAAATAAATATTTTGTGTTTTGTGCCATATAAATTGATTAACCGATAGTTATAGTAATATAAAATAAGTAGTCAGTAAAATAATAATCACGTAGTGTTTTGTAAAAGGCGTAACAGCCCTATTGTAATACGATATTCGTCATAGGTCGCACTCTACGTTAGGAACGACCGATAATACAACCTTATTTTAGTTTATACGAAAATCGAAACACGGGTCAAATATTTTCATTTAAATAATCAGTACAAAAAAAAATTAAAATAATATCATGAAAACTCACGAAGTTACAAGCTTTTTGTGCTGTCCCGTTGTGTTTTTAGTAGGGTATACTTTATTTGAGATTTTGTAAATATTATTTGGTCAAAATGTAACATGGTATAAAAAATATTGAAATCGATTCTATTACTGATTCTGAACAAACAGTTTTCAGGTTTCGTATAAACTAAAAATAAGGTTGTATATCTGTCAGCTGTTGTATGTAATCAAGAGTATTGGGACTTTACCAGTAATCGGTGCTTTTAGTGATAAAAGGATATAAGTCCGATTTTGTCGAAAATGAGGTCGAAAATTCAACAAAAATGTACAGAAATAAAAATTCTGTCGCTTGGTGAATGCTTACAGGCAGGAAGTTGCCGAGCCATCGAACACCACAACGTGCTTTAAAACTTGATTTGACAAATGAAATGAACAGCATTATTTTGCTTTACGAAATTGATAAACCGCGAAGTTAATGAAGTTTCGCAGTGGTGGTACAGCGTGTCATAAGAACGATGCATAATTATATGGTTGTACATAATTTTACGGAAATTTCGTTGTGAAAATAACTACACTTTGGAAAAAAAAGTGTTGAAAAATTCCAAGAGCGGGATTCGAACCCGCACCCCATGACATGCCGGGTCAGGTGCTCTACCAACTATGCTATCGTGGTTCCATCCAACCCTCCGAAATTAATCAACATTATTTCCTCTTTATTTTGTAAGTCGAAGTAGTCTTAATTCAATGTCGACAATTATTCGACGACGTCTATTCATGTTGATGACGTATTGATGATGTGATGATCGCAAAAAGACCGATGTAGTTTGAGCTAAGTTTTAATTTCATGTAAACGCTTTGTTACCTCCATTGCGAAAAAGAGCGTTGTCTGAGTTGGAAGCCGTACATTTGCTTATATTTATTTTTGTCGTAAATTTTTGTTACGACACGAAAACTATAATAAAACAATTCGTCAGCAAAAGTGACGGAAGTCGTTTATTATAATCTATGGATATTGCGGTAAACGTGTTCGTTTAAGGTAAATTATTAGGGAATCTCAGTCAATAGGCCAGCTATTGATTATATATTTTTTTCATTGTTACAGTGTAAAATAAGTGTTTTTATTTTAAGAGTTCTTCACTGACAATCGTAATACACGATCTTGGAGATTTTCAGTTAAAAGCAATTGGTCTGTCTTTCCACCCACACCATCTTGATGGATGGCGATCTGCTACTGTGCGTTTCTCACGTAATTTTTTACCACGAACTACAGTGCTGTGGAACCAGCTCTCAGCGGCGGTATTTCCGGACCATTATGACTTAGGGATCTTCAAGAAACGAGCCTATTCCTTCCTTAAAGGCCGGCAACGCATCTGCGATTCCTTTGGTTTTTCGGGTGTCCATGGGCGGCGGTGATTACTTCCCATCAGGTGACCCGCCTGCGCGTTTGCCTCTTTCTAATATAAAAAAAAAAAATTGGATACCTTTTATTTCGAGATTAAAGTACTTAACTCGTCTGAGTATACCACGGTGACTACGGGTATACTACGGGATGTTGGATAATAGGTGTATAATCCTGAAACAGCCATGCAACCAAGTATAACGAACACTGCTGTAACAACAGCGATCCGATCCGAACCCCTCTGAGAAACTAGTAGCGCACGGGGACACGGCACTAGGTTTTCTAGAGGGATCTAGAAAACCTCCGATGGTGATTCGTTTCACACGGCTTGAGGAACCCTTTAAGTTTCGCGCGGCCCCCAAAAAAGCCCGTTGAAGCTGAAAATGCCGTCTGAGGCAATAACAAAAAACTGAAACAACATGCAAAATCTAATTTACCTAGATTTATTTATTCATTACATTTGTTCATCCCTGACATGTTTTGACTATTTTTGTTGGCCCATGTGGTTGACGACAAGAAGCACTGTATCAGTTGGAATAAAAGTTATTATCGCTTTACTAATTTCTTTGTAAAAAAGAACCTGAATGTCTCGGCCATGTGCTGCTTAAAGCTTAAGCTTAAGCTTCACAATTTTCCGGAGCATTCGGGATTATACAGGGTGTTACCAAACAACATGTATGTCTTAACTAAGTCCATTTAAACTTTTGTCTAAATTGTTAAACCATGTTCCATAAATTAAACAACCTATAGGTAAATTATTAGGTATATTTTTATTTTGCACTCTTATGGCCGCACTCAGAGTCGTCAATTAAATTTTAATGACAATTAAGTCTCTTGCTGTCACTTTCATATGTATAGTGGTAAATAGAGAAGGAAAGACTTTTAATTGTCCATTAAAGTTAAGTGACGTCTCTGAGTACGGCAGTTAATACCATATAGATATAGATTATACAGGGTGTCCCAAAAATGGCACGCCATGCTGACACTGGAGATAGCTTAGCTATAAACCTATCA
Organism: Eudonia lacustrata; assembly: GCA_947562085.1. Lineage (NCBI taxonomy): Eukaryota > Metazoa > Arthropoda > Insecta > Lepidoptera > Crambidae > Eudonia > Eudonia lacustrata. Next base: position 14,876,101 of record OX387329.1, on the reverse strand, counting down.
GATAAAAATAATATGACTAGTAAAAGTCTCATAATTTTCGAGAAAATGACACTTTTTATGTTCTAAAAACTCCACTTTTAGTTCGTTTTAAACCTATCAGATAAAAATAACATGACTCCAGTAAAAGTCTCTTAGTTTTGGAGAAAATGCCACTTTTTTCTTCTCTAAAAACTCCACTTTTAGTTTATTTATTTTTTTTGTTTTTTTTTTATCTGATAGGTTTATAGCTAAGCTATCTCCAGCCTGGCGTGCCATTTTTGGGACACCCTGTATATAAAACTTGCATCAGGTGGGCATAATCCGGGCTTTTCTATTCCTCAATATCGAAACATTGTTTTCCCATGTCGATGTTTATTTTTGCAAATGCTTACAATAACCGTGATAAACAGCTTTATTTAGCAAAAAAATACCTTTATTTAGCAATTACTTATGTTTTTTCTAAAGTTTACGCGAACACTACACATTGAAATGAAACAACTTTTACGGATCTACTCGCGTTTATTTTACACATTACTTATTTAATGAGACAACCAACACCTCAGTCTCCCTGTGACCACGGACCCTGCAAAGGGTTCGAAACGTCAGGATAAACATTAAATAAGTAATGTGTAAAATAAACGCGAGTAGGTCCGTAAAAGTTGTTTCATTTCAATTACTTATGTTATTTTTTTTTTACCATAGATAGACCTATTATTTTTGAATTTGTTTTTATCTAGAACCAGGCAAATTGGCGTCTACTTCTAAGAAAACTGCAGAATGTAACAAATGCCCGGGTTGTCTTGAAGATGATGATGGTAACCCCTTTAGGTTTCCATTATATGTATAAATAAGTAACGATTGAACCAGTACAATTCATGCCAACCGTAGTGTATTGCAGTGTAGTATTCGTTTTTATTTTATATTTTTCATTAATCTCATTATACAGACAGACCTTGTCTCAAACCATTTTTGCAATAAACATTTTTTATTTTGTATTTATTTTAGAGTTTGGGGGAGGTCTTTGCTCAGTTGTAGGACAAATAGGCTAATATAAATAAACTAGCGACCCGCCCCGGCTTCGCACGAGTGCAATGCTGATATACATATAAACCTTCCTCTTGAATCACTCTCTCTATTAAAAAAAACAGTATCAAAATCCGTTGCGTTAGTTTTAAAGATCTAGGCATACATAAATAGGGACATACAGACGACGGGAAGCGACTTTGTTTTATACTATGAGTGATATAAAAAACAGATAGATAGATAGATACCTAGATAATACTTTTATTGCAACACTAAAACATAGGCATAAACAAAAGAGAAAATAATAATAATATATATTTTTAGGAAACTAAAATTAAGGTGCTACGTCCATTAAAATTAAGGTGCAGTGTCATCTGCACCTTAATTTTTATATATTTTTAGGAAACTAAAATTAAGGTGCTATGTCCATTAAAATTAAGGTGCTGTGTCATCTGGTGTGATCATGATACTGAAATTTCCATAGGTAGTCCAAACGTCATCAGGCCAAGCCATATTTTTGGAGCTCTGTGTGTATATTATTCTGTGGCTCTGTTATTGGCCTTTGAATCGCGTGTGATACGTTACAATTTATTTACAATTATAATTTTTTGAACATTTATATAATTTACTCAGCAAAACTTTCATCTTGTTATGATTATTACTTATTTACACTATTCGTGATGAGATAAGAGACATTAGAAAATAAAGAGTTATTATTATTTATTATTATACTGTATAATCACAAGATATTATGATAATCTCGCTGGAAATTATAATTAACCGGTTGTTAGACGTACCTCGTTGTGACCTTTTGACGTAATTTTTGACTCAGCTGTTTGTTCAAGGCTTATTATGAAATTTTTATCTTTACTTCGTCGCGGTAAAGATTTGTCATTTTGCTACAGGTAGGTACCTAGACCTACTAGATGTAAAGACAACGTGAAGTACACATATGTATTTTACAGATTATCTTGTAACGTCATTGCTTTGTGACCATGTAACTTGTTTAAAATAAACTTATATGCTATTTGTTTGCTTTAAAGTTCTGAAACAAACATAATACTAACGGTAGTTCACATCTAATCTCATCGTCATCCTTTAAGGCGACGCATTGGAAATTTACGTGGCGGAGCGCGGGGATCTTGATTTTTCCCAACAATTACAAAACATATGAAAGTGATATTTGATGATATGATTTTTCATTTAATTGACTTCATTTTGCTAGTTGCAGCAGAAACACGATTTGTTAACTTTTATAACAGAAAAAAATATAAAGTAACCTCTTTTAAAACAGATTTGCATTTTACCAGACCGATTTAAGCATCTAAATGTTCTTAGTAGATTAGTCTTAACACACACTTCAATATGCTAGTTCATTTTTTTAAATTTATTTGTAGTTTTAATTGGAAAGAAAAAAAACAGTTTTTCTTATGGTACGGGGCGCAAACGCTCCGTATTTGATTAATTGTTTAGCGATGCGTCGCCCTAATCGCCCGCAGCTGGGCTGGGCTCAGTACAATTTGTACAAGACGCTTGCACACCAGTAAAGTAAAAAGTAAGTAAACAGCCTATAACGGTCCCACTGCTGGGCAAAGGCCTCCATCATTGAAATCAAGTTATCGCTACAATTGATGGGTAGTGGCTTAATCACCACGCTTACCAAATGCGGGTTGGTGATCACAAACCCGGGCTATGCATAGAAAAATCCGAAACAGACTGCCCGACCTGGGAATTGAACCCAGGACCTTCGGGTTTCGGGCCGAGCGCTTTGCCACTCGGCCACCGAGGCGTTTCAGCTGCACATCAACCTATCCAAAACGATCAAATGTCTTCAATGCATGTTCAACCATATGCCATCTACATAAAGGTCAAAGTCTATTGAGGAAATTTGACAGATTGTAGTAGTCTGATGAAACAGGCGTGTGTACATGAACAATAGCATATGGGGAGATTGGGTCATAATAACAAACCGCGTTGACGGGTTTTAACGACTGCTACCATACGACAACCGGGACCAATGCCTTAACGTGTCTTGCGAGGCACAAGATTTTAATTTGGGACCGCCATTGCGAAATCTATATATATGTATTGATTAATACGTGAAGCAAAAGCTTTTTACCCCTTTTTACGAAAATTGCGCGGACGGAGGAGTATGAAATTTCGCACACTTAGAGTTTATATAGAGAAGGAGTGCAGAATGCTAATATTTTTTTTAAATTATGCATTAAAAAATACATTAAATTAAATAAACATTGTTTCATATATTTTTCAAAAATTTCAAAAATGGAAGAGGAGCGGCCGTAATCTGTCAATGCCAATCCAAACTCACATTCTATCTTTTTTAATTTTTCGTTGCTTAGGATACAATCCGTGCAGCCTTAATAAAATATTGTTAAGTAAACAGCTTTTTATAAAAGTTACGGTCTAATTTCGACTACTGGGCGCCACTAGAATCCTGATCCAAACGATCCTAATCTAAACTAGGCCTACTTTTATTTAAAACTTAACTTTTGATCTGGAGGAATATTGAGGATTTAGTTTGTAATTTTACTTTACTATGGCTCAAAATATATAATTTTAAGACTACTCCTACATCGATTCTATCCCTTCGCGTTACTCTAAACGGGCAACAAGCGTCTTGCGATGCGGCGAGCGGATTTCTAGTTCATTGCGCGTTATGCTACGGCAGTCATAGGTCAACGGTGATAGAAAGAACGCAACGAACAAGAAACCGCTCGCCGCGTTGCAAACCGCCCGAGTTCGTAGCAGAGTTGTAAAGTTTTATGTGTCTGGTTCGAAACAATGTTTTTATGGATGACGTCACATCTACCAGTTTATTCAGTTGCGACCGACGTGTCATATTTGCTTAGGTGTGGGCCGGTTCTTATGCAGCGGAACATAAAACACCACATCTATGACCTTTGATCGTGTCATTGAATAAAGAGCCTCTTCAACTTGGCCGCTTCATCTGCTGCCTGTAACTTATACTTACTTGTAAGTTATACTGGTGTCGGGCGATGTTTGATCGTGTTTTTTTTTAAATACTAGTGGTCCGCTCCCGGCTTCGTCCGTGTCAACGTCCATATCATCTGATGGTTGTATATCAGCTCGGAAACCTTCGCCGGCGTGCGCGTAACAACTGACCAAAGTTTTATGATTAATGAAGATGAATACGTTGTACTATTACTTATGTATGTAATACTTACATACATGCCCATGGGGCGAGTCTGAGACACTTGTCTTATGAGTAGGTACTGGATAAAGAAAGCGCTTCGGCAGGTTGGGGAGGATGTTGTGGGTAGGAGTTCCTTTTTTCTTGTTAGCGACTAACATAAACTTATAAAAGGAGAGAGAGAGAGGAGAGATCAAAGGTTTACATTCTCTGTATTTTTAAGGCTAACATACACGTTACGTGACCTTTTGGCACAGTAGGCCTACTCTGGATAAAGAATCAAAATTGACACGATCGCTAACCTTACCATAAATAACAAAAAATTGATTATGCACACGTGTCGAGCGCATTTCCAAGTCGTATCTTCGTTACCGGTAAACTTGCGGGTTGTGCTGTCTGATGAAAAGCGGTCTTCGCAACTTGCAGGGTACTTCTGTACCAAATAAGGAGACCCACATTACGTAAACTTAATACATACTGCGCTCAAGCAATGACGTTTTATAAATAGAAGCGTCATACGCCTGCATTCCTGTAACACAAAACAACTACATTTTACTTTATCTACATACCACTATTACATACGATTAGGAAATACGTTGACGACCTCCTTGGTCGAATGGTTTGTACACCGGTTTTCATGGTGTCGCCATCTTTGAAGTCCCGGGTTCGATCCCCGGTCGGGTCATATTAGAAATCATTGTTTTTCTAAATTGTCTCGGGTCTGGGTGTTTTCTATGTATATATAATAAGTATGTAACATTTAACGAGTTTCATAACGAAGCTTCTCTTGGGCTAGATAATTGGTGTGAGTGTAGAAAAGTTTATTTATTTACGTAAAGAAAGGGACAAAATATAGAAGCCAACATGTCCTAGGCCTGTGGTTAAAGAGATGAATATATATGCTGCTCTACGCGGATTGGGGTCGCGCGGTGCATCTCAACAGCGGAAAAGAATCAAAATACAATATTATTTTTCTGGTATACTTAATAGAATTGTTACAGTACTTACGCATGAAATGATATAGTTTTCTTATCTATCACACTCGCAGAATAATTTGTGCAATGTCTAAAGACACAAGGCGGCATTTTTTCTCGCAACGAAATCGTTTTTGTTACAAATATGTTGCCATGACACTGAACGGTGCGTGACGCGTGACTGACTCAACACGAGACAATTGTCTTACATATGCGGGACCATTGTAAAGCGCGTATAACGCATCTATACTTTATAATATCATTGACGCACACATAGATCTCTTGCACAGACACGGATCTCGGGCAAATTTTGTGACACCTATACTCGCGCACGGTCTCACGGACCGAACATTCAAGACCCTATTTCTTGTTTTTTTACTTAATTACCCTATGTAGATATTATTATTTCCTAAAACTATAGGATTTAATGAAACAGTATGTATTAATCACTTGCTTTTTATTAATTATTTTACAGACTATCAGTCTTTGAATCAACTACGTTAAAAAATCGTATTTTTTAAAAGATCACTTATAAAATCACATATAAATCACATTTTCACTTAAGTTTCACCAGCATTGTAATAAAGTTAATACTTACATAAAGAGTTGCACATATACCCACATCGGTTTCACAGATCGATTGGCGCTAAGTACTACTACTATATTTACGTATCCTGCGAACGCACAAAGTGTACTGAGTTTACCTCAGCTAGCTCGCTCGCAACAAATCCGGCAGCTAGCAAAAGACTTGACTTCACAGCGTTTCTATTCAATGAAAAAAACACAAAAATGTATTTCGTCGGTCTCACAGACCAACGTGCGAGTATAGGAAGGTTAACTCAGCTGTTGCGTGATTCCGTGTCCGGGAGAAGTTGTCTATGAATACGTTGCTCGGTGAAGCCTACCTTCTACATTCTCCATATTGTGTGGTACAGCAGTACATACAGACGCTTGCGCCATCGCCATCTAAAAATAAACGCTTCGTGCTCTAGAGCAGGGATGGGCAAACTACGGCCCGCGGGCCATCTCCGGCCCGCGAATGATCGAAGTCCGGCCCGCGACCATCAAACGAAAATTCAAGTGCGTGTGTGTTTCAAAAAATGCATGCCTATCAATATTTTTATTTTACAAAAAAAAAATATTTGTTGAAAAAATACAGCGAAAAATTCAATAGCCAGACTATATATTTTGTTAGTAAATAGTAAAGCCCGCCATAGATTTTGTTAGTAAATATTGTCACGCGAATGAAAAAGTTGGGCCATCCCTGTGTTAGAGCGTCACGCGCGCATGCCGATACTGAAGCATGTAGTAAACTAACTATCCGACCCGGACCCCTCGGAGAATCTAGGAGGAAACGGAGACATTTGGTGTGATGCCAATCCAATCTGGAGACCCTCTAACGGTGTTTCGATCACACGGCTTGAGTTTCAAGATTCTCGCGCTCCCAAAAAAGTCCGGTGAAGCTGTAAATGCTGTTTAACCCTTAATCAAACGATATTTTTTACATATACATGCCACATCCGACATGTAGATTTGTTTTGGTAAAAAACAATATTAAATGAACGCAACCAATATATATTTTTAAATCTATAAGAACAAGACGTGTTAAACTTTTTAATGTTGTCAGTACTGGTAAAAAAAACTTTTTTTACCAGTACTGACAACATACTTTATAAAAAAACTTTTTTTTTTTAAACCAGAATTAACCGAATATACCGATATATCGGCCGGATTAGCTCGTATCCGATTAAGGGTTAACGCCAACAGTAAACACTCCAAAAACTAAGTAACTACAAGATTTTTTTAATCTGTGCCTGAAACTGTTCTGTTACTTCTATATACCCTGTAATTTAACTAGATCTAGCTAGTGACTCTCAAATCGGATCAGCTATGTCAAACAATGCTGTTTGACTGGGGTCGCCATTCAGTCTGATTTAAGCAGAATTCTACCATCAGGCAAGCGGCACAAAATAACGCAAGCTGTATTGCTTTCATTTCATCCTTTTCATTTTTGTTTTGGTCCGAGACACGCTCGTGTCGTAGTGAGCTTGTGTGTGAGTGAGCGCACACGCACATCTCTTTATTTTGTGCAAGCGGTATTGCTTTCATTCTTTTCAATTTTGATTTGGTCCGAGACACGCTCGTGTAGTCATGAGCTTGTGTGTTCAGTGTGACTGAGTGACCGCACGTCTCGTTATTTTGTGCAAGCGGTATTGCTTTCATTCTTTTCAATTTTGGTTTGGTCCGAGACACGCTCGTGTCGTCATGAGCTTGTGTGTTCAGTGTGACTGAGTGACCGCACATCTCGTTATTTTGTGCAAGCGGTATTGCTTTCATCCTTTTCATTTTTGCTTTGATCCGAAACACGCTCGTGTCGTGAGCTTGTGTGTGAGCGACCTTACGATAGGTAACCATTCAACAATTCCCCTCACAATTCAGTGCCGGATTAGCTATGAAGTAGAAGGCAGCAAATGCTACGGGCGCCTTATAAAAAAAAATGAAAATCCACCCACTATGCCACACACAACTAGTAGCTTTGTATTCTCAAAGTAAACGCTGGCCATATACTGTAATTGTATAGGTTAGCAAGTAGGTAACACTACAGTACTAAAAAAGTCCAACTGTCCATAATGATGCTAGAATTTAAGTTTTTAACGGCGGAAGAGATTTTGGAAAGAAGTCCAACTATCGTCAGCGCTTACCCAGATGACGTAGAAGATGGTTTGGTCAATGAAATGAACTGGTGCACATTTTGCTGAACTGCTAAAAACAGATGTAGCTGCTTGTACTGACAACAAAGAGGCGCCCGCTTAGTCCGTCACTGCCACAAATATTCATGAAATGTCGGTTGAATAAACAAAGCGCTGATTGTCAATTGTTTTTTCTTAACGATTATTATTAACTAGCGGCCGCTCGCGGTTTCGCCCGCGTGGTTCCCGTTCCCGTGGGAATATCGGGATAAAAAGTATCCTATGTTTTAATCCAGGTTATAAACTATCTGTATGCCGAATTTCATTCAAATCCATCCATCCGTTGCAGCGTGAAGAAGCAACAAATATACACACATACATACATACACACAAACTTTCTCATTTATAATATTACTGTGATGTGCTTTAGATACAAGAAAGCGGTTCTCCTCAATAGTTAGGTGCTATGGGAATTTTACCACCATTTCTCGCGTTCAACCCAAGCACCTATCCGTTGGGCTACAGACATTTGAGATAGATTAATCCCTGGGGCGCTTAACGGATTATGGTTAAATTAGCGATCCAATTTGTTTCTCTAGGACCTAGGAAGTAAACTTACACAGAACGCATGTAAAACTGAAATTAAAATGACAAAATTTGAACAGTCCTTTAAGAGCGTTTACGCCGCACGCTAGCGCCGCCAATGATAAAAAAACATATCTAGTAATTAGAGATAGAAAATCAAATTATGCTCAACAAACTTTTTGAATGAAGTAATTTAGCATTTTTACGTCACTTAATGAACATCTGACATGTTATGGTTTAGTTAAATAAGGCGTTATAGTTAAAAGTGGCCGTAACGTCTTATTTTTTTTTCATTAGTGGCGCTAGTGTGCGGCGTAAACGCTCTTAATTCCTATTGAAAATGAAATATCAGTTTGATAAAGCTATATAAGCTATGTGCTATCTGTTTACTTACCTATTTGTGTTAAATACGTTTTATACTATAATTTCAACAAGGTGTGGCAATTTTCCAAGTAAGCGTAATCCGTCATGTTAAAGATATCTTTATGTCTTTTCTGTACTTTGCACGAAAAGTGCATTTTGTTAGATTATTGACATTGCGTTCGTATCGTAGTCAAATGTTCTACGAGTATAGTAGAGATTTGGGTGATGTTTTTTTGTTTGTAATTACGTTGTCATACATTTTCCCAAGAACAGGCCAACATTTTTTTATTGCTTGTAGATCACTAGAAATTCCTTACAATGGTTATATGAATTGTGATCGTACACGATTGTGTATTAAACATGTTCCTTATTTCGAAGCCAACGCGACCAAACGCGAGGACGGGTCCTGGAGACTGAGGAAGAATGCCGAGATAGAGGAGCTCGTGGCCGAGCCGAACATAATGGGCGAGACTAAGTCGGCTAGACTGCGCTGGCTCGGCCACGTTGAGAGAATGGAGTCGGATCGGGCTGCGAAGAGAGCATACCTGGGCCGACCAAACGGGAAGCGCCCGGTGGGACGCCCCAGGTATCGCTGGATAGACCAGGTTGAGAAGGATCTTAGCCACCTCCAACGGCCGGACTGGCGAGAGGTGGCCGAGGACAGAGCAGAGTGGCGAAATCTCGTGTCGGAGGCCAAGATCCACTTCGGGTCCCTGAGCCAGCGCAGTAGTAGTAGTACTAGTAATAGTTATTTCGAAGCCGCGCCGGGTATATCTGTGGTGCGATTGCGTTCTTTCAATTACTGATTACTGGACTTATTTATTTATGGAAAACCAACAGCATATGAAACAGAATACTTTTGATTTATAGGTATCAGAAGGCCAATAACAGGTCTTCACGTTTCAAAGCATTTTAGAACAATATTACGTGTGCACTAAATTACAAATTGAAATAATAATTTGATAATTTATTCTATTTGTTGCTATATGTGAGGACTTTTAATTGGCTTTTTGTTGCTATTTTTAAGTTTCTACTTTGTTTATTAGTTGTTGGTTTTCCAAATGAATAAATAAATAAATAAATAAAGTTGCAACTCGCAACTCAATATCGAGTTCAATACGCTAGTACAGTTGTCATTACCAATTTGGTTTAAAACACGGACGCCGTTAAATGATTTAATCGATGGGCGCTAAGTGTCTTAAATCGATTTTCTATTCGATAAGTCTACGTTTTGTTTAGCGCGATCTATTAAGGGTCGTTAAACAAAATCGTAGACTATGCGAAGGCTTTCGTGCCGCTATTTTATCGGTTTCTAAGTGGCAGTCAGGAGCGCCGTAAAATATAACCGACGACGACGTTCGATCAACGACTATACTGTCGTCACCATAATTATTATTGCCGACGCATGCAATGTACTTATACACACGGCTGTACATCAGACTTCCACAAGCTGTCAAATTTCCTCAATAGACTTTGAACTTTATGTAGACTTCTTGGCGGGAAAGTGAAGAGTCATGTCTGCGGTTTTGTTTTATTTTCTAAAATTTGTGTTATATCGAATATACTGGCCTGCAAAAATAAGTACTACACTTTTAATATTTATTTATTTTCTAAACTATAGAAGTTAGAGATTTTAAAATAAAAAACGTTTTGCAGCAATTTTTATCAGCTTTCTTTAAAACTAAAGTAAATTATACATTAGTAACATTTTCCTTTTTGTTTCGAAAGTATATCTTGTGTACTTAAAAAGTTATTGCAATTTTAAAAGTGTGATACTTAATTTTGCAGGCCAGTGTATTAATGTGAAATAATGGTGGATTATTAACCGTTAAGTGATTGTGAGTGTGCATGAGTGTTGGCAAATAAAACAAAACAGTGCAACGGCACTTTTCAAATTCTTTCAAGAAGTCCGCCGCATGAGGTCTTAGTAAAGCCCCACATCTTTACTGAGCTACTCGAAGGGTTGGGGGTATATCATTTCTCACTTCTCATTTCTATTATCATTTATCATCATTATACAGGAAATATTGTCTATTTATGTATTACTTGTAAAAAAAAATACTTTGACACTGGCTAAATGTGCTAATCGCACAAAGCCATCAACTAAAAAAAAAAACTTTATCTAACATGGCATATGGTTGATCATGCATTGAAGACATTTGACAGTTTTGGATAGGTTGATGTGCCGGCGTCTGTACAGTCAGCGTCATATCAATGGAGTGGTCAGAGAGTTAAAAATCTCATTGATTGTTCAACTGATTTTAGTAGGTTTTTGTTATGATTTTTTTAAGGGCGCGCCGACCAAAAAGAGCCAAAAGTGCAGTCACGGTTAAGTTGAAAGATGAAAAAACTATAGTGACGCCCTCCTTGGACGAGTGGCTTGCACACCGGTTTTCATGGTGTCGCCATCTCTGAGGTCCCGGGTTCGATCCCCGGTCGGATCAATTTAGAAATACCTGTTTTTCTAAATTGTTTCAGGTCTAGGTGTTTCCTATGTATTTAAGTATGTTTATCCGTTGTCTAGTTAACCATTTCTCAAGTTTCTTAAGGAAGCTTTTCTTGGGGCTAGATAATTGGTGAGAGTGTGGGGAACATTTATTTATTTATTTATAAACAAAATATATATTTAGTATCAAAGGGAACGTGTTTACAATTAGTCCGACCCATATATTCATAATAACACACTATAGTTTTTTCTACAATATAATTTAAAGTTGGGAAAAAATCATGAAAACGAGTGGCGGCGTTTAGTTGATAAGCAACGTATAGTTTATCTAAATTATTATACCTCTAATTATGTCTAAACAATCACCAGTGTCTTAACTACAAATCGTCCGTCTCACATTTTCGATTTATCTAGCGGTTTTTTAAATTATTATTTATCAAATTAACACGTTAAATTCCCCATACAAAATAAGTATGACCGCGCGGCATCAAATAAATATGGACGAAGACATTTCAAATAAAATATAATATGACACTTGTCACTTACGAACGGCGCACCCTTAAACTACTTACAGAATAGTAAAAAGTTGAAATTTTACTGACATGAGAATATAATGTTTGTATTTTTTTATGTTGATAGTATGTATTGTACTGTACAGTACAGGGATAAGAAATAAGCGATGATCGTATGTTCCAATTTCAGTGTCGTTGTAGGTACGACATGGTTGAACATAACATTTATGTATTTAGATAGTTTATACCATTAAACCATTTGCATAGAGTTATTTGGCCTCATATTGTTTTTGGTCTATTTTACACCGTTATTCTTTCTCTCGACAACTCAAATATTTATAATCATCTTCTGTTTAATCTTCTTTTGAGCCTACATCCAGCGCCGGCCTACCCTTCGTATTCACTCTACCCTGATCAAGGACTAGCTTTGATTGATATATTTTTTAAATATACACTCATTAATCTCAAATGGGACCATTAATATTTATTTTATTTGTCGACATTGTTTTTCGCATTTTGGCGCCCCCTTGCTACCAGGTGCCATGCCACTAGAGGACCATAAAACCTACTGATGATAAAACCTCTAGCTAGATAAATTTACTCATTTACTCAATCGTTTGTTGTAGCAACGTCTATCCTTTACGTTTACGTAATATTTCATGTAGGTAATTCTTTTAAGAACACCATATAAAGTAAGGAGTTCACAAATAAGTGTGTATTATGAAAGTAGATGTAGGCGTTATCGGTCGCAACCTTGTCGCAACCTATTGACTTTGTTTTGACTCAGTTTTTGGCCGTTTTATTGCGAAAATTTTCGCCTTAGATTTTCGTGTTCGGAAAAATTATGAAGGAGATTATGAAACTATGCCCGGCAGTGGGTATATACGGGCTGAAAATTATGATGATGATGATGATTACAGAAAATAAATCAATTAGTTACAGGGAGGAAAGAAGATTTTTTTGTGGATAGACCCCACCTCCTCCCGAATCCCTGTCGAGACCCTCAGGTCTGGGGGCAGGGAGGCGGGAGCTGGAGGGGTGAACCCCAAATAACCATCCGCGCCTCCCCGAGCGCAGTGGTACTCCGCCGACAAGTTTTTCTCCACTGCCAAAAAAAGGGAGGAAAGAAGAAGTGTACATATACTTACCCTCTTACAAATACACAAAGAATAAGGCCCAAATAGTTATTCCGTGTTTTGTCTCTTTTACTCTACAGTACCACAAACTTATCTGACCTTACTTAAACTTTAGACTTATCTGAACTTACGTAAACTTAGGTGACAGCGTCGCTGTTGTTGAATTTAGTGTTGCCGCTAAATATAATTTCCGCAGTTTGTAGGATATAAATAATGACATTGCCCAAGTGCATTAGGAGTGATCAAAATATTTATTTGCTGTTTTAGACATTGTTATACAACACGATATAACTAGGAACAATAATTAAAACACATTTTTATAGAATTATATTTTAATGTTATGATTATGATCATGTAGATAATCATTTGTGTAATTCAGAGACTGGATTTCAGGAATGGCTGTGGTTGAACTATCGAACTCGGTCATTTCATTGTCAGAATCACTGCTTTCACTTTCACTGTCACTCCCTAAAGTAATAATGAAGGGTTCGTCTAAATAAGCGTCTTTTTTCAAATAGTCATTTTCAATGTTTTTTACATGGGCACAGTGTTTTTGCCACTCTTCAGGTTATATTCTGTTAAAAGCATCTTCGACTAACTGCGGTATTTCAGCATTTGATTTTCCAATATTATGCTCTGCAACATTCATTCATTGAACTCCAGATCATCTCTATTGGATCATCTTTCCCTTTGTTCTTTCTCTTTTTTCTAGAAATTTTTGAACCCGTTGCATCAGCCTGTTCTATTTCTTTAACCAACTTTCGTACGAATCGCTCACCAACACCTGCAAAATAGTACACATCTTTTTTTATATATACCATAAAGAAAGCAAAACGGCAGACATAGCCTATAATAAATAAATAAATGATTATTTCACAACGCTTACACTAATTATTCAGCCTGAAATTATCCGAATAGAACAATTAAACTAAAAATAATTTAAAGCACAATTAATACATAAAACTAAATAAAATGAATGGGTAGGGGTGATTCATAGCAACAGCTGGCAACACTAACCTGTAGCAGCAGCTACTCGTTCGTACAAATTTTCGAATGGTATTAATTGGAATGGCAGTTTGAGACGTTTTTCCTCCTGCATAAAAGCTAACACTTTTAAAATAATGTTCCTTGTGTCACTTTTCAATGCTTTCGGCATTATTTATTTGGATAAAACATCCAAAAAACGAAATAAACACTACGCGTCGTGCACAACTTCAAACAACAACAGTTTGACAGTAAAATGACATTTCAAAATGGCAGACGCGTAGTTCCACTTTTGGCCATTGGGTCAGATAAGTTTGTGGCACTATAATTTGAAATGACGTTTACATGACAGGAACAAAACACAATAACTATTACTTATTCTTTGTTTATTTGTAAAGCGGTTAGACTAAGGCCTGATTTTTCAATCTTCAGATAAGTTTTATCCAACGAATAACATTGTCATGCATTGTGACAATTTTTCTAAAGAGAATCTGTCATTATGTCAAAATTATTTAATGAATAAACTTTAACTGACGATTGAAAAATCAGCCCTTAGGCTATAAAAATATTAAAACTAGGCAATTTAAAATTACTTTTCATGAACACTCAATCAGTCTTTAATACACAATTACGATTATAGATAAAAAGAAATCTATTTTCGATTAAGAGTTGAGTCAATGCTGGTAGTACACACGCAAGCATTTCAACCTACTCATAACAAAACAAATTGTCATTTTGTAGTAGGTTGCAATTTAGGTTGACCTGCTGTCGTCAAAATTATCTACTAATATTGGGTTGGGTTTTAATGTGATGCCAAAATGTGTACCTACTAAAGTTGAACCTAGATTGAATCTGGTGCTGTACATCTATTTCGATAGATTTTGAAAAAAGAAACAATATCAATACCCATCTCCCTATTTAAACAAAGTGTAGGTACTTCATGTTAGGCCCGACAACGCGCGTCAATCCATATTATACGTGCGCTAAGTGCGCCCGCCAGTTTACTGAGAAGATCGGCTATGCTAGCCATCTTCGGGCGCACGAGCGCCGCCGGCGCGGCGTGGCGCCGTCCGCTTCCGACTAGGAGTCGCAGTAGTCGCTATGACCGAAATCGGTCGGACCAATCACTCTATGTTAGATAAAAACCTCTTTGGATTAAGGAAGTAAATGTAATATCTTCAATGTACACACGGCGGCAGATCAACCTACCCAAAACTGTCAAATTTCTAGAATCAATTTTGAACTTTACTGTTTGGTTAAAAGGATCAATATTCATTGGAGAAATTTGACAGATTTGGGTAGGTTGATCTGCCGCCGACTGTACGTACTATTCAGCTGCTTTAATTTCTAAGGCAACATAATAATATTTAGAATAGAAACAATGTATGTATCTCCATATTTTTACATTATGTACTTTACGTTAGATTAAAAGACACTTTTAAACCCAACGTAGTACACACGCCTGTACATCAGACTAATACAAACTGTCAATTTTCTTCAATACACTTTGAACTTTAAGTCTATGGCATATGGTTGAACATTAATTAAAAACATCTGTCAGTTTTGGGTAGGTGGATGTGCAGATGTCTGTACAACATAGTGCCATCCTATCTTTGTGAGTCTGTTATCATTGTTTTTTTTAGCTACCGTAGTTACATCCTTGGCATAGACGTGTTAATTACATAATAACCTACTGCATATAGCGATTACGCGTAATAGATAGAGTAACGGTTACACGCGTATTCATGCCAATTTGAGCCTATTGACGGTGTTTTTTAAATGTGTTTTGCTTTGACAGGAGGCAGATATTCCTCAGGCCAGTATACATACAAGATATACCATCTGGCGTCGAAGGTCCCGGCCTTCATCAGGCTTCTGGCGCCGAAGGGGTCCTTGGAGGTGCACGAGGAGGCATGGAACGCTTACCCTTACTGCAGGACTGTACTAACGGTACGTTTTAACTTTTCATGCACGCCAATTAGTTTTCGATCTTATGTCAAAGGAATAATGTCATAATCTGATCGGAAAGCGACCTGCGTGTTGTCTCCAAGGGTGCGTTTGCAGAGCCTGCTCACTGTGCAACTGCAAGATAGCTAAGCGGTGTGCAAAACAATCCTACCAATAAGGTAACTACTTTTTACACCGTCAGAGCGAGGCGAGGCAAATGCAGCAATCCTATTGGTTGAGTTTTGTCTTAATTTTTTTTTAAATATCTTACGGTAAACACAGTGCTTTCATCTCACCTGATGTTAAGTGATGATAAGGCCAATGGTGGAAGCGCACTTCACCCGGGATCCTCAATTACCGAGGCACCGGCTATATTATCTCTAGCTGTCGGAACACAACAATGCTACAAACATTGATGTTAAGGCGACATGTTTAGATAAGATGGTGGTAGCTAGCCAGGCGGACAAACAAGCCCTACCACCAACCAAACCAAGTACACAAAGATATAGCCCCCGCTGGGAATCGAACCTGAACTACGTAACGGTCTTAACTACTGGGCCACAGAGGCGGTTATTCCTAGCACAGCTGAGGGCTTAGCTAGACAAGTGGCATAATGCTAGTAGAATTAAAACTGAATAGAATGATAAATATATGGGAATTATTTAAAGAAAATCAAACGTCGTATATGATTTATATGTATCGTTGGCTTATGTCAATCCAATCTATATCTATCTATACTATTTATAAAGAGGTAACGTTTGTTACTTTGTTTGTTGGGGCTAATAGGGTATTTGACTACAATGAAAATATTGATCAAACTGTTGTTAACTTAATAGTAAACATGTTTTTAAACTAATTTAGCCAGCACAAAATTTTAAAATAAGTATGATTTTTATAAAAAATCATTAATAACATGATAAATCTTTTATGATTGACCACGTGATCAAAAACGCACGGGATGACGCTGAATCTGGAGTGACGTCACCAGCTTGTTTACAGTAAATGTCAATCAAAGTTTTGTACGTTGAATTTGACAGCTAAAAGTTTGCTTACAAGCAGGTGACGTCACGACATCACGTGACCTGCATTCAGCGTTTTGGCGGCTATTATAAAATAAATAATAATTTGAATTTAATTGGCGATTTTCATAAAAAATAAAGAAATTCATAACGAATTAATCAAATTGCAAATATATTATGCTATAATGAACCATTAGACATATTTTTCTAAAACCTGTCAAATACCCCATTACAAAAAATCTTTCACTGATACTGATAATTTCACTGATAAAATGTTTTTTGTAAAAGATTCGAAATCGGCGTAGACAAAGGCGCGTGCAAACTGCTAGTACGATAATAATTCTATTCAATTTAGGCCCAGGCTCTCCTCAGGTGGGAACGTAGCCTTACTGGCGCGACATAGCATTGTTAGCATTGTTTTACACAGCTGTGTTCCGGTTTGAAGGGTGCTAGAGTCTAGAACCATTGAAGTTACGGGGCATAGAAACCTTGCTGTTACAATTAGTTACGGTGGCCGCTTTCTATCAGACGGGTTGTATCATATCTCGTTTACTTGCTAAATATTTTAGAGAAAGATTGGGTAGGTGACTGATTAGATTAGTCAATACGGCTCCCGCCCACGACCACAGAGTAACTAATAGTACTCCACGACCCGACTTTTTGTAGGACCGGTGGATTTTTTCTCGCGAGGTTTTAGTACCAATTTTGTAACATAGAAAAATTACAAAAACACAAAGAAAAATCCACGAACATGATTTGAAAAGTAAAAAGTAAATAGTGTTGAACAATGGGGTATTTGACAGGTTTTAGAAAAATATGGCTAATGGTTCATTATAGCATAATATATTTGCAATTTGATTAATTCGTTATGAATTTCTTTATTTTTTATGAAAATCGCCATTAAAATTCAAATTAATAAAATAGCCGCCAAAACGCTGAATGCAGGTCACGTGATATCATGACGTCACCTGCTTGTAAGCAAACTTTTAGCTGTCAAATTAAACGTACAAAACTTTGATTGACATTTACTGTAAACAAGCTGGTGACGTCACTCCAGATTCAGCGTCATCCCGTGCGTTTTTGATCACGTGGTCAATCATAAAAATTTTATCATGTTATTAATTATTTTTTATAAAAATCATACTTATTTAAAAATTTTGTGTTGGCTAAATTAGTTTAAAAATATGTTTACTATTAAGTTAACAACAGTTTGATCAATATTTTCATTGTAGTCAAATACCCTATTTCGGCGGGCTGGTTAGAACCACGATAGCTCAATTGGGAGAGCACCTGACTCGGTATGTCAGAAGGGTGCAGGTACAAATTCTGCTCGTGAAAATTTTTTCAACATTTGTGTTTTTGTAATTTGTTCGCAACAAAATTTGCGTTAGAAATTATATAAACAAAACAAAATATTTTATAGAAAAACTATTTAGCAACTGTCAAAACGATATCTTTTTAATAGAAATTGTATGGAAATAGAAAACTATGACGTCATTATTTTGTTCCCTGAATATAGTGTTTATTAATAACTATGGATGGGTAGAACGGGCTATAAACCACCACGCGGGCCTAGTGCGGATTTGTGGTTGTTAACGACTGCTAATGCAGCCGGGACCAACGGTATCACGTGCTTTCCGAAGCACGGAGGAGCTCGAGATGATAAATTTTTGGTTACCCATCCAATGACCGGCCTTTGCGAAAGTTGCTTAATGTCAGTAATTGTAGACCGGGCTCGTTAACCACTGCGCCATCGAGCTATTATACGTTGAATGTTCTGGGATTAATTATTGTTTTTGTCATCACCCTATTATGGTGCCCTTATACAGGTGACTTTTTTTTATCACCGTCCAAACCTCTGCGATATCGGAGAACATCGGCGTGAAACAATGGCACTCGTAGCTGTTGTGTCTCGTCTGGTGAGTGAAAGTACCGGGGGCCCATCTCTCACCTCTCCCCCTCCTAATTCCTATTCCCTCCTCAAGATCCAACTCCTTCCTTAAGGCCGGCAACTGGCTATCTTATCTCTAGTTATCGGAACACAGCAACAATGCTACAAACACTAATGTTATGGCGTTATATTGAGTTAAGATGGTGGTAGCTAGCCAGGTGCACAAACAAGCTCTACCACCAAACAAACCGAGTACACAAACATGTATGCCCCCCGCTGGGAATCGAACCCGGGACCTTTAGGTTAGAGCCCGATGGTCTTAACCACTAGACCACAGAGGCGATTAAATTATAGATGTCATTATTATATTATTGTTAGTATGTATTTTATTAGAGATGTTATTTTTCTGTAAATTTTACTGGAAATAAATTAATAATAAGCAATTTATTCATTGAATGACTATGCATATATTATCTTTTCAGAATCCGGGCTACATGAAAGATAACTTCGTCATATGTATAGAGTCCTTGCACGTACCAGATGTCGGCGATCAGTACAATGTAAGTGTTATTAATTCATTATCATCATCATCAGCTCATTTTTATGTCTCCACTTCTGGGGCACGAGCCTTCCCTATAGATGGATAGGGAGAACGGGCCGTTAAAAACCACGCAGTGCCAGTGCGGTGCGTGCGGTGGTTTTTAACGACTGCTAATGCAGCCAGGACCAACGGCTTTACGTGCCTTCCGAAGTAAGGAAGTGCTCGAGATGATATATTTGACCCATCCGATGACCGGCCTTTGCGAAAGTTGTTTAACCTCAGCATTCGCAGACCGGGCGCGTTAACCACAGCGTCATCAAGCTACTCAGTTAAATAAAATTAATGATAAAAAATAAAATAAATCTATTTGTTGATAATCTGCGCTGAACAAATAGTTCACAATTCCGTGCAGAAACTTATGTTCCTAAGTGTTGACTCTTCGTAGCTTTCAAATGTACTAAAGTACATAGATAAGTAAGTAAGTAGATATAGCGATTGACTCAAGGACGTCTTAAGTACTCTTAACCCTATACCTGTCAAATGGTTAAAAGTTAAAATGCTCCTATGTAACTTTTAGTGTAAGATAAGTTGTGGTTAAGTTTTTAAGAGGTCTTGTTATTTTATCGAGATGAGTAATTTGGTCGTATAATGATTTAAATTAGACCAATTTGTTATGTTACAAAAACTATATAATTATGTTAACAACGGATTTAAGTGGTTTCTTCAGGTATATGGTTCAGTGATTCTAATTATGTATAAATAAATATGTATGTTCACAAACATATACAGGGTGTTTGGTAATACCTGTATTTTCCCGAATAAATCTTCATAAATATGGTTTGTATGCTACCACGGTGTTACATATACTTGATTATTTACATATAATTTTGTGCAAATATTGTTGCGAACAAAATACAATTTGAAAAAAGACAGCGTGGAGTTTTTTCAACACTCTGTTTTGTTTCAAGTTATTTATATACTTGGTTGCATGACTATGTTTCGGAATTAAACACATATCATATTATCAAACATTCTTGTGTATCAAGATACAACGTGAATTTTAAGTCGTTGTTTTATGCATGTGATAGTACTCATAAATAGGAATAATAGAATAATAGAACAACTCGGAAATATATAAAAACAAATCAGCTGTTTCATACATTACAATAATAACTAACTACTACTCACCAAAACGCCTCAGTGGCCGTGTGGCAAAGCGCTTGGCCTTAAACCCGAAGGTACCGGGTTCGATGCTCAGGTCGGGCAAAGTATGTTTCGAATTTTTCGATGCATAACCCGGGCTTGTGATCCAACAAGGTGGACCGACGATCTGGTGAAGGTCGCGGGAAGCCGCTGGATGCGAGCAGCACAAAACCGGTCGTTGTGGAGATCCTTGGGTTCCAGCAGTGGACGTCTTTTGGCTGAGATGATGATGATGATGTTGATGCGAACATTCCCTAGGGCCCAACCATAACATCAGATTTGATAAACCACAAATACTCGCTAGAGAACAACGAACATCCCTAGGATGATACTCGAGGCTATTGAAATTAAAAACATTCTAATTACAATAGAGAAGTTGGTTGGAATCTACCACCAGCCATCATACAAAATATTAAATCCCAGCCCCAACACCATACTGCTAGACCAAAAGTTACTGTAAGCTCTTTCTGCATAAAACGGAACGCACCTGATTAAATTTAATGAGGGTGTACAATACAAGCTACCAACTAATTATGAGACGACCAACACCTCAGTCTCCCTGTGACCACGGACCCTGCAAAGGGTTCGAAACGTTAAACATTAAATAAGTAATGTGTAAAATAAACGCGAGTAGATCCGTAAAAGTTGTTTCATTTCAATGGTAAAATGTTATACAAAAATGTGCTCTACATGTTACGAGTAATTTATAAAATTATGATACTTAAGTATTTATTTCTCATTTGTGTTGTATTACGATAAAACGTTTGGCCTTCATTTCATCTAATAGTACACACGGCTGAGCTCATCAACCTTCCACAAACTGTCAAATTTCCTCAATAAATTTTGAACTTTATGACATAGTTATATGGATGAAAATGTATTGAAGAAATTTGAGTTTTGGATAGGTTGAGGAGCACGCGTCTGTACATTATGATAAGGCCGAAGATGGAAGCTCCGTTAAATTGCCGACCCATTGACCCTCCAAGCTTATTAGCTTTCAGAGGGCAAAGCACTATTAAATTATACCTAGTATTAAAAGCACTGTTAAACCCATCAAGACGGCTTAGACACGTGGCATAACGCTAATAGAACATAAATTTTATAGAATAAATTGTCGGCTCACTCTGCAAGAACTCATTCATTGACATACAGAATACTTTAAAAAATCAATAATTTATATTCCTTTGATCATATTCAATACAATAGGTATCCCATAAGGTTATGTCGTATAACTATGTGGGATTTGTCTCGATGGGTTAATAGTTCTTATCGGGTTTTCTATTTGTTTGCAACATTTTTTGCGGTAGATTTATATATAGCCATGTATATGATATTTATAAAATACAGTGAAAAAATTAAACGCCTACCCGACCCAGCCAGGAATCGAACCTGGGTCTTCCGCAATCCGGGCGGCTGCACTGACCGCTATGCTACCGGGAAGGCTGACGCAAGCGCTGAATTTTGTCACTGCTTTTTTAATGTTTTGAAATGTGTGGTGTATATGATATTAATTTTAGTTACAAAATAAAATAAAATAAAAAATACATAGAGGTAGCTACAATGATGAATAGCGAATAGATTTCTTTAATAATGTTTAATAGGTCTGTCTCACTCATTAAGCCGCGGTATGGTGTCGCAACTTGTGTTATTACAGCGGACATTTAATTACACCAGTGGTTACAGTTATAAATACAGGTTGATTTTTTTTATCACCGTCCAAAACTTCTGAGATGTCTCCCGTGATACAAACGAACAACTCTTACTATTGGACCAACTCCCTAACTCGAAAATAAAATTCAGCTGTTTCATACATTTTGGTCGAATGAATAATGATGTTTTGTAATCTCAGAAGGTTTGTTTGGACGGTGATAAAAAGTGAACCTGTATATAGTGGGTAGGAAAGTCGTGTTTTTTCAAGTTACACTTGGGGCTAATTAAATCGAACCACCGAAATTACACATTAAATACAATGTGTATAATCGTTTAAATACGTTTTCATACAGTGTGTCGTAAAAATTTCTGCATTTTTAACCAATTAAGTACCTGTTAATCAGTCGAAATTTAGTTTGATAAAAAACTTTGCGAATGTTAAATAAGTATTTTATGATAGAGATATTATATAATGATTAAAAGTTACTAGCATTTTGACCAGGAAACCTATATAACTACTTATTCAATAATAATAAGAGAAAATCTAACCGATGCTGATTAGAAGAAATTAACAAGTTAAAGTAATTAAAACAAACAGACTTAGAAAATAATGTTATCAAATTATCAAATGATTTTTCTTTACAAGCGGCAATTTACGGTAGCGCTATTTGTTCATACAATCCAATAGTAATACAATACAACAAATGTACCATGAACACTGAACAATCGGCATTTTCTTATAACAAAGGCAAAAAATCTATTGTATGCGACTAATCAACTCACGTTGGTATGTAACAGACCTACCGGTATTTTTTTTATTACTTGTGTCAGATATGAAATTCCATTAATCTAATCTTAAGTGGGGATATGTTTGTTATGACTCGACAAAGTGTTTTAAAATAGACGTCTCTATGATTAAGGTTATATATGTTATGTATATAATTTTACGGAAATTTTGTTGCAAACAAAGTACAATTTGAAAAAAGAAAGAAAAAAAAACATTTATTCAGTATCATAAAACATCACTCAAACAAGTAAAGTATTCATAATTTAAGATAGGTAGGTACTAGGGAATGCAATCTCGCGAGATTTTGGAGCCAGCCGAGATCTCGCGAGACCAAAAAGTCAATCTCGCGAGATCTCGCAGATTACGAGATCTCGCGAGATTGAGTAATTTCACTGAAAATTCATGTAAGTAATTTTTTTTCTGCTGTTTTGATGGGACTTTAGTAGATTTCGGCTATGTCAGCTCCAAAGTTACTTCTTTAATAGATTAGGTACATCAAAAATGAGTTCCATAGTTTGTTCTTCAGGGCATCAGTTATTCCTAAGAGCAACTAAGAGCCTGAAAAGCCTACCCACTTCTCTGAATTGCTCTGAGTTTGGAGCTGTTAATGCCTCATAAATTTTTTAAAAGCAAGTTTAATCGATCTGTTTTCAATGTTCTTTGTAATTCTTTTCTGATTTTTAGTAATTAACTTTACTGATTATTAAAATTCAAGACAGAAATAAAATATGTATTTAATGTAGCATCAATCATTTTTATTAATTTTGTAGTATTACTTATCTTACGAGTATACTAAGTTGGTAAATAGTAAGTAAAATAATAATTGAAATTAAGAAACTGAAATTAAACTTTTTAACAAAACATTATTCAAATTAGGTAAAGTATTTATTGAGTAATCAAAATTAAGTAGGTACTTTAAGTTTGTCAGTCAGTCAGATGAATCTCTTGACGCTTTGTGTTTCATTCATAAGGAAGAAGTTATTTTTGAAAATAGCTTCTCAAAAAACACAGCATATCAAGGGTTTCATCTGACAGACGGCTCCTAATTTTGCAGGCCATGTAGCCTGCGGCCGAAAATGCCCGCTCTGCTTCTACACTCATAGGTACCACAGATAATAGGCAGTTATGTGCAAACAGAAGGAGTTCACCTTTAGAACCCCCATCTGCATACCCGAAACACGGGCGTTATGCGGCCGCGAGATCTCGTACGAAATTTGTACGAGATTCAAGCTCGCAAAATACGGACGAGATCTCGCGAGATCGATTGCATTCCCTAGTAGGTACATGGTATATGATACTGAAAAGGCATCCTCTCAGCATGTGTCATAGCATAGCACAAGACAAAGTGTGTAAAAAATTCCACGAGTGGCATTCGAACCCGCACACCATGACACGCCGGGTCAGGTGCACTACCAATAATGCTATAGTGGCTCAATCCAACTCGCCGAAATTAATCAACACTATCGACTCGACGACTGTAAGCTAGAATAACCCTATTCAATGTCATGGGGTGCGGGTTCGAATCCCGGTCGTGGATATTTTTCAACACTGTCTTTTTTCAAATAGACGTCTTTGTTAAGCCATACGTTGATATTGTCAAATTTTTATATGTATCAGTTACAGATGGCAACCAACACCATGACAAATTAAAAATTAAGTTAAAATATAAGCTTTTAGTTATTTGTTTAAGTACATTTTTGCTCGCCGAGACATAAAATTTTAATAGATTAAGTGCATGTTATAGCTCAGTAAGTGAAATGTAAATTTCTTATGAGTTAAATAAAATAAAAAAATCTTTTTTGAGCAATGAAAAAATGTTTTTAACCCTTTCCAGTCAGTTCGTTACTTTACTTATCCTAGACACTGCCCCCCTTATTCATAAAATCATAAAAAACTATTTATGCTTTATTTAGTTAACTAATTTTTGTCAACGTCACACAAACGTCATTTTGAATTTGAGAAAAAGAGACAAAACAATGATTAACTAAATAATGCTTAAATAGTTTTTATGAATAAGGGGGTAAGGTTCCAGGCTCGAATCCCGGGTAGTATACCCGATTATAAAGCTTTTTTTAAAACAGGTTCATCAAAGTCCACCTAATGAGTTACCAAAGTGTGTTTAGAATTTTTCGATGCATAGCCCGGGTTTGTGATCACCAACCCGCATTGGTAAGTGGTGATTAACCTCATACTCATCAATTGTAGCGATGACAGGATTTCGGTGACGGAGGCCTTTGCCTTAGGGACTGTATATAGGCTACTGTATGTACCTTATTTACTTACTTCAACATTTCTCCGCATTGTAATTTGATTGCAACATAATGGGCGTAAAATTGTACATACCTATCCACAGTTACTTTATTTACTAAGTATTAATGAATGTATGGTAATAGTGATGGAGTCGTTACTATAATACCATTACTACTAGAGATGTGCCGGATCGTTAAAAAATCCGCGGATATGGATACGGATCTCAACTTTTTTACTTAGTCTGTGTGCCGGTGCGCGTGACCTTTATACGACGGCGACGGTTGACGCTTTGTGTCATTAACAACATGTTTCTACTTTCACAGCGCATGTTTTTGTTTATATTTTATTGTGACATGAAGCAGAATAGATAAATTTGTGATTTTAAAAATTTAAAAATTAATGATATATTTTATAAATAGTATTTAATTGCTCTCTTTATTTAGGATTTCATTCACATAATTAAATTTATCATTGTAAAAGATCCGTTTAAGATCCGCCAAAAAGTAACGCATACGGATACAGCTCTTTTTTTCTTCCTCACTAATTACTACAATATTATCGTTCGTCGGCAGGTGCACGAGTTGTCCCCCGAGAAGCTGAAAATCCGCGAGGTGGTCAACATCGACATCGCGAACGACCCCCTCCCCCCCGCCGACTACAAACCCGAGACGGACCCTACCAAGTTCAAATCGAAGAAGACCGGTCGCGGCCCCCTCATCGGCCCCGCGTGGAAGAACGAGGCGAAGCCCGTCATGACCTGCTACAAGCTGGTCACTGCTGAGTTCAAGTGGTTCGGGCTACAGGTGAGTTTGAGTGACTATCAAATGTTTTTTAGCCAAAGTAGTCCGAAGTACGGAGGAGCTCGAGATGAAACATTAAAAATATTTCATCTCGAGCTCCTCCGTGCTTCGGAAGGCACGTAAAGCCGTTGGTCGTGGCTGCACTAGTAGTCGTTAACAACTACCAATCCGCACTGGGCCCGCGTGGTAGATTATGGCCCGTTCTCCATATCCATCCATAGGGAAGGCTCGTGCCCCAGCAGTGGGGACATATAATGAGCTAATGATGATGATAAAAGTAGTAAATATTTTTTTGCTACTTAGGGCTTATGGGTATAAACCCATAAGCCCTAAGTAGCAAAAAAAAAAATTCACATACCCATGTATGGGTAATAGTACATGATCTCCCGCCCAGAGTAGACTTACGAACCGATTGCTATCGGTATTATCACTATGCTTAGTGACATTCACAAGAGCTACTTGTAGCCTAAACTGAATAAGTAAATGATTTTGAATTTAACACTTTTCGAAGGCAAAAAGTAACATGGATTTTCATTCAAATCATCATCATCATCGGCCTATATTAGTCCACTGCTGGACATAGGCCTTTCCTAATGAGCGCCATAGCAATGTATTAAAAATGTATATTATTATTCATTCAAATGTATTAAATTAAATATTGTATAATTTGGTAACTACATACTTTTTCTTGTAAATGTCTTTACTTCTGTTAGAGCTTTGGAGATTCTTGCGCCCATTTTCCTCCACAGTTAAAAAAATAGACGTCCTAAATAGGTTAGCGCTATCTACCAGGTTCAATAGGAATCGAAACTAACCAGTCATACACGAAGCTACAAAAAATCACCAAAATCGGTCCAGCTGTTTAGGAGTTCAGTGACATACACACAAATTTATTTAAAATTTATTGCATTAAAATATTTACAACGTAAATTAAACTACTTAAAACTAAACTCCTAAAAACTATCTAATACAAAGATTTTATACAGGGTCTAACAAAATCAATAAGCGAAAGTTTAAGGGCGGTATCTATACATCATTCTGAATACAATGACAAAAAATGAGCTCCAGTTTTATAGTGATTTTTCAAAGTTATGTTGTCTAACAAACTAAATCAATTAAAATAATGCACATCATGAAGCATGCTGTATCTTTACTAACACGCACGCAAGCGTCAATAAAAAGATAGTGTACAGATACAACACAATTGGCATATTCGGCTATCTTTGTGTGCGTGTAGTGCAGCTGTAAGGGTTTGGAAAGGGTGTATTTTTTGGTGAATTATGATAATGTATTGTTGATTATCTCGGTGACGAGCTTGTAGTTTTGGACTAAATTTGGTGAGCATGCTCAGTGTGATGTATAGATGCTCCCCTTAAACGTTCGCTTATTGATATTGTTAGACCCTATATGTTCAGGCTATTTTGTTGCTGATCGTACTAAGTAAAAATAGACGTTTATTGTCGTATCTAGTCGCAACTAGATACTGCCGCAGCAGTGAGAGCTCTACCACTAGAAAAGTATCCTACTACCATAATATTTAGATTTATCTTTCATTAATTGTATTTTCCAATTGATTATTTAACGACACATTTTTTTTGATTTCAGAGTAAAGTAGAAAATGTTATCCACAAATCAGAACGGCGGTTGTTCACCATATTCCATAGGTAATTATTATTAACAATTTTTAATAGATACCAGTAGAACTAAGGGCGGCCATACACGGCCAGCTTTAAGCAGACAACATGCGACTGCTTTAAGCTGCGACTGCATAGTGAACTACAGTCTTCAATTGGAACCGCTCAAGCTGTTGCGTAGTTCACTATGCAGTTGCAGCTAGAAGCAGTTGATGCTGACTGCTTCAAGCTGCCCTAATACTTACCGATTTAACAAATATTGAGACATGACGTTGTCCGTGCTAAAATCGATGTTTGTCCCAATAATTTAAGAGTTGGTTGTAATTTATCATTCTTATAATGTAAATATAAGAATAATATGTACACCGAAGTAAGTCTTATTGAATGTCAACAACAGTTTCACCACATTAAAACTAAATATGTACTGATCAGATACATGCTACGGTAGCCTAATGAGAAAATTCGTTCGTAGAAAGCTTTCACACCCTTTTTTTTCTTTTAGTTGATGGCTTTGAGCGGTTAGCACATTTAGCCAATGTCAAAATAATTTTCTTACAAGTTATAGAAATATAAATTTATTGGTGATGATGATGAATGAAAATAGTAATGAGAAGTGAGAATTAATATACCACCCAACCCCCTGAGTATCTCAGTAAAGATGGGGCTTTACTAAGACCTCACGCGGACTTCTTGAGAGAATTTGAAAAGAGACGTCACGTCGCTCTGTTTTGTTTTATTTGCCAAAACTCATGCACGTTCACGGACACAATTATTTCACATTAATATTCGACATAACACAAATTTAAGAAAATATAACAAATCCGCAGACATGACTTACTTTCCCGCCGAGAAGTTTCCACACCTTTTCTGACCATCAAATCGTTTATTACAGACAAGTGTTTTGTTCAATGGACGACTGGTTCGGCATGACGATGGCGGACATCCGCGCTATCGAAGACCGCACTAAAGAGGAGCTCGAGAAGCTTCGCCGCGAGGGCGAGGTGCGCGGAATGCGCGCCGAAAACGAGTAAGCCGGCGGCAGGCAACGGCGTAGCGCGTAGCATGCGGCACGGCTACGGACGCGCGCAGTGCTACGACATCGTAAACAAACAGCTGGATACCAACGGAGTGCGTTGTACGAGTTTTGTTCGCTGTTCGAACGGGCTTTAGTTTTGTTGCTACCTGATATTGAACTCTATGCGCTTGGAAGAAGCGGTAAACAGTTTGGAAACATAAAATTGTTAACAAGTTGGTTACAAAGTGCGTTAGTAGGTGGCGCTACTTTTCATACGAAATTTTTACTTTAATCGTTCGAATAGTGAAAAAACTGGCGCTTAGCCCAGTGTGTGAAGTATGCGGAATTCGACATGTAAATAGCATACTGTTCGAGCGACCGCGTGCATAGTATGCTACATACAATACTTGCAACCATACTTTGAATATTACATACTACACTTTTAAGCTACGTGCAGTGGAGTCCAATAATATCTTAACAATATAGGGCCTAGAAGCTATTGTAATTAATGGTTGCTATGCACAGAGTTACTTGGGCATGGTACAAAACTGCTTATAAATTATTAAAGGACTGAACTGTACTACTCGATTGAAAATGACGGAGACAACTTTGACAGATGATGATGACTATAAAAATTTTGGCACAATTGTGTGAAACAAATCCAATTTGTTCTTTAATAGAAAAGGATTTTCTATTAAAGAACACCACAGTCCTAAGTGAAAGTAAAATGTTGTTTTCGTGATTTTTAATCGACTTGTCTATGTGTATACTGGGCGGTGTTCTGCGTTCGGCGTTTCGTTTGTAATAAAAGCACGCGTGTGTACGATCATCGGGCTTGACTTCACGGTGCGTAGTGCGTCTTCCATTTGACCTTCGATCACGTTACCAAGCATTTGTATGGCGTTGAAGCGTTCCTAGTGACAAACGGGGAGAGTTAAATTGATCTCGTCTTCGTTAACGTGATCGAATGTATAATTAAATTCGCACTAGGTGCCCAATAACACGTAGGTGTGAATTGTGATTGCTTCAACGATTGTATGTAGCGTGACAATGTTTGGGTAGGATTTGTCGTAACCATTATTATGACGGTGAAGTTCTAAATGAGACGAGCGAATTATAAAATTTTATGGTACATTTTTTTTATGAAATTTCTTGTACAAAGATTAATTAACAATTCGTTATGAGAATTAATGTATTCAAACTTTTGTTGAAATTAGCTTCGTATACGGAGTTTTGAAATTTTTAAGCAGCGATATGATTTACAATGAAATTTTAAAATGCTTAAATGGTATGGCTCAAGAAAATTGCGAAATGAATTAAATATGACAATTGTGATCAAAATCGTTTTTCGATTTACTAAATGTTAAGGGTGCCTAGTTCTAGTTTCATTCACCATTCGATTGCGTTAACGAAAACAAATATTTGTATGGCATTGAAGCAGCGCCTCCTGGCGACAAACTAGGTGAGTTGAAATTTGCTAGTTGAAATTTTTTTCAAGAAAAATATTTAAATTTTAAAATGAAGTGATTGTTGTTCTCCACCTATGGTTTCACAACGTAACCGGACTATTGTGGGCGACGTGAAATTTGGTCCCTCGAGCCATGTTATCGAAAAAACCTCAGAGGGCTTCTAGAGGGCTTAGCATCACGCAAGCGATATCTTATCCATATAGGAAGGCTCGTGCCTCAGCAGTGGGGACATAAAAATGAGCTGATGAATGTGAACCGTGTTCGCCCCCTAGTTGGTTCTCCGTAATGGGGAGCGGAACAACCCGAGGGCGCCTCTAAAGGCAAGGGAAATGCTAGCTAGTACTCGACCCTATCCGATACGAACCCTTCGGAGAATCTAGTAGGGCACGGGACGCGCACTTATAAGTATGCGATGCCGTTCCCTCTAGAAAACCTTTGCAGGTGATTCGTTTCACACGGCTTGAGGTACCCTTTACGTACCTCGCCGCCCCCAAAAAAGCCCGGTGACGCTGAAAATGCCGTTTGAGGCAATCAGCAATCTCTCTCAATAAAAATAATAGTACTCGGCATTCTGAATTGTTTCAACTCCCGATTTAATTTGAATGCAGCGCTTGTTGATATGGTTACGGGGAATCCTTAAGTGATATTTTCGGAGATAGTTCGAAGGCGCGTAAGTAGCATTTTGGTCAATTCCTCGTAATTGTCAAACACCAAACGTTTGCAGGAAGAAGGTTCAATTAATTATTTATTCAGCGGTTTATGGGTGCGCCGTCCGTAAGTGACAAGTGTCTTATATTTTATTTGAAATGTCTTCGTCCATATTTTGTTTGATGCCGCGCGGCCATACCAATTTTGTATGGGAAATTTAACGTGTTAATTTGAAAAATAATAATTTAAAAAACCGCTCGACAAATCGAAAATGTGAGACGGACGATTTCTAGTTTAGACCATTTTGGTGATTGTTTAGACAAAAATTAGAGGTTCACGACGCCACTAGTTTTCATAATTTTTGCCCAACTTTAATTATTGATATTATAGAAAAAACCTATATCGTGTGTTATGAATTTATTGATCGGACTAAATTGTAAACACGTTCCCTTTGATACTAAATATATATTTTGTTTATTTAATACGATAGTATTTTCAATTATATCAACTTAACCGTGACTGCATTTTCGGCATTTTTGGTCGGCGCACCCTTAACGTACACACGCCCCCACATCAGTCTACCACAAACGGTCAAATCTTCTCAATAGACTTTGAGCTTTATGTCTTAGGTATATAGTTGAATATTTATCGCAGTACCTAATTTGACAGTTTTGAATAGTCTAATGCGCAGGCGACTGTACCTACCACCACTCAGTTGTTCTTAGACCAGACACAATAGAAAATAAAATTCAGCTTTTCCATACGAAACATTAATATTCATTCGACCAAAATGTATGGAACATCTGAACTTTATTTTCGAGTTAGGGAGTTGGTCCAATTGTAAGGGTTGTTCGTTTGTATCACGGGGGTCATCTCAGAAAGTTTGGACGGTTATAAAAAAGGTGATTAAAAATTACGTCAATCATAGTGTAAGGGCTGTACTTACTCTGTTTTGCTTTATCCATCTTTAGGAAACGGTACGCGGTATTAACCAATGCTACTTATACGCGTTTGAACTATCCTCGACGTTATTGTATTGAACCGGTTCGGCCTTTTGTCAATATCTTCGGCCAAATAGTCGTGTCGTGCGCCCGAGCTCTAACAAGCGACGCTCACTCGATGCCCGAGCCTCCATTGAGGCAGTGGAATCGAAATCATACGGCATATTATGAATAGATACCCAAAATAAATTGTAATTTTCAATTGTCAACTAATCTTGTCAGTCTGATATTTCATTATAAAGCTAAGTATATAAATACTAACCCTTTCGCGTTCCATTATTGTTATAAACTCTGAGTGTAGATACGTTTTAAAATAACTGACGTTTCGGCCGAGTCGCCGTTACCGTAGTAACGAACGAAACGTCGGATATTTAAAGAAACTAAAGAGTTTGCGTTAAACAGTCGTTTTAAATAGTTATTATATAGCTGTTTCGAAGAAATTGTTTCATGTCCTTTCTTATATTGTGACAGGTACATTTTATAGAGTAAAAAATCAGACAGATAAATGTTATAATGATGATTGAAAATATCTACACTTGATAAATATTATACTATTGTAGCCAATGCAAACGGTCGACTGCTGGCAGTCATTTGCTCATTATATTCTATAAGTCCCGATTGTTCGTCTTAAATTCACCAAACGGCGATTTAGAGTTTCGCCGTTCCATACCGTATGTCGAGTTGGTACCAAAACTGCTGTGAGCTCCCAGCGTGAGGCGTGGGCATAGTTTACCATTAGAGAAATAATGTCATTGAGATGTGGTATAGATACTATTTAAATGAATAACTATAAGTCGATGTAGTCAGTGGTTAACAGGTAGTGTTGTCGTTACCTAATTAATAAAATAATTTCGATACCTTTGACAACTACTCATTATCAGCGAGAATCGGTGGAGATGTCAGCGGCGCCTCTACGCCCTAATGTTTACGATTTGTTCTGTTAGATAAATGTCCTGCCTGTTCGCTATGAAAGCAACAGGCGGTCTTGGCTGTTGTTTATATTGTAATAAATAAACCAATTATTATTATTGTAAGTATTTTTGCGCAACGGTAACTTAGCTCTGGCACGGTGTTACTACAATTAATAAATTGACGGTGCAATATATTTTTTAACGATGGCAACCCGCGAAATGTGCAGACTTTGGGTTGTGTTGGGTGTTGCAAGGTGAATAAACTATTTAAACTGCTAACTTATTTTGTGGTTGTTGGTCGGTGATGTTGGGATATTATGGGTTAACTATTATTTATATTTATTCCCGAATGGGGGGTTACGGTTCGGCTTGCAACACCCCGCGCGTGGACGCATGTATATTTTTATTAATAAGTTTTGTCGTTTTACAAATCAGTATTTTTAATATGTGTGACATTCCAGACTCTATGCCGATGGTAAAGTCGTCAATCGATTCGCTTCTCGATCTAATTTGTTTTTCTATTGATTTTATAGCTCTCTGTATGGTCCCTATGCGTTATGCAGCAATGCATATGAAATCAATTATATTTTTACATATGATCAGTACAATGTATGTTATGAAATTAGTTTAATGTGGTTCAGCACTTTCTGAATAATGCAGTAGTGTTTGCGTTCCTTCATTCGAACCGTAGCGTTGTACCTTATAGTCTTGTGTAGTAAACACTTCTGTGAGTGACGTTCGAACCCCGAGGTCGGCTGTGACCGCCTCTCGACCACCAATTGTTCCTACCAAGGCTCCTCGGGGTTCCGAACAAACAACTATTTTATGTTAGCTTACTTATTGCACTTATTTGTTTTTAAGTTTTTTTTTTACTTATGTTGTAATAAGTTTTACATCAAATACAGCGTGATATATATATATTTGAGCTTAGTCTTTTATTAGTAGACATTCTAACCCGCTTTTAGCGTCGCCTAGTGCTTGTGTTGTGTTGACTTTTTTATATTTTATAAAAACCGTTTAAAAGTACTTAATAAACTTGGATCAATGAGAAACGGCACAATATTAGATAATTCAGTAGTCCTTATCATTGGGTAATAATGGAAACTTGTTATAGTATATCTCCTTACTAAATCTTAGACAATTTCTTAATTATATGGTCGAGCCAGCTGACAGAAATGATGACAGTATACGCCCGTATATTTTAGTGCGTTCGATTCAAATTCTATGGATCAAATCACTCGGACACTTACCTTATTTTTGAAATAATTCTAAATAAGCAGCGTAACTTTGAATGTCAAAAAATACCTAACTACATCACCCAGGAATGAATTTCATTTTCACTTTAAAAATTAAATTAATAAACGTTTTAAAAATGCCGGGTCACATATGTAAAAAGTGATTGGTCCATAGTTTTAATTCGACATGCACTAAAGTGAGGACGGGAGAAAAAATTCGAACGCATACCTACCTACATAATATAAGCAAAACTGTATTGTCAAATATAGTCGATTGTTTTAATCCGTCATCGAACTTTCGGTTGTAGTTAGTGAACGTGAATTGTTATAAAGTTTGACTGTAAATTAAAATATCTATTTCACTTTGATATTGTTATAGCTTGTTTTTAGTAGTTACCAAATAAACATGGAGTACACTTGAGGATTTCTTTTTGTTTTTCTGCCCGACCTTGTTTTGGTGATTGTAGCTCGGTGTTTATTTACATCCGCTTGTTTTTTCACTTCTTTTTTTTAATTTCCGCTTTTTATTCTTTTTAATAACGTTAACTGCCCACCGGTAAAAATATTCAGTATCATCTGTAGCTAGTTTACTGTCGGTAGCACATTATATATGGTATTGGAAAACATTTCCACAATTTAAAATATAGTTAATAGCTAAAATTGTCAATTTTAAAAATGTTTAGCTAATTGAAGGTTTGAAAAGTTTCTGCATTGAAATGTAAGTATAATAATATTGTAATAACATTTGTTGTAAAATGTACTATGAATATTTTGAGGCCAACAGATAATAAAAATAATTTAATCTGTTATGTTTTGTTTGGATTGTATGTAGATTGTGTTTTAAATTATTCGGTTATAGTCGAAACTTACCTCGAAGCGCGCAAAATAAAAAAGATAACAAATAGGTTTTAGATAATTTAATATAATAATTTATTATGAAAAATAACAACATTAATTTCTTAAATTAATAACAAAAAAGATAGTTGCTGCAATAAAAACAATATTTGCGTATTGATTTTGTCTTGAAAGATAACAATAATATAGTCTAACGCCCGTTCCTAATACCCTATCTATCTATTGTTTTGCCTACTATAGATACAAATTTGACATTAGCTCCATACAAATTATGTAAAAAATTTAACTCCAGTAAGCAAAACAACAGACAGATAGAATATAGGGAACGGGCGTAAATCTCGCATCAAAATAGGCAGTGCAAGGCTGCAATAGCTTTTCGAGTGTAGTAATCAAAACGATTTTGAGAACAACCCGCCTGTGTAAGTTTTGTTTTCTATCCGTATCCATTCGAATACGTTTACGAAAACGAAAATTAGTATGGCATTGAAGCAGCGCCTCCTGGCGGCATACGAGAAGAGTTAACATTTTGCCATACAAATTCTCGTTTACGTACTTAAACGTTAACGAATGGCGGATTAAACTCTCACTTGCCACCCAGTTTTGTTATCATATTTTACTCGCTCACGTGCAAGCTACGGCCTTTAGCTACGAGTAACTAGACGAATTCCAAGTTCGTTGCGTTAAGTTTGTACTACTGTTAAAGCCCTGCCATATTAGACTGCTGCATTAATAAATAGCCAATTTTAAATTAACATTTTTGTAAACAAAAACGAGTGTCTCTATAGCTTAAAACGCCTAAAGGCGTTATTAACTTTCAAGCTAAATGTACTCCGAATTTACTTAGGTTTATTCAATATTTAACTTTCGCCGTGACCACAGACCTTGTAAAGGGTTCCAAAATATGAGAATTAAATAAATAATTATATAATTGCAAGTAAATTCGTAGTAGGTAAGTGTTTCGTTAATTAAATATTTATAAAATACAGTGAAAAAATGTTAAATTTAGCTTAAGTGCAGCAATTAGCACTTAAAAATAAAAAGTAAAATTTACTATAGCGTTGTGTTATCAAATTTGTGGTATTTCATCTGCAAAGATGAATTTGCATAGCCATTGATTGCAATGACGTTGGATAGATGGCACTGTGCCGCTATTAGTAAAATTAAAAAGTGTAAAAAATCAGTGCTTACATCAGCCTTTCCGGTATCATAATGGTCAGTGCAGCCGCCCGGATTGCGGAAGACCCAGGTTCGATTCCTGGCTGGGTCGGGTAGGCATTTATTTTTTCACTGTATTTTATAAATTATTGATAACAGATGTGTCTGATTATATACATATACATGACACGCATATTTACTCTGAGTAAGTTATACATTGAATATCACGCAACTGATATAATCGTTGAGTATCTTGTACACACGGCGGCAGATCAACCTACCTAAAACTGTCAAATTTCTACAATCAATTTTGAACTTTAACATTTGGTTATAAGGATCAATATTCATTGGAGAAATTTGACAGATTTGTGTAGGTTGATCTGCCGCCGACTGTACACGCCTGCACACCTGGGTGCCAAGTGAGAGTCTAATTCGCCATTCGATCACGTTAACGAAAACGAGAATTTGTATAGCAAAATGTTAACTCTTTTCGTATGCCGCCAGGAGGCGCTGCTTCAATGCCATACTGATTTTCGTTTTCGTAAACGTAATCGAATGAATGCGGATAGTAAACAAAACTCACACTAGGCCCCCTGACTACTACAACCTGTCAAATTTCCTCAATAGACTTTGAGCTTAATATAGATGGCATAAGGTTGATTATTTATTGAAGAAAGTCTGTTTGATAGGTTGGTGTGCAGGCGTCGGTCTTAGAAACAATCGACTACTTGACTAGTTGGGATTGTTATTGCAGATTTATAGTGTACTAGCGGCCGCTCGCGGTTTCACCCGCGTGGTACCCGTTCCCGTGGGAATATCGGGATAAAAAGTATCCTATGTGTTAATCCAGGTTATAAACTATCTGTAAACTGAATTTCAACCAAATCCATTCAGTAGTTTTTACGTGAAAGGGTAACAAACATCCATCCATACAAACAAACAAACAAATTTTCGCGTTTGCAATATTAGTAGGACTAATCAAAAATGAACGGGCTTTACAGTAAACAAAGTCTTTCGAACTTGAAATTCAGTTACGCGCCGAAAATTAAGCTTTGTATCGTGGCCACAAGAGCTAATAGAAAATTTCATTATTCAAAAAACAATGCGTTTTTTAATTAGCTTTTGAGAAAACCTTAATAAAAGACTAGATCTAGGTATCTACACTTAAACTTTCCAAGATATTTTTTTAGTACCTACGGGAACAAAAGTAATTCATAGAATTAATTTTAATAGCCAATAAAGCAAAGACGAGTAGTGCGAGTTTTAGTAATCATCCGATCATGCAAAATCTCTCTCCTCGTTTGTCACCAGGAGGCGCGCTGCTACAACACCATTCAAATTCTCATTTCGATAACCTGATCAAAGGGCAAATAAAACTCGCACTATACACCCTGATCGACACACATTTAAAAGTCTTTTAAACCTTAACACTTAGTGACTACCGCTGTAATTGGTCCAACCCTCAGAATTCGACCATAATAACAATATTGTTTTAATTTTACCATCTCATACATAAAGCAATTTATGATTAAATTAAATCACTAGATTTTTTAAGAGATATAACAAAATTGAGCTGTCATTATATCATTAAATATGTCATGAGTGTCCGACAGGATCCAGTGATCGACACTTTCCTATCATCATCATCATCATCAGCCTATATTTAGACATCACATACAATGTTCTGATCCCAAGGTAAGTAGCTAAAGCACTCGTTTCATGGAAATCAGAAACAACGACGGTACCACAACCACTCAGACCCGACACAATATCGAAAAGTTCGATTTCGACATTGACCCGACCGGAATCGAACCCGGGACCTCAGAGTTAGCGCCGCCCAAAGTCCGGTGTGCAAGCCACTCGGCTACGGAGGTCGTCACAAAATATATATACTAGTCCACTGCTGGACATAGGCCTCTCCAAGTGCACGCCACCGAGCACGAGCTACTCTCATCTAGCTCTTGCCAGCCGCTTTTCTATAATCATTAGAAAGGGGTCAGCAAATGATTTGTGACTTTGGTGACTAGCTGTAGCCCGCGACCACGTTCGCGAAGACTACCCCACTACACTATCCCACAGGAACCTGTTACCGGGATAAAAAGTATCCTATATTCTAGTCCGGGTCATAGTAGTCTTATGTGCAAAGTTTCAGCCAAATCCGTTCAGCCGTTTTCACGTGATGCGCGGTCAAATAGACAAACATTCAAAAAACTGTTAGTGGTAGTCAAGTAGTCGATTGTTTCTAAGACCGACGCCTGCACACCAACCTATCAAACTGTCTTTCTTCAATAAATAATCAACCTTATGCCATCTACATTAAGTTCAAAGTCTATTGAGGGAATTTGACAGGTTGTAGTAGTCAGGGGGCCTAGTGTGAGTTTTGTTTACTATCCGCATTCATTCGATTACGTTTACGAAAACGACAATCAGTATGGAATTGAAGCAGCGCCTCCTGGCGGCATATGAGAAGAGTTAACATTTTGCCTTACAGATTCTCGATTTCGTTAACGTGATCGAATGGCGAATGAAACACACACTAGGCACCTAGTTATCGATTCTAAGTATCCCCAGCCAACTTTTTTTCGAATATCTTCCATGTAAGAAAGAAAGAAAAAATATTCATTGACTCTCACATAAATGATTAAAAATAGAAAAAATAATAATAAAAAGACATGAAATACAAAAACAAAAAAAAAACTAACAAACACAACAGTGTGACGAGCCAATCAGGACCCTACCTCAGCATAATGCCGCCATGTACAAAATCAAAGTCAAATATTTTTATTCAAATAAACTTTAGAAAAGTGCTTTTGAATCGTCCAAAATTTTTTTACCTAC
This sequence comes from Eudonia lacustrata, assembly GCA_947562085.1. NCBI lineage: Eukaryota > Metazoa > Arthropoda > Insecta > Lepidoptera > Crambidae > Eudonia > Eudonia lacustrata. The sequence continues at coordinate 14,837,388 of OX387329.1, read as the reverse complement.
TACCCATTCAGGACGTCTATTTTTTAGCTGTGGAGAAGAATTTCGACCAGAACAGACTTTCGACCCTCTTTAGCTTTAATAAATGTATAGATTATATGTATAGATTGAAAACAGACCACCAACTTCCTAACTGTCGTCCATTAAAATTTCAATAAAATTATTTATTGGAGTGTAGGACACCCTCAGATTAGGTGGAACGACGATCTTCGCAAGGTGGCTGGCAAGAGCTGGATGAGAGCAGCCGCGAATCGTGCTCAGTGGCGTGCACTTGGAGAGGCCTATGTCCAGCAGTGGACGTGTGTAGGCTGATGATGATGATGATGATTTATTGGCGACGAAATCTGTGTCGGACACTGGGCTCAAAGTGTCAAACACATTGTTGCCACTTTGATACGTGATTTAATTTGACTTTGTCAAATCCCTGTATTTACAATAACTATATTAAGTCCAAACACAAGGTAGCTACTGTAAAACGTTGAGTTCCCTTGACTGTCCTTCGTCTTCATCATCAGACCTCTAATGATAGCCATAACCCATCTAGGTGTAAACTTCTCATCAATACAAATTAATCAAGCCCAAACACCAGGTAATTGCTGTAAATCGTTCGTATTCCTACGATGCTAAAGTATGGAAGCGTCAAAATTCAGTAATTTTTAGTACAGACGGATGCCTGCACATCAACATAACCACAACTGTTAAATTTCTTCAATAAATGTTCAACCTTATTAACATATACATTAAGTTTAAAGTATATTGGGTGACAAATTTATTTGTGGTTGTCTAATGTGCAGCAGGGGTGTGTAGGTACAATAATTTCAGTACATCATTTACTCTCATAATTTAACATTTTGTACATCCGTCATTCTTCACAATCATGATTTGTTTAGTATTTAGGGTACCCAGTTTTACCTATACGGGGTCACTTTTTTAACACCGTCCAAACCTTCTGAGGTGACTCCCGTGATACAAACGAACAACTCTTATGCTACGGCCACACTATCGCGAAAATTTTGACAAGTCGGGGCAAGCAATAGTCACATTTCATTACACTGTCAAAAGTGTAATTATTGCTTGTCGTGAAAACTGCAAATGTTCGCGATGCCGCGATAGTGTGGCCGTAGCGTTACTATTGAACTAACTCCCTAACTCGAAAATAAAATTCAGCTGTTCCAAATACATTTTGGTCGTATGAATATTGATGTTTTGTATGCAACAGAAAAAGTCAACCTGTATTATAAACATATGTACGACTAGTTTAGGTACCAAAAGCTACTTGTTTCTAGCAAAGATAAATATGTTATTACTAAAACTAATAAAAATGTTTATAGTCTATTACAATACACAATTCCATCTGTATACACAAAACAATAGTATTCATTGCATACAGTAATGCATGTTTCGGATTGGTAAACACAGCAATAACAAAAATATAGTAGGTACAATGTTATAAAAAATATCTAAATTAATACAATGTTTATAAAACATTTGAAAGTCAAACAAACATAAAAAACTACATAAATGCCTATGAGTACTTTGACAGAGTAACAATAAATAAATAAATACCTACATATGAGAACTAGAGATCTCCTAAGCATTCTTATCACAAAATTTTTGTTTCAACTGTTTGTCTGAGAGACATAATTATTTCAGTAAGCTAAACTTTAAGCTAAGCGTACTGTGTATAGTATACAGCACGAAACACTAATAAAATACTGTCATTTCACATACCTACTTAACTTATCCATTAATCAGTGTTTCAATATGCCATCATTGTTTAGGATTTTTTTATTTTTGAACATGGTAATTTCTTTAACTATTAATAATAAGTACCTTAATCGTCTACTTCTAATTCCAACTCTATATCGGCAAGGCTTATTCTTCTCAGGGTGTTTATCACCATATATCTTGAAAAGAACACATAGAGATAACGAAACCACACCATCTGTGACCGGTGGCGTCTCATCGCGTGCACAACTTTTCTGCTTTCAGTCCAACGGAGGAAGTATCTGTAAGTATGGTAAAGAAGGTGAGACAAACTCCTGATCATATACTTTAACAGTTGTAAAAGCTTTGGCGAGTGTCTAATGGTGGCAACTGACCGGAGCGAACATTGTAACGTAACCGTAACGTAACATTCGCGGCTAGCTTGATACGCTGGCGAGCGGCTCGGCTCACTAGTACTAACCAAGCAATGCTTGCATAAAACATGTTACAATGCAGCAAAATGCTCCAGTCAGTCTCCACCTTATGATTAGACTTACAGGGTGATAAATTCTAATTATGGTAATTTTCTATTATAAAGTTGAAGTATGGTGTTTAGACAACTCCCATAGTAGGTAACCAATTAGTTGTTATAATTATGCAATCATATTTGAAATTTATTTTAACATTAACTAAACTCTTTTTTACATAAAGTCTGCCTGTTATTTCTACAGTCCAACAGCAAATGGTATATTATCTCAATGACAATAATACATATTTACTCACCTTTTGGAAGACAATATAAAACTAAGTGGTATATCCAAGAAAGCAATATACTTTCTTACTATATTCACAGAATCTAAAGTGTAAACTGCACATTCTGAAAACAAAAATATATAACTTATTTAAGTTTTTTACTTTATGAGGACTTCACTGAACACTACAAAAACTATTTCATACCTATAATGTTGATTTCTTAAACAAATATTTAAATGAAACTTTTTATGCAGACCTCCTTGTGTTTGCTTGCACACAGGAAGAATGTCCATGTAACCAAGATAAGATACACCAAAAAAAATGTTTGTATGTAGGAAGTAATTTTTGGAACAACTTAACTTATTCTAAAGCTTCTTTCACAAATAAAAAACCTATAAAAATAAAAATAAATGTATATATTTGTTTGACAAAAAACTTTTTTCTTTTATTTTCATAAAAAAATTTAATTTAAATAATATGTAGTGTTAATTCTTCTAACTCACTCGTTTATACAGCTTGGATGCAGTACGCATGCACCGCCCTCCCGCCCGCAAAAAGTATGCACATGCAGGAGAAACAATGCGTGCAAGCGAAAATGCACACCAACACCAATACACTACACGTGTTTCGCCCCTCCACGGGGCATCCTCAGGAGCTGTTGACTGGTCGAGAGCTGCGCACCGACTGTTACGGCTACGCAGCTCCCGGCCCCTTTATAAAGGCCCTTGCCCCTTTTTTCGCTTGCACGCATTGTTTCTCCTGCATGTGCATACTTTTTGCGGGGCGGGAGGGCGGTGCATGCGTACTGCATCCAAGCTGTATAAACGAGTGAGTTAGCGGAATTAACACTACATATTATTTAAATTACATTTTTTTGTACAATGGATTTCCGCAAAATAACGCCTGATTCCATTAATTAATTATTTTCATATAATATGAAATTTGAAAAAAAGACTGTTTGCAACAATATTTGCATAACATTATATGTAAATAATCATATATATGCAATTTCGAAAATATTAAATAGTGCATACATTTAAATATAAGCCTTTCTATATAATTTTAATTCTGATTTTACTCTACTTTAATCTGTTATGAATTTTAGAGAGATATTTCTTTATACTTAAACACTTATTTATTTTAAATTAACACTATAATTTTTTGTACTGGTCATACTTACTCTTAGGCATAAGTTTTTCAACAAACATGTAAGCAACAGCATAGAAAATGGCAGAGTGGTTGGCATGAGACGACACACCCCCTCTATCAAATGTCACCAACGTATCTATCTCTAAAGCTTCTATTGTTTGCTGCATCAACTTGGCTATGACAGGAACTGGCCAATGCAGTTTTGGATCATCTTGGAGTCTCGTGTCTGAGATGAGGCAAATATTTTCATGAGCAACACCAAGTTCCTGGCATGCGCTCCATAATTCCTGCCTCCTCAGTTGGCCTTTTCCTTCGTAGTTTCCTAAAAACGTAAATTAAATGTTATAGCAAATAATAATATTAATAAATTTTATTTGTTTTAATTATAAGGTATAATGAGTATCTTAACTAAATAACACAACTTTGATTAGAAATGGACATTCAGATTAACTCTGTTGCTAGTATATGTAAGCTCTGTAGAAAGCCTCCAAAAAAATAAGATAATAAAAAAAATAAAAAAAATCTGTTACAAAAATATGATAAGAAGCATAAATGTAAAACTTGTATTATTTCTGCAAATAACTATAAACATACCATTAGATAGACATAGTAAGTGTACATCAGCACCCTGCTCACAAAGCCTAAATATTGTAGGTCCGAAAAACATGCACTCATCGTCTGGGTGAGCTACCACTATTAACACCCTCTTTGCTCTAAGCGCACCTCGCGTCCGTGTCGGAAGACGACGTGCATACCTCCGATACACCACACAACACACCAACAAGTAACCCAACACCCATAAACTAATATACAACACAAAATTCTTAAGGTACACTAGGGTTTCAGCCACAAATTGTAAATAGAAACCATACAAAAGCTCGAAGTCAAAAGCCGAGCTTTCACATAACATTTCTGACTAGAAGTAAAGAAACTTTTGTTTATAATTAAAAGTTGCTTTTATTAGTAATTTGTTCAGACGTTGTTAATTAATAAATTGCATAGTATCTTTTTATTAAATTGTAACTAAAAATGCAGATGTTTGGTATGATCATTTTTATTATTATGTGACAGTGACAATGTTTTTTTTTTTTAGTGTAGTTTGTTCCTTGAGGAACCGGCTAAGGTCATAGACCATGCTGCCATGTCATTAGTTTAAGTAATACATAAATAAACAATATTTTCATATATGATGATGATGATGAATGATATTAGAATTGGGAAGTGAGAAATGATATACCCCCCAACCCCTCGAGTATCTCAGTAAAGATGTGGGGCTTTACTAAGTCCTCACGCGAGCTTCTTGAGAGAATTTGAAAGTGACGTTGCACTGTTTTGTTTCATTTGTTAACACTTATGCACACTCACGAACACTTAACGGTTAATAATCCACCATTATTTCACATTAATATTCGACATAACACAAATTTTGGAAAATAAAGCAAAACCGCAAACATGACGCTTCACTTTCCCGCCAAGAAGTCCAGTGACAATGATTTTTTTTTTTTTAGTGTAGTTTGTTCCTTGAGGAACCGGCTAAGGTCATAGACCATGCTGCCATGTCATTAGTTTATGTAATACATAAATAAACAATATTTTCATATATGATGATGATGATGAATGATATTAGAATTGGGAAGTGAGAAATGATATACCCCCCAACCCCTCGAGTATCTCAGTAAAGATGTGGGGCTTTACTAAGTCCTCACGCGAGCTTCTTGAGAGAATTTGAAAAGTGACGTTGCACTGTTTTGTTTCATTTGCCAGCACTTATGCACACTCACGAACACTTAACGGTTAATAATCCACCATTATTTCACATTAATATTCGACATAACACAAATTTTGAAAATAAAGCAAAACCGCAAACATGACGCTTCACTTTCCCGCCAAGAAGTCCCAGTGACAATGACATATTGTCTGTCTGTCATTTACTTGATTTTTTTAAGTGTAGTTCGTTTTCTGAGGAACCGTCTAAGGTCATAGACCATGCTGCCATGTCATTCGTTTCTTATTTTCATTAGTATTATCTATGATAAACTCTATAATAAAATACAAAATAAACAATAAGCTTTTATAACCCTGTGCAAGCCCTTGATACAAAGATTGTAATATTAACAACTATTAAGATGATGATGAATGATAATAGAAGTGAGACAGACATGACTCTTTGACTCATGATCATGACCCGCCAAGAAGTCTGGCTTGACTGAGTGACTGACTGACACCACAAACTAGGTAGAGATACTAACGTATAACGTAACGACAGGTTGGACGGGGGCAAGGAGGGTGCAAATGTCATACATCATTCTAGAGCTGTCGTTCTCTACGGCAATTTTTTTTCTATGGAACATTTCCACCCCTCAGAACAATAACTTATTCCACCCTCAGAATAATAACTAAAGTTTCCACCCGTGACTGACACTGATAGACATATTTTTTTCTCTTTTTTTTTTACAAAGCAAGTGGAACTATCCTTACTAGCCCATACAGCTACTAGTTGGTGCATTATTGGTAAGTGATGTCTCATTCAGTAAATTCTATTCAAATACTAATTATATTACATTGGTATATGTTATATTAATTTGCTACTTTTTACGGATATTAATATTTAATTTTTAGCAAATGTAGATATTAAGCAACTTGACCGTTCTTCCAAGCCTAATTAAACATGAGAGTAGCGAACTTCATTTCCGTTTTCTGTACTATGCAGAGCCGCTGACGTCACTTTTCAAGTTTCCCGCCAAATGTCACGTGACGTCACATCCTTCCCACTATGGCGCACGCTCCGCTGTGGGCATATAACATAGACCAATATCTGTACCAAAATTGCAGAAATTTATAGTAGTGAAGCTAAACTGAAGTGAAAATTTTCTAACGGTTTTTGCCGTTCGTGTGTTTTTTATACCTTTTAGCTTTACAATGGATAAGGAGCCGTCTACAAGTAAGGAAAGTGGCTTTGACAAGGAAGATCATGTTCAGCCTAATACGAAAAGGAAAATAAGCACCTCTAGCTCGTCGGATTCAAATAGTACGTCGTCCTCGTCATCTAGTGATAATCGTAAGAAGCGTCCAAAAAGGAAATCGAACAAAAGGGAACGTCGCCGATACGACCGTAAGTTTAATAAAATTTTTGATGAACTTAAAAACCTCAAAGAACATTTTCTACCTTCAAATAATAAAGTCAATAACGAATGTGCTGATCATATTGATCTTAATGTTAGCGACGACTTATATTGCAATGAGTGTCCAAGTACAGCCCCTTCTGTAAAGGAGCAAGGTTTCGATTTCAACCTGTCTTTGTCGACGAAAATAAAAGAACCTGCTATACCCCCTGCAAACCCCAAATATTTGAATGTATTAAAAGAAATTCAAAGACTCGATCACGACGACTGGAGCAACGTCAGATACTCAGACGTTCAAAAGCAATACCAATGTACCCCCGGCTTCACCGCGTTAGAGCCAAACGACGAAGTTAAGCGTTTCGATTCTTCCCGAACTAATTTGAATTTAGATAAAACCTTCTCCAGTATAACATTCGCTCTTTTAAAGCAGCGTGAGGTGTTGGAGCGAGAGTTCCGAACTTTCTTTACAGAAGCTCAAGAAAACAACGGCTTCACATACGATCGTCTCCACGAGAAAATATTTGATATATTGGCCAACGGCGAATAGACATACAATGACACTCTTCAACTCGTCTGCGGTCATCGTGCCGAGGTCATACAACACAGACGGGAAGCCATCCTGTCGGCGGTGAAGGATCCTTACAACAAAGACATCTTTCGCAAAATTCCACCCTCTACTAGTCATCTCTTCGATGTCGAAAAATTCGGTTCAGCACTCGAAAAGTCTGGCGGGGTGAAAAACACGTTTTGGCAAAAAGACCGCAACAACTCTGCACCGCAGATCGGTCCAGGCCCCTCACTGGGCTCCAACTTCAAATCAAAGCCGAGCGACCGCCAGGCACCGGCACCACGGCCACCCGCCGCAAGGGGCCTGCCTGCCGCCAGGGGTCCCCCCGCACGCGGCTCCTTTCGTGGAGGAAGAGGGAGAAGTCACGCTCACAAGCACGCTGGCGGCCCTCGACCGCGCTCTCCCGTATCCCACCGGGATCGGAGAGCGCCGGCGCCGCGACGCCGGGACTGACTATGCCGACACTTTCCGAGCGGCACAGCTCCATTCATACCACTCGCAATGGTTGAGTCTGGGGGCTCCGCGACATGTACTAAAAGTAATTCAGGGATATCACATACCATTCGAAATGGCGCCGCCACTGTGCCCTCCGGGCTCGCGCAATATTTTGACACCGCTCAGTCCCGAGATGACGGAAATTATAAGCAAAATGACTAAACAAGGTGTTCTCGATGTGGTTGTTTCCGGTCCCAGCTTTATCTCGTCGATGTTCCTGCGACCAAAGAGCGACGGCTCGCTCCGTCCTATCTTCAATCTGAAAAATCTAAATCGATATGTTCGAGTAGACAAGTTCAGACTCATAAACGTACACCGTGTTCCGGACTTCTTACAAAGCCAGGACTGGATGGTAAAGCTAGATATCCACCAGGCGTACTTTCACGTATCTGTCGCTCCAGCGCACAGGAAGTATCTCAGGCTCCTCTACGACGGAAACCTGCTAGAGATGACCTGCTTACCGTTCGGCCTAAGTTCAGCACCAAAAACTTTCGCCTGCCTGACCAACTGGATCGGCGAATACCTAAGGAGTCAAGGCGTAAGGATACTGATCTATCTGGACGACTTCTATCTGGTAAACCAGAGGAAAGATCGTCTGAAGGATCATGCGTCTTTGACGGTGCGCACCCTAGAATTAATAATAATAATAATAATAAAAATCTTTATTTGGCACCATTTCAATTTACAAACTTAATGTGAACGATAACAACCGCATTCGTCGCATGACTGTGTCGCAGTTGCCAACGCCCACCTCCAAGACTGAGGAGGGTTCGGTACACTATAACAGCAGATCCTTACATAATAACTTTAGATAACAGAGGTTATTATATCTATGGTATACATTTTTAATAACATTAGGTATATAAGAAAATGTGTGTGTGTGTGTGTGTGTGTGTGTGTGTGTGTGTGTGTGTGTGTGTGTGTGTGTGTGTGTGTGTGTGTGTGTGTGTGTGTGTGTGTGTGTGTGTGTGTGTGTGTGTGTGTGTGAGTGTGCGTGTGAGTGAGTGTGTGTGTTGTGTGTTAAGCATGTTAGGGGACTGATCAAGCAAGTTAATGTATTTTTTTTTTTTTCTTCATTTATTGTTTATTTAACATTTAAATTTTTATTAATCAAGCAACTTTTCTGTTTCATCATAAGTTAATTCTAGAATCCATTTTGATACTGAAATTTTACATTTTTTATAGGTAAACGCGTAGATGTTTAGACATTTATTTACTTTATTATAGAGAGGACCACTAGAGAAATGAAACTGACGACGAACGACTTCCAATCGACTACGCAAAACTTGGCAGACCTTGTCACTACGGCGCTTATTTTTATTTAGATCTGGGTCATATGAAAGAACAGAATGGTTCCGAAGAATGCTGCTCAGCACATACAGTTTCCTGACGGTGAGGACTTCAGAGATGCTATAAAGCTCTGTCGTGGGGAAACGCAGTGGTTTGTTGAGCATTACCTTTAACACTGCTCTTTGAGCCCTCTCCAAGCGAATGATATGTGATTTCGCAGCACCACCCCAAGCCGCAATACAGTAAGTGAAAACTGACTGAGCCAATGAAAAGTAGACAGTTTTAAGTGTTTTAGCATCGGCACTACATCTCAATTTTTTGAACAGGAAAATAAGTTTTCTAGTGCGGGCAGTTGCCGAATTTATTTGATCTTTCCAGCTCAAGGTACAGTCAACGATCACACCGAGGTATCTCAATGAGAGGGTACGACCAATTTGGAGACATGTTTCGTCACATTGAGTATTTTGCTCGCATTTATGTGCTGTGATAGTATATGACATTGGAGGTTGTGACTTCATACTAGGGGTAAAAGTTATAAATTTTGATTTTTGTACATTAAGTGTCAATCTGTTATTAAAGAGCCAATTCATTACTATTTTAAGCGAATACTCAGCATTAATTTGTGCTTCTGCCCAGCTTTCACCGTGTATGATTAGTGCCGTATCATCCGCGTAAGTAACAATGTCGGTGTTTGGTATGGTGAGATTACAGAGTTCATTAATATAGATTAAAAAGAGGGTTGGACCGATCACACTGCCTTGGGGGACGCCGATAGAGATGGGTTCCTCTTCGCTTACCACATCACCTATTTTTATACACTGACTACGATCACTAAGGTAGCTCCTAAAAATTTCCAAAGCCAGGCCCCTAATACCGATGTGCTCTAATTTGCTCAAAAGAATAGGGACTGAAACTGTATCAAAGGCCTTCGACAGGTCGAGAAAGATACCTATAGTTTTGAGATTTTTGTTTAAGTTTAATGAAATCCTGCTCGTTAATTTTAGAACTGCATCCTCAGTATTTTTCGCTGATCTAAAGCCATATTGATTTGGAGCTAGAATCTCTTTAAATTTTAAATAATTAAGCAGTCTCTTATTTAGGATCTTCTCAAAAATTTTTGATATGGTGGTGAGAACAGAGATAGGTCTGTAGTTATTCATGTTTTTTTTATCACCAGTCTTATGAATGGGATGTACAATGGCCTTCTTCAGGACCTTAGGAACGCTGCCGGAGGAAATGCATAAATTAATAACATGACACAATAGGGGAACTAAAACATATCTTGCAGCTTTAATTAATGAGGAAGAAATTCCATCCCAGCCTACTGCAATTTCTGGGTTGGCAAATAAACTGGGCCAAAACCGTTTTAGCCCCAAGAAAGGCAGTAGAGTTCCTTGGTGTAATTTGGGATACCGGGCTGAACGAGAAACGCCTTCCGGACAGACTAACCCTAAAAATAACTGCTCAGACCACGAAGTTACTACAGTCAAAACGAGCGAGCTTGTCAGAACTTCAAAAAATCATCGGAACCTTGAATTTTGCCAGTTTCGTGGTTCCGCGAGGACGGCTGAATTATCGTCACCTACAGCATCAATGCAATGCTTTACTGAAACAGAGCAAAGGTACTGTGCGGCTGGTACAGGGCGCTATGGAGGAGCTACGCTGGTGGCAACTCAATTGCAAAACTCCATCAAGAATCCACATGCCTTTGACTATCCTTTGACTATGACCATCTGTGATAGAAGTCATATTTACCAAATGGGGGAAACCAGATATCGACCTCTTCGCAACGAAGCAAGCACATGTGGTGCAGAACTACTGCACACTCGACAGGTTCGACAAACAAGCGAGGTTCTGCAACGCCCTGGGACAAACTTGGAACTATACCCTAGCTTGGATATTTCCACCACCTTACCTGATTCCGAAAGTGCTAGCTCACCTCAACACGGCACAAGGAACGTTTCTCGTTGTAGTCCCACGATGGGAGAAGGTTTACTGGAGACCGGATCTGAAGAACAGAGCCCTTGCCGCCCCGTTCACTATAAAAGATTTATGTCATGTACTGGTGGGTACTTCAACAGGCCTCCCGCCCGCCAACGCGGGCGGCATGACGCTGGAAGTATGGAAATGTGGGGGTGGGACGAATCACTGACAGAATGGACTAACGAACAGAGGTCTTTATTGATGTCTAGCTGGCGTTCATCGACGCTTAATACCTACCGACCCGCATGGACTCGTTGGATTAACTGGTCGAAAGAAAACAAAGTCCAAGCTTCTAACCCGAACGGATCTGACTTAGCGAGGTTTTTGGCGGACCTTCACCAAAAGGAAAAGTTAGTCCTTAACACAATTCAAGTACACAAGTCCGTAGTGTCTACCTTCTGTGACCCAAACAATAGGTATAAACTGAGCTCCCACTCTCTGGTAAAACATGTACTAAAAGCAATAGCTTTGGCAAAGCCTAAGTTACCAAAGGCCCCAATCTGGGACATTGATGTACTCGCCGAATACCTTTCGAAGAAAAACCCCGATACGAATAACCTATTCCAATCGGCAAGTCAACTTGCGGCTATCTTACTGCTCTGTTCTGGAAGAAGAATCCACGATCTAACGTTATTGAAGATAAATCCACAACAATGTACGATTTCAGACAACCATGCGATACTATGGCCTAGCCACGGCTCCAAAACGGACACTGCAACTTACCGCCAGTCGGCCTGGAAACTTTCAACAAATGAACAAAGCAAAGCCCTTGATCCAGTACACTGGCTGAGACTTAATATTAAATATAAAAATATATTTTGGGGAGGTTGGGCGGTTTGATGTATGCTCAAGTGTGCGATGTTGAGCTATATGCGTCTGCCGTCAAGTCCTATCACGCACGTCCTCGTCGCCGCTTGTCCTGTCGACCACCTGTACAGGCAGGCGGCGAACCCACCCTGCGGTGGGTCGTCCGCCCCTGGCAATGCTGTGGTCACCAAGCAAGCATCGCACACTCACTAATCTACCTTGCGACCTCAGTAGCGAAGAGTGGAGGGCTAACCCGCCAGTGATATCCTGCACGGCGGGCCAATACCCTACCCTTTTTCCCATGATCCTATCCACATAACTTCACTCCTTACCGCATTCCTTATTTCCTACCCTTGTCCTGGAGGGATGACAACCTCGACTTCAAAATTGTTAAACAAATTAAATATGGCACATTTTTAAATACAAAGTTACCCCAGGAGGGTACCGGCGAAGCCGGAGAACCCCTCCCTGGGCCTTCGGGCTCAGGCTGCCCCTTGTATCTGGGGGGGGCAAAAGATTTGCCAAAATTTAGTGCCGCTATGCGCGGCGAAACTAAGGTCCCGCAAGGGACGAAAGCGCACCGCGCCCCTACGGGGGCAGGCGCGTTAAAGGACGGGACTACTCCGAAGCAAAGTGGAGACGGACACCTTCGGGGACCGAATCTGCCTAGCGGACGAGGCAGAAACCGTAGAGGGAAGGGCGTGGCGTCCGGTGCTCCGGCACGGCATCCACTGCAGTCGGGCCCCATGCCAGGGTCAGGTGGGTTTGGGTACCTTAGGGGGCCGAACCCGTCGACCTTTGTGCGAGGGGACCAAGCAGGTGGTAGCTCGTTGCATGGTGGGGGGGCTACAGCACCCGCCCAGCAATCCCCTATGGAGGGCCGTGGAATGGTGGGGCTACGGGAACGGGGTCCTGATGGGATCCATCCCGTCGTCACCGCCGGACCATCGGGGCTGCAGGTACTGGGTCCTGATGGGATCCTGCCTGTTGGTCCTCGGCCTGATGTAGAGAAGGTGAGCGAGGGCAGGGCGTCAGGTCATAGGTCGGGCCACCGCAGGCGTAAGGCGAAGCTGGTTAGGCAGCAAGCCGAAGGTGAGCAGGCTGCGGTGGAACGCTCTAAGCGGCAGAGGGAGGTCAGCAACGAGAGCCAGGCGGCGCTTGATGCTAAACGCGTTAAGACTCACGGGTCTTACGCGGGAGCAGTAAGTGCCTTTAAGATGGCCATCGTTGCTGATGACTACCCGGCAACCATGCTGGGGGAGAGTCACTATGTGGCCATCCAAGGAACCATTTGGGACCTGTTGGAGGCCACACCTGACCCCATCCCGGTAGTTAGTATGGGAGGCATTTCGGCGGGAGCCATCCTCTTCACTTGTGAAGGGAGTGGGTCGGCGGAATGGCTTCGAGCACAGGACGGCCTAACTGTCGAAGGCGTATTGCTCAGGGTGGTTGATGCCAAGGACCTTCCAAAGCCTGTAAAGATGGCATGGAAGTCCCGAAACGTCAGCCGCCTTGACACGGGCAGGGTTTTGAGAATGCTGCAGAGGTGTCATCCCGGTTTGAAGACCTCGGGCTGGAAGATCGTCGACACTAAGGTCGAGGGTCTGACAGTACGGAGGGTCATACTGATGGATGGTGCCTCTGCAGCATTCATCAAAGCGGAGGGCTATTGCCTTTACACGGGCATCGACAGGAGCGTCTTTAAGCTTCTAGAGGAGAAGCTTACGGGCGAGCCTGTCGAGGCCCAAGGCAATAGTGAAGGAGTGAGCGTGGCGGGAGCGACTGAGGGTGAGTGCTCTCAAAGCGCACTAGTAGCAAAGGTGCAGCCAGGACCCGGTGTTCCAGTTGCTGCGGTAGGGGATGTTGGAGAGGAGATGACACCAATGGAATGTGGTGGGATCTCCTCCCCAAGATCTGAAGACATTGTGGGAGAGCTCGCCATAGACGAGCTGCTTCTGGGGGGGTCCTCCCCGTTGGGCGCGCAGGCGACAACGGATGGGGAACCTAGCTCGGAAGACGGCCAATAGACGAGGAAATGGCGGGACTAAGGTGTGTACAGATTAATTTGCACCACTGTAAGGCCGCGACTGCCCTTCTGGCACGCGAGCTTAAAATGAACAAGTTTGATATTGCCCTAATTCAGGAACCCTACCTATATGGGGGAATGATAAAGGGCTTAGGTGGAGCTCCTGGTACTCTTTTTCATAACTGTTCCACTAATAACATGAGGACTTGCATTTATGTCAGAAATGACATACATGCAATGCCTTTAATCAAGTTCTGTTGCAGGGACCTGACAGTTGTCAGGATCCACACAGGGGAGGGGGGGACAAAGCGAACGGTAATCTTATCGTCAGCTTATCTCCCTTACGAGAAGGCAGACCCAGTATCACCACAGATACGGGAACTGGTAACCTACGGCAACCGAGAAAACTTAGATGTCGTCATCGGCTGCGACGCGAACGCGCATCATGTCGTCTGGGGCAGCTCAGACACCAATGAAAGGGGGGAGAAGCTTCTGGAATATCTGGTAAGTTCACCCATGCAATTACTTAACAAAGGTAGCAAGCCTACTTTTTTCAACGCCCGCAGGGCACAGGTGATTGACGTAACCATTGCTAACAATAGAGCGGTAAGGAACATCACAAACTGGCATGTGTCGGAGGAGGTCTCCCTTTCCGATCATAACTACATATGCTTTAGGTACAGACTAGGTGAAACCATAGAAACTGTGCGTAGGAAGAACCCCAGGAACACTAACTGGGAGGGCTTCAAAAAGGACCTCAGAATGGAGCTGGATGGTCCCAGCTGTAAATTAAACTCAGCTTTGGACATAGAGTTTGAAGCTGACAGAATTACAGAAGCACTGATGACGGCATGGCAAAATAACTGTCCAGAGACGAAATCAGTGTCAAGAAGGGTACCATGGTGGAACCCGGAACTGGCTCGCATTAGAAGAGCTACACGACAGGCGTTCAACGAAGCGAAAGCGAGGAACGACTTCAGCGACTACAAGGAGGCCTTAACACGGTACAGTAGTGCGGTACGTAAGGCAAAGAGATCTGCCTGGAGGAAACATTGTGACCAGATACAATCTGTTCCGGAAGCAATGAGATTATCCAAGGCTATCTCTACAACAAAGGCGATTCCATTAACCACGTTAAGGAAGGAAGATGGAGTACGTACAGAGACAGGGAGTGAGACATTGAAGGCCATGTTTGACACTCATTTCCCTGGATCAGAAGTCATCCAGGACGATCATGATCCAATCAGCTGGAAGGAACAGCAGAGGAGAACTTCCAAATATGACTGGATAACAGCGAAAAGGGTAGTGGATGAATGTAAGGTTAGATGGGCTCTTGGGAGCTTTCAACCGTTTAAGGCGCCAGGACCTGACAACATTTATACCATTCTACTACAACAGGGCGCCTCCATCCTGGGACCCCATCTCTGCAGGCTGTATAAAGCATGCATAGCTTTCGGACATATTCCCAGAACATGGAGACGTGTTAAGGTAATCTTCATACCCAAAACGGGAAAACCAGATTACGAAGAACCCAAAGCCTTTAGGCCTATAAGTCTACAATCCTTTCTCCTGAAGACCCTGGAGAAGATGGTAGACAAATATATCAGAGCGGGACCTCTGAAAAGATTCCCACTCCATGGACTTCAGTGTGCATATCAGGCGGGGAAGTCAACCGAAACTGCTCTTCATCATGTGGTGAGTCGAGCGGAATCTGCGCTGGAAAACAAGGAGATTTGCGTCTGCACCTTCGTAGATATCGAAGGTGCATTTGATCGCACTACCTTTGAATCCATCAAGGTTGCAGCCAAGAACCATGGTGTGCCACAACCGATCTGTAATTGGATTGAATGCATGTTAAAGGGTAGAATTATTAACTCTGAACTGCTAGGTGACAGTCTAATTGCGCGAACAACTAGAGGATGCCCACAAGGAGGGGTTCTCTCGCCTCTTCTGTGGAGCCTTGTGGTTGATTCAATTGTAGTAAGGCTGAATAAAGGACCATTCCATACGGTGGGTTATGCGGATGATTTGGTCATCTCAGTCAGTGGGAAATTTCCCTCGACGGTATCGGGGTTAATGCAACGTGCCCTAGGTCTGCTGGAGGAATGGTGCAATGCCCATCACCTCTCTGTAAACCCGGGGAAAACAACAGCCATCCCCTTTACAAGAATGAGAAACACTACGGGACTGGGTAACCTAACACTATATGGCAGCCGGATCTCTTGGTCCAAAGAAGTGAAATATCTAGGCTTAACGCTGGATAGGCAACTTACTTGGAAACAGCATGTGGACACAACCGTAGCCAAGGCTTACAGAGTCTTTGGCATGTGTCGGTCTACATATGGCAAGACTTGGGGACTCAACCCCAAAATCATTAGGTGGATCTACATGACGATGGTGAGACCGATCCTCACATATGGCAGCATCGTCTGGTGGCCCAGAACCAGGCTGAAGATCTGTAAGAATGCTCTTAGCAAACTTCAGAGAACAGCTTGTCTAGCAATCACTGGTGCCTTTAGAACCACTCCAACGGCAGCGCTGGAGGTCCTCACAGACCTTCCACCCCTGCACATTGTAATAGAAACAGAGGCAAAGAAAGCGTTGCATAGACTAAAGGTGGCCGGATTATGGGACGCATCTAAACCTCTGACCAGACACACAAAATGGGAACCAAGTGACATTCCTGATAGGATCATGGAAATGGGGTGCGATAAAATATCCCCCATATTCGTGTTCGAAAAGAAATTTAAAGTTTATGTTCCAACCAGGGACGAATGGAAACGAGGGCCACCGTCTCCGGAAAAAGACAGCCTAATCTGGTACACCGACGGATCAAAAATGAAGTCGGGCACAGGGGCAGGCGTCTATAATAACGACTTCAAGCATAGTCAAAGCATGGGAAAATTTGCTACTGTTTACCAAGCGGAAACTTTCGCAATTCTCCTATGCGCAAAGCAGAATATAGAGTTAGCTATTAAAAAGCGCAATATATTCATCCTGAGTGACAGCCAAGCCGCGCTCAAGTCACTCATATCGCCCCGAATCGACTCGGGCCTTGTTCTGGAAACCACAAAAGCTCTAAACAAGCTAGGTGGGCATAACAAGGTGCGATTGATCTGGGATATGGGAATCCACGGCAACGAGATGGCGGATGCACTTGCCAGGGAGGGCTCAGAGACCCAGCTTATTGGTCCTGAGCCGTTCGTGGCACTTGCACAAAGTACCATCAACAAGGCCTTAAAAGATGACATCAAAAATAGGCACGGCATCGAATGGAAGGAGCAGCCGGGTATGAAACACTCCAAATCCTTCCTAGGCGAAAACGCCTTAGGACGGAGTAAGTTCATATGCGGAGGCAGCAGAAGGCAGGCCCGATTAACCATCGGTGCCTTGACAGGGCATTATGCCACAAAACAAATGCTCCACAGAATGCACCTTTCAACAAATAGTTTGTGTAGGGCATGTGGAGAGCAAACCGAGTCAATGCAGCACCTACTGTGCGACTGCGACTCTCTGGCTAGGAAAAGAATGGGACTCCTGGGGTCGGCCTATCCGAAACCGGAGGACTTCAGGCTCTTCGCTCTTAAGGACGTTGCCAGACTTATGGCATCTATCTTTACAGAGGAGGAAGAGTGAAAGGATGGGGTTGCACAAAAGATCCCAATGGGTCGAAGTGTTACTGGGAGGTGGAAACCTCGGCAGGCCCCACTAAGATAAGATAAGATAAGATAATATTAAATTGTTTGAAGATCGCAGGAGTAAAGCCAAAACAGAAAGTTTATTCGTAAACATACACGGAAATCCTAAACCAGCCTCCAGGGCTGTGATAGCCGGATGGATGAAAAGACTGTTACAAGAAGCCGGGATACATGCTACCCCCGGAAGCTGTAGGGCAGCCGTGGCGTCCAAAAACTGGATTGAGAGCTTTCCATTGGAAGATATTCTAGCCAGAGGTAACTGGAAATCAGCAAACACCTTTCAAAAATTCTATAAGCGAGAAGTGATCACGTCCCATAATACTAGTAATAAAACCTTAATTACAACTTTATTCAGTCCAGTTCGTGATTAATTTTAAAGTCACCAAGTGATCAACTGGGATCCCCTCTTTAATATTGATTGTTAACTACCTTATCATCTTGATATGTAATAAATAACCATAATATGATTATGCTTTATAATTATGATATTCAAGTGTTTTACTTTTATATAATATTGAATTTAAAAAATTCAATATACTTTTTCATTTATTACACTCTTGCGTTTTCTTATTTATCACTATTTAAGCTAAATCATATTTAATGTTCATTTAAATATCTAATCACATTGGCGTCCTTCCCAACACCAGGCGTCAACAAACACAACTCTCATGTTTAATTAGGCTTGGAAGAACGGTCAAGTTGCTTAATAGCGACGTTTTACCTACCAATAAAACGTTTATTAAGCATACTTACCTTCTTCCAAGCCTAATATTTTTAATTACCGCCTGGCGAAAACATTCGAACCAATGACCAGAAGCCGCGTTAGCCGCGGCGCGCCATAGTGGGAAGGATGTGACGTCACGTGACATTTGGCGGGAAACTTGAAAAGTGACGTCAGCGGCTCTGCATAGTACAGAAAACGGAAATGAAGTTCGCTACTCTCATGTTTAATTAGGCTTGGAAGAAGGTAAGTATGCTTAATAAACGTTTTATTGGTAGGTAAAAAATAGTAACAAAAAAGAATCATAACTTATCTTACTACAATAAAGAAAAAAATAAACCTTATAAAAGACAAAATAAAAACTATTAAAGCCAAAATGTCATTTTATAGTAGACTCAGAACAATAACTAAAGCTAATAGTAGATCATTATGTATTGTGTCTTTAAAGTTTTTATCATCATTAAAATGATGTGTCGTACACATGGTCTAATTCACGTTTGTTGTTGTTGTGCCCTTTTTTAGAATTAGTGCGTAATTACTGCAAACATAAAATAATAAGTGCCTTCAAAACAGATTAATAGTTGTAGAACCAAGAAACCATTTTGATTGATTTTTTTTTAATTTTTTTATTTATTTATTTATTTTCTCTCACATGGTAAATCTTAAACTATTTTAACAATTTTAGTATGTTTTGTGAGAGACTTAGAATTGATTTAGAATCTTATCGTATCGTCAAAGAAATAAAGACCTTTTTTTTTAGTATGTACGCTGGCATCACAATCAAGCTGGCGTGATCGTTCTCGAAAACTACTTATATTATAGCAACGACATTTACACCCACATTTAGTGCCTTATTATTAGTGCCCTCGCTATGCAAAATTTTATGAGGATTACTCTTAAAGGAACGGAGATATTGAACAAGTCTGTCTTGTGAATGTCATTTCGAGCTGGCGTCTTTAAAGCGTACCCATATTAATGCTTACAGAAAGCGAACTTCTCTTTTTATAATTGTTGTATGTATTATTGTGCGTGAAATTCTGACTCTGTCAGTAAAAATAGTTTATGTGAATTCGCAATGGAACTATGTAATACAAATATGTAAAGTTCTAGGAACAAATGTGTGGTCATACAGTCGCACACAAAACTAATATTATTAGTTACATATCATATTACACAGAGAGATATCGTAACTTTAAAAAAAGTCAGTTTATTGGTTTAGCCGATTAGCAGTTCTTAAACTTCTTTTGAATACTCTCTCAAGGCTGCTGGTTATACTGTGATGTCACTCTAGCGCTAAAGTCTATAAAGTTTTTAATTCCAATATTGTTGAATTGAGTAGAATGAATATGAATGAACGTGAACAGATTTACGTAACTTTCGAAGCATGGAGGAGCACAAGATGATAAACTTTTAGTTACCCATCCGATGACCGGTTTTTGCGAAAGTTGCTTACTTTAGCTATCACATCGCATCGAGCGCAAACTGCAATTATTAATGATCTTATCTTCTGCTAGATTAGTTTTTGATTTTAATTCAGTATTTCAAAAACAACTTTAAAGGTAGAGAAAACACTTTTGTACATGTCTGTACTTCTAGTATGAACAGAACTTTACATATTTTTTTACATAGTTCTACTGCAAATTCACATAAACTATTTCTACTGACAGAGTCAGAATTTCACGCACACATACATGTAACAATTATAAAAATAAAAGTTCGCTTTCTGTAAGCACTAATATGGGTACGCTGTATAGACGCCAGCTCAAAATGTAATTCATAACTTGTGAATGACATTTCGAGCTGGATCACAAGTCTTGTTCAATATCTCCGTTCTTATGAGCAATCCGTATGAAATTTTGCATAGCGGGCGGGGGCATTACTAATAATGTGTGTTTCGTTGCTATAATATAAGTGGGTAGTTTTCGAGAACGATCACATGTACGCCAGCGCACACACAAAAAAAGGTCTTTATTTCTTAAACTAAAGAAGGCATAACAAACAATATATACTAAATCTATGCAAACAACAAATTTAAATTAGACCATGTGTACGCCAGCTAAACGAACACAAAATTATTTAAAACTAAAGACAAAGCTTCTTTGTCAATTCCTTTGCCCCTAAAATAGGAAATAAAAAAATTGTATTTGTTTTCTTTCATCTGTCTTGACTGTCATCCATCAGCAGTTAGCAGAATTTAATTTTTTATATTCTAATATTCGTATTCCTACTCTAGTGCAAGTGCAATTTTTTGCGATACAATAGATTCCAACTACTTGTGTAGCAATTTCACCGTAGTTACATCAGTGCTGTGTGAAAAATGATTCAACCCGACATGTCTGCAGCCATGGGCTTGCTGACCCATCTGAACTCTGACGAGCTCAAAGAGATGCTTAACGACGACAACAAATTCGATGATGTCCTGAAAGATGTGGACCAGGTAATTGAATTATCGTCCACTTCATTGAGCTTCCTAATAGTTGACAGGCTTAGTTGTGAAACTTATTCACTTACCTACGTGGTAAACAATGAAGTTCATTGTATGACTCATTGTAAGCTTCTTTAAATAATGAAGACTTGTTTTCAAGCTTTTACTGTTTAAAAATAAAATGATAATTAAATTTATTGTTTGCAATAGGTACTTACTTAGTCTGCAGAACACTGAACTGTTTAAAATTAATTTTTTTTTTTTGTAACAGGTAAAAGAATGGGAAGTTGAAAAGGAGATGTTAATAGCAAGCAATAGATCTTTGGCAGAATTCAACTTGTCAAAGGAGCCTGAATTGGAGAAAATGAAGCAGCAAGTGTTAGAAAGGTCAGAGATTGGGGAACAGCTTTGCTCACACATACAGGAACTACTGGAAGACTACAGTGAGTAGATTTCATATGGAATCAATGACTTTTTCTTCCTATATTATTATCATTAAAGACTCCTATCTGAATATAGGAATATAATATATTGTAACAAGGATGTTACAATTTTTTACTTTGAGTAAATCTATACAAATAAAAATGAATCGCTAAATGTGTTGCTAATCGCAAAACTCGAGAACGGCTGAACCTGATTTGGCTGATTTTTTTTGTTGTGTTTGATGAAGTCTGAGGAAGGTTCTTATGGAGAAAAAACGTAAAAAATAAGAGGAAAATAGTAAAAACAATAATTTTCTTTATACAAACCACTCTGCCCCCAGCTGTCAAACATTTGATGTCAATCAAAACAAAACAAAGGCGCATTAGGATTATCTTTGGCATGCCTTCAAGTTGATAAGAGGTCAGATATATTTATTTAAACGCCAAGTAATCAAACAAAAAATATCACATTAGATATTACTAAAGTCTTTCAATGTTATTTTTATTTCTATTAGACTGCAACAGGCCAATAACTTTTGACAGAACAAAATCTGTTGGGGCAGCTATTAACATAAAAAAATCAATGTAACTTTGTTTTAGAAAATAGAGCAGAACAAGGTCTGCCGGGACAGCTAGTTTACAATAAAATTTGATAAAATTAAAATGTTTTTAAAGTTAATTTCTTCAAGGTTTATATGTTTCAAAAGTGCAATGAACTCAATTTAGAGGTATGTATTTAAAATTTGCCATTTTGTTTTGCAGAATCAAAATCAGCGGGAATTTCAGCTGACACAACACTAGCATTGCTTCAAACATCAGCAGCGGAGACAGAGGAAGAGTCTGAGAATATCGCTGAAGAATTTCTATCCCGGAATATTGATGTTGAAAAGTTTTTGGAAACTTTTGAGCTAATCCGCAAAAAGATGCACCTAAGAAAGTTTAAAGCGGAAAAAATGAGTGAACTCATCAGGAATGGCCAAAGTTCATTTGGAAATGGATATTCAAAACCTTATCTACCATATCCTAGCTATGGCCCCCCAGGTGTCCCAAATGTGCCATATCCAGTAGGACCCCTTAACATGCCAATGCCGGGCATGTATGGAAACCATTTTTGAGTTTCATTGCTTTATTCAGGTGTATAGGAACCTGTTGTTTATTTTAAGTCGAAAGAGACTCCATATGCTATGTTCTTAATGTAAAAGAACTTCACTAGTTACTATGAACTAATAATATTATTATTTTAATAAATTGCATTGGGTACAAGCAGGTCAATAATAATTATTGGAAAAGTTGATGGAAACATTTCCTTTCTCAGCATTATATTTCTTATTTTTTACATAATAATTATGATCTTAATAGTTTAATTTCTATCAACTTTTAAAAGCATTTTTGCTTTTGATTGGTTGTATGCCGCAGAATACCAGACACAATAAAATTCAATTTTTTGGCGGTGTGGATCCACGTTCCGGCATACCAGAAGTTAAATTGTAGAAATTCTAAATGGTCCGTTTGATGTTGGTGCTTATGTAGGAAAATATGTGATGATATTTAGAAATAATAATATGTAATAACTGATTTAATAAATAAAGTCTTATTAATGCACCAATATAGGATAATATAGCCTAGTTCACATAGAGTATATTATGTATAAGATCAAAATAATGCTGGATCTCTTATTAAGATTATGTAATGAAGTCTTTTTTCCAGAATATTTATTATTAAAAATGTTATTTTGCAAATAAGAATTAAAAAAGATTATTTGTTCTTGTACTATAGAGTATCTCAGTAATATTACTATATCTGACCTGTCACTTAATCTATTTACATAAAAAATACAGCTCTAATTAATAATTAATTAGATTATGGTAAAAATGCCCAATGATGAAGATTTTTCTGGAAGTGATACTTGAAACAAATAAAAAAACCTTAAGGACAATATAAATATTGTTTTTTTTTACATAACGTTAATACTCTATAGCTCCTTTATTTTTAAAAGTACTAAGATTCCAATTTAAATATACATTTTGAGGAAACAAAGATAAACAGCTCCACAATAAATTTGGTTATAGGGAATAATAAAAAACATTAGTAAATAACTATTCTCATCTTTATTAATATTTTTATTATCACAATTTAACTATTATAATCTATTGACGAGGTATTTGAATTATTTACATATAATATTACGCCAATATTGTTGTTGCGAACAAATTACAATTTAAAAAAAGACAAAGTGTTGAAAAACTTCCATATGCGGGATTCGAACCCGCACCCCATGACATGCCGGGTCAGAGGCACTACCAACTATGCTATCGTGGCTCAATCCAACTCGCCGAAATTAATCAACACTATCTACTCTTACTCTGTCAGCCAAAGGAGCCCTATTCAATGTCGTAGTTGTCGACACATTGGTGCGGGTTCGAATCCTGCTCGTAGAATTTTTCCAGCACTTTGTCTTTTTTGAAAGAGGTTATTTAAGATTCATTAGATTTGTCTGAGTCTTTTTTAATATCCCTGACTTGATCGTGATCAGCGGTCCCATTCGCAACAAGTACTAGGAAGAGTCCTCCTATGGCACAAAGCACATACATAAGAGCTTCTTGATTTGTTGAGTTTTTGCTATCCGTTTGTTTGGCTCTTTGCTTTCTTAATAAATCTTTTTCGTATTGTGATTTTTGAAACAAGTCACCATAGTGATTTTTGGACCTGTAAGACATTAGATTTTAAATATTAAACTACTTTAATTATTAAAGTAAGTGCATAATATAATTCCACCAAATTCTTATAAGCTTAATTTCATTATTTTGTTAAAATTGGCTGATATACCTTTTAAAGTAAAATTAGGGCCCTATTTATACTAATTGAAACCTTAATGTGAATTATATTATTTTAAATAACAGTAGTTAGATGGAGTCCTAAGCAAACCATTCATCATCATCAGCCTATACTAGTCCACTGCTGGACATAGGCCTCTCCAAGTGCACGCCACCGAGCACGATCCGTGGCTACCCTCATCCAGCTCTTGCCAGCCATCTTGCGAAGATCGTCGCTCCACCTTGTCTGAGGGCGTCCTACACTACGTTTGCCGATACGCGGTCTCCACTCGAGAACTTGTTTACCCCAACGGTTGCCGGTTCTGCAGCTAGCAAACCATTCACTATGAATGAATCAACTTAATGTTGTTATTCTAGTCAAGCTGACTAGGTCCAACAAATCAGTGACTAGCTAGACATAATGAAACTCCATTAAAGTAAGGACTGTTGTGTAAATAGGAGTGGGCAGAACATTATAAAGCAAGCTACAAGTGTCAATCATTCAAGCCAATTATAAAGAGTAAAATAGTATATTATTATCACCATACCATGCATCGAAATCGTAAATGGGTGTTTTCCCATCCATAGTGGGTACAATGTGACGCTGGACTCTAGATTTGTAGAACTTCAGTGTGGGGTCGGTAGGCTCTGGATCAGGACTGTACTCCATTCGGGAAGAGTTCACCCGGCCTACAAGGAGACCTGTGGAAAAATTTCCATCAATTATAAATAACGATAGACTAATTAAAAAAAAATCAAAGTTAAAGAAAATTAAATTTAAAGAAACAAGTAAAAAACTCTTGGACCTAATGACGCTGCACAAACTTCTACACGGGAATTTATAATCCCCAAATCTTCTGCAACAGGTTAACCTGACCATTCCTTACTACACTGGTCATCACAAAAATCGACCCACCCTGTTTTTGCACTATTGCTCTTTATAATTTAAAAGATAAGCGTTTAGGAGTGATGAATGCGTCAGTATTCACTTTGGCCCCTGTTTAATAGGTACCCAGGTGTTTCCAACAGTGTAATTGTTATTGATGATTCTTACTTTATTGATTATCACTGTAATTCGGATTAAATTAGCCTGGAATAATGGATACTACTGAAGCTGAATCGGCCCAAGTTGTGGCTTTGCTGCGAGAGGGTTTTAGTCAACGTGTTGTCGCTCGAAGATTACATCTCAGTCGATCTGCGGTTCGGATAGTTTACCAGAGGTTTCAAGAGACTGGGCAGTACCGTAAAGTACAGGATCTGGAAGACAAAGGGTCACCACTCAAAGAGATGACTGCTTTATTGTGACATTGTCTTTAAGAAATCGGCATCTTTCTGGTGTAGATCTCCAGCGACGGCTGCGTAAAGTGCGGGGTGTGGCTATAAGTGACAGTACGGTGAGAAGAAGACTTCGTGAACAGAACTTAAGACCTCACAAGCCAACAACAGGACCACAACTGACCGTAGCTCATCGCCAAGCCAGACTTCAATTCGCGAGGGAACATCTTGAATGCACTATAGAGCAATACGCTTCAGTTCTATTCTGTGATGAGAGTCGAATGACTTTATATGGCTCTGATGGGCGCTGTAATGTCATAAAAAGGCCAGGAGAATGTTACGCTCAGTGCTGTATAAGAGAAGTTTCGTGGGCCGATTTTTGTGATGACCAGTGTATATCCCTCGACATCCTTTATCGAAAATTTGCAATTTACCCCTTAGTAGAACGAATTTGGGGAAGTTTGCTCCGCTACACCGGTGTACGCGGACTTATGACTTAAATACCCAAGTTATTGATATCTTTAATGATACTGAATGCTTATACAAAAGGAAGTGTGTGGCAAAGTTAAATTTACTACCTACTTAAAGAAGTCCTTTTTGTCCCCTTTTTTCTTGGTGAGATTAATTCAACAAATTTTTTAAAATTGTTAATTAATATATTTATTTATTAGTTTTAGTTATATAGGTAAACGAACAGGCCGACGAACTAGCCAGAAAGGGAGCAGAGGAAAACTTGGTGGGACCGGAACCCCGGCTGCCAATAGCGCACAACATCACCAAGGGAGTAATCAGCCACAGTATCACATCAGAAACCAACCAAAGATTGAGGTCCTCGAATGGTATGAGACAGTCGAAGATCTTCATCAAGGATATGGATAAGAAAAAGACCAGCAAACTAATGGGACTCTCAAGAGAGAACATGAGGCTAGTCATAGAAATCATAACAGGACACTGTCGGCTGAACAGACATCTGACAGTGATAGGAGTGAAAACCGACCCCATATGCCCGGAGTGCATGGAAAGCGAGAAGACCAGCCTCCACCTACTAGCTGAATGCCCTATGTACTCACTGATAAGATGGGAACTCTGGGGGTCGGACACACTACACATAGAGGACCTAAAGGATCTGAAGGTGGAGCAGATAGCAAGATTTACCAAAGAGACCAAAAGATTCGACGGGGCGCCATGAAAGCTGGATTAACCTTAACTCCCTCAAAAAGGGAGAACGGGGAAAAGGATGAAATGGCCCGCAACAACGCAGGCGGATCGTCCGTTCGGCTGGCGACGTCCCCAAGAGAAATAATAATAATGATATTAGTTTTAGTTTATAACCTTATTTTAATATTGGTTGCAACCCAATTTTTGAAGGCTGTATACGCCTGTAAAGGTATGTCATTAGAACTAGTCCGTACTTACATTTATTACTGTGTAAAATAATATAGTTGATGGTGTATCTTATCAAATAAATAAATCTGGTAACTTAAAGACATCAATGACTGTTTATTAGTATTTTTTGCATTATGCCTATTTATCATCCTACAGCAACTCTTGCATATACTGGATATACAAAAGACGTGAAACTTAGAGCTTACATATTATATATGGGTATGTTCAAATGAGTTAAGGCACACAGTTGCCATACCTTTGTCATACATCTTCTTCAATTTAAGATTTCCTAAGACTTCATATGCTTCTGTAATGGCTCTAAAGTTTTTTGCAGATGTTTCATCCTGAAAATAAGACATTTGCTACAATTGCTATGTTTTCCTTCAATAATTATATAAACAAATTAATAAAAAATAAATTTTACATATAAGCATTTGTTGCAAGCATTCCAAGAGTTTATTTCTAAAATTATAAATAATTCAAATTCAAATTCCTATAATTTGTAAATAATTCTGTATCTACATTAATTTACATTTTATGTAGAGGTATTATACTTTTTTTTTGTAAGTATATTAACTGTACATTGTTGCCTGAATGAAATAAATAATAATATTAAAAAATATAATTTATTTTTCTCCAGATTCAGGCTACAGGTTTAAGCAAAAAGGCTCAAACAAGAATAAGGGCAAAAGATTGTAAAAGTCTGGTGACCGAAACAGGCTGTTGTTTGTATCACAGTTTATGTATGATTACAATTCTTAATATTATTATTATTATTAAACAGACAGGCAATTGAGACAACTGGTCTAGCCTTTATCCTGTTTTCTCTTTTTATAAGTTTAAATTATAGTAAGTTAACGAGTTAATAAAATTGGTGTGAGTGTACAAAAGTTTATCATTATTTATTAATTTGAAGTCTAGCCTGTTTTTAAATTGGTTATTATTTAAAATACGTAGGGTAAGCTGTTATGTATCCTAAATAAATAAATGTTAAATAAGTCAATGTAAAATAAAAACATGAAAAAGGGATATAAAAATTACAGTATTTTTAGGAACTTAGATTTTAAAATAAAACTGTTTAAGTATCTTAATTTAATATAAATATAATTAAGGAAGTCTAAAAGATTGTGTAAGCATGACGTACGCTGGATATGTCCGGATGGTAAAGTTTCGATAATTTATAGTATGCAGATTTTATGTCGTTCTGTGTTGCCTTTGGGGTAACTCCGAGAATGTCATAATGGCTGGCGTAGATCATGGAAGATTTGCTCAAGTAGCGAATCGCGCTGTAAATAAGCCGCGATTTGCCTTGACTTATCATCTAGCGGAAGAACAGCAAAAGTTATAAAACTTAAAACATTTGAGAAAAATCAATGTTAAAATTAAGAAAATAATAAGTTTCAAATTCACCTTTACTAACCCTACGATACTAATTTAGATTATTGAATTTTCAAGAAATGTCTTTTAATCTACATTTTAAAATTATATGATTTTCAAGGCAAATGACAAATGACAAAATAAAGTGACTTTTTTTAGTTTCTTTTTATTTGTTATAGTAAAGCCAAAGGCTTCTTAAAGCCCATACAGTCATATCTTCAGTTTGCGACTTGCGTGTTATTAGCCAGCTTTAGAAGAGGGTCGAGGTTGTATGGGCTAGATTTCTTTTCATATTCTAAATGGAAGAAGAAAATTAAAAAAAATATGCAAAGCAAGCTATGTTTGTTGACGTCACGTCACGTCAAAATCATTAGTCATTTTTACAAATTGTCGAAAATTCGTATTTCGGTTGAAAACGACCAGAAACATACTTATTTTCCAATTCCTCTAAATCTTGAACACTCGTAAGTATCAATTTGTTGTTTTTTATTAAAAAATAACTCTTTTTACAGCCATGTGCACTGTGTTAGAAATGTGCAGCCTTTTAAGGAAATCCTTGATAGTTGTGACATCGTGTGGTGCCCTGCCCTACTTTACCAACGCCGAAAAGCGGTTGTGCAGCGACAAACTGTTCACACCACACATGACTCATGCCATGTTCATTAGTTAACTCAAGTACAGAGACTTCGTGTGTCAACGCGAAAGCTTCATCAAGTTTATTTTTAACTACGGGCTCGGCTTAATACATCATCCATTGTTTAGTTGAACGTGATCTCGCTTGTGTCAGGCAGTATTCATACGTGTGTTTCATTGTTTTTTTTCTAGAAACCACTGTTTTCAATAAAATAATAAAATTAATCTTAAAATTATTTTTTAATTATTATTTTGTGAGCAAAAATTCTCCTTGCAGACTTAAAGACCAATAGTCGAGCTTTCTTACAAAAATCAATGTCAAAAGACTGCATAGTCTCCTGGGCGTACAAAGTAGTAGGATTTGAGATTATATTGTTTTATTTATTTTCAGAATCACCATGTCATCCCGTAAGACAGCCGGCCGCCGTGGCACCAACAAGAAGCGCGCTCAGCGAGCAACTTCCAATGTGTTTGCTATGTTTGATCAGGCACAGATTGCCGAGTTCAAAGAGGCTTTCAATATGATTGATCAGAACCGAGATGGCTTTGTTGACAAGGACGATCTCCATGACATGCTTGCATCATTAGGTATGTAGATCTGTTTCTTTGTATTAATCTTATAAGAAGACAAGGCCTTCATTTCACCTAATAAAAACAGCCTTTTTTTACCAAAGAATTGTTTGTAATTTTTTTAAACAATTTTACAATCATTTTGTGATCAACAACCCGCATGTAGCAAGTGTGGTAATTAAGCCTATACCCATTTGATTTCAATGATAGTGGAGGCCTTTGCCCAGCAGTGGGACACCCTGCTACACACTACTTTAAAGTTTATACTGATATCCCCCACCAACCTCATGGTTATAAAGTTAGGTGTCAGACATCCCTATGCAAGCACAAAGGACCATCTACGTCAGGTCAACGCCAGATCAGAACACCCCGGTTAGGCATCCTTCATCCGGTACTTTTAAGACTAGTGTCTCGAGCTAGTTACCCCGTGCACACGTATAGTCCACTACCTAATATCCAGATAGGTTACCGGAGCTGTAAGCTTGCTCACTTCTCGTTGCACGAAGAGCACAACTCGCAGTGTACCACTGCTCAGGCCGTCAACTCTGAAGTCGACTACCAAATGTCCTCTTTGGTGGTGGAGTTGTAAGCACACTCACTTCTCGGTACCCATCCAGGCACCTGATCAATTCCAAATTCCTACGCAGCTGATTAAACCGGAGGCCATTGCATCTAGCGGGCACCTCTACTAGTTCTCCAGACTAGTACCGGAGATGTTGGAGTAACTACTCAATGAAAACCACCGAGCAGCACACCAACTAAGGGTAACTCACATACCCCGCAGATCTTTTTGCTTCAGGCCCCCACCGGACCGCTACTAAGACCCGCTCGCTATGCACGAAATGGAAGCCTGGCCAGAACAACCAGGCAGACAAACATTCCCACTTCTATAGCTAACCACATGCCACCACGAGTCCAACCCATGTCGGACCTGTAGTTCCAACTGCCATACCCTACTAATCAGGGTCAGTAGATAGGGACAGCAGTGGGACAGTATGTAGGCTTTTACTTTAACTTTTTTAATTATAGTTATCTATCACTATTGCCTTGACACCCTTGTATATGTGCCTCTTTAGACTACGGCCTTCTCCAACTGTGACCATTCTTCTTTGTCACTGGCAACTATTGTCCGTATCCCTCTGCCTGCTACAGGTTTTATCCCATCAACCTACCTTATGGATGGCTCCACTCACCTAATGGCCAATAATAATCACAATAAGGTCAAAAGTTAAAACTCTCCAAAAACATCACCTACTGAGAAACTGGCTGCCTTATTGTCATCATAATATAACAATGTTACAAGTTTGTTGTTAGAGCAATAAATTTTTATAAGATGGTGTAAGCTAGCCAGGTGAACTTAATACAAGCCCAACTGACTAACTTTTATCACTCTGAAAACCACCTTACAGTTGAGTGGTAGAGAATGGCTTTGGCAATAATTCCGCCATGTAATTAAAATGTAGAAGTTTAAGATACATAAACAAATAAAATAAACTAAACATACTACAGTAATAATGTATTAAACAGTGGTAAACAATGCAACTTGTTTTCTTTTGAGCTTCGATTGAAGCATGCTGGATCAGTACGATACGTCAACATGATATTTTTGCAGGTAAAAACCCAACTGAAGACTACCTTGAAGGCATGATGAATGAAGCTCCTGGTCCCATTAACTTTACAATGTTTTTGACTTTGTTCGGTGAAAGACTTCAAGGGACAGACCCAGAGGATGTCATCAAGAATGCATTTGGGTAGGTGAAGGCTTTCTTATTATTTTAGTCTGCATTCACAATGCTAGGGTCTCGGTAGCTCAGCCGTCAGAGCATTGGACCGAATTGAATTCAAGGGTTGTGGGTTTGATTCCCACTTGAACTTTCTGAGTCTGGTTGATTTTTTCTAGTAAAATTACAGTAGGTGCGGGAACATAATAATTACCCACCTTTAGATGCCAATGTAGAGTATTCAAAATAGTTAATACAACATTAATATATTTAATACTGTCTCTATTACAAAAAATTAACTAGTAAATAAATTATAATTATTTTTTGTCACAGTTGTTTCGATGAGGAAAACTTGGGTGTAATGGGGGAGGACCGTCTCCGCGAGCTGTTGACTACGATGGGTGACCGTTTCACTGACGATGATGTGGATGAGATGCTGCGCGAGGCGCCTATTCGCGATGGGCTCTTTGACTATGTAGAATTCACCCGTATTCTCAAGCATGGCGCTAAAGACAAGGACGAGCAGTGAGCATGTCATGCATTCATCAGCGCAGATTGTTAGGTTTCAAATCATCATTGTCTCTAATGAAAAACATTTACTTCTTCTTTTGTTTATAGCATGTTTTGTGTTTATTGCTAAAAACAATTTCAAGGTAACCAATACACAGAAAGATTGGTATAAAATAAATTTTGCTAATAATATTTACAACACTGACACCAGCAACATATTGTGACCATCATTATTATACTAGCCATATAAAAACCTTTTAAATATCTTTGCAGATAAATGCGTCTTTACACTCAAATGCCTTCAAAACACCTTATTCAACTGGAAACAGCTTTTGTTTGTCTCTAAAGACCTGCATTAGGGAAAAGAAATTTACCAAACATTTAATTTAGAATAAAGGGGTGCACTTTTGTTGGTTAGGTATATGATGCGTAATATATAAATGTAGGGTTTTTTTAATTTCTGTGTTAGACAGCCATAATCGAGTATTAATTAAATCAAAACAGATCAAACTATGAAAGCCGCAATCTGCCTGATGTTGAAAATCTTTACATGTAAGGTTTATATATTTGCTAAACAAATAGATAAATTGGGGTATTGTAATGAAAACAAATTGTATTAGTTGTTAAGTTGATTTTAATATGGATTTCTTAATAATCTCAGAACAATAAGAGGTGCTAATTTAAGACCTTAGTTTTTAAATTGCTGCATTTCAGCGGTATCATGCATTTGACGAATTTTAATTCCAGGGGCCCGACCGCCTAACCGAGCGCTTTGACTTCGCGTGTGGTTTATGACGTCATCTTGTAGTTTCGTGCCGCCTATGAAAGCAATATCGAAAGCTATAGCCTTTAGCTTTTGATATTGCTTTCATAGGCGGTGCTAGGTGGGAAGATGATGTCATACAATCATGTCAAACAACTATACGCGTAGTCAAAGCGATCAGTTAGGCGGTCGGGGGGCTGTTGTACTTTAAGATTGACCTTACCAATGTTCATCAAATTCAATAAACAAGGTATTTGGTAAAGTAGTATTATTGATCATTCCCCAAAATTGGCTGAAAACTTATTAATAAAATTTTAGAAAATGAAGTATTTATAAGTTTGTAAGCAACAGTTTTGTTTGTTATATGAAGTACCGTCAAGTTTATATTTATTTTCGGTGAATAGGGTAACGAAGAATCGCTTTTGTGTATCACTATTTGCCGAAGATAAATGAACTACATAATTATATGTATAAAGTACTTATTTGCCTAGAGTGTGTAGTTTGTCGTGTAATCATGTATGTATTTATTATTATACTATCTTGTATAACAATAGTGTTTCATTTTTAAAACCTTGAGTAACTTCCTATGTTAAGTTTTTATGTTTTTTTGTTTAGTTAATTTAATTTCTCTTTTTTATTTGTAACGTGAATACAGTTGGCCTTTGTTTATCTAACCTGATCTAAGTGATAAAGCTGAAGGTGGAAGCAATTCACCCGGAATTCTCATTTTTGAGGAAATGGGTACCTATCTAAATTTTAACTGTCGGAACAGCAATTCTTAATTTTTTTATGGCGACAGATTTAGATAAAATGTACATAAACAGGTAGACTTAGAAAACGGTGTAACAACTAGTGTTGTAAAAAACTCGAGTTTCAGAGTCTTTATTTTAGGACTCGACTCTCATTACAAGACTCGACTCGTAAAGGCAGAGACTCCACTGCTCAACGTATTACGAGTCTTATCTACTTTCCGAACGAACTCGAGTTCTATACTAGTGCTCGAGTCGGTTCCTGTAACGAGTGACGCTCGAGTCGAAGTTCCTATTGAGCGATCTTTCTTGAGTGTCTTCACTTACTGAGCAGTACTAAAGTGTGATGTGGAGTGGTAATATGGTGTGTATGCAGTATGATGGATGACATACATTAATGTGGTGTGGTGTAGTGTACTAAGGTGTTATACGATGTTCTCTACAGCAAAAGTACCTAAACATGTAAACAATCTTAAATAAAAGAACTTAATTACGAAAGTATAATTTATAGTTTAACATTTTTGGTCAAGTAAGAAAAAATGAACCTTAGATTAAACTGATGGGTACTGTCATACTCTTACTAGTTATTAATATTATAAATGAAAAAACAACTTAATCAACATATTTATATTTATTTACAACAACTGGTAAATACTGGTAATTCGGGGTATTTTTTTATTAAAAATAAAAATGTAGCAAAAAAATCAATCATCAAAAAAAGCCAGCCAGGATGCCAGACACATTGAGGCGCGAATGGTGTAATAACAACTTGGTAATAACCAAGACGATTTCTTTTTTTGGTAATCAAATCTCCGGATTTAGAGAAAGACTGCTCACTTGGAACGCTTGTTGCCGGAATACTAAAAATATAATATACATAATGTCCCCGTTGATTATAATCTATTACTTTTTGAGGAACTCAAACTCAAGAAAGTCCACACAATACAAGACGTCAACAAATGGCACAGGAATTTGCCAAAATGTTATCAGAATTGGACGATAACTACGCAGAGAGGCTGTGGACACAAGTAAAATCGACTGTGTCTTTATACAAAACTATTAGGGAGTTTAAAAATTCTATTTAATTTAATTTCTACAATATGCTATGTATCATTTCATAGAAAATAAATGTTTTTGATTATATTGCATTTAATTTTATATTTAATTCACACACTCAAAGCACAACAGCTGTACTCTTAATTATGTCCATAGGTATTTAATTTTTATATATAATAAAGTAACTAAATATCGAATGATATACACATTTTTTTTAAAGTTGCTAAAAAAGTTGTTAAATGCTGCTTGTATCAATCGACATTTTGTTGAGTTGAACTTAC
Source organism: Eudonia lacustrata (assembly GCA_947562085.1). Taxonomy (NCBI): domain Eukaryota; kingdom Metazoa; phylum Arthropoda; class Insecta; order Lepidoptera; family Crambidae; genus Eudonia; species Eudonia lacustrata. The sequence goes on along the minus strand of OX387329.1, from coordinate 14,803,091 downwards.
TTCGAGTCTAGACTTTAAACTCGACTTTCGTTAAAAACTCAAGTTAAGTGTATGACTCGAGTTTTTTTTAAGAGTCGAGTCACAAGTCGAGACTTGTGCTCGACTCGACTCTGAACTTACAAGTTTTTAGCATATCAAACCCTGTTAAATTGAGTTGAGTTCTATTAATGGACTCGAAGACTCGAGTTTTCTCCAACACTAGTAACAACAACCAACGACTACATATTATGCACAGTCGGCCTCAGAAGTAGCCTAACACTATAGTATTACATGTCACACCAAAGTCGCTTCTGAACGTTCATGCTCTTGCAACCATTATTTATGAACGCGGTAGTTGGCATGATAAATATGGTCCTTAAGTGATAAGCTATTTCCCTAGATCGACTGTACCTCGCTGTTGGAATCGAACTTGCAACTACTAGGTCAGAAACTGTTGGTCTTGCTAATAGACACAGCCCTTGTAGTTAAGTTAATAGGATTCAATTTACTATGGTTTTTTTATTTAATGAGCTTGGGAACAATTAAAAAAAGTTTTTTTTCCCTATACAATTATAGATCTTATCATTATTATAAAACCAATAGTTTTTACTTCACTTCGATACGATACGTATTTACAAAGTTATAATAGGTACTTATTACTTTATAGTGTGCGTCGCTCAGTTTTAAATAATATGATCGCGTGAATTCGTTTGACGTCATATTTATCCTGTCATGTCAAATTGCGCCGCCCGCCAACAGCTCGCATTACGTCAGTAGCCATTTTAAGTTGAAATTTAAATATCTCAAAAAAATAATTACAAAGAGTCGTTTTTCACCCTCATTGCCAGAAATTGCGAGAAATAATAATATAAACGGCCTAGATCGTAGTCTATTGAAAATAAAAATAAATTCACTATGGAGTAGGTAGGTACATAAAATTATTCGTAAACTAGTAAGTAACTAAAGTTTCGAAAAGATTTCACATGTAAGTAAGTAAAACGGGTTTCGATATAAAAGGTTTTGAGTCTTTTTGCGTCATCTGTATTCATTCGATTACGTTAACGAAAACGTAAATTGAGGCAGCACCTCCTGGCGGCATCGGCATACGACAAGAGTTAAAATATTGCCATACAAATCTCGTTTACGTTAACGTGATCGAATGGCGAATGAAACTCGCACTAGGCACCCAGGAAACAATTCCAAAAATTACATAAAAGTAAAGTATCCCTCAAACAATGGTAGAATACATGCCACATCCGACATGTAGATTTGTTTTGGTAAAAAACAATAATATGTGATCGCAACCAATATATATTTTTTAAATCTTTAAGAACAAGTGTTAAATTTTTTAATGTTGTCAGTACTGGTAAAAAAATCCGAATATCCCGCTATAGCTGCCCGATTAGCTCGTATCCGATTAAGGGTTATTTATGTCGCAGGGATATGATAAAAACAGTGATTTGGTCAATTCCCTAAGCGATTTGATCAAGTGACGGAAGATGTTAAAATATCAACACAATTTTATCATTTCCCTAAACAAATCTAGTGATTTGAACAATCCATATCCCTGCGACATATAGACAACTTTTGATGCGTCGATCAATTTGTTGCTAGCAAGTTGAAGTTGCTAGCATTAACCTGTAAACAATGTGGCTCTAATGTCTTAATACAATTGAATAAGAATTAAATCTATTTAAAAGTGTATAAATAGGTACTCGTGACTGTACCTACTCAAAGTCAAGTCTGCAATTTTAATGAGTTGCGGCTAATTAAGCTAACGATTCATCTTTACCCAATGACGTTGTTAATTAAAACGCTAATGAATCTGTGTCGACACCTTACGCCAGTCACTTTAAAAATACTACAGTCTGCTTATAAGTTTAGTTTTTTTTGAGAGATTTTGCTGATGGCTTTAAACTCTTTTGAACGTCCCCGGATTTATTGGGGGCGGCGAGAAACCGTCTCTGACGGAATTTAATCACGCAAGCGTGGCCCCGTTTCCTAATAGATTCTACGAGGGGTTCGGATTAGATCAAAATAAAATAAAAATTCAAAATTCAATATCATTTATTCAGTTTAGGCTACAAGTAGCTCTTGTGAATGTCACTATGCCATCGGTTCGTAAGTCTACTCTGGGCGGGAGATCTTGTACTAAGAAGAACGGGCAAGAAACTCAGCAATAGTGTCCAGCTCTTTTCTCCCTTACAGCGTCAAAAATATTAGAAAATGTTCTATCTTAACAGGACATTTTCCATTACAAATATACACAAAAAATATAGAAGACAACCACAACATGTAAAAAAAACAAAATAAAAAATCTAAGTTAACTTTACATCAGGGAGCCTAGTGTGAGTTTTGTTTACTATCCGTATTCATTCGATTACGTTTACGAAAACGACAATATTAGTATGGCATTGAGGCAGGGCCAGGGCCAGGAATTTTTGTTTTAGTTATGCCATTCGAATGGCAAACAAAATTCGCACTGGGCACTCGAAGGCGTCTCTGAAGGTTAGCACCTCGGCTCGGAAACGCTTGTGGCTCAGGTAGGGTAGGTAAGGTCGGGTCGCCAACTATTGTTCAGGAAAATAAAGTAAATCTACCACTAACTAGTATAAAAAAAAGAATTTGAAGAAAAAATTAAGTATTTTCCAAATTTATTTAAGCGTTGCGTTTCGTTTCACTTCACCTGAGTCAGAGTATCATTCAGTAGTTCAGAAATTAAGTCAACAGGAATATTCCGTTCAAACGCACGCATTAGTCGGAAATGAAGTATTTTCTTTATTTTATTTTTATTAAAAAGAATAAAGTATGGGGATGGAAAATAACGTAGGATACATTATTTTAAAGTATGGTTGGCAACCCTAGGTATACATGTTTGAACCAAATTTAATATACCTTAGTCGCGGGGTCAATTCCACAGCGATTACGTTTTGCGGGCAAAAGAGGCACCACCTCCTGGCAGACCTCATAAAGTGCCCGACTGAGACGGTAATTCGATATGAATTCTACGTCGGCCACTAAATTTACACTAAAAGAGTCGCAGGTGCGTCTGCGATCTCTTCGACGCTCCAAACTCTCTTCAAAGAGAGCCAATACATACGTGCTGCTATTTTACTGCTAATATAATCACATTTAACTATAAAACAAGCACACACATAATTGCGTTAAATAAATAAAACTTTCTACTTACGATAATCACAATGTAACTATTTTGCTACCGTGAATTTTGACAGTGTGTGGCTCATTTTGGCACGGCCACCATCACCAACCCGAAATCTGAGTTTTCAGATAATTAGTGGACAATTAGTGGGAATTAGTGGATAAATCTCAGAATTAGTGGGGCCATGGTTCAAAAGTTATAAGGGATACAAGGTGGCCGTGCCAAAATGAGGCTCATTTTGGCACGGCCATCTTGTATCTCTGAAACCACGGGTCGTAGCGAAGATCTGATTACACATCAATAATTAGTGGATAATTAGTGGGAATTAGTGGATAAATCTCAGAATTAGTGGGGCCATGGTTCAAAAGTTATAAGGGATACAAGGTGGCCGTGCCAAAATGAGCGCTCATTTTGGCACGGCCACCTTGTATCTCTGAACCCACGGGTCGTAGTGAAGATCTGATTACACCAATAATTAGTGGGAATTAGTGGATAAATATCAGAATTAGTGGGGCCATGGTTCAAAAGTTATAGCAACATTGATCATTCAGTTGTAGACTATAAAGGTTATTTTGGCAATGAAATTAATGGATTCAGCGCCATCTGTTACGTCTTTGAAAAAGTAGAAGTGCAACGAAGTGCATTGTTTTGATTGCTTTATCTGTGTATGAGGTATTGTGAACCTTGTGCTGTACGAAATACAGTCGTTCACACTTGTGTAAACATGTAGTTTTTTTTGTTAAGTTGTGGTAAAGTACTTTTGTTTTAAAAGATGAATAAAGACTACTCAGTGGATAAATATCTTAGTTCGTACAAAAGTTTGTCTAGGTGCAATTTTATTATGATTGTGGACACTTATCTTAAATTTTGTGTGAATTTGAATGAATATGTAGGTACAACAAGGTGTTGCCAGGTCACTTTTGCCACCTCTGAATAATAATAATAGTAGTTGCCACATATATTAAATACCTAATCAAAAAAAATCTGAACTTAATTAAATAAATAGATAGTACTCAATATAAGTAAGTACTTAATATAGGCGTAACAGAATACAGTCAAAGCACCAAACAGAATAAAAACACGAATACATGAGTCGGTGCCAGCATATCATGAATTAGTTTTAGATTACTAGCACTGACTACAAAAATTACTGATTATTGTAAATATTGGAATCGTGTAGGTATGTAAGTTAAGTAAATGATTTCTAACATCTTAGTTACATTTTTAAAAGCTGTTTTTTAAACTTTTATTTTAAATTTTGCTTTTTAGTGTAATGGGGGAATTTTTGATACTTATCTATTAAACATTATTTTTTTATTTATTTTTTAATGGCCCACTTGCCATTAGAACAGCGCTCAATCATAAAGCTACGATATAAAGAATTATACCGTTGAGGAGTTTTAGGTACCTTCCATCACCAGCTAATCAACATGGGAAGATGACTATCAATCAGACGCAAATAGGTACTTTAATATTATTAGAAAAAAAATAAGTAACGCGTTGTGTGTGCCTATAAATAAAAGTTCGGCTGACTAAAGAACATAAGTCGAACGATTATGTATGCATAGAATCGTTTGACTTATGTGCTTTTCATCGTCATCAGATCGTGACTTGGTGACAATGGGACCACCTCGGTAATGGAATTAAAGAATTTTGAAAATCGGTCTACAATTGATGGAGATATCGACGGACATAGTTTATCTACATACAATAGTAAAAAAGAACTCATCTTTTCTTTGAAGTCGGTTAATAATTAAATTGTAAAGCATTCAAAAGAGCCTTTTTATATTTTTAAAGAAATGCATTTATATACTAACTAGTTTATTTTTTTTTGGTTCCCGACATTAAATTAATGTCATGTACAATTATATCCATACCGATTCTCTCTCTCATTTACTTACTTGCACTCTATATACCTAGATTCTTACCTAGACTCTTAATACCTTTCAATTTTAAGTTGTTAATTCAAAATATCAATAAGCTTCATGTACGTGATTGTACATTTACTATGGGAAAATGAAATGTATGTCATATATTTAATACATAGAAAGAAAAAAACTTTAACACCGTCAAATGGTAATTTTACGTAAGTTCAATTGGCAAGGTATCTGTCCGCCATTTTATGGATTTGTTGACCGTCATAATGACATTTTATCAATTTTTTTTTCATTCGGGTGAATGATGGCGTCCCGATCAGGACAACGTGGTAAGTGATTTCGTATTTATTGGTAAAATATTGACATTTATCAGAAGTGTTTATGTTTTCTTACCTGGTTTTGATGCCTTTTTAAAAAAAATGTATGTATAATTGTACGAATTTGAATGCAAGCTAGGCAACGCGTGTTGAAATCTTTATGTCATACTGGTATTACATGAGGTCCCAACTACTAGTTCAAATGGATGGAGCCCAGTGTAATGCCTGTATGACATAGAAATAAATCCCAAAAATGCTGTATATTTCAATATTATTTCTTTTCATTATGTATAGGTGTTCGCGATAATAAAATCGAAGATATTTTAAACGAGTCGGAACTCGATTTAACGGATGATGATGACACAGAACTTGAATTCTGACACCAGCAAAGAAAATTCCACAACTGAGGGATTTTAGACTGAGACTTGGCGAATTCATGGTCACTGAGATCTCTCTATCATCGGATTCGGAATCATGCAGCGACTTCAAAGACCTGTTACCAAAGCATGTAAATCGGAAGGCTGGAATTAACCCCGTACCTGCTGAAAGTTTTCGTCGTCATAAAGCAGAGCACTTGGTTGCTTACGCTACCGTGCAAAACAGGTGCAGAAAACCGAAGTGTACAATGACCACTACAGCATTTTGTACCAAATGCCATATTTATTTGTGCAGTACCAGAAAACGCAATTGTTTTTTGGAGTTTCATCAAAATATATAAATTACTAATGCTGTTTCATTAGCAAGAAGAAATTATTTGATCCTAAATTTGAATATTTTTGGTAATTTTTTTTTATTATTCAATATTTTATTGCTTACAATTTGTGATGGTTGTGCCATACCACGATGAACAAAGTTCCTATTACTCATAAAATACTCATAAAGGATAAGCTAAATTATTAACTGTGATACAGTACAAAAATGTAATTGTAAGAAAAACTAAGCTAATCTGCTGACTATGATTTACTTGTAACGATAAAGACTTTATAATATTATGTTTCAGATGGTTGTTTTATTAATACATTATTAATATTACCTATTACCTATTATATGTATTTTTTATTAAAATATATCCTATGTCATACATATATGACACAAAATATAGTTGGCGTAGGGAACTTATGTCGTATATATAATACATTGAGAAAATCTACAATTTCAGAGTAGGATTTTTTATTTAATGTTTTTTGTTTCTAGTAATGTATATTTAGTCGATTAAGCTATTTTTAAACTTTATTTCTTACTAAAAAATATCCCAGGCCTCAGGAGGGTATATATGACGGAGGTAAAAGAAAAACTATCACAGCTAAGTAGGCTTTACAAGTTCACGAGTAACAGTCGACCAACTTATAAAATGTACTTGGCTCAGTACAAATTCCTCATTGGGAACTACTTAAATAACGTCAGGTGTGTGAAACCGGTAGTATCTACATTTAACTATATGAACCATCGTTAAATAAATGTTCATAAAAGCCCTCTTCTCAGAGTCCGCATTATTGAGATGGGCTACGGAACCCTACACTGCGCGTGGCCCGACACGCACTTGGCCGGTTTTTTTTATAATTAGCAAGGCAAGTTACTCCATTTCACCAGATGTTATGTGAAAATGGAGTCCAGATGCGAAGACAAGTGGTGCAGCGTGAAAACAACGCAGTATCAGTACCCACCCTCACTCTGCCGGTCCACAAGCTGCTTTTTTACGCCTCGTTTGGAAAACCCTTCAAGGACCCCATATCAATAAGGAGAAGTTACCGAGGAGCTCAATGGCGCGGTGGATAACGCGCCCGGTTTGCGAGTGCTGAGGTTAAGCAACTTTCGCAAAGGCCGGTCATCGGATGGGTGACCAAAAATGTATCATCTCGAGCTCCTCCGTGCTTCGGAAGGCACGTAAAGCCGTTGGTCCCGGCTACATTAGCAGTCGTTAATAACCACCAATCCGCACTGGGCCCGCGTGGTGGTTTATGGCCCGTTCTCCCTATCCATCCATAGGGAAGGCTCGTGCCCCAGCAGTGGGGACATAAAAATGAGCTGATAATGATGATGATGATGATGATGATATCATAGGAAGGAGGGAAAATGTGTGCTGGTAGGCTATTCCATCTTTTGGAGGTGCTACAAAGAAACGAGTCACCAAATTTTTTTGTGCACGATGCCGATGGAATTGAGACTTACTTACTTTACTTAGGCATAGAGAATTATTTAGAGAACCAGTTTTCGGTCACCCATCCATCCATTTACAAAGACGAAGGTGGCTTAAATTTTGCGATTTAAAGAAAAGGTAGATAATGAAATAATACGATGAATATTGGCATAAATTTAATGTACAATGCCATTAACATAATATAACTTTGTAATAATAATAACATACAGCATTACGCCATAGTGAAATTAGCTATCTACTTACATAGTAAAAGGTAACTAATAAATATTACTGAGATAAATATGAACATAGTGTTTACATTTTTTATAACATAAAGTCTGTGATCAAATACGCGTTCAGTCTGTACCTACAGAAAATGACCTTCTGTGATCCCTTTTCAAGGGAATTCTCAAAAAAGATTTTCTATGTCCGACATATTTTTTTTAATATATAAGTAATACAATACTTAGTTAAAAATAGATAGGCACTAAGAATATTACTGAGATAATTACATAGCGTTACGCTTAAATAAGTATATACAATCGACTACAAAGAGATATATCCAATAAAATGCTACAAATTATTTAAAAAAAATTGAGACAATTTTGGTCGATTTTTTCGCTAAAGTACCTATGTGGCTAGATATTAATTCAATAGTAGGTATATATTTTGGTTTAGATCATTTCTGCACTCATGACTGCAATTTATTTATTTACAGTCCTCCACCTAGAAAGCTTACATGCTTGTGCTAGGCATGGGTTAACCTCAACCCAAGCATCTATCCATCGGCTACCGACACCTAGCTCCTTCGATCCCCTTATAAGTCGTTTTAAGTGAGTTCTAGTTACGTTTTTAAACCTAGAACCAGGGCTTGATAACGTTACCAAATTCCCTTACTAAGTATCCGTAATGTTATTTGTTTATAGTCAATTTGGTAACGGTAATGCAGGTGACGTTATCTAGAAAAGTATTGTTACTTTTTTCGTTGTCTATGCGCTTTATAGACCATATAGCATCTCTATGCCCTGTGGCTTTATTTAATCCGCGTATAGCGGTTAGTTAATTTAAAATATAAATATGGCACCCAGGTAGAATAACGTTACCCTTGCTTTCAACGGTAATTTTTAACGGTATTGAAAACCCTGTCTAGAATGGTCCTTCGAATAATGACGTTGCTTTAAGATACATCTCTTTGTAGTTGCCTATCGAATAAGTGTGGAACTCGGTATCTATAGCAGCACGTTATCTATCAGGTAACAGTTTCGTGGTCCTTTATTGCCAGCATTCCTTGATGAGGGCTGCCCCTCGCTCCGCCACCATCATGATGGCCCCCTGGGGGTTGCCGGTAGTCTGCGTTGGCATTGCCGCAGCGTCGATCACCCGCAGACCTGGCAACAATATTTTATACATCTATCAAGTGTTTCAGCGCTAACGCGGTCACCTGTACTGTAACCGGTTTTTAGGCAGTCATGTGTTAAGGGTGCGCCGACAAAAAAAAGCCAAAAATGCAGTTACGGTTAAGTAGATATAATTGAAAATACTATCGTATTTAATGAACAAATATATATTTAGTATCATAGGGAACGTGTTTACAATTTGTCAGAACCATAAATTCATAACACGCTATAGTTTTTTCTACAATATCATTTAAAGTTGGGCAAAAATCATGAAAATGAGTGGCGGCGTTTAGTAGATTTCTTATAGTTTATCTAAATTATTGTACCTCTGATTTTGTCTAAACAATCATCAATGGATAAACTACAAATCGCTAGACTACATTTTCGATTCATCAAGTGGTTATTTAAATAATTATTTTTTATTAAGCACCTTAAATTCCCCATACAAAATTAGTATGGCCGCGCGGCATCAAATAAATATGGACGACGACATTTCAAATAAAACATATGACACTTGTCATTTACGGACGCGGCGCACCTTTAATAAATGTAGCCTCTTTTATATATAAACACTGACTGGCATCTTAAGTATCTCGAACTCCTTTGTGCTTCGGAAGGCACGTAAAGCCGATGGTCGCGGCTGCATTAACAGTCGTTAACAACCACCAATCAGCGCTGGGCCCGCGTGGTGGTTTATTTCTTATTTTCCCTATCCATCCATATGGAAGGCTTTTGCCCCCAGCAGTGGGGACATAAAAATTAGCTGATGATGAAGATTAAGCTTTTAAAATTGTCTTACCTTTAATGTTGTAAACCTTCAGTTCAGTATCGATGACCTGCCCAATGGCGGCGGTCCCCAGCTGATGGTTCTGGGGGTCCGTGTTGACGCGCGCCATGCACTCGATCCAGTCGTCCGACCACGTGTCGTGTTTGGAGCACTTCTCCGTGGTGCTACTGTCTAGTATCAGGCCGAATTTCTTGGCCAGCAACTGGAAATTAGAAAGTATGGTTAATGTACAAATACAAATATACTTTATTACCAAAGCTGTGTTACAAGGGGTCTCAAAACACATAGGTGTGCAACTAATAAAGCTAGGTTATTCGAGAACATCGTAACAACACAAGATGCATTAACTATGGGTCCCACACTAGGAAAAACTGTTTCGTGGGCACCCATTTAGGTAAACAGGATAACGACAGATCAAACTGATATTGGCACATTTAATGTCGACAGTTTGTAGGGTTGCTTTACTACTAGTGGCATGAAACCAGCTAACTAAGTATTTAACCTTTATAAATAAATAAATAATTAATGTTTCCCACACCCACACCATTGGACATTTATAGGCTGTTTACTACTACTACTACTACACCCACACCAATTATCTAGCCCCAAGAAAAGCTTCCTTAAGAAACTTGAGAAATGGTTAACTAGACAACGGATAAACATACTTAATATACTTAAATACATACTTATTATACATATGAAACACCCAGAGCCGAAATAATTTAGAAAAACAGGTATTTCTAAATTGATCCGACCGGGGATCGAACCCGGGACCTCAGAGATGGCGACACCATGAAACCGGTGTGCAAGCCACTCGAACAAGGAGGTCGTCGAACCTTTACCTCACCAGTATAGGCTAAAAGTAACATTAAAAAAACGATAGTGAAGTTCGAAAAGAATAAAATGTATGGGATTGACATAAGCCGCGCTAAATCACGTTTCAGTTGTGCAGCACTGCAGGCACGGCAGGTAGTCGTCTTATTAAGACAGTAGTTAAATCTACATTGGGTCAGCGTGGTGGGGACCTGCCCCCCGACCGCCTAACCGATCGCTTTGACTATGCGTATAGTTTATGACGTCATCTTGCCACCTCGCACCGCCTATGAAAGTTATATCAAAAGCTAAAGGCTATAGCTTTCGATATTGCTTTCATAGGCGGCACGAAACGACAAGATGACGTCATAAACCACACCACGAAGTCAAAGCGATCGGTTAGGCGGTCGGGCCCCTGAGCACAGGAGTTTCACGTTTATAGGCTGGTTGATGATGAGCTCAGATAGATCCACTAGCCACATGCCTCACATATCACTATGTTCTACAGAATATTATTATTACTTTTATTAATCGATCAATATGATGTCATCGTCATCTTTTAGTGCTATCTGTATGCTTACTGAAATGCGGAAATTAGTTACCAAAACTTTCTGCGGCCCCATTAAGCTTGACTGATAGTTAAGTACAGTCCCTTGTTTGATTTCGTCCAGATGTAAAGATTTATTTTTTATTATAATTAAAAGTTACTAAAAAAATGTTAGTAAGTATTTGGAATAAACTAACGTCAGTCTCGAAGAGCCTTTGGAGGTATCTGGCGCCATCCCTGATCATGACTAGGTCCTCGTCGTGTGCGAAGTAGTTGGGGTAGAAGAGCGGCGGGTCCAGTGGGTCCGAGGAGTTTAGGGTGAGGTAGCCCACACTGCGGGGCAGAAGCAGCGCTGCGTTGGCTCTGCAATCAAAATTCACACTACAGTGGAGATCCTAGTTTGTACCGAATAAGCCGCAATAAACAAGGCAAGGGCTATTTGTTTTGTCCGGGTATGTGTAACACGATGACAAGTTTAATAAAATACATTACATAAAGGTAAGTTCACATTGCGTAACATGATAAGTTACATAACTTATGTTCCCGAAAGAAAGGTATGTTTTGCATGTCATTCTTATTATGTAAAAATGAATACCATAAGTTTGGCAATGTCCTTGAGGGCAAAGAATTTGAAGTCTTCTGGTTTCAAATTCTACTTCCTCAAATGAAATTTGTCTGAAGGTGTTCTCGCTTTAAAAGGAATTGGACTAAATACCAGTCACAGCTCTATCTATTCGATCCTGAATCTGTTCTGGACATAGGCAAATCATTGGTATGAGTGCGTACAGAAATTGTCAAGAACTTACGAGACGTTCCTTCCGTGGTATCCATCCTCGCGGTACTCGTTCACCTGGCCGGTTCTCGAACATTCCGCGTAGAATCCGTTAAAGAAGAACTGGAGGTCCGGCTGCTTGCGGCTCTGGTCTGCTAAGCTGGAGTACATGAGCCCTGTCAACTGGAGAACAGAATGGCGTATTAAGTATTGTTCAACTGCTCAGAACAATACTGAGTTCAACTGTCAATTAGAGAGAGACAGAGAGACATTGATAGAGCTGGATGAGAGTAGTCGCGGATCGTGCTCAGTGGCGTGCACTTGGAGAGGCCTTTGTCCAGCAATGGACGTGTATAGGCTGATGATGGTGAAGAGAGAGAGCATTAATGACACAAAAAAAATAACACTCATACACAAGGCAATAGTCAATCAGGCCCGCCTCGCTTGTCTGGTTGCGAATATGACGTGACGCAAATTGGTAATAGTTACAATATAACCTCGGGAGCGGCTCATCTCCTTAACTCGGCTAGCTATGAAAAGTTAGACGGGAAAGATGAGGCCACCCCATTAAAAAAACCCCGAACGATCCCTTCTCTGCCACGAGGAGTACCCTTGAAAAGACAGCCGGGCCCGTAGTTCTAACTGCCATACCCTATCTATCAGGGTCAGTCAGGGTCAGGGTCAGTCAGTAGATAGGGACGATCTGGACGAGGGACAGTAAACTTACCATTAGGCAAGATAAAATTTATGCTATAATGGCATCATGACAAACCTGTGTAACTCCGGTACCAGACATCGGGCCGTCCCTCTCCAGTAGATATTTGGTTAGAATACTCCAGTCCAAAACCTCTGTGTTGTTCAGTTTCGTGAGCACGAAGTACAAGGTGATACCGTAGTGGTTCCTGAGGTTCTTGCCGACTGGAAGATCCTCTATCACGGGAATTTTTAGTTTATTGAGGTCTTCCTTTGGACCGATGCCTGATAGCAGCAGAATTTGCGGGCTGTTTAGTGCACCTGCACTCAATATGACCTGAAAACAATGTGCTATAATAAAATCACTTGTTTAAATGTCTTCTTACACTGGTGCGTTTGCTATAGACTGCTAAGTGTGTGACTCCATCGATACACTGCTCAATCTCACATACAATTTTGTAACTTTAATAGTGAAAAATCAGTGGCTTTCCGAAAAACGTTTAACAAGACTAGTGCAATTTCAAGATAAACTCAAACTGTGTACATTGTAGGCACTACTTCGATCGAGTTCATATCGTTTAAGATTATACTTTCAGTGTCTGAGTGATTATTTTCAGTATCTAATTAGTCACCCGTGACTATAATTACGAGTGGAATGGGAACTCTCTTAATGACGTCAGAATCATAAACACCTTTTTTTTAAAAAAAACCCCATCTGAAGTTAAGTACTGCTAAGCTCACGAAAGAGTCTTAATCAGGCCGCAAAATAAGGAGAGGAGACTGCTTGAGGTAAGCTTAGAACAAACGCGCTTGAGCAAGGCACACATAGACAACTTCTCTCTCACGGACAAGGAATCTCGCAACGAACGCACACATAGACAACTTCTCACGGACACGGAAGGTATCTAGCAACAGCTGCGCTCCCCCCCGCCCGATCCTCTAAATGCCACTACACATTTACAGAATACACTAAACATGCACACTAGTTTAGGCCCAAGACACCGTACGCGTAGAACAAGGGTACGACGAACCGGTTCACACGCGCCAGGTACAGACATGTACCTGGGCGCTTCTCTCCTCCACCACGGCCCAGTCAACCCTAGCCGAGATCCGAGCTTTTAGAGGCGCCCTCGGGTTGTTCCGCTCCCCGATCCGATCCGAACCCTTCAGAGAATCTAGTAGGGCACGGGGACACGCACTTTTAAGTGTGTGATGCCGTTCCCTCTAGAAAACCTCCGAAGGTGATTCGTTTCACACGGCTTGAGGTACCCGTTACGTACGTCGCCGCCTCCAAAGAAGCCCGGTGACGCTGAAAATGCCGTTGAAGCAATCAGCAAACTCTATCAAAAAAAAAAGCGCTCGTACTGTTTAGAGCTGTGCTAAGTTCCGTATCCGTGAAAGGGTCTGTGTCCGTTGCTCGAGTGTGGCAATGTACTATTTTGTGATCAGGCGCTGCACAGACCTCCTTAGAAGCGCGCACGATCTTCTTATCCCCGTTCTCGTCGATAAACTCGACGCCGGCAGCCCTTTTCCCTTTGAACACGACCCTCGTCACGTGGGAGTTCAGCTTCACGCTCAGGTTGGGCCTCTCAGACTTGGGTTTGAGGTAGGCTCTAGCTGTAGTGTATCTTTGACCGTCCCTGATGAAAATATAAATGAATTAGTACGATATGTTAATACATACCTATTATAACGATTAGATTAGAAACGTCACATAAAACAAAACCCCATCGTCTTCGGTCAGAATGATTATACAGGGTGTCCCAAAAATGGCACGCCAGGCTGAGCTTAGCTATAAACCTATCAGATAAAAATAACATGACTCTAGTAAAAGTCTCATAGTTTTGGAGAAAATGACACTTTTTTCTTTTCTAAAAACTCCACTTTGAGTTTGTTTTTTTTTTTTTTAATTTTTGTTTTTTTTTTCAAATTGGTCATAATATTAAAGCACACATCACACACATATTCATTTAAATAAATAAATATTTAATTCTTTCATTCATCCTTACATACATTCATGCCTGATGGCTGGCTGGCTGAGCCGTGCGACGTTAACGGGCTACGTTTATAAGCTAGGCTAGTTGTTGACAACAGGTTAAAGTACTACTAAATAAGTATAATTTGCAGCTATGGTGTCACCCGGGGGCTTATTGTCTAATTTCAACCTCTATCACGATACCTTTTAAAGGTGTTTACGCTTGTCATTTTGCATAGACGATTCCAAATAAATGTCAAATTGACAATGTTGTTCATTTAACATCATTCAAAAACGCATCGCTATCATGAAGCTGTAGATTTAAGATCGCGATCACATATCTCTGACACTTGTGAATTAGTTTGAAGTTCTTGAATAGCTTTCAAATGTCAAATTGAAAGGTATTCGATAGGTATTAGAGTTAGACAATAAGAGGGCTGGATGCTAACAATGTGACTTACTGATTGAATGCCTGCGCGATGTTGAACCCGTCGGGTGTGTTGGGGTCGTTCATGTCGGCGATGATGGGGTAACCCGTCTCATTGATGGCGTTCAGCAGCTCGTATGCAGCCACCGGTTGGTACCTAAACTAAAGGCAGAAGGCGACAACGTGTTATTTTAACCATTTTAAAGCCGAAGCTCACATAATGGTCCGGCTCTGTGGTCTAGTGGTTAAGACCTCCGGCCCATACTTAGAGGTACCGGGTTCGATTCCCAGTGGGGGGTACATGGTTTGGTTGGTGGTAGGGCTTGTTTGTCCGCCTGGCTAGCTACCACCATCTTATTTATTTAAGTCGCTATAACATCAATGTTTGTAGCTTTGTTGTGTTCTGGCAGCTAGAGATAAGATAGCCAGTGCCTCAGTAGTTGAGGATCTCGGGTAAAGTGCGATTCCACATGGTTTTTAAGGAACTGTGCCTATCCTTAAGATGTATTTAAAAAAATGTATCCGTTTTAAATTACTATTAGATAGGTAGTATTTTTTTTCACTTAATAAAATAATTGGGTAAATAAATTAAGTAAATAATGAAGGTAGTTATAATTCATCTTGCTTTTAAATAATGTTTATTTTATCCTCTGCGACGCTACCATTGATACGTTGGTACGTTGCTCTTTATTTATATCATAGGGGTTCTCACACTGCTTGCTCGCAGTTTTTAGATTTTATACCAAGAAATTGTTATCTCATCATCATCAGCTCATTTTATGTCCCCACTGCTGGAGCATGAGCCTTCCCTATGGATGGACAGTGAGAACGGCTCATATAGGAATAGGGCTGCCATCAGCTAAATTACGGACCCAGGACAAAAACTTCAAAAACCCAGGACATTTGGGTGAAATAAAGTTATTACCCCGGACTCCATCGAGAAAAAAATTACAATAAAATAAAAAAAAGTTATCTATCATATTTTTATTTATTTATAGAACATCAACTTAATCGACTAGGCGGGTCACGTCACGTCACGAGACTCACAAGTGCGCGGATATATTTGCCGCACCGAATAACTATGAAATGCTGTAATTTATTGCTAATCATTCCATTCTATTAAGTTAATCGGATTTCGCCTGACATAAAAAGTGCCCGGGTTTCACACGGACACTTTTTAGAAACCCCGCCCGGACTAGCCGCCGGAACTAGGACAAATCCGGGGAAACCCGGACGGATGGCACCCCTATATAGGTACACACGGCGGCAGATCAACCTACCCAAAGCTGTCAAATTTCTACAATAAATTTTGAACTTTATTGTTTGGTTCCAAGATCAATAATATTCATTGGAGAAATTTGACAGATTTGGGTAGGTTGATCTGCCGCCGACTGTACTACCACGCGGGCCCAGTCAGTGCGGTAGTTGTACGAGTAAAAGACTGCTAATGCAGCCGGGACCAACGGCTTTACGTGCCTCCCGAAGCATTTATTATTTAATTTTTAGTAATTGAAATCTTACTAAAACCAAGTTTAATTTTACGAATGATTAGTAGTTAGTGAATTCATTAAGTGGGCTTCTTTCCTTTGTTCCGTCAATTGAGTGTAACTAATAATAACTTTTATCTACACTAATGTTGTAACATTCTACTTATGTTTCCAATACTTGACTTATAATTACTACTGTTATAGCGCAGACAACAAAACACTCAATTTAAGCAATTTCACATGATGGTATAATATCCACATCGATATCGTAAAATCTCATTATAACATCAATAAAACGCGACCAATTAACCTGGCGAGCCTTATGTCAAAATCCTCATACAAGTTGTATAAAATTTTGACATTAGGCTGGCTTTTGAAAACAGTTGGGTTATACGTGAAAACTTCGTCGAAACTACTAAACTTACATACACAAAACTCTTTGGTAAGATCTTGTGCCAATTAAATAAAAAAAGAACAGCGCGCGCTCGCTCCTGATTGGCCCTGCGCGCGCAGCTGCGCTCTCATTGGTTAGATTTTAATGGCGGAAATTTGAACAATTATTATAAATAAACTATTGTCAGCTTTTACTCTTGTTGTTTGACTAATTGCATTAGTGAAGATAAAGTAGTGTATGCAACTGCATATAACACGGGTATTAAAACACTCGTTACTATTATGAAACTCGCTGCGCTCGTTTCATAAACTCACACTCGTGTTTTAATACCCTTCATTATATGACAGTTGCATAAACTACTATTAAGGTTACCATAATTCATGCTTAGGTCAAATAAAAAATTGGTTAATGTTTTAAAGAATTGTACTACGTGATTTCATGGTAGGTATACATTTAATTGACGCAGTGGTTAACACGCCCGGTCTGCGATTGCTGAGGTTAAGCAATTTTTGCAAAGACCGGTCATCGGTTGGGTGACTAAAAATGTATCATCTCGAGCTCCTCCGTGCTTCGGAAGGCACGTAAAGCCGTTGTTCCCGGCTGTATTAGTAGTCGTTAACAACCACCAATCCGCGCTGGGCCCGTGTGGTGGTTTAAGGCCTGTTCTCCCTATCCATCCATAGGGAAGGCTCGTGCGTCGTGCCCCAGCAGTAGGGACTTTATGAGCTGATAATGATGATGATGACGATACGTTTAATGTTCTGGAAATAATTATGGTTGTTGTCAACATCCCGACTGTAAATATGTAAGATTTAGATAAGATAAGATGAGATAAGATAAGATAAGATGAGATGAGATAAGATAATATAAGCAGAATAGGGACTCAAAATATTTACCTGTTGAACGGGCAAAGGCCCCGAGTCCGAATGGTACTTGGCGCTTACGAGGGAGCCGATCTGCTTGTTCCCCTCAGTCATGTCGAAGTACTTCCTGTTCTCCTTCCAGGACCATCCTACGGCGCCGGCGTCCACCCAGTCGTCGTAGTCGGCTTTGTGGCCGCGGTGGTACATCATGCCGTTGAGGAGACTCGAACCACCTAGGAAGAGTATAAGCGATGACGCTACGCTAAGACTGATGGCGGTAGCTTGCTGACAGAAGCAACGGTACGAGGGGCCTTAACTGCAATCAGTTTCTGGTAATGTCATGACTTCATTGTAGCAACATCCACGCTAGACCCGTTCTCTACTAGATTCTCCGAGGGCTTCAGATCGGAACGGGTGTGGAACAACCCGAGGGCGCCTCTAATGGCTGTACCTCGGCTCAGATTGACCGGGTCGTGAAGGTGGGGATAAGCGCTCAGATACATGTCTGTACCTGGTATAGAGCGCGTGTGAACCGGCTCGTCGTACCCTTGTTCTACGAGTACGGTGTCTTGAGCCTAAACTAATTGTGCATGTTTGTTTAATGTATTCTGAAAATGTGTAGTGGCATTTAGAGGAATAATGTTTATTATTTAACAAATATGCCTAATCTGCTATACAGGGTCTAACAAAATCAATAGGTAAGCGAAAGTTTAAGGGCTATACATCATTCTGAACACAATGACAAAAAATGGGCTCCAGTTTTATAGTGATTTTTCAAAGTTATGTTTTCTAACAAACTAAATCAATTAAAATAATGCACATCATGAAACATGCTGTATCTTTACTAACACGCACGCAAACGTCAATAAAAAGATAGTGTACAGATACACGCACACAATTGAAAAACCATTGTATGACATTCATAGACACACGGCTATCTTTCTGTGCGTGTAGTACAGCTGTACGGGTTTGGAAAGGGTGTATTTATTGGTGAAATATAGATAATGTTTTGCTGATTATCTCGGTAACGAGCTTGTAGTTTTGGACCAAATTTGGTGAGCATGCTCAGTGTGATGTATAGATGCTCCCCTTAAACGTTCGCTTCTTGATATTGTTAGACCCTTTATATTAACAAATTAATTTACTATTGTCATATAAAATATTTATCATATCTCATATAAAAATTTCAAAGTTATGACATTCAAGGGGAATTCCGCGCTTCCCGCGTAGGCACGTTATCAGATCGTCGGTCTACCTTGTTGGAGGCCTGTCTGCATTGTCTTCCATTACGCAATAAAGTGAAGTAACTAAACACATTTAAAGAATTCATAAGTCACACTTGAGATCTTTTTAGATTAATGTAACATTAAATGTGCATAATTTGTTTTGCATGGTGCCGCGGCGTTAAATTGTAACGTTGTAATTTTTTTCGTTTTGTTGTGATATTTTATAAAATTTCGACGTTCCCCGGGGCAACATAGAGATACGGGCGCAGTGTAATACCGCTTTTTGGATCGAACCCGGGACCTCAGAGATCAAGGCACTGTGCTTACCCGTAAATATAAAAAAAGAAAATAAAGATGGTGACTTTTTTTTTTTTTTTTTTTTTGGAGAGAGACTGCTGGTTGCCGAGGGGCATTTCCAGCTTCACCGGGCTTGTTTTAGGGGCGGCGAGGTACGTAAAGGGTACCTCAAGCCGTGTTGAAACGAAACACCTTCAGAGGATTTCTAGAGGGGTACGGCATCGCACACTTAAAAGTCCATGAAAACCGGTGTACTAACCACTCGACCAAGGAGGTCGTCAATAAAGGTATAGTCGACAATGGAATTGCTTTACCACCTTAGAAGTGAATTTTGTTTGCATATAATAAAACAACAAGTTCTATTTTTGTTTAAAAGACCGAGTGACAGATACGTTGTCATTATTGACAATGAGCCTTAGCGAAATTTTATTGTAATGGAAGTTTTTGTCAAAAGTGATAAAGCAATTTCGTGGTCGACTATACCTAATCACTGTAAAGTCAACTTTAACTCAGTTTAAAAATTAAAACTCGCACTGAGCCCACAGGAGAAACTGAACGACCGAACCTAGGACCTTCCCGATGGCCTTCCAGGTCAAGACGCACATTTTTAGTCCAGCTTTTCGCTCCACAAAAGTTTCGGTAGAAGGACGTCGAAATAACACTTATCAGCTATAATGCAGCAGAAACTAACCTAAGGCTTTTCCCCTGGGCCACAAGCATCCGCTTATACCACGGCGAGTGCTCTGAAGAGCTCTTTGACCTCATCCCATCTTCTCCCTTCCTCCATAAGAGTACGCGTGCTGCTCTCCGGAGTCACCGCTGTACTGTCTCGAACATTCCATCGCGCACAAAGAAATTTGGTGACTCGTTTCTTTGTTGCACTTCCAAAAGATGGAATAATCTACCAGCACATGTTTTCCTTCCTTCCTATGACATGGGGTTCTTCAAACGAGGCGTGAAGAGGCACCTTGTGGGCCGGCAGGGTGAGGGTGACTGATGCTGCGTGGTTTTCACGCTGCACCAGTTGTCCTTGCGTCTGGACTCCGTTTCCAATTAACATCAGGTGGAGTCATTTGCCGAGCTATGAATAAAAAATAAAAAATCCCATGCCCTCCTGATCTAGGCAACAGTTGTCGGGCACGGTGTGGTACTGCCAGTCCAGCTTCTCGTTCTACCAAGAAGTGCGGTAGAAGAAAAGCGAACTGTCACCTATCAGCTGTACTGTATTTATTCGTGTCTAACCTAAGACTTTTCCCCTGGGCCACAATCAGCCCTTGCTCTCCTGATCCAGGCAACAGTTTCGGGCACGGTGCGGTATTGCCAGTCCAGCTTCTCGTTCTACCAAGAAGTGTGGTAGAAGAAAAGCGAACTGACACCTATCAGTTGTACTTTGTCTATTCTTGTACTAACCTAAGACTTTTCCTCTAGGCCACAAACATCCCTTGCCTTCCTGGTCCAGGCAGTAGTTGTCGGGCACGGTGCGGTACTGCCAGTCTAGCTTCTCGTTCCACCAGAAGGTGCGGTAGAAGGACGGCGGACGGGCACCTATAGGTTCCTGGTCTCCCGCCTCTATGAGCAATACCTGCAGAGAATAATAATATTTTTACTGACGTAGCGTATACACGCATGGAATGCACTGGGATTAGCGCGTGACGTACCAAAAATTAAAAAAAATATATCTGAAGCATCGATTTAATCGATGATCTGAACTCTAAAGTTTGATTCTCTTTATTGAACATAGTGGCCTCCTGCCACATGAGTTAACATAATATCTACTCTGTGCTCCCGCCCTGTGTAGACTTACGAACCAATGATGGCATAGTGACATTCATGAGAGCTATTTGTAGCTTTTGTTTTATTTTTAATTTTTCAAACTACCATCATACTTATTGAGTTTTTCTTACCAATTTTCATTTACTTTAGGCTTGATGATTTTCAAACTTTATTATTTAATTATTTAAATGACTCTCGATACCAAATATTATTAAATCGTTAGTACTGTACCCACCTTGAACTTGTCATTTTCGCTAAGCCTCGCGGCGACTATGGAGCCGGCTGATCCCGCGCCGACGACTACAAAGTCGTACTCCGACTTCACATCCTCAACCGACTCGATCCGCTGGCAGGGCCGGGCGATGCTGCACCGCCCCTTCAGGAACGCCTCCAGCAGCACCATGAAGTAGATGGTGCCGCTGCAGATCCCGGAGTTCACCAGGGACACTCCCTCGTCGACCAGGGGACATTGACATGACTGCAAAATGGACACTTAGATTTATTAGTTAATTTGAGATGGTAAGTGTTCGTTTGTAAAAGGGCTTCCCCCTCAATATTTCTGACGTTACAATCGGGGGTTTCCAATATTTCTGAGGTGTTTGAAGGAGATTTGGGACATGAGTTGTTTTTGCTGGTTTTTCTTAGTTATAAGATCTCACGACATGTAGAACCAGCGATAGATAAACACTGGAATACTAAACACTGCTCAGAAAAGCCTGTGTCTACTCTAGTAAGATCACTCCTGATTGAAGGAATGCAATCTCGAGTCAAGATCGCAAATTCGAGTTTGCGAGATTAGAAATTACGATCTCGCGAGATCTCGGTATTTTCGATATTATGTCGAGTAGTTTTCGAAAAAATATTGTTGAATTCGACTAAAAAGTTTTGAAAACTGCTTGTGATTATGAAGTTAATAAAACACAAAAACTAATTAAAAGAAAAATCTTTTTTCTTCAATAACCCTCCTAATTCACAATATTTATTATCACAATAAGTACACCCGTATTATTTGGAAGTCAAAGAAATTACTTGTAAAAAAAGGTCAAATGAGGAAAAATCTCTAATTCTGGGGGTGATTTTGGAAATAGTTTAAACAAAGAGTGTTGAGAGTGCTGTCTGATAAAAGACATTATGTCTGTCGCGGTACATATACCCGCAGCTGAAAATGCCCTCTCTGACTCTACACTGGTTGGCACCAGCCAGCGTCTCAGCTATTATAGGCGAACGGTAAAAAGCTACCCCTTGTTCCCCCACACTCATACAAATCCACTTCTTTCTTTATAAGTGACTCTAGTCTAGCCTATCTGAACTAGTAGAAACACGAAAAAAAGGTGCTGCCCAATCTCGTCAATCTTGAACGAGATCTCGTCTTATTATGCTTCAGGATAAATCTCAAAAAAATTACACGAGATCTTGCGAGATCGGAAACCCGCGACATCGGGAACCCGCGACATCGGGAACCCGCGAGATCGGGATTGCATTACTCGTGACTTGGATAGATCAGACAGAATTGCCGCAATTACCTACCTAGGTCGTTTCGGCGCTCTTTTTAACGAAGAAAGTAAACAAGATTCCTACACATGATCAAAAGATGTTTTTTCGGTAAAACACCTTCATTTGAATTCCGTATTTTTGAATAATTATACACTATCTAATGACATGTCCCAAAGTAATTAACAATCGAAACAGAAATTGGCAAACCATTTAATTAAGCGACAATACATAATACACTTACATAATTATCTTATCACATTAAGTAGGTAAGTACTTAAATCTTCAACAAAATGCAATATTTTGTCACTAGTTTTTGTAAATACTTTATCGGCGTTCATATGTGTGTCATTCTTTGTGTTTGTTATTGTGCATGTATTTTCGTTATTTTTATTCATAAACGCGCCAAATAAACGTTCAGACTACAAAGGTTATTGACAATTTAATTTATTTACTGACGACGTTAAGTTAAGTATTCTCACCTCTTCTGATAAAATCATTTCTATATCTGTCCTTTAGTGGCCAGCGAATCCTGAAAAAGAAATGTAAAAGTTTAAACTTAATCTCAATAGCGACGGCAAAACGCTCAGCTTTTCTCTAGATACATGTCCAAGTCGTTTATTTTTAAGCCTTCATATTGATATTAAAAGAACTATAAAAATCCAAATAATAGTAGTCTAGCTATTCAAAGGGGGAACGTTGCCAGTATCTTCGGAACCTTGCCTAAAGGGACTCCTTTTAATAATATATTTTAGTTATTATATTATATTTTTTAGGGTTATTAGTTTTAGGTTCATTGTTCTATTTGTAATAACTAATAAATAAATTGTTTTTTTTATATATTTCTTCATGTAATGTTAGTTAAATAATGTTTGAAATAGACTAAGTATTTAGTTACTGAATCTACCATCAGTTCTGATTTTAGGTGAGCGTTCGACAGAGAAGAGCTGGCAAGAAAGTTAAGTGACTCTTTTTCTGTTTTTCTATCTGGCGAATATTAATGTTAAATGATAAATTGAGATAAGATTGATTATGGATGTTTGTTAGTCTTTCACGTATAAAACTACTGAATGGATTTGGATGTAATTCGGCATACAGATAGTTTACAACTTGGATTAACACATAGGATATTTTGTATCCCGATATTCCCATGGGATCGGGAACCACGCGGGTGAAACCGCGAGCGGCCGCTAGTATACATATAATTTTACGCAAATTTTGTTGCGAACAAATTAGACACATTAAAAAAAGATAAAGCGTTGAAAAAATTCCACGAGCGAGATTTGAACCCGCACCCCATGACATGCCGAGTCAGGTGTACTACCAAGCCACGATAGCATTTATATAGCTTTAGTCTTTTTTTTCAATGAGATAAGATTATTAATGTCACCTTTTAAATTCTCTCAGAAAACTCCCCGTCTCTTTTCATACTGAAGGGGTGTTGAATGGAATCAATTTACAATTTAACATATTTATTATCACTCTGTAACATTTATTTAATTAAACAAAGAACTACAACAGAACAACAGTATTTAACAACGTCTCCCTAACGTTGACATTGACAAACTGCGCTAACCGCAGTAAGCTATTAAGATTTTTGCTGGTTTTATTGCATTGTACTTAAGTACTTTATTGAACTAACTAGTTTTGTATGTAACTAGTATTAAATAGTTTACTCAAATGGAGCATGTAATTTAAAATATTAAAATAATAACTTGCTATCTAGCATATAATATAATAATATTTCGGTCCATCTGGACCGAAATATTATTATTACACCAAAGTTCTTTTTCACATACCTAGTACACGCATAGAGAGCGGTCTTATCACTAAGAAGGATCCCATCCAGACAACCTTTGGATGAGTAAGATATAGCTATATTAGTTGTAAAGTGGGACTGCAGTAAATTATACAAAAATATCATTATCATTGGAATTTATCATTTTGTAATTTAATTAATGGTATATTTTAATTAATTTAAGGCCAATGACTAAATATTATTCTATATTAAGAATGTTTACTAATTTTGAATTTTAACTTTCTGCTTTCTCTGTTGAAAATAAAAAAATCACGTGAAAGAATTATTTCGATACGTCAATTACTTAGTTTCCAAGATATTGAATTTTAAATGGCGGGCTTATTGCTGTGCATTGCTGCCAATTTAAAGGTTTAATGTTATTTTTGAGATTCTTAAATAAAAAATGTATGTTTTTATCATTAAGTATATCAATGTATGAAAAGGGAACTGTTAAACTGAGAAAACGTTATTCGTCTAATAGTTGTGGCCTAGTGAAATACCTATTTGACAAATGATAAATGTCCCAAACGTTTTGTGTCATTATAATAATCAGCCTAACGATAATTCTATCAAATGAAACGTTGTCATACAATAATTTGACAATGGTTAGTTGTCAAAGTGAAAAATAGGCGAACCGTTGGTTGGCAAGTGATAATCGGCCAAACAATTTTCGGCGAGAAGGCAGGATACCATAAAATACCTATAGCAAGACCGCTTAAATGAGTCCTCGCCTGCGGTAGGTACGCGGGGCGGGAAGTACGTATTAGTTGCAGACCCACGAACACGAGCGACTTGCGTTGCGACGCGGCGAACGGATTTCTAGTTCATTGCGTTTTTTCTATCACTGCTGTCTGTATGTCTGCCGTAGTATAACGCACAAATCAAATTCAAATGAACTAGAAATCCGTTCGCCGCGTCGCAAAACGCTCGTACTCGTGGCAGAAGCTCCACGTACCTTCCGCCCCGCGTACCTACCGTAGGCGAGGACTCAGTAAAGCGGTCTACCTATATGCATTACTGGCGAGTGACACTCTTGACTACTATGGATAATAATAGCATGCAAGTATTTGTGTTTTAAACTAACAGGAAGAATTTTGCATATTTTAAATAATTTCGTATAGTCTCCATTGCAGCTGTTTTTAGTTTTTTTTTATTTGCGAGTAGTTTTAAAAATCGTATTTGGAGTGATTCAAGCTTTGTATATTACTTTTGAATGTAAGTCCATAGGAGTCAAGTGCGAAACTCAGAATAGATGTACCAAAGACATGTAAAGACATTTTAAAGTGTTTAATTGGACTTTGTAGCTCAAATGATAAAACTTTGCCAATAATATTCTTAGTTTAGAGCAAACATAATCTACATGGTTTGACCATGAAAACTTTTAATCAATCTTCATTCCAGTTCACCCTATCTACTACCACAATATGAATAGCACAGATTCAACTTTGTCAGAATCAGAATCTGGCAGAAGCTTACCGGACTTATCAATACTCCACAATCAAGAAATAGAAACAATGAAAAATGAAATTTTGTTCTGAACTATGTTGAAGAATGAATTATGTTTTCCAAAATATAATATAAAAAACTTTAATAAAGCAAATTTAAAAACCGAATGGCTGACCAAAGGTTTAAAAACATCTTGCATAACTAAAAGAAAACTTCGTTTATCTTATTACAAAAATAATTCTTATAGTATTAAAGTCAAATAAAAACACTACTCTAAAATATCAAAAAAATGTATCCAATTATCATAAAATATTAAAAATGAGAAATATATTAAAACCGCTAAAAAAATGCGTGGCTACTTGGAAAATCATAAATAATAAAGATAATTGTTATAATAAAAATTATGTTGAATACTTAAAAGTTAAAGATAAAGAAGTAAATAACCCCTCAGAAATAGCAGGTATATTTAATAGTCACTTCATTAATTCTGGAGAAACTAATGATAAACAGGATTTAAGTTATCTTAAGTTTATAAAAAGTTCTTCGGCGTCTATGTTTTCAAAACCCTCCAATGAATATGAAACAGCCAAAATTCTTCAAATTAGAATTCGTTTCCAAGCACTCCATTGTCAAACCATTGTTCAAACGTGGAGAGAGGTACGAGTTAAACAACTATGAACCGATTGCACTCATCCCAGTTATGTCAAAGGTATTTGAAAAGGTCATGCTTTCAAGATTGGCGTCATTTCTCTCAGGAAGTAATATACTGAAAGAAGAACAGTACGGGTTCCAGAAGGGAAAGTCAACAACACTTGCATGTTTCTCCCTTATCAGGAATGTGTCGAATTTCATGGACAAGAAAGTTCCCGTATCAGCTGTTTTGTACGATATGAGTAAGGCCTTTGATTTTATAAGTCATGAGAAACTTCTTGCAAAGCTCGAGTTGTATGGTATACGAGGCCCTGCTTATAATTGGATCAAAAGTTATCTCAGTAATAGAATACAGTTTGTGGAAATTTTGAAAACTGGGTGATAACCTTCAAAGTACGGTATACAGATCAGAAGCTAGGATAAATACATCAGGTGTTCCTCAGGGCAGTATGATCCACCTAAATAGGTACACTTGTACCAAGAGTCTTTGCTGATGACATATTATCTGTGACTATTCATAAACAAATTAAAATTGACTACGAAAACGAAATTAATAATGAGGTAGAAAAAAAACAACTTGGTTAGAAAATAATAATTTAAATATAAATATAGCAAAAACAAAATATATTTAATTTTGCAATGAAAATGGTAAACCTCTACATTTATCCATACGTCATTGAAATGAACCTATTACGGAAACTACATCAGCCACTTTCCTAGGTATTGAAATAGACGCTATATAGTCTCCCTGTGACCACGGACCCTGCAAAGGGTTCGAAACGTCAGGATAAACATTAAATAAGTAATGTGTAAAATAAACGCGAGTAGATCCGTAAAAGTTGTTTCATTTCAATAGACGCTAAGCTAACATGGCAACAACACGTTGACATGGTATGCCAGAAGCTAAATAGGTTTGTTTTTGCTCTTTATCGCCTAACACAATTAGCTAACCAAAAGACAGCTTTAATGGCATATCATGGATACGTAGGTTCTATCCTTAGGTATGGGCTGGTCATGTGGGGAAATTCAACCAACATCAATCGTGCCTTCATTATACAAAAAATATGTATAAGGTCTATATGCGGTGTAGGGCAGTTAGAATCGTGTAGACCACTTTAAAAAAAGTTAAACGTTCTTGCGTTACCATCGCTATATTCGAAGTATTAGTATTTGCGAAGAAAAATACGGATCTTTTTACAAAAAAAAGAGGAAAATTCAATTTCCGAAAAAGATATTCATCTAAATTTACTATACCTTCCGCTACAACCTGCTTCACTAGGAATAGTAACAGTATGTGCAACCGGAGTCGATTCAAAATCTTCTATTTGCAAAGTATAAGCGGATCATTTTTAGAATCCTAGTTGAAAATTGCTTTTACGACACTGATGAATTCATAAGATTCTGCCGTGATGGATGACATTAAAAAAAATTGCAAATGAATTTTGACCGTTCAGTAATTTTACCTGCATAAATTGATGCTGATTTAAATGTGTATTTTTTATTTAGATTTAGATTTATATTGTTAATGGTATTTTAAATTAATTATTGACTTTTTTATTAGTATCTTAAATTAATTATTGAATTTTTGAATTTATTATGTTATTTTATTATTGAGATGTATTTCATAAATTCTCTACATATTTTTAATGTATGATTAGTTTAATGCATGACGATTGTTTGCTTATCGATAATTCGGTAAAACATGCAAGTGCGATAAATATTATTTTAAGAACCAAAAATGTACCATGTTTTCTGCAAATAAATATATTCTATTTTATTCTACTGGCTGGCAGGCGCAACAATTTAAATGACTATGATAACAATAAAAATTAAAACCATAATGGGTTACAGTTGAATGAGGTATATCGGGAGGACATAAATAAGGGGTGCGAATGACTAGAAGCTTGGTTTTGTCGGCGTTTAATACAATTCCATTATCGTGAGACCATTTCACAATAGCGTCTAAAATGTTCCTTTATTTTAAGTGTTATACAATTATATTATATTATTAACATGTGTCCTTTATTTTTTGTGTTTTTATTTGTGATGGAAAGTGTCCTTTTATGATAGGGCATTTTCCAATATTTTTTGACGCTGTAAGGGAGAAAAGAGCTGGACACTTGCTGAGTTTCTTGCCGGTTCTTCTCAGTACAAGATCTCCCGCCCAGATAAAACTTACGAACCGATGCGATGGCATAATGACGTTCATAAGAGCTATTTGTAGCCTAAACTGAATAAATGATTTTGAATTATGAATTTCGAATTTTATATTCTACATTTTTTGGCATGTCTCTCGTTTTTTTACCTATTTCAACAAAAATGAAAAAATAAGGAGATCGCAGAAGTTAAGCTAATACATACCGCGCTGGAATAGCGCACACAGAACCATTCTCACGGACACGGAATCTCGGAACAGGTCGGAACAGTCCACGTGCAGCTCAACATACTGCACTCGAGTTCGCGCTTTGCAGTCTCGTTATTTTGTGCCAACTTAAACGAAATTAAAATAATAATAATTTATAATAAACTAGCTGCCCGGACAGACTTCGTTCGGGTTAGTGGCGTTTCCACCTGTTCCCGTTTCCACCCGTTCCCGTTTCCACCCGAAAAAAATTATCATTAAAAATGACGATTATTTATGTTCCCGATCCCATCCGTTTTTTGAATAAAGTACAGTGAAGTCCAACAACCGAAAATATTTTTAGCAAGTGATTAATTGTGGTTATTTATTTAACAAGCTTAAATATTTATATTAAAACAAGGAACCTAACTATTGCCAACCAAAAGTTAATAGTAAAAATTTTATAATCAAAATGTATTTCCGAGTGATCACGTTATTTATGTCTCAACTAAAATTTAAAAAAAAACTTTTAACTTTTTAAACTTTCTATATACTTTTCTTAGTTCTTCTTTTAAATCGCGCGACAACACACGACGACGACAGCGACCGACGACACCCATCCAAGAGAGAATAAATTTGGTTACTCCAGATCTTTTTTTTTATTTACTATCATTCTTTTCTGGAACTGGTGATGTCTAACACCCCAGCGTTTCAGTGGAACTTTATACTTTGGAACATACGAAATTTTGCCGAATTGGAAGATCCGTTCTCGAGTTTTGCGCTTAGCAACATTAATTTTTTTTCAATAATTTTTATAAATAAATTAGTCCTGTTTATTCACTGGTTAGGCACTAATGAATGATAAACTGATAAGCACAAGTTCGACCCACCGTGCTACGGCTCGCGTCGACTCCGCAGCAGTTACTCACGAGCTCGCATGGAGACTCTACCTTATATATGTTCTTCAATAGATATGGTACTGAATGGCGAGATCCTTATCAGCTGAAACGCCTAATCACCTTCACATTGGCTGAAGGCAATGTCTTCATTGATAATAGACAGTTATTGTCATTTATGCTAAGAACTAGTTCAACCTGCCGATTCCGATTCGTATTGCGTGTATTTTTTCTACTACGTCATTTCAATGAAAGAATGCGCCTTTTTGATTTTTTTTTTTATTTTTTTATTTTTTTGAATTAATTCAAGGCCAGTTGATAGGCATCTTCTGGGGCAGCTCGCTCTACCGTAGACCTCATCTCCGCTCACCATATGGCGAGATCGAGGTCAAAAGATGACTTTAAGGCATAAAAAAAGAAATTAAAATGACGAAATCAACGAATAAATATGACGAAAATCAAAAATTATTACTTCTCTACAATGATTATATTTAGGATATTGGCACCAGTGTTTGACAGCAACTAGATATCGACAATGTTTTCCTTCATCATCATCATCATCATCTCAGCCAAAAGACGTTCACTGCTGGACAAAGGCCTCCCTCAATCATTATAAATAGCAGTGACTTTTGCTACAATTGAATACCTGCTTCGTAGTTGCTGTCCTCCATTAGTTCCTATGTTTTTTTTTTAAACCGCTTCTGTGGTCTAGTGGTTAAGACCCCCGATCCGATCCGTACCCTTCGGAACTAGTAGGGCACGGGGACGCGCACTTTTAAGTGTGCGATGCCGTTCCCTCTAGAAATCCTCCGAAGGTGATTCGTTTCAACACAGTTTGAAGTACCTTTTACGTACCTCGCCGCCCCCAAAAAGCCCGGTGACGCTGAAAATGCCGTAAGAGGCAACAGCAATCTATCTAAAAAAAAATGGTTAAGACCACCGGTTTAGACCCAGAGGTCTCTGGTTTGATTCCCAGCGGGGGTACATGTTTGTGTACTCGGTTCGAATGGTGGTAGGGCTTGTTTGTCTGCCTGGCTAGCTACCACCATCTTATGTAAATATGTCGCCATAACATCAATGTTTGTAGCATTGTCGTGTTTCGGCAGTTAAATAATTAGATAGATAGATAATACTTTTATTGCAACACTATAAAACATAAACACGAACAAAAGAAAAAGAATATTAATATTACAAAGTTAAAATTTGGCGGTCTTATCGCTTTCAAGCGATTTCTTCCAGACAATCAGTCGGATGGAGAGAGCTAATTAACTTTAAGATCAGAGGTGAAACTATGAAAACATATTAGAATAAAGTGTATTTTATAAATGAAGCAAAATAATAATAATAATGTTATTAATGAAATAGATATCCATCTATTATTTTGCTTCATTTATAAAATTCATTTTTTTCATTTCATTTTCTCTTTATTGCACACACACACAGAAAAGTAAGAAATAACAACGAAATTTTTACATAGGGGTGGGCAAAGGCGGTCTTATCGTCTAAAGCGATCTCTTCCTGACAACCTTTGAGGTATATGACAACTGAAAGGAAAACTTTTACGGTTACGGATCTACTCGCGTTTATTTTACACATTACTTTTAATTAATGTTTATCCTGACGTTTCGAACTCTTCGCAGGGTCCGTGGTCACATCACAGGGAGACTGAAGTGTTGGTCGTCTCATAATTAGTTAGTAGCTTGTATACTCTCATTTAAATATAGTCAGATGCGTTCCTCGCAGAAACGCAGAAAGAGCTTACAGTATCTTTTGGTCTGGCAGTATGGTGTTGGGGCTGGGATTTAATATTTTGTATGATGGGATCCCAGGCTGGTGGTAGATTCCATCCAACCATCTTCTCTATTGAAATTAGGATGTTTTTTAATTTCAATAGCCTCGCGTATCATCCTAGGGATGAATTGTTGTTCTTTAACGAGTATTTGTGGTTTATCAAATCTGATGTAATGGTTGGGCCCCTCTAGGGAATGTTCGCATACTGCAGACTTATTTTCGCGCCTATGCTTGACGTCGGCTATATGTTCTTTAACACGGGTTCCTATACTTCTCTTTGTTTGCCCGATGTAAGAGAGCCCACAGTCGCAGTCCAGTTTGTACACGCCTGCATCTTGAAGGGGTATGTTGCACTTGACAGGTCGTAAAAATTGGTTGATCTTCTTCGGCGGCTTGAAGATCAACCAATTTTTACGACCTTCAGTGACATATGATTTATTAAAGGCTCTTAGTCGTACCTTATGAGTGATACTTATTCATGAGGTACCACATGAGTAAATATTATTTATGTGGTCATACAAAGCTTTGTATGCATGTATGCTATTTTCAGATTACAGACAATGGAGTTGCTGTCCATTTTGTTAGTAACAATAATCTTTGAAAGATATGCTAAGTACATTACTATAAAAACAAATATTACGTAAAAAAGAGGTTTCGGTAGAACCAGCTGGAGTTGGCTCTGACCTGAGTACCCACTGCGAGTTTTATGTATTCGAAGGTTATTCGAAGAACTTAACTAAAACGAAAATATACCTAGCAAAATGTTACCTCGTTTTCCAAAATTTTACCTTGTTTTTGTGTCAAATAAAATTCGCACTGGGCATTCAGGGTTCCTACCCTAGTGCGAGCTACATTCGCTATTCGATCTCGTTATCGACAAAGAAAATTATAGTCCTATTTTTTTTTTTTCTTGTGTTATGGCTTCTGGAGTGTCTTTCCAACACACATAATTCCGCCAATGTCGAGTGATTAACGAGACACGTTATAATTTTGAATATTGGCCGGTAGAAGTAAAAAATTTATTGGCCGGTAGAAGATATGAATTAAAACTTGGTGAATTGAGTTTCTAATCTACTGAGTAGACAGCACCTAAAACAAAACACAACACATATAAAGACATCACAACACAGTTAATTATAGTTCTAATATAGCTTGATTGATTTGACAGGTGTCAAACTGAGGTGTCTAGTGCTGAGACAGTATCGATAGATATACTTTGTAAATAAATTAATAAACAGCAAAATAACAGATTACAACCAAAAACAGTAATTACACAATATTCACTGGATAAAAAGTAGTAGTTAACAGACTTAACAACAGTCCGCACAAAAAATATCATTAAAACATAACATCCATGTTTTGCTGCGAGATCCATTATACAAACAAACCACACATACGGATAATGGGGTAAAGTAATAAAAAAAGATCCCGTGAACGCCATTTTATAAAGGCTGTTTTATTTTCAATTGTTAATGTTTGATTAATTGTAGTTATACTTACGTCATAGTATAAAAGTTGAATTTTATATAAATTACGTGGGCAACTATTAAAATTTTTTTCTTGCAGCCAGACAGTTTCGATGCTACTGCAATATCGTTTACACTTTTTGAGTTAGTGCTTATCTAAACGAAGAGAGGACAATTTTTGCACCACGCCCCTTTTGTTGAAAACTCTTTTTTTACCTGGTATTCAAATTCACTGAACGATTATTTTGGAGAGAGTTTGCTGATTGCCTCAAACGGCATTTTCAGCGTCACCAGGCTTTTTTGGGGGCGGGCAGCGAGAAACTTAAAGGGTTCCTCAAGCCGTCCCCGTGCCCTACTAGATTCTCCGAGGGGTTCGGATCGGATCGGATTCACTGAACGAGATGAGCCTCGCGGGGTACGCGTACGGTTTGCCGGATGGTATGGCTGTCCTACACTAAAACCCAGGGCACCCTTGGGTGGCACATTTTATTATGTTCTCGAGAACTAAAAATCATTCACGGCCCGCCACGTTTGTTGACAACCCTATTGCTACGGTTGAGCGTAGCTATAAGAAATCTCTCTTTATTTTGTGCTTGCAGCAAAATGTTCGGATGAAATCGGATACAAATAATTAATTTACTATTAACATAAACGTTTTCAAGGTTTTAATTTATTGATGTGGAGCACTTCTTACGAATTTACTCGCGTTTCATTAACATATTATTTTATTCTTTTTTTTTGAACCCTTTAAAAGGTTAGCTCACAAGAACATAACATGTTTTCTAAGATCAATATTTTTTTTTCAAAAGCACTATTTTAGCAATAAATTCTGCTATTTCCAATATATCTATATTTAATAAGAAAGAATAGGAAATGTGTCGTAATCTAATCAATTAAAAGATTTGGTTATTTCCTATCTCTTCTCCGCTCATTGGTTACATTTATCTCTATCCAAAATACTAAATCTTATTGGTTGATTATGACACATTTCCTTCTCCTATTCGCCCATATCGTTGGTCAATACCGGGTATATTATTAAACACAAAATTTACTACGAAAAGTCAAAAACACATTTGTCACAAACCTCAGAACAATAACTAAAGCTAAGTTATTATTCTAAGTCACAAACACACACGAAATTCCTCCTGCTCAAACACGACAATCATTACAGTTCTACAGTTCATTTTATAAGTAGTTTAAATAATTACACATAATAAAAGAGTATTAAAGATATCTACCAAGTAAATAACAAAACTGTAAAAATGGCCGCGACAGCCATATTGAGGAAAGTTATGACGTTTTCATAAACCATTAATCTCGTAGGCATATTAGTCAAGTAGGTATAGTTATTAGATTATTCTCTTTATATTTTTTATCTCAAAACATGTATTTATTTAGCTTTCATATTATTTATTTTGTAATTTATTCATAAAACTATTTCTGTTGGCAATTAAACATTAAGAATGCTCATTATATATTATCGATAAGAGTCACCGCACAGCACCAAATAAAATAAAAAAAAATTCTTCTAACGCAAAAACACTTGAATAAAATGAAAAAGTCTCATTATTTCTTTATGTACATAATAATATATAAAAAGGAAAAATGACTTTTAATGACTTTCTGATATACGAGTATCAACTCACAGCCCAAACTACTATAAGATAGAAACTTGAAATTTTTCGCCTCTGTGGTCTAGTGGTTAAGACCACCGGCTTAGACCCAGAGGTCACGGGTTCGATTCCCAGCGGGGGGTACATGTTTGTGTACTCGGTATGGTTGGTGGTAGGGCATGTTTGTCCGCCTGGCTAGCTATCACCACCTTATGTAAATAATAGCGGCCGCTCGCGGTTTGACCCGCGTGCTTCCCGTTCCCTTGGGAATATCGGGATAAAAAGTATCCTATGTTTGAAACCAGTTTATAAACTACCTGTATGCCGAATTTCATCCAAATCCATCCATCCGTTGCAGCGTGAAGAAGCAACAAATATACACACATACATACACAAACTTTCGCATTTATAATATTAGTGTGATGTCGCCATAACATCAATGTTTGTAGCATTGTTGTGTTCCGGCAGCTAGAGATAAGATAGCCAGTGCCTCACAGTTGAGGATCCCTGAGGAAGTGCGCTTCCATCATTGGCCTTATCATCACTTAACATCAGGTTTTTACACATATTAAAAAATATTTTTTTGGAAATTCGCCCTTTAAGAGGGTAAATGGTGTCATGAATGGGTGTTATGAATACAGAGTTGTCGTAAGTACATTTTATTGTGTTCCGCACATAAGTACTTAAACAGGATATTTAATTGAATAGATATAGTGAAGTAACTGTTTAGGATAATGCCGTTTTCTTCCTGTTGTCTGTTCATCCTGATGCTAATTACCATCACGCACGATTTATATATATTCTCATTCTATTCAACTCTGCTAAAGGAAAAGACATGTGTTATTTTCCTAACTTATATGTATCATGTATTATAATTATAATTCATTTTATATTCATATTTCTAATTAATATTCTTTTGTTGTGTTTGTCTTGAATAAATAATGGCTATGCCAACTACTGCTCTCAAATTCTTTCTTTTATTTGTTTATTATTATCATTATCGACCTATGTGGCCGACTGATAGGAGTGCTCAGCTCGCAATTCGGAGGTTCACGGTTCAATTCCCAGGTCGGGCAAAGTGTGTACTAACTAAATCTAATCTATATTAGGACCTCAGCTCCCCTACACAAGTGGCATAACGCTAATAGAATAGAAGTGAAATCTATTGATTATTGTACGGGATAAAACGTTGTGATTACTTGCTCAGTAGTACGGGATTGACCTAAGAACAATAACTAAAGCTATACCGCCTTACAAATAAACAAAAAATAAGGTCCGAATAGTTATTCCGTGTTTTGTCCCTGTCATGTAAACGTCATTTAAAATTAGAGTAAAAGAGACTAAACACGGAATAACTATTCGGACCTTATTCTTTGTTTATTTGTAAGGGGGTTAAAATAGGTCAACGATATGTAAAAATGACGTTTAGGTCAATCCTCTTTAAACACTAGACCACAGAGGCTGCTAAAGATAAAAGACTCCTTTGTAGAATAAAATCTAAAAGTAGCCTTCCTACTTGCTGATTAGGTACATATTGTGCCAGTAGCTACTTACTAACTAAACACTTAAAATCATGCTAGTAAGTGACTATTAGCTTACTTGGTGTTCTGGAATTATCCTTGAAGTGGAGAAGGTAGATCCCGAATCCACGTGGACTTTTTAACAGACAAGTGACAGCTGATAAATGTCACTAAACGTCAGTAAACAATAAACAAAACAAAACACAAGCTGCGACTAGTCGAAACAAAACATTATCGCGGAGTTAGTTAAGACCATTCAGCAATTTAAAAATCGTATAATATTAAGTGTTTTAATTAAAAATGGTAGCGACCGACGACGGACGCGGCGATCATTACATTGCAAGTTCAGAATTTTATTTCAGAATAATTTCTACAATAAATATAAAAATATAGTTAATCTGATTTGTATTCGACTCCGTTACGAATCCAAGCAAATTACTTTCAAGGATAGAAATTGGAATGTGTGAATATTGTCTGTTTCAATGAAACCGTTATTTTGTAGTAGTGAGTTAGTTAAGCCGTTTTTTTTCGGACTTGGGTCAGGTTCTGGGTTCAATTCAATTCCTCTAGAGTAGCTAAGTGGTCCCACTTCGAACCCTTTGAGGTTTTACTCGGTGCGAGTCCTATAAAATCCACCCATTGTCTCGGGGTGGAGTAGGAAGCAACAGCAATTTCTCAAGTAAATAAAAAGGGGAGGTCAGCATGTACGACTGTGGCCTCGTAGATGGTAATACTGCCGTCCTACTCAGAATGCAGTAAGAACTGACAATAAGTAACCTCTTTGTCTTTGCTGCATTTTTCTTTAGGAAGGAAGGATAACGTAAAAAAACGCTTAAGAGCGTTTACGCCGCACACTAGCGCCACTAATGAAAAAAAACATATCTAGTAATTAGAGATAGAAAATCAAATTATGCTCAACAAACTATTTGAATGAAGTAATTTAGCATTTTTACGTCACCTAATGAACACCTTACATGTTATGGTTTAGTTAAATAAGGCGTTATAGTTAAAAGTGGCCGTAACGTCTTATTTAACTAAACCATAATATGGGAGGCGCTAGTGTGCGGCGTAAACGCTCTTAACGTCGCTCGCTACGGTTAAATTGTTTTTATGTTTCGTAGTGGCACCATGTTCTACACAGTTTTCGACGCCAGAAAAATACATCGATTTTTTTATTTTTTTTATTTTACGGGATGACAACTATCAAGCAGGTGGTCTGGGGTGCCTAGTGTGAGTTTTGTTTACTATCCGTACTCATTCGATTACGTTTACGAAAACGATAATTTTCGTATGGCATCGAAGCAGCGCCTCCTGGCGGCGGCATAGGACAGTTAAAAAAATAATCTCGTTTTTAGACCTTTGTTTCTTGGGAAAAGTTGTTCAGTTATGAAACTGAGGCCTGATTTTGCCATGAGGCCTGATCAACCACCTGCGGGTTTAAGACGGAGTGGTGGTCATATAATTAAGAACGATTTATAAAACAGAAAGTTTTTGAACAAATCATGATATATTTTTTTGTGTTTCTCTCTGAAATTATTAGGTATATTTTATTATGAAATACTCACATGACCAAAACGAAAGGAATTAGGAATTAAATGTGTAATAAAATAATGATGGATTTATCACAAAAATACCTTATTTCTGAAGAGTAACAAATTTTTTTACAAACAATGCTGGACAAATAATTAAGAACGAACATTGAATTGTTCGAGAATTTATTTCGATGAAACATAGGCTAAGTAAAAATACATTAATTATGTGAAATTTGTTAATTAATACAGTTTAAACTATAATTAATATTTCGTGGCATGTCCACGGCTCTTAATAACTGCTTTGCAACGGCGAGGCATCGATTCTATTAATTTCTTACATTTTTCAAAAGAAATTGAGTTCCATTCTTCTAAAAAAAAAAAAACGACGGGTTGCACTTCGGGAGTGCCGGCAGAAGTGAAAACTTGAATATTAACGTTGTGCATTTTTGATATTTTGGAATAGTCAGGGAATAATTTTGCACGAATTGCTTCAATTATCAGTATAAAAGTACCTACTAACATTTATGTGGTAGAATACAATATTTATTTATTGCGCTATCGTACACAATCATGACAATTTATTCGCGCAAGCGCCCTGCGCCGCCTAAACGAAACAGCAGGCATACATTTTCGCCGCGCCGTAGAAAGAGAGGGGGATACTTCTTCTCCTACTACGCCGCGCCGGCTGTCTACTCTCCATCCGTCTTACGAATTTTCGATCAGGTCACGTGTCCTGACGCGAATTTAACATTTTTTACCCATTACAAAAAAGTGTACCACGCCGCTAAAGAAGTTTTCACTTCAAAAACATTATAAAGTTCTCTCAAATTGCCGCATTGTCGATTTGATACACTTTTCTTGACGTTGCACCAAAGATTTTCGATTGGATTTAGATCTGGGCTGTTAGCTGGCCAGTTTAAGACAGAAACTGATTGTGATTCGAGAAATTCCTTTACTAAGCGTGCCGTATGTTCAGGATCATTATCGTGCTGAAATGTCCAAATTACCGGAAAAATCTCTTCAGCGTAAGGTAACATTGTTGTTTCTAATATATTTTTGTACAGAAGTTCTACGAGCTTAATAAGTCCGATTCCGTGACCAGAAAAGCACCCCCAAATTTTTACATTTCACCGCCATGCTTTAAAGACCTTAGTCTTTCTTATGAATTTAGGGTCCAATGCTTTTTCAAAGGACGCCGCACGTAACGTTTGCCATCAGGGTGCCTAGTGTGAGTTTTGTCTACTATCCGTATTCATTCGACTGCGTTTGCGAAAACAAAAATTAATATGGCATTGAAGTAGCGCCTCCTGGCGGCATACGAGAGGGGTTAACATTTTGCCACACAAATTCTCGTTTTCGTTAACGTGGTCGAATTGTGAATGAAACTCGTACTTGGCATCCTGAACACACTCTGTTTACTTTGGTTTCATCAGAAAAAAGAACAACTTCCACTGTCAAGCTAAACAGTTTTCATACTTTCTTGCAAATGCAAGATGGGCTTGCTTATGGCACCCAGGGTACCTTTCTTGCTATACGTCCGTGCAACTTTTCTTCTACCAAACGTCTCCGAATAGTGCGTGCTGAGATCGCTGAAGGGTTGTTTTCTCCAAAATATGCTTTTCTTATCTCGTTAGACCCCTTAAAATGATCTTGTCTTGCCAAACGAACGATATTTATATCATCTCGTCGCAATGTCGTTCTCTGTTTAGACGCGCGCGGAATATTTGAAGTCGTTTGATACATATTAAAATGTTTTACAGCATGGTAAACCCATCGTTTTCGAACAATGCAGATGATCAGCTATCTTTTTGTACGACCAATTCTTTTGACGAAGTTTTATTATGACTTCCCTAGTAGATTTGTCGCAACTTTTATTTTCACCCCATTGTTATTTTACGTAAAAATATCGTTTCAATAATAATAATTAACTAAATGGCGCCAATATAATACTAGACGTGACATAGACACAGTGTTAGATATTAAAATTTTAATAAAATAAGAAACTGTTCAGCGTTCTTAATTATGTGGCCAGGCAGTTAGTAGTAGTCATGTTATAAACAGTATAAAGTTTATTGGATGCAATGACCTTCCACCTAAGGTCATTGATTGGATGTATAGAATTTATCCGTTTTGTTTTTTAATTAGTTACGAGTGTAAATGAATATAATCGATAGTATGAAAACATTTTGCAATGGCACAAAAATGAATAAAACATGTGCAAGGAGGAATTATGCAAGTGTGTTTCAAAAAAATCTTGTATTATATGACCACCACTGTAAGTGAAATAATATTTATAAGTATCCTACCTACGTCACAGAAAATTGCCCATTTTGCAAAGTGTATAAGGAAACCATAGTTGATCGAAGAATGGAACCAATAAAACAACTTCCAACGTGCTTCCGACAGAGAAGTCGGCGTAACAATACTCGTAGAAAGAAAAATAAAATTTGGGGAACTTAAAATCGATCGTCTTTTTAAGGATTACAGCATTAAATTATGGCAACCCCCTAAAAAAATGCACCAATTTTCGTCGAATATGAATAACGATGATCAATTATTCATGTCTTTATGTTTATCAAATACACTATTGGATATTTTGACTCAATCATAATTATTTTCGAAAACACCACAAAAAATCACTATTGTTGAAATTACAACCAAATTGTTTAATTTATTTGCTTGGAAACCACTCAAATACATTGAAAACATTTCGTAATTTTGTAGCTGCATGTTTTTGATAACTAATTTTATACAATATCTTTTTTTAAATACTTTTTAGATTCTATTAATTTACGGTTTCTGGCGCTACGTAATTTCGACCTTATGACAGCGGCAGCGGCAGCGCCAGTAAGAATCAGTCTTCTTGAACGTTCACAACACGAGGTGTCGTCATAAATCGCCTACAAAGAAAGGCCGAGTGGATCAGCGCTAGGCCCGACAGTTGTAGTTCCTGGGTTTAATTCACAGATCGCGCAAAGTGATTATGTTTCGGATTTGTCGACGCATACATACCTACTTGTAGAACGTATTTTACTTCTTTTTTTTAAATCGCACTGGGCCGCGTGGTAGTTTATATCCATAGGGAAGGCTCGTGCCCCAGCAGTGGGGACATTAAAAAATGAGCTGATGATGATGACGATGATGAAGCCAATACTGTCCATTGTAGCGATGAGTTGATTTTAATGAAGAAGGCTTTACCTATCATTAGCAGTGGTAAAATATTAAAACTAATCAAGTTTTTTTTGTTTGCTGATTGCCTCAAACGGCATTTTCAGCTTCACCGGGCTTGTTTGGGGACGGCGAGAAACTTAAAGGGTTCTTCAAGCCGTGTGAAACGAATCACCTTCGGAGGTTTTCTAGAGGGAACAACGGCATCACGCACTAGCCCGTGCCCTACTAGATTCTCCGAAGGGTTCGGATCGGATCGGATCAGGGGCAAATCAAGTACATCATCGTTATTACGAATTTTAAAATAACGAATCTCAAACACAATTCCGAATGATTTAAAATATGTATCTAAATAATGTATTATTTTTTACTGTGAAGTCACAATAGTTTCTAAAGTTTTTAATTCCGCATTTTAAAACCATCATCATCTGATAATATGACCGGCCCACTGCCACTTCAGTCAGCTTGCTGATTTAGCATTTTAAAATGACGAGTTTTAATACATCGAACCATTTAAATGTCGACTCAAATACACGAAATATCATTAATACGAATTCCGATAACTTAAATAAAATTCCAAAAATTGTAATAGACCTATACTTATTGCTGTTTATTAATTTTTTATTTTTTATTAAGTATGAAATATTATACCTTTGTGTTTCATAAGTATGTTACAACTCCGCTTCGTTTGATACCAATCTAACCCAATCTACCAATAGTTGTCACACCACTAATTGATTTTGTTTGTAATTTGTAATTGCAAGCAGGCGTACAACATGCTGCATGCAACATTTTGCATGGAAGCAAGCAAGCATGCTGCATGCAAGCAGGAATAATGTTTTCGTAGCAATTTCGCTATGGTGTT
Source organism: Eudonia lacustrata (assembly GCA_947562085.1). Lineage (NCBI taxonomy): Eukaryota > Metazoa > Arthropoda > Insecta > Lepidoptera > Crambidae > Eudonia > Eudonia lacustrata. The sequence goes on along the minus strand of OX387329.1, from coordinate 14,761,592 downwards.
TTATGTTTTCTTATTTTTTATTTTTTTTTATTTGGATAAAAAACAATGTTGAATACAATGTTGCTTAGTATTCTAAGCAACATTGTATTCAACATTATTTTTTAACATACATACATACATACATACATACGTACATAATAGTAGTATTAATTTCAACACCAGCATCAATTACCACAACTTAAATTTACATTTTAGACATTGAGAGTGATATTAATTACTGCAAAACAAACTGAGTACTATCTAAACGTATTTAACATTGGGATTATATCAAAAATATATTATATTTTACGAAAATATTAAACTATTCAAAAGAGAATACACTCGAAAAAAACAATTTCTTGACTATAGTACCTATACAGGTTGAAGAGTACCTATACATTAACATTTAAAAAACATGGCCATTAAAAAAACTACTTAAATAATTAAATGAAACTAATTAAATGAATGATTCCCTGTGTGGTGCCGGGGATAAAGAATTGCACCACCCCATCTCTTCCTGTGGGTGTCGTAAAAGCCGACTAAGGGACCATTCCAGAGGATGGGCAGCAGCATCTCTCTGAGGTTACCCTCAACCTACTGCGATCGCCAACCCGCCTGCCAAGCGTGGCGATTACGGCAAATACCCCTCATATCCTTGGGGGAGGCCTTTGTCCAGCAGTGGACGTCTTTGGCTGAGATGATGATGAATTAAATGAAACTAATTAAATGAAACTTAACTAAGAATAACTACTGCGCAATGTTTTCAGCAATATTTTTTTTTCTTCGCCAAAATGTCAATTATATTTCATACATAATCTAGTGGTCCGCTCGCGACTTCGCCCGCTTAAGAACACCCGTAATCCCATGATGGACCCCTGTTGCAGCGCCACCTACCGGGTCCAATTGTAAATCTAAACAATTCTCGAATCCAATTGAACACACACAAAAATTTCATCAAAATCGGTCCAGCCGGTTAGAAGGAGTTCAATTACAAACACACGCACAGAAGATTTATTTAAATAACTAGCTGACCGGTGGACTTCGTACCACTTTGACAGTTTCCATGACAACAAAACAAACAAATCATTCGTCCTCTTAAGAACACCCGTATCCCATGACTGGTAAAATAAGCGAAAAAATTAAACGCGAACATTATAAAACGCTTTATGAAAAATCGCTACATGAAAAAAGACGAATAAGTAATTAAATTTGCGATATGAAAGAACGCGATGTGAAAATTCGCTACTATGAAAAAATGCTTTTGTGAAATTTATCGAACAAATCCCCCATAGCAGCACCACCTACCGGGTCCAATTGTAAATCTAAACCATTCTCGAATCCACTTGAACACACACAAAAAAACCATCCAAATCGGTCCAGCCTTTAGAGGGAGTTCAATTTCATAAACACGCATAGAAGATTTATATATCTATATTAATATAATATAGATAATATAAATTACTTATTATTATTATTATTATTATTGACCCCAGAGCTAGCAGCTACTTGGGCCAGCGAATAAGCAGCTATCCAACGTGGCAATGCTGCTAGCTTACTGGGCACTCACCCTGATGGGGATGATTTGGGGATTTAATTTTAAGTAGTTTTATTATTATCTTGTTTTTGTCTTTGTGTGTAAACAAATAAAGCATAATTATATAATATTATAAAGCTGAAGAGTTTGTTTGTTTGAACGCGCTAATCTCAGGAACTACTGGTTCGAATTGAAAAATTCTTCAAATTCAAATTCAAATTTTTATTTGCTATTCTTGGTGTAGGTACAATAGATCTTAAAGCTAAACATCAGTTCACACAAGAACCCTGCAAGGGCACTGCAAATATTAAATGCTTAATATTAGAATGAATACATAAATAAATTAAATTCACATTTTACATTTTAATTAAAAAATAATAATAATTATATAATAGGTAAAAGTTTATTAATTAATAAGAATATACATTAATAACTTTAATTTTGTATTATTCAGTCAGTCATGTGTCCTTATCAGCAAAAAACTCCTGCAGCGAATAATAACATTTAAATAATAGGTACTTATTGAGTTTATTTTTGAAAATTGATATTTTTTGTAAATTTCTGATTGATTCCGGAATTTGATTAAAAATTTTTATTGACATTGAAAACGGACCTGAATTAACCATTTGTAACTTAGATGAGGTATTTGCAAGCCTTTTCATAGGGCGTAAGTTTTCAGGACGAGAATATTGTGGAAACCAGTGGATATTATTTTTAACTAAAGAACATATTTCAGATATATACATATAGTGAAGTAAGTGTTAAAATATTATATTTCTTGAAGTAATCTCTACAACTAGTCATGGAGTCTATGTTGGCAAGTATTCTGATGCATTTCTTTTGCAGCACAAATATTTTGTTCAGGTCAGTACTGTTACCCCAGAGCACAATTCCGTAGCGGAGCCAAGCGTCGGCGTATGCGTAGTAGGCGCAGGTTGCTGTTTTTAGATCTGTGGTTTTTTTGAGTTCTCTGAGTGCGTATGTAAAACTTGTTAATTTACCTTCCACTTTGCGTATATGAACCTTCCAATTTAAGTTTGTATCTATATCAATTCCTAATAAGCAGTGACTGCTTACGGTTTCCAATGTTATATTATTATGTTCGTACTGAATATTTAAGGGACGCTTTTGATAGGGCCTAAATTGAATAAGTTTAGTTTTCTTAAAATTTATTTCAAGGTTGTGGTCATGCAGCCAACTTGTTATAACTCTTAAATTTGAATTTAGTATTTGATGTAAATTTGTATTATTTTGACAAGAGAGAACGAGGGAAATATCATCAGCGAACAGGATAGATGGAACATTTAATTCATTTGGCAAATCATTAATATAAATTAAAAACAGCAAACAGCCGATCACGCTGCCTTGGGGAATAGACTGACTCAAATAAGTTTCTCTAGACCTAACTCTTTTTATCGTTCCAGTTTGAAAATCATAAAAATCAACGTCGATGTATTGAATGCGTTTTAGCACATTGGACCAACGCATCGATACTCAAAGAGCTGAAGATCACTAAGAGATTATCTACCATCTGCCTTCGAAGGATCCTTGAGTTTTTCGGGCATATAGCCAGGAAAAACGGGGACAATCTCGAAAGACTGCTCATCACTGGCAAATTAAACGGCAAGAGACCAAGAGGTTGCAGCCCAATCCCAAGTAACACAAACGTGCTGAATAAAAGTTGAGTAAGAGCAATCATTAAGAATATAAGTTGAATACAAGCTGAATAACATCTGAGTACCATCTATTCAGATTTTATTCAAACAAAATAGGCCCCAAATTAAAATGCTTAAAGCTTAATAACGTCTGAGTAACATCTGAGTAGCAGCTTAGTAATGGTACAATTATCTTAATAACTTCTGAATAACAGCTGATATTGCTTTTATTAAGCTCTTACACCTCAAATATTCAGTTATGTCGAATTGGTTAGCTAGTTATTCAGAATTTACTCAGCATTAATTTCTTGTTAACAATAATACAGATATTTTTCATACAAATCGTAGAAATAGATGACAATCAGTTAGACATTTTTATGTTGGTGAGTGATTATTCACATATGATGTATGACATATGCATTCACCATGGTGAATTTATTAAAACGGTAATCAAAACTTTCATTAATTAAGTTATAGATTTACTACAGTCAGGTTAATTCTTAGTGCGCAAATTATTTTATCGTAAATAGTATATGATTCTTCCGATTATTTTTGACGCGCTGCGTGTATAATCAAGATAAGTGATTGTAAATATTATTTTCGTACATGCATGCTCGGTCTGACTAAAATACTTATGGCGGAATTTCTAATTCTAGCAATTTCAATGCAACATACGATAAATCTAATTGAAAATGTTGTAGTTGTAGGATTAAGCATTTAGGTAATCTTGGTGAATTCCTTGTTTTTTAATTATTTACAAAGATTTTAAATGGCGATCGCTTGTTTTGCTTTCATTGCTGAATAAAAGTGCACAAGAGTCTAGTTACTAAGATTTCACTTGAATAGAGTCATTTCACTACGCTAACTTCTGAATAACAATTGAATAGTTGACCACATTTCTATAATACTTCGAATTTTTAGGGTTCTATAATCGAATGAATTTTTCTAATGTGGAATAAGGTTAGCCGATACAAATCCAAATCATATATAGATATTGAAACGTATATTAGATCCATATTGTAATATCCGATATCGATGCGTGTAAAAACTATATATTTTTTGAAACACGATATTGCTGCATTGTTGCGATTTGCGATACGCTCGATTGTGTTAACATTTGTGTTATTTACAATATTTTTTAGTCTCAATGATACTATTGTGCCAGTATTCACCTTGCCCAATAGATTTTATGTGGACTTGTCTCGGTGTATTTAAATTTGTTCTTGGGTCATTAGGTAAAATATCTGGGAATCTTTTATTTAATATTACTGCTAAATCCTTTAGTGCTGCTTGTGTGATATTTTTTTCGACAGCCCATTTTGTAATATCCTCACAATACTTCAAATTTTTCATGTGTTCGGTACATTGTTCTTCTTCGATATCTGTACAGATGTCTTCAGATGCATACTCTTCGTGAATGAATTACAATTCTGTTTGATTTATTTCATGTACGGAACCCTTATTGCACGACAGCAACCCATGCTGGCTGGAACTCGGCTCATTTTTGTTCATACTATTATCACAAATCTTTTGATGACTAGAAACACTTGAACGATTGCTACTATTGATTCTTAAATATTCTTTTAACATTTTTCTTTTAATATTACCGGTTCTTTTAAGTTTTTTCCACGATTTTCGCTCCATGTTGATGCTCAACATAAAAAAATGTAGCTTACAAATAGTTTTTAACAAAGCTGATATTAAGCTATTTGCGCTAATAGAATGTACCTGTGGTCTTTAATTTGAATATGTTAGTTTAAAACATACTGTTATGCCGGTGAAAACTTAATAAAAGCCTTAAATAATAATCTTCTTTATTCAGCAGCTGAATAACTGGTAAAACATGGCATTTTGTCCAGTTTAATCATAAAACAATTAGCTCACTTTACATTTATTCAGTATCAAGCTGTATAATAGCATTATGTGATAGCTTTATTCAGATTGTTATACTTTATTCAGCAATCAGCTGATTCAAACGCTACTAGCTAAGTAATTATTGAATAATAGCAATACAGATTATAATTATTAAGATAAATGCTTCCATAGGGGCTTTTATTCAGCTTTAAGTTACCTAGAATGCGTAATGCTTAATAAAGCTTGTATAATAGTCTAACAAATATTGTTTATTAAGTTTAAAGAAATCAAGTACAAAAATACAGAACTTACTAAGCATTAAGAATTTTAAGAGCCCGAACTCAACTTAATTAAGCGTTTTGCTATTTCTAAGGCTCTTATACAAACGATATTTATCTTTGAACTGTAAAGTTTTCTATATGTGTACTGTTATCTTGCTTGTGTGTTACTTGGGATGCGTTGGTCTGATCAGATCCGCACCACCCTTGACACCAAATTTTACGATGCCCTCCACGTCGCCTCAAATAGGAAAAAATGGCGGAACATCGTGAGAGACAAACTATATCCTGGAGGTCACGACCCTCAGCATTGAGGAATACGATGCAAGGAGGGAGTCATAAAATGAATATTTATCCCAAAATTTGTCAGAAAAATTGCATATATATAGTATAGATAATATATAAAGACGATAACTGAAAAATTATCATTTAGTAATTAAAAAAACATATATTTTATTTGTAATATCTGATGATTCGAAGTTTTATTTATTCGGAATCATGAAGTTCGGATTAATAAAAATCGGTATTCAATATTTCGGAATATTTGGGTGTTCATTGATCATTGGTACTGTCGAACACTGATGCCTAGTAACAGTAGGGTAGTCCCTATGACAAATAACGACTACTAATATTTGTAAATTGCCTATTTTATTGTAATTAATATGTTGATTATTCTGTGAATAATAGTGAAGACATTTTTCCCCTTTATTTGTAAGATGTAATAGATAATGCTTATTAATTCCTATCTAAGATACTAATGTATCGCTGCTTGTCTTTGAACGTTGATAATTTTGTAATCAATCATTTTTATAAACGCAACAATAAAAAATATAACAGAACAACTTACTTTTATAAATCTGATATTATCAGTAGGTACACGACAAACTAACATAGACAGTATATTTACTTACTGTCAGTAGTCCCGAAACACCCAACCTTTAAAGCACAACGTAAACGAACAAAATATATATATATAGAGAAATACTAATTAGCCATACAGATTAAATAACAGTGGCGAGTTCAAACTGTTTAAATAGCCCCATTGTTGTCTCTTTTGTTATAAATTTTGTTCCCGTCTCATACGAGTTATAATAATATTAAGTGAAATGAAGTATACATATAAGTATACGTTAATATAAACTTTATTTCACATAATCAAAAGAGGCAAAACACGGAACTACAATAAAAATTAGAAGCTACGGGGGTTAGAATTTTGCATAACATTTGTTATGATATTTAAAATGTTATTAAATAATCTGTTTAAAAGTTTTTTAAAGTTTATTCTTATGTGCTTTTACATGCTCCAAAACAATATTAACATATAATGGATTACACAAAATTGATGGTAACGAACGAAGCATTTAATTCCGCAAATAGTAATTTAAAATAAAAAGACCACATCATCGGCATTACTAGTAAAGCGACTCGTTTAGAAATTCCTCGCAAACCCTAACAAAGTCCAAAAATTGTAAATCACTAAAGTAACTCCTATTAAGTTGATTAGGTACACATAAGTTTCAGTAATTCAACATTAGGTTACCAAAACATTTCGAGATAATGTAGGTATTACATTTTGTGTTTGTTATTGTGAACCGACTAGGTACCAAAAGTTCGGCACTGAATACTATAATGTAAAGAGTGATTTTTTAATCGGTCGTTAATAGCCCAATCCGAAATTTTGTTTTAAATTCGTCAGTAGCGAAAACCAATCAAAAGAGTCTCGGGCAGATTGTGATGAAAACTATAATCCTACCAGAAAATTGAACCGTTTACATAAAAAAACACACCTTTATTGCACTTAATATTCGATAAAAGCAAACAAAACGATAAAGATAATTTAAATTTATAATTAACATAGTATTTATTTTTAATATTTTCATACATTACGTACGTACTTACGTACTGTAACTAAACAAACAGTTCGAATTGACGCTCGATTTCCTACACATCTGAACAAACTACCTACACATCAAAAATGTCTAGGGGTTAAAGTAAATACAAGTCAAGTAAATTTTTAGCTATATTTTTTTTTTCTAATAATATTTAAGTACCTTATCTGGTTTTCTAGACTGGCTTCTTGCTCTATTTATTATGTTTTAGTAAACAATTTTATCCCTTTTATGTTGAAAAAATTAAGAAGAAATGCAATTTTAACAAATTGGGGAAAATTAGCTTACGTTAAGTCTTCCTCCCAATTTCAGTGTTCGCGAGCCCATTGTAAACGGGCCCTACGATTGTGGGGTGTTATGGGTGGAACCCTTAGCGGCCTTTGGGAACGCAGACGCACTTCGCGTAAACGATTCCGGATGGTTTCGTCGCTTATCAGCAAGCCTGAAGCGCTGTGGAGTCTTGTGGCCAACATCATAGAGGTCATGGTACGATTCCGTCGAGCAGTATTTTGGATGTACCGGTCTTGTCTTCGAGTGGTGATACGAGAGATATCGCTCAGCCACCTCAGTGATATGGTAGCGTGTCCAGAGTCGGCCAGACACTCTGTGTAATGCCAATGGCGGCAGCCACAATACGTAGCCTGAAACCAGCTTCCTACATTCCAACAACTCTCTATCTCTACATCTCTTCCCTTGTCAAATGACGCCGCCGTTTCTCCATATCGTTGCAATTTTTTTCACTTCCAGCGCAGAAATTGTACTGCTTTTGTAAAATTGCCATACCTACGCTCTTTTATAGGAATTCAGATTGACAGTTTATTATCAATATTTAATAATGTAAAAAAATGTTTTCATTCATATCGTAAAATTCACTAAAAAGAATCAATAACGATCAAAAAAAGTTAAAATATTAATTCTATAACGCAACGATACTTTAATTAAAATGTACTTGATCCCTAGAAATTTTGATGTGTTTATAAAAAAAAATGTAAAATATGATTTTAAGATACACCTCGGTGGCTGAGTGGCAAAAGCCCCTATATCAGGAGGCCCCGGGTTTTATTCCCAGGTCGGGCCAAGTGTGTTTTGGATTTTTCGATGCATAGCCCGAGCTTGTGATCACCAACCCGCAAATGGCAAGCGTGGCGATGAAGCCATTAGCTAACGCAACGCCACTTCCATCCCTTCTGGTACCCGAACATTGTCGTTCATTGTCGAACAGCGATCCCTTCTAAAAACATCATATTATCGATTGTCGAAGATTTCACGATTAAAAAATTTACTACTCTACTTTAGTGACTGTACTTGCATTTTAAAAAATGTATATGTTAATCAAATAGTCCAAAAAACAAGTTGATGGCGATAAGGAGAGTTGCGAATTAATGTCTAACAGTATAATTATATAATAATGTTAATTTTATACTACGATAAAGACGACATTTAGAAGTAACATTAATGTAAATAAAGTCACTTACATACGAATGATCTTATCTTTATGTCTGCACTTGCAAGTTTTGGGCAAATATTGTAACGGGACGGGACATCTGTTCGTTCAAAGTAACGGGTGTCGAACCCGTCAGGAGCTGAGCTAAGCATACGATGCACTCGAGAAATTTGAGAAATACATGCACATATAAGTGCACCATCCACCAAACATTCAATGTCTATAACACGACTACTCACAACAGAGTGTCACAGCCTCGAAGGCGGAGGCCCTGAGGGGCTCGATGGCGCAGTGGTTTACGCGCGGTCTGCAATTGCTAAGCTTTATATACTTTTAAAAATTTGTCATCTCGAGCTCTTATTTATTTATTTATTTGGTAATAGGTACACCAACAGTACCTAATTACACAACATTATAAGCAGTTACACTATAGGTTTCTTATTCTAATTCAGCATTGAGGTTGTAAAAGCAACAAAATTACACAACTTATTGACTATACGAGTATAAATTATTACACAAACATACACATTCCCTGTTTAAATGCGTATACAGACATACATACAAATACACACATGCAATTCAAAATCATACAAGCTATTGCGTAGATATGTTGAATAGTTTATATTTAACTTATTTAACTTTAATTTAACTCTTCACACACAGTTATTATAAGAATTGAAGTTCCCGGATCGGTACCTAAGGTTATTTTTAAAATCTTACGGTAAGCAGTGCCTTTATCTTACCTGACTTTCAGTGATGATAAGGCGTGCAAGAGCATTTTACCCTAGAATCCACAGTTAATTTACTGGCTGTCTTATCTCTAGCTGCCAAAACACAACAAGGCCACACACATTGACTTTATGGCGACATATTTAAATAAGATGGTGGTAGCTAGCCAGGTGGACAAACTCCTACCACCAACCAAACTGAGGACAAACATGTACAGTCAACAGCAAAAGTAGATGATGTTTACTAGATTTCATAATGAAGTTTCGATAGTGTAAGTCAGTATTTTCTATACAGGGTGGGGCCTGTAACACGAGCAAAAACTTCTTGTGCAGATTATTTCGAGCACTTAAAGTTACTCTTATATGGTCCGAATAGTTCAAAGTACGTCGTTTAGGAATAAATTTAATTTAAAGTTAATACCCATAATCGATGTAACTTTCATTGCGATATTATCGTTTACCGGTCGTAAAGTAACGTGGTACCTGGTGCGGCCAGGAAGTACTAATTACAAACAATCAAGACTGATCCTTATTGTAATTACGTTAAGAATGAAATAGATAATGTAAATTAATATCAAACCTCTTTATTTAATTACAGTTGAAACTCTTTTCAAGCGACAATCAGATTATTCGAAACATTCCTCAAACCGCACGTTGATAACCAAACCGTCACTATACAAAATCGGATGAAATTGAGTTAACAACGCCATCTATCAGAACTCGGCAAAATCTGTGTGTTGCACAAACCCCCACACTTTAAAAGCGAATAGTACGGCAGATGGCACTAGTGTCGTTATGGAGTTTGGAGGGGGGAGCGGCAGTTGTTGGCAGCAACAATGACATGTTTTGAGTAGTGACCATGTAGTGACGCGGACGCCGTGATAGATAAGTGGTCTCTGTGTTCAATAACGTCATTTTTAGCATAGGGACACTTTTCTATAAAACCATAAGGTAAGTAACACTAAAAATAATACGAAAAATGTCTTAAAACAAAAAGTGACAGTATTTCTGTTACATTATTTTGTTATCTGGTCCATTGCTTACACCAATATTAAGTTTATACAAAAAAATGACACTTTTCTAGTATTCACAAATTTAATAATGTTCAAAGTTTCAACCTTAGATTAAAACAAACAAGAGGGTTTCAACCAATATTGTTTCCAAACTAAAAGTCAGTGTTTCTATTATTTTCGTATTCAACTAAAATGTTTGTGTCCGCGAAGACTGTTTCTAAACACTTAGTGTCGGTATTCCTATGCTTTGCCTGTTTAAAAGGTATAATGGATTTTATTTATTTATTATCTAAGCATAAAATGACGATTTTCATTCCTTTGCAAAGTTTAACTCGCGCGAGTTCAACTTGTACTTTATTGATTAATAAACGTAGTATCACAAACATTAACACAAAAAGCATTCACCAGCTTATGAATGAGACAGTAACCCGATCCTGCTCGATGACACCAATGGAAGAAGCTGAAAATGAAGTAGTAAATCGAGTAGTTACTGAGCAAACTGACCATACAGCTGTAAATAACTCAAGTGCGAAGTCTCCGAGCTCCGAAACTAGAAGACGCCTACAAAATAGAAAATCTTCTGTCAGTTCTAGTAATAGCAACCAATCTGCCCAAGATTTCTCCCCTGCTTCTGATGATGACCCCGAATTTAAACCTAGTCCCCATAGAAAATCGCCGTCTAGTTCGTCAAGTTCATCAAGCTCGTCCAGGTCATCGAGTTCTTTAGGATCGTCAAGTTCATCGGGATCATCAAATTCATCAAGATCGTCTCGTTCGTCTTCGGATACAGATTCTAATTCCTATAATCAAGCTTCAAATCATGCTACCCCATCAAAAGTGAAACGTATTTCTGTAAAAGATCCACCGACTGGATATTTTATTAATAAATCAAAAAAACCTGTGTGTGCTTTAGAGCAAATAGCTATTATGCTTCTTCATCTGATAGTGATCATAATAACTTAAATAGGAGTTCTTCGTTGACAAATATACCAGATGGGGGCCAATTCGTTGCAGTGGAGAAAACACTGAGTCCAAGTTTCGTGCATGAACAGTTCGGTCTTGAAAATTTGACACCATCTTTACTAAGAAATGAAAATTCAAACAAAGAATTCATTGAAACAAATCAGGAGCTGGTGCAACAATTTATAACCCACTGTCGCTGAAAGACCTGGCATTAAAACGACTTAATACTACGACACCAAATAATAACATTACACCTGAAATCATAAACACTGAAAGTAACTCATATAAACACATAAACACTGAAAGTAACTCACTCAATGTACACACACGAAAACTGAGTTGATCTCGTAGAAATGATTTTTTTTTTTTTTTACTTCTAATTGAAACTGTGATTACTGTGTCTGATTACTGTGATTTTAATTTGATAGATAGGTAACTAGTCGTTTTTCGTCCTAAGCTAAAGTACTATAAGAAGCTTTGTAAGAATTTCCAATTAAGTTTATAAAAATATACGACAATAATTAATATTAGCTATTGTATGTCATTTTGTATGTTGTAATGGGTCTTACATATTTTTTTCTTACTTAAAAGTGATAATTATTGACGCATTATTACAAAACTGAAATAATGTGGCACTAGTATGAAAGTGCCGTACATAAGATATCGATTGTTAAAAAGTCGTTATAACTACCGTTGGTACCACTTTTAAGCGAAATTGTTACAATTATAAAGGTTATAAAAAATACTGATTATTCTGTGATGGCTTTATTCAATAATTCTCATTTTTAAATCTATTATCCTCAAATTTGTATGAAAATAGAGACATTTATACCTAAATTAATATAAAAACACTGGCATTCTTTTATCTGAAAACTGACACTTTCTCAATTTTTGTGGAAAAGTGACACTATTATCGAAATTTTTGAATCGAAAAAAAATAAAAAAAATGATAATTTGATAGTTAATTGCATTCCCGTGAAAAACAAGCCAGCTACTACCATCATAATAAAAAATCAAATCAATTATTTAAAATTTACACATTTTGTCAACGTTTTTAAATTTTGGAACTTTAATTGCTCTTCCTGAAAAATTGACTTTTTTGTATAGTGACCGTTTGGTTATCAATGTGCGAAACGTTATAATGACAATGTCAAGTTGGTAATTTAAAAATTACATAACAAGAAATAAATAAAAATATTGAAAATGCCAAGAATAATTTACGACGCTCGTGAATGCTATTAATTTATGGTGAAGCAGGAGGTAATGCTAGTTTAGCGCTAGATTTGTATCGCGAACGCTACCCGAATAAGAATCACCCAAGGAATGGTCGTGTAATCACCAATGCAGTTCAACGCGTGCGAGACAATCAGCCTGTGACACAAGCGGCGAAACCAGCTGGAGTTCCGGGTGCAGTTGTTAGACCGGCGTTAAAACGAAGAATCCTTCGTCATTTTCGTCAACGTCCTACGACGAGAACTAGAAAAGCAGGTCGTGTGTTTAATATTAACCGTCGTACCGTGAATAAGGTTCTGAACCGGGCGAAGCAGCATGATTACAAATTTCTTAAAGTGCAAGTTTTATTGGCACGTGACTACCCAGTGAGATTACACTATTGTAACTGGTTGTTGGCACAGTGTCGTTAAGACGTAAACTTTGTGCGTAATGTGATATGGACTGATGAAGCAACTTTTACCAACAATGGCCAATGGAACCGAAAAAATACGCATTATTGGAGTAGAAGTAACTCTCACGTAATGAAACGAGATCTCCCGATCTTACATGCTTAGATTTTTTTTGTGAGGAGCTATTAAATACTACGTCTATTCCATGGAAATGGACACAGTTGAAATGTTAGGAAACAGAATCTAGGAGGCGTTTGATGTTGCACGCTTAACTGATTTTTCTACACTCCGCCGAAACACGATTTTGCGTTATGGCGCGTGCATAAGAAGAAACGGTGAACACATAGAAAACATGTTTAATTAGGTACAGTACTGGTAAACTATGTTGTGCTAGAGCTAAGTAATAAATACTTATCCTTTATCTTTGCTTTTTAATAGTTAACAAATATTTTTTAAGTCTCTAACAAGCTACTTGAAATACAATAAGATATGGTAAACACTAATGCAATAGATATCGTCGTAGGTTATTTTTCAATCAATTAATTAGTGTGCTTTGCAAGTTACCGTAGAAAAACTGTGATATCAGCAAATAGTTCATGTCAAATAAACTATCAGAAAAGTTTTTGGCGCTACATCAACTAAATGTCAGTGAAGAGTTTTTTGATTAAATTAAATGTTTGCCGTCCATTGCTGGTGGGATTAATTTTGTTAGGGATGATCCACTTTTTTTTAAATAATTTTGAAGGACTAAAACCACTAGGATATGAATAGTGGTAACTGAAAATGCCTATATTTAAAGTTTTTGCTCGTGTTGCAGGCCCCACCCTGTATAACTACAGTCAAAGTCTGCAGGTACTAGTAGACACTCGAAGGTTTTTCTATAAGCGTTTCAAAAGTTTTGATTTTCATACTGATTACATATTTTGAAACTTGACCAATTATCAGTTATCTTTGCTGTTGACTATACTACCCACTGGAAATCGAATCCGGGCCTCTGGGTTTGAGATCGGTAGTCCAAACCACTAGACAACATAGTCAGTTCAGTCAGTTCAGTTCGGCGCAGGTCTGACTGGAGCAGTGTGACCATGAAGACAAATCGGTGGTTTGTTCTCGATTTAATTTATTAATATTATTTTTTTTTTTTTTATTATTATTTTTTTTTTCGATAGTGGAGCAAATGCCTGGTAACGACACACGAAGGGAAAACTGGGACCAATTTTCAGTTAGGTGGTGAGGGTAGTCGTCACATCCAAATCGTGCAACTATGTTTAGTTCCGTGCTATCTTGTGGCTAGAAAAGGAGGTTGGAGTGCGACAAATGGTTGACACTTAGTTTTTATTTTTTGTATTGTTATGTCAAACGGTCATCAGATAATCGGTGATCAAAAAAAATCTTTGAGTCCTTTATAAAGTCACTCACTACATTACCTCAAATATGACGTCACAAATCTGGTGACACCTTCGAAATAACGAAAGAAAAGGGACAATCGATCTCTTTCCAATACATTACTTAGGTTCATTAGTTAAAATAGTACGAACTGATGAATGAGTGTTGCTATTTTAGTCCGGTTTCTATAGCTTTAGTTATTATTCTGAGCTCGAAACAGCTCGAGACAGTCCAAGCACAGCTGTTGCGACTTGCGATGCGAGATTCCGTGTCCGTGAGAGGTTGTCTGTGTGTGTGTTGCTCGCGCGCGTTTTACTAGTGATCGCCCAGTGGTCGAAATTCGACCGTAATTTTATTAAGCTGCATGGATTGTATCCTAAGTTATGAAAAATTTTAAAAGATAGAATGTGAGTTTGGATTGTCATTGACAGATTTCGGCCGCTCCTCTTCCATTTTTGAAATTTTTGAAAAGAGTATTTATACGTGTGTGTGTGTATTTGCGTGTATGTCAAATACATGGTAGTGTGTGTAATGTTTGTTTAATTGATTTAATGTACTTTTATGCATAATTAAAAAAATATATTAACATTCGGATAACCTTCTCTATATAAACTATAAGTGTGCGAAATTTCATACTCCTCCGATCGCGCAATTTTCGTAAAAAAGGGGTACAAAGTTTTTGCTTCACGTATTCATATATAGATGAAGCTTGTCTTGCCACTTCCCTTCCGGCCCCAAGCGTTCATGTGAGCCAAGAGCCCTTATCTGTCCTCAATCCAATTCTAAATTTTTCCACAATTCTTTCACCGTCCATGCAACCAAATTGTGGAATAAATTGCCTGCCAACATTCGTGAGAGTCCATCGGTGGAATCATTTAAACATATGTTGAAAGATCACTACCTTTCCAACACTGGTAATCAGTAACGTCATATATAATTGTACATGTACATGTACATACACACATTCACATACGTGTATGTACGTGTGTATGTATATACATTATGATTATATAATTTAAGTATGTATATGTATCAGTAATTAGTTCGTAGAATAGTCCCGCAAACTCTCGCTTCACACCACAGCCAGGGTTGGCTGGAAGAGATCTCTTCTAGAGATAATCTCACCTTTGTACCTATATGTCTTGTATAACGTCTGTTTTAATGTGTGTTGTGTGAATATTTTAACTGCAGTATCCTTATTTGGTGATTGAACGCAGTTGTAACACGGGCCAAAACTACTGCCCGTCATCATCATCATCATCAGCTCATTTTATATCCCCACTACTGCACGAGCCTTCCCTATGGATGGATAGGGAAGGCTGCTGCCCGCCTGTTTGCAATGTGCCTGCAATGTTTCAGCTCCTGACCCGCTGTGTTCTGTGCTATAGAGACTTTAAAATAAAAATTTAATCTTCCAAAACATTATCAAGTTGTTTAGTAACACTAATTTGCATGTACAACTCACTCACTGTCATAGAAGAATTAGGCAGATATGATAATAATATGGTGTGTGGCACGAGTAATCGACTTCCGTCGCTGCGCGCGCTTCAACATTAGTTAATAACATGTTTGGGTATAATTAGGTGCGGCGATGCCGATATTCCTTTATTACCAAGTGCCTAACAGTTTGTTAAGCCCTATTATTACCGTGCTTCGGATGGCACGTAAAGCCGTTGGTCCCGGCTGCATTAGCAGTCGTTAACAACCAACAATCCGCACTGGGCCCGCGTGTTGGTTTATGGCCTGTTCTCTCTATCCATCCATAGAGAAGGCTCGTGCCCCAGCTGTGGGGACATAAAATGAGCTGTTGATGATTGGGGTTTAGCCCTTTAATTATTATGTTGTTTGAAAATATATGACATTGTTTAATGTTTAGCACAAGCATGTGATGTAAGTTTACAAAATTAGGTACTAAGTATACTTACTCTTAATTATTTGTTTTATAAGACTAATTTTACATATTTTCGGTATCGTATACAAACTTTAGAATTCTAACTCTCCCAACAAATAAACCAGTTTTACTAAAACTTTCTATTAAGGAAAATACCGAGATCTTGACAGTTAATGAAAAACAAAAAAAATGTAAACTGGAAGAGATGTCTACCACAGAATAATCATATACGTTGGTATCTTAATCTTACGACAGCACCGATTGCTAACGATTGCGACAAAAGTTAGCATACTAAATAGTGCGGGGAAGCTACACGGTAGAGATACTATATTTTATTTTTTGTTTTTTGCTTAAATTTTAGAAAACAATGCACTCATAATTTATAAAAGGTAAGAAACCTAAGATACAAATATTACTGCAACGGAATTTTTCTTCAAATAAACAACATAATAAGAATCGATAAGCTACGATGAAAATAAGATGTAATGCTACAGATATAGGAATCGTAGCCGGATAGATCTACGTGCTCACGCGCTACGAAATCCAGAGATGCCATTTATTGTTCATGTTTATGTAAAACATTTAAGGATATAAAATTCAGTAAAATGGGGTTGATTGCAGGCTGTTATTAATGTAATTATTAACCTCCTGTAGTCTAGTAGTTAAGACCACCAGCCTCAGATCCAGAGGTCCAGGGTTCGATGCCTGTGGGGATACATGATTTATTTATTTAAACTTTAGCAACATAAATATTACATGGCGGACTAAATGCCTGAGGCATTGTTAGGTGCAATCAAGATATATTATAAATAATTTAAATGTAAGTATTAATACATGCATAAATATTATATAAACATAAACATATATGTGTATTGTAAATACGTAAACTACAATAAATAAACATACATAAAATACATAGTTCTAATAGGACGTTATTGAGATGATTCTGCCATGATTCTATCAAACAAGAGCTCACGGACTTTCTTTTTAAAAGCGTCACGACTCGTAGCCATCCTGATTTTGAGAGGCAGCGCGTCCCGCAGGAGAATAGATTGAAGGAAGAAGATTGTACCTGGTTTGGTAAGTGGTCTCATAAATAGCCAGTCACTCAGTGGTTGACTACTCTGGGATAAGTGCGATTCCACCTTCATCCTTATTATCACTTAATAGCAGGTGAAACGAAGGCCAAGGCCAAGGCCTAACGTTATAGATCAAATATTATTATAACGGGATTATTACCATGTTTTTGGTTGTGTTTGAGTATCCGATATTTGACGATAGTGACTTAGGAGACAGTGGTACTTACGAGTTTAGAAAAAAACGACTAAGGAAGAGGGTAGACCGTTTTGTCTGCTCATAATCACCCACCCGCAATAACTTCAGTACATCCGTGATCGTGGCGCATGCAACTGTGCCGCAAAAACATGGTAATAATAACCCCATTAATTAATTTATTTATTTTTTTATTTTTTTTATTCGGGATAACAACAGCTTATATACTAAATGTTTTACACATATGTCTAATCATAAGGAAGCCAATAACAGTTATCCACATTTTTTTTTGGAAAAACAGATTTATGTGTCTTTATAAAAAGAAAAAATTATAGCATGCATCAAGAACACAACCATCTAATTATAATTTTATGCTAATACAAAAACTTACTTGCAAAATAAAATCAGTAACAGCATCTATGTTATTATAATACATTATGCACATATATTTAAATATACAATATTTGTTATTTACTACAATATTTATTATTTGTTACAATATTTGATAATGTTCTTTAAAGGAGTGTGATGGTTTATGGTAAAGAAATTAAAATCTTTAAATCTCTAAAAATACTTTACTTATATTATATTTAACTCGTCTTACCTATATATTTCTAGTTGTAACAAGTCTTAATTAGCACCAACCTATTAATGACACCTATAAGTACACCTAGCATGCAGTAACAAATGTTGACTTATGATTACAACTGCACCATACATGCATGCCTCACACGCATTACATTAATACCAAATGCTAAAATGGATAAATTAGCTGATAGCGTAGCGAAAATATAAATAAATTTAAAAACAACAGGAAAACTAAACAAATAGTAACACCAATCACTATGACTATGGTTTAGCAACCAGAAAAACCTGACCCAAAAATACTTGCTTTAGGTGGCAAGGCATAAATTGTACCGGTTCGGTACCCGTATCAAAATTAAGTATAAGTTTGAGCGGGAGTGGCAGTCGCATGTTAAGTAAGTGCTTACCTAGCCCTGCGACTGAGTCTTGGGATCGTTTATAGTACTCTAAGGAGTAAACACTAGGCAAGCACTAGTTATATGGTTATTTTACGGTCAATTAAATAGCAGGGACGGATTGCTTCTCTAACTATTGTTTGACATTAAATAGCCCTGAATTTCTTTTTTGAAGGACTGTTTAGATCCAATAAATGGATCTATGTCAGAAAACAAAGTATTGTACGTTCTAGCAATCCGGGTGAAAACAGCGTTCTTGCCGTAGTTAGTGGAGTGAGAAGGTATGTTAAAGAGAGCGGTGTGTCTAGTACGGCGCGCAGGGACGCAGAGGGATACATGACTAATGATTTCGGGACAATCAAAACGACCGCGCAGCACATCAAATAGAAGACACCGGTCCAGCATTTGACGACGCTCAACCAGAGTGAGCAGGTTAAAGATCCTGCAGTTTTCAATATAGCCTAAAAATGGTTTATTAGATTTAAAGCTGAGGTGTTTGATAAATTTTTTTTGAATCCTTTCAATACGGTTTGTGTGGATTTTATAGTGAGGTGACCATATAGGACTAGCGTACTCCAAAATGCTTCGTACGTAAGCGTAATAAACTACTAGGTTGCATAAAGGGCTCTTGAACTGCTTACAGGTCCTGGTTACAAACCCTAAATTACGGTAAGCTTTATTAACAGCCTTTGAAATGTGGTCAGCCATTAGCAGTTTTGAGTCTAGGAATACTCCCAGGTCCCGCACGATCTCGGTCCGTTCGATCAATACATTATTAAAGTGATAAGAGGAAATTAATGGGTTTTTTTTGCGAGTGAAACTGATGCACTGACATTTACCTATACTGACTGTGATTCTGTTTTCAGTGTAATATACATAGAGTTTGTTTAAATCTTTTTGCAGAAGCTCACAATCAGCAATAGAGCGTATACGCATTTAAATCTTTTTATCATCTGCGTACATTATGTGATTAGCGCTGCTAAAGCAGGTATTTATGTCAAAAATATAGGCATTGTAGAGGAGAGGACCGAGATGCGAACCCTGGGGCACCCCAGAGGGTACTGAAATATAATCTGACTTGTAGCCTCCCAACACAACTGCTTGAGACCTGTTAGTGAGATATGAGCGAACCCATCGAAGTAAGTCACCGTGTATACCTAGGAATTCAAGTTTGCGGAGAAGGATGTCGTGGTCCACACGGTCGAACGCCTTTTCGAAATCCGTGTAGACCACATCAACCTGACCACCGTTCTCCATTTGATTAATAACATAATCAGAGAAGAGCGCAAGATTTGAAGTAGTAGAACGTCCCTTCAAGAATCCATGCTGTGTATTAGGTAAACCACGTACAATGGTATGATAAATTTCGTTATGGACAATTTTTTCTAATAATTTGCTCATTGTATTTAAGATAGAAATAGGGCGATGATTTTCAATTGAGGAGCGTGAGCCTTTTTTGTGGATAGGGATAATTTGAGCTTGTTTCCAGATGTTTGGGAAAACGCATTCGTTGAGAGACTTACGAAAGAGAATCAAAATTGGTAAAGCGAGACTGTCAGCACACGACCGAAGAAAAATAGGGGGAATCCCATCACAGCCCGGGCCTTTTGATATGTCCAGTGAGCGCAAATGTTTTAATACTGTTTCAAAATTAATGTCAATATTTGAGAGTACCTCGTTGCTCAAATGCGTACTATAGGCAGGGACACGGCGGCAAGTGTTATCAGGATTAATAAAGACGCTTTGGAAAAACGTATTAAAGGCAGTGCAAATATCTTGCCCATTGCTGAAGCACTCGTTGCCCAATTTAAACTCTTTAGGGTAATTAGAACCACGTTTTTTTGCTTTGACATATTTTCAGAAATACTTAGGGTTGTGCCTGATGTATTTTTCAGCGTTATTAGTAAAGAAGGAAGAGCACTGCGCTTGAACACGTTTCTCCCTGGCTCTAAGAAGGGAAAACTCGTCATAATCCAGTGGATTTTTAAAACGTTTCCATTTTTTGTGCATTTTAATCTTCTCGCGATTAATCTTAATAAGCGCAGAACTATACCATACGGGGTATCCTCTTGCGCTAGAGGGTTTTCTGAGTGGAATGTGTAACGTTAAACATTCATGCAATATACTGTAAAATGAGTCAAGAGCATTCTCAATGGATTTAGATTCAAAAATGTCAGTCCAATTCTTCGCCTTTAAGAAATCGTTAATTTTGTCGTAGTTACATTTGTAAAAATTAAATCGAGGTGTGGAACATTCTTTTAGAGGTGAAATGTGTAGATCAAGGACGGTGATAATGAGAGAGGGATGATATACGTCTTCTTTAATTATTGGGTTGGAGCAGGTCTTCACGGTTAATGGAAGGTTACAAAAACACAGATCGAGTGTTCTGCCCTTAGAGTTATGTGCAAAATTGTATTGATGTAGCCCCAAAAAGGTTAGGTCATCTAAGAAGGAGGTAGCTGTATCTATTATTGCGCCAGAACTAGAATGCGAACAGCTGTAAAAATTATTACTCCAGGTTATACAAGATAGATTAAAATCGCCAATTAACAAAAAATTATCTGACGGATGTAGGTTAATAAAAAGTTGCAAATAATGTTTTAAGTTTTCAATACGTATTTGCAAATTATTAGGATCAGGGGGTATGTAGGCAACAATAAGGTGAAGATCGACTGATGACTGCAAAGAGCGAGCCGGTATAGATACGCATAAAGATTCTATATCATCGTTGCAGGCCCATTCGGGTCTAACATTCACGCTTAGTCCTTTTTTAGCACACAACATCACACCGCCACCAGTTTTTTTGTTTGTCGCTTGTAAGTTGCGATCGCATCTCAACACATCATAGCGAACATCACACAGCTCTGAGTCCAAAATGTCGTCTTGGAGCCATGTCTCAGTGAATAAAAGAATGTCGTAGCTACTGATTAGAATATTATTAGATAATTCGGAACATTTCGTACGCAGCCCCCGTGTATTTTGATAATACATATTTAAATTACTATTTAATAGATCAAATTGTAGTTTAGTTCTTCTTGAACTACATAAAATGGAGCTCAATGGCGTAGTGGTTAACGCGCCCGGTCTGCGATTGCTGAGGTTAAGCGACTTTCGCAAAGGCCAACATTTTGGGTGACCAAAATTTTATCATCTCGAGCTCCTCCGTGCTTCGGATGGCACGTAAAGCCGTTGGTCCCGGCTGCATTAACAGTCGTTAACAACCAACAATCTGCACTGGGCCCGCGTGGTGGTTTATGTCCCCCTCCCTATCCATCTATAGAAGGCTTCGTGTCCCAGCAGTGGGGACATAAAATGAGCTGGTGATAATGATCAAATATCTCAATAGAATCGCGCTCTATAAATTAATCAATTAAAGATTAAAGAGATTTAAATTGACATGTTAAGGTTGATTAGTGCTGCGTCCATTATCTTATTTCACAACCACAATACTTATTTACGGATTATAGATATAATCTGCCACTGCAAATAATAGACATTGACTTATTCAATCAATGATTGATTGTTACCAAACGATTTGCAACATAATGTTACTATGTGAAGATGATAATTTAAATTGTCACATATTTTTACTGCCCAAAATAAATAAATATCCTACTAATATTATAAATGCGAAAGTTTGTGTGTGTATGTATGTTCGTATAGTTGTTGCTTCTTCACGCTGCAACGGATGGATTGATTTGGATGAAATTCGACATACAGATAGTTTATAACCTGGAATTACACATAGAATACTTTTTATCCAGATATTCCCACGGGAACGGGAACCACGTGGGTGAAACCGCGAGCAGCCGCTAGTTAAAAATACAATAGTTTTATCATCGAAATTATAAGCTAAAATTATTCTACGTTTTCCCTACTTCCTATGACACGGGTTCGATAACTATGACCGAACCGAATATTCGGCCTAACTGTTCGATCCATTCGACATTCAATCACGTTGACGAAAACAAGAATTTTTATGGTAAAATGTTGACACCGTTAGTGTTGTGTGTGGCGGTAGTTGGCAAAATAATGTGACGGTGGATGAAGACTTTGCCGCGCAACGGAGGCGCAACATCGCGACAGCAGTCCACCCATAGAGTACTTTATATTATATAGGTAAAGTCCACCCGTGACCACGGCCGTTGTAACTCGCTCGAAACGTCGGGTATAAAGAAGGTATGATACCTTTTTTACTAGTATTTTTTTGTATTAAACAAAACTCACACTGGGCACTCTGGTTAATGAATCTAAAATTACACAACACAATGGCATACTGAAATGAAAACAGTTTAATTCGAACAAATGTTTACTTTTTGATCAAAAATATTTCTTTGGTATCGCTGGCTATTGTACTTCACGTCACAATTAGTTTCATAGTTAATACAATATTGTTTATATTATTAGTACACGTATTAAGTGCACATTATATCTATCACAAACTGTCAAAGTTCCTCAATAGATTTTAAACTTTAACTGCTATACCACAAAACTTAAAACAAATGCTATCACATTTTAGCTGATACATCTTTCTTATAAGCTAATACTTTTAGACAGAGACACAATATTTTAAACACGTATTTAGCCATTAATTACCTTCAAACGCTGTTTTATTTTATTTTATTTTCTTAGGTGAACCAACAGTAACAAAACAAGAGTAGCTATGCAGTTACACATCAGAAAACCAAAGACAGATTCACACCAATAGACTTAAAATAGCATGGAAATTATTGAGCTAACAGAATAAACAAGTTTGTAAAGCTTATATACAACGTGTAAGTCGTGTAACAGAAAGGTGTTGTAAAAAAAATGAAAAGATCCAAAGCGTATCCAATCTAGATCTTGTATGCAGAGTTACTAAGACCTATTAAGAGCATTTACGCCGCACACTAGCGCCACTAGTGAAAAAACGTGCGGCGTAATCGCTCTTAAGTGCGCCTGACGCGCATGACAAATTAAAGTTAATAGCGTCTCAGTTGTTGTATTTTGACCACACCCTATAGATATAGATACCGCCCTTAAACGTTCGCTTATTGATTTTGTTAGACCCTGTATAGTAGGTACATTTTGTTGTAAGAGGGTAAGTGTATGGCATATGGTTGAACGTATTTTTTGAAGTCTGAAAGTTTTTGTTTTGTTTTAGTATTGGTGTGCAGTCGTCTGTACAATTAGTATGCAATTGTGCTACATTTCACATAAAGGCTTCCCTTCGTTGAGTAGCACGGCCCATTCCAGTACATTGTGGATCCTCATGTGGGGGTTCTCATTCTTAACTGTAATAGAAATGAACAGTTTATTTTAATTGGTGCTAATATGTAATAGAACATAGAATGTATATGTAACGCCTCGGTGGCCGAGTGGCAGAGTGCTCGGTCCGATACCGGAAGGTCCCGGGTTCAATTCCCAGGTCGGGCAAAATGTATTTCGGATTTTTCGATGCATAGCCCGGGTTTTTGATCACCAACCCGCATTTGGCAAGCGTGGTGATTAAGCCATTGCCCATCAATGAATCGATGACTTGATTTCAATGATGGAGGCCTTTGCCCAGCAGTGGGACAGTTATAGGCTGTTTACTTACTTACTTTTTACTTATGTAATAGAAATAAAGAAATAAAAATTGGTTGGAAAAAAGCACCATCGCGAACTAGCTGTATAAATACAACAGAATTGATAACCTCCTCTTTTTGAAGTCGGTTAAAATGGAGGTTCTTAAGTAAAATTCTCCTTTCTAAAGGCATGCTAAAGGTAAAAAAAACCGGATAAGTGTGAGTCGGACTCGCCCACCGAGGGTTCCGTACAAATTTATGTGTAGGTACATATTAAGTATATAGTTCAGAAATCGAGTCTCGAACTTTTGCCAAAATTCAATTTCCAAAACCTACAATTACTTATAATATTGTGTTTTATAAGTGAAATTGTGATTATAGTAACAGTTCATACCTAATAGTTAGGTTAATCACAAAAAAAAAATGTGATTGCCCTTTCATACGATACCCCACATGACACGGTTAACTTACTTCAAAATTTGGACCCCCGTTCCTTGCATAAAGACCCTGTTTTTTTATAGATTTAATGAAATATGTATACTTTTCAGATTTTTCCCTGTACTTGTAAATGGCAAGTACCCTATGAATTTTGATTCCCTTGAGTGTCGAAATATACGTTTTTTGCGACATAATATAGATACGGCCGTATCTTTTTTTCCGTTAACTTAGAAGTTTGATTTTTTCACAGCTTCAAGGGACCGTAGACCGCAGACGCGTTCCCGAAATAAAGGGTCTTGACAGACAGACAGACAGACAGACAGACAGACAGACAGACAGACAGACAGACAGACAGACAGACAGACAGACAGACAGACAGACAGACGGACAACAAAGTGATCCTATAAGTCCTAGTCCTAGTTTGAAGGGCGTTAGGGGAGCGACCGGGCGGGGTTTCTAAAAAGTGTCCGGGTGAAACCCGGGCAATTTTTATGTCAGGGGAAATCCGATTAACTTGATAGAATGGAATGATTAGCAATAAATCGTGAGTCTCGTGACGTGACGTGACCTCCCTAGTCTCTTCTAGATTTTCTATAATTCAATAAAAATATGATGACTATGTTTTTATTATAATGTAATTTTTTTCATGATGGAGTCCGGGGTTTCACCCAAATCTTTATTTCACCCAAATGTCCTGGGTTTTTGAAGTTTTTGTCCTGGGTCCGTAATTTAGCTGATGGCAGCCCTTTTACCATACCAGTAAAATAAAAAAGATTTACCTTGCACCCTGACGAACAGCTTATCAGGTATGTCGATGAGTTTCCATGTAGGTCGGCCCAGCTGGAAGTGGGTAGTCGAAGGTATGCCCCTACGCAGTTCCTAAAATCAATGATATAAAGTAAAACAAACATTGTTATACATACCCAGGTCTAAATTGTTGGAAGGCTTCGAAAAAGTTCGTTCTGTTCTAAAAAGTTTTTTGGTGGTGACAGAGCGGATTCAATTCTTAGCCGGGGACACATGCACTCGAAGACAAGGCTATATAACGATTGTTGGGCGAAGGCCATTTTTTATGGACGAGTTGGCAAATGGTTCGCTCTATTTGATATTGTTAAGAGGCCAGATGCTAGCACAGGTAGTGGATCAGAATTGTGTGCCGACCTGCAAATTGCTTCTTCACACCTCGTCTAAACGACCCCATTACGTTGTAGGAAGGGGAACATACGTGTGCTGGGAGGGAATCCCATAGTGCGTCGAAGAAATGGTTTACCAAATTTCCTCGTTCGTTATGGAATAGTTGTCACACAGGCCTCTCCCTACAATATTGCGCCACCGTTAACCAGTCTCTCTCAAAGGCATCCATTTTATCTATCATAAAATTATGTTTTCATGACAAGAACAAAAAATGGAATATTTATTCCAAGCTTATACCAACTCTATGGTCACTATGATATCAAATATTAGTAAGGTTTTATGTTTGCAAAATATGCATCAGTTCACTAACTTGCGTCCATATATTTTTCCTGATAATCTTGGGTTCCTGTCTGTCTGACCTCGCAGACTTGGGGTTGTAGTCGGGCGGGTGGTAAAGCATGTCGTATGCGCACAGAGGCGCATGCGCAGGAGTCCATTTGGTGTTGAAGTAAGTCCCCTTAGAAACTGGTATCACCATTTGGGTGATCAACCGGTCTTCGAGCATGTGAGCATGAGCCATTGTAAAAATCTAGTTCCTGATTTATCGTTACCTTATAAACATCCTATTGTTGGGCTCTGGCTTTTGTATACGTATTTGTACATGGGGTAAGGTAATAGAATATTTACTGGTGAATTTGTAAAAATCAACATTAAAATTTATAACCTAACTACTTACATAATCATGTTTTGGCAGAGGTACTTTTTATTTTATAGGCATAGATATTTAAAAAAGAACAGTCATATTATAGATCAGAACAGTTTATTGTACATTGATCGAAGATTATAGCAGACCCAATGTACCTTGGGGATATATTTAAAAAACATACCTATACATAGTTGACCAAAATTTGCATAGAATCATTATTTTAACTTAGGTACTTACCGAAAAACCTACCTATCTAAGAAATTACCTATTCCATTTTTGAAATACATATTCAGGCTGCCCAACTAATACATACAAGCGTAGAATTAACTTTGATAAACATCTTAAATGCACAATAAGCGACATTTGCCTGCGGATTTTTAACTACTCAAAAGATCTTTTGTGTTAGGGCTGTGTAGGATTGCCAACCATACTTTAAAATAACGTATCCTACGTTATTTTCCATCCCCATAGTTTATTCTTTTTAATAAAAATAAAGTATGGAAAAAATACTTTATTTCCGCGATTGAACGGAATATGCCTGTTGAGTTAATTTCTGAACTACTGAATGATACTCAGACTCAGGTGAAATAAAACGGAATGCAACGCTTCAATTAATAAATTTGGAAAATACTTTATTTTTTCTTCAAATCCTTTTTTCATGCTAGTTAGTGATAGATTTACTTTAATTTCCTGTAAAATAGTTTGCAACCCTAGAGCTGTGTCCATAAAACAAAGAGACTGCAGAAGTTGCGTTACGCGCTCACAAACGTCCTCGAGCAACGCGCACTTACTGCCGCACAATTTATGAACGCAGTAAGTACAACTTACTGTGTTTGTGATTGTGACATTTGAGGTGCTGACATTACGATCTGTTTTCTCGAAACTGTCACATGTTCTTTACTGCGTTCATAAATTGCGCGGCAGCATAGACAACCTCTCACTGACCCGGAATCTCGCTTTGTTTTTGACTTTTACTAGAGTACAGTAGTGGTACCTACTGTATGACATTGTAGAAATTGAAACCTGATGTTTTGTTAACTTAGAAGTTTTTATTTGGTTCTTTTCTTAACGTGTTGTGTTTGTTTCCTATATATTTTGTGTTTATTTGTAATGGAAAGTGTCCTGCCTGCTATAATAGGGCATTTTCCAATATTTTTGACGCTGTAAGGGAGAAAATATGAGAGTAGGATAGGAGAGCTGGATGAGAGTAGCCGCGGATTCGTGCTCAGTGGCGTGCACTTGGAGAGGCCTATGTCCAGCAGTGGACGTGTGTAGGCTGATGATGATGATGATGAAGGGAGAAAAGAGCTTGACACTAACTTGCTGAGTTTCTTGCCGGTTCTTCTCAGTACAAGATATCCCGCCCAGAGTAGACCAGTAGACTTACAAACTGATGGCATAGTGACATTCACAAGAGCTACTTGTAGCCTAAACTGAATAAATGATTTTAAATTTTGAATCTTTGAATTTCGCAACAGCTGCCCTCGGACTGGTTTGAGATGGTCCCAGATTACGTGTCCGTGAGAGGGTCTATGTGTGCGTTGCCCGAGCGGGGTATATATAAAAAGCCTACTTTCTCAGTATCCTTTTTTAGTGGTCAAGCCTAGCTGAGCCTCTAGGCTACAATCTAGGTGACAATCTATTGGCTTCGTGCGTTTAGCACATTTAGTCAGTGTCAAAGTAATTTTTCTTACAAGTACTTTATAAATAGACAATATTTCCTTTATGATGATGATGAATGATAATAGAAATGAAAAGTGAGAAATGATGTACCCCCCAGCCTCTCGAGTAGCTCAGTAAAGATCTGGGGCGTTACTAAGTCCTCTTTCATTTCTTCGCGATTATTAGTCTGAGTCAAAACCAGTAGACAAGACAAAATCAAAGAGAATAAATAAATATTGTCAAATAAAACATGAAATACCTATCAACCGTTGATGACAAATGATGACGTCTTGTTGACACATTATTACTATGCCGAATTTTATGCGGTGTTATTCTTATTTTAATTAATATCAAAATTTTACAACATGGATTACAACAGCAACTCTGAATTATTAGGTTCTGAATCACTACTTTTTATTTATACTATTTTTTGTTCTTTTTTTATGTGACTTTTGTTTTCGTATGTCTTTAGATTCACTGGATTTTTTAAGACCACCGGTGAAAAGAATATCCAGGAACAAGGGCCCTGTCTTAAATTTTGAAAGACATTTACAGAGCATTGACTTAAAAGATTTCCGTACGAAAATTTCCAAGGAGACCCAACATCACCAACCAAATAGGAGACGTACTTCGTCATCATCGTCGTTGATATTGAAGCAAACCACTGACAGTGCGGTATGTCTTTGAACGCCTAAGGCTCTTTTCCCCTTGGTTCCTCATTGCCAGCTCATTTTATGTCTCCACTGAAGGCACGAGCCTTCTTAATTGATGGATAGGGAGAACGCGTCATAAACCACCACGCGGGCCCAGTGCGGATTAGTGGTATAAAATTTTGGTCACCCATCCGCTGACCGGCCTTTATTCAGCAATCGCAGCCCGGGCCCGTTAACCACTACGCCATCAAGTTCCTCCCTAGTTTACTTTTTATTTTATTTTATTCATAAACAATGACCTAAATCATTTAAACATCTCTGACCACTCAGGCTAACGTGACAAACTAAAATATATACCGTCAATAATAGCTACAATCTGAGAACCAAGATGGTCATCAGATCTAAAGGTTTTAGTAGCAATAATCGCCATGGACCCATGGACATACCCAGAATGGCGATTGAAATTTAATTCATTTATAGCAATAAGAAATCGTGATGTATCAGCGCAGCGTGCTTAGTAGGATTTATCATCATCAGCTCAAAAGGTCCCCACTACTGGGGCACGAGCCTTCCCTATGGATGGATAGGGAGAAGTTAGTAGGATTATAGTATGTCTATCCAGCTCTAACTGCTTAGGCGGTTCAGTATGGGCCTAGTAACGATTATATAAGATACTAGCTGTGCTCGCGACTTCGTCCGCGTGGAATAGTGACTTTCGGCAGCATTTTTAATTTTTTAGGCTCTTTTCCCGTTTTTGCAACATTTTTCACTGATGCTTCGCTCCTATTGGTCGCAGCGTGATGTTATATAGCCTAAAGCCTTCCTCGATAAATGGACTATCCAACACAAAAAGAATTATTCAATTCGAACCAGTAGTTCCTGAGATTAGCGCGTTCAAACAAATAAACAAACAAACAAACAAACAAACAAACAAACAAACTCTTCAGCTTTATATATTAGTATAGATATAAATATAAGATATCTTTTTATTTGTTTTTTTTTTCCTTTTGATGGCTTCGTGCGATTAGCACATTTAGCTAGTGTCAAAGTAATTTTTCGTACAAGTAATACATAAATAAACAATATTTCCTTAAATGATGATGAATGATATTAGAAATGGGAAGTGAGAAATGATATACCCCACAACCCCTCGAGTATCTCAGTAAAGATGTGGGGCTTTACTAAGTCCTCACGCGAGCTTCTTGAGAGAATTTAAAAAGTGACGTCGCACTGTTTTGTTTCATTTGCCAACACTTATGCACACTTACGAACACTTAACGGTTAATAATCCACCATTATTTCACATAAATATTCGACATAACACAAATTTTGGAAAATAAGACAAAACCGCAGACATGACGCTTCACTTTCCCGCCAAGAAGTCTCATGAGATATCTTACAGGTTCAAAAGTACCATCTAATTTACAGATATTAAAAAGCTACACAGTTGTGAGTTACACCAGTTTATACAGTTCAGAACAAAACGATATATCTCGTTTGACCAAGAAAGTCATCAGTTGCCGAGAGAAACCTCTTATTCAAGTAACCGTAATACCAAAAGCGGCGCAAACACAAACATCGGGTGTGCTCAGAAAACAAAAGCGTACTACAAACAGAGTCCAATCATCTGTATCTAACCACGAGAACTCGATACAAGCCAAGAATCTGTACTTGGTACTTGCTGGACAGAACAAAGACAAAGTATATAAAATTAAAAGGACAGGCAGCGTAAAAATTAATAATACTGATGTTAATAAATTTAAAAAAAATGAGGAGATACCATTAGATCAGTTATCTAGTCTGAAATTGGTGTTGGACTCCTTGAATATGGATAAGCAACAGGACAAAGATAGGAAGAGGAAGAAAAAACAAAAGAAGCCTGTTGCTTACTCTGATGAAATGGTAGAAACATCGGAATACAGAAACGGGCAAAGTAACGTTTACTCTCGGGAGTGTAAGTGTATAAGCCCAACTAAGGGTGACAATAACGATTTGGAATCTGGTAAAAGTTGCGTCAGGATAACAGGTCGTTTAGGTCTGACCGAGGATGATCGCTACGTTTTAAGATGTGCTGCCACCATAGATGATCAGCCAGGTCTGTTTGATAAATACAATTTATACAAATACAGAATACAAAAAAAATATTTCTCTCCACAAAGCATATTCTTATTGCTAGTTACAGTTTGTAAAAATGATAGGTGTAGTATAATCATCATTAAATAAAGAAAAACAAACTGAGTTGCTTATAATATAGATGAGTAATTTTTTTTGCAGTATACACGGAATTTAACGGGGTTGATATCGGAAAGAAGCAATTTGCGAATAAGAATGAATGCAGGTAAGGATATTTAATTATTGCATTCTTCGTTCGGCTATTTACCGAAAATTATTTCAATATCTAGAATTCTATATAATACATTTTTGAAATGAAACACATCGAAATACACTCATAAAATAAACATATTTTTCAAAGAATAAAATAAAGCACAATTTGATGTCGGCATCAAAAATTGCTGAACACTTTAGTATAATACTTTGTCAACGCAAGTATTATAATATTATATTTATACTTACAAATATACTTTTTAATGCATAGCACACGCTTCCTAGCTCGCATGCTGCATGCGTGCATGTATGCTGCATGCGAGCATGTATGCTGCATGCTTGCTTGAATGCTCTATTCCATGCTTGCTTGAATGCTCCATTCCATGCTTGCTTGAATGCTCCATACTTGCTTGCATGCTGTATGCTTGCTTGCATGCATGCTATTTTCTTGCCTGCATACTACATTTTTGAGTGCATGCTGCACGCCTGAAAAAAAATAGGATTTATGATAATAAGAATTTTCATTTTAAACTATTCGGAATTTACAGTTTCGGATTTGCAAATTTGTAATACTTACCTAGTCGTATTCGGACTTAGGTAAGTAGGTATTTCGTATTTATGTAGCGTGCGTACCCGAGAGCGAAGTCTAATATTCGAACATTTTTTTAACAGGTTTACGAACTGCAGCATTATGCCTAACACCTTGACTGAATGTTGTGCAAAAAATAACAGGTAACTATCATGTAATCTGCTTACGTATTAGTGTGTGTGGTCAATAAATGTTTCTCTCTCTCTATCATACTACCACAAACTGTCTTTCCTCAATAGACTTTGAACTTTATGATGGTACCTTTAAGGCATATGGTTAAACGTTGACGTGCAGGCGTGTGCACCAATTGAAAGTAAAACTTTACTTGCAATGTGTAAGTGCAACACATCACACACGATAGCAAATAAAGATTTTTATAGGAAGCCTAGTGTCTTTTTTTTATAGTTAGCTCGGCAAATGACTCCATCCCACCTGATGTTAAGTGGAAATGGAGTCCAGACGCGAAGACAACTGGTGCAGCGTGGAAACAAACGTAGCATCAGTTAACTTCACTCTGCCGGCCCACACGGCTTCTTCACGCCTCTCTTGAAGGACCCCATATCATAGGAAGGAGGGAAAACGTGTGCTGGTAGACTATTCCATCTTTTGGAGGTGCGACAAAGAAACGAGGCACCAAATTTCTTTGTGCGCGATGGGATATTTGAGACAGTGAAGCGGTAACTCCGAAAAGCAGCACGTGTACTCCTATGAAGAAAGGGAGTAGGTGTGATGAGGTCAAAGAGCTCTTCAGAGCACTCGCCATGTGAGTTTTGTTTAAAATCCATATTCATTCGATTACGTTTACGAAACGAAAATTAGTATGGACTTTTCTCTTAAGTCGCAGGAAGCGCTGCAATGCCATACTAATACTCGATTCTCGTATCGAATGTCAAAAATAACTCAAATACCTAGAGGCAGTAATGTAGAGTGTAGGGTATCTGTTTTAGAGGCAAATATAATTTCATCGACGTGCTACAGTCTATAGATATAAAAAATATAATATATAAATATAAGACAAATGGAAAAATGGACAAATGACAAATGACAAATGGTCGCGGGAAGCCGCTGGATGCGAGCAGCACAAAACCGGTCGTTGTGGAGATCCTTGGGGGAGGCCTTTGTCCAGCAGTGGACGTCTTTTGGCTGAGATGATGATGATGATGATGATGATAAGACAAATTAAATCTAAGGCTACAACAGTAGATAAATGAAAACGATAATCATTTAAATAGATACTATTTAGAGGTGACTTTGGTATTTTTCTATCGGGGAGAGTGCATAATTCTGCATTTTGAAAACAATAACAATGTTGGAAATATAGTCTATTATGACATATATTTTTTAGCGTTTTGTTGTATACTTTTTAAAGATAACATGCATAAATATATATTTTAATATTACATACATTGCTCAGACTCCAAAGACAGTAAGTAAAAATGTATGGACGATTCTAAAGCATTTTTCCTAAGTTTACTTTGACTTTGTAGCTAGCACTTGTGTCATGCTTAAGGCCTCAGCCTCGAATTTTGCGGGCAGCGGGGGCAGCAGCGGCGACGGCGCGGGAGCGGCAGTATATTTTGCGTAAAATCAAATAGACCGGCGGGCCCTCCAAAACCGCCGCTGCCGCCGCCGCCCCGCTGCCCGCAAAATTCGAGGCAGAGGCCTTAAGAAACGCATTTGCATTTCGGAGTGTTCAGCGCCTAAATCTGTGGCTGCGGTGTCCGCTTTTCCAACCTTTCCTTTAGCAGACGGGCCGTATCTCATTTGCCGGTTCAATGTAACATTTAAAAAATTGAACATCTACTGTCGATAATTTTTTTTTAAATATTTTTGATGATTTCTAGGAATCATCGAGACAGCAATATTCAAACTAACTTCATGAACGATTCGCCTTGCACTGGTGGAGCTGAGACTACACCCAGGTAACACACACGCACACCTGCAACCACAAATGGTCAAATTTCCTCTTTTGAACTTGAACTTTAAAAAAAAAAAACAATTAAACAAAGAATAAGGTCCGAATAGTTATTGCGTGTTTTGTCTCTTTTACTCAAACTTGAAATGACGTTTACATGACAGCAACAAAACACGGAAAAATATTCGGACCTTCATCATCATCATCATCATCTCAGCCAAAGACGTCCACTGCTGGACAAAGGCCTCCCCCAAGGATATGAGGGGTATTTGCCGTAATCGCCACGCTTGGCAGGCGGACCTTATTCTTTGTTTATTTGTAAGGCACTAAATCTATAACCTATGGTTCAATATTTATTGAAGAAAAAAATAGTGGAACTGGCTATCTTAATTTAACTGTCAGCTAGAGATAAGATAGCCGTGCCAGCGTAAAGATCATGTGAGGTGAAGGCTAAGTGCTTATCCGTAAGATACAAAATGAAAACGGAAAACGACAATGCTTTTTTTTGGCGGCTTTTTTAGCGTCACTGGATATTTTAGGGGCGGCGCTGTGGCGAGAATTTCAAGCCGTGTGATTAAAATACCTTTAGAGATTTTCCAGAGGGAATGTCAATGGCATCACGCACTAGACGCGTGCCTGTTCCAAGTAGGGTTACAAATTTTTTTCAGACCAAATATAGTATTTTTGGATTCAGTACCCAGCAAAATATAGTAGATAGGGAATTAATAAAAAAAATATAGTATCAAATATTAAAAAATATTTAATTTATTTCTTAAATGAACATTTTTTGCTGCTTCGAGCTTTTATTAATAGGTTTTTATTTTTAAGGAACGCTTCGTAACTATTATTACAATCTAATTTTAAGTTACAAAACACCATTAAGAGCGTTTACGCCGCACACTAGCGCCGTCAATGAAAAAAAAAACATATCTAGTAATTAGAGATAGGAAATCAAATTATGCTCAACAAACTATCTGAATGAAGTAATTTAGCATTTTTACGTCACCTAATGAACACCTGACATGTTATGGTTTAGTTAAATATGGCGTTATAGTTAAAAGTGGCCGTAACGTCTTATTTATCTAAACCATAACATGTGAGGTGTTCATTAGGTGCCGTAAAAATGCTAAATTACTTCATTCAAATAGTTTGTTGAGTATAATTTGATTTTCTATCTCTAATTACTAGATATGCTATTTTTTTGATTAGTGGCGCTAGTGTGCGGCGTAAACGCTCTTAAGGCGACGCATTGGAAATTTACGTGGCTGGGATCTTGATTTTTCTCAACAATTACAAAACATATGAAAGTAATATTTGATGACATGATGTTTCATTTAATTGACTTCATATTGCTAGTTGCAGAAACACGATTTGTCAACTTTTATAACAGAGAAAAAAATATCAAAGTAACCACTTTTAAAACAGATTTTCATTTTAGAGGCAAACCAGACCGATTTAAGCATCTAAATTTTCTTAGTAGATTAGTCTTAACACACACTTCAATAAGCTAGTTCATGTTTTTTAAATAATTTGTAGTTTTAATTTGATGAAAAAAAAACAGTTTTTCTTATGGTACAGGGCGCAAACGCTCCGTGTTAGATTAATTGTTTAGCGATGCGTCGCCT
Source organism: Eudonia lacustrata (assembly GCA_947562085.1). Classification (NCBI taxonomy): domain Eukaryota; kingdom Metazoa; phylum Arthropoda; class Insecta; order Lepidoptera; family Crambidae; genus Eudonia; species Eudonia lacustrata. Next base: position 14,726,511 of record OX387329.1, on the reverse strand, counting down.
TAAGTAACTCTGCTTTTATCAGACCGATACTGGCTCTGTTGCACTCATCTTTCCATTTTGTGTTTATCACAGAAAACTATAGCAAAAATATAGTAGTTTCGCCTACTATAATATATTTTTAAAATAATAGTAGTTAGACACATAAAATAGTAGTAGTAGTATATTATATAGGGTCTAACAATATAATAATAATAGCGAACGTTTAAGGGGAGCATCTATACATCACACTGAGCATGCTCACCAAATTTGGTCCAAAACTACAGGCTCGTTACCGAGATAATCAACAAAACATTATCATAATTTACCAAAAAAATACACCTTTTCCAAACTCGTACAGCTGTATACACGCACACAAAGATAGCCGTTGTGTTGTGTATCTGTACACTATCTTTTTATCGACGCTTGCGTGCGTGTTAGTAAAGGTACAGCATGTTTCATGATGTGCATTATTTTATTTTATTTAGTTTGTTAGAAAACATAACTTTGAAAATAAAACTGGAGCCCATTTTTTGTCATTGTATTCAGAATGATGTATAGATACCGCCCTTAAACGTTCGCTTAGGGTTGGCAACCCTATTTCTAAGCTAGATTATCCGAGGGGTTTGGATCGGCAGTGCTATTCTCTAAGCAAAACAGCGTCGAACTCGACGTTGAACTCGCTCATAACTTGCAAACGAATGTAGACTTTTTTGCTATTATAAGTAGGTTGAAATTCGTTTGCAAGTTGTGAGCGAGTTCAACGTCGAGTTCGACGCTGTTTTTTTTAGAGAATAGCGCTGCTGATAGGAACAAGGATGCCACTATCTATCTGATCTTTAGACTTAAAACAAGGCTTACCACCAATCAAACCGAGTCTAAACATGTACTCGCCGATAACAGACTGACTTACTTACTTATTACTTACTACTAATGACTTACTTATTGACGACCTCCTTGGTCGAGTGGTTTGTACACCGGTTTTCATGGTGTCGCCATCTCTGCGGCCCTGGGTTCGATCCCCGGTCGGGTCAATTTAGAAATTAATGTTTTTCTAAATTGTCTCAGGTCTGGGTGTTTTCTATGTATAATAAGTATGTATTTAAGTATTTTAAGTATGTTTATCCGTTGTCTAGTAACCATTTAACGAGTTTCATAACGAAGCTTCTCTTGGGCTGGATAATTGGTGTGAGTGTAGGAAAGTTTATTTATTTATTATTTACCTACTTAATTTTTACTAAATTTTTTGTATATTTCAGATATCCCGTGTTGGTGACCTGCAACACCTGTTTAGCCACATGTAGTAAATACAATACTAGACAGTTTTGGTAAGATCATTCATATATTTCTCAACCAACTATTTCTGACCGAGGACACCCTAGTCTAGAACAAGAAATGAGGAGACTGCAGAACATTGAGGCAGGTACCTCACACGACACCCTAGTCTAGAGCAAGAAATGAGGAGACTGCAGAACATTAAGGCAGGTACCTCACAAGACACCCTAGTCTAGAGCAAGAAATGAGGAGACTGCAGAACATTGAGGCAGATACCTCACAGGACACCCTAGTCTAGAGCAAGAAATGAGGAGACTGCAGAACATTGAGGCAGGTACCTCACAGGACACCCTAGTCTAGAGCAAGAAATGAGGAGACTGCAGAACATTGAGGTCAGGTACCTCACAGGACACCCTAGTCTAGAGCAAGAAATGAGGAGACTGCAGAACATTGAGGTAGGTACCTCAGGGTCAGGCCTAATGTGAGTTTTGTTTACTATCCGTATTCATTCGATTACGTTAACGAAAATGAAAATCAGTATGGCATTGATGCAGCGCCTCCTGGCGACATACGAGAAGAATTAACATTTTGCCATACAAATTCTCGTTTTCATTAACGTGATCGAATGGCGAATGAAACTCGCACTTGGCACCCAGAAGTGCTATTCTCTAAGCAAAACAGCGTCGACCTCGACATTCAACTCGCGCATAACTTGCAAACGAATGTAGACTTTATAACTATTTAAAGTAGGTTGAAATTCGTTTGCGAGTTCAACGTCGAGTTCGACGCTGTTTTGCTTAGAGAATAGCGCTGCTGTCCTGCAGAAGGTATTTTGTGTCTCGGGTGAGACAAGACGAGCTAATTGTAGTTGACGATTTCTAAAAAGAGTCTTTCAAGGTGTCAGCAGACGATGGAAACGAAGTCTCGCCTCAGAGTATACAGAGGGCGCTAAAAGTCGAAGTCAAAGTCAAATCATTTGTTTTTGTCGTACAGGATGGAAAAAAAAGACCGTGGTTGGAGGAAAGGTACCCTTAATATTGATGATGGCAAATTTTACTGAAAGGAAACATTCCTTTATTTTCAATAATAATTACAAGTTTCAATTTAACCACGGTCTTTTTTTCCATCCTGTATATAAATCTTCTGTGCGTGTGTATGTTATTGAACTCCTTCTAAACGGCTGGACCGATTTGGATGAAATTTTCTGTGTGTTCTAGTGGATTCGAGAATGGTTTAGATTTACAATTGGACCCGGTAGGTGGCGCTGCTATAGGGGTCCATCATGGGATACGGGTGTTCATAAGCGGACGAATGATTTGTTTGTTTTGTTGTCATGGAAACTTTCAAAGCGGTACGAAGTCTGCCGGTCAGCTAGTTGAATATAAGAGACAGGCATTTATTGACGACAAACGAAAAATAACCCAAAAAAAAATAAAATATAAGTTTAAAATAATCTAAACGAGTTCTCGACTGGAGACCGGACCGCGTATCGGCAAACGTAGTGTAGGATGCCCTCAATCTAGATGGAGCGATGATCTCCGCAAAGTGGCTGGCAAGAGCTGAATGTGAATAGCCGCGGATCGTGCTCGATGGCGTGCACTTGGAGAGGCCTATGTCCAGCAGTGGACTAGTATAGGCTGATGATGAAACTAAACTACTTACACCTACCACCGACCGGTTCTAATTTTGGAAGAGCTTTCAACAGAGACAGAGAAGAGCTGGCAAGAAACACAGGGCACTATTTTCCTTAGGTATCTCCTTAGGCCTTAGGGGAACGGGCGCTAACAACCCAACAAACGCTAGTGTTATAATTGGGTGCTAATAGTCCATGGTGCTGATTCAACATTTTTAATATAAATAATAAAATGTAAAATAAATGTTTCCCACACTCACACCAATATCTAGCCCTAAGAAAAGCTTCCTTAAGAAACTCGATAAAATGGTTAACATACTTAATATAGGTAATTATATACATACTTATTATACATATGAAACACCCAGACCCGAAACAATTTAGAAAAACAGGTATTTCTAAATTGATCCGACCGGAGATCGAACCCGGGACCGCAGAGATGGCGACACCATGAAAACCGGTGTGCAAGCCTCTCGACTAAGGAGGTCGTCATTTTTAATATGATTTCTTTTGTAGCAATAAAAGAGACTGTGACGTACAAGCCGATCTCCTTGGAAATATCAGATGGAATTTGGACCAGGTAGCAGGCTCATCGCGACAAATGGCTTGCAAGCCCTGGTAAAGATCACATACATTTACCTACCGACATAAGCATGGCTAATTTTTTTTTATGTAACTGAATTTTTCTATTGCTCAAAGAACACAATTTATCTATCTACTTTGCCTGTCCCTTTCACTTATTTATTTACCATCTCATTAGAAATAATCATTTTGGAACAGCATTTCGTCTTCTACACAAACTTAGTCAGTTAATTTTATTTACAGCCAAGCATCACACAGTACGCAAGTTAATTTAGACATAGGATTTATGAACTTTTGCAAGCCTGAAAGGAATGATGAGAATGTGCAATGCTGTTGTACCGCGAGTACAGACAGCACGCCTTGTGGAGGGACACCTTCCAATGGTAGTGATAGTGAAAGTAAAACGCTAAAGGAAACTAAAAGTCCATTAGTCGTAATATCCGTGTACCCAATGCAGGATGGTAGTGAAAATGTTAAAGTTGTAACCAATCCTCCGTTAAATTTTACGACACAGAAGAATTTGAGCAACGATGCAAATAAAGAAATAGGTGCTACCAAGAGAAATCCAAAGGAAAACTTGAATGTGAGGAGTCCAATATCCCGAAGCAGATCTCCGTCGCCACAAAATAAAAACAAAATTAATGTAGGTGAAAATAAATTTATGAGAAGCAACAGTAGAAAAACAAGCCCCATTTTGGAATCAAATAAAGCGGTTACAAATCGACAAGTTAGAGTAAATCAAGTCAATAGAGTGGTTAATAGATCTGAGACCAAAGATAATAAATCGTTTAAAAAGGTACACAAAGGTACTAACACCGAGCATAACGGTACAAAGAAACGTATTGTAGACGATTACACAAAAAAGTTGAATTCATACCTACAAAATGACAGTATAGATAGTGGTTCACCGAAAAATAACTCTAAGGTAACTATTAATATAGACAAGGGCTGTGAATATTACAATGTTATGCTTAAGCAAGGGAGAAAATGTACTGATTCAAATAGAAAATCTCAAAAAACAGCGAAAGATTTTAAAGGTGCGCGGAATACAAAGGGTGCGCATATGAGTAATATTTCACCATCACTACATAATTTACTTTTGGTGCCAGAAGATACTGACAAGCGGTCCTTGTCGACTGCTCTTGCCAAACACCAGGTAAGCTGCTATGATTGCGTATAAGGAAATTTGTTGAACAGTGTAGATGAACGTACTATTATTTCGTTTTCAGCCACAGAATGACGTGACGTTAAAAGATAATACAATCTCAAGGATACTACTAAGAGATAGTTTAGAAATATCTCACAGGTAGCATAATTTTTTATGTTTTTTTTTACTAGAATTTGGCATTTCGAAAAACTTAATTTTATTTCAACGTTAAATGTTATATTAAGCTCTACATTTATTTTGAAATATCCGATAAACCGATTAGCAGGTATTTTAAAATTTCAGGCGCGAAGATAGCGGTCATGTTTTGAACAACACTCCTGAAAATAATAAAAAAAAAAGTAAGCAACAACTTATTGGGTAACAAAAAATTATTAGAAACGCTTCGTGTTTCGATACTATTCAAATTAGTAGATTTATTTTTTTTTTTTTTTTTTATTTATTATTTTGGCAACAAACAGTCAATTACAGAATGCAGTGCTTATAACTATTTTACATATGATATAGACCTATAGTGCCGATATGAAGTAAAAAAAAAAACGACGACGCGGAATTACATCGTACTTACTAACAAAATAACTCAAACAGCAAAACAAAAAACATAAATTGTATACTCAGCATTATTATTCCGAATTGTAGTATCAAGCTTCAGTTATCAAATTCTAAATATAGGTACACAGGATTCAAAATCTACTATGCATGCAATCAAAAGTGGTTAATTGGGGACCAATCGGCAAAGGCAATAATAATATGGCTGTGACTAGCTTAACGTATTTCATTTTTTAATTCTGTACATCCAAAGGTTGCCATATAGCAATCGCTCATTTCGCATAGCATACTGACTTGCTTTTAGCTTTTGCATTTGTTCAAATAAGTATACTTACTTATATTTGGGAATGCACGTACACAGTGAGTGATATCTGTTATTTGTAGCTCGCGGTAGGCATTACAGAGGAGACAATTGTCCCATCCCGGATCCGATGAAGAGGGATCTGGAAATTAGAGCACTTCTTGGCATCAAAAAAGGCAGGAACGCTGCCGGCACCACTACTACCACGGTAACACGAAATAGTACTTTTATTTAACGTAACGAACTACGAGTAACTTACTTACTTACTTACCCCGCTGGCTCAACGGCCCGTACTGAATCTATTGGCCTCCGACAATACATTGAAAATATCAGTTTATTAGTCGTAGCTTAGCTATTACTATAACTGTCTTGCTCTCTAATCATCTCAATCTCTGATTGGTCCTTATCAAGGAATATATAGATACAGGAAATTACTAGCCGCAAATGGTGCAAACCTTTTTTTTTACATTTTATTTTTCTTTTTGTCTTCTAGGCATATCCACTACGACAAATGGTCCTACGCCCACAGCGTTGTCACTTCGATGAATCATGGTTTACTGTTTTTTTTTAAACTTTTGTTTCATAGTAGTTAAGAACACAATAATTGTTTTAATAACTACTAAGTCTTTAAAATGTTAACCTTTCCTAAAATTTTTTCAGCATTAATAAAGGAGCAAGATTGAAAGTTTTTCAAATAACAAATGCGCCGTCAATATTACCGGCGTCGTCGCGTAACTGCTCGCAGATTCTGAGCGCTTACAACCCAATGCCGGCATATCCTTGTCCTCCAGCCTGTCCCAGCGCTAGGCCCTGTCTCAGTAACACGCCCTGTAAATGCAATTTAACCGTTAGCCAACGAGATATGCTTTGCAACACTCCAATTTTCGCCAGTAATGCACAAGAACCAATCGGCCAGACGGTCTTAAAAACTCAATTATTTTCATGTAAATGCGGTATTGAAAGTAAAGGAGTTGCTGCGTATGGGAGGACTGACGAGATGACCTCATTGAACAACGAAAACGTGAACAAGGTTCAATGTGAAGGCGGTGTGGCGAGTGACATCAATACTTCCAAAAAGGAGGTACAATGCAAATCTAATCTCTCGAGCGTTGGCCAGCAAACCAGCAGATCTTTAAATAAGTTCATTTTAAGGGATTTTCATAGCGAGCATAGTATAAAAGAACCCTGTACGCAAAGAAAACCTAGTATAATACAAGAAGAAAGTGCAAGCACCAAATACGAGGAACCACCTTCGACTTCTCTTTACCAGCAGCTTATTCTGAACCGAAACATACAGATGTTCCTACAATTGAACCAGATTAGCAAACGGAAGCCGATAATATTGTCGAGGAAACAGTACGACAAAGTTAAGAAAACAATAGAAAAAACGGTATCTAATAAATCGTCAAAGCGTCCGAAATGCATCTGGAGAACTAGCTCGGTTTCCATGGGTCATGTGAGAAGGCGGACCAAGAATCAGCAATTGATGCATTACAATACGGTCACACAGACACTGCTTTGTGGAGATGACTTTTTGTGGAAGAACAGTAATGAGAGTTACAGAGGATTTCGAAAACCAAGTACATACATCTTGTTTGCTAAAGAACGTCATAGGTGTAATAAAGAATATATCGACACTCCAAGACAGGCGGCGTCTTCGATTGAGATTCGATATGCTAGCTTGTCGTTCACGAAGCACGTCAAGTTCTCGTCTACAAACGTGGAAGCTGGCTCTGTAATCACGCCATTGGAGCAAAAGCAGTCTCTTACTCTTCATACCCTATTCCAAGGTGAATATTCTATTGGTTTTCTTAAACGAACATTTTACATTGCGTTGTCTCATGAAGTCTCATCCCATGCTGGATTGAACGTGAAAATAATGTATCAACTGCCAAATTTACCGGCATTGTCGTAAGAGCCTCAGAACAATAACTAAAGCTATAGAAGGATGGCTCCGTTCTATCTTATGGCTAGAAAAGGAGGTTGGAGTGCGACAAATGGTTGACACTTAGTTTTTATTTTTTGTATTGTTATGTCAAACGGTCATCAGATAATCGGTGATCAAAAAAAATCTTTGAGTCCTTTATAAAGTCACTCACTACATTACCTCAAATATGACGTCACAAATCTGGTGACACCTTTGCTATTTTAGTCCGGTTTCTATAGCTTTAGTTATTATTCTGAGGTAAGAGCCGTCTGTGTGACATGGGTTTTAAGATACTCGCACATTAGGCGATCGGCTAGCAGCCTGTCAGTGTTCCTTCTATTCCACCTCGGAACCATTCTTCGATTAATATACAAAATGTGGCGTCGAAGTCACTAATGGGGAGAGAGTTTACTTAAAATTGGTGACGTTAATTAAATTTTTCCATGGTGAACTTTATATTGATTTTGCTCTCTTGATTTGAGTTGTGCTCAAAAGTTTCCTAGTTTTTCCTAGATTCCGTGTGTGTATGTGTGCGTTGTGTCGAGGGACTTTGTGTGAAGCTTACCTTCTACAGTCTTCGGTCAATATCGCTACGTAGTCGGAGCGATATTCAAGTGGCAGGCAAGTCGCCACCATAACATGTGTATTTAATATTTATAATATAATAATAATTTTATTAGGTCCTTACCTATGAAATTGGCGTTATGTATGAAGATTTTTTATAAAATTTTATTTTTCATTCTAACGTTTTTTTTAATTTTCTTAGCATCTATTTATTTTAACACTATATAAATTGTAGAGTAGTAGTGTGTTTGTTTCACTAGCTAAATATAGCAGACATTAAAAAGAAATAAAATCAAGTCCCTTCAAAGCTACAATGAAACAAAAGGACAATTCCGCGAACAAAAAAGTTAGTCAGTTTAAAAAAAAATTGGTCAATAAAGACACAAAATTAATAATCATTGTTATTACTGAAGCCTAAGTAACATAGTCCTAATTAAAGGTGTATAATAATATTAACAACCGGTATTGAATTTTAGAAGTAATATACTTACCTATTAATAAGTGAGAAAAAAACGTCAATAGGGTTTTATAGGTATTTCATACCTCTACCTATTAGCTAGAGTCCTACGGCACATTAGAGATAATTAGCGGTTTCGGATATTTAATCTTGACTTTTGCATTTCATAAATTGTTTGTTTTTCCACAGCAGGGAACAACTTAGGCTTGGTCTCACCTGATGGTAAGTGCCAAAAAACATCTACTTCTTAAAAAAAAAAACAAACGCTGAAAAAATTTCCACGAGCAGGATTTGAATCCGCACCCTTCTGACATTACCGGGTCAGGTGCTCTCCCAATTTAGCTATCGTGGTTCTAACCAGCCCGCCGACATTATTCAACACTATTTACTTTTTACTTTGAAAGCCAAAGGCGCAAACATTTCAATTCAAATTCTGCTCGTGGAAATTTTTTCAGCATTTGTGTTTTTGTAATTTGTTCGCAACAAAATTTGCGTTAAAAATTATATAAATATTTTATCTATTTCTTATTTATTTTTTACTATTGGACCCGGCGTGGCGGACTCCGTACCGCTTTGACAGTTTCCATCAAGTGATTAAATTCTCTTTGGTTTCCATGACAACGAAACAAACAAATAATTTTTTATTGGAAAATGAAATTGTCGTTTTTAGTATATTTATAGTGTGATTCCCGTGGGAATATCTGGATAAAAAGTATCCTATGTGTTAATCCCGGTTATAAACTATCTGTATGCCGAATTTCATCCAAATCCATCCATCCGTTGCAGCGTGAAGAAGTAACAAATATACGAACATACATACACACAAACTTTCGCATTTATAATATTAGTAGGATTTTTTTATATTTGGCTACGGCGACATATTTTGGACCATTCCCTGGACCGATTACCATTACCATGTATAGTCGACCATGAAACTGCTTTATCACTTTTCAGAAAAACTTCCATTACAATAAAGTTTCGCTAAGGCTCATTGTCAATAATGACAACGTAGGTATCTGTCACTTGGTCTTTTAAACAAAAATAGAAAATAAAAATAGAACCAACAAAATTCACTTCTAAGGTGGTAATGCAATTTCATTGTCGACTATACCTACCTATACACTTTTGTTGAGTTTTGACTCTTACTCCATTGTATTAAGAGTTACATTGTTTACATGTTAATGCTCGTGACTGTACACACGGCGGCAGATCAACCTACCCAAAACTGTCAAATTTCCACAATCCATTTTGAACTTTACTGTTTAGTTATAAGGATCAATATTAATTGGAAAAATTTGACAGGTTTGGGTAGGTTGATCTGCCGCCAAGGCGGTGATCTCGAAGTTGTTAAAGAATAACGGGAAAATTCTGCAATCGGGTAAAAACAACTTCAAGAAAAAGGCCAACAGAAAACAGAATGATACAGCTGGGCTGGACAGCATATGGGAAATTACGTCGGGTCTTTACGACAGTCGTCTATTCCACAAAGTCTAAAGATGAAAGTTTTTAATCAATGCGTCCTACCCGTCATGACGGAGCCAAAACGTGGACGTCAAAGCAAATTCACCAGTTCAATGGAAAGGGCCATGCTCCGGGTAATGGCACCAATATTCGACAGCGACCAGAGATCGGTATTTTTGTCTTTTAATCAAGAAAAAAAATGGGCCAGCAACTGATTTAACTCTTTAGCAACGCTTGAACAGACCTAGCTGCTTCCTTGCTGTCATTCCTTAAATTTCAATCAAAATCTGTGTTATTTTTGACGACGAAAGCATTGTCGAAAACTGTGTGCCATTACCTATTTCAAAAAGCGTGTAAATAGTCAAGAAAGTCAAAGTTTTTATTTAAATAAACTTGAGAAAAGTGCTTTAAATCGTCCATAAATTTTTTACCTGCTACCCATTCAAGATGTCTATTTTTTAGCTGTGAACAAGAATGGGCGCAAGACACTCCACAGCTTTAATAGAAGTAACGAAATTTACAAAACAAATTTACATTACATAGGGCTCTCAAAGTCGGTAACGCAGGCAGCTGCTCCCCAAGTGCCCCAGATGTCCATGGTCAGCGATGACCACTTCCCATCCAAAAAACATTCCATTAAAACTCGGTCAAATCACACTAAATCACACTAATATTACAAATGCAAAAGTGTGTGTGTATGTGTGTATACTTGTTGCTTTTTCACGCTGCAACGGATGGATGGATTTGGATGAAATTAGGCATACAGATAGTTTATAGATTAAAACATAGGATACTTTTTATCCCGATATTACCACGGGAACGGGAACCACGCGGGTGATACCGCGAGCGGCCGCTAGTAGTTAATAAAACTTAAATCTGTAGTAATTTCAAATTTGGAAAAGAGTTGATTTAATTTCCACGAGTGGAATTCGAACCCGCACCCTCTGACGTACCGGGTTAGGTCTGAGGTAGGTACCCGTCGAAATTTATCAGCACTATCTATTCTTATTAGGTAATTTGTTCGCATCAAAATTTGTGTAAAATTATACAGGTTGACTTTTTTATCACCGTCCAAACCTTCTGAGATGACTCCCGTGATACAAACGAACAACTCTTACTATTGGACCAACTCCCTAACTCGAAAATAAAATTCAGCTGTTCCATACAAAACATCAATAATCATTCGACCAAAATGTGTGGAACAGCTGAATTTTATTTTCGAGTTAGGGAGTTGGGCCAATAGTAAGAGTCATCTCGGGTGCCTAGTGTGAGTTTTGTTTACGATCCGCATTCATTCGATTACGTTTACGAAAACGAAAATTAGTATGGCACTTTAGCAGCGCCTCCTGTAGCGGTAGCCAAAGTAACATTAAGAAAACGATAGCGAAGTTCGAAAAGAATAAAATGTATGGGATTGACATAAGATTGACCACGTGATGTAGCGCGGCTTATGTCAATCCCATACATTTTATTCTTTTCGAACTACGCTATCGTTTTCTTAATGTTACTTTGGCTAAGCCTACTGGCGATATACGAGAAGAGTTTAAATTTTGCCATACTAATTCTCGTTTCGTTAACGTGATCGAATTGCGAATGAAACTCGCGCTGGGCACCCAGAACGTTTGGACGGTGATAAAAAAATGACCCTATAAAGTAACTAAGAAACTCAGTAGTTCATATTGATCTTTAATATCTGCAAAAATATTAGGATCCGATGTTGATGACGTAGTTGTCGATATTGAATAAGGCTCCTATGGCTTACAAACTAACCCCCTTACAAATAAACAAAGAATAAGGTCCGAATAGTTATTCCGTGTATTGTCTCGTTTACTCTAATTTGAAATGACGTTAACATGACAGGAACAAAACACGGAATAACTATTTGGAGCTTATTGTTTGTTTGTAAGGCACTATGAGTATATTAAACTATAGTTTTGAATAATATTAGCGGGTTGGACAGAACTACGATAGAATAGTTGGTAGTGTATCTGACCCGGTATGCCATGGGATGCCTTGTAGTTTTTCGGTGAAAGTTTCTATCCGTCTGTTTTTATTGAAGGTCATAGAAGGTGTCCCACGCCAAACCTTGGCACATCTGTGTGCTCCTTGAACTCCGAAGACAACAATTACGGCCAGACTATGAAGCCAGAGCCTACCCCCGAGAACAAGCATAGGAAGCCGTTCCTCAGACGGCTGATGTCGTGTCTTGTTATGCGTTCAGCTAGAGCTAACGACGTGAACCCCGCTGCTTTACCGCCATCCAAGATACCATCTACCGGAAGCTCTTACGATTCTTACCATATAAACACTTCCTTCTGTGTAAGTAAGTTGCAAGCGTAAGGACAGATTTAGGGCTCTCTCAAATTAGGTGTTTTGTGTCGGTGCGCTGCCAAGCGCGGGTCCAGCACACAAAAACGGCCTAGTGCGCCGAGTCGTAATCGAAATGTTGACTTCTGAATTTGGTAAGGTTTAAGCTATGAATGTGTGCGTTTGTTGTGTGCTGCTCTACGTTCAAAATCACACACGCACACAACACATAATAATAAAACATACAAAACACAGGGAGGAGCTCGATGGCGCAGTGCTTAACGCGCCCGGTCTGCGATTGCTAAGGTTAAGTAACTTTCGCAAAGGCCGGTCATCGGATGGGTGACCAAAACTTTATCATCTCGAGCTCCTCCGTGCTTCGGAAGGCACGTAAAGCCGTTGGTCCCGGCTGCATTAGCAGTCGTTAACAACCACCAATCCACACTGGGCCCGCGTGGTGGTTTATGGCCCGTTCTCCCTATCCATCTATAGGGAAGGCTCGTGCCCCAGCAGTCGGGACATAAAATGAGCTGATGATGATGATGATGATACAAAACACAAAAAAAATATCTTCGATCTCAATTTAAGAAGGTTGTGGGCATGCCCACTCCGCGCTTGTGCGCTGCCGTGCGTTTGCACTACGTTCCATCTTAAAACAGCCGTGCAGCTGTGGTGCAACTAAAGTGCATACCTAGTGTAAGTTTTATTTACTTGATAAATTGGTTAAACGGACACAATGATCGCTCGCTTAGTGCATTTGCGATTAAAATATATGTAATAAATAGTTTACATACATAGAGCGATTTGTGTCCGTATAACTAATTTATCAACCGCAATTCGAGCAGTCGACTGGTTTTTTTCCGGCAATAAGCCTGCCGTATTCATTCGATTACCTACGTACACGAGAACGAAAATTTGTATAGTAAAATTTTAACTTTTCTCGTATGCCGCCAGGAGGCGCTACTTCAATGCCATACTATTTTTCGTTTTCGTGAACGTGATCGAATGTCAAAAAAAACTCACAATAAAGTCTAATTATTAATTCACTGGAGTAATCTGACGTTTACTGTGTTATTTTAATAGTATTCTGTTTTGTCATTTGTTATGCAGTAAATGGTACTGCTACACAGTGGTTAAATCTGTATTTTACTTTCAAAAAGATGGATAATGTAAAAACTGCAAAATTAAAATACTTCTCAAATTTTCGAATAATAACAGCTCCCAAAACAAAACAAACACTGACAACTAAACTGTCAGGTGAAATTTCTCGGTACAAAAAGACATTCTTAGACCTACCTATATTATAATCAATTATGTACCTTTTTTAAACGTTCCCACCGACTGTGTGATTGATCTGAATGACAGTGAACGAAACGCATCACTAGTACAATAAATATGGCAACTTAAGTTTTCAATGTGACATGGCATCTGTCAGTTTACTCCAGTGAAATAATAATGAAACTTTAAGCACCCTGGCGTTTAATAAGAAAACGCACGGCAGGCAGCGGCAGCGGTCCGACACGAAACGTTACTACTTTCATTTTTATTCGAAACAATAAAATATTTTGATTTCATGTGATTTGAAATAGCCCTTGTTAGTCGCTAAGTGTAGCGCAGCTCACTTCACTGTTGCTAATTTCAAGGGACCCCCATAAAGCCGTAAAGTGAAAGACGTTTTGTCAACTGAATTTATACGATTAAGTCCACTAACAACTGTTTAAAGCTATGTATTTCGATCAGTGCCGCCCACGTCTGATAATCGGTGACCGATTTTTTTATTCGGTGATAATGAATCGTATGGAATTCTATGTTGTAACACTTGCAACACAGAATAACTAATAGACTAATAGTACTACCGTTGCAACGCACACGTCCTACTAAAAGTCGGTACTAAAGCCACGTCGAAAAAATCGGTCTGATTGTCGGTCGTACAAAAAATCGATTGTAGGTAAGCTCCGAATAGTTATTCCGTGTTTTGTCTTTTTACTCTAATTTGAAATTACGCTTGCATGACGGAAACAAAACACGGAATAACTTTTCCGACCTTATTCTCTGTTTATTTTTATGGCACATAAAGTTTCATTAAAATTTGGCTGAATGGTTTGAAAGCAATTGAACATAAAACTCTAAAAAATTTATGACTTTATTTTATTCATGTTTGCAGGGTGTGGAAATGACATCATCCATGTACGACACTTCCATTTCCTTTTATAGCAACCACAGTGTGTATCCCGTAAATACCAAAATGAAGCGTGGCTTTTTTAACTCGGTCCGCGAATTTCTTAGCATTCGAAAGAGTCAAACAGGTAAACCCCAGTAAAATGTTCAAATTTGAACGTTAGTGCTCAATGTGACTGTTGAAAAATTTATTAATATAGTATCTTTGAGATGTACACGTTTATTTTATTATGTTGTTTTGCTTTTTGATTGTTTTATCATTTTGTGTATTAAAGTTATTTTGGATATTATCTTTGTTTCATTTAATTAACGACGAAACTATCAGTAGCACCAGTAGCAGGTAGAAAGATGCCTGCGTTCACTGGCGTTTGCTCCTTTTCTTTAGTCGACTTGATCATCGCGAACAAAGGAACTAGTAATTATTATCTCAGCCAAGAGACGTCCACTGCTGGACAAAGGCCTCCCCAAGAATCTCCACAACGACCAGTGTTGTGCTGCTCCCACCCAGACACTACCCGGGACTTTCACCAGATCGTCGATCCACCTTTGTTGTAGACCTGCCTACACTGCATCGGTGCGCGGTCGCCACTCAAGAACTATTCCGCCACAGCGGTTATCAGTCCTGAGATCGATATGCTCTGCCCACTGCCACTTGAGCTTAGCAACTCTTTGGGCTTTGTCGCTGACCTTTTTTCTTCTATGGATGTCCTCATTTCATATTTCATATAGAGCATAGCCCTCCATTAGTATTTAGGTGATCTTGACCCATTTAATGAGGCCCATAGTAAGCAACCACGTCTCACCTACCTACCGTATGTCACGACTGGCAACACACGCTGGTCAAAGACTTTTGTCTTGAGACACTGCGATAAATGGAGGAAAAGATAATTTCGTTGCTTACGGAACGCTCTGCCCAGCCTAATTAGATTCGTCAATCTAATATTTTAAATAGATTTGACCTCTCTGGTAGTTGGGCCTATCTAACTGGACCGTTTGTCCCAGGTAAACAGTCGTCCACAACTTCAAGGGCATAGTCTCCAACCTTTAGAGAAGTACCCACTCCTCTGAAGGTTGGAGATTCATGGGTACGTACGTTATGTGAGTTTAGGTAAGATCACGTGATTTCGACATAACTTTCGTCTTCTTCATATTCATTTTAAGACCCACTTGTTGAGAGACTCTGTTGAGGTCTCCGAGCATTGCGCCGAAGATCTTTTAGGGTCTCTGTCATGATCATTGCCTATATCGTCCGCAAATCTAACGTGAGTGATGTTTACGCTGTTGACGTTGATGCCGAGTCCTTTCCAGTCCAGAAGCTTAAAAACATCTTCCAGTGCAGCAGTGAAGTTTCAGAGATATAGCGTCTCCTTGTCTTACTACTCGCTGCAACTGGATGAATTTCGTTAAAGAGCTGGTCCTGTGGTGCGAGCACGGATCTTACCGATCGATAAATTTATCGGTAGACAAAACCGTTTGTCTATCGAATTTTATCTACAACCGCTAGCACGGGACTCGGATCGGTAAGTTTTATCGTGTTCTATTTTAGCGATATTTAAAAATGGCAACACGGCAATATTATCGTCCCGTTCGTTCATCAATCTTTAGGAAACCGATGGCAGGGAGATATGCCACACTGAGGAAGACAAAGGGAAGATCTTCCTCCGAGCTGGGTGGTATAGCTCGGGGACCGAGGTCCAACGGATGTTAGATGGAGGTGCTATATATAGCGAAGGAGATGGTGTAACTTCGCTACCGCGATGCAGGCTTCCCATACTATTTTTACGTTGTGGTATGGCGACGTCGTTGATTTGCGTCTGTGGCGCCATCTGTTGACACGGTTGAGAAGGTGTTTGATTCGTGTCGAACAATGTGCGGCGTATGCGGTAGATGGAGCCGCCACATCACTCCCCCCCGAGACCGGAGGTCGATATCAGTGAGTGTGCTCAGCAGTCAGGGCGTCAGAGCTTGCAAGTGCCAGTGGAGAGTGCTGCTGCAGGATGCCCCAGTCTACGGTGAGTCGAGACGGGTGGGGTGAAGGCGCGTTGTCAGTGATGCAGTGTGCTGTTCCTGTCTGCGGTGAGTCGAGACAGGTGATGATGACGGTGGGTCCGAGCTGCTGGTGTGCAGGGCTGCCACGCCGGAGTGATGCGGCCGACATTGATGCACCGGTCGTGGGCTGCGGAGACCAGGTCGGGATGATGCCGTCGAGTGTGCCGGAGGTCCAGGAAGCGTCGTCCAAGATGCTGCGGTGGAACCTTGTGGCTTGATTGCTGGCTTGCTGTAACTGCTGGCGAAGGCAGATGATGGATGAGGAGTGATGGATTGGCGCTGCTGCGACGATGCTGAAGGTGCTTCTGTGCTCCGTAGGGGTCACCACTGTAGGGAGCTGATGGCAATCTATTTATTTATTTAATTATTTATTGCACTTATGTATACAGTATCACTTTCATACAATAATAAAGTAATAAAATAGTATATGATGGCCTGTTACAAACCCTGTTAGGGCATCGCAAAATTATAACTATTCTTATATAATAATAGTAAAAAAAAATATATAAAATTAAAAATATTGCCAGCGTGTGAGCTTTCCGTGGACATGTATATGAACTTATTTATTGTCTTTGTCTGACATAAACTCTAAACAAGCTCGAGCCCACTCTCTGCAATATTTTCTGAGACCGTTCCACACAAAACGCTCCGCTATAAGTTTCGCAGAGGCCTTTGTGCCGGGGTGGCTAAGACAATGAAAACAGTCGAAAATTTGACGGCGTAAGATTTTCGGAACGAATGGTCTAGGATTCGATTGGCTAATATCGCAGTATAGCTCGAACCGACTTTCAGGTATTTTCGTTTTTGAAATGCGAAGTGAAGAACCGCCACAAATCATTCGAATCTTATATTTTTTATTGTTAGTGATTAAATTCTCTTTGTTTTATATTGTTTCTTATCGTGTAGGGTTTTTAAAGGAATTTTAATATTATCCATTTATTAATTTAATATTATTTTACTATGTCGGAACCACCAAAGTACCTAAGTATCACTTTTCTAAGTCGTTTAAAAAACATCGTACCTAATATTTACTTCGTTGTTAGTGGATTACTTTTAGTAGAATATTTGCTCCATGCTTTTAAAAGCCGTCAGCAATTAGAGCCTTTTCAGCGGCGGTGCTGGGAAATCGAATGTAGACGGGCAAAAGACGACGCACAATAGCTTCAGAGACCTTGTTCACAAGTTTGCTAACTGTGCATTGTCCCAACGCCAAGTTATATTCTTGCCTAATGCTGCTAGTGAGGACCGGCAAAAAGTAGATTGTTGAGGTTAGAATAAAAATAGGAAAAGAAAAAACTAAATTCCTGCTACTTACAACAACATGGACGGGCAATCCGTTTGATCTAATTCGTCAGATGGCGCCCCATATGCTTTCGATAACCACAAAGACTAATAATTCTCGGGGTATGCGAAACAACCTCATGAATCAGAATCTGCTAAATCCATGGGGTTGTTTCTCTGCCTCAGATGGTGCCGGACAATGTTAGTTTCTTCGCGACGTCGTTGTTGCGTCTCTTTTGCAACCAGCAAAAGGTGCCCGAAATCCATTTTTTCACGACCGCCCAAGAAAAGTTTAATATTTAGTAACCTTCCAATGGCGTCGAAAACGTCGATAACTTTATCTACCAACTTTTAGATGCCGATAAATTTATCTACATATCGATATAATTTATCCATAAGAAATGTCATTTTCGAGTCCCATGCTAGCTTTTAAACTAAATAGATAAAATTTACCGATTATATCTACGGGTCGATAAAGCAAGTCCCATGCTGCCGATGTTAATTTGTCGACTTGAACTGTCAAATTTTATTGTCTAATGTCACTTTATCAGTCGATAAAAGATTCGTGCTCGCGGGGCTGATGTCCTGAAGACGATGCCACTGAAACGCTGGGGGTGTAAGTCACCACCAGGTTCAGAAGAGAGATAGAAATTAAAGATGTAAACTGGTACAATCAATTTATTCCCCAGGGGTGGGTTACGTCGGACGCTATACAACTCAGTACTGTCGCGCGGTTTTAGGGGTTCCGTTGCCCGGTAGAGGGACCCCGAGGTTGGGGTTGAAGGTAAAAATATAAATTCCACAAATTCCACAACGGAGTGCTTGTAGACTGACTCGATGGAGTGGTGACAAGGTAGTGACGAATAAAAGAGTAGTGGCGTTTCATACAAACATTTCAACATTACACTACGGAGGTAGGTAGGAGTAGGAGGAACTAAAGACTAGGCTGTATGAGTAGATTTTCTTCGCCCTCTCTCTACCTACCTTCAATCGAAAAAAGAACAAAATATGTTATGATTTGATGTGAATGTAAATTTTATTTATTTCGCTAGGTACAGTATTTATAATTAAAATGGCTTTTGTTAGACGACTTATTCCGTTGAGCACTAAGGCTATAAAAGCTATTCCAATAACAGTTCAAAGTAAGTACACAAATATAACCTATTTAGCAATATGATTTTCATAACTTGGTTATTTGATTGTTCCGATAATTAGGTGATGTGAAACATTTTAGGTCAGAAAATTCACCGATGGGTTGCCCCAACGTTAATGGAATTCAAGCGGCGAGAGAATAAACTTGGTGGAAAGAAAATCAACCCTAGAAACACATTCTTAGAATGGAACTTAGAAGCGGAGCTATATGCATTTGGGAAACGATTAAATGAGGACTTCGATCCGGACCTCTTACTGCAGGCTTTCACAGACAGATCTTACGTAATAATGGAAGAAATGAAACAAAAGGAGATGGACATTGATATAAAAATGAAAGATAATAAAGCATTGGCTGAAGATGGTATGTATGGTTCCCTGTTTGCCTATTGACAGATCCTTAGAAATTATAAGTACTTTTTATTTGATTATTTGTTTACTTACTCTTCATTTTAAATTCTATTTTATAAATGATAATATTTTACAAACTAAGATACCTATTTAAATAAATAAACATTACATTACAATGATTATTTACATATAATTTTACGCAAATATTGTTGCAAAAAAATTACAATTTGAAAAAAGAGTGTTGAAAAATTCTACGAGCAGGATTTGAACCCGCACCCCATGACATGCTGGGTCAGGTGCACTACCAACTATGCTATCGTGGCTCAATCCACGGCGTTGTCATAGTTGGTAGTGCACCTGACCCGGCATGTCATGGGGTGCGGGTTCAAATCCAGCTCGTGGAATTTTTTCAACACTGTCTTTTCTTTCAAATTACATTACAGTGTTTTATATGGCTATATGTCAATAATTTTTCAGTAATGTGTGCTAAATGAAATTATGTTGCGATACAAATAAATAAAGCTTTAGATAGTGATTCAGCTCGAACCTCATTATAAATTATAATAATTTGTATAATTCCTGACTAGTCTGTTTACTAAAATAAATATAGATACTTTTTTATACAGGTGAAAAGTTCATGAAACAATATGTCCAGTTGTATTTAGAAGCAGTGTTCCCACGTTTTCCCCTGGAAGGGGTGTCCGGTATTGCAGCACATCTTCTAAGTGAGGAGACTTTAGCTCACATCTCTCTACATCTTGGTACAAAAGATATAATCCTAGCAAGTGTAAGTAAAGTAAAATGATTTATTATAAATAATATTATACAATTACTTTAAATATTTATCTATTCCATATAGATTTTCAGACTCATTGTCATTACCTCACAAAGGAAGGTTGTTAAAAATATGATTGCATTTTTGTGACGTCTTTACAACTGAGGGCAACCTTAATTTTAAAGAACTTATTACATACACACGTAAGAACAGCATCTGACTAAGATGTTAGATACTTAGCTTAGCTTCTCTCAACTTGTTTTCTCTGAAAAATCACACCTATTATAAAAATTATATTAAAAATTGTTTTGTTTTCCAGGAATATCCGGTTCATAAATACACTCTAGCAAACACATTTAAAGCTATAGTGGGTGCTCTTCTACAGTCGTCAGGTGATCAGAGAGCTACATACTTTGTCCGGGACTTTGTTATTACTCAATTACAAGGTGACTATTTATATACTATAACAGAAAACCTAACATATAATGACCTTAATTGTATAATGGATCATAATGTCCTGAGTTAGCTCAATAAATTTATATTTTCTAAGAAATATTATATCTGTATAGAAACCTTATACAGCATAATACAGCTAGCATCAAATTGATTAAAATTAAAAAAGTTCTTATGTATTTTTATGCTAACAACATAAGGTTTTTTCACAAGCAATATCAAAGATTTTGTTTCATACAAAATAAAGCTCAAAACTGATGTATTAAGTTAAGACTTGTTTTAATTTTAAACGTTTTTTAAATATTCACCACTGACATTTTCCAGCATTTTTCTTATAGCTACTGCAATTAAATTACGCTTAACTGTGCAACAGCTCATGTCTTGTTCTCCTTCTATTGAGCATTGTGTTCCAATGTCCTTCGACATTTTTTCTTTTTTCTCTTCTTTGGATGTGGCACGTTTTTTGCCTGCAGTAAAAAAACCTTGAACATACATATACCTAATATTTATTTTAAGTAAATATGAAAGTTAGTAAATAGCTGGACAAAAGGCTTAAAGTCCAGTTGGATCCATTTGGATTTATCCGGACATGTCCAGATCCTGGCCCTTAGGCAAAGGCCTTTTTAAGTTCCCTTTCCATTGATCTTATCTTATCATCACCATTATCTTAGCCAAAAGACACCCACTGTTGTTCAAAAGTCTCTCCACTTGATCATATAGGATGCTTTAATTTTACTCAATAATTAATCCATATTAGATACAGAAAGAAAACTATCATGTTACAGGGCAAGATGTGAATGAATACTGGCCCATAGCTGATCCTTGGGGTATGTTGACCGGTATTCTGAGTAAAGATGAAGCCACTCTCGAGCCTCGCTTGATTGGTGAAGTGGGCAAGCATACGCTGCTTGCCTGCTACAGAGTCGGCCTTTACATAGACCAGAAAATGATCTCCTCAGGTATTAAAGAAATTGTTTTTTTTTTGTGTGTGTTCATTCCATTCGATGACGGCCTCCGTAGTCGAGTGGCTCGCACGCCGGTTTCTGGTGTTGCCATCTCCGAGGTCCCGGGTTCGATTCCCGGTCGGGTCAATGTAGAAAAACTAACTTTTTCTATATTTTCTCGGGTCTGGTTGGTTCCATTATTTGTCTAATCATCACTTTACATCAGGTGAGATCAAGGCACTGCTTACCTGTAAAATATTTTTAAAAAACGTGCTTATGCTACTTTCTTTGGAGTCAGACTAATGTTTGTGATGTTGTCTAATATTTATTATTATTATTTATTATTTGTAATGGTAAGTGTCCTCTATGAAAGGGAAGGCATTTTCCAATTTGTGTCGCTGCAAAGGAAAACGAGAAAGAAATACTGAGTTTTTCGCCGGCTCTTATAAGTACAAGGTACTCCAGCCCTGTAGACTAACGAACCAATGGCGTAGTAACATTCATAAGAGCAATTTTTTTTAGTCTAAATTGAATAAATACTTTGAATTTTGATACTCTTCCATACTATCTTGGGTGTTCGTCACATCATAACATTTCATCACTAAAATATCTGCATCTCTTTCATCTTATCGGACGTTTACGACACATCCTAACTAGTGGTCTATCAACTAAACTTTCTGCAATCTATTTTGATCCTTACTCTTAAACAGTTAAGGTTGAAAATGAACTTGGTTTGAAGCTGTTTGTACATCTCGGC
Source organism: Eudonia lacustrata (assembly GCA_947562085.1). NCBI lineage: Eukaryota > Metazoa > Arthropoda > Insecta > Lepidoptera > Crambidae > Eudonia > Eudonia lacustrata. Next base: position 14,704,377 of record OX387329.1, on the reverse strand, counting down.
TTTTAAAAAAATAGATAAAGAAGAACTGCACTCGAAAATGACATTCTCCAACCCTGAATAATTATTCTTACGATCATCAGTCTAAACGAAATCATTTAATTTAATCAAAATTTCTTTTTTATTTACTAAGAACTGTCAAAAACTCGCCAGCCGTCTGCTGCTTGCATTGTGTAAACTTCTGAAACACCATGTACAATCGAATCCAAAAATGTATAAGCATTTAAGTAAAAGTAACTTCTGTCATCATATTCTAAGACAACCATTAACCTCTCGTTATCCATAAAACCAGACACAATAGAAATTCAATTGTTCTATGGCTCCATATGGAATCACTGGGTATAGTGTCTAAGCATTCTAGAACGTCGATTCAATAGTGCTGATTTATTAAGGTAATTTGAATTGACTTAAATTTTAATATTATTGGACTTGACTGTATATATAGATTTATTTTCAGGTTACGGTGAGACGGTAGCAGAGGCCAAAGAAATGGCAGCGCGCGACGCTCTCAAAAAGATATTCGGAACAGAAGACCACATGAAACCGATCAACTTCCAATTGGAAGGCATTCCCAAACCGGAGTCCAATACTCGTTACCAAATATCGGCCAGCTAAAACTCTTCAACTATTGTAGTCATAGATAAGTAATAAAAAAATTAAAAATAAATTTGTATGTTTTTCTTAATTTGGTTTGCACTATAATATAGGCATGACAAATTTTAAAGTCCCGTTCTATATAATAGGTAGAGTAGATCCACTAATTACGAAAAACAATATTATTTCAGCAATAAACTATTTATCGCAACTGAGGCGTGACGTCATACGTCTCAGAAAACATCTATAGAGCGCTGGACACAGAAAAGACAGGCACGGACGTGACGCTGGGCGCCGCGAGAGATGAGGGTTTTCAACCAACTTCATTCAGCCGTCTGATTTTGACACGATAAAATGTCTTCTTCCGAAGATGAAGATGTGTTAGCACTGGTGTATCTTGCTAATATGCAGAGGGTTAGACGTTACTGGGTACATCCGGTATGGCGAAAGCAATGAAGACATTAGACCACCACGGCCGGCACCCGCGCGCGCAAAATATTTCAGATTTAGATTTAGAAAATAAAACTGTAAGCTTGACTCTTCACTTTCATCCAAGAACTAGCGAGAACTTTTTCTTCGTATGATTGTCATTAAAGAAATTAAAAACAAATTTTTAATAGAAAACTTTTCTTTAATTATTAACTTTCCTTATAAAATAAAGTCGCATAAAAATAATAAATCCTTAGTATTAGTTAAATTCATTGACGTAAATGTAACACAATAATATTGGCACTTTGTTACACTAACTAAATAAATACGAGATATATTTTCATAAAAGACTATAATAATAATATTTTGCCTGCAACTTTTTTGTTACTGGCAATCTCATTCCTGATTATGCATGTAAGTTGCTAGTCTATAAACGAGCTTAAGAAAAGCGATATTTTTTAAATGCATTACATCATCATTTTTAGCCAATACATGTCCCATAGCTGGGTTTAGCCCTTCCCACATACAATAACATATAAGGAGATTGGACCCACCTCCTTAGTCTCGGTTGGTGTTTTAACAACTATCATCCATCATACAAGAACAGAGATCAAGGGCTTCGTGCTTTTGCCTGCCTTTTGAGAAGCTCAAAAAATCCGATCACCCATCTGACGATTCGGCATAGTGAAACTTGCTTATCTTGCAAGATAACAAGGACTTCATACATAGTAACACTTCAGTATATCACAGCTTCATTGTCAGTCCCTTTTGCCTTATATCATCTGGATGCAGAGTCCATGAGGAGGTTTCCATGCTTGTCTTTGATACGTACTCTGCCTGATGCATAGCGGGTCTCCGAAGTGCCATCGTTGTATACCAGTTTCACGGTACCGTCCGGAAACTCGCGACGCTGCAGAAAAAATAATGTTGTTTAGATAAAGCAGCCAAAAGAAATACAGACTGCTGCAGCAAGAAATCCAAAACTGACAAATATTTTCAATAAATGTTCGACCTTAAGCCAAAGCTATAAGGTTTAAAGTCTTTTGAGGAAAGTAAAGTCTATTCAAAGTTTGACAGTTTGTAGTCTGATGAACAGCCATGTGTATATGTCGTAGCCATATCGTAGATTTGCTCACTTCACTAAATGCTCGAGAATTTCATGAAATGTTTCACTGTCTATTAGACACATCATGATGTGGTTTGGTCAGATCAATGATAAGAAATCGTTTCTCGATATGGGCAACTAAACGCGCGACTACTTCATGAAATGGTCAAACTTAAGTGATCATATCGTAAAATATTTACATTACCCACCGTTAGAGGCGCTGATATCGTTTACTTTTTGTCGATACAATCGATTTGTACAATCTTATGCCGCTCCCCTTTGTGCTTCGGAAGGCACGAAAAGCCGTTGCTCCCGGTTGCATTAGTAGTCGTGAACAACCACAAATCCGCACTGGGCCCGCGTGGTTTTTATAGCGAAACGAATGAAACATTCAAACATGTTCTGTTTTTTGAAGGGTTAACAGCAATCGCAGACCAGTAGCTTAGCCAAAGTAACATTAAGAAAACGATAGCGAAAATTCTCACCACCATCCTAGACAGTTGGCTACTGTAGGGAAATCTTTGTTTCAGAGAGCACGCGGCATCTGTGACACCCAACACCTGGCTGCTGAGCTTCAGCATGTCAAGCACGTACTACAGGATAATAAACTGAAAGTACCACGGCTTTGTCACAGAAAACGCAATAAACCAACCACAGTCGAGCGCCAACCTGCTGTACTTCCATATATGAAAGGTGTCACTGACAAGATTGGACATATCTTAAAGCGAGCTTCAATCAACACTTACTTCAAGCCGCCGAAGAAGATCAACCAATTTTTACGACCTGTCAAGTGCAACATACCCCTTCAAGATGCAGGCGTGTACAAACTGTACTGCGACTGTGGGCTCTCTTACATCGGGCAAACAAAGAGAAGTATAGGAACCCGTGTTAAAGAACATATAGCCGACGTCAAGCATAGGCGCGAAAATAAGTCTTCAGTATGCGAACATTCCCTAGAGGGGCCCAACCATTACATTAGATTTGATAAACCACAAATACTCGTTAAAGAACAACAATTCATCCCTAGGATGATACGTGAGGCTATTGAAATTAAAAAACATCCTAATTTTAATAGAGAAGATGGTTGGAATCTACCACCAGCCTGGGATCCTATCATACAAAATATTAAATCCCAGCCCCGACACCATACTGCCAGACCAAAAGATACTGTAAGCTCTTTCTGCATAAAACGGAACGCACCTGATTAAATTTAAATGAGGGTATACAAGCTACCAACTAATTATGAGATGACCAACACGTCAGTCTCCCTGTGACCACGGACCCTGCAAAGGGTTCGAAACGTCAGGATAAACATTAAATAAGTAATGTGTAAAATAAACGCGAGTAGATCCGTAAAAGTTGTTTCATTTCAAAGCGAAATTTTACTTTTTATTTTCAATATTAATTTCAAGTGCTAATTGATAGACGACCTCCTTGGTCGAGTGGTTTGTACACCGGTTTTCATGGTGTCGCCATCTCTGAGGTTCCGGGTTCGATCCCCGGTCGGGTCAATTTAGAAATTATTGTTTTTCTAAATTGTCTCAGGTCTGGGTGTTCTCTATGTATAATAAGTATTTTAAGTATGTTTATCCGTTGTCTAGTAACCATATAACGAGTTTCATAACGAAGCTTCTCTTGGGCGAAATAATTGGTGTGAGTGTAGGAAAATTTATTAATTTATTTATTTATTGATTGCGTAAGACCGAGGTTCGATTGCTGGCTGCGTCGGGTAGGCGTTCAATTTTTTCACTGTATTTTATAAATTTTATAAATATTTAATTTAGCTTCAGTGCAGCAATTAGCACTTGAAAATAAAAAGTAAATTTTTTTTCATTGTATCTTATAAATATTTAACGATAGCGAAGTATAAAAAGGATAAAATGTATGGGATTGACGTAAGCCGAGCTAAATCACGTGGTCAATCTTATGTCATTCCCATACATTTTATTCTTTTCGAACTTCGCTATCGTTTTCTTAATGTTACTTTGGCTCCTCAAAGTGAGTCAGTTATGATGATTGTTACCTTATGGTCATCAGCGTGGACTTCCACTTGTCCGTTGCTGAACACGACGCGCTGCTCCCCGCTGGCCGCGACGGTGATGGCGGTGCCGTCTGGAAACCGCCACTCTTCGCGTACGTGCTCGTTCTTAGGGTCGAAGTACCGGACGCTTCCGTTGGGCAGACGGATCTCTGATGAGCCGTCTTTGTATCGCTTCTCTACTTGACCACTGCAAATTGAAATTAGTTAAATCTAGTTTTAAATTAGTGCTATCTCATTTTTGGTAATAAAATAAAAAGGATAAATTTTAAACCAACTTGAGTGTCGCCTGCACGTCAGATAACCATAAACTACAAAATTTCCATAATAGACTTTGAACTTTGTTTTTTTTTACATTTAAGCACAGTGCCTTGATCTCACCTGATATTAAGCGCACTTCATCCGGGATCCTCAACTAGTGAGCCACTGGCTATCTTATCTCTAGCTGCCGGAACACAACAATGCTACAAACATTGATCATCATCGTCATCATCATCAGCTCATTTTATGTCCCTACTTCCCTATGGATAGATAGGGAGAACTGGCCATAAACCACCACGCAGGCCCAGTGCGGGTTGGTGGTTGTTAACGACTGCTAATGCAGCCAGGACCAACGGCTTTACGTGCCTTACGAAGCACGGAGGAGCTCGAGATGAAGCCTTTGCGAAAGTTGCTTAACCTTAGCACTCGCAGACCGGGCGTGTTAACCACTGCGCCATCGAGCTTCTCAAACATTGTCACAAAAATAAATAAATGGTGGTAGCAAGACAGGTGGACAAACAAGCCCTACCACCAACCAAACAGAGTACACAAACATGTACCCCCCGCTGGGAATCGAACCCGGGACCTCTGGATCGAAACCGGTGGTCTTAACCACTAGACCACAGAGGTGGTTATGTCATATGGTTGTCATATATTGAAGAAATTTTACAGTTCTGGATAGGTTATTTAAGTCTGTACTATTAAAAACTTTACTAAACATTGAAGACTGATCGATCTGGACGTATGGCATACAACTAAGGGGATCAGCCTGCAACTCTAATATCTCTATCATACAAAGAGCACAAAACGCCATCCTTAGAAATTTATCCAATGCACCATGGTTTCTGATGACCCATGAACTGCACAGCGGATTGGAAGTCAGCACGGTCAACGACGAAATAAAACTGTATTCAAAGAAATACAAAGCAAGACTACACGCACACTCGAACCACCTAGCATCGCTGTTGACCACTATTGGCTACCCAAAGAGGCTACGCAGACAACACATCATGGAGCTCGAGGAACGCTACCCTGATCCACAAAAAAAAGGAGAAGTGCTCAGTGGACCACTTCCCTTAAACGCCTAACTACCCACACCGAACCTGCTCATAGTCAGAAGACTGATTGCAGATAAACACAGAACAAAAAAAAAAAACATTGAAGACAATACTTACTCAGGAAATTCTAACACCTCCAGTCCATCGGCGTGGGTTGTGTGACAAGTCTTTGTATCTGCATAGAAATACTTGATTCTACCATCAGAGTAGAAGTTTTCCTTTACATCGCCATTATAGTACACAAACTTGCTGTATTTACCATCTGATGATATAAATTTCACATTGCCATTAGGGAAACGCAATTCTTTTGACCCATCTGGCTTCCTTACCTCAGTTGGGTTTAAATTCGTCTTGGAAACACTGGTTTTACTCGTTGTTGGTTCAGGGCTAACATTAAATGTGTCCCTAAAATGGTCTTGATGTATGACGGTAGTTTGCTTTTGACTGCTCGAAGACCTGTTTGTTAGAATGGAGACAGGTGATTTTGATAAATTGTGAGATTTGTTGGAGTTATGTGATGCATTAGAAATTTGATCAAAAGAGCTTCTTGTATCACGGGGCAGGTCTTGACAGGAACTGCTTGGTGATCTTTGATCGCTTGATCTTTGACTTGACACTGAAGCAGGTGACCTCGATCTATGTGCCTGTGATTCAGAAAAATTACTCTTCAATGTTGACTTTGAGATAAAAAACTTGTCAGAATTCTGATGGCTATTACTTGTTTGTATACCATTATGATTACGCGAGGGATTTGAATAATTTGATCTAACACTTGTTGGAGACAGTGAATGAAATCTCTCCATGTACAATTTTTCCAAATTGTTGTCTTCTTCATTGTCAGAATCTGTATAGCAAACAGAGTTATCGTCAACATTCAGTAAATCATCTTCTTGCATGTTACTATTATCGGATGTATAGGGGTATTTCCCCAAAGATTCTACATTATCAATATTATTTCTCTCCATATCACTAAGCACATCCCTTTGGCTAAAATATTTTGCATATCTAGATGTAACTTTTAGATTGGGGACACTCTTGGCTCTGGTCTTTACTGGTTTATTGCTAGAAGTTTGTATCTTTCTTGGTCTACTTTGTCTTTCTATTTCAAATGCTTTATATTTTGCATCACTATCAATATTTACTTCTGATTGTGTTTCTTTAGCATTCATGTTAGACAGTTTTTTATTTATTTCCTCAAGGTACTTTAAATTTGTCATTCTTCTAGTCATGTCATTTTTATGTTCAATCCTCCTATTTTCTTTCTTTAGTTTCTCTATTTCATCCTGAAAGCCTTTCTTCTCCTTTTCCATAAGTTTTATTTGATTTCGAAGTCTTGCAATAGTTGAAGTATACTTGGCGTCTTTTAATCTAATATCTTCTTTGAGCTCAATGATTTCTTTTTTTAAATTTACGACTTCATCTTTATCTTTTTTGCTCAAACGGCCTCTCATTTCTTTTACATACTTTTCGTACATTTGCTTTTGTTTTATCATTTTTTCCTTTTCTTCAGCTAAATAATATTCTGATAAAATCTTTTCTTCATTAAATTTTTGTTCAAACAATGATTTTTCTTCATAAAATTTATGCCTTTCGGCGTCAATTTCTTCACGCATTTTTGTAAGATTTGCATTTTCTTTCCTGAATGTTTCAATTTCATCTTCTAGCTCACAAAGCCTATCCTTTAGTAATTCACTTGTAGCAATTAATTTTGCATTCATTTCAACCATGTTGGCTTTCATTTCACTGTCATTAATGACACCATCATTATTTTTTTCAGAATCCATTGCATTACGAACTTCTTTTCCCTGTGATTTCATACTCTTTTGAGCCAAATCCTTTTTTTCTTTGTTTGAAGTTTTAGCTTTTAATTTCTTGCCATTTTCCTTTCTGTTTTTGTCAGCATGAGATACATTAGTACTTTCTTCAACAGTTTTGCATGAACAACAGCTTGATACAGATGAGCAGGTCTCGCTGCAACAATCTGTATACTCACTATTAGTTTCTGTATCACTGTGAGAATGTTCATTTCTCTTTCTGGGGTGTAGAACTGGAAGTATTGTCATTAAGTTGGGATTATTAGCGAGACATTGCTGCATAACTATTGGAGTACTCTCTCCAGAGCATTCAAGTTGACTTCTTCTTAAAAAGCGATTGAAAAAGGAGTTTTCTAAGTTAAAACTATTATGCGAGACTTTTCTTTCAAGCAATTCAAACATATTTTGTTCAGCATTTTCCCTTTCCATCCTGAGTTTTGTAAGATTATCGTCACAACTTACATCTGATACAGTACTCTTTGCTGGAGACGCAAAGTTTTTATAGTAATCCGTTTGTTTTAGTTGGCATAAAAAGTCATTCTGCTCTTTGTTCAATATTGATGCCCAAGTTTTCCCTTTAGTAGTCAGTAAAGGATGTTTACCTTTTGGCAATTCTATGATGTTGGCTTGTTTTGATTCTTTTGAATCACAATTTAAATTGGTTTCTGATGTTTGTGAAGTGTTGTGATTGTGAGATGTCTTATTGCTTTTCTCTTTTTCTATCTTTCCAGTAACTTTAGCTTGTAAATTATTTGGTAATACTTCCCCATGGTCTGTGACAATTATTTTAATGTCAACATTATTTTTACTTACATTGTTGTTTGCATTTTTATTTTCCTTACTCAATCTGGTTAGCACTGTCTTAGTATCCGAGGACTTCTGCCGCCATGGTAAAGATTTTGTGTTTTGTATTATCAAATCTTTCTTTTGCACGCCAAAGCGAGATGTACCTTGGCCTCTCTTCAGAAATGGTTTTTTGTTTTTTGCCGCCGGCATACATTGTTTTGGAGTTTCAACAACTTTTTTATTTATTTCACTTTTGAGTTTTTCTACTATCAATGACTCAAAATCTTTCTTCGGTGTCAAGACAGGCATTTCATCGAGGGAAATATGTTTTTTGGCCCCAGCTTTCGCTTCGGAACCGTTAGTAGCTGGAGAAATATGTTCTTCATTCCTAGATGGTGCAGACACTCTACTTCTGGATGACATTGGGGAAGTTACTATAAATTCAGACTCCTGTGACAAATTCAAAACTGATATACCTTCAATTAAATCTTTTTGCTTTAATTTTGGTGACAAACTCTTTGAATTAAGTCGTGGAGTGGCATCGTTGGAAGAATCGTCTGGCGTTTCCAATAAACTACGAAATGTGTTATAACTCGTGCTATTGCTAAAGTGACTAACTATTTCTGTGAGGCTCGACGAGGTTTCTGTAGTCTCTTGGTATTCCACATGTTGTTTTTGTAGTTTCCCTCGTTGTAGCAGCTGTAGTTGTCGTAACACTTGTAGACGTTCTAGTATTTTTGAAGGTGAAAGTGAAATGTCGCTTTCGGAGTATGATTGATCCATTGCAATTGAACAATATAAATTTCTGCAGTGGTGTTTAAAGAATTTAGGAAAATGTAAACAAAAACAACAAACTACAAACACAGAGTAGTATCACTCACAACACATAAAGTTTTGAAATTCACTCAACTCAACTCAACGGCATTTGGTTAGGGATGTTAAGGTTAACTTAAAACATCGATCCATTGAATCATCGTAGCGTAATTAATCGTATCATAATCATTTATATTTTGAAATTAAACAACTTTTACGGATCTAGGTAGGTACTCGCATTTATTTTATACATTAGTTTTTAATTAATGTTTATCCTGAGCTTTCGAACCCTTTGGTTGAATTTACCACCAACCTGGAATCCCATCATACAAAATATTGTGTCCGTTAAGCTAGCGTATACATGGTTCAATTCACGTTTGTTGTTACGCCCTATTTTAGTGCGTAATTACTGCAAACATAAAATAATTTGTGCCTTCTTAGTATAAGAAATAAAGACCTTTTTTAGTGTGTATGCAGGCATCACGATCCAGCTGGTGTACACGTGAACGTTTTCGAAAACTACTTATTTTATAGCTACGAAATTTACACACACATTTAGTGCATTATTCAAAATTTCATAAGAATTCCTCTTAAAGGAACGGAGATATTGAACAAGTCTTGTGAATGACATTTCGAGCTGGCATCTATACAGCGTACCCATATTGGTGCTTACAGAAACCGAACTTCTCTTTTTATAATGGTTTTAGGTATTATTAGTGCGTGGAATTCTAACTCTGTCAGTAGAAATAGTTTATGTGAATTCCATGAAGCTGTAGATATAACTGGAGAGGCCTGTTAGTTGCTACAAGCAATTACTCACTCTTCTGCTGAATAGGGTAACCCTTACTAATTCATAAAAGTCAGGACTTTGAAGTGAAGTAAAGATGAAAGAAAAAGAAAGTAAATAAATATAAAAAATCCATTTCAAATCATTTATTAAAGAAAAATAAGTATAATTAAATATAAAACAATGACTTGGAGAAAAATAAAAAAGAGTAAATTTTTACCCTAAAGCAAAGATGGAAAAATGGCGGCCTGCGATTGTAACCTGCCATTTAATTATAATTAATTAAACAATAGCCATTGGTCCCGTAGCAGTCATTAACAACCACCAATCCACACTGGGCCTGCTCGGTAACAACCAAGTAGGTAAGGCCCGTTCTCCCATCCATCCATAGGAAAGGCTCGTGCCCCAGCAGTGGGGACATAAAATGAGCTAATGATGAATGATGAAATTTGTTACAGGAACTTGATTATGGTTGTTATCTATTTGTCTCAGAATAAATTCTCCTTGGCCCGCAGAAATGTTATAATTATTTAATATGGCCCCATCTCTAAATCTATTTCCCCATCTCTGCCCTAAAGCATACACTGTATGTACATATTGATAATAACGAACAAGAAAACTAGAAATATGTCCTAGAAAAACTCACAAATTTAAATAAATATTATTTTGAATAGAATTATAGATCTTAATATTGCAATACCAATTTATTGTATTTATATCACTTCGATACGATTCGTATTTAAAAAGTTATAATACCTACTTATTAATTTTGTTAACTTATGACAAACGAGGAGAACTTAAATTTTGCCATATGAATTCTCGTTTTATCAACGTGATCAAATTTTTAATAGTAATTTAAACTCGCATTTAAGCATTCTGATCAGTGAGCCAAGCAATAATAATTTCTTTTTATCGCTGCGTAAAAGAGAAACATTGTATGGAAATAACCGTTCAAACAACTTATGTAGGTACTTGGAAGTTTATCTTCGCAGCAATGAAGCATGCCTATGTGCTTATATCGAAAAGGATTTTTTAGTCACATTTAAATCATATTTTAAGTTAATAACTTATACATATAGGTATTTCAAAAACCAAATTAAAAAGTATTTCCAATCCCAACCAAAATGAAGAAACTCAAAGAACTCTCGCATGGCCACACTACACTACTGACCTATCTAGGTGTCCACTCAAATAGGATAACGAACAAAGGACATCATCTAGATTGGGCAATTTTTTTTTTGGCCGGTCAACAAAATGTTGTGGTTTATTTCATTAGAGCTCAAACTAACAAGCTACATTTTTTTTTATTACCACACCAAAATCATACGACAATTATTTTAAAATATATTGAAGCTCAAAATATCTCTCGAAAAGAAATATTATTTCGTATTGGGCTATTTTTATTTGGCCTGCTAACAAAAAGTTATGGTTTATTTCAATAGCTCAGTAGCTACCTCCCCCTAGGTCGAGGGCCGAGGTGCGTCCGAACCGAAAATAAAATAAAATAAAATAATGGTGTTTATAATCATAGTAAAAAGAAATCCGTGCGTAACTTACTCATTATACTTCGCGCCTCGTCTTCGAGATTAGTAGTTAATTAATTTATATTGTTACTTGTAGTATCGCATAGATGTCACCACTCCTGCACTATCGTTGAGATTTAGTTTTTATTTTTATTTTTTTGTTGTGGGTATCCCTATCTTTCTCTATGGCGCCATTGCCTCGCGTTTGTCATTCGCATTTTAGTGCTCGACCACTCCAGTCACTTTAAATTTCTTCCGTATTCAATCGACTGTTTTCGTACGCAAAATGCCGTAACGTAAAAATCCTAAGACTTGTGAAGAAGAACTTGAACATATAATGAAAAAACGCGCAAGCTACAGCGCTAAATACGTGACAAAGGAAGCCCGGCGAGTGACTCGCCGCCGTTAACACACAACAACGGTCTCGTAAACTCAGGTAACGAGTGTTTTATTAACTTATCAGTGTCTTAATTTTGGTACATACAGAATGCAACCAGAGATAGCCATTGGGGCTTCTTCGACGCATTCAAAAGTAACGGTTGGCGTTGAATCCATTGGGGATTTTTACCTAACCTTGACAAGATAACAATCGTTATCTAATATAAGTGCAATGCCATTATTTAATGTTTTCCAAATACGCACTTTTTGCTCGTTACCTAGTTAAGTATAACGTATTAACGTTGTCTTATATGTATGTAACTGAACTAATTTTGGTACATACAGAATGCAACCAGATTTAGCCGTTGGGGCTTCTTCGACGCATTCAAAAGTAACGGTTGGCGTTGAATCCATTGGGGATTTTTACCTAACCTTGACAAGATAACAATCGTTATCTAATATAAGTGCAATACCATTATTTAATGTTTTCCAAATACGCACTTTTTGCTCGTACCTAGCTAAGTATAACGTATTAACGTTGTCTTATATGTATGTAACTGAACTAATTTTGGTACATACAAAATGCAACCAGAGTTAACCGTCGGGGCTTCTTCGACGCATTCAAAAGTAACGGTTGGCGTTGAATCCATTGGGGATTTTTACCTAACCTTGACAAGATAACAATCGTTATCTAATATAAGTGCAATGCCATTATTTAATGTTTTCCAAATACGCACTTTTTGCTCGTACCTAGTTAAGTATAACGTAGTTGTTGAGGATAGGGCACGAGCAATGAGACCACTTTTTCCCGTTATAGCAGTTTATTGTCAACTGTTCACATATATTTTTGATATAAAAGATGTCACTCAAACTTAGAATTTGGAAGGTAGACCAAAGAGAAATCCAAAGAGGCTGTAACGTTGCTGGTCGGTAACATGGCCCCCGACGGTGTGAAGCACCCAAAATTAGTGGCCACCGACAAGCAGCGCTACTTTGCGAGTGGGTCTGCGCAGCACACCCCCTTTCGTCTGAACGTCTACTACACGGACGATCCCGTCTTTGCCCGGGAAAGTGGCTTGGATGCGACCACGCGGCCAACAGCTTCTGGGCAGCGTTCCATCGGCGATAAACACAAGATCACCCACGTTCAGTCTCGCGTTATCAGACGCCACAGGCCCTTTCCGAGGCACTAACGTAGGCAGGTACTCTTTCACAAAGCGTTGCCAAAAGTGATCAGCGAGCCGCTGAGCCTTCCTCCAGTCAGCTCTTCGTGACAGGTCGGCGTCATCGAATTTTGCGAGGGGTAAGTCATTGCTGGAAGTGCCCAACAAGAACGAGAAAGGTGTAAATGCTTGGTCTGAATCTGGCTCTACTGAAACATGCGTGAGGGGTCTGGAGTTCACGATGCACTCGGCTTCCATCAATAAAGTGTGCAATACCTCCACCTTCGGCGAGCGTTTCTTGAGCGAACCTTGGATGGTATTCTTCACTGACCGGACCAGTCGCTCCCAACAGCCCCCCATGAACGGCGCAGAAGGTGGAATAAAATGCCACTCTATCTTCCTGTTAGAACAAAAATCGTAAAGATCTGGCAGCATTTTGGCTGCCCCGACGAAACAGGTCCCGTTGTCAGAGTATATTCGTGCTGGGCACCCTCGTCGTGCAACAAAACGCCGAAGAGCCATTATAGCGGAGTCCGAGGAAAGGCTTTCGACTATTTCGAGGTGAATTGCTCTTACGGTGAGGCACGTAAACAGGGCGATCCATCTCTTCGCCGTGCGCCTGCAGATTGTAACAGTTAGGGGACCGAAGTAGTCCAGTCCAACGTAGTGAAGGGCCGCTGAGAGTGCGCTAATCTAGCGTCTGGTAAGTCACCTAGTGGTGGACACACAGGCTTGGTCTTCCGATTGCGACAAACTTGACATCTCTGCGCCTCGCTTCTGACTGCCGGTCTTAAACCAAAGATGTGAAACCTCCCACGAAGCACATTCACCACCAGCTCGTTGTTACCATGAGCATATTTCATGTGATAGAAATGAATAATCAGTCTGGTGATAGGGTGTCTACCATCTAAAACTATCGGGTGTGATTCGACGTCTTCCGAAGCAGCAGTACGGCTGGACAGATGCAGCAGATGGTCTTCACCGATGAAAAGAGCAAGGTTCTTTAGCCTACTATCGGATAGGACGGGGCGTGCTGCTTGGACGCGAATCAGTTCCTCAGAAAATGAATCTAATTGAATTTTAAGAAGGAGATGTAATTCGGCAAATTTCAAGTCCTCAGCAGAGAGTAAAAGGAATTTATTACAATCTCTAAGTGAGACCAAATTTTGGCGTAATGTTGGCCGAAACATTTTCGCGCATTGATGAGCTCGGGCTGTCGCGCGTAGGAGACGCATCCACCTACTGAAACGTTGGTGGTCGGCAACTACCGGTGAAGGTAAGTTACGCCGCTGCTCTAGGGTTATGTGTCCCACCGATTCGGAATTCATCTTAAGTTCTTCGGTAACCGGAGGGACATTGATAAGTGGTTCATGGGGCCAGTCCGACTGCGGAAGTAATAGGAATGGAGGGCCACTGAACCACCGGGATGATGACGTTAATGAAGTCTCACGAGTAGCGTCGTCTGCGACGTTTAAAGCTGTGGGGACGTACTTCCAATCTGGTATGTTCGTCGTTTCGGCGATTTCTCCCACACGAAAAGATACGAAAGCTTTAAACGTACAGGCGTCACTCTGAATCCACCTTAAAACAGTTAAGGAGTCCGACCAATAGAAAGTTTGGTTAGGCTTCCGTCTGTGAGCGTCGATTATGAATGCGCAAAAACGTGAAGCAATTAAGGCTGCCTGTAATTCCAATCTAGGAACCGAGACAGGCTTAAGTGGAGCTAAACGACCTTTTCCCCCGATTAACGACAAATGTACACTACGGTCTGCGAGAGTGAATCGCCAATAGGCCACACATGCGTATGCTTTTTCGCTCGCGTCTGCATAAATATGAAGCTGCAAATTTACGATATTTAGCGTTTCGGGCATATAGCAACGAGGGATAGAAATTTCGTTCAACGTCTTTATTTCGTGGAACCAGGTTTTCCATTGCTCGATTAGTGCACTTGGCAACTCATCGTCCCAGTTAATACCCAATCTCCACGTCCTCTGAAATAACACACGACCTTTCATAATGATCGGGAGTAAGAAACCAAACGGATCATAAATAGACATTAATAAAGACAAGACAGAACGTTTGCAAAATTTCACAGGTAATTTAGGAAGAGATTTCACGTAACACAGTTTATCTTCCTTGACGTTCCAAGTCAGGCCAAGAACACGGACTTGAGATGGGGATGACGGTCCTAGTCCTACCTCGGTAACATCACTTGCGTGCAGCTCGGAGGGGATCAGCGCCAACGCTTCCTTTCGATTAGATACCCACGAGCGCATTTCGAAGTGAGCTGCTTTATGAATCGAAACTAACTTTAAAGCTCGTTGGGCAGCTTCGCTGGTACTGTCAAAACTTCCCAAGTAGTCGTCCATATAGTGGTCTTCGATGATAGCTCTGACCGCTTCAGAGTGTTGCGCTTGGAAACGAAGGGCATTATTGTTTTTCACCCATAGCGCGGTGCAAGGACTTGACGCAGCGCCAAATATCGAAGACATTCGGTATTCTAATATTGGTGCTCCTGGGTTATCCCTCCAAAGGAAGCGCTGGGCATCTCTATCCTCGGGTCTGATCTTAACTTGCGGAAACATTTCCTTGATGTCCCCGGTTAGAGCGATTGGCCCATCCCTGAAACGCATGGCTATGGCCAGCAAGGGTTGGAGCAGATCTGGCCCCGTCAAGAGTAAGGAGTTGAGGCTAACGCCCGCGCATTTTGCTGCCGCGTCATGGACGACGCGCAGTTTTTTCTTATGGGGATGGATGACACCAAAATGTGGAAGATACCACAAGACATTGCCTACCGGTTTCGACTCAGAACAAAGTTCGGCGTACCCCTTGTCGATGACACCTCGCATATTTGCCTTATAAGCTTCCGCGTATGAGTTATCCTTAGCCATCTTGCGTTCGAGGCTGGTGAAGCGGGATAAGGCCAGCTCACGGCTGTTTGGGATATACGAGATGTCATTACGCCATAGGAGTCCTGTTTCAAACATGCCGGAGTCAAGGAGCTTTGTGGTAGCCTCTAAAATTTGAATGGCGCGCTTGTCGTTCGAATTTCGATGCGCTACTTGCGCTATCCCTATTGAGTCCATCTTAAAATAGTTTTTCAAGATGGAGTCGAGATCACTTGTATTAGAATCTGCATGATATGATGTTTCGATATTGGTGATAAGGTGATGCGAATGGGGCAGATGACCAAACAAAACCCAGCCCAACGACGTTAAAGCTGCGGCTGGTTGACAACGGGAACCCTGACGGACAGCTTGCGGCAATATCAGGTGCCAGTTGTCTGCTCCAATCAACAGCATCGGCTTCGCTTGGTCATAACCGATAAAGTGTATAATGTCGGTCAAATGATTAAATTGTGTAATATCATTAAAGGCAGCAGACTGATTTTTAATACTTAAGTTTGGTATAGTTCGCGCCACAATTTCGTAAATGTTTGAGCTATACTTTCCCTTTATTTGTATAGTTGCACTACTTGTCTCAGTTTTCTTACTCAGCCCACCAATACAGTTGATTTCGATCGCGTGTTTAGTTCCCGCGGCACCTAGTGAATCAGCTACTGATTGATCTAAAAGCGTCACGGAACTTCCATCATCAAGGAGGGCGAATGTATCCATAGTACCTTTTGGCCCGGTAATAGTAACCGCTACCATTTTAAGAAGTGGCTTAAGATTCGGTGATACGGCAACAGAAGGCATTGAGTTATGCGCGATAGTAACAGACTGTGAATTATCTAAAATGTTAGGATTAGTTTTAAAGCAGCACCCTTCTGCATTCGACTGTACAAAAGTATCGGTCGACGACGACGGTACGGCGACATAAGCGGGAGCTGAATTTGCATTACGGTGTAACGTTGTATGGTGTCGCTTACTGTACCTACATCCGTCAACTGCACACTTGACTTTGCATGTCATGTACTGATGGGAACCCTTTTTAAGGCACCTACGACAAACTTTATTCTCTATAACCCACTGCCAGCGGTCGTCAATACTGAGAGATAAAAACTCTTTACAATTTGTCATACCGTGACTCTTAGACTGACAGTACTTACATGGTTCATTACTATTCTGTGGTTTGACGGATGGGACGGCATATACATTATCTCTGGCTGGCCAATGACTTCTATGAGAAGAAGTCATTGTCACTGGCATTTTAGTGACGTTTTGCGTCTTGACATTGGTAGATTGATTTGACGGCATAGAAAATAAACCAAATTTCACATGTAAATTTGCTTCGTTTTCCAAAAAATCCGCTAAAATTTCGAGTTTAAAATTACCGGGACGATGATGAGATGCCGCAAAGTCGATCCACCTGGACCGCAATAACGGGGTCAACTTACCAATTATTGTGTGAACTAGCTCAGGGGCTGCGAGGTACTCGGGCTGATTTAAGAGGCGTATTATTTCAACACAGTTACGTACGCGACACGCGAAGATGTTGAGTTCGTGTGCACTGTCGTACACACCGAGCCTCGGCAAACTCCTGACCAGTGCCAGTTGTTGGAGAACAATAAATTCAGGTTGGGCGAACCTGTTCTCGAGGGCTTTCATCACCACCTCTGGGTCGCCGGCGGAAAGAAGAAGAGAGGCGACAGCTTCCTTAGCTGACCCATGAAGTGCGGAGGCGATCCTAGCAATGTTGTTGCTCGGCGAAAAGTGGCCTTTCGACTGCTCGAAGGCCCTTCTGAACGACAGCCAATCCAGTGCGCGACCATCAAACCTAGGGTGGTCACTTACCTTAAAATTGTTTTTTCTTGCGAGGTCCGCAATGGCGTTGGCGAGTAAAGTTATTTCATTGTATCGTGTTGTTGTTTCATTGTTTTCTTTATTTTTGTTATATAAGTTACAATTTTCACTAAGGTGGTGTGTGCCTAACATGTTCCCTGCTTGTGGAGTGGTGTTTAAGTTCTTCCTGACATGGCCCACATCCTCCTCAACGGCACCAGTGCGCGGCAGGGGTTGCAGGTTGTGCTCAGCATACTCAATGAGACCGCTACCATCCAGCACAGGAGGCTCAGGAAACGAGCACGGATGTAGATTATGTGCCACATCACCACAGAATTTAGGTGGAACGTTATCTATAGAACAAGGATGCATGTTAGCACGGTCTGACACTACGCTCAAATTATCCGAGTTTGCTAACCACTGCTCCACGTAGCTTGTCCTCGATGAACGCGAAGAGTGGCTGGCTGGCGTGATGGCGGCGAGCTCGGCTTGTAACTCAAGCTCTGCCAGAGCCTTTTTACGCTCGGCTTCAATTTCGGCTAGGCGTCGAGCATGTTTAACTTGGGCAGCGTGCTGTAGTGCTTTTACGGTGCTTGCGGAATGAGAACCTGCAGTATGCTTACACGATTCTAATACAGAAGAAGCAAAAGCTGGACTAGCTTCGCTATGACTGGTCGGCGCTGGGGCGCTTTGGTCGACAATGGTACGGGAATTATTAGAAGGAGTAGTTATCTGGTCACTGTGGCATGTGGAGTGCGACTTACGGGGTAGCGCTGGTGCTAGGGCACCATGGTTAGAAGCGCTAACCCGCAATGAAGCACTCTCCACTGTGGAATTGGACCTACGGGGGAGCGCTGATGCTAGGGCACCATGGATAGATGCGCTACCTCGTAGGTTACTTACCGGGTCACATTTTTTTGAAAAGATGCTACGTGATCGTGTAGTGATGGGCATGGCTAAAACTACACACTTCTGACACCAATGTTAAGGATAGGGCACGAGCAATGAGACCACTTTTTCCCGTTATAGCAGTTTATTGTCAACTGTTCACATATATTTTTGATATAAAAGATGTCACTCAAACTTAGAATTTGGAAGGTAGACCAAAGAGAAATCCAAAGAGGCTGTAACGTTGCTGGTCGGTAACAGTAGTCTTATATGTATGTAACTGAACTAATTTTGGTACATACAGAATGCAACCAGATTTAGCCGTTGGGGCTTCTTCGACGCATTCAAAAGTAACGGTTGGCGTTGAATCCATTGGGGATTTTTACCTAACCTTGACAAGATAACAATCGTTATCTAATATAAGTGCAATGCCATTATTTAATGTTTTCCAAATACGCACTTTTTGCTCGTACCTAGCTAAGTATAACGTATTGACGTTGTCTTATATGTAACTGAACTAATTTTGGTACATACAAAATGCAACCAGAGTTAACCGTCGGGGCTTCTTCGACGCATTCAAAAGTAAACGGTTGGCGTTGAATCCATTGGGGATTTTTACCTAACTTTGACAAGATAACAATCGTTATCTAATATAAGTGCAATGCCATTATTTAATGTTTTCCAACTACGCACTTTTTGCTCGTACCTAGTTAGGTATAACGTATTAACGTTGTCTTATATCCACACCTGGGTCGATTTCAAACGAGCCGTAAAAACTGTTAATTTTGAATATAGGAAATAATATTATTGATATTGACATGGTGTTCATTTTATTGTATTGTTACATAAAATCTTTAAATGGAACAGCTTTCAATATCTTGATATTACAAATATAAAAATTGAAATAAAATTAAAACTATGTATAATGTCATTCGTGATATCGGTCTTTTTCGTGAAATTTCAATAAAAAAATCAAATCCAAATTAATTAAGTGGTGAAATTATAGTTTTGTTTTATTAGGGTTAACATTAACAACCATAAAGTTAATTAATACATATAATTTTATTAAATCACAAAGAAAAACACGATTTCCTGGCTTTTTCATCCGCGCTCTTACTTTTTCCGTCATTAGTGTAACACGAATCATATATTCCATAAAAAAAAATCCTAAGTGTTCCACCGCCTCCCGCTTCTCCACTACGCAACAAGGGGCCTCAGTGACTCGTGAATGTGCGGCGATAGCAGACGTGCGCTTCGTTAATCCGGTAAGAAATCTTTTTAAAATTCAATTTCATTACTTCAATGCAAAATGTATTCATTCGTGTTTAGTAAAGTGTAGGCAATAGTATTTATTCAATAGTTTTATGATAATGTGTGTAGAGTAGCTGATAGACAACACGGATTATTAAAACTATTATTCTTACTATTTCTAGAATATTCTATGATGAAATAATTGAATATCTGAGAAAATTTCATTCGTGTCGCTTCATTAGTGTCGATTTTAAAGTTACACTAATGATATACAATTTCACACGAATGATAATGGTTACTTTATATTTGGTTATGTAAATAAAATGTGTGCTTAGGTTATCTAATGTGTAGATTATCACGATTTAATACTACTAGTAGTACCAGGCCCCCACTCGGTCATACCTACAGCACTAAGCGACACATTTTTGCGTGTATCGGCACGAAAGGCAGAATGAGTAAGCTATATTTAGTCAGTAGGCATTTTCGTTTTCCTAGGAGTAATGCAGCTGTTATCTACTAAATCTTAACTTGTATATAATATTATGTGGTAGTATTTAAAAGGGGTGTGTGTGTGCAAGCGAGTGTGTAATGTGTGTCTCTGGATGTGTGTATGTCACGAAAACGCACGCTCAAGCATGTCGCTTGAGCGTGCGTTTACATGTATGTGTACCTATTTATTTTGATTTGTGCACATTATTGTTATAGGATAAAATGGCAAAAGGAAAAAAAAATGAAGAAGAGCTGGAAAAAAGAAGGGTGGCACGTAGAGAAAGATATAAAAAATTAAAAAATGATCCCGAGAGATATGCTTTAGAAAAAGAAAAAAAAAGGGAAGCGTATTTAAAACGAAAAAGTGAAAAAAAAGTCAAGAGCATCAAAGATATGTCCCCAAGGGAACAAAGAGTACAAAGGAAGCGATGGAAGGAAAATTCGAAACGATACTTGCAAAAAAAAGTAAAAGAGCGGCAAGTTAGTGAAATCAATATTAATAATTTGCAAACAGCTCGATAATGCTGAGCTAGTTGGCTTTACCCATGAGGTACAGGCGCCTGCTGACGATAGTCTTGTAGATGCAATGACTCCCCCAGAAGCGCCCTGTACGTCTTTGAGGGCTCCAGCCCTTGATACTACCAACAAAGATGGTAATTTGGACACTGATGTCCTTGAAATTCTGGGTGACGATCCGTTGCTCACAGAAAAACTTGGCAAAGACATTCGGCAAGAGCTTGCTTGCCGACTTGAACACACATCCACATAGGGTCTTAATAAAGAGGGTCGTAAAGAATTGATTTCGAAATACTTGATACCCGCCAATTGCTTGCGTATTAACCCCCCAAAAATAAATACCAAAATCAAAGTGGCTATTCCTGAAAACACTGTTAAGCGAGATAAAGGTATAGAAACCAAACAAAAACAGATAGCAAGTGCTATTTCCTGCCTAGGAGAAATCATTACTGCCCAACTTACGTCAAAGGACATGGACAAAGAAACGCTTTAAAAGCTTGTGGATCTCAGCCGATGGCTATGCGATATTCGTCATGGGGTCTTCTTAACAAGAAGAAACTTCATCCTTTTTCATTAAAAAAGGATCTTAAAGAACACCTTAGCAATACTAAGATTGACACCTTTTTATTTAGCGAAACGTTAGCTGAGACTAATAAAACAGCTAAATCGATTATTAAATCAGGAGTCAAATTAAAGGCCCGCTTAAGTATATTTTTATGGTATGATGCATCATCATACCATAAAGATATACTTAAGCGGGCGAAGACACTAAACCAGAAGAATTTAAACCGCAAAGCTCCTGGTCCAGCATACAGGCAGCCGGGCCCACCGCCGAGAACCTACGAGCCTGTAGGCCCCCGCGCACCACCTCCGCCACCGCCGCCCGCGAACTCATGGAGACAGCCGTTGCGTCAGCAACAGCTGCCGGCACTGATGCAGACACAGGCACGTCGTCGCTACTAAATTCAGTTGAGTATGCCGGCCGTTTACATTACTTTAAAACCCAATGGTTCCTTATTACGAAAGACAGAACAATTCTTTCTTGGATTGATGGTTATAAAAACCCTTTCTCGGCTCCAGCATTTTAAGATTCGATCCCACACACTCCGGTTAAAAGTAATGAAAATAATATTCTTTTTACGAAGCTATTGGTGATTACGTAGATATTGAACTGAATGCGAACCTTGTAAAAACCAGTTTATATCAAGTATATTCCTAACGCCGAAACCTAACGGTAAAATGCGGTTTATCTTTAACCTTAAAAAATTAAAACTACTAAGAACTGCAGGATTAATTTCCACACTTTATCTTGATGACTGGCTGCTATTCGGTCAAACTTACCAGCAATGTATAGCAAACATAAAAATTACTAAAACCCTATTAACTTCAATTGGGTTCATTATCAATGAGGAAAAGAGCGTTCTTAAACCTTCTGTAACTTGTAAATTTGGTACGATCATTCAATTCGCACGAAATTAATTTAAGCTTACCTTTAGATAAAAGATTGCAAATTATAACAGAAT
Organism: Eudonia lacustrata; assembly: GCA_947562085.1. Lineage (NCBI taxonomy): Eukaryota > Metazoa > Arthropoda > Insecta > Lepidoptera > Crambidae > Eudonia > Eudonia lacustrata. The sequence continues at coordinate 14,682,240 of OX387329.1, read as the reverse complement.
TAGAAAACTTTTTGAAGATAAGAAATTGTAAAGTCCGGAAGCTCGCCCAAGTCACTGGCTTGCTAGTATCAGCATGCCCAGCTGTATTGTATGGGCTACTTGACACTAAGGATTTAGAACGCTGTAAATTTCTTAACCTGAGAAATGACGACGACTATGATAAAACAATGAATATTCCTGTTACACTGTATCCGATATTCATTGATGGTTAAACAACATAGGTCACTCAGTGCGCCGCATTAGGAATGACGAGTATAGCACTGGAATTTATTCTGACGCCTCAACGAAGGGGTGGGGTGCGGCCTGTCAAGATGAAACAGCGAGTGGCCAATGTTCTATTGATGAGCGGTTAAAACATCTACATTATCTCGAACTCTTGGCTGCTTCATTGCGCTGAAAACGTTTGCAAAAGGCTTTCAAAACTGCCAAATTCTCCTGTTCATAGACAATTCTACTGCAATTGCCTACCAAATCGAATGGGTGGGATCCAATTCCCACACCTTACACAGATAACCAGGGAAATTTGGCAGTGGTGTGAAGATCACCATTTTCGCATCTTATATCAAATCAAGCGATAACGTCATCGCAGATGCGGAATCACGCAAATCTCACCGGGACATTAAGGGAGTTAGCAAACTAGACTTTTCAATGCTTGATAGAATCATTTGGTATTGCTGATATTGACCTGTTCGCAAGCCGCATAAATAAAAAGTGTGAAATTATATCTCATGGCATACAGACCCTGATGCTATAAATATTGATTCTTTCACTATAACATAGAGTGGTTTGAATTTTTATGCGTTTCCTCCCTTCTCTATTATATTAAAAGCATTAAAGAAAATAATTTCTGACAAAGCAAAAGGTATAGTGGTTGTTCCTTCGTGACCTACGCAAAATTCAAAATCATTTATTCAGTTTAGGCTACAAGTAGCTCTTGTGAATGTCACTATGCCATTATACGCAACCATGGTATCCCGTATTTAAAGCCCTTGTGGTCTCCAGAATTATAACATTTCCACCTCATAAACGCACGATAATTTCCCATTCCAGCTCTCGGTGGATACACTAATCCATTACCCTGGTGGCAGCAGTCTTATCCGAGACGCGCTATCAAAAATTTGCTTAAGTCCCTACTGTGGTATATTTTACTCAGTTATATAATGAAGCCTGTCAATATGGCACCCTGAACTCATGTCGATCAGCGTTGTCGCTGTTACTGGGTCCAAACATATCAAAAGACTGGGTGTATTTCGCCTCCGACCACCGTTACCAAAGTATAATGTTACCTGGGATACAAATTGCGTTTTGGATCAATTGAGTCAATGGTACCCCAATGAAGACCTAACATTGACCAAAAAGACAATAACATTACTGTCACTTACAACTGCCCATAGAGTTCAGACCTTGTCAAAAATAAATATTAAGAATATACATTCGTCATCCAGCCGTATTACTATTACAATCTCCGATTTAATTAAAACATCAAAACCAGGCTGCAAACTGCCAATAACAAAAAACCTTTTTTCAATAATAAACCCACTATATGTCCTGGTAAAACTTTGTTATGTTACTAAATCCGAAACACCGCGGGTTGGAGCGGCAACTCCACTGTGTTTGCACGGTTCTATAATAGACCTGTTTTGAACGACGATTGTACATCTTTACCTCATTCTATTTTGATGCTTAGGTATTTTATGTAGCAAATTACAATACTGATTGATTTGAAAAAATTAAATTAGGAACTGTTATGATTATTACAAGAATAATTATATATTAGTTAAATTACTGATCTACATAATGTTGTTTAATTAAGTATACAAATAAACCTACATTAATTCGAAAAGTATTTCCATTGATGATATTTCCCACATTATTACTACTCTTAAAGTCTACAAGTAACAATATAAAATAATTAACTACTAATCTCGAGGACGAGGCGCGAAGTATAATTGATGATTAAACGAACTTACCTGTAAGTGAAGTTCTATCATAATTATACGAAGCGCCTCGTCTGAAGAGATTAGTAACTCCCACCCACCCTTACTCTGCCATTATTCCCGTTACTAATCTCTAGGGAAATACATCAAAAAAAAAAAAAAAAAAACCTGAATCTCTAAACTAAATGACGAACGCGAGGCAATGGCGCCATAGAGAAAGATAGGGATACCCACAACAACAATAAAAAAAAAAAACTTAATCTCAACGATAGTGCAGGAGTGGTGACATCTATGCGATACTACAAGTAACAATATAAAATAATTAACTACTAATCTCTTCGGACGAGGCGCTTCGTATAATTATGATAGAACTTCACTTACAGGTAAGTTCGTTTAATCATCAATTAGTCTCGTTATAAAGCACCTACATAAATCTCGAATCTCAATACTACTCGAGGTGAGAAGAGCGCACATATATACCATGAAACTTCAACAACCACGCACTACACATTTATTATTGATCATTTTACTTAATAAAATAATCTATTACGTGAATTATCATTAAACAAACTTGAGTCGAGAACTAAACATGAGTGATAGCTGGCATCATTATGACATTTAAATATTTAATAGCGGCCAGTATTGTCCACATGGCTAGGTCACTAAAAGTCGGTATATATTTTAGATTACATATAGTTTACGGAACAGAAATTTTACGCACTAAAAATACATATAACAATTATAAAAATAAAAGTTCACTTCTGTAAGCACTAATATGGGTACGCTGACATTTCGAGCTGGCGTCTATACACAGCTCGAAATGTTAATTTACAAGTCTTTTTCAATATCTCCGTTCCTCTAATAGCAATTCTTATGAAATTTTGCATAGCGGGGGCATTATTATGGCACTAAATGTGTGTGTGTAAATTTCGTTGCTATAATATAAGTAGTTTTCGAGAACGTTCACGTGTACGCCAGCTTGATCGTGATACCAGCGCACAGTGTGTTAAAGACCCTCATTTTGTCTCACCTTAGTTTTATTGAGGAATACAATAGTTATTACCGTTACACACATCAGTGTAGAAAGAGATTCATATATCAAACGATAACTTAAATAAACTCTTATGAGCAGTATCAAATTCCCTATCTCAACCGCGTTATGCAGAATATATTATAAAATAATTAAGTTTTTTTCAGGGTCAGCCATTTATCGATGTTAAATCGAATTATGTACACATCCCTAAACAAAATAGTCATTTGACATTAGCTTTTTTTACAATTGGGTCCGAAACATGCATAGAAAGATTGAATAATGCATTAGTTTTCTTAACGACATTAATAAAGACTATATAGTAATCTGTTAAATTAAACCAATGTTCAAACAATATAAATACCTTGATGTAGTGTATGTAATGCATTATTTTCAAACCTTAGGCAGGCTTGCACCAAAACTCACTAAATACGTTTAGTATCATTTTGTCTCTTTCAACTTCCAACAAATGACAGTAATGGAATGACATTTAAACGCATTTAGCGCTAAAAGCATTTAGTGAGTTTTTGTGCAAGCCAGCCTTAATTTTATATCAAAATTAAATACTATAATCCCAACCACAGATGATACCAACATTTCATTTAACAATTACTATTTGTAGTCGGGCAACCCTAAACCTTGTTTCAATTTTAATGTCAAAATTTCTGTCCAATTTTCTTCACAAAACATCTGGATTCCTGAAGGTAAACCTTACAACTAGCACAATGTCTAAAAGAAGTGGTTTCCATAAAACTCCGAAATTTCGGCCTGAAATAAAAGTGGTCAACAGCCGATCGAAACAATCTGTGACATTAACCAGCCGAAAGGAGAAAGTTGAAGTTTTACCACAACCTATTAAGTCAGAATCTGATAAAAAAGTATACAAGTGAGTAAACATTATTTATAATTAATATTTTCGTTTATACTCAGTCGCCTATATTTGGTATAAAATAACTTACATTTGTCGACATCTCATAAAATTATGCCTTCACAAACGTTTAACCAACAACCTCTATTTTATGACTATTTGTAAGTAAATCAAATAAATTAAACTTAGTGTAAAAAGCGTTTTTTTTTAAATTTTTTTATTATCTTTTTTAATATCGAAAGTAGAATCCAAAAAGAATATTCTAAATTTTTTTAATATCGAAAGTAGAATCCAAAAAGATTTTTTTTTAAATAATATAAAAATTTTTTGTTTTAAAGATCAGCATAAATACAATTATCTGTATTTTTTTAGGACAATTAAATTAGATAACGGCTTGACTGCTCTTCTCATATCAGACCCAAGTCGCCCCAATATCACTGAGGAGTTGAGTTCAAGTGAAGAGGAGAGTAGTGGAGCTGATGAGTCCACTGGGCCAGAGAGTGATGGCGGTCACTCGGTGCAGTCAGCCACCAGTGACCAACACGGTAACAAGAGGAGAGGAGACTTTGACGAAGAAAAATTGGTGAGTATTAGTCATATTAAACTTTTACAGTTTATAAATTTTATTGTTTTGAGTGGCAAAGTACTTGGCCCAATATTAAAAAAACCACGGTTTAATCTCAGGTCAAGCAGAGTTTCAGATTGATGCATAGCCTGGGTTTGGTTACCCACCCACATATAGCAAGTGTGGTTATTAAACCTTTATTATGTAGCATAGAGGCCTTAGCCCTGCAGTAGGACAGTATTTAGGCTAATAAATGTATTGTTTACCATAATAATGTGTTCAGGAAAATGTAGGAAATGTGAAGCTTTTCTAGGGTGTTATTGTGTTTTATCACAACCATAACATGATTCTATTCAGTTCAATTTTAATAGTACAAGCACCTCAGTAAAAATAAACAGTCATAAAAAATCTGACATTGGCCTATTATATCCCTCTGCCGAAACAAATTGCATTCCCCCATAACTGGTCTAGAGATCCATGTTGCTCTTAAGAGCATGAAATATAACTAGAGTCCAGGAGATGACGACATCACCACAGAAGCTCATAAATAGGAGAACCAACTTTACTCCCAAGACTTGTCGACCTATGCAATGCTATTCTCTACACAAACAAACTTCCAGCAAAGTTCTGCCACTCGAACATTGTCCTACTCCACAAGAAAGCTGACAAAAGCGACGTAGGAAACTACCGGAAACCCCTGTATGTTGCATTTGTTGACTACTCCAAAGCATTTGACGGTCTCGCTCACTCAGCCATCTTCACTTCACTCCATAAACAAAATATCGAACCTGCCTACATAAACATCATAGAAACCATTTACAACAACAGTACAGCAGATATTAAATTAAATATCCCTGGTCCGTCATTTCATATAAGAAAAGGGGTAAGCAGGGCGACCCTCTGTCTCCTAATCTCTTTACCAGCACTTTAGAAGAGATCTTCAAAGAGCTAGCGGTCCAGTGGGTTAATAAGGTCATTGAAGTCAGCAGCAGCAAAAGGCTTACAATCCTTCGCTTCGCCGACGACATTGTCTTGTTTGCAACAACAGCTCCAGAACTGCAGGAAATGCTACAAGACAAGCATTGAGGTTGGACTGAAGATGAACAGGTTGAAAACTCAGTGTATGAGTAACAGCATGAAACGTAGGGTTGAGGTAGATGGGTAGGAGATAGAATACGTCGATGAGTATAATATATATACTCGAACCAGATAGTCTCCTTTGAAAACAGGCAAAACCAACAGATTGATTGTCGGATCGACAATGCCTAAAAGAGCTACTGTTCCATAAAAGAGCTAATGAAAGGTAAGCTTCCGCTTGCCTTGAAACGCAAACTCGTTGACATTTGCATCCTGCCTATCCTGCCTAACCTACGGCGCTCAGACCTGGTCTTTGACCGAACATCAAAAGTCTAAACTCAAGGTTCGCCACCGAGCGATGGAGCGCAGCATATTAGGTTTAAAGAGGACCGATAAAGTTTGAAACACTACACTGCGCTCAAAAACCATAATCAGAGATGTTGGAGCTGCGACTGCTAGACTTAAGTGGAACTGGGGCTGGGCATGGTAGCCGCATGGGCGCAGAGAAGTGCTTGAAGATCGCCACTGACTGGGTTCCATGTGATGGACATCGGAGGCGAGACAGGCAAAACGGAGATGGGGTGACGATTTCAGCACTTTTTTGCCAGAGTGGTATGAGGTAGCCGATAATAGAGAAGAGTGGAGCCACAGAGGGGAGGCCATTGCCCAGCAGGTGGGGCACAAAAATAGGCTAAAATAAATAAAAATTCAATATAATGTAAAAAGACTGAAACCAAGTAGTTGTTTTTGAAAAATTGCTGAAAGACCATAATACCCCTTTAATTTTAACATTGTAGTTGTTCTAAGTTCAACATTATTTTTACTGGTGTTCCATCTAGGGTTAATAACAAAAAAAATGGGTAGAGAAATATAGAGCTGATATTAGTTATGAAAGAAGAAATCCTGATTGATTGTCTGACGAGTAGATAGACTTACGAACCGATGGCATAAAATGACGTTCATAAGAGCTATTTGTAGCCTAAACTGAATAAATGATTTTGAATTTTGAATTTTGACGTGATTAAATCCAGGTGAAGCTAAAAGTGCCCAGTGGCAAAAAAAAAACTCAAAAAATAAAACTTTTTTTGAAGTAACTTTTAATCTATTGTATTCAATTACATTAAAGTTATTATTAACAATATTATTTTCATATTTTTGTTGCTACTTTGTATTATAATCATAGATCGGAATATGTAGAGTTTTTTCTGTGAATTGCGTCATAACGTTATCAATAGTATGGATAACCCGATAAAATAATAAGAGAAAATACACTTTTAACTCTTTTGCACGTCAGACTATCAAGGTGTGATTTAGGTGATTGTTACTGGAGATTATTTTCAAAAATCTTATACTTTGTTTTATCCAAATTTTGGAAAAAACTAAGTTTGCTTAAGATTATCCATGATATGCTAACATTGCAAAGGTATGTCAAAAAACTCTACCTAATCCGATCTATGATTATAATACTTTGGCATTGCTTATTTTAAGATACACCATCAGTTAACATAACTTTAATTAAACTAATTAAAGTCTTTTTGTGTATGCATTTATTTTAGGAGTAAGTTATGCAATAATCTAATCAAACAGTTGCATAAGCAATGATTGCAGATGTACAAAAGTTATGGCAATCAATCCACTAATAGTTACTTTCATAAAAGTTCTTCTCAGGTTAGGAAGAAAGGAGGAGGAAATAGTAGGAAGAGAATTATCTGAAAACCACGTTTTGGTACAATAATTAATTAATATATTATTATGAATTAACAATGCGAATGATGCACAATAAACAATGACCATTTTACGAAAATTGTAGAAATGACATAAGATCTGCAAGTCCATTAAAAAGTAGTGTGTTTAGTAGTATTTCTCAATGTGGCCTTCTTTGACCCACAATTGGTCCATTGTCAGCATTATGGTGCATAAAATATCGCCAATGACCTTCACCTTGGCCTTCATTGGTGTGCTTGTATAGCATAATGGCCTATTGATTAAATGAACTGAGGTATTCTAACTTGTGTGTCACCTCTTTGTAGAACTAGAAAGAGAAATCAGGTTAGATCTTTAGTAGTTGGAATGTGTTGAAATTGTAGCCTTTTTCGTCCTCATTTGAGGTCACTGGTACCCTTGAAGCATACTTAACCTCTATATTCGATTTAGTGTCTCTAACTAAAGCTTCTCTGCTTTTTACTCAATGAATTTAGTATGGTTTCATAATTTTATAATTAAATTATGACATGAACGATTTTTTTTGGGTAAGTAGGTACCTACTGTTTTAAGGTTTTTTTTTATGATTTTACCCAAATTATCGGGTAATTTATTGATTACATACCTAGTACTTTAATCTTTTAACTTATTAAAAATAATATTTCCTCTCAAATCAGAACCATTACTAACATTTTAATATTGATGAAATCGGGGTATCGAATAATCATTGTTTTCTAAAGCTTATCAGGGTAGGTACCAATATAAATTATCGTGTTCGCTAACGTGTTCTAATGGCAGAAATACTGCTGTGAATACAATAGAATTTTAATTGTTTAGGGCACTGATCAGTGCTCGCCGCAGATGAGAGGTTAAGCACCCTGCAAAGACCGATCCGATCCATTCTCCTCGGAGAATCTAGTAGGAAAAGGGGACACGCTAGCGTGATACAAATACCTTTTAGAAACCCACTGACGGTGTTTCGAACTATCGAAAGCCGCCGCCCCCAAAAAAAGTCCGGTGACGCTGAAAATTGCCAACTATCTCCAATATGAGTTTGATACTCTAGTTCGAATGACGTTACCTCGATGGTCATTACCTCGATGGTCATTACCTCGATGTCTCTACCTCGACGGTACACTTCACCGATGGCTCGATACCTCGAAAGGTCAATACCTCGAAGGATCTCTTCCTCGACGGGTCTTTTCTTTGATGGTACATTTGTTCGATGGGTCGTTACCTCGAAAAAATCATCAAAAGTAACGAGGTAACGAGACATCGGTGAAGTGTACCGTCGAGGTAGAGATATCGATTTAATGACCATCGAGGTAACGTCATTCGAACTAGAGTATCAAACTCCTCCAATATAAATCCTTCTTAGTGTTAGAAGCGTCAAGATAAATATGTTACATAAATGCGAGTATATCCGTCCATAGTGTTTATTTTTAATTCTATAATCATGTTGATCTATTTAGCTTTCAGGCTGTGAATCTAGAACGATATGTTAGCGTGAGTTCCTTGGTATTGATACGGCATGCGGCATAGCGTGTCTTCGGTTGACTATTATTACGTGTTAGTAGGTAGGTACAGTGTAAGAAAACAGGTTTAAAACTTTATACTTTAAAGACAGTGTTGTTTGAGCGCACTGCAATAGAACTTATTTATCTATAATCACACTAATCACATCACACTAATATTATAAATGCGAAAGTTTGTGTGTGTATGTGTGTATATTTGTTGCTTCTTCACGCTGCAACGGATGGATAGATTTAGATGAAATTCGGCATACAGATAGTTTATAACCTGGATTAAAACATAGAATACTTTTATCCCGATATTCCCACGGGAACGGGAACCACGCGGGTGGTGAAACCGCGAGCGGCCGCGTTTAGTTGTGAACCTAATTTTTTTTTAGAATAATTCTTAGTTACAGGGTCATTTCGCCTGTTCGCGTCCATCACCCAGTTCGCGTCCATTTTACGGATCTCCCTTTGAACATTCTCGAAAATAAGTATACTAACACACCAATAAAACGAAAAGTTATTACCGCCAATACCTCAATGTATAAGAGACACGCACACATAGACAAAAGTTCCGTGCGCCCAACCAATCCTGTTTAGAAAAAATAGTTTGTCTCGGCTGTTCAACAAGAGAGCGCGGACGGGCGGTATTTTAAGAAAAAAATAGTGTGCAGGGGCGCGTTTGAATTTAAGTCTTGTATTGTTTTATGTGAATTTTAGGTTACATAGTTGTTTCTAGACTTTGGTAATGAAAAAAGGAATAATATTAGTTATTAATTTGCTTATTTTTTCTATAGTTAACAGTTAAAATAAGGTGGACGCGAATTACTACACCGAATTTATAAAACTTCCACTTTGCGTCCGCATGGACGTCATGTCATTAATTAAAATTCTAAGGCTATAATAAATCATACCTCGTCTCGTTATTATTATAATTCAACATTTCTTTTAGTAGTAGGATTAGACAACAATTATTGTATTGTTTTGTTGCTATAATATAGCCAAAAACTTATTATTAATCAAGGCTGATCTTTAGTAATAATTTTAATAATATTCCTCGTGATTTTAGGGTAAAATTGACAGAACTGATTATTGTTGACATAAACAGGTGGAATTAATATTTACCTACTACCTACATACTTTGTTTTTTAATTTTAAGTTCAATCACTGTTGAGAATAATAAATAGGTATTTTTATATTCTTTAAAGTGATTTATTAATGATTATAATGTTGATTTTTAAATAACTATATTCTTAAATAAATTAATTGTTAAAATCCAATCTTTCCTTACATTATCTTAAAAATATCACCCCTACATTCCTTTTCTAAGCTGGTGGACGCGAAATGGTCCACGGGTGGACGCAATCTGGATTTTGTGGACGCAAACTGGGTAAAACGCCTATTTCTGAAGTTTGTCTATTTCAAAAAAAAACTCAAGATGTTTCGAACAAACCTAAAAGTTAACCTTAAAATAGACTATATAATGAACACATTACATAAATTTTTCATTAAAATTAGTGCTGGGACATTTTTATTTTCTCCTTCAAACTAAACCAACTGCACTAAATGGACGCGAACAGGCGAAATGACCATAACGCCGCTAAAAATAGTCGTCACGGCTTAGCAATTTAGAAACTGGAGTTAATGATTCCATCATTATAGTAGGTACTTTTTGCATACCTACTTGAGTTCTAACTAGGATCTGTCATTACCACAAGTCCCATCAAGCCAACAAAATTGCTTAGTTATTATTAGGTAGGTAGGTAGGTACACCTGTTTTATTGTTCGGGTCGGATAATTGCTCTCGTATTCTGATAGTCACCTTAGCTCAGGTACCTACCTAGTGTGAGTTTTGTTTACTATCCTTTACGAAAACGAAAATTAGTATGGCATTGAAGCAGCGCCTCCTGGCGGCATACGAGAGGAGTTAACATTTTGCCATACAAATTCTAGTTTTCGTAAACGTGATCGAATGGCGAATGAAACTCGCACTTGGTACCCAGGTGACTATCCTCTCCTCAAGAGGATGGTATACACACGCCTGCACATAAGACTGTCAAATATCCTCAATAGACTTTAAACTTTACGGCTATGGTATACGGTTGATTTTTTTTTTCCTTTAGTTGATAGCTTCGTGCGATTAGCACATTTATCCTGTGTCAAAGTATTTTTTCTTACAAGTATTAAATAAATAAACAATATGTTCTTCTTGTATAGATGATGATGAATGATAATAGAAACGAGAAGTGAGAAATAATATACCCTCCAACCCCTCGAGTATCTCAGTAAAGATGTGGGGCTTTACTAAGTCCTCGGGCGGACTTCTTGAGACATTTTGAAAAGTGCACTGTTTTGTTTCATTTGCCAACACTCATGCGCACTTATGAACTTAACGGTTAATAATCCACCATTATTTCACATTAATATTCGACATAACACAAAATTTTAGAAAATAAAACAAAACCGCAGACATGACTCTTCACTTTCCCGCCAAGAAGTCGGTTGAATATTTATTAAAGAAATATGTCAATTTTGAATAGTCTGCTGTGTAGCCGTTCTGTCTGTACCTACCTACCTACCTAGGGGGCGATTTTTAAATCTCACTGGTGTGATCTCGAAATTAAAAGTGACATGAAATACATTATGGAATTCATAATTTTTGCATTTCTACAATTTTACTATTAAAAAAATACCTAAGTACCTACATAGTGTTCGAAAAGTTTCGGTGTCAAAAATAAGTTACCAGTGACTTTGAATAAATGGAAAATAAGCACTCGTTCGTGATTGATATCATAGCGTGGGAAATAGTCACTGGTCTAAAAATCGCCCCTCTAGTAAACTAAACGCGTCTAAACTATAGCAAATTAGTCAAATAATCTTGGATGAATGATTGGTCTAAGCAAATAATGTAGGAATTAGGATAGGTTAGTAACCGTGCGTTCCTTATAGCCTTGGGGGCTGATCAGGGTTTTTCCTCCTGTTTTTAATTGTGAGATATCTGTAAAAGGTAAAAGCACTTCCTGCTTCTTGTGGTGACGGTAGTAGTCACTTACCTTGGCCGTCGCAGTGGGGGCATCATCATGATCAAACACTAGAGCGAGCCAGGGCTTTGAATACCGGTAAAAAAATAGCTAACACTACCTCTATAATACGACAGTAACGCTTATATCAAAGACAACTTTATGCTTGGTATCGTTACCTGCCCCCCGACCGCCTAACTGATCGCTTTAACTACGCGTATAGTTTATGACGTCATCTTGCCATCTCGCACCGCCTATGAAAGCAATATCAAAAGCTAAAGGCTATAGCTTTTGATATTGCTTTCATAGGCGGCACGAAACGACAAGATGACGTCATAAACCACACATCACGAAGTCAAAGCGATCGGTTAGGCGGTCGGCCCCTGGGTGGCATTTCTACCGGTAAATTAAATAACCGTTCTACGCGGATTAGCTAAAGCACATTAGGTAACGAATAAGTACCGATACATATACTAGATAACGTTACCTGTATTACTATATAGAAAAAAGTTAGATAAAGATCACTAGTGTGAATCTCGTAACGTTATCAAGCCCTAGAGCGTCTGGTACCGCCTCAGTATTACTATTAAAACTGTGGTAGGAACCGCGCCGTTCCTAGATATGCGAGAGATGTTACCTACCTATAGGGTTTTAATCGGTTCGAATCCTTCGAAATTTCACACCCCTAGGGTAAAGAAGGATGCATAAGGCATTCCCCCAAGTACGTACATAAAAAGAATGGTAGAAAGTAACACAGTTTATGCCTTCAACAGGTCTATCGCTACAAACGAAATGTGGTTAGGTTCATGAAGAGCGCATACGAACAAGTATCTAGAAAGCGATGCAAGCTGTTCAGAAATGGGCTTTCTCTTGACACGGTATGATTTACCGGTTTTTATTAGCAGTTGGAAATATTTACGTATAGATATATTCGAATACCTATTGAGACATTAACAATGTATATGATTAGCCTAGATCTAGATATCTACTTACTACCCAAGTTAAATAGAAACCATTTCATTCCAGAAATAGATTAAAGATAAACATGGTTTAAAACGGATACTGTCTCATTTTTTTTAATAAACGCAAGATAGAAATAGTATCAGTTTTGAACCAGAATTTACTTTAGTCTACGCTTTTGAATAGCATGTGAACTGAATTGCCATTGTCGTAACTTAAATCAGGCGATATGAAACTCGATGGAAGATCCCCCTATTAAATACTTATGCGGTCTAGCTAGGAAACTAAAAGTACCTAAGTCTAATAATATTGTTGAATCATGCAATACCATAGTCAGAGGTGTACTGTCGTGTCGTATATGCTTATGATAAAGTAGTTATTCAATAACATTTACGGTTACATATTTAAATAATAATTATAGTTTTGATATGGTTGGCTTAATAGAAGTTTTTTTTATTATACACAGTTATGGCTCTGATGAATTGACTGCGATTGTCAATGACACTGTTATTGATTAGAATGAATGCTTCACTTTCCTACTTTACTGTCTTACGATGCTCGCCCACGACCGACTTTTGGTAGGTAGGACCCATGTTTGGACCGATTTTTTCGCCGAGGTTTTAGTACCGATTTTATTACCGGCTTTTTGTAGGACGTGTGCGGTGCAACATCCATACGATTCATTTTCACCGAGTAAAAAATCGGTCACCGATTACCGGACGTGTGGGCGAGGTCTCTAATGCAGATAAACCTGAACATTAAGGGAATTACCTGAAATACCCGGGCAGCTTGAAGCAGTCATGGATGCGACTGCTTCAAGCTGCGACTGCATAGTGAACTACAGTCTTCTATTTACAAACATACATGGGACCGCTCAAACAGTGCTACTGATGCTCGGTGAATTAGCAGCTCTACTGCGACTGCTCAAGGGGTCCGTGTATTTTGACACTGGCTAACTGCTCGAGCAGTCTGTGTATGTAGACTAGGCGTCCAGGTCTGAGAAGCCACCCTCATACCGTGCTGACCATCAAGACACGTACCAAAAGGTTTGGACAATCGTTCCTTTGCCGAACTGCCCTTATGTGGAATGCGCTTCCCGCACACGTGTTTCCCTCCTCTTTCTCCCCCGGGTTATTTAAGCGGGGCGTGAAAAAGCATTTATGCAGGCCGCCACAGTGTGAGCGTTCGGCATAGCGTGGTAGCGCTGTGATGAACGCTTTCACTTCTTGGGCTTCACTGGCTGCTTTCCATCAAGCAGGGTGAGGCCATTTTGGCGTGCCACAAAAAAAAATCCCGCAGCCTATTAGCATGAGATCAATCAAATTACTCTGTTAAATACAATCGATTGATTGATTGACAGAACTAATTATTTAGTTTGGTCATTTTGTTAGCATTCAATTGAAAATGTTTGCGAAGAAAACATAACATATATCCAGTCCCGCAAATCACGCGGGATCCCGCGCCCGTAATAATCTCGCAACACGCAGGACTGAAAAATGACGCGGGATCTCGGAATACCGAGATCTTGGTTATGTAGACCATTAGGGTTCTTTTAATTTAGAAGTTAGGTGTCAGACGTCTGCCGTAAGTAGTTACTATATTAAACGCAGCCGCACTACACCGACATGGGGGGCGATTTTTTGCAGCTCAATAGCGCTAATTTAAGGCAAGGTAGGCCGCGCTTTTGAATTTTTTCAAACCATCTGAGACAGAAAATAATGGTTTGAATTCTGAAAAAAAAGTATGTATTAGCTAAGGATCTAATCAAGTCAAATTCGCATTCAGTTACAAGATCCAATGAGCTTCACTCGATAGAAAAAAGTCCCAAAGTTAGGTAAGTACCCCTTTTTGTAATGTTTTTTCAATATTATGACTAAACTAATGATATTTTACATTTAATTTTTGTACTCAACTAGAGACACTAAATATTTCGCAGATAAATTCGCAGAGTTTGACTTGATAAAATGATTGTCTTATTTACTACTAGTAGACCCGGCGGACTTCGTACCGCTTTGACAGTTTCCATCAAGTGATTAAATTCTCTTTGGTTTCCATGACAACGAAACAAACAAATCATTTTGTATTGGAAAATTAAATTGTCGTTTTCAGTATATTTATAGTGTGATTCCCGTGGGAATATCGGGATAATAACTATCCTATGTGTTAATCTTGGTTATATACTATCTGTATGCCGAATTTCATCCAAATCCATCCATCCGTTGCAGCGTGAAGAAGGAACAAATATACAGACAAACATACACATACACACAAACTTTCGCATTTATAAAATTAGTGTGATGTTTAATTAAAGTAAAGCTGCTCGGCAAGTCCCGATTTTACTACTAGGCTACTTTTGCAGGAATACCTAGCCTTAAGCAAATTTCGCAAAGACCTTCGCGGTGTAGCTAAACTTCAGCAGTCGCAGCGCAGACCAAGCGCGTTAAGGCGACGCACCGCTAAACAATTAATCTAATACGGAGCGTAAGAAATATATAAGAAGAAAAACTGGTTTTTTTCCTTCAAATTAAAACTACAAATTATTTTAAAAAAAATGAACTGGCATATTAAAGTGTGTGTTAAGACTAATCTACTAAGCAAATTTAGATGCTTAAATCGGTCTGGTATGCCTGTAAAATGCAAATCTATTTTTAAAAAAGAGGTTACTTTGATATTTTTTTCTCTGTTATAAAAGTCGACAAATCGTGTTTCTGCAACTAGCAAAATGAAGTCAATTAAATGAAAAATCATGTAATCAAATATCACTTTCATATTATGTTTTGTAATTGTTGGGAAAAATCAAGATCCCCGCCACTTAAATTTCCAATTCAAATTTTCAAATTCAAATTCAAAATAATTTATTCAGTTTAGGCTACAAGTAGCTCTTGTGAATGTCGCTATGCCATCGGTTCGTAAGTCTACTCTGGGCGGGAGATCTTGTACTGAGAAGAACCGGCAAGAAACTCAGCTAGCAATGCGTCGCCTTAACCACTGGGCCATCGAGCTCCCAGTATTGCGCATAACAAATGTTACATTACAAGCAAACGCTTACGTAACTTCAGCGTTTCGTTCGATCCATTCCGTTGTTGTTCAATTCGATAACATTTGAAAACGGCCAATGTTCATATGCTTTTTTACAGGTTTTTTTAGAAGAAAGAAGGCTAATTGCTCCTCACTTGTCTTTTTGGGGGCGGCGAGAAACTTAAAGGGTTCCTCAAGCCGTATGTTAACGAGTTAGTATCAGTTGGTCTAAGTAGCAACTGGTCTAAGTAGCAACTGGTCTAAGACGCAACTGGTCTAAGTAGCAACTGGTCTAACTAGCAACTGGTCTAAAACGCAAAACATCGTCAGAGGTTTTATAGAGTGGCTTTGATTTATTTGCACCATTGCCACCTTTAGACAGCGAGTCGCGTACCAGTGATCTTTAAATTAAAAATAAACTTTTGAATGCAACTCATTTTTGCATTCTTTACCATTTGTTTATTTAGGTGCAACCGTTCGAGATATTTTCGCGACAAATTAGTCACCAGACACTTTGAATATTGAATTGCGCTTGTAATTGATATCACAGTGTCAGAATTGTTCTAAAATCGCCGCAGCACGGTGTCATTGTAGCCTGCTTTGATTTTCAATCGAACTTCGCTATCGTTTTCTTAATGTTACTTTGGCAAAGCCTACTGTACATATTTGCTGCTGAAAAACATTTCCTGACAGGCTCTGGATGTTTTCGGTACGGTATTGTTCATTCGATATTGTATTGTACAGCCGCTGTGTGTGGTGTGAGTGTGACTAGTCATAGTGTGAGTGAAGCGCGCGGCGGAGCTGGCGGGGCTGAGACGGGGGAGGCCGGCCGCTCTGTACAGTCGGCGGCAGATCAACCTACCCAAAACTGACAAATTTCTACATTCAATTTTGAACTTTATTGTTTGGTTGTAAAGATAATATTCATTGGAGAAATTTGACAGATTTGGGTAGGTTGATCTACTGCCAACTGTACAGGTTCTATGCAGAGGCGCGCATATGCGCACGGTAAAAAAATCTGTACCGAAACGACTCGGTCTGAAAACTCTCATTTGATTGCATGCGCTCGGTAAACAATCTGTACAGATTCGGTGCAGAGGCGGCGGTACTGAAACGAAAACGCACCGATCCTTCCTCCGTGAGGAAGAGGCCTTACCATAGACTACGTATAATATTAGGTGTAGATGTGCCTCTCATAGAAAAAACGATGGGAAACTAGGTTCTTTGTACAATAGATGGTGGTAGTAGACGTTTGCGCGCGCGTTTACGCTTCTTCCCGATAGATGGCGCTAAAAAATATATTATATTTACAAAAACTAGTTTTTATTGTGTGTAATATTAATTGTGAGATTGATATAAACATATTTAAAACTTATAAATGGACATAAAAATCAAAAAGTTATTAAATTATTTCCGAAGGATCGAACCTAGGATTTCTCTATCTCTACTTATAGCACGATGCGTCGTCGCAACCGCTCGGCTAATGAGCTCTATGGAGATGACGAAAATTATGGTTATATGAAAGTTACTAGAAAATAACTAAACGTAACTTATTAATTTAAAATGCTATCTATACTACCGCCATCTAGTAACATTGTATGGATAACCAGTTAGTAACTTGAGGTTCCTCTTACGGAAGATGGCGCTGCCGTGTATGAAATTTTTGTAATTATTCAATGTATGGAAGATTCACCCCTCTGGGCCTTACGGAACTGTGCGGATAAAACCACGATACCTCGCATTCAACCCGTTCGGCTACTGACGCTCAAAATATGCAATAAGAAACTATTGTTAAGCTGCTAAGGTGTATCGTTTGTTGCAGGCTGCATGCGCTCTCTGTGTCGGAGTGGGCAGCTACAGCGACCCGCCTGACATACAGGGTCTGGCACATTTCGTAGAGCACATGGTCTTCATGGGCAGTGAGAAGTTTCCCAAAGAGAACGAGTTCGACTCTTTCATTAAGGTATGTTACACTTATATTATTTTGAATTTTGCACTCACAATGCTTTATACAAGATATTTTTTTTTATCAGTACGCAAATTTTCTGGAGCGACTCAGAATCGGTAAGTAAACAGCTTTCCCATAGTAACATGGGTTGAAATATGTCAAAAGTTTATGGACTTCCCATACTTTAGCGAACATTGATTAGCCTAATTTGTATGAAGTCTCAAAATTTTTGACATATTTCACCCCATGTTACTATGAGAATGTTGTTTACTTACCGATTCTGAGTCGCTCCAGAAAATTTTCGCACTGATAAAAAAATTATCCTGTATATGTAGTTACGAGATGTCACATTATCTTATTTCACACTTGTTTATAAACGCCCGTTCCCAATAACCTATCAATCTGTTGTTTTGCCTACTATAGATACAAATTTGACATAAGCTCCATACAAATTATGTCAAATTTCTAACTCCAGTAAGCAAAACTACAGACAGATAGAATATAGGGAACGGGCGTTAGTCTTTATGCTTGCCTGGTGGCCGGATTGTGCCGCGAAACCGACAAGATGGCGACCACCCTTTGGCTGTGTTTCCAACAGAGCTATTTTTAGGTGTTTGTTAGTTGATTTTCTCAGGTGGCATTTTCCTGACTTTTTAGGGGGTGGCGAGAACTTTTAGGGTTCCTCAAGCTGTGTGATGTGTGGTCGAAACACCGTCAGAGGTTTTCTAGATGGAATGGTATCACGCACTCGTTCCCTACTAGATTCTCCGAGGGGTTCAGATAGGATCGGGAGCAAGCCAATAGAGCTGTGCGAGGAACCTAAGCAGTGAACTAGAAACAAATCCACCGTTAATTTTTGCATCTCCCCGATGATCTCACATTAAGGCACTGTGCAAACGTAGACACTTTTAATTACCGACACGGCACACCATACAAGGAAACCGAGTTGCTGTATCAGTGTCAGGTGGAAGTAACTGGACACAAAAAGTTTCTACGTCTGCGCAGGGAGGGTTGATTTCATATTCACTGGTGGATTGTATCCCACACAAGACACAAAAGTGTCTACGTTTGCGCAGCGCCTTATTGTACTAGAAAGTTTGAATTATTTTCCATATGCTTATTATTAAAATACATACCGTTCGCCATTTTTTTTGGTGACAAAAATAAGTTACCAGTTGATGAGAAAAATTAGGACTCGTCGTAAATCGTAATTGATATCGCAGCGTGGGAATAAGTCACCGAATCAAATCAAATCTCGCTCCCCTGTGGCGGTAGCCAAAATAACATTAAGAAAACGATAGCGAAGTTCGAAAAGAATATAATGTATGGGATTGACATAAGCCGCGCTAAATCACGTGGTCAATCTTATGTCAATCCCATACCTTTTATTATTTTCGAACTTCGCTATCGTTTTCTTAATGTTACTTTGGCTAAGCCTCCTGGCCATTGCCTTTGACATGTCTGACTACGCCGTCCAACAAGCATACTTTGTAGTAAAGTAAAGAGCCTA
Organism: Eudonia lacustrata; assembly: GCA_947562085.1. Taxonomy (NCBI): domain Eukaryota; kingdom Metazoa; phylum Arthropoda; class Insecta; order Lepidoptera; family Crambidae; genus Eudonia; species Eudonia lacustrata. The sequence goes on along the minus strand of OX387329.1, from coordinate 14,663,089 downwards.
TAACTGTCCCACGGCTGGGCAAAGGCCTCCATCATTGAAATCAAGTCATCCCTACAATAGATGGGTAATGGCTTAATCAGCACGCTTGCCAAATGTAGGTTGGTGATAACAAACTCGGGCTATGCATCGAAAAATCCGAAACACACTTCGCCCGACCTGGGAATTGAACCCGGGACCTTCGGGTATCGGGCCGTGCGCTCTGCCACTCGGCCACCGAGGCACCTTATAATAACTATTTTATTTGTTCTGCAATTTTCTTTACCTCGAACAATGTTATTCAATGTGTGAGAAAAAAACGTTGAACAGCTCAACGTGTTCAATTAGAAAGTAGTTTACATAAATTAGTTTCGGGTGTAACAGACGGAAGGACTGCCTTCCGCTACTACTCATAATAAATGATGGCTAAACGAACTCAGGTAGGTACAGTCAAGAGCATTAACAGGTTAACAATGTGACTCTTAATACAATGCAATAAGAGTCAAAATTTGTATAGCATTGGAGCAGCGCCTTCTAGTGGAAAATGTCGAGAGTTAAATTTTTTTCCATATACATATTTGGTTTTCGTTAACATAATCGAATTGCAAATTAAACTTGCAGTAGGCACTGAATGCTTAGTGCGAGTTTTATTAATTATTCGTTTTTATTCGATGATGATGATGATGGCCATCTCGTCGTGTTCAATGCAGCCGGGACCAACGGCTTTACCTGCCTTCAAAGCGCGGAGGAGCTCGAAATGATAAATTTTTGGTTACCCATACGATGACCGGCTTTTGCTAAAGTTGCATAAGGCGACGCATCGCTAAACAATTAATCTAATACGGAGCGTTTGCGCGTTTGCGATAAGCAAAACTGTTTATTTTTTCCAATTAAAACTACAAATAAGTTTAATAAAAATAACTAACATATTGAAGTGTGTGTTCGGACTAATCTATTAAAAAAAAATTGATGCTTAAATCGGTCTGGTTTGCCTGTAAAATGCAAATCTATGTTTTAAAAGAGGTTACTTTGATATTTTTTTTCTCTGTTATAAAAGTTAACAAATCGTGTTTCTGCAACCAGCAAAATGAAGTCAATTAAATGAGAAATCATGTCATCAAATATCACTTTCATAGGTTTTGTAATTGTTAAAAATCAAGATCCTCGCCACGTTAATTTCCAATGCGTCGCTTAACCCGAGCACTCGCAGAGCAGGCGCGTTAACCAACTGCGCCATCGAGCGCTTACCCCCATAATCATAAAAACTATTTAAACATTATTTAGTTAATCATTGTTTTGTCTCTTTTTCTCAAATTCAAAATGACGTTTGTGTGACGTTGACAAAACAATATTTAACTAAATAATGCTCAAATAGTTTTTATGAATAAGGTGTCTAGCTTCTAGTTCCGAGTAAAAAGAACACCACTTTTGGCAGTCTGCATTCTGTTATCGTTTGATCACGTTAACCACAACGGGACTTTGTGTGGCATTAGAGCAGCGCCTCTTAACGACCTCCTAGGACAGTTAATATTTTGCCATATAAATTTCGTTTGCATAAACGTGATCCAATGGCGAATTAAACCGTGCACTAATGGCACCTTAAAGTTCTACCACAATACGTCCGAAAAGATAAATATTCATTACTAGCTGTGCTCGCGACTTCGTCCGCGTGGAATAGTGACTTTCGGCAGCATTTTTAATTTTTTAGGCTCTTTTCCCGATTTTGCAACATTTTTCACTGATGCTTCGCTCCTATTGGTCGCAGCGTGATGTTATATAGCCTAAAGCCTTTCTCGATAAATGGACTATCCAAAAAAATTATTCAATTCGAACCAGTAGTTCCTGAGATTAGCGCGTTCAAACAAACAAACAAACAAACAAACAAACAAACAAACAAACAAACAAACTCTTCAGCTTTATAATATTAGTATAGATTAACTAACAAAGCATTGTCGTTGTCAATAGAGGTGGTACTTTATATAGAACTTAGTCATTGCAAAATGTAATGTAATTATATTAATCTATACCTCGGCGGCCGAGTGGTGAAGAACTCGGCCCGATACCCAAAGGTCCCGGGTTCAATTCCCAAGTCAAGCAAAATCATATCCCATCGCGCACAAAGAAATTTGGTGACTCGTTTCTTTGTCGCACCTCCAAAAGATGGACTAGTCTACCAGCACACGTTTTCCCTCCTTCCTATGATATGGGGTCCTTCAAACGAGGCGTGAAGAAGCACCTTGTGGGCCGGCAGAGTGAGGTTGACTGATGCTGCGTTGTTTTCACGCTGCAACGGTTGTCCTTGCGTCTGGACTCCATTTTCACTTAACATCAGGTGGTATGGAGTCATTTGCCGTGCTAGGTATAAAATAAAAGTTTGTTTCGGATTTTACGGTGCATATTATAGCCCGGGTTTGTGATCACCAACCCGCATTTGGCAAGCGTGGTGATTAAGCCAATACCCATTAATTGTAGTGATGACTTGATTTCAATGATGAAGGCATTTGCGCAGCTGTGGGACAATTATAGGCAATTTTTTTTTAACTTTTTTTTTAAGTGCTAGTTGCTGCACTGAAGCTGAATTAAATATTTATAAAATACAGTGAAAAAATTAAATGCCTACCCGACCCAGCCAGGAATCGAACCTGGGTCTTCCGCAATCCGGGCGGCTGCACTGACCATTATGCTGCCGGGAAGGCTGACGTAAGCACTGAATTTTTTCAATGAACTGGGCCGGCGTGGTGGTTTAAGGCCCATTCTCCCTATCCATCCATAGGGAATGCTCGTGCCCCAGCAGTGGGGACATAAAGATGAGCTGGTGAATCCCCAGTTCATTTTCTCTCCCATAGGTTAAATTACTTAACTAACTTAGATTAACTAGCTACAATTCTTATTTGTGATTGGTTGTCCAGAAAAAAGGTGGTTCAGACAACGCATCGACCGACTGCGAAGCTACCACCTTCTACTTCGAGATCCAGGAGAAGCATCTGCCCCACGCCATGGACATGTTCAGCCAGTTCTTCGTCAGCCCCCTCATGTTGAAAGAAGCGATGCAACGCGAGAGAGAGGCCATTGAGTCAGGTAAATATATTTTAATTTAATTCTATCCGCCACTGTGGTCTAGTTGTTAAGACCACCGGTTTAGACCCAGAGGTCCCGGGTTCGATTCATCATCATCATCAATATCATCATCATCATCATCATCATCATCATCATCATCATCATCATCATCATCATCATCAGCCTATACTAGTCCACTGCTGGACATAGGCTTCTCCAAGTGCTCGCCACTGAGCACGATCCGCGGCTACTCTCATCCAGCTCTTGCCAGCCACCTTGCGGAGATCGTCGCTCCACCTAGTCTGAGGGCGTCCTACACTACGTTTGCCGATACGCGGTCTCCACTCGAGAACTCGTTTACCCCAACGGTTGTCGGTTCTGCGGCTAATATGACCGGCCCACTGCCACTTCAGCTTGCTGATCCGATTTGCGGGTTCGATTCCCAGGGGGTAAATGCTTGTGTACTAGGTTTGGTTGGCTTGGCTAGCTACCACCATCTTATCTATCAGTACCTACTAAAGGATTCCGGGTGAGGTGCGCTACCACCTTCGCCCGTATCATTATTTAACCTTTTTACCGCCAACAACTTCTATAGAAGTTCGAGATTTTCGTGCCGTCCACGCCAGCACTTCTATAGAAGTTCTTCTTTGTACCTACTTTATTAAAATACATTTATACGTTGGCGTACAGCGGGACATCGCGTGCAGGATAGTTGGGCGGTGAAAAGGTTAACATTGGGTAAGATCAAGGCCAAGTGCTTTACCCTCAAGGAATGATAAAAACAAATTAATGTTCGGCTTTAAGGCAGCGCTTCTTAGTGACAAACGAAGTGAGTTACAATATTAGCAAAAGATACAGTGAAAAAATTAAACGCCTACCCGACCTTTGCAGATGAAATACCTACCACAAATGAAGATGAATCTGCATAGCCATCGGTTGCAATAACCGTTGGATAGATGGCGCACTGTGCCGCTACTAGCACTCAGATACATTAAAAAGCAGTGACAAAATTCAGCGCTTACGTCAGCCTTCCCGGTAGCATAGCGGTCAGTGCAGCCGCCCGGATTGCGGAAGACCCAGGTTCGATTCCTGGCTGGGTCGGGTAGGCGTTTAATTTTTTCACTGTATTTTATAAATTTTATAAATATTTAATTTAGCATCAGTGCAGCAATTAGCACTTGAAAAAAAAATTTACAGTGTTTACCATAAGAGTTCTTGTGCTGCCAATACTTGTTGAGAAATTATTAGTTTTCTTTAACTTTATCCCCTTGGCATAAGGTCGAAAATCAATTATAAGAAATAGCAACACGTTGTGCCTATTAAAGGGTTAAACGAATGCCTTGACAATGAAGAAATACACAAAGGTAGGCGTTACATGACCACATAGTGCACTTGTTCAATCTAGTGGGTAATTGTCAATAAGCATTATGCCCTATTACTCCTTTATCTTTATTGAAGGTACATCCATCTCTCTGCGAAATCTTTGACCTGTGAGTCACATGCGGAAAAGTCTGATTCAACCCTAATACATAGGCACTATTGTTATCATGAGGTTTTTTTTTTAATCTTATTTTATTGGAGGCTTTTGTCTATTCATAGACATGTCAGCCTCATCGTAACCTAACCTTAATGTTTAATTAAATCTACTTACTTAAATAAAAGACAGGAAAGGGACTCAGTGATGTGACAAACAGTCCACCAAACATTTTGCAGCTTTCGAAGTTGGTTCTGCTAGAATACTTGTAAATGCCCCTATATCATATTTATTCATATTAAACTTTTGCATCATTGAGTCTATCATGAGGTTTACCTCATGATAGACTCAATCAAGGTTTACCTCAAGGTAAAAATCAAGGTTAGGTTTAAATCAAGGTTTACCTTACAGGACTGGCGATAATAATGACAACTTAAAATTATTTCACGCGACTCTAAGTTTTTTTTTTGTAGAGAGATTGCTGATTACCTCATACGGCATTTTCAGCTTCACCGGGCTATTTTGGGGGCGGCGAGAAACTTAAAGGGTTCCTCAAGTCGTGTGAAACCTTCGGAGGTTTTCTAGAGGGAACGGCATCACGCACTAGTCAAAATTCAAAATTCAAAACAATTTATTCAGTTTTAAAACAATTTAGTCAATTCAGCTACAAGTAGCTCTTGTGAATGTCACTATGCCATCGGCTCGTAAGTCTACTCTAGGCGGGAGATCTTGTACTGAAAAGAACCGGCAAGAAACTCAGCAAGTGTCCAGCTCTTTTCACCCTTACAGCGTCAAAAATATTGGAAAATGCCCTATCATAGCAGGACACTTTCCATTACAAATAAACACAAAAAATATATAGAAGACAACCACAACATGTAAAAAAAAAAACAAAATAAAAATAAAAATGCGTGCGGGCACTTCTTTGAGGGGTTCGGATCGGATCGAGTGACTCAAGTGGGTTTGGGCAGGACACTTGGCTAGACGGGAAGACGGCCGATGGACCCGGGGTCTTATTGTCTAATTTAAACCTCTTTCACGATACCTTTCAAAGGTATTTATGCTTGTCGTTTGGCATAGACGATTCCAAATAAATGTCAAATATACTATGACGTTCATTCAACATCATTCAAATACGCGTCGCGATCCCAATTAGTAACACTTGTGAATTAGTTCGAGTTCTTGAATAGCTTTCAAATGGCAAATTGAAAGGTATTATAGGTATCAGAATTAGACATTATTATTACAATCCCTAAGATATGGTTGAGTGAAGCGATGGCTGATTCATATGTCATACTCGTGAACGGGTGCCGCCTGTGGAGGCTGGTCTGCTCTTGCATACTATTATTTTTATTATTATTAACTATTTTTAGTTTTTTTTTTCTACCTTAGACAATTTTTGACCTTTTAATAAAGTCATAAAGCACTAATGTGCTGTATCGGGCATATTCCAATATTTTTGACGCTGTAAGGGAGAAAAGAGCTGGACACTTGGTGAGTTTCTTGCCGGTTCTTCTCAGTACAAGATCTCCCGCCCAGAGTAGACAGACTTACGAACCGATGGCATAATGACGTTCATAAGAGCTATTTGTAGCCTAAACTGAATAAATGATTTTAAATTTGAATTTGAATTTGAGACAATAAGGAGGCCGGTCGCTGACTAGAGTGGTGGCGAAGAAATGCCCGTTGATCGGTAGGCAGACCTTCAGTTCGGAGGTCGGACGACCTAGTCAAGGTGGCGGGCAAGGGACGGTTGCGGCTGGCGCAGGCAGAACCATGAAGAGTGGCGTGGGAGAGAAGAGGTCTATTGCCCAGCAGTGGGTGTAAGTAGGCTGATGATGATGAAGAAATTATTAGAGATAATCTCAAGATGGTGGAACATCATACTAATATTATAAAGAGGAAAGCTTTGTATTTTTGTGTTTGCAACGTATAAACTACTGGACCGATTTAAAAAATTCCTTAACCATTAGAACGCTACATTAGCGCTGAGTAACATAGGTTATGAGTTCTTGGCGGGAAAGTGAAGCGTCATGTCTGCGGTTTTCCTTATTTTCCAAAATTTGTGTTATGTCGAATATTAATGTGAAATAATGGTGGATTATTAACCGTTCGTGAGTGGGCATAAGTGTTGGCAAATGAAACAAAACAGTGCAACGTCACTTTTCAAATTCTCTCAAGAAGCTCGCGTGAGGACTTAGTAAAGCCCCACATCTTTTCTGAGATACTCGAGGGGTTGGGGGGTATATCATTTCTCACTTCCCATTTCTAATATCATTCATCATCATTTAAGGAAATATTGTTTATTTATGTATTACTTGTACGAAAAATTACTTTGACACTGGCTAAATGTGCTAATCGCACGCAGCCATCAACTAAAAGAAAAAAAAACATAGGTTATATTCAAAAAGAAATGTCTACCCGTGCGAAGCCGGGACGGGCCGCTTGTAAATTATATTATTATCGTATCAGAGTAATTGCGGTTACTTAATTAACGAAAGATCACGACTTGGCGAACGATTGCGAGAGGTTTGGTTTATTATCAAATTATGAAATGTCATGGAATAGATACGGTAGCTCTTTTTCATTACTGCATATTTAATGCACACAAAGTTAATACTTTCAGAATAATCTATATATTAATACGTGAAGCAAAAACTTTGTACCTACCCCTTTTTTACGAAAATTGCGTGGACGAAGGAGTATGAAATTTCGCACACTTATAGTTTATATAGAGAAGGTTATCCAAATGTTAATTTTTTATTTTAAATATGCATAAACATACATTAAATCAATAAAACAATCATTACACACACTACCATGTATTTGATACACACGCATATGTATTTGACACACGCGCAATTTTACTCTTTTCAAAAGTTTCAAAAATGGCAGAGCCGAAATGCAGGGCGAAATCTGTCAATGCCAATCCAAACTCACATTCTATCTTTTTTAATTTTTCATTGATTAGGATACAATCCGTGCAGCCTTAATAAAATTACGGTCGAATTTCGACCACTGGGCGACACAATTTAAATACGTAGGTAACCACATCTAGTGCTTTAATCTCGGTGGTACAAGACAGGTGTAGTGATTGGCAGCCAAGGGTTGGTACATATTATTGTGTTCGGTTTTGTGGGTGATATAGCTTGTTTTAAGTCCGCCTAGCTAGCTACCACCATCTGATAAAAGTTTGCTGTCATAACAGTTAGTTATGACGATCTAAATGTCGTTACCTATTTTTTTTTACTTTATCTTTTATTATCTATCTGCATAGTATCTTATCTTTTCATACTTTTATATTTTGAATGACTGATATAAATGCACCCCTTTTGCGGACTGTCCTCGTAATAACATGTTCCTTGAATCAAGGGGTGAGATTTCCGCGAAGTGCGATTCCACCTTCGGCCGCATCATCATGATTTAATATCAGAGACCAAGAGCTCCCCTTAGTGGAATAAAAAAATAAATATAAAAAACATTTACGATTTCCTATATCGCTGCTCATTTACATCACAAAAGGCTAAAATATCTTATCACACCCTAAGCAATGTATAGTCGACAATGAAATTGCTTTACCAACTTAGAAGTGAATTTTGTTTGCATATAATAAAACAACAAGGTCTATTTTTGTTTAAAATACCAAGTGACAGATACGTTGACGATACGTCATTATTGACAATGAGCCTTAGCGAAATTTTATTGTAATGGAAGTTTTTGTCAAAAGTGATAAAGCAATTTCATGGTTGACTATACACTGTATAAACATTTATAATTCATTGTAAAATAAATAATAATTGTTGGTCTATTTCATATTGTGGCACGTGCTGTAAATGATTGTTTGAAAAAACTCACGTTTTTTTCACAAAACTTCTAATAAATGAGTTTATAAATAATATTGCGTTTTGTGGAGTTTGTTTGACCATAAATATGAAAAACATACGTGCCATAACTATGCGTAATAAATAATCATAGGTCAGAATATAAAGGTATAATTCCATGGTATAGGCAAGTTGTCATAGCATCATATCTATACAAATATTATAAAGCTGAAGAGTTTGTCTGTTTGTTTGGTTGAACGCGCTAATCTCAGGAACTACTGGTTCGAATTGAAAAAATATTTTTGTGTTGAATAGTCCATTTATTGAGTAAGACTATAGGCTATATTACATCACGCTATAACTAATAGAATGCGGGTGAATCCGCGGGGCATTGATATATAGCTTGCGATTCTATAAAGTAGGCTATGCTAAGACGTGATACACAGAACTACCAATCTATGATAATTCTACAAACCGCGCGGCGTAATTTGCGTATCATTAAGGCGACGCATCGCTAAACAATTAATCTAATACGGAGCGTTTGCGCCCCGTACCATAAGAAAAGCTATTTTTTTTTCTTTCCAATTAAAACTATAAATAAGTTTAAAAAAATGAACTAGCATATTGAAGTGTGTGTTAAGACTAATCTACTAAGAAAATTTAGATGCTTAAATCGGTCTGGTTTGCCTGTAAAATGCAAATCTATGTTTTAAAAGTGGTTACTTTGATATTTTTTTCTCTGTTATAAAAGTTGACAAATCGTGTTTCTGAAACTAACAAAATGAATTCAATTAAATGAAAAATCATTTCATCAAATATCACTTTCATATGTTTTGTGATTGTTGAGAAAAATCAAGATCCCCGCCACGTAAATTTCCAATGCGTTGCCTTAAGGAGACAGTGGGTTGAGCATCATTGTACAACAATGACAGGATGCTAGCACTGAGATTACCGTGACTTACCAACATTAGAGTATGACATTCATAAAGAATTATGTCTTTATTAATGACTTCTTTTGTACATTATTGTCTCCCGGAAATCATCATTACGGATGCATTGAATATTTTTAACTAGTCACCCAGAGGTCGAACACTCGAAATTCACAATAAATACATGAATTTTATCTTTCTGCACTCCTTCATATACTAATGTATATGAAGGAGTGCAGAAACATATATAAGAATACATATAAAGCAGTACACATATAACATATATAAGAATACATATGAACACTCGTCCTTTTTTTTTAAAACAGGTTTTTCCGATTGCCTCAGGCGGTATTTAATTACACTTAAACCACACTCACCCGTGCGCGCAATGTGCTTGTTTAAAAAATAAATATTAATAATATATATAAATAAATAATACTTGTAGTATATCAAAGAGTAGAAAAATATAATAGGATAGAAATAGTATTACTTTTAAGTGATTAATTCAGAAATTAATTAGCTGAGTGGCAAAGCGCTTGGCCCTATACCCGAAGGGCCCGGGTTCAATTCCCAGGTCGAACAATGTGTGTTTCGGCAAGCGCGGTGGTATAAGTCAATCCATTAATTGTAGCAATGACTTGATTTCAATGATGGAGGCCTTTGCCCAGCAGTGGGACAGTTATAGGCTGTTTACTTACTTTTTTACTTACTATAGAAAATTTTTAAATAGTCGCCCTGTGATTAAAAACTAGAAAATCACTAAAAAAACATGAATTTTATCTTTCTGCATTCCTTCATATACATTAACTATGCCGAATACATACGAGTAATATATACACTCGTCCTTTTTTTTTAGAGAAATTTTTCTGATTGCCACAGACGTTATTTACGACTTTAACCACTCATCCGTGCGCGCAATATGCTTAAAAAAACATTCAGACGAATTAGTAAACCTCCTCCTTTTTTGAAGTCGGTTAAGACGGGTTCAATTTTTTTTAATGTTTCAATATTATACTCGTAGAAATAACGAAATAAGATATGAATAGTTTGAGTTTGTTGTTATTAATTCAAAAATAATAATTTATTTTTATATTTTCTTCAGAATTCGCTATAGCCTCCCCTTCAGACTCCAACCGTAAGGACCAGCTGCTGTCCAGCCTGTTCCCCGAGGGTCACCCGGCCAGAATCTTCACGTGGGGCAACCTGCGCAGCCTGCGCGACGACATTGACGACGACGAGAAACTGTACCAGGCTGCGCACGAGTTCAGGAAACGGCATTACAGCGCGAACAGGATGACTGTCGCGGTACAGGTCAGTTGCTACAGTGTTTTGTACGTTATCTCTTGCAACGTTACCTTGTTTTTTGACTATATCGATAGGTCGTTACCTAGCTCGAACGTTTGAACCTTTTATACTGTGTGCTCACGAACAAACTCCCGCTTTAGAACTTCTCCAAGTTCCTCACTATCGACCTTTTTCTTAAACGCTTAGGAAATAAAGTCTATTATTGCGTGCAGACTAGCATAGACCTAGAAGCCCTGAAGCAGCACGTGGTGAACACACTCGAGCGCGTGCCCACTAACAAAGTCCCGCCTGAGGACTTCTCATTATCAACCTTGGTCTTTAACGCTTAGAAAATAAAGTCAATTGTCGCGTGCAGGCTCGCATGGATGGGCCTAGAAGCTCTATCTATGCGTGCCTAATTACAGCTTGAGCACCTGTCCCGGATCTACGATATCGACCTTGTTATTTAACGCTTAGGAAATAATGTCTATTATCGCGTGCAGGCAGGCTCGCATGGACCTGGAAGCCCTGTAGCAGTACTTATTTTATTTGTTCTATAACGCATACCAATTTAAGTTCATTATCGCGTGCAGGCTCGCATGGACCTAGAAGCCTTGGAGCAGTACGTGGTGAACACGTTCGGGCGCGTGCCCACCAACAAACTCCCGCCCGAGGACTTCTCCGAGTTCGCGTTCAAATCGGACGCCGTCACGCCGGATTTCCGCAGCATATTCTACGTGAAGCCAGTCAGTGATACCACGGAGGTGAGATTTATAGGAATTATTATGGAGAATACTCTCCTCTCTTGCATACGCAAATAGTATACAACGTGACCTTACGCTCTCTGGACAAAATTTAAAAACCCCTGTAACGCTACTTCTCAGAAATGCTTTTGAGTTAATTTTTTAAATTAGAAGATAAAACAGAAGATTTGACATTATATAAATTGTATTATTCTGTGGTACTGTATTATCAATTAATTAAAATTTTAAGAACATTTTAATTTAAGTGTAAGTTGCACAATTTTTCCACGCTGACGATGGCAGAATATGCAGTTCTTTTTGATATTATGACACCCTAATGTACACCATATTCGTGGAAATAAACGAATGATTATTATTATTAACAAAAATTAAATTTTCTAACTAATTTAACCTTAACTAAACGACAACAAATAGTAACATACTGTATTAATCATTGACAATGATGATGACACACACACATGTCAGAATACAATATAAAACAGAATGCTATGAGCATTTGATATTACTAAAAGGCACATTTACATACAGGCTGCTCTTGAGTGATTATTTAAAAAACATTAGATTTTTCGGTAAATACTAGGCTTATTGTTATAATACTTCTCGTATTTGTCAGAAACACCTTAGTGACGTGTAGTGTTAATATTTGTCTAGAAGCTAGGGACATCCTGTGTAATGTTGTATAACTTATGGATGTTATGCAAAATTAAATTTTATTTATTAAAACTTTATATGAAATAAAATGAAAATCCTTTATTCAATTTAGGCATATCAATTGCACTTTTGAATGTCAAGTAGTTACCTACATAAAAAAAGACAAAAATATATTAAAAAATAATATAAGTACACAAGTACTTAAAATATATAATGTAATAAACAATACATATATCGTCGGCTAAATAAGCTAAATTGCTAACTCCCAAACGTACTACTTATGAGAAATAATAAAAATATAATTTAAAATTAAAATTACTAAACGACTGCAATATCTAAACTCCAGTTGATAGATATTTTACCATTACCCAATATTACACCATTTTTTGTATAATTTTATTATTGATAATACACTTTAGGGTCAAAAATTGGAGTTAGCATTTTTTATACCTACAATAATTTTTTTTACTGCAATAGGTTTGGAGTTAGCAAATTTTATTATTTATGGAGTTCTATTAAAACAAAAATTACATAATAATTTCGTTTATTAATAAAAGAATAATAAGACATAAAATCGCAACATTTAGTCATGCGGTAAATTATCGTAAAATTCACGAAAATCAGCTGGCAGGACTTGTTTAATTTGCTGTAGGTCATTGTATTTTTTAGCTTTTATTTTGAGTCTCCCTTCGAAAACTCCGGAGGCGTGGAGTAGGAGTGTCGTCGTGCTGTTTTTCAAAAAAGGAGACAAGACCCTATTGAAAAACTACCGACCCATTTCGCTCCTAAGCCATGTCTACAAGCTGTTTTCAAGAGTCATCACAAACCGTCTGGCGCGAAGACTCGACGAATTTCAACCCCCGGAGCAGGCCGGATTTCGAGGAGGATATGGCACCATAGACCACATCTTTACATTGAGGCAGATTATACAGAAGACCGAGGAGTATAATTGTGGACTATGTGAAGGCATTTGACTCTATCGAAACCTGGGCTGTTCTTGAATCTCTGCAACGATGCCAAGTCGACTGGCGATATATTCAAGTGTTGAGGTCTCTTTTCAATGCCGCTTCCATGGCCGTCCAAGTACAGAACCAGCAGACTAAGCATATCCCCTTGCATCGTGGTGTGAGACAAGGGGATGCTATATCCCATAAATTGTTCACAAATGCTTTGAAACATATGTTTAAGACGCTGGACTGGAAAGGACGTGAGATTAACATCAACGGTGAATGCATCTCACATTTGCGATTTGCGGACGACATCGTCATCGTGGCCGAAACGTTGCAGGATTTACAATACATGCTGAACGGCCTAGCTGATTCTTCTCTATGCATTGGTCTCCGGATGAACTTGGACAAAACCAAGATTATGTTTAACGAACATGCCATTCCAGGATCGATTGCAGTTCAAGACAGTACTCTCGAAGTTGTTAAGGAGTATGTCTACCTCGGGCAAACTCTGCAGTTGGGTAGAAACAACTTCGAGAAAGTGACCAACAGAAGGATACAGCTAGGCTGGGCAGCATATGGGAAATTACGTCGGGTCTTTACGTCGCCTATTCCACAGTCTAAAGACGAAAGTCTTCAATCAGTCCTACCCGCATGACATACGGAGCCGAAACGTGGACTCACGGTAGGCCTGGTCAACAAATTTAAAGTCGCTCAGCGAGCTATGGAAAGGGCTATGCTTGGAGTTTCTCCGAGGGACCGGTTCCGGAACGAGGTGATCCGACAGAGAACCAAAGTCGTTGACATAGCCCACAGGATTAGCAAGCTGAAGTGGTAGTGGGCCGGCCATATTAGCCGCAGAACCGAGAACCAATGGGGTAAACGAGTTCTTGAGTGGAGACCGCGTATTGGCAAACGTAGTGTAGGACGCCCTCAGACTAGGTGGAACGACGATCTTCGCAAGGTGGCTGACAAGAGCTGGATGAGAGTAGCCGCGGATCGTGCTCAGTGGCGGGCACTTGGAGAGGCCTATGGCCACCAGTGGACGTCTGAAGGCTGATGATGATGATGACCTGGATATCGCTACGTATTCTATTAACAATACCCGTGACTGTTGCAAGCGGCGAACGCAGTTTTTCCAAACTAAAATTGATAAAAACGTACTTGCCAAACTAGTTAGTCTTGTTTGAGACATTGTAGACCGATGTCTCAAACAAGACTAACTAGTTTGGCCTCGCTGTCCATTGAAAATCAAATTTCGGAAAACTAAGATTTTGCCAGGCAACAAGACAAGTACAAAAAATGCTACAAAGCATGAATTTTGAATCGTAAAAAGTTAAAACAGTAGGTGCAATCTAGCAAAAATTGTATAAGCACATGTTAATGCTCGTGACTGTACTTTGATGTGTTGGTATTGATTTCCTTGCATGAAATGTTTGTACAATTTATTAATGTGCGGTTAATGCATTACCAAACCAAATGATAATTTATTACTATAATTAAGTTAAATATTAAAGAACAGCAGACATTGTTAGGAATAAAAACCCGAACCATTGCATGCATATAGCAATACACTTTGTACTAACGAAGCGGGGGAAATTAAAATAAAATATTTATTTAAATATAAAAATAGCCAACTCCCCAAACATTAACGTTAAGTATAAATGAAATTCTGCTAACTCCCAATAAGTGCATCAGCACATTTTGCATACATTTTTGAATCGATCAAACTTAGATACAGGTCTCAATACTACCAAAATATAATAGAGGAGTAGTTTACCTTTGTTAAAAACATCAGTCTGTACGCTTATCTCAAAAAAACTTCAGTCAGAGAAATAAAACTCCGCAGATCACTTGCAATGAACCTTACGCTCGAACAAAATGGGGTCGAATGGCGGGAGTTGTCACAATTGCGCGCGTAGTTTGACAGGACCGGAGTTAGCATAAAATATTGCGGCACGTTATCTGTAGTTTGAGGTTAGTTTGTGGCATTAGCATCTTTGACGATTAAGCGTGATTTTTTTCTTTTTCATTTGATACCAAAAAGTCAGTTTAGGTTAGGCAAAAATGGAATTAGCAGCTTAGAACACTTAGCCGACGATATGTAATGCGAACATTTGTTTGAAAGAAGCTACAGTCGATACAGCATATTATTATACCGCTTCCCCACAAATTGCAGACATGTCACATCAAAATAAAACGTTTCTTGTAAGTGCATGTGATTGTTTATTATTGACGCAGGTACCAGCGTGATAATTAAAATAACAAGTCATTTTACGTGTCTCTACAGTACATAGTATTTTCATTGTGGAAAAACGATAAAATATGATATGTGCCTTACCAAAAGACAAGAGCACGTCCGTTCTCCCAGGTATTGATAGGAGTGACTTAAGAGCGTTTACGCAGCACACTAGCGCCGCCAATGAAAAAAAAAACATATCTAGTAATTAGAGATAGAAAATCAACAAACTATTTGAATGAAGTAATTTAGCATTTTTACGTCAACTAATGAACACCTGACATGTTATGGTTTAGTTAAATAAGACGTTACGGCCACTTTTAACTATAACGCCGTATTTAACTAAACTAACATGTCAGATGTTCGTTAGGTGACGTAAAAATGCTAAATTACTTCATTCAAATAGTTTGTTGAGCAAATTTTGATTTTCTATCTCTAATTACTAGATATGTTTGTTTTTTCATTGGCGGCACTAGTGAGCGGCGTAAACGCTCTTAAAGATTTCAAAATGTGAATCACAATATTTTTTATTAGTTTCCCTCACTAATTAATGTGTATAATCTGTGTCGCAGGTACATTTAACATGGTGCATGCGCTCTCTGATATCAGAGTACCAGTCGAAACCTCACCAGTATATATCGTACTTGCTCGGCCACGAGGGTAAAGGCAGTCTGCTCTCATACTTGAGGAAGAAGTAAGTTTTACAATTAAGTTAAAATTAAGACCCGACCGGTGTAGGACCCTAAGGCCAGAGCTCGCATTCCCAAGGATGATGAAGGGGGCGGGGAGGGGAGGGGGTGATAAACATAATAATTTCCGCTTTAAAAACGATTTAACGCGCGGCTACAAGGTTATATTCTCGTTATTATTTTTTATATCTAAGCCACTGGGCTAACTCAATACTGATTGAACTGTGGCTTTATACTTTCCTACATGGTTCGCCTCGGTGGCCGAGTGGCAGAGCGCTCGGCCCGATACCCGAAGGTCCCGGGCTCAATTCCCAGGTCAGGCAAAATATATTTCGGATTTTTCGATGCATAGCCCGGGTTTGTGATCACCAACCCGCACTTGGCAAGCGTGGTGATTAAGCCATTACCCATCAATTGTAGCGATGACTTGATTTCAATGATGGAGGCTTTTGCCCAGCAGTGGGACAATAATAGGCTGTTTACTTACTTTTTTTTACTTGGTTATATTTTGTGCACAGTGCCTTCATCTCACCTGATGTTAAGTGATGATAAGGCCAACGGTAGAAGCGCACTTCACCCGGGATCCTCATTTACTGAGGAACCGGCTATCTTATCTCTAGTTGCCGGAACACAACAATGCTACAAACATTAACCTTTTTACCGCCAACAACTTCTATAGAAGTTCGAGATTTTCGTGCCGTCCACGCCAGCACTTCTATAGAAGTTCTTCTTTGTACCTACTTTATTAAAATACATTTATAAGTTGGCGTACAGCGGGACATCGCGTGCAGGATAGTTGGGCGGTGAAAAGGTTAATCTTGTGGTGTAATATTTAGATAAGATGGTGGTAGCTAGGCAGACAAACAAGCCCTACCACCAAATAAACCGAGTAAGTACACAAACATGTATCCCCTGTATACTGCGAATCGAATCCGGGACCTCTGGGATCAGGACCGGTTATCTCCCCCGATCCGATCCGAACCCTTCGGAGACTCTGGAAGGGCACGGGGACGCGCACTTTTAAGTGTGCGATGCCGTACCCCTCTAGAAATCCTCCGAAGGTGATTCGTTTCAACACGGCTTGAGGTTCCCTTTACGTACCTCGCCGCCCCTAAAACAAGCCCGGTGAAGCTGAAAATGCCCCTCGGCAATCAGCAGTCTCTCTCCAAAAAAAAAAAAAAGTTATCTCAACCACTAGACCATAGGCGGTTGGTTTGGCGGTTTAGTTGCACATGCTGTATTACGTTTTTGACGACCTCCTTGGTCGAGTGGTTTGTACACCGGTTTTCATGGTGTCACCATCTCTGAGGTCCCGGGTTCGATCCCCGATCGGGTCAATTTAGAAATTATTGTTTTTCTGAATTGTCTCGGGTCTGGGTGTTTTCTATGTATAATAAGTATGTATTTAAGTATTTTAAGTATGTTTATCCGTTGTCTAGTAACCATTTATCGAGTTTTATAATGAAGCTTCTCTTGAGCTAGATAATTGGGGTTAGTGTAGGTTTGGATCACACGCATGTCATCAGATACGCAGGTGGTCAAATACATATTTAGTCAAAATACGCAAATCGACAAAATCGCGACTCGTCAGATTCGCAATTTGCCAGATTCGCAACTAGTCAGATTTGCAATTTTTTAAATACGCAGCTCGGCAGACACGCAACTGGACAGATACCCTTACAATAGGATTTGACTTGCTTTTCTTTACTTATGTACAAAAAAACATACTTTGTGTGACTTCTTGGCGGGAAAGCAAAGTGTCATGTCTGCGGTTTTGTTTTATTTTCTAAAATTTGTGTTATGTCGAATATTTATGTGAAATAATGGTGGATTATTAACCGTTAAGTGTTCGTGAGTGTGCATAAGTGTTTGCAAATGAAACAAAACAGTGCAACGTTACTTTTCAAATTCTCTCAAAAAGCTCGCGTGAGGACTTAGTAAAGCCCCACATCTTTACTGAGATACTCGAGGGGTTGGGGGGTATATCATTTCTCACTTCTCATTTCTAATATCATTCATCATCATCATTTATGGAAATATTGTTTATTCATGTATTACTTGTAAGAAAAATTACTTTGACACTGGCTAAATGTGCTAATCGCACGAAGCCATCAAATAAAAATAAAAAATAAAAATACATACTTTGTAAGATTCATACAAATATTGGTCATTAAAAATTGTTTTATTTTACTGATCTCTGTTCACATCAGTCTAGATATTATTCACAAATATCTAACGAAATGAGTATGAGTCGCGTTGCGTGTCTGACGAACTGCGTGTCTGTTAAATTGCTTGTCTGTCGAACTGCGTGTCTGTCGAACTGCGTATTTGACCAGTTGAGTTTCTGTTTTGTAGTCTGACGTAATGCATATATGACCACCTGCGTATCTGACGACATGCGTGTGATCCGAAAGTTTGTATGTTTTGTTTGTTTGTTTCATGTACGATTTTTGTGTTTTTATTTTCACAGAGTTTGGGCGCTTGGTATTTACACGGGCAATTCGGAAAGCGGCATCGATTACACATCGATGTACAGCCTATTTTCCACGCAAATTGTACTCACGAAGAATGGGCTGGACCACATCGATGAGGTGATTACTATGTTGCTCACTCTTTTTGAAAATAGCCAAAAGTCAGTTGCTGAACAAAAGTCCCTCCCTTAACCATTGGTCTGCTTAATGCCAGATCCGTGCCACAAACAATTAAATTTCTATTGTGTCTGTATTCACAGCAGATGGCAGATTAATCGGCACATCACGGCTTCACTATCTAAAGTGATAGATTACAGCTTGATCTAAATCCATCTTGCGATTTACCACCATCTAGGTTTAATATGATTTAAGCCTGTCGCCTAAATAATAATATTGATACTTTTCAATATTAATTTATATTTAGGACTATTATAATATGTATTTTTATAGCGTTTGGCAGGTGTTATTAATATAAACGAATAATTTTTATTCGATTAATTATAATCAAACAATCTTGAAATCAAATAATCGATTGTTAATATGTTCTTCGCCGTTACCTTGTTTTTCCTTAAAATCGAATGAGTGTGAAAGTATATTTTCTAATATATATTTCTATTTATTATGTGAAATAATTTTACGCTGTTTTTTTATGTATATGTTATGTTTTGTTACAGGTGTTGGAAGCCATCTTCTCTTACTTAAACATGCTGAGGCAATTGGGTCCCTCCGAGAGGATATACAAAGAAATAAAGGTAAGCTTGTGTTATAAACATTTGAAACTGCTTTAAAACTCATGCTGTTTTGTCTAATTTTAGTCCACGTCTTCGAATAACAGCAGGCTTCAAATAATGTGCGTGTGTGTTTTTTTATTGTATGAAACTGGCATGAAGTACATATACATTGATGTACACATACATACTTCATGCCGTAGATAAAGAGCCATTGTAGATGTGGCTTCTCCATACTCTATGTTATACACGTAATAAAAGGATTTAAAATTAAATTAATCTTTGTTCATGTAAACTTATTAGCCGGTCCAAGGCTCAGGCCGCTGAGCTACCGAGGTCCCTGTGATGAGGATAGTAATTTCACAGTGACGTGATCCCGCTGGCTTGCAGCGTAAATCACAAACTACTAGAAAAATTCAACGAGTCTTCTGGGCCCTCGGTATTCATATTCATATCATTTATTGCCACATATACCAACGTATTACATAGATAATTAAAAATATATATATAAAAATCCCATAAACATGACCCATTAAAGGTATCGCAAATTTCAATCTTTTAAACAAATAAAATCTTATAACTAAAAACAAATATCGGTAACTAATTATATTTTAACTAAACTTATTAAAATGAATAGCAACATTTTAGACAACGTGTAAATGAAATAGGGAAATTAAAACCTCGCCTCCATTGCGTTATTATAATACATTAGTTCCTTTTTTTCAATATATTCTCTTATGTTATAAAAGGCTTCAGCAATTAAAATTCTGTTTAGCTCATTCTCAAATTTACCGTCTGGGAGGGCTTTTAAGTAATTTGGCAAATGATTGTACACTTTAACGGCCATAATGTACGAACCATTCTTATAGATCGCAAGGTGCACTTTGGGTACGACAATATGATTTTCCCGGCGGCGTGACACGTAGCGACTCTGTTTTTCTTCGATCTTAGGGAAGTAGTGGGCATGTCTTCTGACAAATCTACATAGCTCAAAAATATAGCTTAGCGAAAGCTTAAAGGTAGCTTAGCGGTCATAGCATTAGATCGATTAGGTAAGCGCTTTTGGATCGTCTCAAAATATTTTGCCTACCATTCAGGATGTTTTTTATGTGTAAAATCTTTCCGCTCGCCTTCTATATACAATGTTATTTTTAGTTTATACGAATCCTGAAAGCTGTTTGTTCAGAATCAGTAATAGAATCGATTTCAATATTTTTTATACCATGTTACATTTTGACCAAATAATATTTACAAAATCTCAATTATACTATACCCTACTAAAAACACACAACGGGACAGCACAAAAAGCTTGTAACTTCGTGAGTTTTCAAGATATTATTTTAATAATTTTTTGTACTGATTCTTTAAATGAAAATATTTGACTCGTGTTTTGGTTTTCGTATAAACTAAAAATAAGGTTGTATACAATTTGTGGGGGTGATTTCGTGAAATGTGACGGAAATAGGTGTAACAGTGTGACAGGAAGTCGGGGAAGCGCGCCCTTTTGTAACTTTAAATTCGATATTATGAACATGACATATTGTGTCATTTGACTATCAAAGGTCATTTTGTTATGTCAAATGTCTTCTAATTAGTATTTACTGCATTTATTTTATAGTTATAAAATGATGTAATACCTGACCTATTTTTTTCAGAATATAATGTTAAAATTGCTTATTACTAAGGTGAGATGTCAAATGTTATATAACATATGTGACTACTGTAAGTCTCGCTCGTTTTTTTTAGCTGTGCAGAAGAACGGGAATAATATTATAAGTTGCAATTATAGGACGCCCTCAGACTAGGTGGAGCGATGATCTCCGCAATGTTGCTGGCAAGAGCTGGATGAGAGTAGCCGCGGGTCGTGCTCGGTGGCGTGCACAAGGCTCTCCTTCTCTTGTCGTCATGTGGTCTCATAGGCCTCTGCCTATGTCCAGCAGTGGACTAGTTTAGGCTGATGATGATGATGATAGTGTATGGTTTTGATGTGGATAATTTAATGCGCAGGCGATTGAAGAGACAAGCTTCCGCTTTGAAGAGGAGTCCCAACCGGCGGACTACGTTGAGACCTTGGCAGAGAACATGCACTTCTATCCGCCCGAGCACTTCATCACGGGCGACCGCCTTTACTACAAATACGACCCGAAGGTGAGTTACTCAAAATAATTTTGCTGAATTATCTCTCTCTATATATATTTATTTAAAAATCAATTGCTGTTCGTTTGTATCGCTAAAACACGAGAATGGCTGGACCGATTTGGCTAATTTTGATTATCAAATATTTGTGGAAGTGCGCACTAAGCGTTTTGCTTCTACATAATGCGTACAGCCAAAGAGTGGAATTCCCTATCGGCGTCTGTGTTCCCGAGTGCATATAACCCTAAAGTTTTTAAAGCCCGAGTGAATAGGCTATTTCTTGGCAAGCTTGTTCTATCGTCGGCCTCTTCTTAGCCCTAGGGATTAGAATGAGGCCAAGAGCAAGCACATCTCACAATAAAAAAAAAAAAAAAATCAGCTTGCCAAATGCGGGTTAGTGATCGATCACAAACCAGCTCAGTGGCGTGCACTTGGAGAGGCCTATGTCCAGCAGTGGATTAGTATAGGCTGATGATGATGATGTTCACATACCCAGGCTATGCATCTTTAGCGGTTGTGGGAGAGGAAACAAACACCTAGTATGTTGCCTATAGTTTCATGAACCGGGAGCTAAGAGATTGTTTATTAATTGTATTTACATCTTATACAGGTTGACTTTTTATCACCACCGTCCAAACCTTCTGAGATGACTCCCGTGATACAAACGAAACAACTCTTACTATTGGACCAACTCCCTAACTCGAAAATAAAATTCAGCTGTTCCATACATTTTGGTCGAACGAATGTTGATGTTTTGTATGGAACAGCTGATATTTATTTTCGAGTTAGGGAGTTGGTCCAATAGTAAGAGTTGTTTCGTTTGTATCACGGGAGTCATATCATAAGGTTTGGACGATGGTGATAAAAAAATTGATCCTGTATATACTTATTATTGCTAAAACTTAAGTATGTGCTCAGTAGCGTGCACTTGGAGAAGCCTATGTCCAGCAGTGGACTAGTATAGGCTGATGATGATGATGATGAAGTATGTGCGTCAGCTGGAAACAACGAGTGTGTGCGCTCTAGATACAAAGTCCGAGCTGACGCTACACATCAAACGAAACAGTTGCCCTACCTGGGAATTGAACCCGAGACATTTGGGTATCGGGTGCTTGCCACTCATCCACCGACGCACTAGTGTGTCTCAGTGGTTTTTTGTTCCCACAGTTTGTTTACCCCTATTGAATGTGTAGGGTATATCGGAGTTGCTGGAGTGCATGCGCGCGGACGTCGTGAACATCATGGTGCTGTCCAACAAGCACGCGGCGCCCGTGCGCTACGACGCCAAGGAGAAGTGGTTCGGCACCGAGTACAAGCGGCAGGGTGAGTTATATATACAAACGTAGCACACGTTTTCCTCCTTCCTATGATATGGGGTCCTTCAAGAGAGGCGTGAAGAACCACCTTGTGGGCCGGCAGAGTGAGGTTAACTGAAGCTACGTTTGTTTCCACGCTGCACCAGTTGTCTTCGCGTCTGGACTTCATTTCCACTTAACATCAGGTGGGATGGAGTCATTTGCCGAGCTAAGTGTAAAAAAAAATAGTTATCCTTATCCGCCTCTGTGATCTAGTGGCTAAGACCACCGGTTTAGACCCAGAGGTCCCTGGTTCGATTCCCAGCGGGGGGTACATGTTTGTGTACTCGGTTTGGTTGGTGGTAGGGCTTTTTTGTCCGCCTGGCTAGCTACCACCACCTTATCTAAATATGTCGCCATAACATCAATGTTTGTAGCATTGTTGTGTTCCGGAAGCTAGAGATAAGATAAGTACCTCACTGGTTGAGGATCCCGGGTGAAGTGCGCTTCCGTCATTAGCCTTATCATCATTTAACATCAGGTGAGATCAAGGCACTGTGCTTACCCGTTAATATAAAAAAAAAATAGCTAAATTCTTTATTACTCACACACAGATGGAAACAAAAAGAGCACCTTTACTGAAATACTGATGCTATTGTTTAGTTAAGTGCCTACTCGGACAGCAATCGTAAATAGATAGATAGATATAATCTTTATTTCGATATTGTCCAGGTACACACGCACGCACGCAAACGTACACGTACACACTCATAATCATAACATTAAAATAAAACAAGCAAAACAAATTACTCTTATGAATGTCATTATGCCATCAGTTCGCAGGTCTACACGGGGCGCCTAATATCCATAACAAATTGAGTATTGCAAAAAAAATGTGTGTGCTTCAACATCGCAAAAGGGTCTGGAGAAACAATAGTAGGGGCAAAATGTTTATATAATTTTTAACGCAAATTTTGTTGCGAACAAATTACAAAAACACAAATGTTGAAAAAATTTCCACGAGCAGGATTTGATTTTTTGTTAACGACGGTAGTTGTTGACATTGAATGAGTGCCTTTGGCTTTTAAAGTAAAAAGTAAATAGTGTTGAACAATTTCGGCGGGCTGGTTAGAATCACGATAGCTCAATTGGGAGAGCACCTGACCCGGTATGTCAGAAGGGTGCGGGTTCAAATCCTGCTCGTGGAAATTTTTTCAACATTTGTAGGGGCTTCAATTTTGTTTTGTATTTACTTTTCACATCCACCGATCTTTCTCACAGACATCCCCTCAAACTGGCTCGACCGCTGGCTGTACGTAGAGCCGTACCCAGCCTTCCACCTCCCCGACGAAAACGTTTACATCACCACTGACTTCAACCTGATCGAGCCCGCGGAACCGTTCGTGCAAACTGCCCACAAGCTGGGCGTGGACTTGGCCAAGAGCTCTGTGAAGGACATACATAACAGGGTGGCAGCCGCGCCGTCAGAGACGCAGATATTCACGCGGGGAGATTTAGTTGCTACTGTTAATAACTTTAGGTCAGTATACTTGGTAGTCTTGTCGCCGAAATATAAAATATGTTTATTTTCTGTAACAATCTTTTTGTTTTACATTATTTAGGGACAGGCGTCTCCTTTTAAGCTGTTAAGCCTGTTTTAGGAGATACCGATCTTCCATAGCAATGGCTATCTTATTTAATAGTTATATTTATACATTTTATTTAGTAAAAATTAGTAATAAAAATGAAATTTAAAATTAAAATTAGTAGTTATGTGTGTGGTTCTGTCTTTACGTGCGCGTCTGTATATATATGTGTTTGTGTGTGTGTGCGTGTATGAGTTTGTGTGTGCGCGCGTTTGCATGTTTATATGTATGTGTGTTAGTGTGTGTGTGTATGATTGCCTATGCGTCCATGATGATAGAATTGCGCAAGAGTTTAATGCGAGCGCGACGCCAATATATTCGCGTCATTGTACGAATTTCTCTCTGTTTGGCGACCAGATTTTAGATAGTTGCATCAAGAGCCTTTTACAAATCTCCACTCTCTGCGAGAATTAGGTATCGTTCGGTCGGCCGGCGCATCGCATTTTGTAATAATTATTCTGGTATAAATTTTGCTCAATAATATTATCGTAGATAGGAGAAATTCACAGTTAACTTAAAGCGATTTTCGAAGTTTTTTGGTTTAGAATAAGATTTTTTTTTCTATATAAAATCAATGATATCTAAAATTCCGACGATTCATTTGTTTAGAACAGTAGTTCAATCTAGGAGCTCAAAAAAAGGCCGCATTTTATGAAAATCTTTCTCTGCAATTTTGGGTTTGATTAAAAAGTTAAGCAAAATTTACAAAAAGCGAAGCCGCTACGAACTATGCCAATAGCTATTCTACACTATTCATTAAGTCAAAATTGTTAATGTGTTTTTGTTTCTGAGATCAAGAACCACAAAATTGGCCATTTTACGCAAAAATCACAGTCGAGATAATATGGCTCTTAAAAAGTTTTGCTTGTATATAAGTTTTTTATAAGGTATTTATAAATAAAGTATAAACTTTTTATATAAGGTGAGGTGAGCAATTTAAACGAGGGTTTGAATCGTTTTCAATGATGTCTTACTTAACTTAAAGACTTATGCCTGGTTCCTATATCTAACGGATCGTCGCTTCTACTTCAGTTACCATCCGTTTTCTTGTTACTAACAACGAGGCGTTCTTAGCGTTCCACAACAATCCGTTCATGCTTACCAGCGACGAGTGTTCGTAGGTAGGTCGATCCTCCTTCTGCCCTCACGCGTTTCGTTCCGGATTTTTTAATGATTTCGTTCCTTCAAAAACTATTTTTAAAACATAGTTTAGAATCGTAACTGTACTTTAAAAACATTAATAATGTAATAAATTACAATTTAGTTACTAGTTCGGTAATCCTAGAACGATTTTGTTTAAATAATTTATTATTCATTGGTAATTGCAACAACGTTAACAAAACACGTCGCGTCATTTTTTTGAAGTTGTCACTCATAGATAAAGTTTGTTTTTAATTGAAAGAGGAATAAAAGTTTGTGGCATCGGATCACAGCATTTTAGATATTAAAAAAGCTTTGGCCCTTATTATGGACTTATATAATCCATGCCCAATCCCGTTATTCAAATTTAAATTCATAAATAATTTTGGTTTAATTATAAATGAAACACAGTTAATTATTAATGATTATTTTAATTTGTTGTTTTCGTAGTACTTATACTTTAAGCAGAAATTGATAACATTTCGGACTTAGCTAAATTGTACAAAAGGAAATTGCTGCAACATTCGTATTTAATGCAGGTATTATAAAGTTTTAGGCTTTTCCACTATGGATAAATGCAGATGAAATAATATCGTACCTGAAATAAAACCAACATTATTAATTGACAGTTGAAATATTTTATACGTAGACTACCGGCCGTGCATTGTACCCAAAGCATAAAATCTAAAAGCCAGCAATAATTGGTTTAAAAAGGGGGTTTGTATAGAATCAGGCTTTGAGAGGGGGGAAAGGGGGAGGGGTAGCCCCCCCCCACCTCCCGAACCCGCTCACCACCAAACCAAACGCAAACTTTCAGAGATATTCAAGATTAAAATTTGAGGTTAGGAATGTTCATTCATAGTCGGCGGCAGATCAACCTACCCAAATCTGTCAAATTTCTCCAATGAATATTGATCCTTATAACTAAATAATAAAGTTCAAAATTGATTGTAGAAATTTGACAGTTTTGGGTAGGTTGATCTGCCGCCGTGTGAACAAAAATTAAGTATATTTATGTGCTTTTAGGGTGAAATTAGGTTTTTTGGGTCAAAATATCTAATGCACCTATATGAATAGCAAATTAAAGATTTCCGAACGTCTCCGTCGCTGCGGGAAGTGCAGCCCCTCCGCCCTTGCGTAACAAACCGCAGGCACTCCATGCTACAGCGGGCGGGGGGCTGCTCTCCCTCCGCGCCTCTGGGCCTTTTAAACACTCTAGGGGTTGGGCAGACTAGTACCACGTGGAGTCAGGGTTGACTAATTCGATTCCGTCACTAATTTTGACCCTAGATGCATCAGAAATAATACACAGAGCACAACAAAACACAAACGGAGGGCATTTACGTACGAAACGGAATGACATAGCGTTCCTTTTCACGTATTTTTAAAATGAAATTTTAAAAAAACCACGCGTCTCCGGTGGAAAAAAATTGTGTTTTTGGAGAATTTACACCAACCCCTACATAATCCAACCCTCATACATATGAAAAGCCTGCGCTTGGATTCTATACCCGACCCTAAAAAAGGCCATTATCTTTAATATCGAAAGAACGCTAGTTCATTATTTAAGATGGTTATTATTGTATTCAAACTAACCTTGCTTCTGTAACTCTCAAATAAAGATATATTTCCGTCAGTAATTCTTGCACTGATGGTTTATCCAGGCAAAATCTCATTTTTCATTTTGTTGGAATTCATGTTCATCCAATATGAACATGAATGGTTTTATACACGTCGTTTATTGTCTTCATCGGAATTATGCCAACCCGATAACATATTCAGCATTTCTACATCACCTTCACTGAGCACTGAGCATGACATTTTCACTGTTTGTAAAAATTACTGACGAAATACACATAAATAACACAATAACCGATCAAAAAGTACCGGTAGGATAACCAGCAACGAACGGTAGATTTGACAGTTAATTGACGCTTCTTATTTTTTATAGGAACGCAGGCTAGTCTCACTTCCATATAATAAGGTTACGAAGCGTTACTGGTAACCCTCCCATCCGTTGGTAACATACTATCGGTTAGACACCTGACGAATCGTTTTTTATAGGAACGCATTTAGCTTACGCCTCGTAGCTAATACAACGGCTCGTAGGCAAAACGAATCGTTTCTTGTTTATAGGAACCGGGCATTAGACTATACATATCGATGTCCCATCACTAAGTTATTTTTTTATCAAATGAAAAAGCGTATCGGTTAGTTGTAAACATGAAAAAAAAAAGTTTATTTTACTGGATTCTTGCGATCTAAAGTCCAACAAGGAATGTATCAAAACACTAAAAAGTTAAAGTAAAAATATCTTTTTCCAAATAAACTTATTTACTAAAGTCCGATTTCTATAACATCTCTTGTTAGACTTACTATAGATATCGTTTTGACACTTTTACTATATAAGCTATGTCACAAATCTATCTGCAGGGTCACTAAACTCCCTAACTCAAAAATAAAATTCAGCTGTTGCATACAAAACATCAATAAATCATTCGACCAAAATATATGTAACAGCTGAATTTTATTTTCGAGTCAGGGAGTTGGTCCAAAATAGTAAGAGTTGTTCATTCATCTCAGAAGTTTTGGACGGTGATAAAAAAGTCAACCTGTAAAGTAAGTCAAATGGTCGATATATAGATTAAGAGCGTTTACGCCGCACACTAGCGCCACTAATGAAAAAAAAAAGCTAGTGTGCGGCGTAAACGCTCTTAAGTGAGAGAGAGTGGAAGTGCCTTACAAATAAACAAAGAATAAGCTCCGAATGGTTGTTCCGTGTTTTATTCCTGCCATGTAAACGTCATTTCAAATTAGTGTAAAAGAGACAAAAAACGGAATAACTATTGTTTGGTTATTTGTAAGACCCTAAAGAAACTGGCTATAAGTAGAATTAGTAACATATTTTTAATTACTACCCATTTAGTTTAAGACGTTTATCTAACTATTTATATTCGTATTGTTTTTAACTATCTAACTGTTAGCATTTCCCCCTCAGGCTGGACCAGCCCAACCTGCTGCGCAAGAGTCGCCACATGGAGCTGTGGTACAAGCCCGACTTCAAGTTCCGCTTCCCTACTGCACTGCTGTACTTCTACTTCATATCGCCGCTCAGCCTCAAGTCGCCCAAAGAGTTAGTATTTACAAAAACACAAATGTTGAAAAAATATCCACGAGCAGGATTTGAACCTGCACCCTTCTGACATACCGGGTCAGGTGCTCTCCCAATTGAGCTATCGTGGTTCTAACCAGTCCGCCGAAATTATTCAACACTATTTACTTTTTTACTTTGAAAGCCAAAGGCGCCCATTCAATGTCAACAACTACCGTCATTAACATATGATCATAATATTTTTACAAATACTAAAGATCAGTTAAGAAGTAGGCAAGCTATTTATAAAATGTTTATATAATTTTTAACGCGAATTTTTTTGCGAACAAATTACAAAAACAATTGTTGAAAAAATATCCACGAGCAGGATTTGAACCTGCACCCTTCTGACATTGATGTCCTAAGTTTGAACTTATGACAACAAAATTTGCGTTAAAAATTATATAAACAAAACAAAAACATTTTTGAGTTAGTATTTCTTTAATTACATATGTACGAGTATATTAGTAACGTTCGTTTTTATAAATGCCAAGATATTTTGAACTAACATTGATCTCTTTGTTGCTGACTGTACATTCACATATACCAAACCACTAAACTTTAGTTTTTCATAAATGCCAAGATATTTTAGCGTAGCATTAATTTATTTGTTGATGACCACGAGTGCCTGGCCCGGTACTCAGGCCGGTCGGCTAGATAAATTACTCAGGTGAACGTTTTTTTATTAAGATCTCTACAAGAACATGAGAATGAAAACTTTAAAATAATCTTCATGTTATTTCACAGAGCTTGCCTAATTGACCTATGGACGGATGTGTTACAACAAGGTCTCAAGGTGAGTTTCCTATTTTTTATTGAGTTCCATCATCAAACTGTACAATTTTATTGTGTTATTTATTATTGTTTTTTTTTCTTTTCAAATTTGGTTTTGTAAATAAATAAATAAATTCTTTATTTGCGTCAAACATGGTATATAAGATGACAATAATATTAATAAAAGTACAACCATGTTTCACCAAGTTACAACTGGCATGCAAATATAATGATCACCAAATCAAATCAAATTTCACTAAAATAAAAATAAAAAGTAATTACTTTAAAAAAAAAAAACAATTCTAACAAATCTGAACAACAACAATTCAATAATAATTAAATTAACACAATATAATTATTTCATGTCAAAAAAAACTCCTTGTAGTATTTTTTATAGTTTTTTACATTTTTAATGATCGTTCGTAAAAGGTCCGCTTCCAGTTTCGACTTTGTCGTTGCTTACCATTTGGTGAGATGTTGGGCAAGCATTTCGCCATTGCTAATAAGTATAACCATGTAAAAACTGATGAGGAGCTCGATGGCGCAGTGGTTGACGCGCCCGGTCTGCGAGTGTTGAGGTTAAGCCACTTTCGCTAAAGCCGGTCATCGGATGGGTGTCCGGAAGTTTGTCAGTTCAAGCTCCTCCGTGCTTTGGACGGCACGTAAAGCCGTTGATCTTGGCTGCATTACCGGTCGTTAACAACCACCAATCCGCACTGGGACCGCGTGGTGGTTTATGTCTCAAAATCCTTATCCATCCATAGGGAAGGCTTGTACTCCAGCAGTGGGGACATAAGCTAGTGATGGTGATGTGGTGATTACACAACTAATTTCGAAATTACAGGTGAAGTTCAAAAATCGCTTCTGGCCCGTTCTCCCTACCATCCATAGGGACGGCTCGTGCCCCAACAGTGAGGACATAAAATCAGCTGATCGTGATGATGATGATGTAAAAATTAGACCTCGATTGATTTCCAAATTTACTTACTTTTCACAGGAAGAAGTGTATCCAGCGAATATGGCGGACTTGACGCATTCCCTGTACGTGTCCGACAAGGGGCTCACGCTCAAAGTCAACGGGTACAGTCAAAACTTGCACGTAAGTTGTTGCATCATATACAACGTATCACAATAAATATCAAAAGTGTATCCGATCTAGTACTTGGATGTGTTGTATAGTCGACAATGAAATTGCTTTACCACCGTAGAAGTGAATTTTGTTTGCATTATAATAAAACAACAAGTTCTATTTTTGTTTAAAAGACCAAGTGATTACGTTGTCATCATTGACAATGAGCCTTAGCGAAATTTTATTGTAATGGAAGTTTTTGTCTAAAGTGATAAAGCAATTTCATGGTCGACTTTATACCTAAGACATAATTATTAACTTTAATTTGTCATGCAATGGGGTATTTGACAGGTTTTAGAAAAATATGTCTAATGGTTCATTATAGCATAATATATTTGCAATTTGATTAATTCGTTATGAATTTCTTTATTTTTTATGAAAATCGCCATTAAAATTACAAAAAATAAAATAGCCGCCAAAACGCTGAAGACGCCATGCATGCAGGTCACGTGATGTCGTGACGTCACCTGCTTGTAAACAAACTTTTAGCTGTCAAATCAAACGTACAAAACTTTGATTGACATTTTACTGTTTACAAGCTGGTGACGTCACTCCAGATTCAGCGTCATCCCGTGCGTTTTTGATCACGTGGTCAATCATAAAAAAAATATTATGTTATTAATGATTTTTTATAAAAATCATACTTATTTTAAAATTATGTGCTGGCTAAATTAGTTTAAAAACATGTTTACTATTAAGTTAACAACAGTTTGATCAATATTTTTATTGTAGTCAAATACCCTATTGTTAATTAAATATTTATATCGCAACAGAAATATTTAATGAAAAATTGCTTAACAAATTAAAGTTATGTCTTAGTAACTCTGCATACAAGATCTATATCGGATACGCTTTGGATCTTTTCATTTTGATCACACCTTTCGGTTACACGTTGCAATATAGTCTGCTGAAATAAACGTCTAATTGTAATGGCATAAATAAAAAGACTGATACAATTAACATTAACACGAAATATGTACAACATTTGGCGTTACAAAATGTTTCATCATCATCATCATCTCAGCCAAAAGACGTCCACTGCTGGACAAAGGACAACTTACTAGTAAATAAATTCTTCGGGAATGTGTATATATAAGCTTTTCACTTATGCTGGATAGCCATTTCACAAGTTTAGAAACGAAAAGGAGCAGTCTTCTAAGCAGAGGCAGAATAATATTAATTATTATTATAGTTAAAAAAAAAAAATTTTTTTGATTTACTTTATCGTTAACATAGGTTTCGGTAGCTCAGTAGTTAAAATGTTATAGATTTTCAGATAATAGCTAGGTAGCTCAGCAGGTCATCTGAAATTCAATTGTTGCATAAAACTGAAATCAGTTGCTGACTTTTATTTTTAATGATTTCAGTTTTGTAGGTATATATAAAGTATCTACGTTTTTTCGTTTAGTTGATGGCTGTGCGGTTAGCAGTGTCAAAGTGATTTTCTTTACAAGTTATATAAATAGATAATAGGTATATCTTTTAATTATTTATAAAATACAGTTAAAAATTAAACGCCCACCCGCAGTGCAGCAATTAGCACTTGAAAACAAAAATTAAAAATTTAGGTATATCTTTTGTTAATAAATGATCATGATAAATGATAATAGTAATGATAATGAGAAGTGAGAAATGTTAAACCCCCCAACCCCGGGAGTATCTCAGTAAAGATGTGGTGCTTTACTAAGATCTAACGCGGACTTCTTGAGAGAATTTGAACAGTGCCGTTGCACTGTTTTGTTTTATTTGCCAACACTCATGCACGCTCACGAACACTTAACGGTTAATTTTTACTTTTTATTTTTAAGTGCTAATTGCTGCACTGAAGCTAAATTAAATATTTATAAAATACAGTGAAAAATAATTAAGTATTTTATAAATATTAAATTTAGCTTCAGTACAGCAATTAGTACTTAAAAATAAAAAGTAATATTTACTATATCGTTGTGTTATCAAATATTGTGGTATTTCATCTGCATAGCCATCGGTTGCAATGACCGTTGGATAGATGGCACTGTGCCGCTATAAGCACTCAAAAATTAAAAAGCAGTGTAAAATTCAGTGCTTACGTCAGCCTTCCCGGTAGCATAATGGTCGGTGCAGCCGCTCGGATTGCGGAAGACCCAGGTTAGATTCCTGGCTGGGTCGGGTAGGCATTTAATTTTTTCACTGTATTTTATAAACTTAACGGTTAATTATACACTATTATTTCACATTAATATTCAATATACATACACAACATGACTGTTCACTTTCCCGCAAAGAATATATATATATATATATATATATATATATATATATATATAGTGTATATGTACGTTTTATAACACGACCGCTTGGCCTTGCCGCTCGCGTTGCTGCAGCTGCTGGTGGAGCTGATCACGCGCGAGATGCGCGGCGCGGCGGGCAACCTGTCGCTGGCCATGTTCGAGGCCGTGCGCGACGTGCGCGCGCGCTCCTACCACAACGTGCTCATACGCCCGCACAAGCTCGCCAAGTCAGTGAGAGAACACTAACACACATACTATATACATTTAAAAATTAAAATTAAAAATGGTATAAAGTTGACACATTAATATTAGTAAGTTGTTTTTAGTTAAGCTAATTTGATCTGTTCACCTTGCGTAACTTATGTTAGTTACTAGTAGACGACGATACTACTCTGCCGTAACAAATTTTTTAGCTAGCGCGGAGGGTAGCTGTCAATATTTGCTACCGCTGTAACCATCTAGATATCATTGTTATTGACAATAACTGTACTAAACATTGTGAATGGACAAATATAGGTAAGTTAAGTTAAGTGTAGTACTAAGACACTGTGTACTGTAAAAGAAAAAAAAATAAGCTTTTTGTTTAACTGTGTTTTAACATTTATGATATGCTTATCATGATATCAATGTACTTAATTAAAGGCTGGTGTAGGTTGCTATGAAGACGAGTGGCCGTAAGCCCGGTCATTACCAGCTCATTGTATTTGTCCCCACTGCTGGGGCACGAGCCTTCCCTATAGATGGAAAGAAAGAACGGGCGATAAAGCACCACGCGGGCTCAGTGCAAATTGGTGGTTGTTAACGACTGCTAACGCAGCCGGGACCCAGAGGAGCTCGAGATGATAAATTTTTGGTCACCCATCCGATAACCGGCCTTTGCGAAAATTGCTTAACGTCAACAATTGCAGACTGGGCGCGTTAACCACTGCGCCATCGAGCTCCTCTGCGCGTAAGCCCGGTCGGTAGGTAACTATGTCGTGTTTAATTTGATCAACAGTTTTATCAGATCACTGAGGTATGATGCGGGTGGTTCGCTACGTACACCACAGTGTCACCACCAGCTCATTTTATGTCCCCACTACTGAGGCACGAGCTTTGAAGGAGAAAAGCCATAAACCATCATAAAACATTTAGTCATCCATCCGATGACCAGCCAATACGAAAGTTGCTTTATTTTAGCAATTGCAGACCATGCGCCACGTGCGCGTGCGCTCCTACCACAACGTGATCATGCGCCCGCACAAGTTCGCCAAGTATATACAAATAAGTTGTTGGGTGGATGTCAATGAAAGTTGTTAAATAAATTTCTATGTATATTAGTGTGCTTCAGTTGGTTTACAATGGATTTTACGGCTGCTCCTCGACAAATGGCGGGAAGCGGCGCCCACGCCCAGCACTGGGACTTTACTTTTACTGTATAACTATGTAATTTCGCGTCAACATTGTATTCATTTATATCATAAAGTACTGCATTGTATAAATGACTGTTTGTGTCTAAAAAGAGTAACCTGTATCATTCTGAGAACTTGCAGAAGAACCTTAGCAGAAGTTAATAAAAATCATTCCGTTGCCAGGGACGTCCGCATGAACGCAATCCTCGACCCGTACATCTCGCCGCGCGACAAGGCCGCGCTGATCCACAACGTCACGCTGGACGAGCTTAACAACTTTAGCAGCCGGCTTCTCGACAGCCTGTACTTACAGGTGACTTTTATAACAAGCTATTTTTAAAACAGTAGCCAAATTTTCAGGGGTGACTCAGAATTGGTATGGTAAACAAGTTACTCCTAGTAACATACAGACAGACAGACAGACAGACAGACAGACAGACAGACAGACAGACAGACAGACGGACGGACAGACAGACGGACGGACAGACAGACAGACAGACGGACAGACAGACAGACAGACAGACAGACACACAGACAGACACACAGACACACACAGACACACAGACACACACACAGACACACACACACAGACACACACACAGACACACACACACACACACACACACACACACACACAACAGACAGACAGTTAGACAGACAGACACACAGACACACACACACACACACACACACACACAGACACACACACAGACACACACACAGACACACACACACACACACACACACACACACAGACACACACACAGACACCAGACACACACACAGACACACACACAGACACACACAGACACACACACACACACACACAGACACACAGGCACAGACACACACACACACACACACACACACACACACACACACACACACACACACACACACACACACACACACACACACACACACACACACACAGTTTCTAAGTGGTAGAGCCACGGTGCGTTGCAGCACGAAATGGGTCGGCTCGCCCGACGTAATACCACCCTCTCACAGAATATCGGCGTGAAACAACGGCACTCGTTGCTGTTGTGTTTCATCCGGTGAGTGAAAGTACCGGAGGCCCATCTCTCACCCCTCCCCCTCCCAATTCCTACTCCCTCCTCAAGATCCAACTCCTTCCTCAAGGTCGGCAACGCATCCGCGATTACTTTGGTTTTGCGGGTGTCCATGGGCGGCAGTGATTGCTTTCCATCAGGTGACCCGCCTGCTCGTTTGCCTCCTTATAACATAAAAAAAAAAACATGAGTCGAAATATGCCAAAAATATTTGGACTTCCCACTCTAAAGCGAACACGTGATCAGCCTGATTTGTATGAAGAGTCCAAAAATTGTTGGCATATTTTGACCCATGTAACTAGGAGACTTTGTATTTACTTTATTAGATAAAACATATCGCCTTTACTGATATAGGATAAATAGTATTATTATAGCTAACATAACAATAACAAGACAGTCTTGTTAAAAACAAATCAAAATTCAAAATAATTTATTCAGTTTAGGCTACAAATAGCTCTTATGAACGTCATTATGCCATCGGTTCGTAAGTCTACTCTGGGCGGGAGATTTTGTACTGAGAAGAACCGGCAAGAAACTCAGCAAGTGTCCAGCTCTTTTCTCCCTTACAGCGTTGTTACTTGAATATAGAAATGTTATTATTATCTGTGTCGGCACTTTACCCGCGACGCGCGGCAATTTAACAATTAGTACATAACAATGGTAAGCTACGAAATATCTTTACGTCCAATATACCGCAGTGTCTCAAGACGAAAGTCTTTGACCAGTGTGTGTTGCCAGTGATGACATACGGGACTGAGACGTGGTCGCTCACTATGGGCCTTATAAAAAAGCTCAAGGTCACTCAAAGAGCAATGGAGAGGGCTATGCTCGGAATTTCTCTGCGTGATCGAATCAGAAATTCGCAGAAGAACTAACGTAACCGACATAGCCCGAAGAGTTGCAAAGCTTAAGTGGCAGTGGGCAGGGCACATTGCTCGCAGGACTGATGGCCGCTGGGGCGGGATAGTCCTGGAGTGGCGACCGCGTACCGGAAAGCGCAGTGTGGGCGGGCCTCCAACAAGGTGGACCGACGATCTGGTGAAGGTCACGGGAAGCCGCTGGATGCGAGCAGCACAAAACCGGTCGTTGTGGAGATCCTTGGGGGAGGCCTTTGTCCAGCAGTGGACGTCTTTTGGCTGAGATGATGATGATTACATAACAATGGTGAAAGGAGGAAAATTACAGAAGAGAAGCCGCACTAAAAAAAAATAGGGCAATACAAAAACCTAGCACCAAAAGCCATACCTATCAGTCAAAATAAAAGTAGGTAGGTAAACAAAGACTTATTCCAACACAATAGGTACACCAATAACAGACAGCTGCCAGTTCGCCACCACCGAAGAAAACTACGTGTGGTAGGTACGATCATCAAATTTTAAGGATATCCAGTTATAAACATTTTTGCCTTAACGTGGCGATCGTAGTTAACTCCGCCTACCATGATAGATGACCATAGAATGACCAATAGTACACCTTTGACCTTTTTTTAGTCAAAGCCATATGTTTTAGTTCATTGTTAAAGCTTAATTATAAATTCATTTCTTTCTTAAGATTCCTAATGGTGGATATCCAGAAAATTTGTCAAAAACAAAAGGGGGTGAGTATAGCCACTGACCCCTGCACAGAAAAATCTACCTAATGGTGGTTATCCAGAAAGTTTGTTGGTAGTACCTAGTCATTTATTCAGTTTAGGCTACAAGTAGCTCTTGTGAATGTCGCTATGCCATCGGTTCGTAAGTCTACTCTGGGCGGGAGATCTTGTACTGAGAAGAACCGGCAAGAAACTCAGCAAGTGTCCAGCTCCAGTTACAGCGTCAAAAATATTGGAAAATGCCCTATCATAGCAGGACACTTTCCATTACAAATATACACAAAAAATATAGAAGACAACCACAACATGCAAAAATACAAAATAAAAAATCTAAGTTATCAAATTTACATCAGATAAAAGTTTCAATTTCCACAATGTCATACAGTACCACTACAGTACTCCAATAAAAGTCAAAAATTGTTTGAGAAAAACAAAGTCAAACTATAGTAATTAATACTAACAATAAGATAAGTATGCAAGAGCAGACCAGCCTCCACAGGCGGCACCCGTTCACGAGTATGACATATGAATCAACCATCGCTTCGCTCAACCATATTTTAGGGAACGTAATAGAGGTAAGCAACTTCCTAACTGTCATCGCGTAAAATTTCAATGAAAATCAATGTTATTTTTTGGCGACAAAAACTGCGTCGAACGCTGGGCTAAAAGTGTCAGACACTGGAGCAACTACCCTACCTATTAGGTATTTTTTATTTTAAATCTAAAAGTTAAATTAAATGAATAATAATATGACCGCTATGTGGAATGTGGATTCGACGATCATTGTCCCCATAGTCGTATCTGCAAACGGCCTCATAGCGAAGAGTCTCGACCAACATCTCGAGAGGCTTTCGTTGGATGGCTGGATCAAGCGTCAGATACAGAAGGCAACACTCCTGGATACGGCACGCATTGTCAGGAGATTTCTTTCTCTGCATCCTTAATCGCCGGTAGCTTGAGTCCTGCTTCGCTGCTGGCGGCGTTCTAGGCTTAGGTTTTTATAAAAGTTGTATTTTTGTATGATATTTTGTTATATTTTACTTTTTATATAAAACCTAAATCCAAGATTTAAAATAAATAAAGAGTAATAATAATATTGATAAACTTTATTTGCACACAAAAAATACAGATACAGACAAATTGATGAAAAGATATAGTACAAAATAGGCTGCCTTATTGCTAACAAGCAATTTCTTAAAATAATAAAATGAAAATAAAAATGGGTGCAAATAAAAATAAACTAAATTATAATAATAATATCAAAAATAAATTACAAAAAAAAGTGAAATAAGTACATTAAACACAGTTTATGCAATATAAATCATAAAATAAATAAACATAGCTAAGGTGAATTTAGAAAATGACTCCGAACTAGACCCTTGAACGACTCCAACGTGCGAGCACTTCTGATGCGCTCAGGCAAAGAATTCCATAACTGGACAGCATGCACAAAAAAAGAGTAGGAAAATAAATTGTTGAATGAAGAGGAGTCACAAGAGCTAGGTTATACGCAGAACGCAAGGTAAGGCTTGAGGAAGTGGAATGGAAGGAGAAACAATTTATTTTTTATTTTTCAGTTTAATTTATTAAATTAAATTATGAAGGTGTTAAAAAATTCGGACCGTGTCTTGTATACGATGGACATTTAGGAATAGCACGAACTATCTTTATCACTGTACTTTTTGTTTTCAAAACTGAGGTTATAAAAAGAACTTCGACTTTTGGTAAGACTAACAATAACAATGATTGCAGGTTCTAATGCAAGGCAATATTCCGTGGTATGAAGCAATACGTATTGCTGAGAAGGTGCAAGAGAACATCGGGTTCGAAGGACCACCGCCAGAGGAGTTGCCAGAGGTTTGTAACTATATTGTATGGATTTATTATTGTAGCGATGACTTGATTTCAATGATGGAGGCCTTTGCCCATCAGTGGGACAGTTATAGGCATATTTATTTTACTCTTTGTTGTTCTTTGCTTGTTGAGTTCTGTTGATTGCTAAAAACGAACGTGAAGAATAACATCCGGTTCGAAGGACCATTTCCATAAAAACGCTTGCAGTGTTAACGATAAAAATAAAATAAATAAATTTTTCTACACTCATACCAATTATCTAGCCCAAGAGAAGCTTCGTTATGAAACTCGTTATATGGTTACTAGACAACGGATAAACATACTTAAAATACTTAAATACATACTATTATTCGTATACATAGAAAACACCCAGACCCAAGACAATTTAGAAAAACAATAATTTCTAAATTGACCCGACCGGGGGATCGAACCCGGGACCTCAGAGATGGCGACACCATGAAAACCGGTGTACAAACCACACGATCAAGGAGGTCGTCAAACAATATTACAAATTGGTCTTTGTTGTTTAGTTTCCCTGCAGCTTACTTACTTGTCTATACTATAAACGCTTAAGGGACGATTTTGTAACCGGCGTTTTATTCTCACGCTGTGATATCAATTAAGAGTGCTCCTTTTTCTCGTATTCAAAGTCACTTACTTACTTTATTTTTGCCACCGATAATTCTCAAACGGTATGTATCTTAATAATCGAATTGTAAATAATGCAATAAGTACGTTTATTCTTTTCACATTTCACTTAAACAACTTTCTCAAAATCCGGTCATCGGATGGGTGACCATAAATTTATCATCATCGTTGGTCCCGTCCCGGCTGCATTAGCAGTCGTTAACAACCACCAACTGGGCCCGCGTGGTGGTTGATGGCTCAATCTCCTTATCCATCCAAAGGGAAGGCTCGTGCCCCAGCAGTAAGGACATAAATGAACTGGTGCCGGTGATGTGATAATTTCACTACTATTACCGATTACCGGTGAGATTCAAAAATCGCCCTTTCGTACCTATAAATAAGTGTCGTTATTCCTCGCAGTTGCTAGTGCACGAGCTGCCGTTGGGTGAGAGCAAGATCCGCGTACTGAGCCTCAACCCGGTGTCCACCAACAGCATCGTCACCAACTACTACCAAGGTCAAGCCACCACACCACGTGACAGCGCAACGTTGGAAGTGCTCATGGTTAGTGGGTTCAAGTACTTATCACTTTTGTTTTTACTTTGAAATAGAAATTTTTAAAAATCTTTATTTTGTACAATACATCACACATATAAATTCAAAACACAGGAACATACAGCATTTTATATTATTACTAGTTGCCGCTCGCGGTTTCAACCGCGCGGTTCCCGGTTCCCGTTTCCGTGGGAATATCAGGAGAAAAAGTATCCTATGTGTTAATCCAGGTTATAAACTATCTGTATGCCGAATTTCATCCAAATCCACTCAGTAGTTTTTACGTGAAAGAGTAACAAACATCCATACTTACAAACTTTCGCGTTTATAATATTAGTAGGATTGTTGTTAAAAGTTTTTAATCGTAAGTATAATATAAGGTTGTTGAAGCCTCCTCCCACCTCCGGGCTCAGGCGTAATATTGCTTAACAGAAGACTCGAGCTCGAGAATTTACGCTAAAAATAATGGACTGGTTTGAGTCCATTATTTCTTAGCGTAAAATAAGGTTTTTGATTTTATATTGTGAATTTATAATGTGGTTTCTCAAACATTTCATATTAGAGAACGAAGTTTTTACTCCAAAACACGGCAACCAAGGAAGTAATTTTTTTTTTCTACGAACTCTCCCGCTACTAGATATTTGTAAAATTTCTATTGTGTCGGTTTTTGAGGCAGTCAACGTTTATTCATTCTTAACTAGTTATTTAGTACTCAAGAACGCGCGGAATAAATTCCAAGTACGTAAGTGATTCTATACTTTTGCTCGCGAGTGTATGTGTTCTGCAATAACCTACATATTTTTATTAAATTTTCAATCTAGCCCTAGTTTGATGCAGCGTTTCGCCATGCTAACA
Source organism: Eudonia lacustrata (assembly GCA_947562085.1). NCBI lineage: Eukaryota > Metazoa > Arthropoda > Insecta > Lepidoptera > Crambidae > Eudonia > Eudonia lacustrata. The sequence continues at coordinate 14,622,572 of OX387329.1, read as the reverse complement.
TTTGGTGTTCATTGACCCAGATGCTGATGGAGGAGCCGGTGTTCGACATGCTGCGCACGAAAGAGCAGCTGGGCTACAGCGTGTTCAGCATGATGCGGTACACGTTCGGCGTGCTCGGCTTCTCCGTCACCGTCAACACGCAGGTCGACAAGTTCAGGTCAGCGCAATACACATTTATTTATTTTTGATGTGTCACATCTTTCCGCTTGCTTTCTAGCATTTGTGGGAGTGATTTTGTGAAATGGGACGGAAGTATGTGTAACAGTGTAACAGGAAGTCGGGGAAGCTTGTGGAAGTGATATCGTGAAATGTGTAACAACTGTGTAACAGGAAGTCGAAGCGCGCAAGCGCGCGCTCCATTTTGTAAATTTAAGATCGATATTCTGAACATGACATATTATTATTATTATATGTAACATATTGTGTCAGTTGACTATCAAAGGTCATTTTAATATATCAAATGTCTTCTAATGAGTATTTACTGCATTTATTTTATAATATAATGTTAAGGGTGCGCCGGCCGTAAGTGACAAGTGTCATATGTTTTATTTGAAATGTCGTCGTCCATATTTATTTGATGCCGCGCGGCCATACTAATTTTGTATGGGGAATTTAAGGTGCATAATAAAAAAATATTATTTAAATAACCACTTGATGAATCAAAAATGTGGTCTAGCAATTTGTAGTTTATCCATTGATGATTGTTTAGACAAAATCGTAGGTACAATAATTTAGATAAACTATAAGAAATCTACTAAACGCCGCCACTCGTTTTCATGATCTTTGCCCAACTTTAAATGATATTGTAGAAAAAACTATAGCGTGTTATGAATTTATGGTTCTGACAAATTGTAAACACGTTCCCTATGATACTAAATATATATTTTGTTCATTTAATACGATAGTATTTTCAATTATATTTACTTAACCGTAACTGCATTTTTGGCATTTTTTGGTCGGCCCACCCTTAAAATTGCTTATTACTAAGGTGAGATGTCAAATGTTACACATCATATGCGACTACTGTTAGGCTCGCTCGTCTTTTTTATATTATGTTTCATACAATTTATATTATAATACGGTATTTTTAGCGTATAAACACACTTAAATAGGTATGTTTCCCTCCAGCGTGGCGCACGTGGACAGGCGCGTGGAAGCTTTCCTGAAGAAGTTCGCGCGCGACATGCGGCGGCTCAGCGAGCGAGCGCTGCACGCCGCGCGCACCTCGCTCGTGCAGCTCAAGCACACCATCGACTACGAGCTCAAGGAGGAGGTGGGCAGGCGTGACCACACATCAACATTCAATCTCATCATCATCATCATTAGCTTGAATGTTGTCCCCATTGCTGGAGCACGAGCCTTCCCTATTGACGGACTGCCGGGACCAACGGCTTTACTTGCCTTCCGAAGCACGGAGGAGCTCGTGATGATAAATTTTTGGTCACCCATCCGTTGACCGGCCTTTGCGAAAGTTCAAGCTCCTAAATAGAAAGTAGATACAATTTTACCAGAAAAAATCAACCAGCCTCAAGAAGATAAAGTAGGAAACGAGTTTTTCTATCCCCCCCCCCCCCCCCTTCAATCCGATCCGAACCCTTCGGAGAGTCTAACAGGGCTCGGAGACACTAGTGCCCTTTAGTTTCTCGCCGCCCCGCGCCTCCAAACAAGCCCGGTGAAGCTAAAAATGCCGTTTGAGGCAATCAGCAATCTCTCTAAAAAAAAACCAGTTTTTCTAGTAAAATTTTATCTTGTAACTTTAAATAGCGATGTGCAAAGTGCAATGCAAAATTCAAAAATAATAAAAATAGTGACAACACAATGTTTATAATTAGTTATTGTTTATTGTTCAAAAGTTACAGTGGTAAGTTAGTTCTGAGTGGTAGAGCCACGCTGCGTTGCAGCACGAAATGGGCCGGCTCGCCCGACGTAATACCACCCTCTCACAGAATATCGGCGTGAAACAACGGCACTCGTTGCTGTTGTGTTTCATCCGGTGAGTGAAAGTACCGGAGGCCCATCTCTCACCCCTCCCCCTCCCAATTCCTACTCCCTCCTCAAGATCCAACTCCTTCCTCAAGGTTGGCAACGCATCTGCGATAACTTTGGTTTTGCGGGTGTCCATGGGCGGCGGTGATTGCTTTCCATCAGGTGACCCGCCTGCTCGTTTGCCTCCTTTTACCTAAAAAAAAAAGATCTATTGTGGTACAGTCTAGTGAGTTGGCTTCTTATATTTTTCGGATGAACAAATTTGCTTTAACATAATAGGTGTGTTTTCACTCCTTCCTTACTTATTCTTTAAAAAATGGTTATGACTATAAAAATAATCACTAATAACTTTTCACTACAGGTTGAAAGGAACTGGAGGGAAATCATCAGTATGGAATACCAATTCCATAGGCTGTTCATGGAGGTGAGTGATACATCTTCTTTTTGTGCTCGGTTTGTTGATGCGGCATTCGCGGCGATTAAGGCGACGCATCGCTAAACAATAAATCTCAAACGTTTTGATACGAGCGTTTGCGCCCCGTACCATAAGAAAAACTGTTTTTTTCCTTCAAATCAAAACTACAAATTATTTAAAAAAAAAGAACTACAATTTTGGAGTGTGTGTTAAGACTAATCTACTAAGAAAATTTAGATGCTTAAATCGGTCTGGTTAGCCTGTAAAATGTGAATCTATGTTTTCTTTGACAACAATTCAAACAAATCGGTAAATAGTTTACGCGTGAAAGCGTATCAAACAAACTCCAGAGCAAAGGGATCGGACCTCATACTACAGATATGAAGTATGAAACAAACAAATTTCTGAACCCACCTATAAATATTTGACAACCAAGTGACAGTTTTTTATTTCTAAAAAGACAAAAGACATCAAATGTTTTACAGCTAGGAGTATTTTGTATTGGAAAATTAAATTATCATTTTTAATAGTACCAGTTATTCTCGAGTTTTAGCTTTACAAACGAACAGCAATTGATTTATATATAAATAGATAATAATAATAATAATTCGTTAATATGCTATATTTGTTTGTGTCTTTATATAAAGACCACTTTATGTCAAACGATTTTAACTATTTTGTTTGCATTGATAAGTTTCATGCTGTAAACTGGTCTATGGATGAAAAACTAGCAAATTACTCCTCACGATCCCATGACAAATTGTGAAGTTTGAGTTATTTTTACCATGCGCCAAACATGTAAACATACATCAAAACAATCAATAAAAAGAACAAAGGACATTATTATAGTTATTTGTTATACAAGAGTGCAAAGTTGGTTTTTAACCGCGTGCTCCATTTTGATGACCGAGCAAGCGAAGGATTCAAAAATTAGAATCCTGAGCGTTAGCGATGGAATCAAAAGAGCACGAGGTGAAAAATCTTTGCACTCGAGTGCAACACGTAACTTTTCATCCCACCTCAGCGAGGAAATGACTAAATGCAAAAAAAACATTTACAATCACAAGATACTTTTATTTCAGTTTAGGTATTAAATTTGATATATATATGATATATTATGATAGGTAAGTATTTCTGTCATACTTAATAGTTGTACCGATTCATCGGATTGCCTTGATTTTTTTGGTTGATGAGCAGATGCTCTCTGAGGCTCTTTTTAAAAATGCCACTAATTTAGGATAGGTGTTAATATGTATGTCTTTTTCATATTTATTGTTGCTTTTAGCATTAAACGTACGTACTCCATAGAGTGCTTGATTTCTTGGTCTCGAATAATTCAATAAAACATGCCAGCAAAACGTTTTCTGAGAAAGTTTTGGCTCCTTTAGCTGTCACCGTGTGTTAAACATATCGTACTGTTTCAAATACGTCTCGTGTGATTGTTCAGGGAGAAAGCTCATTTGCGCATTATTAACAGTTTCAGTCAATTCTGTTGGCGTCAAATAAACTTCCTCGTCGCTACTATAATCACTCATTTTAGGTTTTTCACTTGTTTTCAAGTTTTATATTTATAACCTAAGGTTTTAACAATATGACTTGAAGAGAAAATGGCGCGCGCAAAGCAAATTAAAAAAAAAGTACACCAAGAAGGTTTCGAGTCTGAGTTTTTAACAAATTAAAAAAGGTTGTATGATAAATACGGCACCATGGAGGTAGAAGTAAATAGGTTTAATAATGTTTTGAATTCACAAATTTAGTGCACACGATGTTCTAAATTCAATTTATCTACACTAATGTTGTAACATTCTACTTATGTTTCCAATACTTGACTTATAATTACTACTGTTATAGCGCAGACAACAAAACACTCAATTTAAGCAATTTCACATGATGGTATAATATCCACATCGATATCGTAAAATCTCATTATAACATCAATAAAACGCGACCAATTAACCTGGCGAGCCTTATGTCAAAATCCTCATACAAGTTGTATAAAATTTTGATATTAGGCTGGCTTTTGAAAACAGTTGGGTTATACGTGAAAACTTCGTCGAAACTACTAAACTTACATACACAAAACTCTTTGGTAAGATCTTGTGCCAATTAAATAAAAAACGAACAGCGCGCGCTCGCTCCTGATTGGCCCTGCGCGCGCAGCTGCGCTCTCATTGGTTAGATTTTAATGGCGGCAAGTTCACTGTGACAATACACGTACGCGTGAATTTAATGTTTCGCAATGTGTTTTGTTTTTAAAATACAAATTAAAAGTTAAAAATGGACAGCGACGATGATATTTGTACGCCTCCGGATATTCTAGAATTGGCAACAAAAGTAACTCACAATCTTTTGCCAGAAAAATCTAGAAAATTATATGAAAAAGAATATAATAACTTTTTGGCATGGAAGATCGAAAAGAAAACTACATCATTTTCTGAAAATGTCATTCTTGTGTATCTCAAAGACCTCTCCGACAAATTCAAGCCATCTTCTATGTGGGCTAAATATTCTATGCTCAAGTCCACACTGAGTATCTACAACAATATTGATATCACGAAGTATTCAAATGTCATAGCGTTCCTGAAACGCAGTTCAGAAGGACACAAGGAAAAAAAGTCCTTGACCTTTACATCAGGTCAAATAAAGATGTTCCTGAAAGATTCACCAGATATTTTGTATCTTTTTGAAAAGGTAAGTGTATTTTAGTTCTGTTATTTAATCTACCTAGTACTTACGTACTACACACGCAAGTTATCTAGACACTCCGTTTAAGCGCTTTGTGTATAAATTTGGTAGTAGGTACCTACACTTTACTACTTCATAAATCATAGTTTTTGCCTTGGCTATGTACGTCAAGCTTATTATATCGTTTATTGTTACAGGTTGCACTAATCTTCGGCATAATGGGGGCATGCCGAAGGCAAGAGCTATACAACATCCAGTTCGATGAAGTCTCTAACATAGACGACAGTACAATCATGGTGAAAGTTTCGAAAACAAAAACGAAAATAGATCGTTCTTTTGTTGTGACGGGCAACTGCTATGCCGTATGTAAAAAATACATGGAACTTCGACCCACCCCCTGTCGAAACCCTGCCTTTTTCTTGAGCTATAGATCGGGGAAGTGCGTCGATCAAAGAACTGGTATTAATAAATTTGGTGCTCTGGGAAAAACTATCGCAAGTTTTTTGAATCTGCCTAACCCACCGTTGTACACGGGGCATTGCTTCCGGCGCACCTCGGCGACCCTTCTCATAGATAGCGGTGGTGATTTGACCGCACTGAAACGACACGGGGGGTGAAAGTCTTCTACTGTGGCTGAAAGCTACATTGATGAGTCTTTAATAAATAAAATTCAAGTCTCAAATACGATCTTGAACAGTATAGAAAACAAGACGAATGAAGTAATTATAAATATTCCAACTCCGTCTACGAGCTCTACTGCTTGCCCCGCGACCGCTACAGCTGCTGGATCAATAATTAACATTAACTTTTAAAATTGTACCATCCAAAATTTGAACAATTATTCTAAATAAACTATTGTCAGCTTTTACTCTTGTTGTTTGACTAATTGCATTAGTGAAGATAAAGTAGTGTATGCAACTGCATATAACACGGGTATTAAAACACTCGTTACTATTATGAAACTCGCTGCGCTTGTTTCATAAACTCACACTCGTGTTTTAATACCCTTCATTATATGACAGTTGCATAAACTACTATTACTTTATCCTCTAGCGGATAAAAACAGCTTTTGCACTCAGATATCGAAGAGCAAAATTACTCTTTCCAAGATGGGGGGATGAAAAAGTATTTTACCTATTTATTTATTAGTACAACCAAAATGACATATACAAGTAGGAAGTAATAACTAGTGTTCAGTACGCAGCCGGTAATGTGAAGGACAGTAACCACGTCGTTGTCCTAACCTCATCAACCACGCCGGGGCGCACTTATGTCCGCGATTCGCGGCACTTGGGATGGCACGTTAGATGATGCCTAATAACTTTAAAAATCAAGTGCAGCATCAACAGCAAGTGTCCCATCAGCTTCAGAACAGCGGCGATAGAGGAGCGCTCCCCTATATCGATCACGCCGGTCAAAGCCCAGCTTTGGGCCTGGTCTTCTTCAGTTTTGGGAACACTCGCACCAAACTATTACCACGAGATACACTAGGTACACAGGGGGCCCTACTTAGGCCACCAAAACCACCTGATCTTGTAATTATATCCAAAAAAACACGTAATAAGAACGGGAGCACAAAACCTTCGCGCACTCTGTCAACGACCAATCACCCCGATCGCTCAAGACGGACTCCCTTTGCGCCCGCGCGCCTTGGGTTTATAACATCTAGGAAGAACTTATTTTTATATTACTACAAAAAAATAATATTACTACCCTACAATATCAGAGCTGGTCCCATAATAAAAGTTTTGTAAAATGATAAGCTGGGACTATCCTCTAAGTTTTTGTACAGTCGGCGGCAGATCAACCTACCCAAATCTGTCAAATTTCTCCAATGAATATTGATCTTTACAACCAAACAATAAAGTTCAAAATTGAATGTAAAAATTTGACAGTTTTGGGTAGGTTGATCTGCCGCCGACTGCACTATTTAAAATATATATTTTTTTAAATTTATTTATGAACATAGAATCTATAGCACTTTATAAACTAATTTATTACATTGTATACTTAACCTACTGCCAATTAGAGATCCCTACTTTATAAAACTATATATTTACCCCCTTATTCATAAAAAACTATTTGACCATTATTTAGAAAAGAGAAATAATACTTAAATAGTTTTTATGAATATGGACCCCCATATTGCTTGCAATATGTAGCTTAAGCGAATTAGAAAACAAAACCGACAGACAACACAATAATTTAAATATGGTGTATAGATATAGAGATAAAGCCTATCGTTTATTTGTTTCAGGCCGACGCCATTGAGAAGATCAAGCTGTCGGACGTAAGGAGCTGGGTGGACAACCACTTCGCGTCCGGCAACCGGTCGCAGTTCAGGAAACTCTCCGTCCAGGTATGTGTTGGAAAGAACAACAAAATTACACGATACGGATCAAACGAACACATATTACAAATATAAATTATAAAATATACGAAATTATTTTCTAAATTTTGTAAAACAAGAGCCTTCGGTAGGATTATATAAGTCTTAAGTGAAAGAAGGTAATTAAGATATTATTAAGATAGAAGTGAAAAAATATATTTTGTGTTTTAAAAAAGATGGTTACCTATTGTTTTCTAAAGTTTAGGCGAACACTACACAGGGACCATGTGAAGTCTCCCTGCGACCACGGACCCTGCAAAGGGTTCGAAACGTCAGGATAAACTTTAATTAAAACTGATGTTCATACATAAACGCAAGTAGATCCGTAAAAGTTGTTTCATTTCAATTGGTTACCTCAACCAAATGAAAAGGGAGTCCCTTTATCTGCAAGAATACGACTCAAACTTGCGGTCTCAACGCGCACAATGACAATTTTATCTAATGTTAACGTTTATGGTAATCCTCTATTTCCTTTCTCATAGATAATGGGCCACAAGGTAAACAAAGGCAACGCAACAGTACCCGAGAACAAAGACTACAAGCTCTCGTACCTCGACGCGACAAACCCCATCGGCGATTCCTCTGAGAACAACGCCGACTTCGTACAGAACATCGACGAGTTTAAGAGCGAACTGCCCATCATCACTATACCCAGAGTGGAGCTTGCGCAGTGCTAATACAGTTCAGTTTGCGTTACCTCACTAGAGTGCTTACGACGTTTGTACGGGAAATGTCTGTGCTTGCGACGGTTTTACAACATTATAACCTCAGGTTATCATACAATGGAATAAGTAAATATCACAATTCAAATGCGCGCAGATTTAATATTTAAGACTGTTTTTGCACAGATCACACTAATATTCAAACATGCATTGTCAGTTCAATTTTCAAAAATGCGTTCATTTAATCAGACTCAACAGTTGATAATAAGGTTTCATTCAATCTAACTCAACAGTTAACTAAACAGGTTCATTCAATTTGCTTCAACAGTTGACAAAATAGGTTTATTCAATTCAAGTCAACTTACAGAGTAGGTTCATTCAATCTGACACTACAGTTTACAAACGGGTTGATTCAATCTGCCTCGACAGTTAAAAAAGGGATTCACTCAATCTGTCTCAACAGTTGAGAAAACAGGTTCATTCAACCCGACTTAACAGTTGATTAAACGGGTTCATTCAATCTGAATCAACAGTTTGACATCGAACCGATTACTTTTGGCGCGCATTTCCATGCAACGATGTTGCCAGCACCCTAGTGAGAAATAGCGCAATATAATTTTTATTGTAGTTATATACAAAAATAGACTGTAAATAGTAGTTAAATTGCGTAGTTTAATCAACAGAACATAAAATTGACTTACCTCGTAGTGAATAATGGTGTTGTAATCAATAATCTTTCGTTACATGAATACTGTGTGAAGCTTTACTATATATACAAATGTAATCAGAAGTGTATACAATAAATTATCAGCTATGATATAAATATTAAATATTGGTTGTCTCAATATAGGGTTGATTTTTCGTATATTATTATGCTGCTGATATTAGTATTATACAACCTAATTAAAATGTCACCTGTTAAACAAAAAAATACAGGAAATAATAAGTTTCTATGACTGTATAATACGATATCATACTAATAAGTTGAAATATCAGCTTTATAATGAATTAGGTCAATAATGTCGTTATGATCTCGAAACAGGGTGAAAATACGACTGAAAATGACCATCTTTGTTTCCCATATAGCATAGTATTTATATAGACATCCGCTTCGATGGCTTTACTTCATGTCTAAAATGGTAATCAAAGACTGAACAAGATTTTGATAACAATGAAGATTTGATACAATATGTCTTTTGACATCGACATTGATACACGTGAATTCAGCTATATACATTTAAATATATTATACAAACAGTAGATTTCAATTATAAAATTAAGGCAGTAGTCATGTAACATTGTGTTTAAATTGGAAGATTGTCTTCCATAAAACGTCTTATTGGCGTCGATTGATAATTAAAGTAATAACAAAAACTTTATGATAAAATAATACCGACTGAAAATGTCAATTGATATGACAAAAACTATGCGCAACCAAATCATTTTGTACGTTTTTAAGTTATTTAAACGATACATTACAAATGTATTTTGCTTTGGTGCTATTTGTTTACTATACAAGCGTCCTATTAATCAAAGCTAAGCCGGAAACGAATGATAAGTTAGCTTGTGACAGACAGGTCACAGGAATATTTTAAAAAAATCTTTTTTTTTTTTTGTCAAAATTGCCGTCCGTTATCGTTTTCGTACCGCGAATACAGTGAATGAGTGAGTGAATAATGAATTTAAATTTTCCTTCCTTTAAATTTTTATTTCATAATTGCATTTAAAAAAACTTAACTTCTGCTAAATTTGCAAATTTGCGATTGATGTTGCTTTGTTTATTTTTATGCTGGATGTAGGCCTTTTAACAGAGGACTCATTCATCTCATCACCTATACCTATACATCTATACCTCATCTACATCATCAACTTTCATAAGCTGGCCTGATATATAAAATACTAGCTGTGCCCCACGGTTTCACCCGCGTTAATTAGCTCTCAAAAAAAATATTTTCACGTTTTTGCAACATTTTTCATTGATGGTCCACTCCTATTAGTCATAGCGTGATGTAATATAGCCTATAGCCTTCCTCAATAAATGGACTATTCAACACAAATATTTTTTCAATTCGAACCAGTAGTTCCTGAGATTAGCGCGTTCAACCAAACAAACAAACTCTTCAACTTTATAATATTAGTTATAGATAGTAATATTTTGATTTGATATATCTGTTTCCGGCGAGGCTTTGATTTGTAGCACGTCCCTTAAATTTAAAATTGAAAATTATTCTTTTGGTACACTAAAATGGTGTGAGGCTATTTTACATTATACATTAGCTTATAAAGGTTATTTATTAAAATATTTATTGTTGATTGATTAAATTACATTTTTAGTTATTCAATTTTGTCTGGGGTTTATAATGTAGGTATATATAAAAGTATATTGTTATACTGCATTATGTAAATAATAAAAAGGTGTACACTAATATTACTTACGCAAGTAATTCTAATATGTTAATAGTAACAGATACATAAACTTCGGTTTTCTTATACTTTTAATATAAATAATAAGTTGGCATATTAGTGTACGCCTTTGGTTTTAATATTATTTAAATTACACAGCTATGTATGTGAACGACTGCCGATATGAACAAATAAACGGCATTAAACCAATTATTGGTGTTTTAATTTAGCAACGAGTTTTTTTTAGATGGTTTCGATGAAGATGAAGATTCTCACGAGATGGTGTGTAAGTATGATACGGCGCATTTAACCGCAACCTTTAGAAGAAAAATAACAAAAACTATTTTCAAATTACAGTAAGTTAAGGTATATATCAACGTGTCACCATTCACCACACGATACGAAAACAATTTAATTTTAAAGTATTTATTGTATTTCACCAGTAAATTGACGATGCTAAACAAAAATGATTTTTAATTACAGTAAGTTAAGAGCGTTTACGCCGCACACTAGCGCCACTAATGAAAAAAAAAACATATCTAGTAATTAGAGATAGAAAATCAAATTATGCTCAACAAACTATTTGAATGAAGTAATTTAGCATTTTTACGTCACCTAATGAACACCTGACATGTTATGGTTTAGTTAAATAAGACGTTACGGCTACTTTTAACTATAACGCCATATTTAACTAAACCATAACATGTCAGGTGTTCATTAGGTGACGTAAAAATGCTAAATTACTTCATTCAGATAGTTTGTTGAGCATAATTTGATTTTCTATCTCTAATTACTAGATATGTTTTTTTTTTCATTGGCGGCGCTAGTGTGCGGCGTAAACGCTCTTAAACAAAAATGGTATCAAAACAGTGGGTTAAGGTATATATAACCGCGCTTCACCACACGATATAAAAAGTATTTATTGCATTTCACCAGTAAATTGATGATACTGAACAAAATTGGTATCAAATCACAGTAGGTTAAGGTACATGTCCGCGTCTCACCGAGGTCTCACCACACGATGCAAAAAGTATTTTCCTTCAAAGTATTTATTGCATTTCAGTAGGAAACTGACAGTATACAAATGTGGTTTTAAATCACAGTGGGTTAAGGTATGTTATCCACGTAACACTACACGATACGAAAAGTATCTTCTTTTAAAGTATTTATTGCATTTCACCAGTAAATTGACGATGCTTAACAAAAATGATTTCAAATCACAGTATGTTAAGGTACATATCCGCGTATCACCACACGATGCTGATCCTGCCGTCGAGGTCCTGCGTGACGACCTGCTGGTAGCGCATGAACTGCTGCAGGATCATGTAGTCCACTGACAAGGTCTGAAGGTTCTCGCGGTTCTCTGACAGCATCTGTGCCAAAAGTTTAAGATTATTTTATTTCGATAGAACAGTTTTAGTAAACGCGCCTCGGTGGTACAGTCAACAGCAAAGATAACTGATGATGGGTCAAGTTTCAAAATATAAAATCAGTATGAAAATCGAAACTTTTTAAACGCATATCGAAAAACCTTCGAGTGTCTACTAGTACCTGCTGACATTGACTGTAGTTATATAGAAAATACCGACTTACACTATCGAAACTTAATTTTGAAATCTACTAAACATCATCTACTTTTGCTGTTGACTGTACAGTGGTCAAGCGCTTGGCTCGATATCCAGAGGTTGCGGGTTCAATCCCCATGACAGACAAAGTGCGTTTCGGATTTCTCGATGCACAGCCCAATGTCCCTAATGAGGGATCACAGGATTTCATCATTATCATCATCATCACAGCCCAGGTTTGTGATCACTGACCACCATTTGACAGGCGGTGATTAAATAACCATTCAATTGTAGCTATAATTTGACTTTAATGATACAATACAATACAATATACAATATCATTTATTTCTCTCCCACAAACTTAAGCTTACAAACTAGTGCTACAGAACAAATGTGCTATAAAAATGTTATATAAACCTAGTCTTGTGGTAGACTGGAGCCTGAAACTAAGCCTTTGAAAGGCTTGCCGTTTTCAAGTCACCAGGCCACTCCCCAAACCCAGACAATAACTATGTACTACTAAATCTTTTTTTTTTTTAATTTTTTTTTTTTGTGCTATTTATATTTGCATGAGTGTTTTATTTGCATAAATGATGGACGCCTTTGCTCATCATTGTGATAGTAAGGCTATTTACTTTTACGCCAAAAGGCAAACTTGAAGAAAAAACTAGAGAACTTTTTTTTTCTACTTAGCACGGCAAATGACGGTAATGTTCATTATTTTCCCGCTATACCACATCATTTTTGTAATGCGAGAAACATCACTCAGTATTATCTGTATGCGCGTAATATTCTCGAAGTTGCAATCGTTCTAGCACTGCGGTGGGCGTTTTCCATCAAACGGGCCGTATACTTATTACCACCGGCTCAGTATTAACCTTTTCACCGCCCAACTATCCTGCACGCGATGTCCCGCTGTACGCCAACGTATAAATGTATTTTAATAAAGTAGGTACAAAGAAGAACTTCTATAGAAGTGCTGGCGTGGACGGCACGAAAATCTCGAACTTCTATAGAAGTTGTTGGCGGTAAAAAGGTTAAAACACTCGCTCGCAGGTCTGATGACCGCTAGGGCGGAACAGTTCTCGAGTGGCGACCGCGTACCGGAAAACGCAGTGTGGGCAGGCCTCCAACAAGGTGCCGCTAGGGTGAATACTGATGATCCCAGTCACACCCTAGGGGCTTGTGAAGGGGATGTACAGTGGTTTAAGTGGGTCCCTCCTTCTCCCGAATCCCTGTGGAGGGGAGAACTAACATCCCCGGGCGCGGTGGTACTTACTCAGGCGACGAGTTTTCCACTGTCAAAAAAACGATTGGCGGGGGGTGTCAGTATAAACTTTAAAGTAGTGTGTAGCGTTTTCAAAAAAAGGCCAACGAGGTGGACCAACGATCTGGTAAAGGTCGCAGGAAGCCGCTGGATGCGAGCAGCACAAAACCGGTCGGTGTGGACATCCTTGGCAACATTGATGTTATGGCGACATATTTAGATAAGATGGTGGTAGCTAGTCAGGCGGACAAACAGCCCTACCGCCAACCAAACCGAGAACACAAACATTATCCCCCACTGGTAATCTAGCCCGGACCTCTGGGTCTGAACAGTCTTAACAACTAGACCATAGAGGCGATCAAAACACTTACCGTGTACCCGCCGCCGCCGTCGCCGATGTAGTTCTGCGTGACGACCCGGTAAGTAGCCTCTACGTCTAGAGGTTCGTAACGAGGCACGTCGCAATCTATGCAGCGCACCCTCGCTGACACTACGCGCTCATTGATAGGCATTGATGCGTTGTACACCACCCGGATGCCTGCAAACCAACATTTGTGTCAACTCAATTGGACCGATATCCAATCCGAACCCTTCGGAGAATCTAGTAGGGCACGGGGACGGACACGCACTAGTGCATGATGCCGTTCCCTATAGAAAACCTCCGAAGGTGATTCGTTTCACACGGCTTGAGGAACCTTTTAAGTTTATCGCCCCCAAACAAGCCCGGTGTAGCTGAAAATGTCTGGGCAATCAGCAAACTCAAAAAAAATTGCTAGTGGAACCCTTTTTGTCGTCCCTGAAGGAGTTCGATCTATATTGATTGACAGACAAGAAAGTTCGTCGTCTGCGCACTTCCTTAAATCCGGTTACGCTGTAAAGGCCATCTGCGGCCAACAGCAATCTCTTCTACAAAATAGCGATCGCGTTTCATCATATTATCACCAGCTCATTTTATGTCCCCACTGCTAGAGCTTCCCCTATGGATGGAAAGGGAGAACGGGCCATAAACCACCACGCGGGCCCAGTGCGGGTTGATGGTTGTTAACGACTGCTAATGCAGCCGGGACCAACGGCTTTACGTGCCTTCCGAAGCACGGAGGAGCTCGAGATGATAAACTTTTTGACCACCCGGCCGCGTTTACTCGCCCCCTTTCTGCAGCATGCGGGCGCTGTTGAAGTCCCCGTAGGCTGTTGGATCCCACGGAGAATTCCAGCGTATGCAGCAATCCTCTCCCACAACTCAGTCAACCTGAGCTGTGATGTGACCCTAGCCTATAGAGCCGCCCTCCAACTGTTGCGCTCTCGATTCCGATCCGAAGCCTCGGAGAATCTAGTAAGGGATGAGGAGACGCTGCTAGCATGATGCGATATCGTCTGAGAATATACAGGTTTCGAGAAGTTGTTCCAAAGACGAGAAATAGTCCACTCTTAGGGAGGGACTGTAGTAAACACCCAATAGAATTTTGGTGTGACCAAGGGAAATATCTAAAAACAGATGCTTGGCAGAATTAGGGGGAGGCGGCTGAGGCGATCGATAAAGGATAGTATAAGATATATGTGAGCGAAGATAATGATTACTACGGCTTAAGGAACCGTTCTCGTCGTCCCTTAAGGGAAGGGCGCAGACGAGAACTTTTTACAAGTTGCAAGCGTGCGCGCGTGTTCGTCGTGTGCATTAGTCGATAAAGTTGTATCGACCTAGTTTGACGGGCAAGAACGTCCGCGGACAAAAGTCCTCACTTCATCAAATCCGGTGACTCTGTAAAAACATCTGCGGCAACAATCACTTCTAAAAAAATATAGCGACCGCGTTTTATCACACCATCTTATTTTATGTCCCCACTGGATGGATGGATGGGAGAACGGGCCATAAACCACGACCAAAAACCACAACGCGGGCCCAGTGCGGATTGGTTGTTGTTAACGGCAGCTAAAGCAACCGGGACCGATGGCTTTACGTGCCTTCCGAAGCACGGAGGAGCCCGAGTTGATACTATTGATCATCCGCAGATACACATCACACTCACCGCCTATCTGCAGCATGCGACCGCTGTAGAAGTCGCCTGGCGTAGGCTGGTGCACCCCCACGGAGAACTCCAGCGCCTGCAGCAAGTACTCGCCCTTCAGCTCGTACACCTGCACGTAGTTCTCGAACGGCATCGCCATCAGTAAAGATTGCGTTGTCACCTCTGTTAAAACGTAACGGGACTTTTGAACCAGTGACTAATTCCCACGCTAAGATATCAAATAAGAGTACTCTTATTCAAAGTCACTGGTCACTGGCTGTCTCTGAAAATTCTCGAACTCGAGTTTCAAAAATCGCCTCCCTGTAGTGTTTATACCCCGAGATTTTACTAAATAAGGATTCTACGCGCGATTAAATAAAGTTCATTTCCGATCGCAGATCGCAAGGCGCGAGGCTAAGAGATGGTGGCGATAGCTACGATCCTTCTCTTTTTATCGCGTAGCTCTAATCTCCTTCTTCTATCGGCCCGGTTAAGCAGGCCCACCGATGTACAGACGTCAACCTATTCAAAACTGTGAAATATCTTCAATACAATGAAATGAAACTATGTACTTTTAATGTCATCGCACACTAGGCGACACGCGACTGCGACAGCTCGGCGTCTATACGCGACGACAGGCTGCGGCCGACAATTTTTATATACTTTGTTCAAAGCTCCGCACACTAGGCGTCAGTCACAGAGTCGCGACGACAAGCTAGGTCTAGGCTAGGTCGCGAAACTGACGCTTACAACTTTCGTACGATTGTCGTCGTGTGTGCGCGTGCACGTCGCGACTAGACGCAGCGACAAGTCGTCCAGTGTGCGATGGCATTTAGGGCTCTTTCAAATTAGGCGTTTCGTGTCGGACCGCTGCCGTGCGTTTTCATATTAAACGCCAGCCGCACGACAACCGCACGACTGTTTTAATATTGAGCGCTTTACAAACGCACGGCAGCGGTCCGACACGAAACGCCTAATTTGAAAGAGCCCTTATGGATCTACTCGCGTTTATTTTACATATTAAAAATTTGATATAATGTTTATTCTGACGTTCTTAACTCTTTGCAGGGTCTGTGGGCGCAGGGAAACTGAGGAGTTGGTTGTCTCATAATTAGTAGCTTGTATACCCTCATTTTTTTTTTTTATCATGTGCGTTCTGTTTCACGCCAAAAGAGCTTACAGTATCTTTTGGTCTGGCAGTATGGTGTTGGGGCTGGGTTTTAATAGTTTGTATGATGGGGATACCAAGCCGGTGGTAAACTCCGTAGATCCGTAAAAGTAGTTTTTCAATATGTAGTGTTCGCGTAAATTTTAGAAAACGATATTCTTCAATCAATGTTCAACCTTATTGCATATACATAAAGTTCAAAGGAATTATGACAGTTTGCGGAGGTGTAATGTGCAGGCGTGGACAGCATGGGGTAAGGAAAACAATAGGCTCACCGCCAGGGTCGATCTGCACGCGCATGCCGCCCGCGTTGATGAGGCAGACGTGCGCGTGGTTCCACGCCGGCTGCGACGCGTTCTGCATCAGCTGCGACACATGATCAGATGACGATGCTTATGATGATTCATGATGAGCTTGTATTTTGTGTTATTTTATTTTATTATATTATTATTCTGTATATTTATTTTCTTTCTTAAAACTAGATTTTTACAATATTTTAATATAAAAACAATAAAACATTATAAAAACCTAATTCTAGAGTACCGCCAGCAGCGGAGCAGGGCCTAAGCTACCGGTGGTCAGGGCTGCAGAGTGAGGAACCTCCTGACAATACGTGCCGTGTCAAGGAGTACTGCTTTCTGAATCTGAACCTTGATCCAACCATCAAGGATATTATTATTATTCCCTTTATTTATATTTCTACATATTAATTTACATTTTTAAATATTTTCTAAAAACAAAACAACCATTTAAAAATATAAAAAATAGGGGTCCGCCGGCATCGGGACCAGGGTCCAAACTACCGGTGGTTAGGGCTCCAGAGACAGGAACCTCCTCACAATGCGTGCCGTATCGAGGAGAACTGCATTCTGAATCAGGCCCTTGATCCAGCCGCCTAACGAGAGCATCATGAGATGTTGATCGAGGCTCTTAGCCATCAGGCCGTTCGCCGTAACAACAATCGGCACGATGACAGCCGAGTCCACATTCCCCATGTCGACAATCTCATGTGCTAAGTCAAGATATTTGATTTGTTTCTCTTTCTCAGCTTTCTCGAGGTTCTCGCCATGGGAAATGGTGATATCGACATATCGACAATCATCGTGCATTATTAATTAATTTAATTATTTATCATATTGTTGATGCACAGAGCAAGAGTACATTTTAATATTATTTGTTTGGTTTACAGTTTCTAACGAGACAATATCGCAAATCAACAATGGTGCAAAACCTAATTGATTTAGGATATTATGTATGTATTAGCAATTGGTGCTGTGAAGTTTCAATCTGATGGTGGAGCTGGTTTTACTGTCTCCGCACTGTCCTGTGGTTGTGACTGAAAATCAGCGTTTTACTCCCGGGGAAATGTATCGCTGAGCTACGACCTTTTTGCATTGATGCAGCACACACACATGCCACATAATGTAGCCTTTTTTATTTTGAAAATATGTTTTGCTATGGTTTTTGTAATAAATGTTTTATCTATCTATCTATTCATAAAGACTAGAGTGGTCCTGTCCAGTGGTCGAAATTGGACCGTAATTCACGAAATATACAATGTTTTGTAGTAATGTAAAACATATTGTCTTCGACACCAACTCATTTTCATGTCCCCACTGCTGGGGCACGAGCCTTCCCTATACATGGAAGGTGGGACGGGTCACAAACCACGACGCGGCCCCAGTGCGGATTTGTGGTTGTTAACGACTGCTAATGCAGCCGGGACCAACGGCTTTACGTGCCTTCCGAAGCACGGAGGAGCTCGAGATGATACATTTTTGGTCACCCATCCGATGACCGGCCTTTGCGAAAGTTGCTTTACCTCCAGCACTCTAGACCGGGCGCGTTAACCATAGCGCCATCGAGCTCCTCCAATTTTGTATATACCTTACCATTATCATAATAAAGTCTTAATGAAAGAAAGGGTTTCTTACATGGTGCAGGAACCCGTCGCAGGCCCAGCTGGCCAGGTTGCACTCGCGCCGGTAACACCACGCGCGGTTCAGCGCCACCTTGGAGCGGCCGAGCACCTCCCGCCCCACCGCGTCCACCTGCGCCTTCCACGGCTCCAGCTCTTGGAGGATCTGAGGGTCTGGAAGAACATCAATCATCAAGAACTGTTCGAGCCCAGTCCTTGGCGGAAAAGTGAAAAGTCATATCTGCTGTTTTGTTTAATTTCTGAAAATCTGTGTTATGTTGAATATTAATGTGAAATAATGGTGGATTATTCAAAATTCAAAATCATTTATTCAGTTTAGGCTACAAGTAGCTCTTGTGAATGTCACTATGCCATCGGTTCGTAAGTCTACTCTAGGCGGGAGATCTTGTACTGAGAAGAACCGACAAGAAACTCGGCAAGTGTCCAGCTCTTTTCTCCCATATAGCGTCAAAAATATTGGAAAATGCCCTATCATAGCAGGACACTTTCCATTACAAATAAACACAAAAAATATATATAAGACAACCACAACATGTAAAAAAACAAAATAAAAAATGTAAGTTAACAAATTTACATCAGATAATTATGTAAAAGTTTCAATTTCCACAATGTCATACAGCACCACTACAGTTCTCTAGTAAAAGTCAAAAATTGTTTAGGTAAAACAAAGTCAAACTATAATTAATAATACTAAAAATAAGATAAGTATGCAAGAGCAGACCAGCCTCCACAGGCGGCACCCGTTCACGAGCATGACATATGAATCAGCCATCGCTTCGCTCAACCATATTTTAGGGAACGTAACGACCCGACGCACACCGTTAAGTGTTCGTGAGCGTGGGTGAGTGTTGGCAAATGAAACAAAACAGTGCAACGTTATTCAAAGTCTCTCAAGAAGTCCGCGTGAGGTCTTAGTAAAGCCCCACAACTTTACTGAGATCCTCAAGAGGTTGGGGGATATTGTTTGCTAGTTTTTTGCATTGTTTTATTTAATTTAATACTTGGCTATGCAAGCTCTCATTACTATATAAAGATACCATTATTGTTATTTTATTTATTTAACCATTATTTTAGCAGTAAGCCTAATTGATAAATTGTATAGCTGCGACTCAAAATTATTTAAACTAATTTTCACCCTCTGGGTTTAAACTCGCTGCCCATCTCTACTCGTGAGCTAGCGTTAGGGACATAAAAACGAGCTGATGGTGATTTAAAAACTATTAGATTAACCCCTAAATAATATAGATCAGGGACGGGCAAACTTTTTCATTCGCGTGACAATATTTACTAACAAAATCTATGGCGAGCCAGGCTATTGAATTATTTGCTGTATTTTTTCAATAAATAAATATTATTTTGTGAAACTTAAAATATTGATAGGTATGCATTTTCTGAAACACACACGCGCTTGAATTTTTGTATGATGGTCGCGGGCCGGACTTCAATCATTCACGGGCCGGAGATGGCCCGCGGGCCGTAGTTTGCCCATCCCTGATAGATAAACGCGTCGGTGGCCGAGTGGCAGAGCGCACAGCCCGATACCCGAAGATCCGAGTTCAATTCCCAGGCCGGGCAAAATGTATTTCGGATTTTTATAGCTCGGGTTTGTGATCACCAACCCGCATTTGGCAAGCGTGGTGTTTAAGCCATTACCCATCAATTGTAGCGATGACTTGATTTCAATGATGGAGGCTTTGCCCAGCAGTGGGAGGGACAGTTATAGGCTGTTTACTTACTTTACATACTTACTAGATTATCAAATCAGTTATGGCACAAATTACCTTGCACAATTGATGTGCCCAGATAGATGGGTTGCCCTTTCCATGACTGCAGATTGCCTTCATCATCGAAGAACAGCTTGATGTTGCCTAAGTAACGGGTGTAGCACGACGCTTGGACCACGGGGATCTATGGAGAATGTATAGTAAACATGCCTACACGTCAGATTACCACAAATTGTCAAAGGAGATGTTTAATTTTATGCCAAGACCCTGTACATTTACTAAAAAAAAAAAAAAAACATGTACCTATTTAGTTAAAATTAGTAGGTAATATTTTAATACGATATAGCCTTTTTATGTAAAAACTAGCTGACCGGTGGACTTCGTACCGTTTTGACAGTTTCCATGACAACAAAACAAACAAATCATTCGTCCGCTTAAGAACACCCAATTTCCGAATAGTTTTAACCAATTGTTTTTAAAGTATAATGCAGTCTCAAGAAAAAATATATTGCATTCAATGTTTTTATGTTGTTAAAAAGGTAGTATCCCATGATGGACCCCTATAGCAGCGCCACCTACCGGGTCCAATTGTAAATCTAAACCATTCTCGAATCCACTTGAACACACACAGAAAATTTCATCCAAATCGCTCCAGCCGTTTAGAAGGAGTTCAATAACATACACACGCACAGAAGATTTATCTAGATAAAGATGTAAAAAAAAAACCGAAAGACACTTACTACGTTGTTTTGACAGCTACTTGATATTGGCAGAATACCGCGCTACCATCACGAAAGTTGATTTATTTAAGTGTTTCAGATAATTCTGACATGAAAACTATTCATTTATTTGAAGATAATCATTTCGAATAAGCTTATTTCATATATTAGCTATCTTTCGGTATTGTGTACAAGGTGTTGGCATTTTCTCGATACAAAATTAAACATCTCCTTTCCTCAATAGACTTTGAACTTTATGTATATGGCATATGGTTGAATATTTATTGAAGAAATTTGACAGTTTTGGATAGGTTGATGCGCAGGCGTCTGTACATATAAAACTATTAAATTGGCAATATATTTTTTTTGGTCATCATCAGCCACTAGCCATTAGTCCACTGCTAGACATAAGCCTCTCCGTGTGCACGCCATTAAATACAAAATTCAAAATCATTTATTCAGTTTAGGCTACAAATAGCTCTTATGAACGTCACTATGCCATCGGTTCGTAAGTCTACTCTGGGCGGGAGACCTTGTACTGAGAAGAACCGGCAAGAAACTCAGCAAGTGTCATTAAGCACGATCAGCGGCTACTTTATCCAGCTCCACAGCAAAGATACATTAAAGGAAATATTATTAATGGAATTAAACACCGTTGCTGGTGTATCATTTTATGTTTGTGTAATAAAAAGTTAATAAAATGGAAACAAATTAAACCATTCCGGAATTTAGAATACTAGATTATTATTTTTAAGCTATAATTATATTTTTTTTATGAATTCCGATTGTTCTTTCTCACACTTATTCCAAGTCTCTGGTTACTTATTTTTGACTGACTCAACCACACTTTTCTATATGGTGTTCCCCGGGACATAGGTAGCTTGGCATGTAGACTCATCTTGTGTCCATCGGCGCGGTTCACAACAGTGGGATACGCGCTGGCCGGTGTGTCCTCGCTCGAGGGCTGGCCTGTGTACAGCAGCGTGTTGGAGTGGCGCCCACAATTATGTCCTCACTCCCCCGAGTGACATAGGCACTCACCCTGTGTCCATCGGCGCGGGTCACAACAGTGAGATACGTGCTGGCCGGTGTGTCCCCGCTTGGGGGCTGGCCCGTGTACAGCAACGTGTTGAGAGTGGGCGCCCACGATTATGTCCTCACTCGGGGACATAGGCACTCACCCTGTGTCCATCGGCGCGGGTCACAACAGTGAGATACGTGCTGGCCGGTGTGTCCCCGCTTGGGGGCTGGCCCGTGTACAGCAACGTGTTGAGAGTGGGCGCCCACGATTATGTCCTCACTCGGGGACATAGGCACTCACCCTGTGTCCATCGGCGCGGGTCACAACAGTGAGATACGTGCTGGCCCGTGTACAGCAGCGTGTTGAGAGTGGGCGCCCACGATTATGTCCTCACTCAGGAACAAAGGCACTCACCTTATGTCCATCGGCGCGGGTCACAACGGTGGGATACGCGCTGGCCGGCGTGTCCCCGCTCGGGGGGTCGCCCGTATACAGCAGCGTGTGGGAGTGGGCGCCCACGATTAAGTCCACCGTCGGGGATATACGCTCTGCCATGGCTCTGCACCAAACAGGGTTCGAAATTATCAAGACAGCTTGATAATTATCGGATAAATAATTAGAAAAACTTAGTGTGACGGCTCTTACTGTTATTGTAACTTACAAGTCGCTGGTAAAGCCGACGTGCGATAGGACGATGATGATGTCCACGCCGTCTGCCGTCAAAATGGCCGCCTCCCGGTTGATAGCCTGCACCTCATCCTCCATGATCACTCGCCCGATCGGAGCTGAGAACTTAGATGCATATTTTTTTATGTAAAGCAGTTGATCTAAAGAGTTCACAAAATGGCGGCTTTTTACTCATTCTCCATGGTGACTCTTACTAGCGTTTACGCCGCACACTAGCGCCGCCAATAAAAAAAAACATATCTAGTAATTAGAGATAGAAAATCAAATTATGCTCAACAAACTATCTGAATGAAGTAACTTAGCATTTTTACGTCACCTAATGAACACCTGACATGTTATGGTTTAGTTAAATATGGCGTTATAGTTAAAAGTGGCCGTAACGTCTTATCGTTCATTAGGTGATGTAAAAATGCTAAATTACTTCATTCAAATAGTTTGTTGAGCATAATTTGATTTCTATCTCTAACTACTAGATATGTTTATTTTTTCATTAGTGGCGCCAGTGTGCGGCGTAAACGCTCTTACGATTGGCGTTGAGAACTTAGAAATATATACCTATGTATGTGTTGTAAGCCAATTGATGTAAAGAGGGGACACATCCAATGACACAGCTCATACTGAGACAGGGTCCATTATCCTCACATCGTCTTTGTTTTTTTTATTACTTTTTGTTTAATTTTATTTTTTCTCTTGTGTGTATACTGCCTACCTCTTCTTTTTTTGTTTTTATGTGTGTTGTTAATAAATATTTTTCTTCCTTTCTTTATGGAGCAATTTTACCAAAAGACCAATATCCCAAACTTAAGAATTTTTTTTTATAAATATCTTGCAGACTGTTGGTGTTGAAAAATTGAGTCAGCTACGATAGCGTACATTAGAGAGCACTTGATCCGGCATGTCTAAGGGTACTTATGTCAAACGAATTTAATTTAAATTTTTCCAACATATGTCTGAAATCAAATGCACAGTGCGCTCACGGTCCTAAGTAAGACTCCGATGATGCCGATCCTCCGCCCATGACTCTCGACCACCACGTGGTTCTTGATGTGCTTCGCCAGCTCCGGTTCGAAGGTCGCGTTGACGTTGGCGCCCAGCATGGGGGCGTCCAGCCGCTCCAGGTACGGCAGCAGACCTTCCACACCGTGATCGAACTCGTGGTTTCCTAACACCTGCATGGGGACGTAGATGCATCCATAAAAACATCTTAGACATTATTATTATAGCCTCTTTTACTTCATTAATAAATAATTACATTAAATATGAGTTACTTTTAACCTTTTTACCGCCAACAACTTCTATAGAAGTTCGAGATTTTCGTGCCGTCCACGCCAGCACTTCTATAGAAGTTCTTCTTTGTACCTACTTTATTAAAATACATTTATACGTTGGCGTACAGCGGGACATCGCGTGCAGGATAGTTGGGCGGTGAAAAGGTTAAAACCTTTTTTGAAATGTGTACCGTGATAGGAGGCTTACAGATGACTCAAGAACTACGGCTGAAGTTTAGAGTCTCATTCACCGTCGCTAAGTTGCTGGTCTATCGGTATTTTACAGTAGGTATACGTTTTAGAGAGAGTGCGTAGTTTACTTCACGATCTTGATCCAGCCCACCATTGGGGTACAAGACGCAGGTTGGTCCACCCATACATTGTCCACACAAAATGTTATCTGTCTAAAGAATGGAATACGCTACCTGCTCATATACCCTGATCACAACAACCTGGGTCTCGTCAAAACAAAAGTGAATAGGCACTTCCTGTGTAAGCGTTACTCCTTAACCCTTAACCACTTACCACCGGTCACTGTGCACGCAACGAGTTTTTAATTCAATTTCTTCGGTATGTGCGTTTCGTACGGGAGTGTGCATCTAGGTACCTTTTCTACGAGTCAATCAGTATAGCGTTTGCACTCAGGAAGTTTATAGGTGCGCGTGTTTAGTCTTGGTAAATAAAAATATTAAGTCAGCGGTCTCCATGACCGCACGTAGGTGGTATAAACAAATATGTCATTTAGTCTGTTGTTTTATTATTACTATAGATTCCAAATAAAACGGATTATTTCACTAAACTCCAAAAAACTTTTCACTTTAACTCCAAAACACTTTTTAGTGAATATTTTATTTATATTTAAATCATTCCACTTTGACTCCAAGATTTACAGTCAGCACGTGAATCGCAGAAAGCAAGACTTAACTTATTTGTTTATTTGACAGGATCTAGCTTAATATAAACGTCCTTTCCCACTTCAATACAAAAAAGAAAAGACAGAATCCTCAAATAATAATGAGTCCCGTCAATTAACTCCCATCATGACAGCTTGATGTGAGAAAAAAGAAATTGCATGATTTCAGTGTCGAGTTGGTTACAGAACCGACTCGACACTAAAATCATGCAATTTTACTGTTGACTCTTCCAAAATTATTTTGGAGTCAAGTGGAATAACCCATAAAAAGCTATTAACTATCAGCGGTCACCATGACCGCACGTAGGTGGTTAAGGGTTAAGTGACAACCTAAAAAAATATATATAATGAATATAAAAAACTTTTGTTAAAATGGTACCACACTGCCTTTTGCTAATACTTATTTTTAAGGGAGGAGCGGAGTCTTCAAACTCCAGCTACGTTTGCTTAAATGGAGGCTCCGATCAACCGTATAGATAAGGCAAAAATTGTAAAAGAAAATAAAATTATTTTATTAAACACGGCCTGGGCCACGACTTTTAGCTTAGCGTTTTGGGGCGGCGGCGATTGTGGCAGTGATGGCTTTTAGGCAAAGACCGTTTGCCGCTGCCGCCAGCATCACATCGTGGCGTGTTTCATATGTTTTTTTTATACATTTGTTTTTACTGGTCGCCGCTCCCGTGCTTAGACGCCGCCGTTAAGTGGTGGCCGAGCGGTTAGGCAGGTTGGTGAACAAGTCCTTGCCCAGTTTATAGCAATCTGTAGGTACCCTTTGATATGAGTTGTTAGGCATACCAGTAATATAACCATAACAGTTAATTTATGAATCAAAACGTTTGCTTTTGGCTATAAAAATAACTAACATGAGCAGTGTGCGGCAGCCGGTTCATGAAATGGTAGCTGACGTTCCACCGGAGGAAGTTGTACCAGATGGTGCCCTGGAAGGTGTCGCCGCCGTTGAGGAGCAGCGACTTTGGCTCCACCTCCATGGATTCTTTGATAGCGGTGAAGAGGCGGGAGTAACCGCCCACGCACGCCGCCTCCTCGGGGACACATACTGTACCCGATGGGCTGACTTCTTCGAAACTATAGAGCAAAATATCTTAAATTAAATGACTTTGCATTTTTAAGGAAGAAAAAACAATTGCGTGCTACCGATTAGATGAGCCAACTTGAGTAAAATAAATCAAGTATATGGAGATTATTGCAATAATTGGAAATTGCAAATGTCAAAATGGCGGTAACCTTTCGTCTGCTTAGTGCCAGATCCATCCTAAAAACAATTAAAATTATATTGTGTCTGTATTCACAGCAGACGACTGCATTTTTTGTTTTGGTCGCGTTTGCTCCTTAACAAGTCCTGTTTAACCCTTGTTAGAAAGATGATTGTTCTAGGTATGGGTTCGTCAGTAGTCTAACAGAGATCTCTATCTATCCGTTATGCTACAAATGCTTAAAATAAACTCTTTCACTATAAACTAAAACTAAACTTTCCTACACTACTCACACCAATTATCTAGCCCAAGAGAAGCTTCGTTTTGAAACACGTTAAATGGTTACTAGACAACGGATAAACATACTTATAATACGTACTTATTATACATAAAAAACACTCAGACCAGAGACAATTTAGAAAACAATAATTTCTAAATTGACCCGACCGGGGATCGAACCCAGAACCTCAGAGATGGCGACACCATGAAAACCGGTGTACAAATCACTCGACCAAGGAGGTCGTCAAACTATCAACGCTATAAATATTTATGCCTATTATATTTGAACAACAAAAGAAACAAAAAAGTACTTACTGTGCATGGAAATCATTGAAATGTATGACGTTCAGCTCGTACAAGGCGCCGTGGTCTGCCGCCGCCGTTCCGAGTCCCACAACTACACTTAGGCATAACAGAACAACACCAGCCATTACTCTAACAATATACCCTGACCTAAATAAATATACTCAAGGCTTAGGCATGAAACTTTATGTGCTAAAGCGCCAGCCCCCAATATTCGATTAATACGAAAAACATATCTAATCTCAACAATAAAGGAATATATGTTTAATCTCATATGAAATTATTGATTAAGCAAGTACTTTGGTCTGTTGACGTATTAAGACTTCTTTTGATGATATCATAATATAGCTGGTCATAATGAAACGCTTTATTTTGTGTTCATTTATTATGGCACAAAAGAAAACTATGTAATGATTACACATAAGGGGTGACAAAGACCGAAATTCTGTAGAAAATAATAAACATCCACTTGCCGTTTGCGGTTTGCGGATTAAAACCACAAAATTATTTTTAAAATAATATTTTTTAATCTTAACATTCAATTTATAGGTTTAATGAAATGTACGTAACACTATGCTTGGTTTAAGGCCCCAAAGTACTTTTTCTAACACCCTGTATAGGTACGGCAATTACAAATGCCTATTTATTTATTTAATCTTTATTGCACAATTTATTGTGCAATAAAGATAATAAGTACCTACAAAAGGCGGGAACGTATCATGAAACCTTTGGTTAAAAAAAACTTTTGAAACATTAAATAGGTACTTTTAAAAATATTTTATACAATTATGTACCTTAACCTTTTTACCGCCAACAACTTCTATAGAAGTTGCAGATTTTCGTGCCGTCCACGCCAGCACTTCTATAGAAGTTCTTCTTTGTACCTACTTTATTAAAATACATTTATACGTTGGCGTACAGCGGGACATCGCGTGCAGGATAGTTGGGCGGTGAAAATGTTAATACATACCTGAACTTTAAAATAAATGTTGTATAATCAAATCAGATAAGATTATACTCTGTTAATGAATTATTAGTCCTTCAATGTGAAAAAACGTTAACTGATATGCGAATAAACTGTGATGTTAATCTAATCACGCGAAGTTTATGACTGCATTTATAATATAGAGCTTCTGCAAGCCTAGCACAATTCTTTAAATCATCAAAAAAATATAAAACGTTCGTATACTTCGTATACCTATTTAAATATAAAATATTTGAATAGTAAATTCTAGTGAAATGTTAACATACCATAAGAAAGTTTGAAGTTATAAATAAAAGTACATAGTAAATTCTAAAACATTTAATAAATAAACAATTACACATACTAAATACATACAATTTGATAGATGACTATCATAAATGCCGTTTGAAATATAGTGCGAGTCCAAAAAATATACTTAAAAATGTGTCATACATTTCTTTAAAATTTTCTACAAATGTTTTATTTCTCATCTGTGTTATTAGATTAGATATCTACCAGCCACACTCGAAAGGTAAGCAACGACAAAAGTCTTAAGATGAAAACCTATTTATTTAACACATTAAATTACCGATTATTATTTATTTATTTTACATACCTACCAAAAGTTTCATTTGTATTGATCTCTATATAAAACGACAGACAGGTGCTCAACTTCTCCCGACATACTTACTGTTAAATTCGTTTTAATAGGTAATTATCACTTTTAACACTTTTCTTTCTGACGGATAACCAGACATGTATGACACATACAAAATTACAGATGATTGATCGGACTCATAATAAGAAATGGCCTTAGTACATTAGCTATCTTCATTATAATTATACTAAATTGTGAAGATAATTTAGTTTAAACGCGTTTAAAATTTTATTCGTTAAGTTAGTAGTTATATATTTTTAATAAAATTTTAATATAATATAAGTCAAGGCACTTTTTTATAATAATCTAGTCTATAAAAGCATTAATTACTAGGTATACACAATTTGAATAGTGAAAATACTATATAAGTACTTTTTGTTATTTTACATAATTTGATCATTATGTTAATATAATCGTAAGTAACGAACTAAACAATTAAAATAAATATAAACATAACAACCAAACAAATTTGCAGTTTTAAAAAAACTTAGTTAAAAGAATTAAACGAAATTAAAATAAAATAAATCTGTGCACTAAAACTAGAATTTAATTAAAATCATCTTAAAAATCAACGCCAACTTAAAAATGTATGACGGGCCAGTTTGTAGAATTTAAAAAAAAAATCTCAAAAATTTAATATTTCTTCAATATTTTTGATTATATTTCTTTTCATTGTGGCTATTGTTTATAGACAGTAATCTACAGAAAGGTTATTCAGGCTTAATAAACATACATCAATATTTAAAAACATGACAAAATCTTTTAAAATACGTTAACCCCTTAATTATAAAAACTATTTAAGCATTATTTAGTTAAATATTGTTTTGTCAACGTCACACAAACGTCATTTTGAATTTGAGAAAAAGAGACAAAAGAATGATTAACTCTTAGATGAATGATTGGTCTCGCTGCGCTTGACTAGATACCGCCGGCATACTTGTTAAAATACGGCAAAAAATACTACGCCGAAGTCGGCGTACCCGAGTCAGTCGCCTGCTGTCAGTCGCGTTACAAACTGTGTGTGAGGTGCGCGTACCGAATGTTTTGTTAAATTTTGGTCATAAACCGAAGTAAAATGCCAGTTTGCGTGGTAAAACTGTGTAAAAATAATACTACAAGAAATAACAAGGACACCGTTCTTACAAACACTACAATATTGAGTTGCCGCATTCACTATTGTTTCTAGGTAGCGCGGTATCTAGTCGAGCGCAGCGAGACCAATCGTTCTTTCTAAGGATTAACTAAATAATGCATAAATAGTTTTTATGAAGAAGGGGGATAGTGTCAAAGGCTTTACTATGTTCTGCCACAAGCTGGCCAGACACTCATTTCCGGCTAAACGTTGATCATATTCATCATCATCATCAGCTCAATTTATGTCCCCGCTGCTGGGGCACGAGCCTTCCCTATGAATGGATAGGGATTATTATTATATGATATATAATAATAATCAGCCTCATCTACATAAAACAGAGGCATTTGACATTATATCACGATACAGATTGCTGGCTAACACATGCTAGACATTAATTTGTTACTCTGATTGATAATGCGTGATATTATATTGATCAAAATCACTTTAATTTTCTTTCATTAATTGTTACTACCAAACCGGATTAAAAGATAAAAACAACAAATTAAGCGATCGTGTCTTCGATAGCGCTGTAACAGCAGCTAGATGTATGAAAAATAGTTATCAAGACATGATTGATTATTGATATTAATATTAGGTCCTTACCTATGAAATTGGCGTTTTGTATGAAGATTTTTTATAAAAAAATATTTTTCATACTAACGTTTTTTTTAATTTTTTAGCATCTATTTATTTTAACACTATAAAAATTGTAGAGTAGTGTGTTTGTTTCACTAGGTAAATATAGCAGACATTAAAAAGAAAAAAATCAAGTCCCTTCAAAGCTTCAATAAAACAAAAGGACAATTCCGCGAACAAAAAAAATTGTCAATTTAAAAATAATATTGGGCGATAAAGACACAAAATTAATAATCATTGTTATTAATGAAACCTAAGTAACATAGTCCTAATTAAAGGTGTATAATAATATTAACAACCGGTATTGACTTTTAGAAGTAATACACCTATTAATAAGTGAGAAAAAAACGACAATGTCATAGGTAAGGACCCAATATTATTTTAAACAAATGCAGCGAACTTATGTTCTACACAAACGGGCAAGCATTCGCCGTTCGTCTCACCTGATGCCAAGTGAGAATAGGTGGAAACATACTATTAAAGGTGGAAACATACTATTAAAACGTGACGCCACGTCACGCCATCCGATGCGTGTCAGTAGTAATCAATCCCATACATTTATTATGGTCAGGTGCACATATAAAACACACCATGTGATGACACGCACTCCCACGCGGAAAAATCCAGTCGATCTAGATCGGCGTGTTGCCGGGAGAGGGGGTACACACGCCACCCGACGCTTGGCACGCAGTGTGTTTCTAGTTAGCACCCGACGCCACGCGTCAGTCATTCGAGAACATTCCTGGTATTAAGATATTTTTTGTCACTTACGTCCTTCAGGATACTATGACACTAGCGGAGCGTGATGTAGCATCACGTAGCGTGTTGGTAATGTGCACGGTGCACATCGGGTGTCGATACATGGTGTTGCGTCGCGTTTTAGCAGTATGTTTCCACCTTTAAACGTAACACGTCACGCCATCCGACGCGTGTCAGTACTAATCAATCCCATACATTTATTATGGTCAGTTGCACATAGAAAACACACCATGTGATGACACGCACTCCCACGCGGAAACATCCAGTCGATCTAGATCGGCGTGTTGCCGGGAGAGGGGGTACACACGCCACCCGACGCTTGGCACGCAGTGTGTTTCTAGTTAACACCCGACGCCACGCGTTAGTCATTCGAGAACATTCCTGGTATTTAGATATTTTTTGTCACTTACGTCCTTCAGGATACTATGACACTAGCGAAGCGTGTTGTAGCATCACATAGCGTGTTGGTAATGTGCACGGTGCACATCGGGTGTCGACACGTGGTGTCGCGTCGCGTTTTATTAGTATGTTTCCACCTTAATAGTTGAATTCACACGGGCAACATTTTGCCGTCATTATTGACCGCGTGTTTGATACCGACTACATCGCAGCCACGTCGCAACCACCACGCACCAGCGACACCGCGAACTAGCGGCCGGCCACATCGCAAACATTTTGTAGGTAACAACGCAACCGCAAAAAGCCGCAGCGACACTATTCACACGTAACCACAGCTTGATAACCTTTTGTAGCGAGACGGTGTGGTGTGGTTGTGGTACGTGTGAAACAAGCCTAAGGGTGACACACGGCGGCAGATCAACCTACCCAAATCTGTCAAATTTCTCCAATGAATATTGATCCTTATATTCAAACAATAAAGTTCAAAATTGATTGTAGAAATTTGACAGTTTTGGGTAGGTTGATCTGCCGCCGTGTGTACTTCACCTACGAATCCTTAACCACTGAAGAACAGGCTATTTATCTCGTAACTCTATTCCAACTCAGAGCTAGTGTTGTAAAAAACTCAAGTCCTTTAGTCTTAATTTCGAGACTTGAGTCGATTTTCAAGACTAGGACTCGTTAGTCACATGAGTCCGAGTCCTTTGAGTCCTTTGAGTCTTCTAAGTCCTTTCGAGTCTTTTAAGTTCT
The DNA here is from genome assembly GCA_947562085.1 of Eudonia lacustrata. Lineage (NCBI taxonomy): Eukaryota > Metazoa > Arthropoda > Insecta > Lepidoptera > Crambidae > Eudonia > Eudonia lacustrata. The sequence goes on along the minus strand of OX387329.1, from coordinate 14,590,658 downwards.
GTGAGCTAGACTGAGTCATGAACTTGAGTTGGTGTATAATAGGTAATATTGGGTAATCTTATATCCATATTTATTTACACATAATTAATTACTAATCTGTTTGAAAATAAATCGTACAATAAAAATTAGTAACAATTTAATTGCATTAAACGCAAATAACCTAATCAAAAGTATCCACCTGAAGACTGACGATTTGCTGAATCAAAATGAGAGTTAAAAATACGTCTTAATAAAATAATAAACACACATAATACCGTCTACTTGTAATAAATAAATATTCCGGAACAATTTATGCAGCGCCATCTAACCCAAACTAAGCAAAGCTTGTACTATATGGGTCTACACAACAACGGATAGATTACTTTACATTATATATTTTTTTATTTATAATTAATTACGTACATTATAAATCAATAATTTGTTAATTATTTTATTTACTTCAAACTACAGCTATGGATTTAGAGGCCTCAGTCATGAGTTCTTTTAAAAGGACTCAGTCTTTAAGTTCTTTTTGGCAGGACTTAAGTCCTTTTACTTCAAATTCTGAAGGACTTGAGCTCTAAGAATTATTTATAAGACTCGAGTCTTCAAAAATAGCTCAAGTCTTATTAAATAAGACTCCAAGACTCGAGTTTCTTACAACACTACAGTCAGAGCCCTACTTTGACTATGCTAAATGTGGCGTTGAGGTCACTAACGGCGAAATTACTCAAAATTGGTGATGTTGATGCCCTGGTTACCTCTTTTTGGGAGAACGGCGTGAAAGTACTACTACTTATTATAACTTAGCTGGAATCGCGACAGACTTCGATGAGATGATGATATTAAACAGTGACCTCTAGGCTTCATTCAATAATGTACAATAACGTCCTGCTTGCTCATACCTATACATTTAAATTTGGAATAACAAAATCTGAAAAAACATTGGATAGCATCGACAACTTCAAATTACTGTGAACCTTAAATGTTAATCATAAAGATTCAATTATGGTTGCAAAATATTTGAACTTAATATTTATTTACTGTCGTCGCCACAAACGTCATTGTGGCTCCATGACCCCAAAGTCGTGTACCGTTTTTCAAGCGCTCATCAGGAATCTAGTAATATAGTCGACCATGAAATTGCTTTATCACTTTTGACAAAAACTTCCATTACAATAAAAAAATCGCTAAGGCTCATTGTCAATAATGACAACGTGTCTGTCACTTGGTATTTTAAACAAAAATAGAACTTGTTGTTTTATTTTATGCAAACAAAATTCACTTCTAAGGTGGTAAAGCAATTTCATTGTCGACTATACATTATTGATCGAAGCCTCTAGGTCAGAAACGTTGGTTTACCCACTAAAACAGAGGGGGTTGATTTATTATGTAGATCTTTTAATAGTATTACTAATAATAAACACATCTCTAGTTAAATAAAGTGAGATTAATAATATTTTAAGTTTTTAAACTGCAAAGTCGTTAGTAATTAAAAAGTCGATCGCTACTATAACAAATAACAGAAACTTTTAATAAGCATAATTATATATTTTTATAGACGGTAGTACTTATAACAGTAAAGCTAAACATTAAATCACATAAATTCCTTAAAAATAATTACTATCTAAAACAAGGTGTTTTTAATAAAAATAAGAAAAATTAATAAAGTATTTTAAAACAATAAGAAGTAACTTTTAAATCATAATAATCTATAGGAATTGTTAGACAATAGGGTAATTAGTATTACCGTATCTTTGATATCTTTGTGTATTGAACATTTCAGCATCACGCACTAATGCGTGTCCCCGTGCCTTACTAGATTCTCCGAGGGGATCGAATCGGATCGGGGTTTTCACCCCGCTACCGTTACCATCCACTTTAAGTCCTTAGGTGTTAGGAATTTTGGAGTTCTAGCCCAACTAATGACAATAATAAAACCAGTTAATTTATTAACATTGAACTTAATTTTTCTTTTAGGTAAGCCCATTTTTTCTTGTACAGTCGAGGCCAAAACAAAATATCACATGATTTTTAAAAGTAATTTAGGCTTCTTGCTATTTAAATGTATGAATAATGGAATCAGGCGTTGTTTTGCTCACCAAAATTTCAATTAAAATAATAATCTAATGTTGTGTTAATTCCACAAAGTATTAACACAAATTTTATTTTGATTTAAAAAATATATTTTAAAATGGTACCGTCAACAAATTTCTAATTTCAACTGCATTCCGGTTCACGCATAAAGTGCGATGCGTAAACAACTAAACAGGGCTTAGAATTACGTTAAAAGTTTGGTAACGTTACGACTATCATACAAAAATAAGGTTAAAAAGCACAGGTAACGTTACCTGTGGCGGTAGCCAAAGTAACATTAAGAAAATGATAGCGAAGTTCAAATGTATTCTACACAATGTATATGTTCAATAGTAAAATGTATGGGATTGACATAAGATTGACCACGTGATTTAGCGCGGCTTATGTCAATCCCATACATTTTATTCTTTTCGAACTTCGCTATCATTTTCTTAATGTTACTTTGGTTAAGCCTACTGGCTTTTTAACGAAAAACTAACTAACCGTTATACGCGGACTGGCAAAAGGGCATTAGGTAACGAAAAAAGTAACGATATTTTGTACTATATAACGTTACCTGCATTACTGCTACCTTATAGAAAAAAACGATGCTTATAGTGTGAATTTGGTAACGTTATCAAGTCCTGACGTAAAATATTTCGTTTCAATACGTTTTCAGTCAGTTAAGTTAGCGTAGAAAACAAAAATGTAATTTTGGTAAACTGCAACTCAACGCTTCTTACATACGTGTCCGATACCAATCTTGCCGACGATGACGAGTTTAAGTATACGGCGTGCGTGGATTCACATTTATCATCTCGGTAGTGCTGTAAAAGAAAAAAAATATTAATAAACGTGTAAAAGAACAGTTTTTTTAATAACTTGGCACCTTTAACAAAAATATAAGGAAATATATTTTATTCTTAGAATTATGTTTTATTAATATATTTAAAAAAATATGTAAGATAAATAAAACTCGCTATCAGAACTTAGAATATAGGTAACTAAACGCATTACTTTAGTGATAGCGGTAGCGAACTTCACAATATGAAATTGGAAATTACATTACCGGAATTCTTGAAATACTTGTTAATGAATTACACATAGGTTCTATAAATAATACTATATATTAAAACGCTCTTAATACCTCTCTACTCTACGAGTATATGCACTTACCAATTCCAACATAGTTAATTATTGATGTATACAGGATGTTTGGTAATATGTGTATATTCCTGAAACGTACCCATGTTAACATGTCAATATAAATACTATGCCAACGTCAGAAAATGGAAATTGTAAAAAAAATTTTTCGCCTCTCCATACAAAATGACCCATCAGCTGATCGAGTTAGTATGGAATGTCAAAATTTTTTTTTACAATTTCCATTTTCGGACTTTGGCATAGTATTTATATAGACCTGTTAACATGGGTACGTTTCGGGAGTATACACATATTACCAAACATTCTGTATAAACATTTTAGGTACTGCACATCAGACTACCACCAACTGTTTAATTTCCTCAATAGACTTTAAACTTTATGTACATGACATATGGTTCGATCTATTATTATTCAGTTTTGAATAGGAAAATGTGCAGGCTAAATTCTACTCTAAATCAACGTGTTAAAGCATACAGTTGTTTGTTTACTGATCCCACTTCTATCTACGGTTGGTGACTCACGAGCTGACGGCTGCGTTGTGCGTGGTAGGCTCCTGCACCAGGAAATAGGACGGGGCGATGGGAGGGGGATATCTGCCAAGCGGTTATGGATTAAGGTTATGGATTAAGTCCAGAACATTTATTTTCAAAATTGAATTTTAACAGCTCTGTAAAATATTTTGATCATACACCTAGGTCTACACGTCCGCCACTTAGGGTTCAACAACATCGGACTGTTGCCTTCACTGGAAGTTTTCGATATCATGCAACTAAGTGTTGGAACAACATCCCTCCCCCCAATAAGGCGGTTGCATTCTAAGTTCTCTTTTAAAAAACAGCTTAAGTCTCATCTGCTCGCCGAACAGAAGTTAGGTATTCCTAAACGATTTTTGTAGGTGGCGTGGTAACAAAAGCGAACTAGGTAGCACACTTATTATATATATATATATATATATATTTTATTTTTTTATTTTTTTATTTTACTTTGCATTTTACTTATATATTATATCCTTATCTAATTTAATGTCAATTATAAACATAATATACACTGCACAGCTTATACATTAAAAAAATCTTTATTTACAAATTTTTAATATTTTTTTACAACACGGTCAAGGCTACGCTCATGGGCACTTTACTGATAATCGTTACGGGCACCGTCCTTGTGGTCACTCTTGGTTGTTGCTGAAAATCAGCGATTCACTAGCTATGCGAGTGAATACCACGCTGAGCAACGACCCTTTTGAGATGCTGCGGCACACACACATTTTTGTATTTTTAATACTTGTGTTATGAAATTATGTTTAGTGTAATTGTTGTTTTATTTATTTACGATTGTATATTGTGTGTGTCTATAGTGTCTAAATAAAGACGTTATCTATCTATCTATCTATCTATCTAAAGCGTGTAGGGAATAAGGATGAGTGTGGCATTAGAGTACCCTTATTATACTGGTACACATAGAGAGTCATGTATTTTCGACATGTTTTAAATCTTATTGCTGAGACATAAGTTTGAAATAATGGTGGCGTCTACATTCTATCGATTTAAGCGTGTAGAGAATAAGGACGACTGTAGCTTCTTAGCTTACACATAAACAAAGAATAAAGTCGGAATAGTTATTCCATGTTTTGTCTCTTTTACTCTAATTTTAAATGACGTGTACATGACAGGAACATAACACGGAATAACTATTCGGACCTTATTCTTTGTTTATTTGTAAGGCATGTTATGTGTTGTCGATCATTGCCATTGCAGGGCACGCTATCGCTTGTCGATTATAGCCGACTGGCAATCAAAAGGTTAACCGAAAGTCCTAAAGGTTTAAATGTATGGATAGTATCGTCTAAGCAGAAGCGGAGTTCAAATTCGAAGAGAGCTGGTGGAGCACGACTGTGCCTCATTAGCCGTCCTCCACCTTGCTGCCCCCCAAGTTTCTTCTCCACACCTCGTTTAAGGGTGCGCCGACCAAAAAATGCCAAAAATGCAGTTACGGTTAAGTAAATATAATTGAAAATACTATCGTATTAAATGAACAAAATATATATTTAGTATCATAGGAAACGTGTTTACAATTTGTCAGAACCATAATGTCATAACACGCTATAGTTTTTTCTACAATATCATTTAAAGTTGGGCAAAAATCATGAAAACGAGTGGCGGCGTTTAGTAGATTTCTTATAGTTTATCTAAATTATTGTACCTCTGATTTTGTCTAAACAATCATCAATGGATAAACTACAAATTGCTAGACTAAATTTTCGATTCATCAAGTGGTTATTTAAATAATATTTTTTTATTATGCACCTTAAATTCCCCATACAAAATTAGTATGGCCGCGCGGCATCAAATAAATATGGACGACGACATTTCAAATAAAACATATGACACTTGTCACTTACGGACGGCGCACCCTTAAAGGAGCCCATGTTGTAGGAAGTAGAAAATACGTCAGCTGGGAGAGCATTCAATTGTTTGGTGGGTGCGAAAAGAAATGATTAGAAGTTTCTTGATTATTTACATATAATTTTACGCAAATGTTCGACATTGAATAGGGCTTCTTTGGCTTACAGAGTGAGAGTAGATAGTGTTGATTAATTTCAGCGAGTTGGATTGAGCCACGATAGCATAGTTGGTAGTGCACCGGACCCGGCATGTCATGGGGTGCGTGGAATTTTTTCAACACTTTCTCTTTTTCTTTTTTCAAATAGAAGTTTCTTCTTCTGGTTTTTTTTTATATTATTCATAATTAGTAATGTGTCATGCATATGAGTGGTGATCCGACAGAGAACCAAAGTCGTCGACATAGCCCACAGGATTAGCAAACTGAAGTGGCAGTGGGTTGGCCATATTAGCCGCAGAACCGATAACCGATGGGTAAACGAGTTCTCGAGTGGAGACCGCGTATCGCCAAACGTAGTGTAGGACGCCCTCAGACTATTGCGTAGATCGTCGCACCACCGAGCGACGATCTACGCAAGTTGGCTGGCATGGGCTGGATGAGAGTAGCCGCGGACCGTGCTCAGTGGCGTGCACTTGGATAGGCCTATGCCCAGCAGTGGGCGGGTATAGGCTGATGATGTTGTATGTGAGTGTCAAACGTTTGTTATGCTTACCTCTTGGAGCAGCGAACGTGTATAACCAGCAGTACGATGCCTAACAGCAGGCAGAGGGTGCCCACGACCACGTAGGCGACGCCCAGGAACGGGTTCTTGCCCCCGAGGAGGGAGGTGGTCGATATCACGAACGACTTGGTGCCGTCGAAGTCGGTCACCGGGTAATCTGCGCGAAGGAAGAAAATTATATTTATTTATTTTTGTTATTTTTAAAATTATATTTTTGTACACAGACAGTCTGCCATCTTATTGTCTCACTCTAATAAATAACTATTAAAATATCTTACAATTTGACATTTGAAAGCTATTCAAAAACTTCAACCTAATAAAGAATTTAAACGAAGTCGGGGAACGCAATCTTATTAGTAAAAGGTTTCAATGTAATTAGTTTGCGTTAAACCGCGTTTAAATTCATTGTTGACTATGGAACGCGAAGGTTTAAAAATGTATTCAAACTAATAATTCACAAGTGTCAGTGATTGCGATCGCAACACGTTTATGAATGATGTTGATAAACGACATCGTCAAATAAACATTTATTTGGAATAGTCTATTCAAAATGACAAGCGTAAATAACCTTTGAAAAGTTTCGTGATAGAGGTTAAAATTTGACAATAAGGCCCCTGGTTTGTGGACTGACAAATAAAAAAAGAAAAGCAAAATGAATATCTAGGCGAAAATTTAAGTAAAATAATAGGCCACTGACTGTACTGCACGGTGAGCACGTAGGGCCCCTTGGCCAGCCCCTTGCTGAAGCCGACCTGGCCGTGGTCGACGCGCCGGTACAGCTTGCGGAACGTCGGCAACGCCGCCGTGCGCATCCACACTATCAGGTCCTCGTTCTGGAAGTAAGTAATTAGTAAGTAAGTAAGCAATTTATTTTCTGTACAATCTTAAACTTACACTATATCTTCACTACTATAATAAAATTAATGGAATCAGGAGTTACTTTGCGGAAATCCATGGTACACAAAAATGTAAGTGAAATAATATGCACAGATATGTGCATATTTTTTGCGGGCGGGAGGGCGGTGCATGCGTACTTCGATACGAGACGACACGATATGATAAACGAGTGAGTGAGCGGAATTAAGAAGAAATACTAAGGTCGACTGAATTGAAAAATATGTATGAAAGTAGACAAAATCAACGTTTCGTAGTTTCCGATTCCTCCTCAAACACTGGACCGACTTAATTACTTTTTTCATTAAAAACTAAAGAAAGGTTTGGCTGTTTATTATAATAAAGCTGAAGAGTTTGTTTTTGTTTGAACGCGCTAATCTCTAGAACTACCAGTCAGATTTGAAAAATAATCTTTTTGCATTTAATAGCCTATATAATTTTTTAAATCCGATCCAATCCGAATCCAAATTTTTGTGGAAGGCTAAGGAGCTTTGTTCTTTTATATATTTACATTAAAGTCAGAAATAATGCATTGTCATCCAAGTTACATAGATGTACCAAATTTCAGCTCAATTGAACACCCGGAAGTGGGTCAAATTAAGCTTGCAAGATTTGTACGCCACAAAATGAAGTTAAACAAAAGCTTGTAAAAACGGGCCGTCCGGGCAACGCAAATGGCATGAGCTTTCTCTATGGGTGGATTGGGAGAACGGATCACCACGCGGGCTCAGTGCGGATTGGTGGTTGTAAATGACTGCTAATGCAGCTGCGACCAACGGCTTTACGTACCTTCCGAAGCACAGAGAAGCTCGAGATGATAAATTTTTGATCACGTTTAAGCAACTTTCGCAAAAGCCGGTCATAGGATGGCCTATGACCGGCTTTTGCAGAAGTTGCTTAACCTCGGCACTCGCAGACAAGGCGCGTTAGCTAATGCGCCATCGAACTCGAGTGATTTTTACCGTATTGTAATGGTAGTAAGGATTAATTTAAAAACAAAAAGCTGACGCTTAAATCAGACACCAGTCTCTCAGTGCAGTCAGTCAGTCAGTCAGTGGCAGTGCGACATTACAGTACAGTACCTGGAAGCCGTTATTGTCAGGGTTCTCGGGGTCCAGCTCCCACACGTTGACGCGCCAGTTCCCAGGTTTGGAGAAGTTCGCGAACGCTGTAACCATAATAATAATATTATCGCGGTGTTATTTGTGCACTCCTGCGCATCAGACTACTACAAACTGTCAAATTTCCTCAATAGACTTTGAACTTTAAGAATATGGCATAAGGTTGAACATTTAACGAACTTTAACTTTAACTTCAACTTTCCTACACTCACACCAATTATCTAGCCCAAGAGAAGCTTCGTTATGAAACTCGTTAAATGGTCACTAGACAACGGATAAACATACTTAAAATACTTAAATACATACTTATTATACATAGAAAACACCCAGACCAGAGACAATTTAGAAAACAATAATTTCTAAATTGACCCGAACGGGGATCGAACCCGGGACCTCAGAGATGGAGACACCATGAAAACCGGTGTACAAACCACTCGACCAAGGAGGTCGTCGAATTTATACCTATTTATTAAAAACTAGTTGACCCGACAGACGTTGCCTTGTCTAAGTTTTAATAAATATGTGCCACGAACTGTAATCAAAAGAGGCGATTCCCATACAAAATTACCAATTTTGATTTTTTTTTATTTCTCAGCCTTTTTTTTTAGTTTTCTTTTTCTTTTGAACCATCCTGGTATTAAAGGGAACAACACAAATATAAAATTACTCAAATGAGTCAACCCGTTTATGAGTTTTAGCGAGACTAACGACCAGCAATAGATTTTATTTCTATAGATAACTAGCTGACCCAGCAGACTTCGTATCGCTTTGACAGTTTCTATGTCAACAATAGGTACAATCAAATCGTTTCTATGACAACAAAACTAACAAATCGTGAAACATTTTGTATTAAAAAGAAATGTTTGGGGTGGACCACCCTTATCACTTAGGGGTATGAAAAATAGATTACGACCGATCGTCAGACCTACCGAATATACATATAGAATTTCATAAAAATCGATCGAGTCGTATCGGAGGATTATGGCAACCAAAATGTGACACGAGAATTTTATATATATAGATAGAGATAGATTGACAGTTTTGGATAGGTTCATGTGTAGATGCCTTTACTGACTAAGTTTCGTGATTATACCCATATTAAACATATCTAATTTGGTAACGGCAAAAAAAAAATTTTAGTGTCGCTACTTCTATATAAAGCTGTGCAATTTCTTGCGCCCGTTCTTCTGCACAGCTAAAAGACGTCCTAATTCAGGGTGCCTAGTGTGAGTTTTGTTTACTGTCCGTATTCATTCGATTACGTTTACGAAAACGAAAATTAGTATGGCATTGAAGCAGCGCTCCTGGCGACACACGAGAAGAGTTATAATGTTGCCATACAAATTCTCGTTTTCGTTAACGTGATCGAATTGCGAATCAAACTCGAACTAGGCACCCAGGACGTCTTTTAACGTCTTTCAGGGCTCCTGAATGGGTGGTAAAATATTTTGAGACGATAGATAACTGTTTATCTAGTATTTTTACTTTTACTTGAATAAAGATTAATTTCCTTTCATTACCAAACATCCTGTACAGTCACGAGCATTAAGATGTAATACACTTTTGACAAGTTTTGACTCTTATGCCATTGTATTAAGAGTGTCGTTGTTTTCATGTTGGTACACGAGTATCGGGTCACGGGACTTTACATATACTCACCAACTTTAAGATCGCCATCCGGATTCCTGAACTTGATTTGCTTGTCCGAGTTCCATGCGATGCCGGTTCTGAACACAGGCACCTCCGTGTCCAACTCCACTGAGCGGAGGGTCAACGAGTCTGCAACAAAAGGAGAGAGAATTACACAGTGCTAGGACAATATCTAACATAAAGCCAGCCGCACTTTGGATGCGTGTTCGTGCAAATTTGACTTGTACGATCACGCACGATTCACGATACATCTCGATCCCCCGACTACATGTTTAGATTTTTCGTGTGTTAACTTCACGTGACTGTGTTACTCAGGTATTTCAAGTGAGAAAAACGCACTTAGTGTGCGCGTTTCATTGGTATGTTTACGGACGAGTAAAGTTTGTACGAAAAATTCACACGAATTTAAGTCACGTGACTGTGTTACTCAGGCATTTCAAGTGAGAAAAACGCACTCAGTGTGCGCGTTTAATTGGTATGTTTACGGACGAGTAAAGTTTGTACGAAAAATTCACACGAATTTAAGTCACGTGACTGTGTTACTCGGGCATTTCAAGTGAGAAAAACGCACTCAGTGTGCGCGTTTAATTGGTATGTTTACGCACAAGTAAAGTTCGTACGAAAAAGTGGACTGGACTAATGGTTTTATGCGGCAGGTAATTAAAAGTCTGCCCAGACTATGTACACACGCCTCGCCTACACATCAGACTAACACAAACTTTGCTTATTGGCGCTTTGGTGTATACTGTAAGCCAGTGAGTTTTTTTTAAATAAAAAAAAAAACTGACAAATTTCCTATATATATATATATATATATTTTAATTCATAGCTCGGCAAATGACTCCACTCCACCTGATGTTTAGTGGAAACGGAGTCCAGACGCAAGGACAAGGTGCAGCGTGAACACAACGCATCACCAGTCACCCTCACCCTGCCGGCCCACAAGGTGCCTCTTCACGCCTCGTTTGTTTGTTTGTGTGCTGGTAGACTATTCCATCTTTTGGAAGTGCGACAAAGAAACGAGTCACCAAATTTCTTTGTGCGCGATGGAATAATCGAGACAGTACAGCGGTGACTCCGGAGAGCAGCACGCGTACTCCTTCGCGTCCACGCGTATTTCTTCAATAAATGTGGCATATGGATGAACATTTATTGAAGAATTTGACCGTTTTGGATAGGTTGATGCGCAGGTGTCTGTACCTATTCGATTGAAGTGTAACCGTTTGTGAATGAGCGACCATTTTAATACAGGAGAAAATGTACCTATACTGGCCTGCAAAAATAAGTACTACACTTTTAATATTTATTTATTTTCTAAACTATAGAAGTTAGAGATTTTTAAATAAAAAACGTTTTGCAGCAATTTTTATCAGCTTTCTTTGAAACTTAAGTAAATTATACATTAGTAACATTTTTCCTTTTTGTTTCGAAAGTATATCTTGTGTACTTAAAAAGTTATTGCAATTTTAAAAGTGTGATACTTAATTTTGCAGGCCAGTGTATATACGCCCGGGGAGACGCACATGATTATTGGGATCCCCTGCATCCACTGCATAACTACTACTATTGTGACACCAATTCCACGAGCAGTAATACTTGGGCTTATAAAGTAAGTAAATTAATATTGAGACAACCAAAACCTCACATTATATTAGCAAAAGTAATCAAAAAAGATATGCTCATATATGAACTGGCACAGGAGGAAAATAAGTTTATAAAATTAATTTATTTTTATAATAATAGGTATAAGCAATTTATTCTTAATTTTACATTAAATTAAAACCATTTGTACATATCTAAGCGCCTCAATGGCGGAGTGGCAAAGCGCTCGATCCGATACCCGAAGGTTCCGGGTTCAATACCCAGATAGGGCAAAGTGTGCTTCGGTTTTTTCGATACATAGCCCGGGTTTGTTATCACCAACCCGCATTAGGTAAACGTGGTAATAAAGCCATTACCCATCAATTTAAGATAATAGTTGCCATTGTTATCTTTATATGTTTCTTGTGGAGATCTATACTTATTTTTTCTGAATAAAGAATATTATTATAATTCATCATCATCGTCATCATTATCAGCCTTTACTAGTCCACTGCTGGACATAGGCCTCTCCAAGTGCACACCACCGAGCACGATCCGCGGCTACTCTCATCCAGCTCTTGCCAGCCACTTTGTAAAGATCGTCGCTCCACCTAGTCTGAGGGCGTCCTACACTACGTTTGTCAATACGCGGTCTCCACTCGAGAACTCGTTTACCGCAACGATTGTCGGTTCTGCGACTAATATGACCGGCCCATTGCCACTTCAGCTTGCTGATCCGATGGGCTGTCTCGATTACTTTCGTTCTCTGTCGGATCACCTCATTCCGAAGTCGATCCTTCAGAGAAACTAAGAGCATAGCCCTTTCCATAGCTCGCTAAGCGACTTTAAATTTGTGAACCAGCCCTACCGTGAGTGTCTACGTTTCGGCTCCGTATGTCATGACCGGTAGGACGCTTTGATTAATCCAAAAATTAACCTATTATTGGAATAGGCGACGTAAAGATCCGACGTAATTTTCCATATGCTGCCCAGACTAGCTGTATCCTTCTGTTAGCCTCTTTCTCGAAGTTGTTTCTACCCAATTGCAAAATCTGCCTGAGGTAGATATATTTCTTAACAACTTCGAGAGCACTGCCTTGTACTACAGTCGGTCCCGGAATGGCATGTTCGTTGAACATAACCTTGGTTTTGTCTAAGTTCATCCGGAGACCGATGCGTTGAGAAAAATCAGCTAGGCCGTTCAGCATGTACCGTAAATCCTGAAACGTTTCGGCCACGATGACGATGTCGTCCGCGAATCGCAAGTGTGAGGTGTGTTCGCCGTTGATGTTAATGCCACATCCTTTCTAGTCCAGCGTTTTAAACACATCCTTGCATTGAACAATTTGGGGGATATCACATCCCCTTGTCTTACACCTCGATGCAAGGGGATATGCTTAGTCTGCTGGTTCTGTACTTGGACGGTCATTGTACATACACCTCAACACTTGGATAAATCGCCAATCGACTTGGCATCGTTGCAGGGATTCTAGAATAGCCCAGGTTTCGATAGAGTCGAATGCTTTCTCATAGTCCACAAATGCTAAGCACAGGGGCCGATTATACTATTCGGTCTTCTGTATAATCTGCCGCACTGTGAAGATGTGGTCTATGGTTCCGTATCCTCCTCAAAACCCGGCCAACTCTGGCGGTTGAAATTCGTCGAGTCGGCGCGCAGGGCGATTTGTGATGACTCTTGAAAACAGCTTATAGACGTGGCTTAGGAGCGAAATGGGTCGGTAGTTCTTCAGTAGGGTCTTGTCTCCTTTTTTGAAGAACAGCACGACGACACTCCTAGTCCACGCCTCCGGAGTTCTCCCATAACCCTCCCATCCCATAAAAGAACGGCGTTAAAGATGTTTTGGATCTCCTTTAATACAGGCGGTAATACTTTGAGGAGCTCAGATGTAACACCGTCTTCGCCAGGGGCTTTTCTGTTTTTAAGCTGCCTAAGGGCCATCTCAATTTCACCTAGGCTGATTTCTGGCAAGTCTTCGGTAAAGTGGCGGGTCAATGTGGCTCTGGTATCCTCATTTTCAAGATCAGGTTGAAATTAATGCGATGCGTATAACTGGCTGTAGAAGTTTTCGATTTCCGAAAGAACTAGTGTTGTGTAGTACGCGTACTAAGTACTAATAGGTAACGGTACTCGGCACTGTACGAAAAGAAACGTTACCGAACGCAAGCTCTTAATCGGACAGTCGGACTATTAGTACACCGTCTCCCGCTACACTCAACTCAAGTGCTTTATGTTGCTTGTCCGAATTACTCCGAATTTCCGAGCGAGAACGAACAAGGAACAACGTAAGTACTGTATGTAAGAGAAAGCGAGATAGTCGTTGCCTGCCAATCGCTATCGAATACACACACATTAAGCGAGATAGCAAATCAATCGCTTACGCCGACCGTGAGTTTTATTGATAGAAAATCTTGCTCAACGGTATTTAGCGCTAGGATTGCTGAAACTGTTCAAAATCCAATAAGTGTGTACGTAGTGTGAGCGAGTGATCGCGCTTTGTTAAAGTGCCCTGAATTAAGTAATCTGTGGCCCTGACGTGATTGAGTATTTGAGTCTGTGTGTAATAAGAATAACGTCTAATATTTATAGCTTTACCCAGTTCAAAAATACAAAACAATTTTAAAATGGTTTCGAAAAAAAAATTTCTACTTTTGGCAAAAAACAGTTTTAAAGCTATTAACAGTGCCAAAATAGATTAAAACAGCAGTGAGTCTATAGAGGATAGTGCACTGATTTCTATCTGTATTACATTACAGTTACAGTTTAAGTACTTTTATAGAGGTAACTACTTTATTTCCGTGTACGGTTAGGTACTATTAGTACTAATAAGGTGTACTAGTACTTTACTCGGACTGTACTAGTACAGTACATAACCGAAAAGTGTCCGATTAAGCACAAGACTAGAAAGAACCTCCGGTCTGTCCTCGTGGCAACGACTACTCCACTGGCCGTAGTCAACTTCGTCAAGCGGCTTTTCCCAAGAGACTGGACAGACACTTTCAACCCCGGTTTTGCTCAATTGCTCGTTCAATCGAGCGTGCATTGGAGCATCGGAGGTCGTAGCGCACCAGTTTACTAATCTTCTTGTTAAGAGCCCGTTGTTCGGACGAAGTGACAGGTGGGTCCTCACGTCGTTTCCTCATGAGCCTAAGGGTTTCTTCCGAAAACTTTGACTTCTTGCCTTTACGCGGTATCTCGCAAATCTCATACCTTCCTCCCTGAGGATTTCGAACACATTTTCGAGGGCCTGGTTGACATCAACTGCTTTTGTGGTTTCCACGGCAACGAAGTTCAACGGTTCTCCAGGTTTGACTGGAATGTCTCAGATCCTACGATAGTTTGGAGCAGGTTAGGACGGAGCCTGGACTTCATCAAGCGCACACGTTCAAGCTTAAAATTGATATTCAGAGAGCCTCGGACAAGTCGGTGATTACTGCCGGTATTAAACCTGTTGATTACTGAGACGTCTCTGAATATGTGCTTTTTGTCCGTCATGATAAAGTCGATCTCATTTTTAGTCATAGTGTCAGGGCTCGGCCATGTCCACTTGCTTTGGGGCTGTTTCTTAAAGAAAGAATTCATCAAAAAAAGTCCTATGATTTCTGCTGCTAAAACCATGTGATCCTACTACCGATTTGTGGCGATTTTGTACTCCCACTTTAGCGTTGAAGTCCCCCATGACAACGTTGCAGTGGGCCTTGGTGGTGAAGAGTAAGGCCTTAGATATGTCTCCATACATATCTTCCACTTTGTCGTCCGAGTGTGTTGAGGTCGGTGCGTAAACCTGCTCTACCTTGAGGCTATACCTCTCGGTTAGCTTAATTACGAGGTACGCAACCCTGTTCGACACACTTGACACTTCTACTACGTACGTAGACAAAGGGCTTTGTTTACCAGGAACCCTACGCCACTCTGGGATAATTGGTCTCCCTCTCGGTAGTACATAAGGTGGCCTGATTCAAGGGTTACGGTGTCCTCTCCCTCTCTTCGGACTTCACTTAACCCAAGAATATGCCACCTTATCTTCCCGAGATCCTCTTCGAGCTGCGCCAGGTGCTCGTCAAGCCGTAACGTGCGTCCGTTGTACGTTGCCAGGGTCAGTTGTTTTTGGCGGCCTACCGTAACCCTCCCCGGGTTACGGAAGGCCGCCAAAAACACCCTTTTTCTTCGTTCTTCGCACCCCTTGCCCTGCCGATGCCGTTACCGTGATCGCCGCCATCATCAGGCATAGCAGGGCGGCCGGGACCTGGGGGCCGAGGTCTGTTCTGTGTCATCATTTGGAGGGTTTGCCCATAATTACAATTATTAGGTATTTGTTATTTTTCAAACTTAATGACACCCTTTGATGTGCTAGAATGTGGATGCACCATGCAAAACAAATAAATTTCTATTGTCTCTGGTAAATCCAGCAGCCAACATGTTACACTTATTGCCTAAATTAAAAAGTAACAAACCATTGAATAGCGAGTTGGCTATAGCTCCACATGGAGCTACTGGCTTCTCTTTCCCATCTTCGTCGGCGTACGCAAACGGCTGGCAGTCTGATGATGGTGTCATTGACAAACGACCAAGCAACTGGTTGTCGTCTCTGCAACAAAGAGTTTAATGATAATGGTTTATATCATATTGATCGAAATCAACGTTCTCAACTACATTTGTCACTCTGTTAAATGTAACAGCGGCTTATTTACTATCACAGTCTATATTTTTATAAAGTCACAGTGTTACCAGACTTCTTTTCCAGTGTTAAAAGACTTCTTTTCTTTACCCCTAGCAAATCCAGCGACATGTACGGTATAATATCCTATCAAAATACAGCACATAGACCTATGCTATTGACACACGCGAGCACTTATTTATTGTTGGTTTTTAGATTTGTGTGGAATCTGTAAAAAGGATGACGGGCAAATATCTATGAAACTTGGGCGTAAGACCAACAGTAATGTAACTAGGGCCAGTGGTTAGGACATAATATAGTTATTATATTTTCAATAATAATACTATCAATTTCCCCTGGGTTTGCATGTGTTTTTCAAGTGTAGTGGAATAAAACCCAAAAAATACAATTCAAATCGTTTTATTGTTAACGGACCTCTTAGTCTATTATCACTTCTAATAAATGATGTGCGTGGGCAATAAAAGGCTCATGTCGTCCTAAACCGAGGCACCATATCACGGAAATGACATGAGCACAGGTTCCAACAGTCCTTCTTCCTGTCTAGCACGTACAGTAAATGTGACTTAAAGAAAAAAAAAAGCAAAGCATGTTCCCGTCTAAATATATGCTGCCAATTCAGGTCAATGCTTAGGAATGTCTTCCTCCAATACGTGTCGCCTTTGTCGATAGACAGATCGTGGACACATAACACAACGACGTTCTTCCATCACAATTATTAAAATCAACAAGCAATCCAATCCAATGACATGCACACGGTAGTCCATAAATGTTAGCAGGGGTCAAAAAGAACTGATGATAGCGAAAAATGAAGATTTCGTACGCGAAACAACAAGTGAGCAACGAACAAAGGAGGGAAGCGTACCGGCGCTGACGCAGTTTCGAGAAAAATACACCTACCCCCACCCTAAACGTATTTTGTGACTACCCGGCTAATGGTTCGTGACGTGAATTAGTCGATAAACATAAGCATACATTTTATCTGCATATATTAACAATATTACATTTTTTTTACTTAAAAAACGTTGAATAATCGTCGAAATATTACAGATTTTTCGATTACCAATATCTCAATTCTCCGGTGACTTTGACACTTATTTTTATAATATTATTTTATGTATTAATAATAAGCTTTCTTTTGAAAACAAAGCTAACCCTGTTGGACTTACGCCCATTTTGACTCATCATCCTTTGTATGCAAAATTAATGTGGAAACATGTATGTCCTCTTGGCAAACTCTTTTGACATCTCAGAGTACAGGGAGTGGCTGAAAAACAGCGTTGGTTAAGGTCTAGGCCTCAACTAATTTAGGATGAGCCATTTCCTTTTGTGTATTCTTATTTTTTTTTGCATAAATTATTGTTTTTAAGTATTAGTTGTATTGTTTATACTGTAGATTTTCTTATCTTTTATATAAAAATGTAGAAAGACAATAAATATATTTCTATTTCTATTTCTACCTTAAAAAAGGAGCCCAAGAAGGTAAGCTAAATAAAGACCTCAAACCACCTCGAACCAGTCTGAGTGCAGCTGATCGAGATTTCATGTCAATGAGAGGTTGTCTAGGTGTGCGTTGCTCAAGTGTGTTTGTATGAAGCTAACCTTTTACACTAGGTACCTCCTCATTTTGTGGTATTACTCCATCACTGAGATATTGAAAACCAATTTTGATTTTCTAAAGTGGCCTTTCTAAATTTGCTAATATCATTAAGTACTCTTTAATTTATATGTTCATCTCATCATACCCTTGTCACTATATTATCTATATATTAATACGTGAAGCAAAAACTTTGTACCCCTTTTTACGAAAATTGCGCGGACGGAGTATGAAATTTCGCACACATATAGTTTATATAGATAAGGTGAACAGAATGTTATTTTTTTTTTTAATTATGCATAAAAAATACATTAAATCAACAAAACAAACATTACTCACACTACCATGTATTTGACACACACGCATAATGTAATTGACACACACGCATTCTTTTCAAAAATTTCAAAATGGAAGAGTAGCGGCCGAAATCTGTCAATGCCAATCCAAACTCTTTTTTTAATTTTTCATTGCTTAGGATACAATCCGTGCAGCCTTAATAAAATTACGGTCTTATAATTAAGACATCATTAGCTTATACAAGTCCACTGCTGGACATAGGCCTCCTCTTGTGCACGCCACTGAGCATGATCAGCGGCTACACTCATCCAGTTAAGACATATTTACAATTATTCAGTACAAACCTAGACTTGACGTAACGACGATGATTTTGATAATAGTTGCTCAGTCCATAATAGAAGTAGACGTCTCCTTTGAAGTCCTCTGTCAGGTTGAACTCGAGGCGACAGGAGCATGGCGCCATAAAGTTTTGCTTTATGTATTCAGCACATGTTATATTCTCATCTCCTTTTTCGCAGAATGTATAGTTTATAACATGTTCTTTGACCTGTGAATTTCAAAAACTTATTGACATATAGACATTTGATTTTAAGCAATTTGAAATCTTTTGTATTGGGAAACTTTAAATCACATAATTATATTATATTCAGTTGAAAAAATAAATTTTTGTCAAATGTTTTCTATTTACTGTCAAGATATCTGTATTAAATAGAAAAAGGAATGCTTTAATGTGTAACTGAGTACAATATTATTATTATTAGTTCCCATAAGCATTATAATTTACTTATCTATACTATTAAAAAAACACAAATGTTGAAATAATTTTCCACATGCAGGATTTAAACTTGCACCCTTCTGACATACGGGGTCAGGTGCTCTCCCAATTGAGCTATCGTGGTTCTAACCAGCCCGCCGAAATGATTCAACAGTATTTACTTTTTACTTTGAAAGCCAAAGGCGCCATTCAATGTCAACAACTACCGTCATTAACATCTGATCATAATATTTTTATTTTATTTTGTTTTTTTTTAACATTTGTGTTTTTGTAATTTGTTCGCAAAAATTGCGTTAAAAATTATATAAACATTTTTTTTTTTTTATGTTAAAAGACGGCAAACGAGCAGGCGGGTCACCTGATGGAAAGTAATCACCGCCGCCCATGGACACCCACCCGCAAAACCAAAGTTATCGCAGATGCGTTGCCAATCTTGGAAAAAAGTTGGATCTTGAGGAGGGAGTAGGAATTGGGAGGGGGGAGGGGTGAGAGATGAGCCTCCGGTACTTTCACTCACCGGATGAAACACAACAGCAACGAGTGCCGTTTATCCATTTTATCTATACTGTTATTAAAGAGGTAACGTTTGTGATAATGTTTGTTTGTTTGTTTGTCAAGGCTCTCTCTCTGGAACTACTGGTCCGATTCCAAAGATTCTTTCACTGATAGAATGCTACATACCTTGCGGGTAACATAGGCTATATTTTATTCTGATATAGATTAGTCCTCAGCTCGAAATCTCTACATTTGTAAATAAAGTCGGTTAAAAAAGTGCGGCTTAGCTGCTTCATCGGCGTACGCTGACGAAACGGATAGGTGTACACGAAAATAATGTACTGCAAACATTTTATTCATCAGTTGATGAAAAAAAATCAGGGGCACGATTTAAGTAACTAGCTTTTATAGTAAAGATTATTTATCTATACTAATGTTATGAAGAGAAAAAGTTTGTGAATTCGGATTTAGGAGGTAATCTCCGAAACTACTAATCCAATTCTTAAAATTCTTTTACCAATATTTAGAATGAAATTTCAGGGTGAACATTGGCTATATTTTTTTTTTTTTGATAAACATTAGTTTACACTTCCAAATCTTAAAATTTGTAATTAAAGTCGGGGAAAAAAACGCAGCTTGGATTCCTAATTGGCGTGCGCTGACTAAACGGTTGAGTATATACAAAATTATTAGTCATCAGAAGATCTAATAAAAAGTCAGCGACACAATATATCTAGCTTCCACATTTAAGCTACAATAACGTTTTCCATGTAAAAAAATGATTTGATTTTTCAAGGTGATTTTTAACAGGTTGAACGCCGTCGGGCTCAGATACAATAGAAATTCAATAATAATTGTTTGTCGGTCAAATGGCGTTTAAGGTGTTAAGCGTACTTATTAGGCAAAATGTATTAATCTTTACTAAAACAAATAGTTTCATCATCGGAGTAATTTCATGATGACAAAATTTGCTCTTCACAGCGTCTAATTTGATCGCTTAGTTCTGGAAATATTGCAAAATCAAAAATACGTCACAATAAAATATGTGTACATTTCATTATTTTCCTCTTTCACCATCTACTTAAAGACAAGATAAGATTTTTTTTGCATTACATTGATGTTTTGAAATCATATTTAGATATGATGGTTGTAACTAGCCTTACAAACTTAAAACAAGCCATACCTAAAATCGTAACCGAGACCTCTAGGTCTGGTTTTTCAAACCAGTAGACCGCAGAGGCAATTTCTGTTCTAACTTAGAAAAAGAAAAATTCCTTTTCCAGCACTAATGGCAGTGACGCTGAAATCAAACTGGACAAAAAAATTGGTTCGCAAAGTACAAAGTACATATGGAACATTTTATAGACGTAATTATATCCTAATAACTATATCGACGGAGACCAAGTATCATCTAGATGGGTTATATTGGTCTTAGGTTCAGTTTCCAGGTTGGCAATGTGTGCTTCTGATGTTCAGAAGCAAAGTTCCATTTGTGATCACCAACTATCTGTCAGTTGTAGCGATGACCAACAGTGGGACAGCATATAGTGCTAATTATAATATGTATAGGTAATGGCACAGTTATTAATCACTAACTATTTAAAAAAGTTTTGCGAGACAATTTAATCGTAGCGATCATTAAACCTGATCAGAAGATGGTCCACAAACAGTTTCTATAATAATTCTATTTTTGACGTAGTATCGATTTTTGTACATAAAAATACGAAATCTACATGGACGATTCTTCGCCACAGCTAAAAAAATAGACGTCCTGAATGGGTAGTTAGAAAAGTAGTAGGTAGTTAAAAAAATTATGGACGATTCAAAAGCACTTTTCTAAAGTTTATTTGAATAAAGAATATTTGACTTTGACTTTGACATTGAAGTCACGGGCAAAGTGCTAGGTGGTTTACAAACAGAACTTGGGAAACCAAAATGGAAAATGGCTGTAAAGACATGCTTCATGTTTACACAAAAGTTTTTAGCATTATGATAACACTTACTTTGTTATCCAGCTATAAGTTTACGACGTTAGGTATAAAGCTGATATTTAAATATCACAGGAACAATGCTATTTCTGAATATTACCTCATCAGAGAAGTAGAGCAGGCCTATGCCCACAGGAATGAAGGCGATTCCAATGACGAAGAAGGTCGGTAGAACTGTACCAGCGGTCAGTATGGGCTGCCAGGCTGGTAGGCGCTGCTGCTTGAACGCAGACTCTGGAGAAACATCATAGGTAAAAAGTAATCAATATCGTAAACAAGGTCGACGGCTAACAGGAAACTTAATTAAACACTTACCAGCTGGACGCCTGGACTTTACGTTTGGATCTGAAGTGTCGCTGGACGTCGCCATTGTGTTGGCGAACCTTTTAAGGTCTTAAAACGAGAATTAGGGCCGAATTCAAGATATTTTCTGTTTAATTCAAAAAACCAATGACGAACGAATCTTACAGCTATTGACACACGAATGTGAGTGAAATGTCATATTCAACAATCACACGAAATGACATTGTCAATTTCATAGTGATGTTCCTAGGTTTTTTTTTATTTTTTAAACGGTGTTATTTTGTCCTAGTATTGAGTATTTGGTATTACTTATATATAACGATTAAATAGTATTTCAGGCGAACTCTGACATACATTTTTCTTTAAAGATTGATACAACATAACCTTGTTTATTTCATTTGCAGATATAATTATGCTGACCTTCTCACTTTCTATTATTTTGGCAACTTTTATGAATTAAAAATATTGTTTATCCTGACTAAATACAAAAGATCCACTTGTTTTACAATTTGTTCAATTTGTCCTTATTGCAAAAGTATACTTTATTTTAATTGTTCTATGACTTTTTAGTTGAAGAGGCGAGCTGAAGATAAGACAGCCAAAGAGATGAAAATTTCCGAAACTTTCCGAAACTATGGATGTTTTGGAAGTTTCAGGTATATCTACATATTATTTGACGTAGAAATACATCAACCGGGGACACTTTTATGATAATTATTTATTTATTTATTTATTTATTTATTTATTATGTTACAAACCAACTGTTACTAGCTATTTTGTAAGACAAAATATAGAGTAAGTCTCTAAAACTCGGCAACATCATCAGCCTATACTAGTCCACAGCTGGACATAGGCCTCTCCAAGTGCACGCCACCGAGGCTACTCTCATCCAGCTCTTGCCAGCCACCTTGCAAAGATCGTCGCTCCCTAGTCGCTCAGGGCGTCCTACACTACGTTTGCCGATACGCATTATTTATATATTTATTTATTTATTCATTTATTGCACATGTAACTACAAACATTAGACTTAGGGTTAAAATCTTAGTAATAGTACATGGACCCTGTTTATAGGGTGTTGCAAATCTGGTCGTTTACATAGGTGGACGCTTAGTAATTTTTTAAACAACAAATTATTTTACATTCAGTCATGATAATTTGAACAAATTTAGCGCACAAGCGCGTTTTTTTATATTTAATAAAATATAAAAAAAGGCGGTTAAAATATTATGTAATTAGAAATCATGTTTTCCGTTGAGCACAAATGTTTTGTCTTCTTCTTCGTCGTCATCGTCGTCGTCCTCATGCCTAAGGGTCGTGCATGACAGCCAAAAGGTCCTATCCTGGGCTAGATAGCCTGCGTGTTGCATTTCAGGGCTTCCAGTGCGAAAATGCCAATCGTACAAAGAACAGAAAATATATCATAATTGTCACCAAATGTTAACACTAGAACGCCCTTCAACGCTACCTAGAACACCCAAAGGTGGTCAAAATGACCTCTATTTTTTTAAATTATTGATAATATTACGATACATCTTTAAAATTGTAAGTGGGCCCTGAAAATTACATCAGTCTATTATGTGCCACAAGACACTCTCAGTCTTCTACTGCGTTAGTTTGCAAGAATCAAGGATACGTTGAACTCTCTAGCATCTATTGTTTTCTAAAGTTTACGCGAACACTGCACATTGAAATGAAACAACTTTTACGGATCTACTCGCGTTTATTTTACACATTACTAATTTAATGTTTATCCTGACGTTTCGAACCCTTTGCAGGTCACAGGGAGACTGACCACGGACCCTGCTGCTTCATTTCAATCTCTAGCATCTAGTACTACAGCCGTTTACTCAGTCAGCATTAAAAAAATTAAGGTAGATTAATATACGTGATTTGCTTATTAAGTAAGAGGGTCAAAATGACCGCTGGGCGTTTTTGTTATATGTTGTTATATTTCGCTTATAAAAACAGAATTATGTACAGAAACTACGTTTTTGGGTAAAATAAGCCAAAAAAATAAAAGTAAATAAGTTTCATTAAGTTGTTATGTTTAGTTAGGTAGTAAACCTAAAATGAAATTCCAAACTGGTCATTTTGACCCACAGGCGTTTTAGTGTAAAATAGAGTTCTACGTAAACGGTATTTATCACTTAAACACACATCACTATGATGAAATTATATCATGTGATAAATATGAAGTGACATGCCAGTCGGTGTTTCATATAAGCTTTAGTATTGCCAATAACGATACAAATTACTATGTTTGTAGTACATTTCATACTCAAAAAGAGCGATAGTGATAGCAACCCTAACATAGTTCGCGATTTAGAACTCATCGTCACGCAACTAAACTGCTGGTTGATGAATATTAAATTGTCCAGTGCGTGAAACTGTGAACGGTATGTGTTGAGGTTTTTGTTAAAGAAATACGTACCTACCTAGTCGTTGCCTTGCTTTTGCTGTGTTTATCAATATTTTCTTAAGGCCATTTTTAATTTACTAAACGTAAACTTCCTTGTTTCTGTAGACTACAGTCTACGGAATAGTTTAGCTGTGTTATTCAGACTGAACTCGAGTAAAAAATGTCCAGCGACACTACCAATAAAAACGTAAGTTTATAATTTTCATTAATTACTAAGCAATTGGCAAACAAATAAACAGTTTGATGAACACTTGAAAGAACACAAGACAATTTGAAATCAAAGAACTACAGAGTATTGTATCCACTGTGAGTCATCAAATTGTACAAATTGCTACTATAGTATTCAGTTGTTATTATATGCTTGGTGAAATGGATCTCGATACAGTTAGTAGCGGATGTGTGCCACTGTTTGTGCGTGCCGATCGCATACCTACTTTACGCGCGGGTGTGTATAATTTTGTGTTACACTTCCACTTTTGTTTTATTTTGCTCGGTCGCTTCGTGCCACATGTTTGTTCAACCATTAGGACTAAGTACTATCTGGTTATCAATGAGCTCAAATAGGGAATATGTATGTAGGCATTTGTTTATCAGTAGCTCATTATCCTGTTGTGGTAAATATTGTATCTGTAAAAGATTTAAGAGAAATAGGACCAGGACTTTTGATATCGTAATATCGTTTTACCTACTAGTTACCTATTGTTTGTTACCGGTTTGTAGGTATTATTAAATGAATAATCATTGTAGTGTTTATACAATGTTTTTCAATGACAGAATATTTAATTTGTCACCAGTTCTCCAACCTGGAAACGCCAGGCTATGTTGGCTTTGCCAACTTGCCAAACCAGGTCCACCGGAAATCAGTGAAGAAGGGTTTCGAGTTTACTCTTATGGTGGTTGGGGAGAGTGGGCTTGGCAAGTCGACTCTGGTCAACTCATTGTTCTTGACCGACCTTTATCCTGAACGAGTGATTCCAGATGCTATTGGTTAGTATTAATTGTTGTGTAAACTAATTAGCTTAGTTACATAATACTTTAGCCTACTCTAAAGTAAAAGTATTAGGCATATTGGTTACATCTGCAAAATAAAGTAAAACCCTGTTTTTCCGAAACCTTAGTTAAACTTGGTTTAAATTTAATTTATTTGTGCAATAAAGGATTAATTAAATCTGGCTTAAACTGAAATGAACAGGGAAAAGAGTTACCCTGTAACACTGATTGTTATGCATTGTTAATGATGTTTCATTCATAATATAATCTTGCCTTTAAAAAAATGTTATTGGAACTACAATAAATTTATTTTCAACAAAAGTTTTGTTAATCTTTATTTTTTGTCAATTACTTTAACATTACTGTTATTCCAATATTTTAGAGAAGACAAACCAGACTGTGAAGCTGGATGCATCGACTGTGGAGATAGAAGAGAGAGGGGTAAAACTCCGTCTCACTGTAGTGGACACACCCGGCTACGGAGATGCCATTGACAATACGGATAGTTTCCGTGTAAGTAAAGCATGTTTCTTAAATTTTTTCACATATATGCAGACATTATTATATTTATAATTATTATTAGCAGCCATTACTTTCCCAATGCACGATAAAGGCCTCCCCCCCCGCCTTCCACCTCTTCCATCTCTATACTGGACTAGTTTGTGCCAATTATTCAAGTGGAAGTACAACACATATACACATATTTAAATTAAAGAAATTGAGAATAATTCAAAATTCAAAATCATTTATTCAGTTTAGGCTACAAATAGCTCTTATGAACGTCATTATGCCATCGGTTCGTAAGTCTACTCAGCAAGTGTCCAGCTCTTTTCTCCCTTACAGTGTCAAAAATATTGGAAAATGCCCTATCATAAAAGGACACTTTCCATCACAAATAAAAACACAAAATATAAAGGACAATCACACATATTTAAAAAAAAAACAAAAGAGAAAATATAATAATATCCACATTTGCAAAACATCAGTTAGCATGAAAACTTAAATATTCAGTCCTTAAATACCTAAGTTAACTGCTTAGCCATGAACGACGGCGGTATGCGGCGCGGCGTGCGATTTCCCTGTTTATTACTATTGTTCTATGACTTGACTGACCGCCGCACTATTCGCCATAATGATACCATTAAAAAAGATATTAAAAATGGAATGCGAAAATTTTAAATTGTATGTATATTAATGAATCTGTCTGCCATTTTTTTTATACATAAACATACGTGTTTAGATAGCACAATCGTATTTGACCGATTTTGCTATTTCTACATGTCCACAATCATGGTGTCAGTCAATTGCCTAATTTTGTTAATTTTCCCGTAGTCATAATGTCTAAATCAAGCTACCGACACTAATGAGATGTTATAGAATTAGCAGACTTGAGTCCCAGTAGTGCTGCAGTTGCTCGCTCGATTATGCTTGTATGGTTATTAAAGCAACACTTCAATTGCGCCGCGGTCGCTCGGCTCTTCAGCGTCCTATTTGAATAAATACTTTTTTTGCTAGAGTATGGCCTGCTTTATTAACAATAACTATTTAGAATTCCAACTGCTAGTCCAAATTTAATTAACTTCTCATTAGACATAGAAAACAAAAGGCAAACACGAGGTTAGGTGTCAATTACTCTTAATTAAAGCCACATGATTGTTACCTTGAAGTTTTAGAACACTAAGGCCATATTAGACGATAGATTAATAGATAGATAGATTTTTTAATAAGGGTAATAATTTTCGTTTATAATATTTGTTTACTATAACTTAGTAGTAAATTTTGTAAGGTTATGCCCATTTTCAACGACGAAGACCCCTTAGGGTCAGGTTGTTTGGATATTGTAAAAGTATACGTCTCTCGCGCTCGGTGAAGCTTATGAGTATGAAGGAAGCAGTTATTGTTTTGCTTTTGCTACTGTTTATAAATACAGAATGGTATTTTTCTGACATTCGTCCGTTAGCGTCAATCACGTTTAAATCGACGAAGATTATTGTGTCATCTGTGTTTACCTATTTTAAGGTTAGATTAAAATGTCTTCTCAAAGAATTGGTTCCGGCAAAACATTAACAGGACAATTTCGTGAAATAGTGTACAATGTTTTTAACTATTTTATGCTCCATAATAAAAACAGTGATGATGGAATCCTCGAAAATCACAGACACAATGTACTGCGCCTACCACCCTACCATCGAGAACTCAACCCAATAGAGTTACTGTGGGGTATTATTAAAGGTAAAGTTGCATCAGTAAATGAATGTTAAGTTTAACTTGACAAATGTGGAAGAATTATTTAGAAAAGTAGCAAATCTATTTCTCTTGACGTTTGGAGAAAGACTCGAGAACATGAGGAAAATATGTTCAACTAGAACCTTTTATTATTCTAAGACTAGAACCAAAAGTAGATAATTTCACTGACTCACTTATTATCAGACTAGGAAATTCCGACAGCGAAACATCAAGTTTTTCGACCGGTGAAAGTTTGAGTTGGGTAGAAGATTTCATTTACGATTCTGACTAGAAACAATTAATGTAGTAAAATATAATTTTTCAAGTTATACATATTTTTAAATTTTATTTACAATCCTACAACTTTACTCAACCTACAAATTACAAGGTTATAATAGCTTGAAAATCAGAGTAAGAAGACTAAATTTTTATAAATTTGTTTTTTTTTAATTAAGATATTTTAATTTAATTTAATTTCTAAACATGCTGTATAGTGAATTTGCATTGCACAGTGTGAGTACTGTGAATATGCCAGCTTTAGTTAACAGACCTGTACGGGGACACGCACTAATGCGTGATGCCGTTCCCTCTAGCTACTTAGTTGTTCTTAAACCAGACACAATAGAAATTCAATTGTTCTATGGCACTGTGGTTACATTGGGCGTCCAAGTATCTACAAAACCTCTGACGGTGCTTTGATTCACACCGCTTGAGGAACCCTTTAAGTTACTCGCCGCCCCTAAATAAGTCCGGTGCCGCGGAAAATGCCGTCTGAGGCAATTAGCAAACTATCTCCAAAAAAAAAGCGCTTTCTTATTTGTGAGCGCTTTAAGCACAAAGTTATAACCAAAGGTCAGAATTAGGTAGAGTTATTTATGTACTACCTTAGTTCTTCTGCGGATCTCCTCATTTCTGATTCGATCACGCAGAGAAACCCCGAGCACCGACATAGCCCGAAGAGTTGCTAAGCTCAAGTGGCAGTGGGCAGGGCACATTGCTCGCAGGACTGATGGCCGCTGGGGCGGAATAGTCCTTGAGTGGCGACCGCGTTCCGGAAAGCGCAGTGTGGGCAGGCCTCCAACAAGGTGGACCGACGAGCTGGTGAAGGTCACGGGAAGCCGCTGAATGCGAGCAGCATAAAACCGGTCGTTGTGGAGATCCTTGGGGGAGGCCTTTGTACAGCAGTGGACGTCTTATGGCTGAGATGATGATGATGATGATGATGATTTATGTACTTGCATCGAAATGTTGATATTAATATGGATCTTCCCGGGATTTCTAATTGCATTTCCGCTATTGTTTTTTTTTTGTTCTCCCAAGTTATGTTATGCGAACTACAAATGTGGTAACATCGCGCATTGGAATTTTGCAACTTCGGCTCCGATGTCGTTGATGTAAATTTGGCAAAGTCGCGCGTGCAGTGGTTTAAATTGTGTAAAAGTAAAAAACTTTTTTTTTTAATAAATCACGGGATTTTTCTGCTCTTTAAATTAATTTTGGGATTTGAGGCATATCCACTTTATTCTTTGGCTGTATAAAATCAGTGTAAGTACATAAATAACTCTACCTAATTCCGACTTCTGCTTATAACTAATAACGTAAGCTTTTGCAATGCCGGATGGGTGACCAATTTAAATATTATCTTTCTCTGTGCATTAAAATGCTTGATAATAAATTCGTCCCGGATGTAATCAAAATTTATTTAACACACACTTATAACCCAATCTCTCCATTTATTGTCTATGTGTGAAGGCGTTTTATATATATATTTTTCTTTGTTGACCCAGGGAAAAAATGTGCACTCATACTTAACCTACACAGATTTCTCCTTTCGTGAAGGTGGGCGGGGCTGGCCTTTTATACGAAGACCCGGTAAACGACCCCTGGGGATGCCTTTTGCCTGGAGGGCTACGAAGGCTATCGGGCCGGGCCTTTTATACTAATACTTACGCTTATATAGGTACTAACAGGGTTACATCTATATTATTAATAGAGGTAAATTTGTGACTTTGTTTGAGGATGGTAATCTATGGAACTACTGGTTCAAATCCAATTTTTTTTTCACTATTAGAATGCTACATTAATTGCGAGTAACAAAGGCTGTATTTTATGTTGATGAAAAAAAGAGATTCTTTTTAAAATCTTAAATGCTCGCGGACAACGTGGCGGTTAAAGTGCTAGTATAGTCGACCATTAAATCGCTTTATCACTTTTGACATAAACTTCCATTACAATAAAATTTCGCTAAGGCTCATTGTCAATAACGACAACGTATCTGACACTTGTATTTTAATCAAAAATAGAACTTGTTGTTTTATTAAATGCAAACAAAATTCACTTCTAAGGTAGTATAGCAATTTCATTGTCACATCATTTAAGAAATGTAAGAAAATATTAAGACATTTTTTATATCATATAAAGAAAATTGTAATCAAAATTAAGAGCGTTTACGCCCACACTAGCGCCGCCAATGAAAAAAAAACATATCTAGTAATTAGAGATAGAAAATCAAATTATGCTCAACAAACTATCTGAATGAAGTAATTTAGCATTTTTACGTCACTTAATGAACACCTAACATGTTATGGTTTAGTTAAATATGGCGTTATAGTTAAAAGTAGCCGTAACGTCTTATTTAACTAAACCATAACATGTGAGGTGTTCATTAGGTGACGTAAAAATGCTAAATTACTTCATTCAAATAGTTTGTTGAGCATAATTTGATGTGGTGGTGATTTTCTATCTCTAATTACGAGATATGTTTTTTTTTTTCATTAGTGGCGCTAGTGTGCGGCGTAAACGCTCTTAAAGCAAACCAAGCACATACCTAAATGAATAGAGGAAAATTAAATATTTTGTTGTCATTGTAGCACGCGACAAAACGCAAATCTGTAATTTCTCTTTACATAGATTATACCGGTGATTATCATAGTAATAATAACGGGTAAAGAATACGTTTATTTCTAATTAGAATTAAAAATACTCTTATTGAGAAATTAGTAACTTAAATAGTTCAAACTAAAAATAGATAAAGCGCACTGACAAAACAAAAATGTGGTTATTACGGCATGGTTTGTCTGAAGTATTTTATAATAAATTTCATTACGCCAACCAACGATTCGCCGAAGTAATGTTTGACGGAGCAATGTTTCATTAATTTCAATTTGCTGAAGGTACCGTAATCAGTAATAAAACGCGAGCTTAATTGAAGTTTGACGCCTCTACAAAATCTTAATAAATAGATACATCTCTATTTTACAAGTTTTTTTTCTTACTTACTTGCTTACTTTTACAAGTATGAACCTAATACAATAGAGTTACTAACTATTTTGTGACTAAGTAACTTATTACAAACAGCTGTCTTGGTCTTCGTTCAGAGAACAGTAGAACAAGTCAGTTTTGTCTGCAACTCTGTTTAAGGTGGTATGTGCACGTGGTCAGTGCACACGTAAGCGGCGCCTTTTTCTTAGAGACAGGAATTTAGATACAGTAAAAAATTTGGTAACGATAGTTCGGTCAAACCAAGATACCGTTAAAAATAAGTAACGTTACTTGGGTGGCATTTTTACCGGTAAATTACCGAACCGCTCTACGCGGATTGTTTGATTCTAGTCAAGTGCATTAGGTAACGTAAAAACTGTCGATACCTTTCTAGATGACGTTACTTGTATAACTGCTATCAATTTACCTTTATAGAAATAACATACACCGATACTTAAAGTGCAAATTTGGTAACGGTATCAAGCCTTAATATGACAGTTCGAGATAGAGTGAGGTTCTTATTTAACCTGTCTCAATAGATATCATAAAATAACCGACATTGTCAGTTAACCAACATGTAACAAGCCGGTTTTCCCACAGTCCATCATCCAGTACATCGACGAGCAGTTCGAGCGGTTCCTGCGCGACGAGAGCGGCCTCAACCGGCGCAACATCGTTGACAACCGCATACACTGCTGCTTCTACTTCATATCGCCGTTTGGACACGGGTAAATTATTTTATTTGTATTAAGGCTAGACAGTGCTATATATCACAAATAAACAATTTAATAAAATATTAGAAAACAGTACCATTTAAAGTTTCCACTGCTTATTTGTACAAAAATGACGTGATAACAACAACAATGCGAAAGAAAACCTGTACTGTCAATTTTATCTTTTTAGAATTACCGTAATTGTTTGTTACTAAGTATTTTTTATTAATTTCGGAATCACATCCAAACTTCAAAACTCTAATTCTTTAAAAAAACTTAACCAATTTTGATAAAACTGTCTATGCTTAAGGGAAATACAAAGATCTTGACAGTCAATAGAAACCATTTTTTAACTGATTTTAGAAAACAACTTGCCTCTATGGAACTTGGCTTATTGGTTTGAAAGAATAAGCACTTTGAAAGTTGTATGGTATCATCATCATCATCATCAGCCTATACTAGTCCACTGATGGGCATAGACCTCTCCAAGTGCACGCCACTGAGCATACCAAAATGTAAAATGGCTCTTATGTACAATACAAATACCTGTTAATTTGCAGGTTGAAACCCCTTGACATCGAGTTCATGAAACAGCTCCACAACAAGGTGAACATAGTGCCGGTGATTGCGAAGGCCGACTGCCTCACCAAGAAGGAGGTGCAGCGGCTGAAGAGCAGGGTCATGGAGGAAATCGAACGGGAGGGCATCAAGATATACCCTCTGCCCGACTGCGACAGCGACGAGGACGAGGATTATAAGGAGCAGGTGAGTGATGCTCGTTTGATTTTGGTTCTTATTCCACAGCATTAGAATATAGATTTCATTAACATAGTTTCGGTGATCGGGTCATGAATGAAATCGACAGGGAGAGATCAAGATATACCCTCTGCCCGGCTGCGACTGCGACGAGAATCAGGGTAATAAGGAGCAGGTGAGTGATGCTCGTTTGATTTTGGTTCTTATTCCACAGTATTAGAATATAGATTTCATTAACATAGTTTCGGTGATCGGGTAATGAATGAAATCGACAGGGAGAGATCAAGATCCCCGGCCCGACTGCGACAGCGACGAAAATGACGATTATAAGGAGCAGGTGAGTGATGCTCGTTTGATTTTGGTTCTTATTCCACAGCATTAGAATATAGATTTCATTAACATAGTTTCGGTGATCGGGTAATGAATGAAATCGACAGGGAGAGATCAAGATATACCCTCTGCCCGACTGCGACAGCGACGAGAATGAGGATAAGAAGGAGCAGGTGAGTGATGCTCGTTTGATTTTAGTTCTTATACCACCAGACTAGAATATAGAATTAATTAACATAGTTAGGTGATCGGGTCATGAATGAAATCGACAGAGAGGGATCAAGATATACCCCCGGCCCGACTGCGAGAGCGACGAGGATGAGGATTATAAGGAGCAGGTGAGCGATCCTCGTTTGATTTTGGTTCTTATGCTGTAGCATTAGAATATGGATTTTATTAAAATAGTGTCGTTGATTCAGAAGGCTGTCGGTCGTCTTTTCACCTGATGGTAAATGTCGATAAGGCTGAAGCTGAAATTGACGGAATCTACAACCAGTCCGAAAAACCCTTTTAACCGCCTCTGTGGTCTAGTGGCTAAGACCACCGGTTTAGACCCAGAGGTCCCGGGTTCGATTCCTAGCGGGGGGTACATGTTTGTGTACTCGGCTTGTTTGCCCGCCTGGCTAGCTACCTACATCTTATCTAAATATACCGCCATACCATCAATGTTTGTAGCATTATTCCGGCAGCTACAGATAAGATAGCCAGTGCCTCCCTAGTTGAAGGTCCCGGGTTGAGTGCGCTTTCATCATTGGCCTTATCATCACTTTAACATCAGGTGAGAACAAGGCACTGTTTTTTTTTTTTTACTTAGTAAGTGTAAGCGGTGGTGTAACTAGTTCTGTTTTTCCAGGTGCGTCAGCTGAAGGCAGCAGTGCCGTTCGCGGTGTGCGGCGCTGGCCAGCAGCTGGAAGTGCGTGGGAGACGAGTCCGTGGCCGCTTGTACCCATGGGGCGTGGTGGAAGTGGAGAACCCAGAGCACTGCGACTTTATCAAGCTGCGAACTATGCTCATGTATGTACCTTAATATAAGACGAGCAGCTGCAAGTGCGCGGTAGACGAGTACATGGAAATTTGTACCCTTGGGGCGTACTCGAGGTTGAAACCCCGAATTGACTGACTTCATCAAGTTTAGAATTATGCTCATGGGAGTTCCCTAGTATAAATTGCTGAGGTTTTCATGCCAGCCGCGCGAGAAGGGTGAGCTGATTATGCCGCAGGGTCAGAGTGAACGAGAGTGCGGCAACTTCATACAAGCGCTCCGAAACGCACGCACACAAGGTCGTAGTTCACCTACATTAGCACACAGAAAAAAGCACGGGAAAGGAGTACGCAATGACGCGGGCTGTCCCCGCAATCGCGGATCGGGCAGCGTATGTTGCTGTAGTAACGGAGAATAACAAGTATGTCACTGAGCGCTGCCGATCAGTACACGTATTTTTCTTGGTTTGGGTGTCGCGATTGCGAGTTTTGTAGCATATAGATGGGTGCCTATTGAAAATATCTGGGAAAAAAACCTGTTGTGTATTAGGATGTCTCAACACACAACCATAATCCCAGTTTGTCCTTTTTTTACTTTGCCGACAGATGTAACAAGGTAAGTTTGCAATACAAAAGACACCCAAATTCACACAATAATAAATTAACTACTACTATAAAGTGACTCAGCCCTTGCCGGTAGGTACAGCTCGGTACGTCGATTCAAGGTCACGGCACTGTTGCCGCACTCTCGTTCACTCTGGCAGGGTTGTGGTCCAGATAAAATCCCAGGGCATTGTAACTTCATCGAGCTGCGGACTATGCTCATGTGGGTGCCTCAGTACAAGTTACATTTATGCCAGAGTCATGGCGGTAAATCCGTTAAGTCGAGCCGTCCGCAAACACAACCGATCTTCCGCGTAGTGTGTTCGATGACAACAAATTATTTGCAATGAAATGGATTGACCTTCCGCTGCGCAACTTCCGCGTAATTTGCTGGCCAATATTTTGAATGGTTGTAATAAATGTTTTAAATCTTACCATTAGTTAAAGTTTTAATAGTATACATGGTACTTTTTGCAGCACTCACATGCAAGATCTGCAGGAAGTAACGCAGGAAGTCCACTACGAAAACTACCGGTCCGAACGACTGGCGCGCGGCGCTCAGCTGCCCAAGCGACACGCGTGAGTATACACTCCATATTGTATGATTTAATTAAAAGCCATGTATCCCATGCAAAATTAAATTCTAATATTTTTAAACCGATATAGGCCGATTAATATTTTTTATATTTGTTTACGTTTAAAATATGTTACCCCAAAAAGATTTTTTGGACCTTTGATTAAACAAGTTCATACATACTACGAGTATATGCGAAAAGACTTTTTCCTCAACTTAATATGTTGATAGTAAAAGTTTTAAAGTAAAAGTTATTTATTTTTTATTTTTAGCGCATTTAAATAAAAGTTTGTTTTTTAAAAAGGTTTTTTACTTTTAATTTATTTTTTACTTTTTAGTTATTGTTCTTTCATTTGATACCCATATTGTAGGCAAGCATTTAAAACTTAGTCCGCCATATTGGATTTAGAATTTAGAGTGACGTCACTTGAGTTATTCTCAGCAAGCCCTTTCATTTGATACCCATATTGTAGGAATGCATTAAAAATAATTAGTCCGCCATCTTGGGTGTGCCGCCATGTTGGATTTAAAATGACGTCACACAATTAACCATGCATTTTCATCCAAACTGAACGTGTATACAAAATTTCAGCTCAATCGGTTAAAGATATCTGCTTCAAAATTGAGTTGCAAGATTCCAGCCGGATAAACGTACATAATATTGCAAGTTAAATAAAAGCTGGTAAAAAGTTTAAAAACACTTTG
The DNA here is from genome assembly GCA_947562085.1 of Eudonia lacustrata. Lineage (NCBI taxonomy): Eukaryota > Metazoa > Arthropoda > Insecta > Lepidoptera > Crambidae > Eudonia > Eudonia lacustrata. The sequence goes on along the minus strand of OX387329.1, from coordinate 14,555,362 downwards.
TATGCAGATCTACTGAGAGTGGACTGAGCGAGGCGGAAACCAACGGGATGAGCAACGGATCCAACGAAGACCCGTCAGAGCGCGAGCGTGCTTTACGCGAAAAGGTACGTTATTCTACACCCATAAGAGCTATTTCACTTTGATCATATCTGCAGGTATCGGAAAATGCTGCTTCATACTTTTTTACTATGTTACAACTGTTTTTTTTTAATGATGCAACCGCCTCTTTGATTTATGGATGGGTTCACTGGTTAGAGGTCCCGGGTTCCCATCGGAGTACGGTTTTTTTAATGTTTTTTAATTTAATTCGAAATGCAGACAAGCCATCTGATAGGAAGTGGTAATGCGTTGCCGACTTTTAGATCCCTATTTACATGCTTATTGAAGAACCTCATGTTTATAGCGCACCGGACGTAAGGGAAACAAAAAATATCTGAAGGGAGCCCATTCTAGTCTACATCCAATATTAAAAATAAATATTTTGTTTGGTATTTGACATTACTTCAGAGAATTTGGTTCGTATAATATATCGACACTATTGGGTAGTGTAATAATAACGGATGTTAAAAAAAACGGGTTCGATTCCAGGACAGGAAAAAATATGGAGATTCCAAAGATTATTTTTCGCTATTTCTCATAGTTTCGGATTTTCTCATTTGGATCATACAAAACTTTATGGGCCTTTCAAATATTCAAAGAATAAGGTTGGAATAATTATTCCGTGTTTTGTCTCTTTTACTCTAATTTGTAATGACGTCTATATGACAGGAACAAAACGCGGAATAACTACTCGGACCTTATTTTTTGTTTATTTGTAAGGCATTATATGTACAATTGCTTATATCGTGGAATTGTTACGATTTAGAGCTAAGCTGTCATATAATAATTATATTCGTTTAAATGCCCTCTCGACATAATTTTGTTTTTGTGCAGACATTTTCAAAAAGACATCAAAACTGCCCATTGTCCTTTATTAATTGCCCGGTTGCAAATTATTACGTGTCGTATCGGTATAAGAATACAGCTCATTTTCGCATCTCGCAGGAGGCGGAGTTGCGTCGCATGCAAGAGATGCTGGAGCAGATGCAGCGGCAGATGCAGCTGCAAGCGGCGCAGGCCTCCACCACCGCATAGTGCTGCACCGACGCACAGGTATAATTTAAAAACAACAGAAAATCACAGCATTCATAATTATAAAATGTACAATAACCGGACCGACGACGGCTTAACGTGCATTAAGTCTCCAATCCGGTATACTGGCTTTGCGAAAATTGCCAACATGCAAAATCTTAACCCATTCGCGCTTGCTGCTGCTGTGCTATCGCGGTTCCCAGCTCGTATTTACTGTTGCCTATATTTACGCGATAGCACAGAGTAGGATCAAAGAGGTCACTCCTTCCCCCCTCCCTTCCAAAAACATATAACCAAATAACGATTCTAGCCACCACAGAATAAAATTCAATTTAAATAGCAGATTAGGCACGAGGCGCGGCTAATAGACGGTTGCAACAGCGACGAACCGTCTCTTTCTATCGCGTAGCTATATTCTGCCGTTATACCTAAATAGTGGAGTGAGACAAAAAATGCAATTTCAAATCTCTCAACTCGCTTCAAATTTTTCAAACTTTTTTTTTTATTTGTTTGCAATCTTAAATATTTTTCTGTTTATTTCTAGTTAAAAACAAGTACGGCTGTCCGCTTGCCAGACGCCTGCGACGTCGTTAACTCAATACTGCGCGTCATACCCTACTGCGTCACCTCCAACTAACTACAGACTGTCCACACCCAGGCTCGAAACGATCAACGATTTGTATGAATGTGATGAAAAGTGCGAGTGACAAAATGTACCGTTTGTTTTTTTTGTTTAATTTTAAACCTTTTCTAGACAGCGTCGAAACAGTTTTGACTAGAAACCTCATTGGATGAACCTTAGTCACTCTTAATAAATTTAAATATAATGTACCTTACAACATGCTGTGTCTGTAAGGGTATAAAGATGGTACACACGCCTGTATCCAAAACTGTAAATTTCTTCAATAAAGGTTCAACCGTATGCTATAGAGTTAAAGTTCAGTCTTTTGAGGAAATTTGGCAGTGTGTAGCAATTTATGAACCAATTTACTAAGAGGGAAATTCATATTTTATTTGTTCGGCTTCGGACTACAGGGGTCATTATTATGACTGTGTCATTGACATCTATGCCTTGTGAATACATTACAATATTTGACAAACTAGCTAAGCATTTTAAGTAAATTTATACTTCTTGTTTAGTAAATGACAAATTGTTTTTTGTTTTTTTTTTATGCAACGCTAAATTAATTGATTATTGTTAACGAATTTGAGAAAAAGATAATGGTGTTTGCATTCAATTATTTCTGTTCAGTCTGAAGGTATTGTAACAAACTTGTATAGCATGTAGTGAATGTCGAATTGTCATAGTATATAGGTACATGTTACAGATATGTTTGTATGTGTGCGTACGCTATGTAATGCTAGTTTTTTTCAATTAGAAAAAAAAAGTTTACTACAATTTGTAAAGCAGGCTACCCAATTGGAGGTGTAGCACGTATTGTATCTGATACTGTATCAAGTGAGTACGTCGACGTGCAGGTGCGAACACTAAGGTGATCGCAGAGTGGATTCGAAGGGTCTTGTCTGGATATCGTCAGTGGGCGCAAAAGCAGTTTGTTCTGTCTGTATGTCTGTATCTGTTTTTATACAATTTTACAGAAAGACTAAAAAGTGAATATCTTAGCCATTCAAATATATTTTTCCGACTAAACTTGTTAGCTACTTTTTGGGGCAACACGTTCAGTCGGAAAAATATAGAAACTGCTGTTACGCGGTGTCGTACGTTGACCGACGATATGCAGTAAATTTTAGACGAGGCATACACACTCATTGGTTAATACTGTATCAGATACATTATGTAAGGTTATTAAAGCACCAAGTAACAAGTAGAAAAACTAATACAAAGCACTATTCGTTCGTTTAATTATAATTAAAATCACTGCTAAGAGTCCTGGGTGTGATTGCACTAATTATTTTCTTTGTATCATTTACCAAAGTATTAATATTGTCTTGTTTATTTCAATTTACGTATGTAATTGCGTTAAATTTTTTTTATTATGATTATAATTACGACATAGATTTATCTCTAGTTAGCTGTTATCGAATATAAATTTAAACCTCTCTATTTGTAGTGTTAAGAAGATGCAATATTGTTATAATACAGTCAAGCGAATGTTCCTAATGTGGATTCAAATCGTGCAATGGTTACTAACTATCAGCAAATCTAAGAAAGCCACTTTGGACAATTCCATTTTCATACTGTGATTTGTTATCTCATTGAATACGATACCAATAGTTAATGACTATATGACATAAATTTAAGGAATTGCTTTCATCAAAGAAGATTCATAAAGCTAATTGTTTTTAGTAAATTCGACCAATGTGGCCTTTTTGGACCCACTGTAATAATAATTGTCAATATCATCGATTTGGAAATCGATTCTATACTAAAAATGACTCTCTACACATGTCTGAATTCGAAGAAAATTTTCTTGACTGCTTAAGTATTAAAACATTTCTCTGACTTTATGATTGAGTATAACAGTATTAAACAGCAAATCTTTTTCTGGATGAGTGAATAGTGAGATACTTGTTTGTAAAGTCAGACAGAATCAATTTAACTTGATTAAATTACTCAATTGTCTATAGGTTGTCCAGTGTGGCCTATGAATATTGATCTGATGTGTTTGTCTTGTGCCATTTCTTACGGAACGTATAAATTTCTTTAAATCCTGACCCCTTGTAAGGTCAGGAACGTACGAACGTTACCAATTTTTTTATCACAATTATTTTACGCACAATATTCTTTAACATATATAGGGTTTTTTGTAAGGCATATCACGCTTGTTATTATGTAAATGTAATTATGATTGTATTAATACTTTTGCGCTTATATTATGCCCTCGAGTTTATGTTGTAAGTTTATGTGAAAAAATATATTTATACTTAGGTGTACATTCCTATAAATTACTTCATTTGTAATCGTTCGTACGTAGGTGCATGACCTATAAACAAAATGTATTATGATTTTATATACACAAAATGACTGATTTTTATCTATTCCATGTATGTAAGTGTATTGAAATTTTCTTGTATTATTTTTTATATAACGATTTTATCTTATCTTATGTACGCAGAATTGAGACGATTGAACTAAATTGAAGTCTGAAAGTGCTTGGAATGAGTAAATTAGTGTAAGTAGGTACTTAAAGATCTTATCATTCGACAGTAGATATTTCAATATTGGTGCATTTATTTTACAAGACTTAGTAGATCTTTATCACTTTAAAATAGTAGTCTAATTATATCTCTTAACTAAAATACTATATTAGTAGAAATTCAATAGTTATTTTCAACTAAATTTAGTTTAACGCCTACAATGTAAACTGCACAGTGTAAAACTTTGTGTGGTGGTTATCAAATTAAAAATAATTAGAAAAGAATATAAATATGTCATTTTGTCTCTAGTGAAAGAATTATGTATGCATTACATTAATAGTAAAAATAACAACAGAGATTTCAATTATTACAATTATGTAGAGGTTATCTCACTTTAAATTAGATTTCACGAAAATGCAAAAATATTCTTCAAGAAACTATTTGGATTCTTAAATATTAAATTGGTGCCAAAGCTACTAAATCATACTGGTTCTAACTAAACTTAGAATCGCCGCTAACGTTAGGCGTTAGAAAAGTGAACAATAAGAACTCCCATGTAATCACTATATTTTTTATATAATAAATAATGTAAAATTACTTAAATCCTTTTTTTAAATTCCTTTTCATTATGTAGACACCGTTTTAAACCGTTCATTTTATTATGTCATCTATTAAGGACATTGTCACAAAATAACATACTGTGCTCGAGCACCTCACACATAGACCCCTCACATACGGATCTCGGAACACCCTGCTACACACGACTTTAAAGTTTATACTGACACCGACCAACCGTTAGGTTATAAAGTTAGGTGTCAGACATCCTCGCGCAAGCACAAGGGACCATCTGCGTCAGTTCATAACGCCAGATCCGGACGCGCCGAAGCGCATTCATCTTCTTCGTTTGGCCACGAGCATGGACCGGTCCAACGGTTTAATCACAAAAGGCTTTGAAAGGCTTACCTACAGACTTCGGTAACCCTTAAATTTGTGTACCCCTTTCAATGGGTACATACCTAACCCCTTTAACTTGATAACCTTTTCAGAAGGATAACAAATGGTAACCCAAAGGTATCTCTCTCACATCCTTATCACTTGTCAAGTTAATTTGGAACATATGTTCATAACATTAAGCACCATAACACTGTAAAACTGCCCGATGGGCTAGCGGCAATTCAGAAAAGACTAAACACGCAGTGCACTGCCGCCGCAGCGATCGACCTAACATCAAGCAGTTATAGCTCTTATGTTCTGAGCAAAAATATCATAATTATCTGCACTGAAGCTGCGTTCAACCTTTGAACGGGTAACCTAAAGGTAACCCCTTCAATTGCTATCATCATCATCATCATCATCTCAGCCAAAAGACGTTCACTGCTGAACAAAGGCCTCCCCCAAGGACCTCCACAACGACCGGTTTTGTGCTGCTCTCATCCAGCGGCTTCCCGCGCCCTTCACCAGATCGTCGGTCCACCTTGTTGGAGGCAATTGCTATCCTTTGGGTTATTCTTTCGAATTGAACGGTTTCTAATGCGCAACGGGTTTGGAAAGTAAACCCCTTAATAAGTGACAAGACCTGTGCCACCGCGACTAGCGAATTCCACATCATGCCGTCCGGTGAGCGATGTCCGTGACCCCAGCGGGATAACCCCTTCAGATCGGCTTCAAATTTCACCATGATTTAGTTGATATTATGTTTAAATTTGTTAGCAAATATCAAAAGGGGTTTGGGTAAAAGTGGCTTGATTTTCAAAGTCGGCGGCCACTTATGGAACTTGCACCATTCGTTAGTATACAATAAAGTAAAACATTTTTGGCTAAAGTGTATCGGAACTGAGATATTTGATAAAAAAGAAAATAAAAATAGTCCCGTATTAATTGTTTGTATAATATACATTTCAGTATAACTACGGTTTCAAACGTTATAATTGTTATATCAGAGCTCAATGTCTATAAGAACCCTGCAATTCCTTTCGGCCAATGATAAAAGATATGATGGATATATTAAAAACGCAAGCCTTTTTTAGACTTCGATAAACTGCAGTCAGTTCACGATAGCGTATTCCGTTATTATATTGGATTTTCTAAACAACAATTCAACGACATTCTGCAAAGTACACCGAATATTACTAGGCGACATAAAAGAAAGGCGGGGACAGCGCTTGCCACAGTTCTTGCTAAACTTCACACTGTCAAATGAGAGATTATCTACAGTTTTCAAAATGACTAGGAAGTCTTTGAAAAGACTATGAAACTAGTAAGAGAAGACTTATTGGCCGAGTTTGTTCCATTTCATTTAGGTTTCAACCATTTAACACGAAACGAAATGATATCTAGGTGTGTATCTATTCAAAATGCATTATTTGAATATCCTGAAGCTCCTTTATCTGAAAGACTACAGGTTGAGGCAAAAGTAATCATCCGATGTTCTTTGGCTGTATTATTTTTACAAATGAAAAACTTTGGTTCTGTTTGTGGATTATTTATGTTTAATTGATTAGAATTTTTCCAATTAAGTCGAGAAGACGATAAGTACCGCACAAGTGGCCGCCGCCAGCATTAATGACATGGGCCCTTTTTATGGCATTTGCCATCACTTTTCCAGAACTTCAGGCGATAGGATTTTTTTTATGGTAAAAGGTGGCAAACGAGCAGGCGGGTCGGATGATGTCCTTGAGGGCTTCCAGAGTCTGAGGCTTGTTCACGTAAACACAAGACTTCAAAAACCCACACAAAAAGAAGTCTGGTACGGTCAAATCGACATCACATTATCAACATGTATGTTACATCTGTTTACTTCAAATATGTCAAAACCAATTTGAAATTTTTGACTTTGACCAATTTGACCATTTTGACTCAAAAGTGTTCGCAAGAGATCTGTGTATTGGGCAGTGCCAACTGACGACGCTGAAAACCGATGACGGCAGAACTGTCACGACCAGGTCCGATGTTATGGGAGAGGTCGAGAAGTTCTATGGACAGCTTTACACATCCACACGGCACGACCTGTACAAAGCTTAGCTAAAGACCCTAGAGCTAAGTTAACCCGGCACTATACCGAAGACATCTCGGACATCAGCCTGTACGAGATTAGTATGGCTCTCAAACAGCTCAAAAACGGCAGGGCACCAGGTGCTGACGGAATTACGGCCGAGCTTCTAAAAGCAGGCGGAAGACTGGTACTCGTAGCTCTTCAGAAGCTATTTAATTCCGTCGTACTAGGGGGCAGAACGCCAAAGACGTGACACGAAGGTATTGTGGTACTATTCTTCAAAAAGGGCGACAAAACCCTGCTGAAGAACTACAGGCTTATCTCACTTCTAAGCCACGTCTACAAGCTGTTTTCGAGAGTCATAACGAATCGTCTCGCACGCAGGTTTGATGACTTCCAGCCTATCGAACAAGCCGGTTTCCGAAAAGGCTTCAGCACCATAGATCACATACATACGCTGCGGCAGGTTATACAGAAGACCGAAGAGTAGGACCAGCCTCTTTGCTTAGCGTTGTGGACTATGAAAAAGCCTTCGATTCGATTGAAACATGGGCCGTGCTACAGTCTCTCCAGCGGTGCCAAATTGACTATCGGTACATCGAAGTGTTGAGGTGTTTGTATGAAAGCGCCACTATGTCAGTCCGTCTTCAGGACCAGGTCTCGAAAACTATCCAGTTGCAGCGAGGAGTGAGACAGGGAGATGTGATTTCTCCGAAACTGTTCACTGCTGCACTGGAAGATGTTTTCAAGCTTCTGAACTGGAAAGGACTCGGCATCAACGTCAACGACGTATACATCACTCACCTTTGGTTTGCTGACAATATAGTAGTCATGGCTGAGACCCTGGAAGACCTCGGCGCAAGTCTCTCAACAAGTGGGTCTTAAAATGAACATGGAGAAGACGAAAGTTATGTCGAACTCACGTGTCGTACCCAATTCTCTCAAGGTTGGGGACTCTGCCCTTGACGTTGTGGACGATTATGTTTACCTGGGACAAACGGTCCAGCTAGGTAGGTCCAACATCAGCAAAGAGGTCAATCGTCGAATCCAATTAGGCTGGGCAGCGTTCGGTAAGCTACGAAATATCTTCTCGTCCGATATACCGCAGTGTCTCAAGACGAAAGTTTTTGACCAGTGTGTGTTGCCGGTGATGACATACGGAACTGAGACGTGGTCGCTCACTATGGGCCTCATAAAAAGGCTCAAGGTCACTCAAAGAGCAATGGAGAGGGCTATCCTCGGGGTTTCTCTGCGTGATCGAATCAGAAATGAGGAGATCCGTAGAAAAAAAAAAGGTAACCGACATAGCCCGAAGAGTTGCTAAGCTCAAGTGGCAGTGGGTAGTAGGGCACATTGCTCGCACGACTGATGGCCGCTGGGGCGGGATAGTCCTGGAGTTTCGATCGCGTACCGGAAAGCGCAGTGTCGGCAGGCCTCCAACAAGGTGGACCAACGATCTGGTGAAGGTCGCGGGAAGCCGCTGGATGCGAGCAGCACAAAAGCGCTCGTTGTGGAGATCCTTGGGGGAGGCCTTTGTCCAGCAGTGGACGTCTTTTGGCTGAAATGATGATGATGATGATGATGATGATGAACAAAATCATATGAAAGTAAATAATTACTGCAGAAATGTAGAAAAATATGAAAAACATAATATATAAGGTTTCAAACAACACAGATATTATGTATTCATAGCTTCACTTTGACCTTGCATATCTCGGCTTCGATATTACTTAGGTCAAAAACCTTTTTGCAGCCATATATCTCAGTCGATGTACTATTAAACTACAACATTTTTTTCAGTGGCCGCTGAAAAAAAAATCAAGCCAACCTCCATACAAATTTACCCAAACCCCTTTGTTGACCAATAGTTGTCGAGATATCCATGTTAAAGGGTATCCCGCTGGGGTCACGCTCGTCAAAATTATTTGACCTAAAACGAGCAGGAACGAGACACGCTACTAATATAGTTTTTGTGTTAAGACTTTGTTGAACCTTCTGTAGTTACCGAGTAATCAAATACCTACTTTTCGTTCGTTTTGTTCGTTAACGTTTTCATACTAAAAGTACGCGTACTTTTAGTATGAAAAAGTTATAAAATTTAATTTCTCCTAAAATACTGTACCTAGGAAACTGAAAAGTAGGAACTGGTTAGATTTTTACACCCACAAAATCTTGGCTATAGTCATAAACTCGCTACTTGCTCCATTCCTGTGGAAAAACCATGTTTAGGTATCAGCACCGTGACCCCAGCGAGATAACCATATTAGCGTTATATCTCAGGATGTACTGTAGCTAGAGTTCTCGGTTTTGTCTAACAAATTTTCTCTCAGAGTCAACAAAATCTTCCCTAGATTTCATGAATGTAGCCTTTTGTCTTACACCTCAACTAGAACTTACTTTTCGGAGGAATTTTGACGAAAAGTAGGTATTTGATTACTTGGTAACTACAGAAGGTCCTGGAATTTTCACTGATGGATTCATAATGTATCACTAGCACAAAAACTGTATCAATAGCGTGTCTCGTTCCAGCTCGTTTTAGGTTTTTACTTAATAAAATAATCTAATAAGTGAAATTTTCATTATAAAAACTTGAGTCGACAACTATTGGTGCGTTCCGAGTCACGATTATATCGATTACAGCGCTACGAACGCTCACAGCCGGTCCGAGTCGTATATCGCGCTAAAACCGACAAATGACAGTTGATTCGGAACGCTCGTTACCGAGCTTACGTTATTCATAACCTCGAACTTTGTTTGTTTTTTTTCTTTTTCTTCGTCCCTCACAATAAGGCTGACAAAATCCATGTTTAAAAATTTTAAAGTTAAAACACGCGGCTTACGCGTCTAGACGGCGCGGTGCCGGCGGCGCCGGTTGCGCCGTCGGCGGCTACTTTTGACATTGACAGCTAATTGACAGGACGCTCACAGTGATTTCGCTCCGAGGCATAATCGCTGTGAGCGCAAGAAAGATGGCGCAGACAATGACGTCATGAGTGACGTCACGCTAGATTTCGTGAAGGCGCTCACGGCGATTCGGAACGACTGTTATCGCGCTAATCTAATATCGATATAATCGTGACTCGGAACGCACCCTATAAAATTACATGAAACATGAGTGACAGCTTTGTTGAGTGACAGCACTGACAGCCGGCATCATTAAGACGCTATGACATTTCTATAGGTATTTTTTTTATAATTTATTCATGCATGAAGCATGACCATGGATACTAGTCCTTCAGTCGAAAAATACGTTTCTCAAAATTAAACTCTTTATAGGATCATTATGAATGATAATAAAAATGAGAAGTGAGAAATGATATACCCCCCAACCCCTCGAGTATCTTGGTAAAGATGTGGGGCTTTACTAGTCTTCGGGCCGACTTCTTGAGAGAATTTGAAAAGTGACGTTGAACTGTTTTGTTTCATTTTCCAACACGCATGCACACTCCCAAACACTTAACGGTTAATCGGTTAATAATCCATCATTATTTTACATAACACAAATTTTAGAAAATAAAACAAAACCGCAGACATGACTCTTCGCTTTCCCGCCAAGAAGTTCCTATAGTTATTTAAAGTTGCCAGTATTGCCTACATGACTAGGTCCCTAGAAGTCGGTTTAAATTGTAGATTACCTACATACAGTTCACGGAACGTAATGTTATAAAAATACGTTTTAAAAATTTAAAAAGTTTTTTAAATTTTCGTCTTATATTTTATTAGTTTTATTAGTTCAAATTGCGTGTGCGATCTTATTTTAGTTTACTATTAATGGTAACTTTTAATTTACTCATTTATCGGCAGATTTGATTTATTGACTATGATTACCTCCCACCACCAAACAAGTGAGGTCAAGGCTGCTTTAACCTCAGAATAATAACTTAGCTTTAGTTATTGTTCTGAGGCTTCAACTTCAACTAACAGGCCTCTCCTCTCCAGTTATATTTATACAGCTTCATTAATGTAACTTCGCTCGCTCAGCTCACTCACTACCAAGGAATAAGTTCCTTTATCTTTAGTTTGGCTTTAGTTATTTCTGAGAGTTCCTTGCTCACTTAGAGAGCTAGAGTAAGCTAGAGTACCATCTTATCAGCAATGATTGAGTAATGCAATCAATTATTTTGCCTGCATTTTCAATTATAACAATTGATGTATTGATTACAATTGATTATTTTGTTCACGAGCTAGGAACTTATGTAATCGTTCCATTTTTCTATTTTTTCTATTGATAGATCGATATGCCTTTCGTACGTACATTAAGGTCCGTTTGGGCTCATTGGAAAAAAATATAATAGATACTTAATCAATAATTGATTGCGTATCTATTTTATCCATTAAAACATCACTATAGCCATAGTATCTTGTAAACTTTGTTCTGTGCTACAAGTTGTATGTAGTACTACAAGTTGCACAGCACAGTCTTAAGTAATTGTGTTCTATGAGCACAGCACAAACTTCTAATCAAAATATGAACGAAAATATCTTTTTTTGTATAAGAAGTGAAGTTCACTTCAATCATAGGCAATAAATTAAGCATTTCACGTAATGTTTCAATTTAAAACAATCGATTTTTCGCAAAGCAACAAAAGCACAACACTTTTTTTGACGTTGATCGTTCTGCGTTTTTATTTGACGTATCCGCCATCATACCTATATTCAACCATTTTCTGAGGATTTGATTTTGTTATCAAACACGGGTTTGGTGAAAAACAACTAGGTTTCAGGTTCTGCATTTACTTAGTCATGGCTATTGTAGAAGATGAAGTTAGAAATGAGTCGGAGGAAGAAAATGAGATAGAAGTAGTGGTGGAAGAAGATGACGGCGACCGAGATTCGGATGATTCGGAGGTGAGTAAACGTGTTGTAGAACTTTTACCAGAAAATAGTACTTCACAACCTTATGGCCAGCTGTAGCCCTAAAAAGGAGGTTTGACGTTCAACCGAGCTAGAGATTTCAATATCAAAATCTAATTAGTTTGTCTTTCTCGTATATTTGTAAGAAGTAGGTAAATAATTTCTGTTGAGTCCCATCTAGGGTTGAGCCTTTTTTTATGACGATTAAAGTATTTTTTCATTTTGTTAGACTAAAAATAAAGTTCATAGCATAAAAGAAGAGTATTTATTCATTTGTCCTTAAAAACGTATTTTTTGTTGCTCTTTGCGACATTTAACAAATATTTTGTGTCTGTTGATACCAGTTTATTTAGTCTCATAAGTACTCATAACCAGTAACGAGCCAGTAACAATCAGTTTTACGTAATTAAAGTTTTTAGCATACTTTATTGGTGTCTTATATTATAAAGTATGCCTACATAAAAAAGTGGACAATACTCTATTTTAGAGTACGGGTGGCAACCCTAGTCCCATCTGAATTTATTTCCTAATTAGAATGTTGTTATTCATATTATTCTAGTCATTCTGTTTAGTTTATGAAAGTAGTAATTTTATTAAGCTTCCTAAAGTTTACCCAAACAAGGTCTTGTATTTAACTCATTCCTAATACAAAATGAAATAGGTGTTTTGTTGGCACATTTTTCTTTGCATTTAATTACTCTCAAGATTAATAAGTTTCAATTGAATTGTTGCAGGATGATGATGACGATGAAGTACTTGAGAAAAAAGTTGCCGAGCTGGAGAAACGTATTAACTCATATGAATGTGGTTATGATATTCACATGGAACTAATAAACGCTTTATGGTAAGTTTGAAGTAATAATACATTTCTATTCATTTCGCTTAATCTTAACTTACTAATGCTTTTTTGAGTCTAGATTTGTGTTGTTTTCATATCAGTCTAAGGCATTGTCCTATGGCAATGATCGTACAATGACATAATGCGTTTTCGTAGTGCGATGAAAATTATTGTACCATGATGAAACGGGTGTCCTAATAGATCGCGCGAATCCCATCGTACGATGCCGTCGCTCGTCCTGTGCCCCTCGCGTTGCTGTGCTCGTGCGATGACGCGGACCAATTAGGACACTCAAAAGAGATTAGTGTATTTGATTACTGATCGAACGATCAAACCCATCGTACGATCGTTATTAAACATTGCGTGTGGTTGTGCGATGACTTGCAAACTGTAATTAAGACACTAAAGAAATCCCTATGAAATTATTGCATGACGAGAACGCATTGTGTCATCGTACGATAATTGTCAATTAGGACGACGCCTTATTCATATAATAATGGCATACTTTTTGAATAAAATTTTAACTTTTTACACATTTTCAATGCAATAATAATTTCTTTTTTTAAAGAATATGGTTATTCTTATTTTTTACATTTATTTGTTCCAACATATTTTATTAAAAGTTAACAAACTCATAAACAAATAAACTCAACATAATTATGTTGAGTTTGTTTGTTAGTTTTCAAATAAATTTAATGAATTACACCTCAAGTAAAATTTTAAATTATATTTAAACATTATAAATGCATCAAAGAAATATCTATGATTGTTATGATATATTAATTTCAAAGCTAAACTTTATAAAAAATTACTTTAAACATATATCTTTTTTCTGCTCTTAGGAGGCTATCTGAACTGGACCGATGGCGTAGTGCATTCGAGCGATTGCAGCTAATATGGGTGATCCGCCCAGAGCACTGGTTGATGCGACTGCAAACAGAAGTAACGCTTGCTCACTCAGCAGAAGCCAAAGAGCAAATCAATCAATTGTTTCAGCACGCTTTGGCGGATTGTTATTGTAAGTTATCTTTAAACATTTATAGTTTCTTTTTATAAGTTTAATATTCCTTCTTTACTAAGCTTTTTCTTCCAAATACTCTGCCTTAATGTGTTTCTGCCAATTAAATACATGCTTTTTGGTAGTTGATACTCGTTGATTAGCCTTCTAATGCAATGTTACTTTGGTTTTTGTTGCATCAAGCAATATACATTGTAGACAAAACAGTGCACAAACGTACTGTGGGTAAACGTGAAAAAGTAGGTTAATTTTTTTTTTACCTACAATATAAAAATAAAATTCTCAATTCTTGATCTTATTTGTAGATATAAATTATTATTATAGACAGTTTGAACAGTATTAATAGAAGTAATAACGGTGATAACATGTACCACATATCCAGTGATAAACCAGTATTAGCAGACTTGCACCATTCTGTTTCATCATCATCCATCATCGTCTCAGCTGAAAGACATCCACTGCTGGACAAATGCCTCCCCGAAGGATCTCCACAACAACTGGTTTTGTGCTGGTCACATCCAGCGACTACCCGCAACCTTCACCTTCTTGGAGGCCTGCCTACACTGCGTATATTTTATGTTTGATTATTCTTAATTATTGTTTATTGATGTTGATTGTTGATGGCTTTAGGTGATAAGATAAAAAATAAAAATATGTATCTATCTCTACCTAAATATAGCGATATATATAAAATATATATATAATAAGCGTAAAAAGCGTTCCTGAAAAAATTAAGGAACTTATTAAAACATTCCTACGTTGTATAGTTGGCTTATCGCACACGTTTTTTTTACTCGGTGCAGGAATATTTATAACATAAATGCTGCAATTCATGTACCTTGATGATGCCTTAATCCCGGAAACACTGCTGGGAACTCAACATGCCAAATTAACGATGATAAGTGGAATATATAAACTTGCATTGTAAAATGTACTGTACTTGACATAATATTTTCTAATTTTAAATTGTAAACGGACTTTAATAATTTTTTTTAAAATTGTTTTTATAACTTGATTCTTCATTTGTATTAATATTCTAAGCAATTGACATTTGATAGAGGTATATAATTGTTCAATTTTTTTTTTTTTACGGCTCGATAATACTTCTAAAACCTTGAAAGAAGTTTTCCGCCATGGACAAGACAGAATTTTAATTAATTTTATTTAATTGACAGTTGTTCAAAAAAAGGCAGAGGAACTACACCATACAGCCTTAAATGAATTTTGATTGATGTTTGCTTTGTTTGTAATTTTATAATTTTATTGTTTTTAAATTTTTATCCTACTAACTTACTTTTGCATGCTATCATAGTTAGCTGAATAGGATGAGCCTAACAATACTATAACATCTCCCCATGTACCCTTTTCATACGCAAAATAAATATATTCTATTCTATTCTAAAATTGCATACAGACTGGTGAAACGTATCATCTTATGTAACATGCAATGAAAGAATTTGCTGTTTACACTGCTGCAAATGTACCAAGCAAGGTAAAAAAAATGCTTTGAACAATTCTCTACAGACTGAACGTGCTACGCTCGCGTACCGTGCATTTCACGCGCACGCTACGAGACTTCCCGATCCAATCCGGTCTCTCCGGAGAATCCGGTAGGGGACGGAGACTCGCACTAGTTGATGCCATTACCTCTAGAAAACCTCGGACGGTGTATAGTTTCACATGGCTTGAACCCTAGACGTTTCTCGTCGACCCCAAAAAGTTCGGTGACGCCAAAAATACCGATTGAGACAATTGGCAAACTCTCCAAAAAATAAAGCTATGAGACTGATGAAATATGTTGCATGATACATTTCACCAGTGTATACGCACCAATATAGCTGGCTTTACTTATATTAAATTAATATCAATGGTTCACTCAAGGTAAAGGCTGGAAACAGTGTTCTATTGTTATAGAATATACTGCTGACCTCTTCTCTATTCGCTTTGTGTCACATAACTATGCACATTTATTATGTTGGATGTAATAATTGGAAAAAAATGCTACAGCACAAACACTTGCTACTTTGCACAAATTTGACTTGTGGCATGCTTCCATGCAACTCTATACATTTGTTAAAACCGCACGTCTCTGCTATGTATACCTATGTTAGTTTGAAAGATATGTATCTATGGGCTTGTTATTTTATAACTGTGTTGCCTGATAATAAATTAATTTCTTATTATTATTACTATCCAATCAATCAATATTATAAGCAATCCCCAAGTAAACAATAAAAATGCCGTTAGTACTGCTAACGCTCGTTTTCACTCTGCCCTAGACGAGCCAGTTGCTGACTGTAAAATATTTTTTTTAATAGAAACTTTACGGGCCTGTCAAACTATGACGTCACTGTTGTGTTCCGTCCGTTGAGTGTTTATTAAAAGCTTACAAGGTTACAGAAATTCATGTTTATTCAAATAAAAAATATGATAATGTTTTAAAGAAATGTTATTTGATGCCATTTATATGTTAACTCCCTTATTCATAAAAACTATTTATGCGTTATTTAGTTACTCATTGTTTTGTCCCTTTTCTCAAATTCAAAATGACGTTTGTGTGACATTGACAAAACAATATTTAACTAAATAATGCTTAAATTGGTTTTAAAAATAAAGGGGTTAATGTTCTGGAATTAAATTGTTGTTGTTTTTAATGTCAACATGCCTATTCATGCCTATTCCACTGATGACAAATATTCTGTTGCAGCCATACCGATCCTGAGTGAGTGGTGCACTTGGTCACTGAGTAGCGGCGACACTGACTCGGCGCGGGGGCATATAGACGAGGTGATATGGCGCGCCGGCACCGACCCGTTGTCGGGAAAGCGGTTCTGGGACGCCAAACTGGAGCTGGAGAAAGCGCACCTCGAGACGTTGACGTGAGTTGCGGAAAATTATAGTGTTTTCTCTTTATTGGAAATTTTAAATAACAGATAAGTACTTAGTTAAAAAGGTAGTGTAGGCTAGAGCTGAATGAGAGCAGCCGCGGATCGTGCTCAGTGGCGTGCACCTGGAGAGGCCTATGTCCAGCAGTGGCCTAGTATATGCAAAGAGGTACTTAGACCAAGGACCAACGCTAAATAAACAATAGATGGCACTGTACTTTGAACCGCGCCAACGATTGGTTTACTCAAAAAAATAGTATGACGTGATGTGAGTTTTATAGAATGAAGTGTTTTACTCTTTATTGAAAATTTAAAATAATAAATAGTAAAAAAAAAAGCATAGATCACCTAAAATATTTACTAACGCTAGGTAAAAGGGAATAAACAATAGATGGCGCTGTACTTTGAACTGTGCTAACGTTTGGTTTTCGCAGAAGTATAAGTACTGTATGTATATTGTATGTGTGTACGAACGTTCTCTGTGACTGTATCAGATTGAAGTAACACACTGGGGTTGCCTCCAAACGTTACTTCTAGGGTTCGAAGTATCGGCTTCGGGTATCGATACCAAGTACTCATGTGGTATCGAGAGACAAAGTATCGATACTCAAAAAGTATCGGTCCTAAAGTATCGATACTACTCAGTATCGAGTATTGGCGAGAATCAATTAATTGGACCTGCAAACGCGTAAAATAATAGAAGGAACCTAATTAATTAACCTAACATGTGGTG
Organism: Eudonia lacustrata; assembly: GCA_947562085.1. NCBI lineage: Eukaryota > Metazoa > Arthropoda > Insecta > Lepidoptera > Crambidae > Eudonia > Eudonia lacustrata. The sequence continues at coordinate 14,537,812 of OX387329.1, read as the reverse complement.
CAGGTCAAACCCTCGTGGGAGAGTACTCAAGAAACTAGCGTATTAGTAGTAATTATGTATTACATACTTAATTTTTAGAACTTTCTAATTCATAAAACTGTTAAAATGTGGCCAAAGAGGAAAGTAATTATACCAATGTGGCTCAAAAATGCAACAAAATAAAAAATTCATGCCTTCAGATTTTATAATATCGAAGGAAACTGTATAGTATCGTACCTTTGCCTATCTCTTTGGAAATTGAAATGAATGAAAATATAACCAACCATGTTTGTTTTTGATAAGGCTATTATTCCAACATGCAATGATCCACTAAATAGGCTGTTTGGCTTGGTCCCTTTGCCTTTTCTTAAAAGGTAAAGACACTAAATACCTACCTTCTACTATAAAACGTGACGTGACCACAATAAAACGAGTACCTATTCATATATCGGTATTCAGTATCGGGTATCGCGATCAAAAGTATCGATACCTACTCAGTATCGAAAGCTGAGGTATCGAGTACTCAGTATCGGGTATCGCGATCAAAAGTATCGATACCTACTCAGTATCGAAAGTATCGTTCGAACCCTAGTTACTTCTTCGCTCCCCCCAACCCTTTAACTTATTTTCATGTTACTTTATTTAAAACTAGCAACCGCTCGCGGTCTCACCCGCGTGGTTCCCGTTCCCATGGAAATATCTGAATAAAAAGTATCCTATGTGTTAATCCAGGTTATAAACTATCTGTATGCCGAATTTCATCCAAATCCATTCAGTAGTTTTTACGTGAAAGAGTAACAAACATCCATCCATACTTACAAACTTTCGCGTTTATAATATTAGTAGGATTTGGGGGGGCGTAAAATATACCTACAAAAAAAAATCAATAATACAGTGTTAAGAGTAAGAAAGTTACAATTTCACTTTAAACATTAATTATTAGGTATTTATGAATTACAAAACAGATGAGTTATAATATCATGTATTCTAAACGCCTTTGTGTGTTTCTGAATAGTGCGGACAGCCCCGATTACAAGTCTCAACAGGAGCGAGTTCTGTACTGCCTAGAGGAGATAGTATCGCGGCCGCTACTGCACAACGAGGAGGCATGGCAGCCGCTGGAGGAACTGGCGGCAGCCATGCACGATCAGCAGTACGTCGACAAGGTAGGCCGGTCTTAAAGATAAATTAGAATCGATATATGGTCTAACTTAAAGGACGTGACGTTGTTGTCATCTCTCTGTGTACTCTAAAGCAGTTACACAGAGAACTTTCACTACAAGATACCGTTAGAGTGCATCCTCTTCTGCCTCGAGGTAAGGTAGTCTTATTGTGATGTTCCCATCACTCTGTATTCATGACCAGGGCGCAGCTCCAGCCGCTGTTACTCTTGCGTGACCGTTTGCTGATCCGATCTCGAGGTAAGGTAGTCTTGTCTAGTAGGTTGTGATGTTGCCATCACTATGTATCCCTAGCCAGTGCAGAGAGTCCTAATACAAGACGCAGCAAGAGTGCGCCCTGTTCTGCTTCGAGGTAAGGTAGTGCTGTCTCAGGTCGTGATGTTGTGTCATCACTCTTTTTACTCCTAACCAGTGAAGAGAGCCTTATCTAGGGGCAGCAGGAGCGCTTTCTGTTTTGCCTTTGCTTCACAACGAGTAAGCATTGCACCCGCTGGAAGAACTGGTGGCGGCTATGCACCAGCAGTACGTCGACAAGATAAGCTTGTCATTAGACAAGCTCACACACACACAGAGTACTGACACAGACACACACTGACACGGACACAGACACACACTGACACGGACACAGAGTAATGATGGCATCACGACCATTAGGTCGTGATGCCATCATTACTCTGTGTACTCTCGATCAGTGTAAAGAACCCAACAGGGTTGTCTTGTAACAACGAGGCGCAGCAGAAGCGTGACGTGCATTTCTGCCTCAAGAAAAGGTAGTCTTGTCTAGAAGGTTGTCATGTTACCATCACGCTGTATCCCTAGCAGTGAAGAGAGCAGGAGCGCGTCCTGTTCTGCTGCGAGGAGGAGTAGTGCTTTCTAGAAGGTCGTTATGTTGTCATCACTCTTCTACTAACCTGTGAAAAGAGCCCTGACAACGAGTCGCAGTCGGAGCGAGGTCTGTTTTGCCTGGAGCAGGCAGCCGCTGGAGGGACTAGCAACGTCCATGCACGACCAGCAGTACAGTCAACAGCAAAAGTGGATGATGTTTACTAGATTTCAAAATTAAGTTTTGTAAGCCGGTATTTTCTATATAACTACAGTCAAAGTCTGCAGGTACTAGTTCACTCGAAGGTTTTTCGATATGCGTTTGAAAAGTTTTAATTTTCATACTGATTTAATATTTTGAAACTTGACCAATCATCAGTTACCATTGCTGTTGACTGTACGACAGTAATGTAGGCATTGTCTTGAAGATTGCGGTGTTACTCTGTGTATGCCAGAACAGTGATGAGAGCACCGACTACAAAACGCGGGCTACTAGTGACTAGAAGCGTGTGCTGTTCTGCCTTCAGGTAAGGTAGTCTTGTCTCGAAGTTCGTGATCGTGATGGTGTCATCATTCTGTGTACTCTCGAGTAGTAAATAGTAACCCTAAGTCGGTATAGCTTTCCGACTACAAAGCGCAACAAGAGTGTGTGCTTTTTCGTCGACACTGCTGGGCACAGATCTCCCCCAAATACTTCTACCCCGTTACAAATAAACAAAGAATAAGGTTCGAATAGTTATTTCGTGTTTTGTCTCTTTTACTCAAATTTGAAATGATGTTTACATGACAGGAACAAAACACGGAATAACTATTCGGACCTTATTCTTTGTTTAGTTGTAAGGCGATTAGTGTTCTCGACCCAAGACTATTTACCACTATCTCTCTGAGTAAGCATACATTAATGTAATATAAAAACACCTTATTGCTAGGCTGGTTATCAAAAAGACATGAGGAGATCGGGCTATAACCTACCACGCTGGTTCGATGACGGTTGGTATAATAAAAAAAATATGTACTGGTTGTAATGTTAACATATTTTTTAGGTCAAGAAACAGCACGAGGTCGCGCTGGAGCTGTTACAGAAATTAACACCCTACGAGGACAAGTTGCTGACGGTTGAGTAAGTAATCTACAACAACGATATTGCAAAACTCGAATCATCGTCACATTGATATTTCAATTTTAAATCAACTTAATTTAAATCGGATATCAAAAGAGTATAGTTTTGTTTTAACTTTTGGTGATTTTGCCCTACCTACTTATTCCGATCGCTGGTTATCAACACAAATATAAGATACGAAAAGTTTACTATATTTAATCAGGCTTTATTTGTATACTAGTGGACCCGCCGGACTTCGTACCGCTTTGACAGTTTCCATTAAGTATTGAAATTCTCTTTGGTTTCCATGACAACGAAATAAACAAATCATTTTTTATTAGAAAATTAAATTGTCGATTTTAGTATATTTAAAGTGTGATTCCTGTGGGAATATCTGGATAAAAAGTATCCTATGTGTTATTCCAGGTTATATACTATCTGTACGCCGAATTTCATTCAAATCCATCTATCCGTTGCAGCGTGAAGAAGTAACAAATATACGAACATACATACACACAAACTTTCGCATTTATAATATTAGTAGGATTAAGTTCATCTAAAGGTTGGGTCGTACCAAATGCAGTTGCATTTCGCAGTGCAGACGCTGTTCTGAACAATTGTAAAGTATACTAAAAAATGGTTTATTTATTTATTTAATTTTGTTCGCAACATAATTTGCGTTAAAAATTATATAAACATTTGTTTATTTATTTTTTAATTAAGACACAATTACAGACAACAGATAGAAAACATACAAAAATACATTTATGTACAGTTAACAAGGTATATCCGTGCCCAATAACAAAAGTGCGCAGCATTTACCTTTAACTTACCAAATAACAAAAGCAAAAGCAATTTATATTATGTTAAACAAAGTCTGGCAACATAAAATTAGGGTAACACTAGGTTTTAGATTAGTTTTAAGCAAAGTTTCTAAATTTGAAGATTCTATGTCTGCTAAAAGTGCCTTAGTGTTTTGATGATCGACCGGTCAGTCTGTCTGACTCTTCGATCAACAATACACTAGATAACCGGTCAGGGTGTCAAAAACGGCCGAGCGAATAACGCCTCACTTTCAAAGTGGGGTCTTATTTCTATTTAGTTCGCTGATGACTGCGCCAACGTAATGAGGTACCACAATGCCTCAGTGTTTATTTTTGAATACACACTGAGGCATTGTGGTACGTCATTATCTCTTTCTGTCTTTTTCGACGTAAGATCGTGAGTGAATGTCATAATGATCAAAACTGTGCTTTATTCCTTGCAAAAAAAATATAAATTAGGTTGAAATTATCAAAACTTAGGATAGTTTTTCTCCATTTGTAGTTAAGTCAGCCGATGCCACGCCAATGCCATATTTGAGGTTTGTTTTAGTTCGTGAGGCGTTATCTAGTGTATTGTTGATCGAAGGTCTGACTAGTCAGTGAGTGAGTGACAAAATTAAGAAACTGACTAGTTATAATTCTTAAACTACTAGTTTAAATTGAATGAAATTTGAAATACACCGTGTTTATACAATGCCTGCTTGGTCACTGCTGCGTTATGGAGGATGTTGTGATAATATGACTGTGTTTTTTTAAATTACAGTAACGCTGAGGAGAAGTACACGTTGTACCAGGAGTACATAGACGCAGCGAAAGAGTATGCGCGAGATGACAAATACTCTGACTGCGACATCAATGGCATTCTCAAGGTATTACCGACCTTTTTGTATGGAAAACTTACTCCGGTAATTCAAATTTTAACCTTTTCACCGCCCAACTATCCTGCACGCGATGTCCCGCTGTACGCCAAAGTATAAATGTATTTTAATAAAGTAGGTACAAATAAGAACTTCTATAAAAGTGCTGGCGTGGACGGCACGAAAATCTCGAACTTCTATAGAAGTTGTTGGCGGTAAAAAGGTTCAATAATTACTCGAGACTTATGATTCAGCCTTTTATATAGGAGATATGTAAATTTATATTAGCAGCTCTGTCTAGGACCTTTAAAATTAAAATTCTCATGAGAACATATAATCTATATACTACTTTTAAGTTTATACTGGCACCCTCGACCCGTTTAGGCGCTGTGTGACAACTTCTTAAACCAACCGCTTAAGCTATACAAGAGGCGCCAGACGACCTTGCCTAAGTAAACGATTTCGCACAAGGGACCAACGGCGTCTGGTCATAAATTGGTCATTGTTCAGAAATAAACAAATAATAACAATAATATAGATAGACCCTGTTTTATTCTAAACCCAAATTAAACAAGCTTTTTGGTACACTTTTAAATGGTTTAAGTATTAATAAAAAAAATAAATATATTATTTTAAATTCCTTATTTAAAGGTTTTAGTCGTTAAACGACTATGTCAGCCTAATAAATTACATTGAAGACTTAATTTCTACACTTAAATAACATAATTATAATGTGATACAATTTCACAGCTAATTTAGATGTTGGCTGGGACAATATTATGTTGCACAATCCATGCCTAATGTTCCCCCTCGCCTCAAATTCAAACATCTTACGCCCGCCGACGATCGGACATATTCATTAATACTTTTAGACTTTAGATATTATGAAAAAAAAATCTAATCATTATTTTGGAAATAGCTACGTAAAAAATTAAAGAATTAATTGTGTCGTCTGCGAAACGGCTTCTGATATTCGACACAAGGTAGCCAGCGGCTGAAAAAGCTCGCTCAGCTTCCACTCTGGTTGGTACAAATTGTCATTAGTGAATTGAAGGTATGTGCCTTTTAATCCACCTGACTCTGACTCGAAATAGTTCATTTCCTTCTTTATCAAAGTCTCAAAGTTGCTCACATTGCCAGACCTAGGTTGTTGGGATGTTGATCCACCAGAACAAATAACACCACATATTACAAGTTGTAACTGGCAAAATTTGAGTAAACAAACAAGGGGCGCGGGGGGGGGAGGGGAATTCTCTCCCCAGCGCCCTCGCATCGCTAAGCCACTCCACGCGCCGCCGCGCAGAATAACACTTATGAATCACGCTTCTTTGTAATCCCGGCAGTCCAGCGGTATCCCGCTAAAGGCGATTGGGCAAAGTATATGAACTTTGGTCTACCTACTCAGCACTAACGCCATCTATGCTAATAAAAAGATTACATGTTAATAAACTAATAACGATTAGCGTAAAAGTACTAGGAGCTGGCATAATTTAGAAAAAGAAAACAAAAAATAAAAATTCGGTGATTTATTATAGTATAATATTATAATTGCAGTATCACATGATGCTAGTATCCACAATAACATTATTCAGATGGGCAGCTGGCGGTGTGAAACCTTGCTGATGGCGAGCCCAGCACAAGTACCACAAGATTGATATGACATGTGCACATAAATGAAGACAAAGCAAGCGCGGCGCGGGGAAGAGAGCTAGCAGTTATATGGGCTGCGCTTGCGTTGGGAATTTGAACCCTACACCACTCCTTGCCCTCTCTTTCACAAAACCCTGTCGTAATATAGAACAGTAAATGTAAAGTCTGCTCTAAAAATATAACGAAGGTGAAACTACACTCTGCAATTATTATTGTCATTTTCACAAAGTACCCCATAAGCTACACATTTGCGGTCATACAAAAAAAATTTAAGAGATGCTCTTTTCATTGATGCATGGCTTGTTGGTGCTGAGTAGGTAGACCAACTTGCCCATTCTCCTTTTAGACCGAGATTAGTCCCGCAAAATGTATGCGGGATCCCGGTATTGCATTCCCTAGGCAGAACATACAGCTTAACTGTTTCTTTAACACACTATTCACTATGTTCTAGTAAATAAACATCATTTCATTTTATTTACCACTCGATCATCTTCGTTGCCAGGTGCTATACGACCGCGGCTCCACGGAATGCATGGAGTGCCCCAAGGTGCAGTACTTGCTGCAAGCGTTCGCGCGGCACGTGCATCGGTGCGCGTCTCGGCACACGTACTGCCGCGTGCTGGACTGCTGCGTGCGCCGCAACCCGCGCTCCAGCACCTTCTGGACGCTGCTCATGCAGCAGGCGGAGCGGGACGAGAAGCCCTTCGACACGGTCAGTGTCAAAAAGAAAAAAACCAGGCAGTTATTATTATTAGTATGTATAGTTACGCGTATTTTCGATAAAAAACATTTTCTGAATAACTAATAAAAAAGCGAAAGCATTCGATGAAAGAATCATGCTTTTTTTATCAAAGCCGGCTCGAAGGACCAAAATGTACGAGTTGAGTTTGAGTTATGTATGTCAGAGACAGGAATAAAAAAAGTATGTAGTTAAGAAGATATAATAGAGTTTACAAATGAGTTAGCGTTACAGTAAAGTAGCGTTTGTGTTGCGCGTTAGATGACAACTAGTTCGTGTTAGCCTACGTGACTCCGCGTCGCTCTCAATATTACTTATATAGCAATAATTATTGAGGTTACTTATTAATTAGATACGAAATCCCGCTATGCCGGAAAAATATCTGGCGAGTCTGTCTGGTACCAACACTTCTATAGGATGCCTTGTGGTATTAGCCACCTCCAACACTCCAACCTTCGTACCTGCTGCGTGCCAGCCCGCGAACCTTAAGACCTGGACGCTGCTTATGCAACAGGTGGAGTTTGACGGGACACCATTCGACATGGTCAGTGGGTACTGATCGTGGGTACCGGGTGGGTACTGTAGGCTTAGTCATAGTAACATTAAGAAAACTATAGCGAAGTTCGAAATGAATAAAATGTATGGGATTGACGTAAGCCGCGCTAAACAACGTGGTCAATTTTATGTCAATCCTACATTACACAATCATACATTTTATTCTTTTCGATCTTCGTTATCGTTTTCTTATTGTTACTTTGGCTACCGCCACTCGTCCTAAAAGGTGTCTTGTGGTATGAGCCATCCACCTGCGTTCGCTACCCGGTACACGTACTGCCACGTGCTAGACTGCTGCGTGCGCCGCAATCCGCGGAACATTCTGGACGCTGCTCATGCAGCAGGCGGAGCGAGACGGGAAGCCCTTCGACACGGTCAGTACCAAAAAACCAGACAAACGTATTTTCATTAAAAATATTTTCTAAATAACTAATAAAGTAAATTGATTGTACGTTTCGTTTTAACGTTTTACAATTGTATTACATGCCATAACGGCAGAAAATTCAACTCAACTGTTTCTGTAACACCCTGCCCCCCACCGCATAACCGATCGCTTTGACTACGCGTATAATTTATGACGTCATCTTGCCACCTCGCACCGCCTATGAAAGCAATATCAAAAGCTAAAGGCTATCATCATCATCATCATCATCTCAGCCAAAAGACGTCCACTGCTGGACAAAGCTTTGTTGCCTCGATTTACTAACATAGTTCTTAAGCTTTCATTGTTACTAACTAATATGGATGGAAATCTGAAATATTTCAAAAGGATCTCCTAAAGGCTATAGCTTTCGATATTGCTTTCATAGGCGGCACGAAACGACAAGATGACGTCATAAACCACACACGAAGTCAAAGCGATCATCGGTTAGGCGGTCAGGCCCCTGTTCACTATGTTCTAGTAAATAAAGCTCATTTAATTTAATTTCGTTATTGTTACCCATAGGTGAAGGACATATTCGAGTGCGCCCTGTCGAAGGGCATGGAGACGTTCAAGGACGCGGAGCAGCTGTGGCTCAGCTACCTGGAGTACGTGCGCCGGCACACGGACTTCGGCGACACCCAGCTAGTGCAGCGGCTCAGGCAGACCTTCCGGATATGCTGGGACTCGCTCATTGAGGTCAGTTGTATACAACACCCTGTTTTGGATCTGCAGCATTTTTTTTTGCCCAGAGAAAATGTGTTATGCTGAGATGGAGCTCGATGGCGCAGTGGTTAACGCGACAGGTCTTTAATTTGGATTTTTTTATTTGCTTAGAGAAAAAGTGTTGTTTTTTTTTTATATATTAGAAGGAGGCAAACGAGCAGGCGGGTCTACTGATGGGAAGCAATCACCGCCGCCCATGGACACCCGCAAAACCAAAGGAATGCAAAAGCAAATGCGTTGCCGGCTTTTAAGGAAGGAATAGGCTCGTTGCTTGAAGATCCCTAAGTTGTAATGGTCCGGAAATACCGCCGCTGAGAGCTGGTTCCACAGCATGGTAGTTCGTGGTCATAAATTACGTTGAGAAGGAGCTCGGAGCCGCAGTGGTTAACGCGGAAGTTCTTTAATTTGGAATGTTTTTTTTTGCTTAGAAGAAATGTGTTATGCTGAGATGGAGTTCCATAAGGCAGTTGTTAACGCGCCCGGTCTGCAATTCCTCAGGTCAAGCAACTGTCGCCAAGGCCGGTCATCGCATGGGTGACTATAAATGTATCAAAAATTCAAAATTCAAAATCATTTATTCAGTTTAGGCTACAAATAGCTCTTTTGAACGTCATTATGCCATCGGTTCGTAAGTCTATCTACTCTGGGCGGGAGATCTTGTACTGAGAAGAACCGGCAAGAAACTCAGCAAGTGTCCAGCTCTTTTCTCCCTTACAGCGTCAAAAATATTGGAAAATGCCCTATCATAAAAAGACATCATCTCGAGCTGCCTCCGTGCTTCGGAACAGTGTGTCCTGGTTGCATTAGCAGTCGTTAACAACCACTAATCCGCACTGGACTGGAGGCTTAGCCAAAGTAACATTAATAAAACGATGGCGAAGTTCGAAAATAATAAAATGTATGGGATTGATATAAGCCGCGCTAAATCACGTGGTCAATCTTATGTCAATCCCATACATTTTATTCTTTTCGAAGTTCGCTATCGTTTTCTTAATGTTACTTTGGCTAAGCCTACTGGACTGGGTGGTTAATGGCCCGTTCTCCCTGTAGTATTTTTATCCATAGGGAAGGCTCGTGCTCTAACATTGACAAAAATGAGCAGGGGGCTTATTATCTAATTTAAACCTCTATTACGATACCTTTCAAATGTATTTACGCTTGTCATTTTGCATTGACGATTCCAAATAAATATCAATTTGACGATGTCGTTAATTTAACATCATAAAAAAAACGCGTCGCGATCGCAATCACTGACACTTGTGAATTAGTTTGGAGCTCTTAAATAGCGTTTAAATAAATTGAAAGGTATTAGAGTTAAACAATAAATAAAACAATAAAATTATCTAGCCCAAGAGAACCTTCGTTATGAAACTCGTTAAGATGGTTGCTGGACAACGGATAAACATACTTAAAATTCTTAAATACATACATAACATAGAAAACACCCAGACCCGAGACAATTTAGAAAAAACTATAATTTCTAAATTGACCCGACCGGGGATGGAACCCGGGACCTCAGAGATAAGCTAAATAATAAGCTTTCATGTTATAATTGTATGTAATGTGTCGTTGTGTTTCCCAGACGTGGGGCGCGGAGGCGAACGATAGTGACGTGCCGCTGTTTTGGGCGCGATTAGAGTATCGCCGCATCAAGGAGCCCGCGCACGGCAAGAACATCATCGAGGAGATATTCAGTGAGTCGTTGCATTGTTGTGATCACCCATCTGTGGGCAGGTGCAACAAGGTGGACCGACGATCTGGTGAAGGTCGCGGGAAACCGGTGCAAGCCAGCAGCACAAAACCGGTCGTTGTGGAGATCCTTGGAGGAGGCCTTTTGTCCGGCAGTGGAAGTCTTGAGATGATGATGATCGCTTTTGTAGATCGGAGTCGATTCCCAGCGGGTTGTACACACGCTTGCGTATTAGACTATACAAAACTGTCAAGTTTCTTCAATCAATATTCGCCCATATTCCATAGCCATAAAGTTGGTTATCTGATATGCAGGCATGTACATGTTTGTTTGTACAGACTAGACACCTGCACATGAACCTATCCCAAACTCAAATTTCTTCAATAAATGTTCAATCATAAGCCATATTTAAATCTATACTCACTACTTTATAAATCTGTATGCTATGTCTGTACATGGAATTTTTTCTGACAAATTTTGGGATAAATATTCGTTTTATGACTCGCTGACACCAATTCTAGGATTTTTGAAATTGAATTTTTGTCTGTCTGTCTGTATGTCCTCTTATAACTCAAGAACGGCTTGACCGATCTTGATGAAAATTTGTATGTTTTGTATGATGTTGGTTAACTTAATAATTATTTTGATTAGCATTCATTGATCCATTATTTTCGCATGGCGAAGCGGGCGGGTGACGGCCAGTACTTACATACAGTTCAAATCTATTGAGGACAGTGTGGTAGTGTCGTGTGCGGGTGTTTATACAACTCGATTTGATTTGTGGTAATGCTTATTTGAAGTCATTTAGATAGTTTTTATTTTTGTTGGAATATATAAATGATTGCGCTCTACTATGACATTAATTTATTACACTGCTATTTATTGCAATACTGTTGTAATTAGAAATTTTATATTTACAAATTTACACAATTTTACAATATATATATTAATAGCGTAAGCCGATTTTTGTCCCAGTGATTATGGGACGATAGCTGCACATAAAAAAACGGTTATGGTCTCATTTTGAAAAGCTCTAGCCGTATGCAGAAAAATAAAGAAACCTGTCATTTCGAAATTCCTAAAAAATCTGTTGAATAAACGCGAATCTTTGCAGGCAACCCACTATTATATTTTAAGTTAGAACAGTATTGTAATAAAATAGTATTGTATTGTAATTGAAGTCTGTTGGTAGCTACTTCTTTACGGCAAACTACAACAAAAACAAATGTATTGAAATGGCCAAGACATTCACTTTTTCGTCTTTTTGCAAAACTGTACAACAGCAGATAAGTACGCGGTTTTTACAAACTGCTCTTACGCAGTCTCGCACGCTCACCGACGACGACGATATTCAATCTTTACTATTCTTCAATTAGATGCCTTATTTTAATACTCAACTAAAATGTATACAGGACAAGGCGAGAACAAGTCCCTAATCAAGTACTGGGAGGCGTTCATAGGCATGGAGATGGAGCGCGAGCCGCCGCTGTCCGCGAACAAAAAGCGCGACCTGTTCCGACGCGCGCTGAAGTTCGTCACCGACTACCCGCCTACCGTAGTGCGCATGTGGACCGACTACGAGCGCGACTACGGCTCCCTGGAAGACCTTATACAGTGCTACGACACGTGCGAGGTAGGCGTTGCTAGTTTTTCCATTTAAAAAGTTTAATACAGTTTCTTTAGGTAGAGGACTGTGTAATACATTTCTTCAAAGTTCCCTTAAAATCTAGTTTAGTAGTTAAATCTTTTTACTGAGCTGTACTGATGCATGCTGAAGTTCGGCACCGACTACCCGCTGACTACAGTGTGCATGTGGACCGACTACGAGCGCGACTACGGTTCCCTGGAAGATCTTAAACTGTGCTACGACACATGTGAGGTAGGCATTTTGATACTCGCGCTACGTACATTCGTAGCCGACCATAGAGCGCATGCGGACCAACTACGAGCGCGACTACGGTTCCCTAGAAGATCTTAAACTGTGCTACGACACATGTGAGGTAGGCATTTTGATACACGCGCTACGTACATTCGTAGCACACCATAGAGCGCATGTGGACCGACTACGAGTGCGATTACGGCCGGCGGCTTGGAACCTTAAACTGTGTTACGCCACGTGCGAGGTAGGCATTGCTACAGGGTGTCACGTAGCCACGAGCAGGTCCTAAGAGAAAACACTAAGGTCGACTGAATTGAAAAGTATGTATGAAAAGTAGACAAAATCAACGTTTCGCAGTCCCTTGATTCCTTCTCCAAAACTGGTCCGATTTAATTACTTTTTTTCATTCAAAATTGAAGAAAAGTTTTCATTTTAAATTAATTATTAAAAAGATACCTTTAAAAACCTTCAAAATTGGCCAGATTTTCCGCTGTGTTTCTCAAATTTGACGAGATTATTTAAAAAAAAAGCAAAACGGACAGCCAAAACCTTTGTTTAATTTTGACGTGATTTTATTTTGATTACAGACCAAAATAAAAACATGGCGAGAGAACTTCCAAGCGATGAAAGAGAAAATGACTGGAAAAAAACAAAAGAAACAGGGCAAGAAGTTGAAAAACAACAAAAATAAGAAGAAGGAACAAGAGCAGTCGGAGAACAAGCAGAAAAGGAAGGCTGAGGACGTTGCCGAGGCCACCGAGACCAAGAGGAAAAAGGACGCCGATATGGAGGTGGAGGAGAGTGCGACAGAGACGGAAACATGCAGCGGCTTGAAGAGGACGCACGCCGAAGATAGCGGTGAAGGTATGTGGATGGATAGTCAGTCATAGATACGCCTCAGTGGCCAACTGGCAAAGCACTCAGCCTGATACCCTTAGGTCCCGGGTTCAAAGTTTCATTCGCTATTCGATCACTTTAACGAACACAAAAATTTGTATGACAAATCGTTAACTCTTCTCGTATGCCGCCAGGAGGCGCTGCTTCAATGCCATACTAATTTTCGTTTTCGAAAACGTAATCGAATGAATACGGATAGGAAACAAAACTCACATTAGGCACCCTGGGTCGGGCTTAAGATAGAAATAGATTAAGTTTTATATGAATAACAAAAACTGTATATCGTTATGTATAAGTTAGTTTTTAAGGTTTATATCTATGGGCCTGTTATTTTGTTGCCTGAAAATAAATAAATAAATTATAATTATAAATTAAAATGATATAAATAAATAGTCGACGACCTCCTTGGTCGAGTGGTTTGTACACCGGTTTTCATGGTGTCGGCATCTCGTGAGGTCCCGGGTTCAATCCCCGGTCGGGTCAATTTAGAAATTATTGTTTTTCTAAATTGTCTCGGGTCTGGGTGTTTTCCATGTATAATAAGTATGTATTTAAGTATTTTAAGTATGTTTATCCGTTGTCTAGTAACCATATAACGAGTTTCATAACGAAGCTTCTCTTGGGCTAGATAATTGGTGTGAGTGTAGGAAAAATTTATTAAAATTTATTATTATTATTATAGTGTCCACAGCGACTGGCAGCAAACGGCAGAGGACCGACGACGAGTCGCCCGCCGACGACGGGCGGGCGGCGGCGCGGGAGGCCTGCACGCTGTTCGTCAGCAATCTGGAGTTCAAGTAAGCTTTGTTGTTTATTAGATCCACCAAAGTTCTAAAAATACGACCGCGACGGCATATGTCTAGGTTTAAAGGTTGACTCACTATAACCTTTTTTATGGTAATCAATTAACGCGGGTGAAACCGCGGGGCACAGCTATTTAAGCTTTTGTATGTTAGAATATTTCATTGGTTCTCATCTTATCTCAATTACATAAAGTTCAATATGTGGTGGGAATATACATCCCTCTGACTATGAAAGTGTTAACTGTCCCACAGCTGGGCAAAGGACTCCATAATTAAAATCAAATCATCGCTACAATTTATGGGTCGGTAACGGATAATCACCACGCTTTTCAAATGCGGGTTGGTGATCACAAACCCGGGCTATGAATCCAAAAATCCGAAACACACTTTGCCCGACCTGGAAATTGAACCCGGGACCTTTGGGTATCGGGCCAAGCGCATTGCCACTCGCCCACCGAGGCGTTTTTAAAACACACAAAAAATAAAGGACAACCACAACACCTAGAGAAATTAAAAATATTTTAGTTTAGTTTTATTTATTTTAGTTTTTATACAACTATTTATCCACTACTAGCGGCAGCTCGCGGTTTCACCCGCGTGGTTCCTGTTCCCGTAGGAATATCTGGATACAAAGTATCCTATGTGTTATTCCAGGTTATAAACTATCTGTATATACTACTAACTATCTATATGCCGAATTTCATCCAAATCCATCCATCCGTTGCAGCGTGAAGAAGTAACAAATATAGGAACATACATACACACAAACTTTCGCATTTATAATATTAGTAGGACTATACTAACTAGCTATCCAACAATGTAATACACTTACCCCCTTACAAGTAAACAAAGAATAAGGTCCCGAATAGTTATTCCGTGTTTTGTCTCTTTTACTCTAATTTGAAATGACGTTTACACGACAGGAACAAAATACCGAATAACTATTCGGACCTTATTCTTTATTTATTTGTAAGGCAGTTAGCTATTGGAGGGGAAGGCAACATTTACATCCTTCCACAATCCTTCCATAATGTCACACAACACTGGTAGAAGTCAAAAACGGTTTCAACACCACGCTGCTGGCCAAACGCGGATTGGTGATCGATCACAAACCCGGAGTAAGACCAAATTTTTTTTTTTAACAAAATCGGAACTTAACCCTTTTCCAGTAGAGGCACAGTCATTTATTTCCATTGCTTACGCCATTATCCACCCTGCAGAGTGGATGAGCAGAAGCTACGCGACATTCTGTCGCAGTACGGCGAGATTGTGTCGCTGCGACTAAAAGCCGGCGTCAAGGCGTTCGGAGGCTCCATCTGCTACTGCCAGTACAAGAGCACGGTGAGGCGATTGAGCTATCTTGTTTTATTTAAAAATGGCATCTGCGGAAGACCAGCCCCCCGATTCCCATAACAAAAACCGTAACGATATCGTAGGGAGCGGTCAGATCCGATCCGAACCCTTCGGAGAATCTAGTAGGGCACGGGGACACGCACTTTTAAGTGTGTGATGCCGTTCCCTCTAGTAAACCTCCGAAGGGGATTCCTTTCACACGGCTTGAGGTACCATTTAAGAGCCCCCAAAAAAGCCCGGTGACGCTGAAAATGCCGTTTGAGGCAATCGGCAATCTCTCTCAAAAAAAAAAGATCGGAGCGACTTAGTCGTTTAACCTTTTCACCGCCCAACTATCCTGCACGCGATGTCCCGCTGTACGCCAACGTATAATAGTAGATTGTATCGTAAGGGAGCAAAATAATATTTTTACGGCGAGGGCGCTTTTTTGAATCCAGAGCTAAGTGAGGGATTCTAGAGTAGAATCCCGAGCGTAGCGAGGGATTCTTTAGTAGAATCCTGAACGTAGCGAGGGATTCAAAGTACATCGCCCGAGCCAAAAATATGTTTTGCGCCCGAGTGATGATACACTCTACTTTTCATCACCCTCTATGAGAAAATAGAAGGCGCCTCATATTTTATTGTAATATTATTATTATTTAATAAAACATAGAGAAAAAACAACTAAATTTAAATTAAATAGTATCTAATAATAAAATAACTAAAAACTTATATTTACATTTAAGACATTTTCGCAATTATGAAAATTTATTGTTACAGTTTTATTAGGAATAGAGATTGTTGTAGATTTTATATTCTGCGTATTTGAAATAATGTCCGAATCTGGCTCATTTTTAAGAAAATGTGACGGTGAATCTTGTTGTTTGGATGTAGATGGGCGCGGCGACAGTGGCATGGATGGATTAACTGATGGTTGCAATTTAATGTTTTCCACGATGCGTTCACATGTTTTTGCCTTGTTCTCAATGGAATCTTCTTTATACCCCTCTGCTACAGCACTCGACTTCCATCCTCCATGTCGCTTGTGAACAGTTAAGTCCGCTCCGGAATCTGCCAAAAGGGTCTTGCATTTCTCCATTCAATAAAATTACCATAGGCTTTCATATATTTCTCCCGCGATTTTGCAGGTAATAGATTATCCAGCACATTTCTTGCGTCAGTTCTAATAATACTTTCAGGAGTTAATTATATAGTTTCACTGTCACTTGAAGAATTCATTTTTCAAAACAAAACCATAATTTTCTAACAATCCGTGAAAATTGACGAAAACGCGGGCTGTAGGTCGCGCGTTTTTAATTTGATTCCTTTTTTTATTCAGCAGGCACGGCGGGCGGCGCGACTTTAGGCCGTCGTCGTAGGTACCAGCCAGTCTTTATTCAAACAATATTTGCGTTCGATTTCTTTGGCGCTGAACACTAAGATGTTCCAAATTCAAAAAGTGCGCGGCAAAGATAATTGCGGCGCACTTATAAAGAGGATTAAAAACTCATTACTGCCCGCTAAAAGTTTCTTATAGAAAACACCACCTTTGGGTGCACATAAAGGCGAACCAAGTCATCCTTTTCGAATAGATGGAATGAAAATGTATTTTAATAAAGTAGGTACAAAAAAGAACTTCTATATAAGTGCTGGCGTGGACGGCACGAAAATCTCGAACTTCTATAGAAGTTGTTGGCGGTAAAAAGGTTAAACTATTTTCATACTAACTGTATGGGATCGCAGAAAATTTTGTATACCGATCTCCAAACTTCAGTATAAAGATGGCACATCCGATTTTGAAGTCGTGCGCACGAAGTTCTTACCAACTGTATACGGTAGATCTGGGTGTCAAGTGAGAGTTTCATTCGCCATTCGACCACGTTAAGAGCGTTTACGCCGCACACTAGCGCCACTAATGAAAAAATAAACATATCTAGTAATTAGAGATAGAAAATCAAATTATGCTCAACAAACTCTTTGAATGAAGTAATTTAGCATTTTTACGTCACCTAATGGACACCTCACATGTTATGGTTTAGTTAAATAAGACGTTACGGCCACTTTTAACTATAACACCTACGTAAAAATGCTAAATTACTTCATTCAAATAGTTTGTTGAGCATAATTTGATTTTCTATCTCTAATTACTAGATATGTTTTTTTTCATTGGCGGCGCTAGTGAGCGGCGTAAACGCTCTTAACGAAAACGAGAATTTGTATGGCAAAATGTTAACTCCTCTCGTATGCCGCCAGGAGGCGCTGCTTCAATGCCATACTAATTTTCGTTTTCGTAAACGTAATCGAATTAATACGGACAGCAAACAAAATTCACACTAGGCACCCAGAACACAGTTGGTTGGTTGAAAAATGGTTTTTTTTAACAATATTTTTTTTTGGAGAAAGTTGGCTGATTGCCTCAGACGGCATTTTCTGCTTTACCGGGCTTGTTTGGGGGTGGCGAAAAACTGAAAGGGTTCCTCAAGCCGTGTGAAACGAATCACCTTCGGAGGTTTCTAGAGGGAACGGTATTACGCACTAATGCGTGTCCCAGCGCCCTACTAGACTCCGAGGTGTTCGGATCGGATCGGGTTTCAACGATGAAGTCGCTACGATATCGTTACGGTTTTTGGTTATGAGAATCGGGGGGGGCTGGACATATGTTGAGTGGAAACCAATTAGGTGTATGCATAAATTATGTTCCAGTTTTTTAAACTCATATATGTGATGTATTGTATGAAATATATTTTTTTCAAATTCCATTTCTATCAAGCTAGATTTTGCTGAAAGTGATCTCTTCTAGAGACAAGCTCACCTTTTTATATGTCTTGTGTAACATGTGTTTTTATATAATTTTAAGATATAGTGAAAAATTAAATGCCCACCCAACCCAGCCAGGAATCGAACCTGGGTCTTCCGCAATCCGGGCAGCTACACTGACCATTATGCTACCGGGAAGGCTGGGTCGGGTGGGCATTTAATTTTTTCACTATATTTTATAATTATTTAATTCAGCTGAACTGCAGCAATTAGCACTTAAAAATAAATGTGTTTTATTTTTAATAAAAAAAAGTGTTTTATAGTTTCAATAAGGATTAATAACTTATCTTGTATCACCCAGAGATGCGTGGACGAAGCTTTAAAACACGACCGCACCACCCTAGAGGGGAGGCCGATGTTCTTTTCCCGCTACTCTTCCAAGAAGGGGAAGGCCGGCTTCAAGTATTCCACCGACGCGGAGAAGAACAAGCTGTTTGTCAAAAACCTGCCCTATTCCCACTGCACTAAGGACGCTCTGACTGAACTCTTCGAGAAATATGGCAAGCTGAAGGACGTTAGGGCTGTCACGTTCAAGTAAGTGTTAACTATTTTTATAAAAATCCCCATAAAGTATAAGCTTCGAATGATGATTCTGTGTTTTGTGGAAGAGTGAAATATTCTTATTTTGAAATAAAGTTTAAATGATGGGAACAAAACTCAGAATATTTCAATAACAAACATCAGACTGAAAAATTACAGTAATAACATTTAAAAAAATTAAAGTGCATGCCTGTGCTCAATAAGAATGGGGGCTATATAACTACGTGGATTGCGTGGCATCGCTCCGAGTGTTGAATTTCCAAACATTCCAAAATCCATGTTATATATCAATATTGGAGTCTTAGATAAATGATTGGTCTCGCGCGCTCGACTATATACCGCGCTACCTAGAAACATAGCTCCGTGAATGCGGCAACTCAATATTGTAGTGTGTGTAAGAACGGTTTCCTTATTTCTTGTAGTATTATTTTTACACAGTTTGACTACGCAAACTGGCATTTTACTTCGGTTTATGACCAAAATTGTAACAAAACATTCGGTACGCGCACCTCACACACAGTTTTCATCGCGACTGACAGCAGGCGACTGACTCGGGTACGCCGACTTCGGCGTAGTATTTTTTGCCGCATTTAATAATAAGTACGTCGGCGGTGCTCGACCCAATCATTTATCTAAGATTGGAGTGATGGAGTGGCGAGAATGGAGGGCCCGTGAATGGGGGCCTTTAGCTTTGTAGATGTTGACAATACTGTTTTTTCGCTAGAGCTGTGTGAGGTAGCTTAGCGGTGCGCAAGGAAAAAAACCACTAACAAGATCCTTTTCGCTTATAAAATGGAGTAATTCCATTGGTGGATTTTTTCTGGCGCACCGTTTAGCTGCACACAGCAATCTCGGAAAGCTATAAAACACTAAAAAGCAACGATATATTTTTTTTAATCCTAAACCATCATGGTATTCAAGTTTCATTTTTTTGTGTCTTTTTTGTTTTTTTGTTCTTTTTTTTTGTGACCTTCCCGTCAGTGTATCCCAGTAGTCCCCTCTGGCGTTTGTCCCCTTGGGGGACAACTGTGATTTTTTTTATAAAAATATCCCAGTTGTCCCCCGTGTCACTGGTGGAGGGGACAATTGGGACTTACATTTTTAAATATCCCAATCTCCCCCACTCGAGACCGCCGTATAATGTGTTGTGCGATATCAATCGGTTTATTTGAATGTGTTTTTGTTATACTACCCTGTAGGGACGGCAAGCCCAAAGGCCTAGCGTACATAGAGTACGAAGACGAAGCGTCCGCCTCGTTAGCCATAGAGAAATGCCACGGGCTGTCGCTGGACGGGCGCGCGCTCGACGTGGCGGTGAGTGCGCCGCCGCCCAAGGCCGGGCCCGCGCGCAGCCTGGGGCAGGCCCGTGCTGCGCCGGCGCACGCCATGTGAGTATGCCGCTGCTATTATCCTCTAAAGCAGGGATGGGCAAACTACGGCCCGCGGGCCATCTCCGGCCCGTGAATGATCGAAGTCCGGCCCGCGACCATCAAACGAAAATTCAAGTGCGTGTGTGTTTCAGAAAATGAATACCTATCGATATTTTTTTATTGAAAAAATACAAAAAAAACATTTATTCATTGAAAAAATACAGCAAAATATTCAATAGCTTGGCCCGCCATAGATTTTGTTTACTAACAACATATTGTCACGGGAATGAAAAAGTTTGCCCATCCCTGCTCTAAAGCGACCGTCGGCAGGTCATAAAAAAGCCGTTAAGCGCAAAATGCCGATAGTAAGCAGATTGGATCGCATTTTACTGATTATTATTTTTCTCTAAAAAATTTTTTTTATAAAGAAAAATAAATAATTGAATTTTTTAAAGTTTCTTTATATATAGTATGCTTTTACTTTTTATTTTCAAGCATCGATTTAGAATACCTAGATACACCAACAACGCCTCACACGCGGCTTGAATCAATTGTGCTAAAAACGCGTTTTAGCACAATTGCACTCGTAGTCGCGCGCCGGTCACCGTCAAGTCAACATGCCTAAGTGCTCCGTGAAAAAGTGCAAAAATAATACTTCAAACAGCTTAAAAAAGGATGGGGTTTCGTATATTTGCTAAGTATTCATTCAAGGTTTCATAATGTAATGAATTTGTGGCTAAATTTACCTTCTACCTAAATAAAAACATTATTTTTCTAAAATAGTTTGAATAAATCGCTTACGCGGTTGTCCCTTTCCCTCGCGTGACGCTATTCACGTGTTAAAAGGGACGAAAGATTCATAAAAGTAGAACATAGTTAAATACTAAATATATAGAGCCGCCTGTTTAGTTTTTTTAAAGTTAGTTTTGTAGTCCACATCTTTTGGCGGTATGTTGGTATGTTTCTATGGAATTAAAATTAATAAATGTTTTTCAGCTACTCTATTAAATACTCAGATCAAAGCGAAAATAATAATTATTTATGACCGATAAGTACTGTACCTACTGTACTTCTACTGATATTTGTCAAACATTATTTTTTACACGCTTTGTATTAAATTGCAATGCATGTATGTATGTATGTTTGTATGTATGAATGTATGTTTGTTCGGGTCAAATCTTGCAAATTAATTTTAAAGCAGTTATCCTCCTCAACCGATTGAGCTTTTTTGCAAACATATAAAGTCCGTTGAAAATGTAATATGATGGTACCATCTAGCTGGTCTGATGATGGAGACAGAATGTGGCCATAGGTAATGACGTAGGCTGCAGTAGGCGGACAAATCTTTGTGAAAACAACGATCGTTGGCCTAAGTAGTAGTAAACAAGTTCGGTGACCGCATTAGGTAAACGAAATAATGTAATTGCCATTTAGGCCATGTTGGCGGTTTGTGTTATGCGTCTAATGATTTATACCTAATTTGAAATGAATCTGAAAAGATCATCAGGCACTATATTATAATAAGTGGCGGAAGTACATTGTTAAGGCGGTATAATGGTAATATTTTTAACGATGCAAATACTGCGATGTATAATGCACATGAAGCTATTTAAAAATACAGATGCAAGTGATCAATTTTACCATATTTATAAACTGACCAAATCAGCAGTTCAGAAATATGTAGATGTGCGTCTGCATTATATTTGTAAAAAAGAAAACATTAAAAAAAATTACTTCGAAACCAACACAAGACAAGACAAGTTAACAATATATTAAATTTTGTGTCAGGGTACATAAACATGTATGTTTTAATAATAAGTTTTTTGTTTTATTTTTACTATAATTTATAAAAAAAATAGTGCAACTAGCATTACACCAATTTTATAAATTGTACAATACGTACTTGAAAATAATTTTGTTGAACACGACTCCACTTACTCTGTTCCTACAAGAGGCGGAGATCGTTAAATTTTACGACTTTCGCGATGATCGCATTTTGTAATGTCACAACCGCCTGACGCGTGCAATACAAATAAAACCTTATCTGTGGAGATACAGTTGTATTTAATTTGTATAAATATGGTCTTAGCACATTATACGTTTTTAAATTGTCTACTATACACGTATACTTACAACTAAGCGAGTCGGGACACTTTTTCGACGTGAATTTGTAGGTGACGGTGTATCTAGGTATTCTAAATCGATGTTTTCAAGTGCTAATTGCTGCACTGAAGCTAAAATAAATATTTATCCAATAACATCCATCAGTGCAGTGTTTGCGTAAACTTTAACAATGTATTTAACATGTGATCACATAACAAATAAAAATTTAACGCGAGTAAATTCGTCAAAAATGATAATTTTCAACCAAATTCATATAAATCTTTTTTTAAATTTAAATAATGTTTTATTTTTAAACCCACAGGCGGCGGACACAGCTCAGCAGTTTCATTCCGAGTGTGCTCCAAAAGCCAGTGGCTAGCACTTCCGGTAATGGCGCCCACAGCAGCGGGGACAAGCGGCCGTTATCCAACACAGACTTTAGGAACCTGCTGCTCAAGAAATAGGATGAACTCTCTACTAGTGAATAAGAAACGGACTTTATGTGCAAAGTTTTTAACACAGTGTTAATTTTTTAATCTGCGTTACGAATAAACGATTTTATATAGTTTTTTATTGGTTGCTAGTTTCTATTTGGCGGCCGGCCATCGGAGTTGTCATGTAACTAATACAGTCCAAAATGTGCATACTTGTGTCACGTAAAAAAAGCGAAGAACTTTATCGGTCACTAGAGTTTCGGGTTGGTTGTGAAACGGTAATATATTCGATAAGAATTATTCCCCAGAGTGCGCTTTTATTCCTGTAAGATACACTTTTTGGAAACCCTACCAATTTGTCCTCTTAGATACACTTTTAGGTACTGTTGTGTAAAATAATTAAAAATTGTTAACAAAATAATTGCTGAAGATAATTCATTTGTATGTATAAACCACAGGCACAAACAATCTTTTACATACATGTTTTACATACATGTTGCACTAGATTTAATATTTCCAACATAAAGTAGGTACCAGGCTACCATAACTATGCAGGAGATTGCTTATTAATATAAAAGAATATTATTATAATCTTTGCTATTCTCGTATGTATATGTATTTACAAGACTATATTATTCTTTTATATTAATACTAATATTATAAAGCTGAAGAGTTTGTTTGTTTGTTTGTTTGTTTGAACGCGCTAATCTCAGGAACTACTGGTTCGAAGTGAATAATTCTTTTTGTGTTGGATAGTCCATTTATCGAGGAAGGCTTTAGGCTATATAACATCACGCTGCGACCAATAGGAGCGAAGCATCAGTGAAAAATGTTGCAAAAACGGGAAAAGAGCCTAAAAAATTAAAAATGCTGCCGAAAGTCACTATTCCACGCGGACGAAGTCGCGAGCACAGCTAGTTCTTTTATATTAATAAGCAATCTCCTGCATAGTTATGGTAGCCTGGTACTTTATGTTGGAAATATTAAATCTAGTGCACTAAAAATATTATTATTTAGTTTTTTTTTCATCTAAAACATTTCTATTTAAGTGTCCAAGCCGAATGTGTATCTTACAGGAATAAAAGCGCAGTTTTATTAAAAGTGTCTCTACGGGGAAAGTGTATCTCTGGGGAATAATTCTTCGATAATAATAACTCGCGTCATGTGAAATACAAATACAAATGTATTTATTGTATATTAAGTGTACATAAAGATCTTATACTAGGTAAAATGTAGGTGGCTTATAAACATAATTAACCTTTTCAGGTATTGCAATTTACTTAAATTTACATTAACGATTCAAATTATAAAAAGTCTAAACATTACGTGAAATGTGGGTCAAAATATTCTGTTAAATTATAGAAGGCTTTTACCATTAACCAGGTTTTTAATTTAATTTTAAACAATTTGGAGTAATCCTTTCAGTTCTAAGGGTAGATGATGAAAAAGCGCGAGAGTTATTGGTTGCTTATTTTGAGTTTATGTTAGATAATCAATATTCATTGCCAACGATAATGTTTTAATTCTCCATATTTAGCTCGTTTATTGTCCCTCTGCTGCGGCACGTGCCTTCCCTATGGATGAAACGGGCCATAAAACAACACGCGGGCCCAGTTCGGATTGGTGGTTGTTAACGACTGCTAATGCAGCCGGGACCAACGGCTTTAAATGTGTTCCGAAGCACGGAGCTCGAGGTGATATTTTGTTTTGTCTTTGATATCTGATGTCCTTTGCGAACTTCAGCAATCGCAGGTCGAACGCGTTAACCATTGCCATCGAGCTTCTCAGTTACCTACCTAATGTTTTATAAATAGGTTTTATGAGATATGATATGCTATGGTATGTAACGGGTATTTTTAAATTATGATGAGTTATTGCCACAGATACAATATTTAAATATTTACTTTGTTTTGCGCTTTTTTTACGGAACGCAATTACTGTTAAAGTCGTGTATAGGTACCTACTCAATATTTCAGTGTCGGCATCTTGATTTTCTTCGCTTTTCTGGGCTAAGATCAAACATGCAATGCCAAATGGTGTCGTCAGCTACTCAAACAAATAAGTTTCAAAAAACAAAAAAAAATTAACCAACTTTTATTTATATTTAATCACTTATTTTATTGTGTTGAACTTACAGCTACTTCAATGCTATTTATAAAATTGCATATACCTATATATTTGCAACTAAATATATATATATATATTTTTAATTAAAAATTATTTTGTCCCACTTTTTTTGTTAATATGTATCAACAGCTGAGATATAAGGTATAGTCAAGAATGAAATTGCTTTACCACCATAGAAGTGAATTTTGTTTGCATATAATAAAACAATAAGTTCTATTTTTGTTTAAAAGACCAAGTGACAGATACGTTGTCAATATTAACAATGAGCCTTAGCAAAATTTTATTGTACATAATGGAAAGTGATAAAGCAATTTCATAATCGACTATACTTACTTTCAATCAATTTGTAAGTTAACTATAGTTATTATGTCCATTAAATGTCCAACAACACACCCGATGTCGATTAATAATTAAACATAATACGTACACACACATGCCAGCACACCAAGCCACCACAAACTGACAAATTTCCTCAATACACTATGGACCAATGATATTATATAAAACGAGAAGCAGATACGTCATAAGCGCGCGCGTTGTGAAGACTTTTATATCCCAATTGTCTCATGTCGCAATCAGTTTGCGTCAAACAAGCCACAGAGAGTGCAATCATTAAAATTATAGTTATCTCTTTCATTTGTGTGCTATTTCGTATCTTTTGTTTTACTTATCAGTGAAACTTGTCAATGTGTGCAGTTTTGGATTGCTCGGAACAGATTTAAATCGCAAATTACTGTGAACGTAATATATCTATAGTTTATAATATCATTGCTATAAACTGTGTCTAAATAATTTGTTTGAAAATGTATTGAAGAATTTAACCGTTTTGGATAGGTTGATTGATATGTGCAGGCTATACTTTACTGTGTCGGGATGTTTAATATCAAAGATTAATAATGTGCTAAGTATTTCGTATATTAATCCCTATAATAATAAGGCGAACTCAATGACTATAATGGGCCAGTCAGTTTTAGTGTATCAGGCAGTGTTAATTTTGTTTCTTATTTGTGTTAAATGCTGCAGTGTGATTGCGGTTGATTGATGACGTACAGAATAAAAGGAAACTATTTGAAAATATCTATTTTTTTAATTTATAAATATATATATAATGTATAAATATACTCAATATTAATTGCCAACCGTGTTCACTATTTGTTTTTTTTTAATTTATTCTCAATACGCCTCGGTGGCAGAGTATCATCGTGCTCGGCCCGATACCAGAAGGTCCCGGGTTCAATTCCCAGGCTGGGCAGTGTTTCGGATTTTTGGAGGCATAGCTCGGCGCGACGTTGTGATCACTAACCCGCAATTTTGTGAAGCGTGATGATTTAGGCTATTGCCCATTAATTGTACTGATGAGTTGATTTCAATGATGGAGGCCGTTGCCCAGCTAGCAGCTGTGGGACAGTCATACGCTATTAACCGTTTTTTTATCATAACTTGCAAATAATATCTGCATTTTTTAACCCTTTGAACGCTGTTGACGGATATAACCGCAGACGTGGGTGGATATTTTGACGCCTCCGACGTATATTTCCGTCTTGAAATTTAACGGTTAATTAAACATTGCAACATACATGTTTGTTTTAATTATGTATGCACGTATACAGTATCTTTCATACATTTGCATTTTATTAGAAAAGATACAAAAATGAATGCGTTTTCACTGAGTAAAAATGTTTTTACTAGCCAAGTAAAAATAGCGTACTTTTCCAGCCACTGTGACGCCGGTGACGGTTTAATCCGTTGAATAATGATGTGAATGCATGCGTTTATTCTCTTATAATAAATAATCTTATGTTTATTCCCTCACGAGAATGTAAGTAGGTTAAGTTAATTTTGCTTATGTACTTAAATGATGATTAAATAATGGCAAATAAAAATGATAAGTATCAAGAATAATAGACTAAATCACAACCGTATTCATTTTACAATCACTATTTGTAATTCCGGGCTCTTGAAAGTTTTGAATTGTAAATTTCTTAGTCAGTTTCTTGCGCCCATTCTTCTCTACAGCTAAAAAATAGACGTCCTGAAGGGTAGTAGGTAAAAATGTTTGGACGATTCAAAAACACTTTTCTTAAGATTATTTGAATGATTTTTTTTGACTTTAACTTGATTTACCTACAAGTGTACACGCTGCTTCACATCGACCTTCTTAAATCTGTCAAAATTCCTCAATTTGATTTGAACTCGATATGTGGGACATCAAGTTTAAAATTGGTTCAGGAAATTTGACAGATCAGGGTAAGTCGGTGTAACGGTGACTGTACATTTACACTTGCAAAAATAAAATTGTACAAATTCGGTAATTTTTTTTTTAATTTTTCGATAAACAGTTTTGCACCTCCATATTAAAAAATAATTAAAACAAAAATAGAGATAATTTCCATCACCACACGCCGTTGACGGATTAATCCACCACTAGGGATGGGTATCAACCACTTAAAGGATAACCTTTTAAATTTGTTTCTTAAGTGTTTTCATTATGAGCACTGGTTAATTTTAATTGTCTATTTTTTTAATGAATGTAGTTAACATCCGTTATATATTTTTTTAATTTACTGCAAAGTTTACTTTGCATTTTTATGTCCTTACGTCTACCTTATCGATAAGTGTAGAACAACACTAGTCCTTGGATCTGTCCATCCCCTTAGAATAGTGTTCGGCGTACGTTGGTGTTATTCATTTTTGAAGGTTGGCGTTCAAAGGGTTAATGAAACTTTTATATGAATAACACTTATTGTTACACAATTGCAGGCAACAAGTCACTCCCAACAATATTAAATAAAACATGGCTTAGTTAACAAAACAACATTTATTTATAAAAATATTACACTATACATTCTCAAAAGAGAATCAAATCTTATATACAGGCCAGTTACTACAATAAATAACGTCTAAAGGCACTGTACGACAGTTACCTACAACATACACTCGAAAAACATGTTTGTACTCTCACAGTTACGTCACATCACTTAACGAGCTATTATAATTTTATTTAATAAAACATTCGCGCTTCAGTATTGTGCGTAGAAACTAGAATTTGAATATAAGCTCATATTGTTTAATCTCTCGAAT
Source organism: Eudonia lacustrata (assembly GCA_947562085.1). Lineage (NCBI taxonomy): Eukaryota > Metazoa > Arthropoda > Insecta > Lepidoptera > Crambidae > Eudonia > Eudonia lacustrata. The sequence goes on along the minus strand of OX387329.1, from coordinate 14,509,886 downwards.
CTCAACAACTTAGGTGTGATCTTTTAAAGATGAAAAACATAAAGTTTTGTATTTTGGTTAACCGTTTTTATAATGAAAAGCAGTGTCATAAATATTATTTGGATACTTCAAATGGTTTACGAGATTTTGAATTCACTAACTATGCACGCGATGTCATTGCGTGAAACGGGACGTCATACTACATCGATCGTTCATCCGCTGAAACCGTAAATGAGTGATTTACGGTTTCCGAGATATTTACGTAAAAATGACCGATATGTACGACGTACAGACTAGAGGGTGTAATTTATCAAACTTTGTCTACTTTCAACTCCACTGTGTCAAATTTTCAATAATATAACTTGCCTAGAAAGAAATAACTTTTGAAAAAAAAAGAAACAAATTTCTTAATACAATAAATATAAGCGCTATATTTCTTAAACAGTCGCAGTTAAACAGGAGCTTTTAAAAAATCTAAATATCTCAAAAGGTGTCTACATATTAGATGAGACTGGTAATATGTATATTGTTTTCTAAAGTTTACGCGAACACTACACATTGAAATGAAACAACTTTTACGGATCTACTCGCGTTTATTTTACACATTACTTATTTAATGTTTATCCTGACGTTTCGAACCCTTTGCAGGTTCCGTGGTCACAGGGAGACTGAGGTGTTGGTCATCTCATAATTAGTTGGTAGCTTGTATACCCTCATTTAAATTTAATCAGGTGCGTTCCGTTTTACGCAGAAAGAGCTTACAGTATCTTTTGGTCTGGCAGTATGGTGTCGGGGCTGGAATTTAATATTTTGTATGATGGGATCCCAGGCTGGTGGTAGATTCCAACCATCTTCTCTATTAAAATTAGGATGTTTTTTAATTTCAATAGCCTCGCGTATCATCCTAGGGATGAATCGTTGTTCTTTAACGAGTATTTGTGGTTTATCAAATCTGATGTAATGGTTGGGCCCCTCTAGGGAATGTTCGCATACTGCAGACTTATTTTCGCGCCTATGCTTGACGTCGGCTATATGTTCTTTAACACGGGTACCTATACTTCTCTTTGTTTGCCCGATGTAAGAGAGCCCACAGTCGCAGTCCAGTTTGTACACGCCTGCATCTTGATGGGGTATGTTGCACTTGACAGGTCGTAAAAATTGGTTGATCTTCTTCGGCGGCTTAAGTAAGTTTAAGTAAGTGTTGATTGAAGCTCGCTTTAAGATATGTCCAATCTTGTCAGTGACACCTTTCATATATGGAAGTACAGCAGTGTGTATCGTAAAGTAACCCATACAGATAGGTATCTCAATGGTGATTCTCACCACCATCCTAGACAGTTGGCTACTGTAGGGAAATCTTTGTTTCAGAGAGCACGCGGTATCTGTGACACCCAACACCTGGCTGCTGAGCTTCAGCATGTCAAGCACGTACTACAGGATAATAAACTGAAAGTACCACGGCTTTGTCACAGAAAACGCAATAAACCAACCACAGTCGAGCGCCAACCTGCTGTACTTCGATATATGAAAGGTGTCACTGACAAGATTGGACATATCTTAAAGCGAGCTTCAATCAACACTTACTTAAACTTACTTAAGCCGCCGAAGAAGATCAACCAATTTTTACGACCTGTCAAGTGCAACATACCCCTTCAAGATGCAGGCGTGTACAAACTGGACTGCGACTGTGGGCTCTCTTACATCGGGCAAACAAAGAGAAGTATAGGTACCCGTGTTAAAGAACATATAGCCGACGTCAAGCATAGGCGCGAAAATAAGTCTGCAGTATGCGAACATTCCCTAGAGGGGCCCAACCATTACATCAGATTTGATAAACCACAAATACTCGTTAAAGAACAACGATTCATCCCTAGGATGATACGCGAGGCTATTGAAATTAAAAAACATCCTAATTTTAATAGAGAAGATGGTTGGAATCTACCACCAGCCTGGGATCCCATCATACAAAATATTAAATCCCAGCCCCGACACCATACTGCCAGACCAAAAGATACTGTAAGCTCTTTCTGCGTAAAACGGAACGCACCTGATTAAATTTAAATGAGGGTATACAAGCTACCAACTAATTATGAGATGACCAACACCTCAGTCTCCCTGTGACCACGGAACCTGCAAAGGGTTCGAAACGTCAGGATAAACATTAAATAAGTAATGTGTAAAATAAACGCGAGTAGATCCGTAAAAGTTGTTTCATTTCAATGGTAATATGTATTTTTTATTTTAAGCAACAAAAAACACATGTTTCTTGTAGCATTAAAAGACCTATATGTCCTGTCACCTGGAACAGGTATTCCTACGGTAAAATATAATTATTATGGACACAAACTATGGAACAAGGAGCCACTTCATATATCACTTAGCGGAATTCTTCAAATAGGTAGTAAAGATTTCTATTGAAGTTTTTTAGATGCAAAATTAGTCAGTCTTATGCATATACAGAAATTGTAATACATATTAATTTAAAAGGAGGTCTCCTTATCCCAAAGCTATTTGAAGACCTTTGTGCTAATAAAAGGGAGTGCAAGTAACATGGCACTCAAAACGACATTCAATTTCTCAATGAACATGATAAATTTAATGAAAATCTATATTAAAAATGACTTGAGCTTTCAAACAAATATATATATATATATATATATAGTTAGTAAGCGTATAATTAATTCCTCGAATCTATTGATACAGACCCGGGATAAATATCATTTGACACTTTAAATATATGATATAAAACTCTTGATTGCGATAAAGTTAAAGCACACTCGTTCTATTTTAAAAACCCTAGACTTAAAATATACATACTTCAATATTTTGACATAATATGTAATAGTAGATAGGTAATCACAATTGTTTATAGTTACTTGTTATTGCTGTATTGAGCAGTCAACAGCGCGAATGTGTTACGAGAGGTATAATGCGTCTCCGTCAAAGTGATCGGTCGTCAGTTGGTGTGAGTACCGTCTTTCCACCTCTTCTTTGATCGTTCGAACGCTTCCTTTATGCAAGCCCTGAAAAAAGAAGTCAATCGTTGTACCACATGTAATGGTTGTGTAATTTTGAGCCCGGGTAAATAATTACTGTGATATCGATTACGAGCGCTCGTTCCTACACGTATTCGAAGCCACCCCGGTGTCACTTAAATACAGTAAATTATTTAATGGTAAGTAGCACACGCCTATTACACATCAGACTACCACAAACTGACAAAGGACAATGGGCAAAAATGTATAGAAGCTGGTACACCCCTTCAATAGCGAAGACATATAATATGTCGTTGGATAGGTATTTTTAACTGGAACAACATTTACTATGACAGATTTGTTGAAATGTTTGTCCGTTCAGTTATAGGTGTTAAGAATAAGGTAAAAAGGGATATCTGTTAACCTTTTTACCGCCAACAACTTCTATAGAAGTTTGAGATTTTCGTGCCGTCCACGCCAGCACTTCTATAGAAGTTCTTCTTTGTACCTACTTTATTAAAATACATTTATACGTTGGCGTACAGCGGGACATCGCGTGCAGGATAGTTGGGCGGTGAAAAGGTTAATATTGTAATATCTTAGTGTCTACGGGAAAATAACATTAATATCGTTGTATATTATGTATTTCGTAATTATCAATTGAAATATAAAGTAAACACCACGTAAATACATAAGTACTTTGTGTCAGAATACAAAGAAAACTTGGTTGTTTGTGTTTAACACAACAAATGTTATACAAATATAAAAACAATATAGTGTTATCTAAAATATATTATCTATTATTGTGTTATCTTAGGTCTCAATAAGGTAGGTATAAACCGTTATGGAGATGTTCCCCGCAGTATGATTTAGCCAGTTTTTTTTAAATTTTTCTCCGTACTATCATATGTGCCCCGCCCATGCCATTTGTTTATCCTAGTCAAACTCGTTTTTATATTTGTTTAACAATTAAACACAAACAACCAAGTTATTTTTGTATTCCGACACAAAGTACTTGTGTTTATTTTTTTTTTATTTTATTTTTTTACGTGGTGTTTACTTTGTATTATAATTAATAATTACGAAATACATAATATACCTACAACGACGTTGATGTTATTTTCCCGTAGACACTAAGATATTACAATATTAATAGGTACCTATAACTCAGAACGGACAAACATTTCAACAAAGCTGTCACAGTAAATGTTGTTCCAGTTAAAATAACCTATCCAACAACATATCTGACTTTGCTATTGGAGGGGTGTACCAATCTGCCCATTGTCCTTTCTTCAATAGACTATGAAATTTATGTCTATGGCATATACAGGATTACAGGAAAACTCGACTTAGATCCGTTAAGGGCGTGTAGGTCCCATCGTATCTGGCCGATTTAACTATGAAACACCCTACCCTAAACGTTTTCAAGATAATCCAATTTATTTATTTTTTTATAAAAATTGCCGATTTTTCGACTATTAGATAAGATATTTGGCAATATGTGGATCTTATTATCATTATTATTACACTGGTGCACAGGGTGCACTTTGCTTGCACAACTTACGCTTCATATCAATGTCATGTTGACAAATAAATTAAGAATACAAATACAATAGTTACATTTACTTAGACAACTAGCTATGCATTTTGTTGCGGTGTTGCCTAGAGATAGAATGTTAGAACTGCTAAAATTAGTAGGCATATCTGTAAAACAGGTGCCATAAATATATTTTTAGATATCCTCTAAAGAAAAATAAACTTTCTAATTTTTTATTAACTTTTTTTACTTTTAATCATCTAAAACAACCTATTTAGTTAACTTACGTACAATTTAGGTTGAGGTCATAAAGCAATTTGACAGTTTTGGAAACCTGATGTGCAAACGTCTGTAATTAAATCTAAAAAAGATAAAGTACAGTCGGCGGCAGATCAACCTACCCAAATCTGTCAAATTTCTCCAATGAATATTGATCCTTATAACCAAACAATAAAGTTCAAAATTCATTGTAGAAATTTGACAGTTTTGGGTAAGTTGATCTGCCGCCGTTGATATTTTTTTAGTGATATCATTTTTAATTTCAATCTCTTGATGTCTTAAGCATACATCGGAGTCGTGGAAGACCACAGGTTATGTGGGACTCTTCTACCCCTCTGCCCCCGCCCAGCCCAAAAATATATCCGAGCATTAGACAAAAATCAACCTTATATCAATGACAATCGGATAGACTTTCGATTACAGTGTGAGAACCACCGAATGTGGTTCTTAAGTCATTGTAATAAGGTTGTTTATTGTCAATGTTCAGATATTTTCGGGATAACGCGTGGCCGCCCGTGGAGCTGCAAGCCGACAAGCGGCCTATCAAAGCAATGGCGGGGTGACTGCTTTCAAGCGATACTATGCGTTATCTCATACAGATAAAGCCTAAAATGGTTTGACAGTAAAACTGCCGGCAGCTGCGCTGGCGAACGTTGCGTCTTCAGTGTGAACTGACCCTTAGACGATTCGAAAATCTGTGTACCTGAGTTTATAGTCAGCGTCGAAATGATATGGGCGTTCATGTCTACCAAAATATCAGAACATTGACAATAAACATCCTTATTACAATGCCTTAAGAACCCCTTCCGTTAGTTGCTCCAAATCTTGCTAACAATACTAAACGTTGCTAAAGTTAAGTCGTTTTCATAATTTTTGTTTAATTTTAAATGATATTGTAGAAAAAACTATAGTGTGACATGAATTTATGGAGTAATTGTAAACACGTTCCCTTTGATACTAAATATATATTTTGTTTATTTAATACGATAGTATTTTCAATCATATCAACTTATCCGTGTCTGCATTTTTAGCATTTTTTGGTCGGCGCACCCTTAATGTATAACAAAAACGACTTTGACACCGGCTAATTGTGCTAAACGCAAGAAGCCATCAACCAAAGGAGAAAAAAAAACGTTGTTACCTGAAAAGGGACTGGTGCAGTATGTAGGCGGAGACGTGGCCGGCGTCGACGTAGCGCACCTCGGCGCCGGGCCAGATCTCCTCCAGCCGGCCCACGTCTTCACGCGGCACGTACGCGTCGTGCTCCGCGCACACCGCTAAGGAAGGCCGATACTACAATAAATTCCTTGTGCCTTCCAAATAAAGAAAGAATAAGTTCCGAATAGTTAGTCCGTGTTTTGTTCCTGTCATGTAAACGTCATTTCAAATTAGAATGAAAGAAACAAAACACGGAATAACTATTCGGAGCTTCTTTGTTTATTTGTAAGACATCGTTTGTTTTAACCGACTTTAAAAAAGAAAGGAGGTTATTAATTAGGATGTATACAGGGTGTTAAAAACCCTTAACGAAGCCGAGAGCCACGTATTCTTCCCATATATACAATGTTCTTTTTGTACTGGGCCATACATGGGAACCGTCTTATTCTGGAGATGTTGAATGTCAAAGTCACTTTTTTTCTGAAAAGTTTTATGCAATTTCAGTAATAAAAAGTGATAACTAAACTTTCTTCCATGCTATTGTCATATTGGACTTACCAATGATCAAAGAAGTGTCGAACGGCACGGAGAAGTTGCTTAGGTGAGTGCACTCGTCCATAACTCCGCGCATGAACTGCAACGCTTCGCGGTCCCGCCAGTGTATTTTGTTGATGTCGATCTTCTTGCCGCTCGACCGCAAGAACGGCAGGTTCACCCAAAAGTCGGACGTCAGATCCGACATATTCCACTTGCTTGCACTCTTTGTCGTTTTCGGTAACTCTACTTTCTCTGTGGTCAACTCTTCCGTTTTTGGCGCCTCTACTTTCTCTACGGTCAAAAGTTCCGTTTTTGGCAGTTCCATTTTTAAATTTCTATCAATGTGTTTTGGTGTGACCACCTCTGGTGGCGATTCGCTTATTGTTTTCGCTTCAGCATCGTTTTTAATAATTACGTCTGACACATTGCAGATTTCGTTCTGTATAAGTGCTGAAACGATAGAATAAGTAAGACAAAGGTTATTATTTTAAATATGAAAAAAAAACTTTCGGTTTATACATAAACTCACTTATTTCAGCAGATGGCACCATTCTATATGAGACTAGACATACTTGATCTGTATTACAGTTTTCGGGCCTAACGAACTTTTGAAACCAATTCGACTTACCGACTTTAAATTTTAATAGCAACTCCTTAATACGATCTTCAGTCAATTTGTTTATATCTTCAATATCTTGAGAGTCCAGTTGAAATTTCTCGTTGGACATCAGTTTATCGTATAGAACTTTATTAATTTTCTCTTCGTCAAGCAGTTTCTTTAGCTCTTCGTTTAACTGAGCAAGCTGTATACTATACTCTTCTTTGGCGACTGGTTTAGGAGGTTTCTCGTTAATGACTATATTTTTAGTTATATCTATGACGTTCGGATCTTTGGCACAATTCTCTCTGTATGTGACATCGACATTTTTACTTGGGGCCGTGTTGGCCACTGTTTCCGGTTCGTTTGTCTTCACTATGGTCTGCGTGTAGGTGCGAGCGAACTTTTTGCCCGCCAAAAAAGCTTCGTCAACGATAGTAACCATCTTGGAAAGTTTTTCTCTGTAAACACCGTCCGAGAGGTATTGGTCTTCTAAAAGGTCCCAGTTGATAGATTGCGACATAACACCCTACAATATTACGTGTTTTTAAAAAAAGAAAGGGGGAAAAGGAGGGTGGAAATAAACTACCAATCTAATAAGCCAAAGAACAATGGCAAAAAATTGTCTGACTTTTTGAAAGCGTCCATTAATGTTATTTACACCAAACGAATTCAATTCAAGCATCTACCGTATTTGTATTAAGTTAAAATAACCAATTACTGTGATGTATCGATACTATAAGTATCGAATCAAGTTGTAGTGAAGTCTTGCCCTATCTACCTATCACTTTGACAAATAACAAACGGACAGATTGCTCCGCACTCTTTCTCAGTTGGTGGTTTTATGTGTTTTTTTTCGGTTTTGTTAATATTATTCTTTACCGCTATGCGACACATAATATAAACCATTTTAATTTTTACGACAAGTCTACAATTGCATGCCGTGGCATCTTAAAATTGAGACAGCACTTAGACTTTCCGTATATACAAGTTTCTTTATGACTTAGACTTTAGACTAAGTTACTTTTGACACTGAACTGAAACTGACAAATCGTAACAGTGTCTTGTTGGATGTCATAATAAAGAAAAAAACTAACCTAGCCTAACCAAAAAATCTTTTTTTTCCGGCTTTCTCAGATGAAAATAACTTTACATACAGAATCTACAAGTAACGCTGAATCTTAAGGCGACGCACCGCTAAACAATAAACCTCATACGGAGCGTTTGCGCCCCGTACCAAAAGAAAAACTGTTTTGTTTCCTTCAAATTAAAACTACAAGTTATTAAAAAAAAATGATCTACAATATTGAAGTGTGTATTAAGACTAATCTACTAAGAAAATTTAGATGCCCAAATCGGTCTGGTTAGCCTGTAAAATGCAAATCTATGTTTTAAAAGAAGTTACTTTGATATTTTTTTCTCTGTTATAAAAGTTGACAAATCGTGTTTCTGCAACTAGCAAAATGAAGTCAATTAAATGAAAAATCATGTCATCAAATATCATTTTCATATGTTTTGTGATTGTTGAGAAAAATCAAGATCCCCGCCACGTAAATTTTCAATGCGTCGCCTTAAGACATATTTTTGTTTATGTGCGCTCATATTTTATATCAGACAATATTTAGTATGGATATTTGCCATTGTTCTTTAATAAAGCTTACTGCCCTTTACTACAAAACAGTGTTTAAAGTTAACCTTTTCACCGCCCAACTATCCTGCACACTATGTCCCGCTGTACGCCAACGTATAAATGTATTTTAATAAAGAAGGTACAAAGAAGAACTTCTATAGAAGTGCTGGCGTGGACGGCACGAAAATCTCGAACTTCTATAGAAGTTGTTGGCGGTAAAAAGGTTAAACAATGGCTGAATACGTGTTTAAAATATTGTGTCTCTGTCTAATAAGATTAGCTAAAACGTGACAGCATCTGTTTTGAGCACTGTCTGACTTTAGACATCGTTTTGTAGTAAAGCAGTCTATGCTTAAGATAATACAGTTAGTTATCATATTAAAAAAGCGTAAATACAATTGGTTTTTTTTTATTATTTGTAAAAAAAATATATGTACTTAATAAATTTTAAACACAACACATACAATTTTAACTGTATATTTCAACTGTATTAATGTGATTTAAAGTTCACTATGGATTTGGAAGGTTTCAAATCGCATAAAATCTAATGAACAAGCATTTTTTTTCAAAGTTTTCTACAATTACTATTTAGATCTCTGTATTTTCCTTAAGCATTAAAAAATCATTAAATATGGCTAATTCATTGATTTGATTTATTTATTTAAAGTGACAAATAGGAATGCTCTTAATAGTAGCTCTTATGTTTTAGACATAGAGTTCATATTTCAATGTAACTACTGTTGGGAGTTGTTACCTGCAAGAAAACCGCGGAGGCTGTGGACCAGGAGAGGCACGGCACTAGGACCAAGGGTTTGGGCCAATTCGTGGCTGCCAACGACGCCATCTAAAATAAAAATATTATTTAAAACATTTTTGTTTGTAACGTGTATCAGATAGATGTGGTCATTATGAAAGGACCCAAAGTGTATCCGATCTAGACCATGTATGCAGAGATACTTTATTAATTTGTTATGCAAATTTCGAGTCCGCACTAGGTCGAGTCGAAAAGTCCGCACGAGGACTTAGTGAAGCCCCACATCTTTACTGAGATAGTCGAGGGGTTGGGGAGTATTTCATTTCTCACTTCTCATTTCTGTTATCATTAATTATCATCATTCATTATACAGGAAGGAAATATTGTTTATTTATGTATTACTTGTAAAGAAAAAATACTTTGACACTGGTTAAATCTTTTCACCGCCCAACTATCGTGCACGCGATGTCCCGCTGTGCGCCAATGTATAAATGTATTTTAATAAAGTAGGTACAAAGAAGAACTTCTATAGAAGTGTTGGCGTGGATGGCACGAAAATCTCGAACTTCTATAGAAGTTGTTGGCGGTGAAAAGGTTAAATGTGCTAATCGCACGAAGCCATCAACTAAAGACAAAAAAAAACATGCAGACTCACATGCCCGCCCATAGAGAGCCCGGTGACGCCGAGGGGTCCGAGGCCGTGCTTCTCGCACCAGTGGAACAGCACCAGCGACTCCAGTATCAGGCACCCGCCCATCACGAATATGTCCGACACGTTGTGGAGGGACGAGCGGCTGCGACAATCACACATTCACAATAGCAACTGTTGGTAACATCATCAACTCATTTTTATTTCCAATGGAAACTGGGGCACGAGCCTTCCCTATGAATGAATAGGGAGAGCAGGCCATAAATAAACCACGACGCGGGCCCAGTGCGGATTGGTGGTTGTTAATGACTGCTAATGCAGCCGGGATCGACGGCTTTACGTGCCTTCCCTCCTCAACCTCAACACTCGCAGACCAGGCGCGTTAACCACTACGCCATCGAGCTCCTGTTGGTAACACCATCCACAAATCAACTAATTTTAATATTAATATCTTTAATTGTTAGAAAACATACTACTTAATCTCTCATCTGCGGCGAGCATTGATCAGTGCTTTAAACAATTCAAATTATATTGTCTGTATTCATAGCAGACGACAGGTAAGATGGTAACAATATTGACTTTTACATCATGTTTCGATGTAAGCATGCAAATACAATACGACAATGTTACAATCGACATTATTCTATGGTCGTGCTTGCCATATTTTACTTCTTATCTGCACTTTAGTAATAACATCAAAAGTTTGGAAATTGTTATTGCTTTTATATATAATAAAGCTACCAGCAGTCACATACACATTCACATGGTCCTTCGAGCCTTAGGGACAGCCTAAAAATACTGTTTCACTGCTGGGCAATTTCCTCTATTATACATAGAAGCCAAGTCATCTGATGGGTATCCGTATTGTCACCACGCTTTCCAAATACAGGTTGGCGATCACAAAACCCGGGCTATGCGTCGAAAAATCCGAAACACACTTTGACCAACCTAGGAATTGGACTTAGAAAGTCCGGATATCGGGCCGAGCGATTTAGAATTCTGCCACTGAGGCATTGACATGGACTATTATTTGGTTGACTTTCAAAAATAGTAGAATTAAGGCTCAAATGTTAATAATTAACCTGCTAAGAAAACCTATGTGCTTACATCTGATCAGTGGGCTTTCGGAGGCCATAGAAGGGGTTCTCTAGTATAATGCCGCCAATACCTGCCTCCTTTAGCAAGGGTTTCACCATCAGGTTCCGCCGTCGCCAGAAAAACTGAAAGCGTTATGTCATATTAAATATAGTATAATAATAATAGTAATCAATAACGGTGATAATTTCTCCTCACAGTTACAAATACAATGCAATAGGTATAATGAAAAAAATCAAATAAATAAATATAATGTATGTATGTATTATATACCACTTTTAAAATATCGCGTTCCAAAGTTAATAAATAATTTAAACGGGAATTAACGCAAACTAATTAGTAAAAGGTTCGACCAAGTGACAATCGGCCGTGGTCACGGACTGACTGACCCGACGTCGGGTATAAAGAAGGTATAAAACCTTTTACTATTCCAAATCCATGTATATCAATACTACTATATAAATCTGTAGGCTCTGTCTGTACATGCAATTTTTCTGACAAATTTTGGGATAAATATTCGTTTTTTAACAAACTGACACCAATTATTATCAGTTTGAATTAGCAATTATTAATGTGATTTTATGTAACTATTTTGAAATAATGTTTTATGCTGTATTCTTTTTGATCTCGATATGTTTTATGCATGCTGTCTGCACATACTTTGGAAGCGCAGTCTACCAATGTTTGCACTAGCTAAAAATTACTTTGTAAACGCTGTAATTCCGTTTTGGGTAGCTAATAAAATAAATAAATAAATAAATTCTACGATTTTTGAAATTTTTGTCTGTCAGTCTGCCTGTCTGTTTGTCTGTATGTCCTCTTATAACTTGATGAAAATTTGTATGTAGTAAGAAAATGCGATTGTGCAAATGATTATTTTGGTTAGCATGTATTGATCCATTATATCCGCACATCAAAGCGGGCGGGTGACGGCTAGTAAATATATATATAAATTCGAGTGGATTGCATCAAAAAACCGGTTAAAGTAATTGTTAAAGATAACTTTAACATTGACGATCCTCATTAACAGAGGCATCTAGTACAATGCGTTGCACCATACAATACTCTGCTAACGTTAAAGTTAAAAGGGTTACTAGCCAAATGGGATACATTTGCCTAAAGCAAGGATATAATAGAATTGAATAGAATAATATTTGGTGTGAAATGCAGGTTAGGTCATAGGTGTTAAACTTATTACTTAGTTTCACTACACTTCCACCTTCGTCAAGGTTTACAAATATCTAATAGATAGTTGTACAAAACTATTTGAGTAAACAAATTCAAAATTGATAAAATATAAATTGCACATGTCCAAATACAAAACTAATAATAATAAATAAACACATTTACAACTATTTCAAGGTTTTGTCATTCAGAAACTCGGCAACCGAGTTAAATGATTTACCGATGAGCAAAAATGATAAACGTTTCTTAAAAGTTTTTACTGACAGAGTTTTCAAACCGTTTGGAATTCTATATACCAAAAAATTCGGTACCAAAAATTTAATAGTTCGGTTTTGCATAATATTGCGCATATTCTATTTTCAAGTCTGTGATTTCTTTTAGTGTTTTTCTAGGCAAAAGTAACAAACCAATGTTTATTCAGAAACATACAATGTTACTAATCATAAACATACAGGCACGGTAAGGTTAGTATATTCATTTGTTTGAAGATTGGCTTACAACTATCAGTTGATTTAAGCCTTTTCATGGCTCTGATACAAAAATAGACTCCATATGGTGAGCTCATCCACTCATCAAAATGACATCGCACTACCAATACAATACTGGTGCAAGTCAAAACATACTGACATTGGAAATTTTGTCGTATTGAAGAACAGTACAGTTCAATTTCAAATATCAGTATATTTTGACTTGCACCAGTATTGTATTGGTAGTGCGACATGTCAATTAAAATATTTAATAAAATACCTACTACAATTAAAAATAATTTTGGAAAGAAAGAGAATTTTATGTAATGTTAAACAATATTTAGCAGAGAATTGTTTTTATAGTTTATAAGAGTTTGAAGAGTTAAGTTAGTTAAGTATATTAAATATTTTATAAAATACAGTTAAAAAATTAAACGGGTGGGCGTTTATTTTTTTTACTTCCAACCTTTTTACGACCAAGCCAGGAATCGAACCTGGGTCTTCCGCAATCCGGGCGGCTGCACTGACCGCTATGCTACCGGGAAGGCTGACGTAAGCGCTGAATTTTGTCACTGCTTCTTAATTTTTGAGTGCTAATAGCGGCACAGTGCGCCATCCATCCAACGGCCATAAGTATATTATGTATTATGAATAAGTTAAAAAGCATCTCAATTATTTGTTTAAACTTAAATTTAGTTTAAATTCACTGTATTAATATTTTTATTGTTGCAATTCCCTTGCAGAGCCATGTTTGGGACTACTGTATTTGTAAGATCTTTGTATAGTCGACCATGAAATTGCTTTATCACTTTTGACAAAAACTTCCATTCAATAAAATTTTGCTAATTATTGTCAATAATGACAACGTATTTGTCACTTGGTCTTTTAAACAAAAATAGAACTTGTTGTTTTAATTATATGCAAACAAAATTCACTTCTAAGGTGGTAAAGCAATTCCATTGTCGACTACACAACGTGATGCAATAAATATCTATGACTATGACTATGACTATACATCACTTCTGGGTAAAAAAAAAATATAATTAGACAACATCACATACTTTGTTCTGATCCCAAGGTAAGTAGCTAAAGCATACGTTTTATGGAAATCAGAAACAACGACGGTACCACAACCACCCAGACCCGACACAATATCGGAAAGTTCGTTTTCGACATTGACCCGGCCGGGAATCGAACCCGGGAGTTCAGAGTTAGTGCCGCCCAAAGTCCGGCGTGCATGCCACTCGGCTATGGAAGTCGTTAAATAGTAGTTTTATTTGTCGAGTTACCCCAGAAGATGAATCCATATCGTATTACAGACTACGTTACCACGGTAAGCCGTTGTAACAGTTTCCGTGTTGGTTACTTTAGCGAGTCCACTTAGGCTGGTTTTAGAGTCGCACTGACCGCACGCTGACCGTCGGCGCTGACAGCCGAAATGTATGAACATCTAGCGCATGTCAGCCCTGAGCCATCAGCGTGACTCAGTAACGTTTCCTTTAATTACATACATATTGATCTGTCAGCGCCAACGATCAGCGTGACTGTAAAACCAGCCTTAGAGCAAAAATGAAACTGTTTTACACACTACTCCACATATTCTCAGTATGGGGCTTCAGTTGGTTTGGTAATCAATTGACAATCCAAGAAATATGGTTACTGCGACAGGTTAAATAATTTCTTCCCGGCACTTCAGCGTTACATTCGGTATTTATGTGTTTTGCCGAAAGTGTACAGCTTTGGTTTTATTCGGATTAAGTATTACTTAAATTATTCTTTTCTAACCATAAATTAAGATTTGTCATTGCATTACTTATTTCATTTTCGTATTTCAATATATTATTACATTTAATTACCGTTGTACTGTCATCTGCAAATAATATTATAGGGTAGTCAATTGATTTTGGAAGGTCATTTATATATACAATGAACAGCAAGAGCCCAAGAATGCTTCTTTGAGGAACACCCGACTGCGTCTTTACATGACGATAGGTACTCTTTTTTAGATTTAGTTTTCCTTTATAATTTTGTATAGCTGTATACTATTTTTTGTTATAAGATACCTTTTTAAAGTAGCTCATGAGCCGTATCTCTAATGCCATATGCATGAACTTAGTTAGACAGTAGTATTTTATGTGTGACGTTGAACGTGATCCAATGCGCTAGTCATATCCATAAAGATAGGAAGGGAATAGTTTTTTTATGTGGCCAATGTTCGTTAAATGTAAGATTTTTAAAAGCTACGAAGTAATAATTTTGGTTTTATATAAAAATTACCGACATTTGACTGTCACTTTGACATCAACATTAGCTTTAACCAGCCAAAATTGAGCAGTTATGATTTACGTTAAAATATGACGTCTATCGTCGTTATTTCAACGATTGTTACACGGTGCAACAAAGTTTTTGCAAAACTATTGATCTGACGATAACGTTGGATGGTGCAATCCACTCTTAATGTAGTTTTAACGTAATAATATACAACCTGAATAATGTGTTAGGATTCTGTTACTAAATTGATTTCAGCCATTCGGCTCATGTGGGCCTGTCCCCGCAGTGGGACGTTTAATGGCTGACGATCGTGATAAACAAATAGTCGTAACACATTGATAATTAAATCGATATTTCCTACTTAACAGATAATCGATATTCGTTTATAGGTAAAAAAAATACTAGAAAGAGGAGCTCGACAGCGCAGTTGTTAAAGCGCCCGCTCAGCGATTGCGAAGACTAAGCAACTTTCGCAAAGGCCGGTCATCGGATAAGTGTCGAAAAAAAATATCATTTCGAGCTCCTTCGTGCTGCGGAAGGCACGTAAAGCCGTTAGTCCACGCTGCATTAGCAGTCGTTAATAACCACCAATATGCACTGGGCCCGCGCGGTGGTTCATGGTCTGTTCTCCCAATTCATCCATAGGGAAAGCTCATGCCCCAGCGGTGAGCCACGAGTAATATAAAATAGGCGCGGATGGTTGTCAACAGGAATTTGTGAGGAGAGGAGCCTACCCACTAAAACCACTGTACATCCCCATCACATGCCGTGGGTGACTGGGATCACCGGTTTGGCAGTCACCAGTGTTCACCTTAGTTGCACCCTAGCAAAGTACCTATTAATATAGAGCTATTAATATAAGCTACATGATAGATAACAAAATAGATATCATGTGACATATCTCCATTACATAAAAGCAACACTATACACGCACCTCACAGTTGTCTATAAATAGCTAGCCGATGACGCAAGGGCACTTCGATTTTTTTTATTTTTTTTTGACAATATGTTAATATTTCTAATGGAAATATAAATATTCTGTGGCATTGTATAATCAATTAGTTTAAATTTTAAGCCCATTAATTTTATTTTTATTTAATTTTTGGTGTCACAGTGCCTATATTGTAAGTTACAAGGTATTTTTTTTTACTAAAATAATCAACCGGCCTCCGGAAGCACAAGTGGGAATCGAACCCACGACCTTTGGATAACCGGTCCAATGCTCTGACCGCTGAGCTACCGGGGCCCCATGAGAGAAATTCTAATTTTAGTGTAAGTTACATAATATTTCCACGCGCCGACACTGACGATGGCAGACTATGTCGCCCTTTGTAGTATTATGACACCCTAATATAGTAATATATAACACCATATCCTTGGAAACTAACGTATTATTATTATTATCAAACGCCACCACTTTGCGTACCTTCCGAAGCATGGAGAAACTGGAGATGATAAATTTTTGGTTACCCATCCGATGTCCAGCCTTTGGGAGAGTTGCTTAGCTTTAGTAATCGCAGACCGGGCGCGTTAACCACTGCCACAAAATTATTTTGTGCCACTGCTCCATCGAGCTCCTACCTCCTCTCCAGGGATTTAATCATTTAGGTTCTTTTAAAACTAATCTATATCTATATTAATATTATAAAGCTGAAGAGTTTGTTTGTTTGAACGCGCTAATCTCAGGAACTACTGGTTCGAATTGAAAAATTCTTTTTGTGTTGGATAGTCCATTTATCGAGGAAGGCTTTAGGCTATATAACATCGCGCTGCGACCAATAGGAGCGAAGAATCAGTGAAAAATGTTGCAAAAACGGGAACAAGAGCCTAAAAAATTAAAAATGCTGCCGAAAGTCACTATTCCACGCGGACGAAGTCGCGAGCACAGCTAGTGTGTTATATTTAGATAGGACATATTCTTATGATGGATATAAATCTCTTCTTTCTTGGATATGATCCAGAAAGCAACAATGTATTGAGGCCAAATTTTTTGTTTATGCCCTGTTGATTTCGATGTTTCATTGGAGTATTCAATACATTGACGTTCTAAGAAACTATGTAGTGAGTAGTGACTATTTTGATTTACCTATATTAATAAAATATCAATTGCCACATGTATGTGAGAGCATTACTTGAGAACGGCTCAACCGATTTGGCTGATTTATTTTTTGTTGTGTTCGTAACAATAAATTGTTAGGACAAGGTTTGTATAAAAAAATTTAAAAAAAGTTTATGACGGAATACGTGTTCACTCGAGAGCGGGCTTGAATTAAATTAAAATAAGTGTTTATGGCATTAAAAAATTTGTAAAACATGATATTTTACAAATTAGTTTAATTTAATTTAGTTGTATATGTGTTAAAATTTTGATTTGTCTGATATTATAGCATTTAATAAAATTAACAATAATAAGGCAAAACTGCATACTGAGAACTTAAGACAAGAGAGAAGGTAAATTGAAACTGCAATACATAAGTAATATGATCCAATATGAGTTTTGCATTCTGACATACAAATAAATTTATTTATTATCTCCAAATCTTTTGCAGCAGGTTAACCTCACTGTTCCTTACCATGTCCCTCGACTCAAATTAAGTACCCCTTAGTAGAACGAATTTGGGGAAGTTCGCTCCGCTACACCGGTGTATGCGGCGGACTTGGAACGAATTAAATACTCAAGACATTGATATATTTAATGATACTGAATCTTATACAAGTAAGTGTGTGGCAATGTAAACTACCCACTTAAAGAAGTCCCTTTTTCCCTTTCTTCTTAGATAGATTAGTTCTGGTTAATTTTTAAATTGTTAATTAATTTACCATTTATTAGTTCAGGTTTAGTTAGAGAATATTTATTGTCTTAAGAAATTACAATTTCACTTAAAAGACAAGCTTAAAGTGAGCAGTGTAGTGAGCTGCTTTTTACAAATTATGTTAACATAATATAGAGTACAATATTTAATATATATTTTTTTTTTGAGTATCTTCATAAAAATATTAATAGATTGACAATCCTTCAATGTCTTGGGTAATTTATTATACAATTTTGCTCCTTCATACATTAAATTTTGGGTTCCATAATGTTTCTAGGAAAAGGTAATTTTATATTAACAGCATTTCTCAATTGTTTGTTTTGGAAAAGTTAACCTTATTTCTGAATGTATTTTTCCATATAAAATCTTATGTATTAGATAGAATACAGGTTTTAAATGTGTGTAAAAGATTTATATTCATAAAGTTTATTTGTATAGTTGCTTAGTCTGTGTTAGATAATCGTAATGGAACAAGACGAGTTATGATCAGAAAGCCTAACTTGCAGAACATCTTTAAAGCAAGACGTCTACAATGCTTAATGACTAAAACGCAGATAGCCTAACTTGCAGAACGTCTTTAAAGCAAGACGTCTACAATGCTTAATGACTAAAATGAAGATAGCCTAGCTTGCAGAACGTATTTAAAGCAAGACGTCTATAATGCTTAAGAGGAAATACTAGGGTCGACTAAATTGATTTTTTTTAAAATATTTTACGGGTAAGCACAGTGTCTTGATCTCACCTGATGTTAAGTAATGATAAGGCCAATGATGGAAGCGCACTTCACCCGAGATCCTCAACTAGTGAGCCACTGGCTATCTTATCTCTAGCTGCCGGAACACAACAATGCTACAAACATTGAAAATGAAAAGAATGAAAAGTAGACAAAATCAATGTTTCGTAGTCCCATGATTCCTCCTCCAAAACTGGACCGATTTAATTACATTTTTCATTAAAAATTAAAGTAAGGCTTTGGCTGTGTCCCTGTTTTGCTTTTTTTTATATAATCTCGTAAAATTTCAAAAAAACAGTGGAAAATCTGGCCAATTTTTAAGGTTTTAAAGGTTTATATTTTTTTTAATTATTAATTTATGAAAAAATTGAAAACATAGGGACACAGCCAAAGCTAAAATGTAATTAAATCGGTCCAGTTTTTGAGGAGGAATCAGGGAACTACCAAACGCTGATTTTGTCTACTTTTCATGCTTTTTGTTTCTCCTTTTAGACATTTTGCTTCTTAGACATTTTAA
Organism: Eudonia lacustrata; assembly: GCA_947562085.1. Lineage (NCBI taxonomy): Eukaryota > Metazoa > Arthropoda > Insecta > Lepidoptera > Crambidae > Eudonia > Eudonia lacustrata. The sequence continues at coordinate 14,490,709 of OX387329.1, read as the reverse complement.
CATAGTAGACGTAAATGCTGCTAAGGCAATTTACCTTTTAGACATTTTGCTTCTCAGACATTTTAACATAGTAGACGTAATGCTGCTAAGGCAATTTACCTTTTAGACATTTTGCTTCTCAGACATTTTAACATAGTAGACGTAATGCTGCAAAGGCAATTTACCTTTTAGACATTTTGCTTCTCAGACATTTTAACATAGTAGACGTAATGCTGCAAAGGCAATTTACCTTTTAGACATTTTGCTTCTTAGACTTTTTACAACTTAGACATTGATTTTAGACATTTTGCTTTAAAGACGTTCTGCAAGTTAGGCTTTCTGATCATAATTCAACAAGACCTTTATAAGCTTATTTTGTGCAATTTGAAGATCTTTGAGGTTCTTTGAAAGGTTTGATAGGTTTAATAGGTTTATAAACTTATTATTGGTTGCAACTTAATTTTTGAATGCTGTAAAGGCATATCTTTAAAACTAGTCCTTAATCACATACATTTAGTACTGTGTAAAATGATATTGTCCATGGTGTCTTATCAAATAAATTAATTGCTTAAAACCCTATTCATTTTTAAAAAAATTCAGCATTTAAGCACTTTTTTAGCAACATCAAGCATAATTTTATTTAAGTATTTCATGTTTATCCTGACTTTAGAAAACAATATAAGTGACATATTTTAAAAATAATAGTACTTAGTTATACTTTTAAAATAACATAGCAACAAACTACTTACATGATCGCCAGTGCCGGCTAAGTGAAGACAAACTGGTTTGCATGTTGGCTCGGGCCAGTGTACTGGCAGCAGTACTTGGAAATGGGCCTTCTTGGCAATTTCTGGCACAATCCCGGGTAGATGTCGCTCAAGTGGAGTAATGAAATAACCTTCAAGAAGCCGGCAGTCTGTGAGATTTTGTTCCTGTTGAAAATTCAGGCTTAATTTTTCCATACATTTTTTTTTTACATTTTGGGGACCAAGACTGAAAATTTATAAAAATATTTTTTTTAAAAATGAGGAGGCAAACAAGCACGCGGGTCATTTGATGGAGAGTAATTACCGCCGCCCATGGACACCCGAAAAACCAGAGGAATTGCAGACGCGTTGCCGGCCTTTAAGGAAGGAATAGGCTCATTTCTTGAAGATCCCAAGGATTACTATTTATGTGTAAAAATTACTAGGCTAAATATGATTAAACAAAAATGAACTCAAATAAATAAGTAAATAAAAAAAGAGTTTCAATTGAATATATAGTGCATGTATTTTTTTTAAATTTACTTTTGTGTATTCCTTGAATGTTGAAAAATTATCTTCTCAATAATTTGTTGCAACACAGAAAATGTAGGCAGGACAGGAGTTGAATATAGGTAAGTTATACTTACATTACATAAGAACTCACACTGTCAAAATTGTTTAATAGTCTAACCTACTATCCAACTGCATTGACATCGTTTTTACTAAATTCATTTATTAAAGGTACAAAAATCTAACACTTCTTTTTTTATTTAGCCAATACTGTCCCACTGCAGAGCAAAGGAGCCTCCCTATCTCCACTTATATCTATCTAGAGCTAGTTAGGGACAATTCTTTAATTAGGTATTATAACTCGTAATCAGTTTACATTCTTTCTATACATCCATAGGGTAGACTTGTGATATAAAATCAGCTGTGAGCAGTCCTTGATTTTGTTGATTCTGATATTTTTCTTTAATCTAATTGACAATAATAACGAGAACGAGACAATTTTACATTAAAATTTATTTTAAAAAATGTCAGACACTGTTGATATCAAATAATAAAGATCTCATTGTTTATTGTAAACAACAATGAATAAATTAAATAAGGAGTAAGTACCTAAGAAAATAATATATGATACTGGGCAAATGTATATTTCCCAATTAAATTTAGTATCATCATCATCAGCTTATTTTTATGTCCCCACTGCTGGGGCACGAGCCTTCCCTATGGATGGATAGGGAAAATTCAGTATATGATACCTGTATTCAGATGCGACTATGTATTCATAAATCATTACATAATAAATGGATTAGGAAGTTGTGGAAAGCTAGGGCTGTCGTTTTATTAGGGTGTTTGGTCTTAAGAGATATGATACAGGTAGCATTGCCAGGCGTCCAGATAAAGCCGAACATAGTTAGGCTTTTTGATTACGTGACCGGCCAAAATAAATGGTGTCCGGCTTTAGTTAGGCTTTTTGAATTCTTTCTTTTTTTGACTGATGACTTTATCAGACTTACCACTGATTTGGCATTTGATTTTATTTATATTTCATTAGAATTTAACAAATTTATGGTTATAAATAATAATCAAAAAAGCTTGATTTTCCATACAATTTCTTTAGTGAACCTATTAATACTGAGACACAAATCCTCAATGATGTAGGGTGTCTGGCCTTTTTACCCAAATGGGCCAAACTGGCTGGTCTGTCCAGCTATTAGGTTTGCCGACCTGGCAACCCTAGATACAGCTGATACAGGTTTGATTGTGACCAAAAACAAATGTATATTGTGTAAATAAAAATAAAGCCAAGACTCACCTTTGTAATAGTTACTGGATAATCTTTTTCAACCAATTTGAAACACTCATCGCGATTGGACACCACTTTTCTGAACTCAAATAACCTAAAAATTACAAAGATAAACATTTAGCACCACACTGACAAGTTCACTTGATAAAATGAAATTTGTATCAGTTCTTAGTGAGAAAAAGGTAAAAACCATTACCTACCTGCGTAGATTCTCTGGTTTTCCCCAACCTTTGGTGAAAAATTTTGTAAGCAAAATACTCCTGTAAACCGCATCCAACTTGCTAGCAGACATTTTCGGTCAAACAGGACTGTGCGTAACCTGTGTTCATGTGGTTTTATAATTCCGGACACTATTTCAGTTCGTCAATAACACTTTCACAAAACATTTTGAGGAATGAAAAATGTCAAATTGTCAATGTCATGATACACTCGTGAATTCATGAATCCATGCTAAGTTTAGTAAGCTAATAGATAGGTACCAAAGTAGGTAGATTAGGTGTATGTATTATGACATCTTTCAAATGTCAACAAAAAATTCAGTGCGATCTAGGCATATCGACGATCTATCGTAATGTCGATAGATTTGGATTAATGTATCGATTTGGAACACAGTTGAACTAAAATAGAACTAATTAAAAAAAAAACATCTATGTTACTAACTAGAACATGTCTTGCAATAGGTACCATTGTAGCATTGTAAAATTAATAATTTTTAAACTATATTTTCAACTCTCACCTTTTACACCACTGTTACGCGGTATCATTATTACCTACATTAGCAAATAGCTATCACTCATGTCATGCTAAAATTCAATGAGATTGTTTGAACTTTGAACAGTATCGGATTAAACCAGCGTGGGGCCGGTAGCAAGTGCGAACAAGAGGTCCTTGGTTTGCTTAAAGGTATTAAAATTGTAGTAAGTATAAAAATAAGAAGAATACAACACATTTATTAGTTTGGTCACTATAAATCTACTATAATCTGTAACTTAGCTTGAACTCAAATTAAGTTACTAAGTTTGATCTCAAAATAAGCTACAGAAAAATGTAGGTACTGTTTGTCAACATCTTAAACGTGGCAGATAACATGATGAAACACCTGCAGCGGCTATTGAACAAAGCACTTTTCGAGGAAACAACATCTGAATCATGGAAGGAAGCGATTATTGTTCCGCTACAGAAGAAAGGAGAAAAAGAGCAACTTACCAACTACCACATTTTATTAACCTACGTCTTAAATCAGTCTCAACCAACCTGTGGAACAGGCTGCAATTGATCAAACGGTAAGCTTACTGTCTGTCTTACGGATCAGAGACGTGGACTCTCACCTGCCAAAATATTCACCATCTAGTAGCACAGTGGAATTAATATTATGGTGTGCGGGCGGCGTTGAATTTTTAAATCACTTTTCTTTTACATGAGCTGCGAGGCCCTCATAGACGTAGAGCCCGTAGCAGTTGCTACTCTTGCTACTGTCTTGTCTAATCCAGCACTATCTTTGGTGATGTTTCTCGAAATTTCTTAATATTTATGTAGTGTTTGGAGAAATAATGTATACTGTAAATAATTTGATGATGTAATGATGTAAAAAGAATGTTGATGATATGGGTTAAATGTTGTATTCAAAACAAAAGTAGGTAGGAAAAACTTTTGACTTTTCCTATGACGAGATTGACAACTCTGACTGTCTCGATCACTTTAATTCCCTAATTTTTCTGGGTGGCTAGTAAGTCTTTGATCTACCATTTGTTACCAAAAACGAGAATTTCTATGACTAGTCCAGATTCCAGACACACAGATATATTTAAACATATGTTTAAAAAATCGATAAAATATTTCAAAACGTTATAGCATCCCTAGCGTGGTCAGCTGATAAGTCTTTTTTTTTTTAGTTGATGGCTTTGTACGATTAGCACATTTAGCCAGTGTCAAAGTAATTTTTCTTACAAGTAATACATAAATAAACAATATTTCCATATATGATGATGATGAATGATATTAGAAATGGGAAGTGAGAAATGATATACCCCTCAACCCCTCGAGTATCTTAGTAAAGATGTAGGGCTTTACTAAGTCCTCACGCGAGCTTTTTGAGAGAAATTTAAAAGTAACGTTGCACTATTTTGTTTCATGTGCCAACACTTATGCACACTCACGAACACTTAAAGGTTAATAATCCACCATTATTTCACATTAATATTCGACATAACACAAATTTTAGAAAATAAATCAAAACCGCAGACATGACTCTTCACTTTCCCGCCAAGAACAGCTGATAAGTCGTGAATGTCAGCTGTTGCGATATTTTTTTTATTGCTGTAGCATTGGACCAAAAGGGACTTTTTACTGAAAAATGGTAGTCAATAAACCTTCGTAAATAAACTTTGTAGACGAGCATAACGTTACTCAATAGAACAGCAATCTTAAATTATTAGCAAAAACTATTGAATTTCATTATTTACATTTTACACTAACTAAATAGTGAGTACCTACAGTATCACTTTCATACGATTTAATTTTTGGGGCTTATCAATTTAGTATCTATAGGTATGATTGGATTCCACCTCACAACAATAAAAAATAGCTTTAGTTATTATTCTGAGGATTCCACAGTTATATACCTAGGCAATGGTTAGTTAGCACAAAGCCTTAGGTTAAAGGTTTCTAGATGGCATAGGTATACTCGTTCGTAGTTACTATTACATGAATTTATTATGAAACTAGTTATCTGACAATGTTTTCTTTAAAATTACAGTAAGTAGTTAAGGGCCCTATTACATTTTGACCGTGATTTTTGCATAAAATACCCAGTTTCGGCGTTCTTGTTCAGAGAAACTAAAACCCTTAGACAATTTTGACTTATTGTATGATGGAGAATAGTTATTTTATTATAATTCGTAGCGGCCTCGCTTTCTGCAATTTTCCCTTATCTATTTAGGTAGGTATATAAAGCCAAAATTCTGAAGCTAGTTTTCAATTGAGTACGCTGACGGCAATTTTCAAGCTCATGGATTGAACTAAGTACTGTACTAAGCAAACGAAATGAAAAATATATAATAATTCTTTTAAATAGTGGTTAAGTTCGTAGCGGCCTCGGAATTCAGAAATATTTTTACAAAGAAAACCCATTCAAAGTCATAAAACGTTCAGAATTAGCTGTAAATATCTCCTTACTCCATTAATATTATTAAGTTAAATATACACCGGAGTTAACGTTAGTTTATAAGATTTCAAATTAAATACTTTAGTTTTCCCATTAATAATGGCCCGATGCATGCGCTTAACCTTTATTTCACCTGACAGTACCTACCTAATATGACGACAAGGGTGACTGCAGTCTGCAGTCTGCACCCGATATCCCCAACCACTTAGGAACTTTATATTTATCTAACTGTCGGAACACAACAATGCTATGCTACTAATATTGTTGTTATGGCGACAGGTAGCTAGCCAATAAAGCTCACTAACCAAAATAACAATTTATTCTCCGCTAGGAATCGTACTTGGTAGTCTGTATCGGTACCTCTGAACCTCAAAGAGTCGGTCCCCTTTTTTTTTTACGGTTATTTTTATGCTGCACCAGTTGTCTTCGCGTCTGGACTCCATTTCAGGTGGAGTGAAGAATCGGGTAATTGCTTGCTGCCACCCGGAGAAAAGTTGATTATCTGCCTGGGCTGTGATACTATATTGTTCGATCTCTAATCGGATTCCATCTTACGTAATACGTGGGATTTCCAAACGAGTCAGCCAAATAGAAAAAAAATGGATCAAATTTAATAGTTATATATGCTAAAGTTGGAATTTATGAAGGCGATGGCCAAATTTATTGTGACCTGTTTTGAAGAAAAACAAGTGACCTTTACTAATTCCTACCTAGTCTAATTTATATTATTATTTAACTCCAATTTAATGTTGAAATATACAACAAAAATAAACATAACTCAACAGCGCCACTAATGAAAAAATAAACATATCTAGTAATTAGAGATAGAAAATCAAATTATGCTCAACAAACTATTTGAATGAATTAATTTAGCATTTTTACGTCACCTAATAACCACCTGACATGTTATGGTTTAGTTAAATACGGCGTTATAGTTAAAAGTGGCCGTAACGTCTTATTTAACTAAACCATAACATGTGAGGTGTTCATTAGGTGACGTAGAAATGCAAATAGTTTGTTGAACATAATTTGATTTTCTATCTCTAATTACTAGATATGTTTATTTTTTCATTGGCGGCGCTAGTGTGCGGCGTAAACGCTCTTAAAGATAAGTAACAGAGAAAAAAATAGCAAATTTAACACTAAATACTTTTTTTTTTTTTTTTTTTTTAATACTTCCTCCTCCAACATAATCGGAGCTAATTTAAATCTAATTCTCTTTCATTCGAGTTCTATCTGTTTTTCCTCTCGCACTTTCGTACCACAAGTGATTTGTGGGGCATCTCTATAAAAGTAATTAAGAATATTATACATTCTATTGCACCATATCTTGCTGAAATTTTTAATAACTGTGTGAATAAAGGTATCTTTCCCGATCTTATGAAGTTTAGTAAGGTCATACCTTTGTTCAAATCGGGAAACAAAGAAGACCCCAGTAACTATCGACCCATTTCAATACTACCAACTCTAAGCAAAATTTATGATAAAGTTATATTGGAACAGTTGATGTCGTATTTTAACATAAACAACCTTTTACATAATAAACAATATGGATTTACAAAGGGTCGTTCTACTACTGATGCAGGTGTTGCTCTATTAAAACATATATTTGATGCCTGGGAGAAGTCTCAAAACGCCCTTGGAGTGTTTTGCGACTTGTCCAAGGCTTTCGATTGCGTTGAGCACAAAACTCTGGTGATGAAGCTAAATTACTACGGTCTCAAAGATTTCGCACTAAATTTAATTCAGTCGTATCTTAGCTCTCGAACACAAACTGTCGATATTAATGGAACTAAATCATCTGGTTCTCATGTAAAAATGGGAGTTCCACAAGGGTCCATTCTTGGTCCTTTTCTGTTTTTGATTTATATTAATGACTTGCCATTCTTTGTAGAGAACTTCTGTGAAATCGTATTATTTGCAGATGATACTACACTCATTTTTAATGTAAGTAGGTGTAAGAATAATTACGACGATGTAAACAAAGCACTCTCTGATGTACTCAGTTGGTTTACTATTAATAATTTGCAGCTTAATGCTAAAAAAACAAAATGTATTAATTTTAAATTACCAAATATCAAAAATGAACCAACTGATATAAGAATAAACGGTGATCGATTAGATTTGGTAGACACAACAGTTTTCTTAGGTATAACCCTTGACTCAAAACTTCAATGGAATCCTCACATTTCGAAATTGGCCGGCAAACTCAGTTCTGCTGCTTATGCCATTAGAAAAATAAGGCAGTTAACAGACGTTGAAACTGCTAGAACAGTTTACTTTAGTTATTTTCATAGTGTCATGTCGTATGGCCTCTTACTGTGGGGAACAGCGGCTGATATTGAAACTATATTCATTTTACAGAAACGAGCAGTAAGAGCAATCTATAGACTAGGTTCACGAACTTCTTTAAGAAATCTTTTTAAAGAAATTGATGTCTTGACAGTGGCGTCTCAATTTATTTATAATTGTATAGTTCTTGTACGTTGTAATATCAATTCATTTACTAAACACAGTGATGTACACAATTTTAATACTAGAAATAAATCAAAACTTGCAATGCCACTGTTCAGGTTACAGAAGGTGCTTGGTTCTTTCTTGGGGCAAGGTATACACTATTACAATAAAATACCAAATACTGTACTAGATTTACCTTTAGATAAGTTTAAAAAACATGTAAAGTCTTCTTTATTAAAAAAAGGTTATTATACAGTCAAAGAATATTTAGAAGATAAAACAGCCTGGCTATAATAAAAAACATATACATAATACTACTTATAAATAGTGTCCTGCAGATAACAAAATAGCGTTGCATTGAACATTACAATTAGTTTTATTTTTATTATTATTAACTGTATGATATTGTAAAAAATTAAACTGGTAAATTATGTTTTTGCTGACTTAAATATTTTATTTAGTTATTTTTTATTTTTTGTGTTTTTTTACATGTTGTGATTGTCCGTTACATTTTGTGTTTTTATTTGTGATGGAAAGTGTCCTTTATGATAGGGCTTTTTCCAATATTTATGACGCTGTAAGGGAGAAAAGAGCTGGACACTTGCTGAGTTTCTTGCCGGTTCTTCTCAGTACAAGATCTCCCGCCCAGAGTAGATAGACTTACGAACCGATGGCTTAAAATGACGTTCATAAGAGCTTTTTGTAGCCTAAACTGAATAAATGATTTTGAATTTGAATTTTGAATTTGTCTTTATTTTGACCTCTTATTTTATTACAGCGTCGCAGGTAAATAAGTTATTCAGCCTGTAGTTTTATTTAAAGTGGGAAATAAGGAGTTTACACGTTTTGGCTAATGTACATTATAACTATCTTACATTCTAGCAATACAGTTCCCTTTTTGGGACATATTTTACTTTGCATTTTCTTAATTAATACATTTTTAGGTTTTTTAACATCAATAAAGAGCTTATAACAATGTTTTTGCTTATACATTTTTGGATTTAGTAATATATAAACAACGTATATATTCTAATCCTATTTTACTAGTTTACAATTTTAATATTTTATTTCTATTTCTTATTTCTATTATTGACGACTTTAACAATTTTAGCACAATATTGAGTAAATATATCCCTGTGCTCACCCGCTATGAGGGCGGCATAATTTTCCGGTACCACCTTTAATCCGGTCTGTATCTCGATGTCAAGCCTCTCCAGAGCGTGTAAAGGGCACTCGGAGAGGATGTGTGGGAGGGTCTCATGTGTATCAGGATCACAGACACACGATGGGCTGTCCTTACACTTGAACCTGTTCAAGTAGGAGGAAAACCCGCCGTGACCTGTGAGAGCCTGTGTGATGTGTTGTGTGTATGTCAGCTTCCTGGTAATCTGGTATGCTGATGTGGTGTCTGGGAAGAATTGTTTTGTAACCTCAGCTGTTTCGCCGGACTGATACCTTTCGTTCCATTTGTCAAGAGACTCAGTTCTTATGAGTCTCTTGACAAATGATACTGGGCACAGGTCGTAGTCAGGTTTCTTTTTGGAACCTATAGCAGCTGCCTTGGCTAGTTGGTCGGCTCTCTCATTCCCCTCCAACCCCGCGTGCGCCTTAATCCAGTATAAAGATACATTTTTATTCTGGTTCTTTGCCAACAAGAAATTATTGCGCGTGTTTACTGCGAGGGGATGTAGGGAAGTCACGTTTGTGACTGTCTGGAGAGCTGCCATTGAGTCGCTATAGATTCCAAAATTGTTCTCCTTTCTAGCCAGCAATACCTCCGAAGCCTTGTATAGTGCTAGGAGCTCAGCCTGATACACGGTGCTGTAGGACGGCAGTGCAAGCTTTACGGCTCTAGTTTCGCCGGCGCTATTCCACAAGGATAGCGCCGCTCCAACCTTACCGTCTATATAATATATATTGCTGCCGTCTGTGTAAATGCGGATGTCATGCATGTGTGAGTTAATCTGTGTGTCCTGCGTGATAGGCGTGAGCTCGAGCGTTGTGTGATCAGCCGGGTGTGGTAGTTTTAGTGCGGGGTGTGGTGTCTCGATGTCTCTGCCGCATAGTTCCGGCCGGGGCACCCCTTTCCTGGCCTCGTAAAGGGCGGCTGCCTCTTTAATTCGGAGGTCCAGGGGGAGTGTCCCGGTCAGCACTAGGGCAGCGTTGAGTGACACAGTTCGGTACGCCCTACACATTTTCTGCGCGAATCCCCGTTGCAACGCTCCCAGCTGCTTACGCGTTGTGAGCTTATCCGCGGCTGAGGACCAGGCCGCAGCTGAGTAGGTCACAACGGGTTCCACGGCGGCCATGTAAATGGATCTTACCACCTCCGGGTTCAATCCCCAGTTCACCTTAGCGGCCCTTGAAAGATGATTGAAAATACCTGCCGCTTTCTTGCACACATTTGCCACATGTTGATTAAAAGTGAGTTTGGAGTCGATGGTGAGGCCCAGGAGTTTGATCTCATCGCGGCTCTGAATCGCTTTTCCGTTCATGTTGAGGCGAGGAGTGTCGTACTTCAGCTTTTTGGTAATTGTTAAGCTGTTCGTTTTATGAGCTGCAAACTTCAGCTTGTTTACGACACCCCACTCCTCAACAAGTGCAAGGATCGGATTCGCCGCGTCTTCGATCTCTCTCCCGGTCCCCCCAACGAAGACAAGGATGACGTCATCTGCGAAGGCTTGGGCTATGACCTGTCTTTTCTCCAAGTCCTTCAACAGAGGGTCCAAGAGCAGGTTCCATAAAATGGGTCCCGCGATGGACCCTTGGACGCACCCTTTTGTCGTCTCCCTCCCCACTTCTTCACCAGCGTAGCGTACGTGGACCCTCCTATCGCTCATATAATCTGCGAGAACTCTTCGCAGATTCAATGGGCATTTTTCTTTTAGCGAGTCGGACCTTAATTGCCGGCCACCACGCACTGTCGAAGGCTCCCTCTATGTCAAGTGAAACCAATGTTATAATCTTTTTAAGTTTTAAGTTTGTCTTTATTACGTTCATGAGGACATAGAGGGAGTCTTCGGTGCTTCTCTGTGGCATAAAGCCGTATTGGTGACGGCTCATATTGGGCAAGAGGTGATACTTTAATCTCCTAACTAACATTTTCTCATAAATCTTGCGGAGGACGGGCAGAAGGCCAATAGGTCGATAGGACTTTGGTTCCCTATATGTGTCCTTCCCCGGTTTTCTTAGTATTACGACAGTGGCCCGCTTCCAAACCGCCGGAAAAGAACCGAGCTCTAGACACTTATTAATGGTGGCCAGGTAGAGATCCGAGTCTGCGTAGATCGCGGCTCGGCAGATGTCTGCAGTGAGACCATCGCTACCCGGGGCTTTCTTCGGGTTAAACGAGTCGACGGCGGATATTAGCTCTGACATTGTGAACAGAGGGTCGAATACGTCAGTATCCGACTCAATGTTTGCACTCATTGCATTGGCTCTAGTTTTAGTGTGTATCTCGCCGTCGCTCTCTTCCGAGTCCACCGGGTAGAAGGTCATCGCCATAAGTTCAGCCGATCTTCTCTCCGACAAGGCGGCTCCGTCTGTACTTAGCACCTGGTCTTCCGGTCTTGATGTGGTGCGGGTCATGACTCGGTAAATCCCGTCCCATATACTCTCTCGGTCTTGTTTCTCACAGAACTTCTTCCATGAAGACGTCTGGGCTGCGGCGACAGCGGCTTCATACCTCCCCTTTTCCTTCAGGTAGTCTTCAACTACTCCGGCTCTCCGATGCGGAGCGGCGTTCCGGACTCTCCGCTTCTTGGTGGCGACCATGCTCTTCATACCGGCGAGCTCCTCAGACCACCACGGTAAGGCTATATTTGATCTGTTCTTTTTCTTAGGGATAGAGAGGACACATGCTTCTACTACTGTTTCGTTAAATTTATTTGCAAATTTCTCAATTTCTGTTTTGTCTTTAATTTTATTTACTATTTCTATTTCTATTTTGTTTTTGTTTTTAATTTCATTAAATGACTCTTTAAATTTAGTCCAATTAGCTTTTCTAGTGTTAAATATGCGCGTAGTCCTCTCCATTCCGATGCCTTGATTCTTGTGTGTGGTGATTCTGAAGGCTATCCCGTTATGGTCAGAACTGGTCATACCCTCGTCCACGTGCCAGTTTTCAACGTGGCTTAGCAGGTTGTCCGAACACGCCGTCACATCTATAAAGCTGGTGTAGCGTCTACCTCCTCGGATGGTGTCGAAGGTAGGTATGTTGCCGCTGTTTAAGATGTTCAGACCCATCTCATGGATCGTTCCCGCCATGTCGTCTCCTCTATGGTCGATGATCGTGCTTCCCCACCACGTGCTCTTTGCATTTGCGTCCCCCCCTACTATGACGTTCTTGGTGCCCAGGTCTTCGATCTTCTTAAGATGGTTTAGATAGGGGTCTAGGGGTTGGTCGGGTTCGCAGTAAAAGCTGGCTAATGCAATAGTGCCGATGCCGGCCATTACCTCCACCACCACAATGTTAGAGGTGGTGAGTTCGGGGTGTTGGATCACTGTTATTGCTGGATCAAAGATAGCGATTACTGCCTTAACAGTGTCCTGACCGTCACTCTGGTACAATCGTACTCCTACTCTTGCCTTCATAGTCGAGCCGGCTCCTACATACGGTTCTTGTAGTAGTGCATACGTTGCTCTTCTTTTTTGGGCTTCCATCAGGAGTTCTTCGGTAGCCAGTCTCTTCCGCTGCAGATTTGCTTGGAGCACGAGGTGGGTAGTGGTCTTGGTTGGGGTGCCTTTAGCAATAAGCTACGGTTGATCGTGCTAACCGATCCCACTTCTTTCTTATCGGGCAGTCGCTGCTAAAGGCGTTGTGTTCCCGCTGCGCCATCTGGGCCTTGCAGCAGTTTCTGCAGGAAGCCGGGGCTCCAGCGTCAGTCCATGTGGGGCAGTCCATGACAACATGGCCTGACTCTCCACAATGGCTGCACCAGATCTCGTTCTCCCTGCAGAAAGCTCTACTATGCCCATACCCTAGGCATTGGGTGCATTGCACTAGCGGCGACTGGTCTTCAACTGTAACCCGCTGGAGATCAATGTGGACGTAGCCAGCTGACGTAAGTCTCGACCATATGGCAGGCGAGACAGTCATTACCACGTGGTGGGTATGCGGGTTGCGTGCCTTCTTTTTATATTTTATTGTCACTCGTTTTTCTTCTTCTCGTATTCCTTGAAAGATAGCTTTATTTTGCTTCGTTATCGCCTCCAGAATTTCGGTATCCGTTCTGGCCTTCAAGATGTTCTTGACGATGACGAGCGGATCTTTGTTTTGGGCGTTCTGGGTTTTTAGGCCCTTGCCTGAAGCATCTATACGCCTTTTTACCTTTTCCCTTTCTTCTTTAGTTTGGCAGCTAATAATAATCTTTCTTTCTTTCGCTTTGCGTATTCTGGAGACGGCGACCCATCCCTCCTTAGCATCTACCGCCTCGCGGATTTGCTCGATGCACCGCATCCCCCGTGTCCTGGTCATTCGTGGATGTGACTATGACAGAGTGCAGCGTTGTGGGTCTTTGTGCAACTTCCTTCAGGAGGGGAGCAGTCCTCGCGGCGGTCATCGCTCCCTCTAATCTCAAGAGCTGCAGCTCGTTTAAGATGGTGTCGAGCTTTTGGTGGACACTGTTTTTATCTTGCTCGGGTTCTATAGTGGTGGTAACGATTGGTTCTGCTGTATGAACCTGTGTCATCAGAGTCGGATTTTCATTTGCCTTAAGTTTGGTCAAGCTGAGAGTGATATGCTTGAGGCATTCGCAGATGTCATGCTTGATTTCAGACTTCAGGTTACGGGTGTTCCCCATTCGGATGGTTGCGAAGGACACCACGTCTAATAAGCCTTCCAACACAGGCTTCCCTATTGAGTCGGCAATTATGTCCCCGGCTGTCTTAACCTGTGGGTCAGAGGGTTGTGGCTTGGATTTTGTAAGCACAGGTCTGGGCTTTGCACCTTGTGACTTAGGTTGACTCACCTTAGTTGCGTATGTCTTGGTTGGTTGACTAAGTGGCTTTGAAGCCATGGTGGTAGTAGGCTTCAACCCTGTCTTCTCGAATTTTCCACTCAGTCTACGAACCACTGAAACCGTAGGGTCCGTTTCGAATGTGGTGTTTAACGTCTCGACGTTCACCTCGGTGTTTTTTGTGCTAGCCTTTGGTGGCGACCTAGTGACATTTCCCGAGGGGTTCGATCTCCTGCCAGAATCTGCTTTGGGCGTCTGAAACATGTTGGTGAGTGCGTCTAGGTTTGATGTATAAAATGTTTGTAAAAGTTTTAAAGTTTAGTGTGAGGCGTATGTAAAGTACGCCTGTGTTTTTTATTTACCAAGTGTGGTTACCGGTGTTACAGTCAAAATACAAATAAGATATTTACAAGAAAAAAATTTTTTACCCTAAAATTAGGGTAAAATATCAAATTTCAATTTATAAAAAATGTTTACCGTCAACGGTCAGACTCAATTTGTAACTCTCTAGTACAATTAGAGAGCGTTAAAACACAATATGTTGTAAAGAAAAAATATTAAAAAGTTAAAAAACGGCAAAGTTACAATTAAAAATAACAAAAAACAAAATGGCCGTCGAACGGCGGGCTTAGACTTAAAACTATGTTAAGGAGTCGCAAACCCCTTGTCAAGCCCTTTCGTTTGATACCAAACACGGTGCCTTACGGTCTATAACGGCCGAGTTATCCCGATGGTAAGTTAGGGGTTTTTTAGGGTTCGGATGGTAAAAACCCTATATCTCGACCGATACCGCCCGCAGAAGCACGGAATTTGGAGGTTTCCTGTCGAGGTCTTCCGTCTCTATCCCCTGGTGAGGTCAGATAAAAACCCCAGTAGGGGTCACGCTTGGGTCTTTTGACCCTGCGGAGATGGTAGAGGAAGAGTGGGGAGCCCTCGCAAAGAGATCCCCAGTTCTCTACTGCCGATAGTTCAGGAGATATCCCCACTCTAGGAAAAACAAAATGGTGGAAAAAATGGCTTCCACGTTTTCCGAGTGGCTCTATCTCCGGTCCTATCGGTCGTAGATACCCCGAGTTTGGGTGTGTTCGGCTCAGTTCACCGAGCTCTATCCACCTATGGAGCTATTTGTGACAAAAAAATTTTGAAAATATTGCAAAAAAAATTCTGACAAAATTTGTCGAAGTTCAAAATTACCCAACCAGAAGGGTTGGGTAAGTCGGGGGAAGGTCCCTGGTCCGATTTCCAGCAAAATTGGGCCAGTGGTTCGGGAGGTATCAGCGATTTAACAAAGACAAAATGGCGGATAAGATGGCCGCCAAAATCTTTGAAAATTCGCCACTCCCTACCTATTTGTCGTAGAGCAACGGGGTTTTTTGCGTCGGGGAGAGTAGGCTCTGGGCTATTGCGTGTACTGGCCACTTTTTGAAAAAAGTGTCACTACCCGCTACGACCCCCACTACCCAATAGGACGCAAGAGAAGGGTGTAAAGGGCCTCTCAGTCGAAATCCCGTGTCTCTACTCCAAATAATAGCCGAGATATTCGGTGGGTAAAAATAACCCCTAAAACCCCTAAAAAACTAAAATGGCCGCCAAATGGTAAAATCCTAGGCTTTAGGCCTAGAGCGGCTGGGTTTGGGCTTCCTAGATGCCCACCGAGTATCTAAAACCTATGGAGGGCTCAATTTGAGCCCCAGAACCACCCCTAATTAATTAAAACAAATAAAACAATTCAAAATTAAATAAAACAAAAACGGCTCGACGAAAGAATCTAAAAAATTTACACAAAATGGGCACAGTAATTACCTAAAATATCTCTAAACAACAAGCACTGGAAAAAATAAATTGTGCGAGTTAACAACCAACCCCTAAGTTTGAAAAATCAATATCTCCGTAGTTTCTGGTGCGATTTCAAAAAATTTTTTCGCCAAAATATAAGATTTACAGACTACTATAATATGCAACTATCAAGGGAATTAATTATTTACTGAAACTACTGAAATTTACTTTTTCAAACTTTAAACATAAAAATCTTGAGTTATAGTGCTCCGATCGTCGTGCTCGAAGTGTCGACTTGCTCGCCCGGCTGCCCTGCTTCTCGTTGACCAGGTTTCAACTCCCGGCCGCGTCCGGAAAGAACACCTTGTTCCTTTGAGGTTATGTTTTTCCGGCACAAGTATTTGAATAATTCCGGAACCCTTGGCCGAAAAATCAGCTGTTTTCACCAACGTTTAGAGGGCACGGGGGCGCAACTAAATACTCACCTTTATGTAAGTAAAAGATGTCCTCCAACTGTGGGCTCATGGGAACGGTCCCAAGAATGCTGGCAACATTGCCCCTCTGGATTGCCAAGCTAATACGCTGGCAGAGGTGGTAGGTAGAGTCTGACCAACGAAACGTGACGCGATCTATTTTCAAAAGTTTTATTATGGCAACAATTTTAAGCTGTCAAACGATTGTCAAAAGTATATAGCATCTGTGAGTTCTGGTATAGTTTTTTGTTGATTTTGCTTGCAATAATAGCGAAACCGGTTAAAAGCAATGTAAGGAGGCTATTGTTTACTATGATAAACAAGTTTAGCGAAGTTAAAAGCAAAATGGAAGATAAACTTGCTGAAAAACAACGACAACTGAACGCAATCACGTCGCTTATAGGTTGGTTTTGTGTACTTGAATTTATCATTTAGATACTTTAGCATACCTTCTTTTATTGTTCTCGTCTATTATTTTACATTTACTCTGAAAAACTATTACAATCGTAAACAATTGTAGGTTAATTCTGTATACTTACTTTTTCCTTTCATTCAAAATTAATTACCTACCTAAGGTGACTCTCCAACCAATTTTTGTTTATCTTACAGAAACTTCAAGTAATAGTGAGACAAAACTAAAAATTAAAGAGATTGTCAAGAATATTACATCACTTGAACAAAAGGAAGTTTTATCTGGTGAAACGCAATATTTGGAAACAATATCGTCAATGACAGGTCAAAACCCATTTTACAACAAATAACATCGTTCTATTCTACTTTGTAAGTTGGTTAATATTAATTGTGGTATTTTTCGTTTAGAAATAAGTGTTTCAACTCTAAGAAGAATAAAAAAAGAAGGTTCATTAAATCAAGGAAAATGGAACACACCTGGAAAAAAGCGACCACATCCAAAAAAGATATCTTTGGATAGCTTTGATATTTCAGCAATTCGGATTGCCAGTAGAAACATTGCCATACCAGCAACAGAAATGGAAAACATAATAAAAGTTTCTTTTGACTGCGCACCAACTGATTGGAAAAAATATACTGATCACATAATTAACATTGAAAATAAATACAAAGAAAAAGATAGCATTTTGGAAAATGAACTCGAAAGATTTATAATAAATGTTGGCGAAGACAGCAGCACCAGTGAAGAATTTCATGTTTCTGACTCAATATCAAGTGTAGAGTTTTTAGAATCAGACTTTGATTATGATTCATGAAATTATGAATATTATTTTCTTTGAGTAAATGTAAAATATACATTAGTACCTACTTGATTGTTCCTGATTTTTCATTTTCACAAATGCTTCTTCAATTATTCTTAAGATTTATTCTTATTTATTGATACTACAAATTACGTGTTTGGTTGATCTAGAGTTTAATAAAAAAAATACAAGTATCAACGTCGCTTATTCAGAGTATAATGAGTGTTGACACCCCAAGAATTTTTGAATTTGCCGCCATTCTTTTTAGTCACGTTTCGTTGGTCAGACTCTAGCTGCCAGCCTTCTTGTCACCGGAGGCCTCATAAGGCGAGCACTTAGCTCTTTAACAAGCTGCCTTGCCTCCGGCCCCCATTGACCCATTTTTTCCACCGCAAACAGAACAAATAAATAATTACGAACCAGGTTCGCGTATTTGTGCCGTTTGCGGCTTTCAGCGCTTACCGCAGCAGCCCCCACATGAACAGAAGTGGCGCGAACATGCGAGGGAGCCACGGTGTCAGAACAGGTTGCATCTCACACCAACGGCCTGTCAAGTTTCCAGGGCCTAACGGCCATTCCGTCGGGTCTCTTGCCATCGCTGCGAGAGATACCAGCTGGCTCTAAGACAGCCGGTAAACCAACGGTGGCAAAAGGGGTCGGGTTATCACTCGTCAGTTTCCCTAATTAGCCAGTTTCATGAACTCGCCAGTATTCTTATTCGTCAATTACATGAAATTTTTTAAGTCATCAGTTTCCCTAATTCGCCAGTTTAGTTAACTCGCCAGTATCCTCATTTGGTATCCTCATTTGGTTCATGTAATTCGTCATGTTTCGTTAATTGGACACTTATTGTACAGTTTCGTACAAATATAGAGATTTCTCAAAAGTTTATATACCTATATGCCGATCCGATCCGAACCCTTCGGAGACTCTGGAAACACGGGGACGCGCACTTTTAAGTGTGCGATGCCGTACCCCTCCAGAAATCCTCTGAAGGTGTTTCGTTTCAACACGGCTTGAGGTACCCTTTACGTACCTCGCCGCCCCTAAAACAAGCCCGGTGAAGCTGGAAATGCCCCTCGGCAACCAGCAGTCTCTCTCAAAAAAAAAAAATACCTATATGTTTCGGCTCCTTTGAATTGAAACTACCGAGAGTGCTTTATTTTACTTTTTAATCGAAACGTCTTTTGGCGTTTTTCTTGAAAACTAGTGTATAACAATTTAAGGTTTTTTCATAAAAATAGTTTATATCGAGGGCATCAAACTAAAAGGTCGTATGTACATAAATTGAAAGTCTATAGGAGGCAGGGCTTAAGTAATAATAATAAGTTTTTTCAGCCTAATTTAATTTAATTTACCCTCAAATATTTGCAGTTGATAAAATGTGACCTTATATTATTTATAGACTTATTTAATTATTTAATGTTTTTAATTGTCTTTATTTCTAATTGTTTTTTAGTTTAAACCAGGTAGATATTGGTTTTCTAAGTTCTAACCTACTTTATATCATGTGTGTGTGAACTATGACAATATAACATGACTGTATTAGACTGACGAATTTGAGATACAAAGATAGATTAGCATTACCCAAAACTAAGCTTCACCTGGTAAGATCAGGAGTCTACCACATGTCCATAGTAGTCTATAATAAACTGCCTACCTATTTAAAAACTTTAGAGGGTTCCCTTATAGTTCATCAGAAGGAAATAATAACAAAGACGTTCAGTTCATTCACTTGTGTAATTCATAAATATAACACAGTATGTATAATGACGATACAATATTTCAGTACACAATAGCTAATTAAAACGACCTAGCAGGCGGTGCTCTGCAGACGACTGCCGGGCCCCGTGCATGCTACGCCGGCCGAGGTGCAGATTGCTGATCCGACATATTGCAACATTGTATGCCGCTATACTATGATCTATCTCTTTTGCATTGCCAATCTATAACTATATACTAAATCTATGGGTTTCTATAGCTTTAGTTATTGTTCTGAGCCTGAGCGTTAAAGATTTAAATCATAGACAAAAGTCAAAGTCAATTTTTTTTATTCAAATGAACTTAAGCAAAGTGCTTTTGAATCATCCATACATTTTTTACCTACTACGTAAGTAGAAGTACGAGATAATTCGTATGGCACTTTTTTTAACTCCTTGTTTGTCACTGTCGTCGTAGGGCCTGTTAAAATTCTGAATGACAAATCAAACTTGCACTAGGCACCCTGTATAATCCTTTAGACGCGTTGCTACTCATCTGTTACCTTATATGGTAACACAGGAAACAGAAAACAGTTTTATAACAATCCTTTGCTTGAAAGTATCTTACCAAACTTTTGCCACGCGGAACAAGGCCCTGTTACGAGTATATGAGTCATTCCTACCCAGCTGATTTGAGATGAGATCATAATGTAATAAGAAAGCCTTGTTTTTATACAGTAAAGTGTCTTTTGGTTTACACCTGCGTATATAGTAGGTAAGTACAATCAGCATCAAATTGATCAATGCAACATAGTGATAAAAATATCACGGTGTATAGGAAAAACAAAACTTATTATTATACGATTAGAATATGGTATCGAGTAACATGGGCATTATTTTTGTTTGCATCCTGCAAACTGCATCGGTCCAATGATGGGCTGAATAATATTAATTATTAGATATTGTTTTTTAAAGTTTACGCGAACACTACACATTGAAATGAACAACTTTTACGGATCTATTTGACTCGACTGTGACCACGGTGTGACCCTGCAAAAGGTTCGAAACGTCAGGATAAACATTAAATAAGTAATGTGTAAAATAAACGCGAGTAGATCCGTATAAGTTGTTTCATTTTAATTATTAGAGCTTAAGTTTTTTGTCAGACTCAAGACTAGGTCGAGCGGCGATCTCCGCAAGGTGGCTGGCAAGAGCTGGATGAGAGAAGCCGCGGATCGTGCTCGGTGACGTGCACTTGGAGAGGCCTATGTCCAGCAGTGGACTAGTATAGTCTGATGAAGTTTTTTGGTCCGATCTTAAGCCCGATTTTCAAGTTGTTTGCTGTAATGTAAACGTATTTTTAATTATTTTGGAATTGAAGTTATTTGGTATGATTTGACCGGTTTCAAGATGCTAGTACAGTCACGAACATTGCCATGTATACACTTTTGACTCGTTTTGGCGCTTATTCCATTGCATTATGAGTTACATTCGTGACTGTACGTACTTATGTTACCCAATCACCAATCCATTTTATCTGCTATCACTTAAACAAGTAAGCTATTGAAACAAGTAATGCTTAATTGATTTCATAACGCTCGTTAATACTCATTGTCAGAACATTATATTGTTGTAGTTGATGAAATTGACTGCTGAAATTATTTATTGTGTTGGTTCTTTTTTTCATTTAATTTTAACAGGATCTTAAAATGATGGTTATAATTATATTGATCAGAATTGAGGGGGCTTATTTACTTTGACAGGAATTGTGGTTAAAACCACCAAAATGATGTTAATTTATTTTTATTGAATCCCGGATTCAGATAATAGTTTTACTTCTTAGTACTTGGTCTGTACCTTCGGCCTTCGAGGATTATTAGCCGTGGGAACTCGCAGGTATAAGAATCCTCTCTGCATGTGTCTGAAAAAGGCAAATTTGCGTCTCAATGACTGTAGACGTCAGCTCTCTTCTGCAGTTGGCCTTCTAAGTGCCTCTGGACCCATTACCGCCTACAGCGGTATCAGAACGTCAGATTTGGCATTACTCGTCGGCAGATTGGGATGGTATGCGGGACTGAGACATCAGCTCTCTTCTGCAGTTGGCCTTCTAAAGTGCCTCTGAACCCGTTACCGCCTACAGCGGTATCGGAACGTCAGATTTGGCATTACTCGTCGGCAGATTGGGATGGTATGTGGGACTGTTTTGCATCCGTCCCTTGCGGCAGCGCTGCTTCAGCGGGAAGGACCTAACAGCTAGCGCGACTGCAGTTTCTGATGAGATAGTTTTAGGGATGGAATACTATATTCCGCACTACTTTCTCATCATCAAAGGCAGGTGCAACCGATGGTTCAACAGTGAGTATGCCAACGCTGTCGATAACAAGCAGGCGGCATACCGCGCTTGGATCAGGGGAAAGCTCTTGGGGATCCCGAAACTCGCTCGCTAAAAGCAGCTAATAATAATGCCACCAAGTCCTGTAAGCTTATTAGTCATTAAAGCGGATGTCCAGCGCGTTGCACGGGTCGGCCAAGAACTACTGACGCATCCTACGGGCAGGGCAGCCGCTGCTACTGGCGTCTGGCCAAAGCCGTGCAATCATACTTCTGCCAACCCTCGCTGCCAACACTGAGAAAAATGTCCTGACGGGACTTTAGCTCACAAGCCGCAGGAGAAGGTCGATCTCCTGGCCAAACTCTTTGCAGCTAAATTCTAAATTGATGACTGCAATGCACAGCCATCTTCAATTCCTCACTGTGCCACACAACGCCCGAGTTTAAAATCAGGCAATGTGATGTCCGTGTGGAGCTGCAGTCATTCGAGGTCCGGAAAGCTAATGGCTCTGATGGCATCCCAGCAACTAGTCCTGAAAATGTGTGCAGCGGAGTTGTCCCCCGTGTTAACGTGCCTTTACCGTCTCTCGCTCTCTTCAGGTTGTGTGCCGGAATCTTGGAGAGAAGTTAATGTGCAACCGGTCCCCAAAAATGGAGCTCGGACAGACCCATCTAATTACTGCCCCATAGCCGTCACTTCAGTTTTGTGCAAAATCTTGGAAGGTTTTTTAAATAAACAACTTGTCCACTACCTGGAAGAACTCCCTCAAGGTTCCGTTTTGTCCCCCACGCTGTTCCTTCTGCATATCAATGATATGCTTCCACTTGGAAATATTCATTGATATGCAGATGATAGCACAATGCACGGGGTATATAACGGTCACCCAGCAGCAGTGCGGGTTGAGACCGAAGTCAATCGAGTGAATCTTGTCATTGAGCTCAATCGGGTATTGGACCTCATATTTAAATGGGGCTCCAATAATCTTGTTGAGTTCAATGCCAAGAGAACACAGGTGTGTGCGTTCACTGCAAAAAAGTCACCATTACTTCCATTTCCTACTCTTCAAGGTACATCTCTAAGCCTGCAGAGCAGTATCAACATGCTCGGTATGACAATTCGTTGCGATCTGAACCAAAAGGACTACATCGAAGTCGTGATTAAAACAGCCTCACGAAAACTCGATATTCTGAACAGGGTGTGGCGATTCTAATTACGCCTGACCAGTTGTGCCTTTTGTACAAGACACAGGTACTACGGTCTTGCGTGGAGTATTGCTCGCACATCCGGGACGGTTCCGCAAAGTACCTTCTCGATGCACTAGACAGATTGCAGCGTCGCGCTGTACGCATTATCGGCAACCCAGATGTCGCAAATACTCTTGAATCCGACTCTTGAATCTCTGCAATTGCGTAGAGATATTGCATTACTCAGCGTGTTTTACCGCTTATACCATAGCGAGTGCTCTGAAGAGCTCTTTGACCTCATCCCACCTTCTCCCTTCCTCCATAGGAGTACAGGTGCTGCTCTCCCGAGTCACCGCTTCACTGTCTTAAATATTCCATCGCGCACTAAGAAATTTGGTGACTCGTTTCTTTGTCGCACCAGTGTGGCGGCCCTAGGGCGATGCGAGCGGTGCGACCGCACCGGGCGCCGACATGGGGGGGACGCCGAAATGAACGAACGATTGTATGGGCGCGGCGCGGGCGTCGACACGACATGGCATGCATGCCCGGCGGGGAGTGGGGTGAATTTTGTGCGCGTCATCGTCAGCCGTCAAGTCAACCAGTGTTGCCAACTTAGCACTAGCTTTCGGCACTAGATCTAATGCATTTTTTGATATTTTAGCGCTCAAAATTCCGTTTCAGTGGCTATTTTTTTTTGGAGAGAGATTGCTGATTGCCTCAAACGGCATTTTCAGCTTCACCGGGCTTTTTTGGGGGCGACGAGGTACTTAAAGGGTACCTCAAGCCGTGTCAAACGAATCACCTTCGGAGTTTTTCTAGAGGGAACGGCATCACACACTTAAAAGTGCGTGTCCCCGTGCCCTACTAGATTCTCCGAAGGGTTCGGATCGGATCGGGGAGCGGAACAACCCGAGGGCGCCTCTAAAGGCTCGGACCTTGGCTCGGGTTGACCGGGCCGTGGTGGAGGAGAGAAGCTCCCAGGTACATGTCTGTACCTGGTATAGAGCGCGTGTGAACCGGTTCTTCGTACCCTTGTTCTACGTGTACGGTGCCTTGGGCCTAAGCTAGTGTGCATGTTTAGTGTATTCTGTAAATGTGTAGTGGATGGGGCGAGTCAGTGGCTAGTGCTGAAACTACTTAGTGCATTTTTAATCTGTATGACGTTTATTTAACAATCAATGGCGCGAGATTTGTGTAAATTTCCACATCTATATACATAAAATATAATGACTTGTCCTGACTGACTGATTCATCATCGCCGAGCCGAAACCGCTGAAGCTAATGAGATAGAATTTGGACTGTAGGTTAATTGAGTGACGTAACCAGCCACTAAGAAAGGATTTTACGGAAATCGTACCCTGGATAGGGGTTGAAAGTTTGTAAAGTCCTTCAGTTTTGAAG
The DNA here is from genome assembly GCA_947562085.1 of Eudonia lacustrata. Taxonomy (NCBI): domain Eukaryota; kingdom Metazoa; phylum Arthropoda; class Insecta; order Lepidoptera; family Crambidae; genus Eudonia; species Eudonia lacustrata. Next base: position 14,466,520 of record OX387329.1, on the reverse strand, counting down.
TAAAATACATGAAAATTGGTATTTGGCTTTTTTAAAAAGAAATAAAGAATGACATGTCTAAGGAATTTTGTTTATTTATATATATACTTATAGATTTTTCTATAAAATTAATGAATTAAATAAATTTTTACTTTTTATTTTCAAGTGTTAATTGCTGCACTGAAGCTAAATTAAATATTCACAGTGAAAAAATTAAACGCCTACCCGACCCAGCCAGGAATCGAACCTGGGTCTTCCGCAATCCGAGCGGCTGCACTGACCGCTATGCTACCGGGAAGGCTGACGTAAGCGCTGAATTTTGTCACTGATTTATAATGCTTTTTGAGTGCTAATTGCGGCACAGCGCGCCATCTATGCAACGGTGATTGCAACCGATGGCTATGCAGATTCATCTTTGCAGATGAAATACCACAAATTTGATAACACAACGCTATAGTAAATTTTTACTTTTTATTTTCAAGTGCTAAATGCTGCACTGAAGCTAAATTAAATATTTATAAAGTTTATAAAACACAGTGAAAAGAAAAAAATAATTAAAAAAAAAATTAATTAATTTTTTCACTGTATTTTATAAACTTTATAAATATTTAAATTAAAGAATGACGTGTTTTTGCATTTTTCGGAAAACCACCCCTAGAGAGGTGAAATAAGGGTGGAAAGCTTGTATGGAAATCTGTCATTCCTTAACCTATGTATGTACAGACGCAGCGTCAGTAAGGATCAGCCTTTCTGAATGTTCAAAAATCGAGGTGTCGTCTTAAAAGGGAAATAAAAATTACCTACTCTTTACTTACTTAGTCACAACAATGGTTCAAAAATCACCCCCCAGTACTCTACCGCTTTTTCCTTGTTTTCGTTTATTTTTATTTACGAGATAATTACGTCATTTTTTAAGCAAACTACAAACTTGCTTTTCGTATGAGACTGAAGATTTCATACTTTTGACAGTCAAAACTTAGTGAAGTAAACATAGCAATAGGTACTTACAAAGGTATATATAAGAATACGCCGATTATTTGATATCATACCTTCATCCTGACGTTTCGAACCCATGCCACACCCTTGCAGGGTTCGAAGATGAATTTGTAACACAACATCGATCATGCTAACATACATTTTTAATCATCATCATCAGCTCATTTTATGTCCCCACTGCTGGGGCACGAGCCTTCCCTATGGATGGATAGGGAGAACGAGCCATAAACCACCACGCGGGCCCATTGCGGATTGGTGGTTATAACGACTGATAGTGCAGCCGGGACCAACGGCTTAACATGCCTTCCGAATCACGGAGGAGCTCGAGATGATAGATTTTGGTCACCCATCTCATGAACCTCTTTTGCGAAAGTTGCTCAACCTCCAGCACTCGCAGACCAGGCGCGTTAACCGCCTCGCCATCACGCTCCTCATTCATATTTTTAATACATATTTATATTATAAAGTATCTGTATAATATTACTTATATGTATATATTTTGCAGACCTAAACCTACAGGTGTTTGGTAATATGTGTATGTTCCCGAAACGTACCCATGTTAACATACATACATACATACATACATACATACATACATACATACATACATACATACATACATACATACATACATACATTCATACATACATACATACATACATACATACATACATACATACATACATACATATAATCACGCTTCTTTCCCGTAGGGATAGGCAGAGACCACTTTTTTCCACTTGCTACGATCCATACATACATGTTAACATGTCTATATAAATACTATGCCAACGTCAGAAAATGGAAATTCTAAAAAAAAAATTTCGACTCTCCGACAAACATCCTACAGCTTTGGCTGTGGGACGTTTTACTTTTGTTACTTTTTTTAAACTGCTAAATCTGTGCAAATAAAGGCTTAAAAATTTAACTAATAAAATTGGCGCACCTGTTCGGTGTTGGAAGCGTAGGCGCTCCAGCACTATAAGGACGCAATACGCTCTTCGGAATTGTTTTCCACTTCGTAAACAGACAGACGAACAGACGTAAGTGCTTCTACAGTGCTGTGGTTTATTAATATTAACAAATAAAAAATAAATAAAGGTGTGTGTGTCTATTGATTGTATCTGTGAAGTGGTTATAGCGACAATTATGATAAAAGTTTGAAAAGTTTTACTCGTCTTGGATTCTCAGTTAAAATATATTTGTGTCATTATTAAAGACTTAGTTAAAAATAAAAAACTTTAATAAAATAAAAATAATAATATTATCTTTTGTGGTCTAAGTTAGAAACACTATTAATTTAACTGTACAATAAATTAGGTGGTATTCTTACATTAAAAAGTAAATATTGAATGTGTTTGAACCTCTATTTCAAAATAGTATGTCCTTTTTAGTATTCCTAATTCATTTTAACTGTTGATAATCAATCAATCAATAAAAAAAGTTGCCAATTGAAACAGAACATGTCTGAAAACAAACTAAAGTTTATTGTTCTGAGCAGATTACTCGACGCAATGTTTACATAAATAACAAGCACAGCTAGAGTCCATGAATGAATTTTATTTTCCGGTACACTCATTAATCTTACATGCGCGCGCGCCGATACCTTTTATAGCAACGGTGAAGTAGGTGTTGCTAACTGCCGACTCGCTATTTAGTGCTTATCTACATTCATTAAGCGTAAAGTGCCAAGATGAATCATTTAAAAGACAATAGTACAAGAAAATAAAAATAAAAACTTCTTTTGGGCACAATGATACTCCTCGGACCAAAATAACTCATATGAAGGCTTTATGAAGGTCACTATTGCAATCATTTTATATTTTACTAGATGACCCGGTGAACTTCGTATCACCTACATGTATTGGTGAAAAATATGGTCAGAACTTAAACATTATCGGCTGGGGTGGGAAATTAATCTAAACATTTCTTGGCCAACATCCAAAAATATAACAAATGCTTTCAAATGACGTCGTTTGGCGCAACGCATATTGTACAGGAAAATTTCATGCCCACTTTCAAGGTAGTATACCATAATTATTGTTTTTGATAAATTATTAATTGTGGTGATTTTACTTTACCACCAACACAACATAATCTAGTAGATTCATCGCTGTATTTTAATGCTTTAAAATATTGACAAATGGTTGTTATTTCCCCAATTGTTACGGCACAATAATCTATTTCCGAGTCGTAGTGGAATGCTACTACAAAAAAATAATAATAATAATAATAATAAACATACTTACACAATACACATCTATAAATATTTGACAACCAACCAAGTGACAAAAGACATCAAATGTTTCACAGCTAGGAACATTTTGTTGTACGTACCGCTTTGACAGTTTCCATGACAACGAAATAAACAAAAAATTTAGTATTGGTAAATTAAATTGTCGTTTTTAGGATTTTCCGTTACTTATTATTTATGTTTCTCGCCGCTATAACCTTCTCTTAACCTTCACAAATATTTCAAAATCAAAATTAGCCAAATCGGTCCAGCCATTCCCGAGTTTTAGCCCGACTAACGGACAGCAATTGATTTTTATATATATATATATATATATATGTATATAGATAGATATAGATGAGTCTACAGAATCGGAGGAACTGGCAAGAAACTGGAGCAAAGTTTTTTCTTTACCTTATTTCTTTCATAGTGCCAAATTTTTTATGCCGTGTTTTAATTAGAACACAGATAAATAGAATTTTGTAATTTAATCAAGTTACTTTACTTTACATTGCGTGATATCAATTTGCCACACAGTTCTAACCGATGAAAATTACTAAAATATGGAAACAAAGTGAAAATTAATATTATTTATTCCAGATGGGCGAGAAAATGTTGCGTTTAGCGCCAGTGGTGCTACTCGCTTTCTTTGGGATGGGAGTTGATGGTAAGACAATTATTTTTAATGTCCCATCCTTGTCCCATCATCATACTTAGATCTTCCCTCGTGAATTATAAGCACATAGTCAACAACTCATCACTCTCGCTCAATGCGGTTTGGTGGCTTCAAGTAGATACTTTCGGAAGCATGGAAGTTCTCAATTCTTTCCCTTAAAATTAAAAAAGGAATTTATTGAAATTGGATTATAATTGATTTAAAAAGATTCTGATTTTCTAAAGCTTTTCGCAAACACAATCTTACAATAAATTCAAATATAACAGGTAGAGTACTTAGTAACAATTGTTTGACAAAGACAATATAACAAGTAAATGAAACTACTTAAAATTATACTTATCAAAATATAAACTATAACTACTACAAACTATAAATAAAAAAAATACCCCAAATCATCCCCATCAGGCAGAGTGCCCAGTAAGCTAGCAGCATCGCTGCGTTGGATAGCAATGCATAAACTTACGCTGGCCCAATTAGCTGCAAGGTCTGGGGTCCCGGGTGGTTCCTACTAATTTTAACTCTTTCAGGGTCGGAAGGGTATATTCCCACCACATTTTGAACTTTATGTGATTGAGATAAGATTGAAAACCAAGTGAAATATGTGATAAAAAAATCAACCACTATGCCCCAAATAGTTAAAGAAATATCTTTAATGAGTTTAACTAATGTAAGCGCCAATTTCTTTAAAAAAAAAATAGGATAAAATTGCCTTTAATTTTGAGATAATCGTCATAGAATTTTCCGTTGACAACAGACGCTGCTAAGAGATTGAAACGTCAGAATTAATTACTCGTAATATGTAAGATAAACGCGAGTTAATCCGTATATATAATTTGTGTTATATATTTCAATTTATAGGCGGTTGTTATCGTTAAATGATCAATAAAAATGAAAAATTGCGAATTATAATGTCCCGCCAGCAGTATTAACATTATATGGATCACGTCACGATTTGAATAACGATCGCGTTACCTTACCGGTCAGTCTGTAGGCGGTAGGGCGGCGAGCTTCGCGATCATTAGTAGACTAAACAAACAGATTGAAATCCTGTTTGCTGTCGACTTTTTGCGCGCATTTAAATAAATTTTAGGCGGCTAATAGTCTGCGGTGATCGGTAACATTTTAAATGTTAGAGAATACTTAGTGTTTTACCTTTTTTCTTATGTGTTAGACCTTGCTAGACTTGTGAATTGAATGATAAATTCCCCAATTAGATTCGTGGTAGTATTAGCTGTCCATATTATTATTATTATGAGCCTGTAGTGTCCCACTGCAGGGCAAAGGCCTCCCTACACTCTTTCCATCTTGTTCTATTTGAAGCAACAAGTGACCAATCTTTTAGATAGGAGTCAAGGTCGTCCCGCCATCTCATTTTTGGTCTGCCGCGACGTCGTTTTCGGTTTTGTGGGACCCATTCGGTAGTTACCTTGGCCCACCGTCCCTCCGACATGCGACCGACATGTCCAGCCCAGTCCCACTTTAGCATGGCAGTTTTTTGTGTGACATCAGCAATTTTTTTTTGAGCGCAGTGTAGTGTTCCTGACGTGATCCGTAAGTTTCACGCCAAGTATACTGCGTTATGGCTCGTTGACAAACCTCGAGCGCAGACCTCTGACGAGCTGTCAAAGACCACGTTTGTGCTCCGTATGTCAGAATGGGGAGAATGCACACGTCCATGAGCTTTCTTTTAAGGATAATGGTAGATTTCCCTTCATAAGATCTTTCATAGACCAATAGCTCTTCCAGGCGTTCTCAGTGCGTCTTGCAACTTCTTTATCCTGTCTCGCCTGGAAAGAGATAATTTGGCCCAAGTATAAGTACTCATGGACATATTCAATCTCCACACCCCGAACATAGGTTCTGCGTTTGACGCTATTAGTCATAAGTTTGGTCTTTGTCATGTTCATCCGAAGCCCGACCCCCAGGCCATAGCTATATACCTAGCATTAATATATTTTTGATGTTGTAAAGCGTTTACTTTAACTTATGTAAGCTGTTAGTTAGGCGATATTAAGTTGTTTTTACCTACTGCTTTTTACTAATCATGCTGTGTATGTTTATTTAAAGAAAAAGGAATATAGTCAAATTCGCAATTTTGTTTATCATTACAGATCTTAAGTAAGTACTTACCTATCGTTAAATAAACAAAGAGATATATTTCCAAATCGTGCATTATTTTACAAACAAAATAGTAAACAAAAAGATTAGTTTTTAGATCCAAAATTTAAAAAAATCACTTCAAAGTTCTAAATCATTTATTCAGTTTAGGCTAAAAGTAGCTTCTAAGAATGCAACAATGCCATCGGTTCGTCAGTCTACGCAGGAAGGGATACCTTGTAGGTACCTACTGAGAAGAACCGGAAAGAAACTCAGCAAGGGCGTATCATAGTAACCCAATCCCAAGCGTCCTCAAACCTCAACTGCTTTTACTACAAAACGATGGCTAAAGTCAGACAATGCTCAAAACAGTTTGTTGCCACTTTTTAGACAGAGACACAATATTTTAAACCGTAGGTATTTAGTCATTGCCTAACTTTAATAGTAGTTTATGCAACTGTCATATAATGAAGGGTATTAAAACACGAGTGTGAGTTTCATAAAGTAACGAGTGTTTTAATACCCGTGTTATATGCAGTTGCATACACTACTTTATCTTCACTAATGCAATTAGTCAAACAACAAGAGTAAAAGCTGACAATAGTTTATTTATAATAATTGTTCAAATTTCCGCCATTAAAATCTAACCAATGAGAGCGCAGCTGCGCGCGCAGGGCCAATCAGGAGCGAGCGCGCGCTGTTCTTTTTTTATTTAATTGGCACAAGATCTTACCAAAGAGTTTTGTGTATGTAAGTTTAGTAGTTTCGACGAAGTTTTCACGTATAACCCAACTGTTTTCAAAAGCCAGCCTAATATCAAAATTTTTTACAACTTGTATGAGGATTTTGACATAAGGCTCGCCAGGTTAATTGGTCGCGTTTTATTGATGTTATAATGAGATTTTACGATATCGATGTGGATATTATACCATCATGTGAAATTGCTTAAATTGAGTGTTTTGTTGTCTGCGCTATAACAGTAGTAATTATAAGTCAAGTATTGGAAACATAAGTAGAATGTTACAACATTAGTGTAGATAAACATTGTTAAGGGCAACGGTTCACGCGAATTTGCACTGCGTTTCAATGTCTTCAACACCATAATTTGCTACAACAATACTCGATAAAGCAATGACTAATTGACCACGCGGAATCGTCAGTCGACACTCATCCCACGCCATCATGAATAATTTATCTATAACAAACAATTATTGGATGGAAGGTTGAATTCCGTGGATTGACACTATAACAGGATATAGATATGCTATAATAATATTAATGCATTTATTTCTCATCATAAATTTACATAGAGAAAATACATACTTTTAATACACATCACCTAAATATAACCTTTTCAGCTTATTTGTTGTCTATTAAAAAAAAAAGTTGCATTGCTCTTTTGCAAGCAACTTTTTACTACCTACTAGGTATGGTAGGGTACTTACCGGCTAGAAACACTTTAAAAAAAATGTCGTTACAAGTAATAAAGAAGATCGTGGACGAAAAGAGACAAAGTAAGTCTAGTTCTTGGCGGAAAAGTGAAGTCTGCGGTTTTGTTTTATTTTCTAAAATTTGTGTTATGTCGAATATTAATGTGAAATAATGGTGGATTATTAACCGTTAAGTGTTCGTGAGTGTGCATGAGTGTTGGCAAATTAAACAAAAGAGTGCAACGTCACTTTTCAAATTTTCTCAAGAAGTCCGCGTGAGGACTTAGTAAAGCCCAACATCTTTACCTACTGAGATACTCGAGGGGTTGGGGTATATATCATTTCTCACTTCTCATTTCTATTATCACTCATCCATCATCATCATTCTGGAAGGAAATATTGTAAATATATGTATTATTTGTAAGAAAAATTACTTTGACACTGGCTAAGTGTGCTAATCGCACGATGCCAACAACAAAAGGAAAAAAAAGAAGATCGTAAAAGAAAAAACATAATAACGAATAACGATACCTCATGTTCCGAAGTCAGACGCCTTAAAGTAAAACGGTGTTTTTCAAGAGACATCAAAGAAGCCATTAATCATGAGGATCGCTACGTCGAATGTAACTTTGTTGTTCGCAAGGACGTTTTCATGGCTTGTTGTGGGCGTAGGTAGTTGTTTACATTCCTTAGCCTTAGTTACAAGGTTAAAGTCATTGTTTCGGACTCCATTTAGACGACTTTTTTATATTGATGATACAGTAATTATGTATTCAGATTAGGCAAATGTGGGTGGGGTTTATTGTTGTTACGCGGATCAAGTGTGTATTGATTTAACTTCAGATAATTTGTTTTAAGATTTCCGTTTGGGTCCCACGCATGCTTAGCGACTTCGTTGTTCTTAAACCAGACACAATAGAAATTCAACTGTTCTATGGCACTGTTGTTACATTGGGCGTACAAGTGTTTAGGTACAATAATATTGAAAACTAACAATTTGCAATATTGATGTCAACATAACGGTGATGAATATCTGGCCTTTTAATATTGCCTCAGGCAGTGGAAAGATCGTGTCGTGTTTGTAAAACGAGGTGTTACCATACCTAGTTATCCAAATATTCCGGGTGCCTACTATAGATAAGATAGATAGATAAATTCTCTATTGCTCACACACAAATGGAAACAAAAGGAAAACAACAGTTAAACAAAAACTTGAAGCTAGTATATGGGCAAAGGCGGTCTTAACGCTACAAGCGACCTCTTCCAGACAACCTTTGGTTAGAGAATCCAATAAAGAGATAGAGGAAGTGCGCTAACATTAAATATTATAGTGCGAGTTTCGTTCGCCATTAACGAAAACGAAAATGTGTATATATCAAAATTTTAATTATCCTCGTTTTCCACCATGAGGCGCTGCTTCAATGCCGTTTAGATAAACTTTCGTTTTCGTTGACGTAATCGAATAAATACGGATAGCAAACAAAACTCACAATACTTTTTTTTTGACCTTGGGAAAAAACTAGCTTTTGATATATTATGTCACAAGAAGGGTGGCACACGTATGGGCACAGAATACATAATAGTACAAGTGTATGGGACTTGCACAGGGCCGCCCGTCGCCCTTTCCCGAAGCTACGGGTGTACGGCGCCGGGTTATAAAGGGGCGGAGGTGATCCCGCCATGTCCGTACGAGTCGTATGGGCATGCCTGGATCACCTCCGCCCAGGGGTCGTATGATACGACCCCTGGACTGCAGTCTGACCGGAACGTGAGCCTTACAGATACTTGCACACTGAGTAGGTACTTAATCCACTCAGCCCACGGACTCACTATACCTAGGCTCTCTGAAGAGCTCTACTTACCTAATATTTTTTCTGTAGCTCCACCTAGGTACTTAGTTTTCGGCAAATTTTCAAAAACTTCCTCGAATTAATCGTGGTATCGTAAACTATCAACAACGCATCTCGGTATGTTATAAAAAAACATAGTCGCTCCATATAGTCTGAGGGCGTCCTACACTACGTTCGCCGATACGCGGTCTCCACTAGAGAACTCGTTTACCCCAACGGTTGTCCACTGCCACTTCAGCTTGCTGATCCGATGGGCTATCTCGATTACTTTCGTTCTCTGTCGGATCACCTTATTCCGAAGTCGATCCTTCAGAGAAACTCTGAGCATAGCCCTTTCCATAGCTCGCTGAGCGACTTTAAATTTGTGAACCAGCCCTACAGTGAGTGTCCACGTTTCGGCTCCGTATGTCATGACCGGTAGGACGCACTGATTGAAGACTTTCGTTTTTAGACTTTGTGGAAAAGGTGACGTAAAGACCCGACGTAATTGCCCATACGATGCCCAGCCTAGCTGTATTCTTCTATTAGCCTCTTTCTCGAAGTTGTTTCTACCCAATTGCAAAATCTGTCCGAGGTAGACATATTCCTTAACAACTTCGAGGGCACCGCCTTTTTCTGGAATCGGTCCCGAAATGGTAGGTTCGTTGAACATAACCTTGGTTTTGTCGAAGTTCATACGGAGACCGATGCGTTGAGAAGAATCAGCTAGGCCGTTCAGCATGAACCGTAAATCCTGCGTTTTAAACACATCCAATGCATTTGTGAACAATTTGGGAGATATCACATCCCCTTGTCTCACACCTCGATGCAAGGACATGTGCTTAGTCTGCTGATTCTTGGACGGCCTTACAGACATCTCAACACTTGGAAAAATCGCCAATCGACTTGGCATCGTTGCAGGGATTCTAGAACAGCCCAGGTTTAGATAAGAGTCGAATGCCTTCTCATAGTTCACAAATGCTAAGCATAGGGGCCGATTATACTCTTCGGTCTTCTGTATAATCTGCCGCACTGTGAAGATGTGGTCTATGGTTCCGTATCTTCTTCGAAACCCGGCCTGCTCTGGCGGTTGAAATTTGTCAATTCGGCGCGCAAGGTTTGTGATGGCTCTTGAAAACAGCTTAGACGTGACTTAGGAGCGAAATGGGTCGGTAGACCTTCAGTAGGGTCTTGTCTCCTTTTTTGAAGAACAGCACGATGACACTCCTACTCCACGCCTCCGGAGTTCTCCTATCGAAAAGAACGGCGTTAAAGATGTTTTGGAGCTCCTCTAATATAGGTTTACCGCCTGCTTTGAGGAGCTCAGATGTAACACCGTCTTCGCCAGGGGCTTTTCCGTTTTTATGCTGCCTAAGAGCCATCTCAATTTCACCTAGGCTGATTTCTGGTGAGTCTTCGGTAAAGTGGCGGGTCAATGTGGCTCTGGTATCCTCACCTACCTGCATAACCGGTACCAAATCACTTTTATAGAAATAATGTCACTTCCCGGTAACGGTTCCCAAAACTGTCAAAATTGTTTAAATGCATTTTCCACCATATTTCATACACATAAAGTTCAAAGTCTATTGAGGAAAAACAGTTTGTAGTAGTCTGATGTTGGTTTGATGCGCAGGCGTGTAAACTAAATAGCTTCTTCCTCAACAGCTCAACGTTACTATAACTACTATCCTCGCAACTACTACGGCCGCAACTTGTACGAGCATGGCCGCTCGATCTCCGACAACACCGTATCATGTGGACCCCACACATGCGGCGTGGGTGCCCACTGCGTCCACGGCAGCGTGCGGCCCGTCTGCGCCTGCCTGCCCAGCTACTCCGGGGACCCGCTCTCACAGTGCATCAAGATCGAGTGTGTTGGTAAGGGGATACCTACTTGAGTGCAAAAGCCGTATCTTTCATCGAATTTTGTCCGTTTTCTTCGAAAACCTTTCAACGACATCTCTATACTGCGAGACGCCTGGTTAAATCGACGTCTTGTTATTGCGATGTTTCGTTACATCGAAAAACTGTACTGCGAACGATTTTGCTGCGAAAATATCCTACTGTGAAACCTTGTTCAATCGACGGCTTGTTACTACGATGTTATGTTACTTAAGAAAATCGTTGACTATCTTTATTTCCTTTATTTTTTAGTTTTTCGTCAATTAATTAATAGCAAGGAAGAACTTGTTTACTACATGTCCCTTTCGATTCTAAATCTGTCGTCACAAAAACAATGTTTCTTTTATAATCAATACAAAGATATAATTATGAATGACGTGTTTATACATACTTAATCCTAAGACTTATTCTAAGTATGAATGTCACTAGCATTGTTACAGGCATCGCTAAGGTACTTAAAGTTTCTACCTTATGTGACCCGATGTCTTCCAGCCTGCTGTCGTTTTAAATAGCAAGTCTATTGTTACCAGATAACAGTGAGTGCCGCAGCCACCAGACGTGCGTAAACCAGCACTGCGTCAACCCTTGCGACGGGGCATGTGGTGTGAACGCCAACTGCGATGTACGTATGCACCTTCATAGAAAAGATTGTGGACAGAGAATGAACTGGTATAATAGTGGAAGCATTCTGTCCAGAATCCGATTGGATGGCGACCACGCTTATAGCTATTTCTGTTGTGAAGCAGCATTGTTTTGTGTAGCTGTATTATGTTAAAAGGGTAGGTATAGATATCGATCCTGTGAAATTACAACGCATAGAAGCTTATGGTCTGAAGCTTTAGATTTGGCAACAAGCCCGTATTACACTTGATTTAAATATCTAGGTGTTGAAACGTTTACGGTTATCGAATGGAAATAATAATTCTTGCACAGGCACTCTGATCTGACGGTGAAGCGGTTTACCAGCGGTTTCAATATATCTTTCGACATAATTGTGATATAGCTTTTGACTTTTCTACTTTTCTTTGTTTATTGTACAGGTACGCAACCACATCCCAGTATGCAGCTGCCCTGCCGGCTACACTGGCAATCCTTTCTCCTCATGCAGAATCTCTGACCCTGGTAAATAACCCAGTTGTTACTAACGTTTGATATACGGATCATAGATAGATCTAAATAAAATTTTACACAAAATGTAATTGTAATCTTGAGTAATATTTTATTTTGTTCAATGATCTGTAAGGTATATCAAACGTTAGTAACATTTGGGATAAAGTGGCAATTTCTTTAGATTAAAGGGAAACTATTAAGCGGGGGAGGGCTTGCTGGAAGTGCTTCGTAAAGGAAGCAACGTTAATAACCGGCTGAAAACCGTCGAACCTATACAAAACTGTCAAATTTCTTCAATGCATTTTCAACCATATACCTTTACCATAAGGTTCAAAGTCTATTGTGGAAAGACAGTTTGTGGTAGGTGGATGTGTAGGCGTGTGTATATCTAGGTTCTGTATAACATTTTATTATTATTATTACTATTACTTATTTATGTTACTAAATAAAGAAAATAAAATTATTAGTTGCATTTAAAAAAAATCTTAACATTCATTTGTTCGCTTTGCGATGTCTCTCCCGCAACAAGTAATTATTGGCGCTGTCGGCTCATGTGGCTACATACGGGACTAATTCGCCTTCCGTCCGTGTGTGAGTTTCTTTTCATTATTCGAACGAGTAAAGTTAGTTAGTGTGAACTATTCGTGACATAGACCGAAGCAATGCCAACGAGTGATGAACTTGTATAAATTAATGTACTTATAAACTGTTTGGTTGTCTTAGAAATTCCGGTCGTATGGTGAATACAACTCATACAAATACAAGTCACTATCTCCGATTGCGATAGCAGACGGAACAGCAGTGCTATTCTCTAAGCAAATCAGCGTTGAACTCGACGTTGAACTCGCTCATAACTTGCAAACGAATTTCAACCTACTTTTAGTTAGTAATAAAGTCTACATTACATTCGTTTGAAAGTTATGAGTGAATTCAATGTCGAGATCGACGCTGTTTTGCTTAGAGAATAGCGCTGCTGATGCTCTTGCATTTTGATTCACTTTATACTGTTGTTGTATAGAATTGCGCAGATTTAAGAGGAAGCTATTAGCCGATGGATTTTATATTAAAACAGACTTTTTATATCAACAATAGAAAATTCGCTACATTTATTTTATAGAATACGTTTGACAAGACATTGTCACAAATTTTACAAAGTTGATAATAAATAGACAAGACGTCAAAAACAAACAATGAGGTCGTATAAGAGTGAATTAACTCGCGACACATTACTTATAGACCTTGTACAGGACCTACCCTGAACAGGTGGGAAGTGCGTTTTATTTAAACTTCTTATTGTGTTATCAACAGAGGAAGCTTGCCATCCTTCTCCGTGCGGCGCCAACACCAAGTGCCAAATCTCCAACAACCAAGCCATCTGCACTTGCTTACCTGGATATAGGGTTAGAACTCACAAACGTATTATACCTCTACTGAAAACGTCTTTAAAGGTCCCGGGTTCGATCCCCGGTCGGGTCAATTTAGAAATTATTGTTTTTCTATATTGTCTCGGGTCTGGGTGTTTTCTATGTGTAATAAGTGTGTATTTAAGTATTTTAAGTATGTTTTCCGTTGTCTATAACCATTTAACGAGTTTCATAACGAAGCTTCTCTTAGGCTAGATAATTGGTGTGAGTGTAAGAAAGTTTATTTATTATTATTTATATATCTCATGTTTAAACATATGGTCAATATTATTTTAAACAACATCAATTATTATAAAATCAATAGATACATTTTACCTTCTGACTATGACCATCTAAGTTTCAAGTGTCAGGTGCACTTTGAAATTACAGTCAACTCAATGTCAACACCTTTCGAATCATGTTTCCAATTCTGCGTATAGGGCAGCCCTCTAGCCGGATGCCGTCACGAGTGCGAATCGGATGGCGAGTGCGGCGCGCAGCAGTCGTGCCGCAACTTCAAGTGCGAGAGCCCGTGCAGCGACTGTGGCGTCAACGCGGACTGCGAGACCGTCGCCGCGCACCGCGCCGTCTGCAAATGCCCTAGGGTGAGCGAGACTACCGAGTTTCTATGGCCACCTTCCGGTTCCATCATCAGACCCTGGTTACCACGTATCACCAAAGTACTCGTCAAGACGAATCATACGAGCCCAATCTCGATGGGGTTGTGTCGTTTAATTACCGAGTTCCTATGGCCGTCTTACAGCTCCATCATCAGATCCTGGTTAACATCTAGCACCAAAGTACTCGTCAAGACGAATCATACGAGTCCAAACTTGATGGGGTTTTGTGTCGTTTAACTACCGAGTTTCTATGGCCACCTTCCGGTTTCATCATCAGATCAGCTCCATGTCATAATAATTTTGCATTATCATCCGATTTACACATGCATGCAAAATGTCAGCTCAATCGGTAACCGGGAAGTGGATCAAACTTGCAAGATTTGATTACAGACAAACATCGGGACAGGTGAAACTAAATAAAAGCTTGTAAAGAGTAAAGGAGAGTCAGTATCACATTACGGCGAGAAAATTACGTCACAGTATCCCGACAGATTCTTCGATTACTACAGAATGTCAGTAGCATCATTTGATGACTTACTGTTTGCTGGGGAATAAATCCGAAAGACAGACACGTACACACATGAGAAGAGCCATTTCCGTTGAAGAAAGACTTACAATTACTTATAATTCTTAGTCTGATTCCAGTATTTGTATGCCGCTCTATTAAAATGTATGGGAATATGCGCGATGAAAACATAATCTTAAATATTCCGATCCGGATTGCAGAACGCTCGTCAGTATCATTCTTACAGATCGATCTGAGAAATTCATAATCCGAAAAAATCAGTATGTGTGTGGAGCATACTGATATTGTATGGTATTCCGGTCAGTAATAATATAGATTCAGATTATGAATCCAGAGAGCCATTCCGGATTGAGCCCGTGCAGCGACTGCGGCATCAACGCGAAATGCGAGACCGTTATCGTTGGTAACTGCCCAAGGGTGAGCGAGACAGCTGTTGAATAGCTGTGCGTCATGCATACTCGACTATAAGAGCGAGTTGCCAGTTAGTGTGGCGACTTCAAGTGCTTGAGTCCGTGCAGCGACTGCGGCGTCAACGCCATCTGTAAGTGCCATAGGATATTAGAGTGCTGTCGAGTATCTGTAAATCTTTATATACTCGCCCATAACAAGTTTTCAGTTCTCTGCTCTCTGCAGCTGCAGCAGTCTCCTCTAGAAATATGACCTGCGGCCCTTCTTCTTTCTCCAGCTTAGATAAACTCCTTTATCAAATGAGGTATTCTAACATAACTGTCACCCACCACAGGGTTACCACGGCGACCCGTACCGCATCTGCAGCGCGGAGTGTACCTCTGACGTTGAGTGCCCTAGCTACAAGCCCGCGTGTGTGTACAACGCGTGCGTCGATCCCTGCATCAACTCGTGCGGTGTGAACGCGGATTGTCGCCTGCGCGGTCTGACGCCGGTCTGCTCCTGCCCTAGGAACATGACTGGGGACCCGTTCACCTTCTGCCGGCCTTTCGAAGCTCGTGAGTTTTTGTTTTTTGATGTCTAACATCTTTTCTTTCGTTTTCTTCTTTCTTTTTGATTTTATTTTCCTTTTACAAAGCTTAATATTAATCTCAAGTAATGTCTTACTACGCTGCTGTTCACCATGTACTCAGTTTTTGTAAGGAGGCACAGCAATCTTACTGCGGGAGGGCACTGGTGACCTGACTATAGGTTTCGTAAACCCACTTCAGGCACCAGTCTCTCACAATGTAACGGCGGCTGACCTAACATCAATGTACCCTAATTAAGTAGCATGTAAGCCAACATTGTGAAGAGATAATAAACGATTTATTTATTTATTTATCTTTCCTCTCGATTTCTTGCAATTTATGGGGTTATTTCTTCAAATGGGACGGAAGTGTTTGATGTGTAACATCTTTCCTCTGGGACGGAAGTGTGTAACAGGAAGTCGAGGAAGCACGCAAGCGCGCGCCATTTGATTTGACGAATAAGCGCGCGGTGGTAGTTGGCCGTCGGATGGTACCAACCAATCGGGGAAGCGCGCGCCATTTGATTTGACAAATGAGCGCGTGGTTTTGCATTACTGTTAGTGTCAATAAAATAAAATACAATGTTCATTATAAAGAATTATTCTATGTTATGAAAAATTATTTCAAATAATAGCTAACCCATTTTTTTCAGAATATAATGTTAAAATTGCTTATTATTACTAAGGTGAGATGTCAAAACACATCATATGCGACCTTCCGAACTACTGTTAGGCTAGCTCGTTATTTTTATTAGATACTTAATTTCAGCCTATAGACCCGAATTAAATGCTATTCCTCTTATTTTACGGTACTAATGACGTTTTGTTTTTTTTCCACCAGGTGACCTTTGTGAGCCGAACCCTTGTGGGGTGAACGCCAAGTGCACGCCCGGCCACGACCGCACGGGTGCTGAGCGGCCCGTTTGCACCTGCCCCGCCGGGTACATCGGCAACGCGCTCGTCGCCTGCGAAAAGGTAAGTACACAGCCTATAACTGTCCCACTGCTGGGCAAAGGCCTCCATCATTGAAATCAAGTTATCGCTACAACTGCTGGGTAATGGCTTAATCACCATGCTTGCCAAATGCGTGTTGGTGATCACAAACCTGGGCTATGCATCGGTTAATCCGAATTACTTTTTGCCTGACCTGGGAATTGAACCCTGGACCTTCGGGTATAGGGCTGAGCGCTCTGCCACTCGGCCATTAAGGCGTTAAGGCCAGCGACAAGGTAAAACCACAAAAAAAGAATGACCTAGGAGGTAAGCTTTAAATATACTGCGCTCGAACAACTCTCACGTAAATCCCTTGCACGTACACGGACCTCCCGATCCAATGGCTTTTTAAGAGGTAAAGTTTGTGACATTGTTTGTTTGTTTGTTTGAGGAAAGTAATCTTTAGAACTGCTGCCCCCCGACCGCCTAACCGATCGCTTTGACTACGTGTATAGTTTATGACGTCATCTTGTCGTTTTGTGCCGCCTATGAAAGCAATATCAAAAGCTAAAGACGACAAGATGACGTCATTAACCACACATGAAGTCAAAGCGATCGGTTAGGCGGGTGGGCCCCTGGTCCAATTCCAAAAATTATTTCACGGTTAGAATGCTACATTCCCTTTAGATAACTAAAGCTATAATTTATTTTAATAATAAAAAAATCCTGTTAAAATCTCAAATCCACGCAAATGAAGTTGCGGGTAAAGTGTATGATAAAATCTATGTTAACGATGAGTTGGTTTGCTCTGTCTGCAGGGTGAATGCGAGCTAGACTCGTATTGCTCCGACCACCTGGCGTGCGTGGGCTACCAGTGCGTAGACCCGTGCCTCGGCAACACGCAGTGCGGCTCCGGCGCCGTGTGTATGGGGCGCCGGCACATCGCCGTCTGCACCTGCCCCACTGGTAAGCAAAGCCGGAGTAAGCCACGTACAGGACTCTAGGCAAGGCCTCTAACTTCTAGGTTTAGCAAAAAAAAATTGGGCCCATAACACACGTGCTTATTTTGCCTTTAGGTTAATCCGGTACTGCTGGTAAGACATTGAGTAACAAAGAGTCTGATCGTCGCCGTGTCCTTTTTTTAGGGGAAAGTTAGCTAGTGGCCTTAGACGTCCTTATCAACGTCACCGGATTTAATGGGGGTCGCGAGAACCTTATAGAAAGCTTTCTTTAAGCCGTGTGAGCCAGTGACCGTCAGAGATTTTTTTAGAGGGAATAGCATCACGCAAGCGTGACCCCGTTCTCTACTAGATTCTACGAGGGGTTCGGATCGGATCGGAACGCTGTGTCCTGCGGGTTAGTGCAAGTTAGACGCACAGTGCTCCGACCACCTGGCGTGCGTAAGGTACCAGTGCGTGGATCCGTGCCCTTGCCGTCTGCACCTGCCCCCTGTAACATCAATACTTCTTGGTCTTGGAGCCATATCACATCATTAGCTTATTTTATGTCCCCGCTGCTGGCGCACGAGTCTTCCTCTATGGATGGATAGGGAGAATGGGTCATGCGGCTACCACGCGGGACGAGTGCGAGGCAGTGGTTGTTAGCGACTGCTAATGCAGCCGCGAGACCAACGGCTCGTTCCTTCCATAGCACGGAGGTGCTCGATATGATAATTTTTTTGTCACCCATCCGATGACCGGCCGTTGTGAAAGTTGCTTAAGCTTAACCTTAGTAGACCGGGTGCGTTACCCACTGTGCCATCGAGCTTCTCCTTCAAGCTATGCTCCTCTATCTTTTTTGAGAATTACTCTAAATGAAAATCAATAAATCGATAGCAAGTTTTAATTGTGCCCTTATTGACAGGTCACAATGGCGATGCTCTGGTGAACTGCTACGAGTCAAGGTCCGTCGCAGCGTCCACACGCTACTACAGGTACAAGAGGAACGGTGATGGAACACCACCGAAAGACACTAAAGTGGAGAAGGCCACAGAAGCAACAAATGCCACAGTGACAGCTGAAGTGACAGAAGAGGTTACACCCTTAACAGTCTTGACACCAGCGTCACCAGCGGTGCTGGTGGTGAGCGACGAAAAAGTTGTGGTAGAAGAGAAAAAAGAATAATTAAATTGATCTTCTCTCAAAACTGAACAAGAATGGATTTAATACCAACCGATTGCCTTGCCTTAACTTTTAATGTACCTAATAAATAAAAAAACGCCCTGTCTGTAAAAAATAAACGAAATAACGAAAATGTTTGTACCAAACGATGGTAATATACCTCAGAATAATAACTAAAGCTTATTAAAGCTATAGGTACCTACTCAATTCAAGTGCCTTTTATTGTAAGAATAATATACTATATGTAGGTACCAGTCAGTGGTACTATATTATAATGTTTATAATATAATTGATCGATACCAAGATAAAGTTGAATAAAGCGAATAAACTGCCATTTTGTACTCGAAGAAAGTAAAAAAAACTTTACAAGCATTTAATGTATCTCATATAAAATCTTATAAGTACCTAAATTAGATATAATATGATTTTAATGTTTGATATGATAACAATACAATTATTCTATTTAAAATGTGCCTCATTTTTTACTTTCCTTTCTCTTTTTTATAGTGAATTTTATTTTATTTTACAAGCTTTTATTTTTTAGTTTTACCTGTCCCGATGTTTGTCTGTAATCAAATCTTGCAAGTTAAATATGATCCATTTCCCGGTTATCGATTGAGCTGAAATTTTGCATGCATGTGTAAATCGGATGACAATGCAAAATTATTATGACATGGAGCTGATCTGATGATGGAACCGGAAGGTGGTCATAGGAACTCTGTAGTTAAACGACAGAACCCCATCGAGTTTGGACTTGTTTGATCTGTCTTGACGAGTACTTTGATGCTAGATGGTAACCAGGGTCTGATGACGGAGCTGGAAAATGGCCATAGGAACTCGGTAATTAAACGACACAACCCCATCGAGTTTGGGCTCGTATGATTCGACTTGACGAGTACTTTGGTGCTAGATGGTAACCAGGGTCTAATCTAATGATGTAGCTGGAAGATGGCCATAGGAACTCGGGACAATAAGTTCGTTCGTTCGTTCGTTCCGTTTGTTATGAATGTGGATTCGGTCTTTGATTAGATGGATTCGATGGATGACCCAATTGCAAGGTGAGCACGTGCCGAGGGCTGAATAGTATGAGGGTGTATATAAACATGTCATATCCCTAAACAACACATTGTGAGCGTACATAACGGAAAAACACTGCTACGCGCTACGAATTACGCTGTAGTCAATCCACGATCTAGCATCAAAAATACTAAAAAGTTATAAATAAATATTAAAGAAAAAAAGTTTATTGGATACATTCTAAGGATACATTAGACCAAAATAAGGAGAGAAAACTCGACTCTTTACAATGCACATACATTGACATTAGAGGTAAACCTATTTGCTGAGAACTTGGTAGGTACCTACCTATATTAACTTTATGCAAAAAATGGCATCTCTGGGATTCACTCCAAAATTATTGCAGTTATTTGCTAGCTATCTCAGAGACAGAAAGCAGTATGTGGAGGTTGCTGGGTATAGGTCGGACTATTATTTTACGCGATCAGAGGTAAGCCAAGGCAGTACGCTAGGCCCAACTCAATTCTTAATTATGATCAATGACCTACCCGAAGTGATCACTACAGCGAAATGTCTGATGTTTGCGGACGACCTGAAAATGTACCTAGCTGTTGGTAGTCATGTGGATGCGGAGCTGCTGCAGCGAGACCTCGAAGCTGTAGCCAAATGGACCATTGATAACCACCTTCAATTCAATGAGAACAAATGATGTCCGTGACTCCAGCGGGATAACCCCTTCAGATCGGCTTCAAATTTCGCCAAGATTTAGTTGATATTATGTTTAAATTTGTTAGCAAATATCAAAATTTGTTGACCAATAGTTATCGAGATATCCTATGTTAAAGGGTATCCCGCTGGGGTCACGGACATGAACAAATGTGGTGTCATGGTACTTGGTAGATCCTCCACCACAATTGAAGCTAGCTATACGCTCAACGCTGTTACTTTGCAGGTACAAAATGAAATACGTGACTTAGGGCTCAAACTGGACTCGCGCCTAGAGTTTCGGAAACATATTGAGGAAATATGTAAAAGCGCGAATAAAGTCCTGGGGTTTGTAATGAGAATTAGCTCTCAATTTAACGACGTAAGAGTACCTCTTCTATTGTACAATGCTTATGTGAGAAGCAAGCTCGAATATAGCGCGATTGTTTGGGACCCGTATGAACATAAATACGAATACATGATAGAGAAGGTACAACGCAAGTTTCTCAGGTACATCTACAAATGGAAGTATGGTTATTATCCGTATTTGTACCCATCGATGTTTGTGTCCGGTATGGTGGGGCAGGATACTCTCGCTTCAAGACGCAAAAGTTCATTAGCTTCGCATTACCACGCGATAATTCACAATAAGATCGACAATCCGGTTGTACTGGAGAATTTAAAACTTGTTGTTCCTAAAAGACATATATATATTATATTAGGAGCGCCGCGCAGACGAACAAGAGTTCAAGGGGGTACGCACGCGTCGAGCTCAAAATGCGCCAACTTCTAGAGCAATCGCAGTGCTTAACGCATTGCACTATCAAATCCCGGAGGCCGACATATTATCCCAAACAATATGTATATTTAGTAATTATATAAACTCATACCTAAATTGCAATTTGTAATAATGCTTAATTTAATCAGCTCATGTTATGTATCCACATTATATCTAACCAGTGTACAATTTGGTTTAGTACTGTAAGTATACTGATGTAATTATAAATAAATAAATAAATATGCTGAGAACCTACGTCAAAACCTACTAGATTTTTGTAGACCAATCAAATGTAAATCCGTGCAGCCTTAATAAAATAATTACGGTCGAATTTCGACCACAGGGCGACCACTAGTTTTTATTATGAGCGTTTACGCCGCACACTAGCGCCACCAATGAAAAAAAACATATCTAGTAATTAGAGATAGAAAATCAAGCATTTTTACGTCATCTAATGAACATGTGACATGGGTTTAGTTAAATAAGGCGTTACAGCTAAAAACGGCCACTTTTAACTATAACGCCGTATTTAACTAAACCATAACGTCAGATGTTCATTAGGTGACGTAAAAATGCTAAATTACTCCATTGAAATTGTTTGTTGAGCATCATTTGATTTTCTATCTCTAATTACTAGACATGTTTTTTTTTTCATTGGCGGTGGCGGCGCTAGTGCGGTGTAAACGCTCTTAAAGTAAACCCTAAAACTTTACACCTTGTTTTAAATCTTTGCGTTTTTATCACAGACCCAATTAAATAAATAAAGGCGAGTTACAATTTACATCATCATCATCATCTCAGCCAAAGACGTCCACTGCTGGACAAAGGCCTCCCCCAAGGATATGAGGGGTATTTGCCGTAATCGCAATTTACATAGTGATTGCAAAAGAAAAATAATGAAGGTGTATTCGTTTTTTATTGTTCTTTACATTGTAAACAAAACGAACTTTACAAGTGTAACGTTTCTTTCTCTGGCACGGACAAACAAAACGCAAATATTCTAATTTGACATTTACAATTTTACATTTGAGTTTGACGGCTCTGAATTCGTCCCGTCGTTCGATTATCGAATGATGAGTGAGCTTAGGTTTTTTACAATTAATTACCCGTTAAAACTGTAAATATACATGCGTAACGATGTCCGACATCAATATGGAGAAGTTTGCCGTACCAGACTTTGTGCCCGAGCGCTACGTGAAGGAGCTAGCGCGGTCCTGCGTCGGGGGGGAGGAGCTCCATCAACAGAAGGAGAACATCCAAACATTAGCCGAAGAAACCGCAAGTGCCCTCAAGAAGAATGTGTACGAGAACTACATGCAGTTCATCGAGACGGCCTCCGAAATATCCCACTTGGAAGCTGAAATGTACAAGCTGTCTCACTTGCTGAGCGAGCAGCGCACGGTGCTTATTACTTTATCCCACTCGTCAATTTTAGGTAACGAAAACGCTTTATCGCGCGAGTCTCTCGACAACCATGACTTAGAAGCTGAAAGAGCTGAAGAGCAGCGCAAAAACAAGCTCAATTTGATAACAGAGAAAGTTGAGAGTTGTATGAATTTATTGGATGTCCCAGAGAGAACTTTGCTGCACGAAGGTGACTTGTTAGAGATAGATGCTGAAGAAAACACTGCTATACAGAGAATGCACGTGTATTTGTTTAATGACTGCCTCATGCTCACCTCATGGATTTCAAATCGTCGTGGGCCAATGCGATACAAGTTTCAGTGTAGCTATCCCATTAGTACTTTAGCGGTTGTGAATGTAAGAGACTTGGGTACTGTTAAGCAAGCTTTCAAGGTGCTAGCCTTTCCTGATACAAGGGTGTTTCAGTGCAACAGTATTGCTGTGAAGAAGGATTGGTTGGACAAATTTGATGTGGCAAAAAAGATATACATTGAAAAGGAAAATTCTAAGCAGAAGAAAAAAGATGGTGAAGCAAAACCTAAGCTTGAATCTATGGAGTCCCGTAGCTTATCAGTTGAGGAGATACCTTCACCTCAGATTGCCCCTCTGCCTGAATGGCTAGCAGATGCAACTGAAGAGTTGGATGTTCTCATAGTCGAAAGACATTTTCAGAAAACATATGAGTTAATGGTGTCGGCACAAAAGATTTTAAATACTGAAGAATATAAAGAACACCCACAAAGATCAGAAATTTTAAAAAGAATTGACCAGAAAGAAAAAGCTTTAATTGAAATACTATTAAAAGAGCTTGATGTTACCCACAACTGGAGCCCGAGAGGAGGTTTGCGATCCGCAAGACAACCAGTTATAATACTCAATAAATTTAACATGACCAGTCAAGCCTGCGAGCTGTTTCTATCTATATGTAGTCACACTGTGAAGGTTCATGTGAAAGGAGTCCAATTGGAAGGCTCCATCAACACTTATGTAATGCAAGTAGGGGAAGTGTTCTTTTGTTCACTCAGTGATGCCTTAACAGAGTTCACTACCCAGTTCCCTAAAAATAAAATTAGCGCCTTCGTAATTTGGGCTAGCATGCAACTTAGAATTCTAATGAGTCAAATTATAAAACAGATATTTACCCCCCAGTGTGCTTTAGAGTCAGTGCTAGAGTGTGTTGATAGTTTAAGAGAACAGTGCACTCTTTTCTGTGAATTTGGTTTAGACTTAAGGTTCCAAATGAACAGCTGTTTAAGATCACCCATAACAAAAGCGCTCAGGGAATACAAGGAGAAAATTGTTGATTCTATGAAAGCAAAGGTGTCTGACGATAAATGGACACCAGTGAATATGCACACAAAAGCGGGTGTCACTAAATTCCTGGCACAGATGGAAACTTTGGGCCTTATCTTAGCTAAGTATGTTATAAATGAAACATGGGTTGACTTGTCAAGTAGTACGATATGGTTTGCTCAATCAGTAATAACGGTGCAGAAAGTGGGTTTAAAGTTGGTAACAAAAGATATGATGGACGTTTTGGATGAATGTATTTATGCTATATTCAACTTACGACTTATGCTAACACCAGGGAATGATTCGAGTTATGCACAGAAAAATTTCAAGTTTATTTTAGATACTGTTATGCCTCTTATGTTGAGGCAGTATAAAGAAGAGGTTAGTTATGACAATGAGAAACTTGTTGCTCTAGCGAAGAAGCATGGTGTGAATGTTGCACCACCAAAGAAATCAAACATAACAAAATACACGAGTAACGAGTATTTATGAGAGTAGTCATCACATGTTTGTTTGTTGTACGAAATTATTATAATTATGCTGAAGCTTTAAAATTGTAATATATAGATAGTAAGCATGCAGGATTTTTGTAAGTTTATTTAAAAAACAATAACTGATCAAATTAAAATTTATATATGCAAGTTATCAATATGAAATTTTAATAAACCAAACTTTATGGTTCACTATGTATTTTTATTTAACAAATAAAACAAGACTAATAGCATAATTATGTACTTTAATTGATTAATAAAATATAAAACGATTGCAAACAATAATATTGATACATCAAGAAATATATTCTTTGGTAACCTAAAAATAAATTCTAACAAAATAATACACATTTGTGAACTTATAAATACGAACTATAGATAGGAATGGCATGTCTCTAATGAATAGTAATTGATTATTCAGTTTCCATTAGAGATTCAATGAATGTCGTTCCGTTAATAAGCTTTGTTGTTAATATTACAAATTCCACACTAGAGTCTTCTTGCTGGCTTATAGTTCGGAGCGCGGATATCTCTTGGTAGGTGCAGCCTCCTATGAAGAAGACGAGTATGACGCGAGGGTTCTCGAACGAGGAGTTTTCGCTGGAGATTGAGTTACGCCGGAACATGCGCGGCTGTAGTGTCTGTAGCTCGTCAACCGTTGGTCCGGGGAGGGATCCTAGCACGTCTTGGATACCTGGAAACATTAACATTATCACCACCATCGTCATCATCATCATCTGCATATAAACTGGGGCTCAGGGACTTTCATCATGATCAGCCTATGCTAGTCCACAGCTGGACATAGGCCTCTCCAAGTTCACGCCACCGAGCACGATCCGCGGCTACTCTCATCCAGCTCTTGCCAGCCACCTTGCGAAGATACCTTACTGTGAGTAGGGTTTCTCATTTTCCGATTTTTTTTGTTCCCGGAGACCGAGACTTCCTTAGCACTATTTTCCAGGAATTCCCGAAAATTCGGGAATTTGATTAACCTCAATAAAAATGTATGAAAAAGGTTTTAAAATAAAATACACATTTTCGTAATCAACAATATGTTCATTATAATCAGTCTTCGTCAATTAACTAAAAAAATATGCCTTTTTAATTTCCTTTTTATCCACAGAGTTTTCAAACTAGAATAAAATATAAGTAAAATCTTTAAAGTTAACAAAATATCAATCACAATTTTTTTGTTTATAATTAGCTGTTACACTGACAAATATCATCACTTTGATATATACCTAATATTTAAAAGGCAAAATGTTTCATTAAAATTAATAATGATGTTTTTGAAATATACCTAACCTTTAAAAAACTTTTGTAATAATAATAATAACTAACGACATTTAAATCACAGTCTTTTGATAATCATCTCCGTCTCCGTTACATACATAATATTACAAATTAGAGCAACAAGCAGCTTTGACAAATTCGCTAGCAGGTTCTATTAAAATAAGATTTTAAAAATACCAAAGCATTAATTGATTTGTCTGATAGACGGTTCCTAATCTTTGTAACGACGTAACCAGATAAAGATACCTAATACTCGTTCATTTTCAGTTGACGTTGAAAAGGATGTAAAATGGGATAATTTTTGTAATAAGTAACACAGGAATTAAACGTCAAATTGCTATTTTTTTGTTTCTTAATTTCTCGACTTCCCGGGTACTCAACCCTTTTTTTCCCCGTCTCGACTAAGGCCAACTTTCCCGGGAATTCCCGCTTCGAGACTTCTCGATGAGAAACCCTAACTGTGAGCCTAAAACAGTATTGCTGCAAAGTTATAGCAGTTGTGTAAACGAGACGCGTCTATAGTATACACGTCTCTTTTTTGTTTGCCTCAGATTGCATTTTCAGCTTCACCGGGCTTTATTGGGGGCGGCGGCGAGAAACTTAAAGGGTTCCTCAAGCCGTGTAAAACCAATCACCTATGGAGGTTTTCAAGAGGGAACGGCGTCACGCACTAGTGCGTGTCCCCGTGCCCTAGATTCTCCGAGGGGTTTGGATCGGATCGGGGAGTCACGCACGTGTCTCGTTCTCATAACCGGAACAACACTGCTCTAACACTACTACTCATGGACATGGTAAGCCGTAACCGTAAGAATGAGAAATCTCTCAAAAACAAACTAAGTATTAAAACTTCATGACTTTCAATTTTAAACTTAATATAAGTATTTAGATAATATATACAGAATGAGCCATCTAAAGTACCTAGGTAACAGTATATAAAATCAGTAACTATATGGCATAGGGCAGTGTCTTTCAATCTGTTGGTTGCGACCCTTAGGGGGGTCTCGGAGCCTTACTCGGGGGGTCGCCAGCAAAAGGAAAAAGGCAAGTTTCTACACTATAATAAAAACACAATTTCAGTGAGAAGGATGGGCTTGTTTATTTTTTAAAAAATTGCCAAATCGTGGTGCTCTTTTTTGATAATATGTCTAGTGCTCGTGTTAACTTCAGAAAATACTATCATAAACGTAGTATATTTAATGTTTATCCTGACGTTTCGAACCCTTTGCAGGGTCCGTGGTCACAGGGAGACTGAGGTGTTGGTTGTCTCATAATTAGTTGGTAGCTTGTATACCCTTGTAAAACTTGTTTCATTTCAATTCATTTCAATTCAATTCAAATAATTTATTTCGGACCGTAGTCCATATTGAGTTAGTAACAATAATTACTTAAAGACTAGTGTTAAAAATACTAGAAGACTAGTGTTAATGTGTAGTGTTCGCGTAAACTTTAGAAAACAATATAAACGTAGTATTTTAAATTACAAGGGTCGCCCGACTTTTTAAACCTGTAAAGGGGTCGCGTACCTATTCAAAAAGATTCAAAAACACTGGCATAGGGAAATTAAATACTACCTATAATTTATTATCTTAGGTAAAGGGGTCGAAGTTTTTTTTTTAGTAAAACGGCATACTTACTTAATATTAAAAAAAACTGTTTGTTATTATGTTACCGTCAAAACCAATTATAAACATGAAAATTGTTAAATTATACATGCAGTTGACAAGTGCAACAGAGTGCCTTGTGCCAGTTTTATTCGTCCCTCGATCACGTTAATGAAAACAAAATTTGTATGGCATTGGAATTAAATTGAAATTAAAATGTTGTTATATAAATTCTGGTATTCGTTAGGTAACGTGATCGAACGGCTCAAAAAACTCAGACTAGGCACTCAGTTGCATTGCAAATACTACCCTCGGCCGTACAAGATAAGGCTTATGTGCTTTTTGAATGTATTAATTTTATTTTGTTAAGTGTGTGTATACTATAATAAAAAAATATCTATCTAACTGAAACGCTTGACATGCGGCTGGCAGTACATGGTCCGATATTTGGGCGGCGTTAATTGAACTAATGAGCTCACCAGTGGTTTCAATTCGGACACATTTCGTGTGCAGGCAGATACGTGATAATATTTCGTACAAACCAAAATGGCCCTTATAGCAGCGTACAGAAATTGGATGTTTTATAGGCGTACGGCTTACTGTTATAAGGGTTGTTTTGGTTTGGACGGCTACATTGGTTTACATGTAGGTTGAAATAATATGAATACTTTTTGTTGTGACAAACTGATATCATTTAATATTTCCTCTGTACCAAGGTTAACTGTCGGGATAGCATATGTATGAAACTGTTTATTCTGGTACTAAGTATTTGGCAAATTTTGTTAAAATGATATCACAAAATAAGGTGATCCAGAAATACTAAGGTCGACTGAATTGAAAAATATACATGAAAAGTAGACAAAATCAACGTTTCGTAGTCCCCCGATTTCTCCTCCAAAACTAGACCGATTTAATTGCTTTTTTCATTAAAAATTAAAGCAAGGCTCTGTGTCACTATGTTTTGCTTTTTTTAAATATAATCTCGTCAAATTTGGGAAACAGCGGAAAATCTGGGCAATTTTTAAGGTTTTTAAAGGTTTATGTCTTTTTTAATAATGAATTTATGGTTCCTAGGTGCATACCTCTTTAGTATGTTATATTCTATGTTTTTTTTTGAAATGTTTAAAAATATTTTCATTAAAAATGTTTGATTTATTTATCATTAAGTATGTCATTATGCTAAAAAGTCCGGTGCCGCTGATGGCCGGCTGAGGCCATCACAGCAGACTCTCTCCAAAAAAAACTGTCCCACTGCTGGGCAAAGGCCTCCATCAATGTCATCCCTACAATTGATGGGTAATGGCTTAACCACCGTGCTTGCCAAATAACAAACCCGGGCTATGTATAGAAAAATCCGAAATACATTTTGCCCGACCTGGTAATTAATAAAATTATTAAAGGAGATGTTTCAAGTTTGTATGGACACTGGGTTAAGTTTTTGTACAGGTAAAATAAATCAAAGAAATAAAATAAATAATAAATGACAAACATAAATTTTTCATAATTTAGCTTTATTTTGTGGTTCAAAGCATTTTAAAATATTATGTGACATTTCAAATTCAACAATGGCGAACGTCAATCAATATCATTTCGTCCATATGAGTTTGACGTCCTAATCACTGCTTATTTTCATTTTTTGTCTCAATAACTCAAACTCTCTTATCCTAGTTTGTTTGTGGCTAAACTTCTTCATACAAAAGTAGGCTCTAAATAGACGATATTTAAGTTCTAATGTCGAGTGGCGAGCGCGATCGAATTCGATCGCTTGGGATTTGACGGAAGTTCGCCCGCGATCGGATTCGATCTCTTAGAACCTAAAAGGTTAATCTTTATTTCTGTTTTTGAACGTGTTATGTTTCAAATATGGTTTAAATTCGTCACAACAACATTTATGAACCAAAAAATTACTAGAAAAATAATTTTATTTTTATTTTTCTGAGAATCCTTGTATTTTTTCCTATTTTTTGAAGTAATGTACACACGGCGGCAAATCAACCTACCCAAAACTGTCAAATTTCTACAATCAATTTTGAACTTTACTATTTGGTTATAATGATCAATATTCTTTGGAGAAATTTGACAGGTTTGGGTAGGTTGATCTGCCGCCGTGTGTACATAGACTCGGCCAAAATTGAAACATCTCCTTTAGTTAAAAAAAAATATTCTTATTATATTATTAGCTCACCCGTCCACCCTTTGTTTTTGGCGATGTGCTCGCTGAGTCGCACTGTGAGCGGCGTGTACTTGCTGCACAAGTAACTTTTGTTCTGATCCTTCAGCTCCGACTCATCCATAGTCAAGTGTAACGCCTGCGAACATTAAAATAACCACTTCAGCTAATAGCAGGGCACAAAAATGCTGGCAGCCCCTCATTACTTCCACATCAACAGGGACTTCTTGGCGGGAAAGTGAAGTCATGTCTACGGTTTTGTTTTGTATTCTAAAATTTGTGCTAAGTCGAATATTAATGTGAAATAATGGTGGATTATTAACCGTTAAGTGTTCGTGAGTGTGCATGAGTGTTGGCGAATGAAACAAAACAGTGCAACGGCAATTAATGGAATCAGGCGTTATTTTGCGGAAATCCATAGTACAAAAAAGTGTAATTTAAATAATATGTAGTGTTAATTCCGCTAACTCACTCGTTTATACAGCTTGGATGCAGTACGCATGCACCGCCCTCCCGCCCGCACAAAAGTGTGCACATGCAGGAGAAACAATGCGTGAAAGCGAAAATCGGTGTTGGTGTGCATTTTCGCTTGCAAATTCTCTCAAGAAGTCGCGTGAGGACTTAGTAAAGCCCCACATCTTTACTGAGATACTCGAGGGGTTTTCTATTACAATTCACCATCATCTTATATAGTTTAATTTTAAGAAACGTATAAATTAAGTTTTCGACTGAAGGACTAGTATCCATGGTCATGAACAAATTAAAAAAAATATATCCACATTAACACCGCCAGAATAACACTTATCAGTTATGATGACAATGACAGTTATGATGTCGTGAACGGGTGCCGCCTGTGGAGGCTGGTCTGCTCTTGCATACTTATCTTATTTTTAGTATTATTCACTATAGTTTGACTTTGTTTTTCTTAAACAATTTTTGACTTTTACTAGAGTACTGTAGTGGTACTGTATGACATTGTGGAAATTGAAACTTTTACCTGATGTAAATTTGTTAACTTAGATTTTTTAATGTTTTTTTTAAAATTGGTTGTCTTCTATATTTTTTGTGTTTATTTTTAATGGAAAGTGTCCTGCTATGATAGGGCATTTTCCAATATTTTTGACGCTGTAACGGAGAAAAGAGCTGGACACTTGCTGAGTTTCTTGCCGGTTTTTCTCAGTACAAGATCTCCCGCCCAGAGTAGACTTACGAACCGAACACAAGAGCTACTTGTAGCCTAAACTAAATAAATGCTTTTGAATTTTTGATGTTAGACGATACTAAATACGGGCTCGATTGTTCGATGGACGCTAGCAAAAAAAAATGCTACCTGTGTGCCGTTACAAGAAGTGCGATGGGTAATAATAATTTTAATAATAATTTCTTTATTTTCACAAAACAGCAGATACAATAATTAATCTTAACTACCTACACGAGGAAGACCTGTATCGTAGGCAGTTAAACCTTCCTTTGTACAAATCAAACTGCATACATTATGAAAAAAAATAAAAAAAAAATAAACAATATCATTAGACGATATAGTGACAGTTTGGTTATTTTGGTGTCAGCAAAAGCGACTCGGTCATACCATAATCCAACGTAAGTAGGTACTTGGTAATCTCGGCTTTACACTTTTTCAAATTAAGAGGGTATATTTTAAGAATTTTGTTAATTTTTTTATATAAGAGACCAGATAGAAACGGCTGTTGACGTTGTGCATATGCTGAATGACATTTAACAGTTGGACATACAATATAATTTCGTCGTTTACTATTATAGGTATTCCCGTCAAACTGTGTGCCTAAAATTCGGGTATTCGAAAGGTCTTAATAATTTTATATAGGTACACGAAGATTTTTTATCGGTGATCAGGAACTACTGATTCAGACTAAGTAAATCATGGCCATTGCAATTATTTAATCGTATGATAACATGAAATAGGCGAAGAAGGAATATACATGTCAAAATTGCTTAATACTAAATATAATAAAATTCTAATTCTAATTATAAGTCAATGTCCAGATCCCGGAGTCAATCGAATTAAATAAAACTTACATGTCAGCGTTCTATTTTTTTTTTGTCTTGGAAAGTAAAGTTAAGCTGGGAATTAAACCCGGGACGTCAAAATTAAAAAAAAATCAAAATCATTTATTCAGTTTAGGCTACAAATAGCTCTTATGAACGTCATTTATGCCATCGGTTCGTAAGTCTATCTACTCTGGGCGGGAGATCTTGTACTGAGACGAACCGGCAAGAAACTCAGCAAGTGTCCAACTCTTTTCTCCCTTACAGCGTCATAAATATTGGAAAATGCCCTATCATAAAAGGACACTTTCCATCACAAATAAAAACACAAAATATAAAGGACAGTCACAACATGTAAAAAAACACAAAAAAAGAAAAAAATAATAAATAAAATATTTAAGTTTGCAGAAACATCATTTACCAGTATATTTTTTTACAATGTCATACAGTATTAGTAAAAGTCAAAAACCTTTCTTAGAAAAAAAAACAAAGTTAAACTATAGTTAATAATAATAAAAATAAGTACGCTCGAGCAGACCAGCCTCCACAGGCGGCACCCGTCAGAGTCTAAGAACTACAAGCGGTATAAAGAAAGGAAATAACGTGACTGAGTAACGAAAATAAATCGTTCGTACCAGGTAGGCGTGACCACCCCCATCGTAGCTTAACAATCGCGATTGCCGCTCACCTTCCTAAGCACCGTGTACTGCCGGCTGCCCGTCTGCTGCTTCAGCAGGCCACATTTGTCCAGGTTGCAGAGAGTCAGCCATGTCTGCAAGCCGTAGACCTGGACCAGCTCGCGTTTGTAGTGCTCCAGCACTTTGGGCTTGAGGCCGGACCCTGTGGCGCATTGCAGGCAAATCAGGCGGATCACCTGGCAAGGAGAGGGATTTTCCTCATAATAAAATTGTTATTTTTCGTTTACAATAAATAAATAAACAAATAAATTTTCCTACACTCACACCAATTATCTAGCCCAAGAGAAGCTTCGTCATGAAACTCGTTATATGGTTACTAGACAACGGATAAACATACTTAAAATACTTAAATACATACTTATTATACATAGAAAACACCCAGACCCGAGACAAATTAGAAAAACAATAATTTCTAAATTTACCCGACCGGGGATCGAAACCGGGACCTCAGAGATGCCGACACCATGAAAACCGGTGTACAAACCACTCGACCAAGGAGGTCGTCAAATGCTTATTATCATGATATTTAACAAAAGTGTGAGTAAAATGTGTTTTTTAAAATAACAAATAACAAACCTAATAATTCTGTCAATTTTATGCATAATATTATTGACGCTTTTAACCAAATAAAAATAATATTTTGTATTTCGTGTGATTACTATGACGATAGATGCAGTAACTACATGCTGCAGTAACTAGCTAGTTATGAGTGCGGTGATACACGTCCGTCGTCCGAATACAGTTAAATTAAATAACAATGCAAGGGCATTTAGTCAATTGATAAATTATACATCTACATAATTATCTTTGAGTATTATCTTCGATCTATGAAATTTTAAAATCCAAGCATTGTCACATGGCATGTCACTATGCTTTTCTCTTTTATAAAACAAAAAACGGCTGTTTAATAATAAAAAAGGACTTTTGGCCCGCGTCCCCAACACCGAAATACGCTAGCGGACTAAAGTCCAAGATGCCAGCGAGCAGATATTGAGGAGTTGGGCAGGACACTTGGCCAGACGGAGTGGACCACAAAAGCTGACTGAGTGGTGGCCGAGATACGATTACAGAAAAAGGGGACGTCCACCGGCGAGATGGGTCGACGATATAACCGAGACCGTGGGTTGCACGTGGCCCAGACTAGAGCAGGATCGAGGCGAATGGCACAAGCAAAGAGAGGCCTATGCCCAGCAATGGGTCGAGAGGGGCTGATGATGATGATGAGTATTACGAGAAGGAGCTAGTACTTATAGCACGGGTTTCCCCAGTTTAAGTACTAGCTGCACATATTAAAGTTCACATAAGTATGATCGATCGTAACACGTATTGTAACAATTGTTTTAAATTAATTTAATCTTATCTTATCTTTTAAAACATAAATATATCAATATACAAACAAAAATATACCTTGGAGAACGGTTCCTTCTTCGCCATGAGGTCTTCAATGAACGTGCTGACCTTCTCATTATCTATGCAGTTGAGGAAGTCCTCTTCGCACTGTACAGCGTCGTGGAAGTCGAATTCATCTGTTATCTGAAACATGCTTATTGTTAATTTGAAATAATGTGTCTTTAATTTTTTCGTATTCGCCGCAGATGTCATATAAAGCGTACGTAAGAATCTAAACACCTAGCCATGGAGTGCATATAGGTCTGGGGTTAAATTTTTTAAGTTACTTACATTGTTATTAATTTTAAAAACGTACCACTATGTGAATTGGCAACAAATATTAGAATTTCGATAAATTATAGTAGTGTTGGGGTTATTTTTTTAACAAAAATACCAATAGCACACTGGTATATCAATTTCGAGTGCACCCAGCCAGTCATATAATAATGTACAGTCTGATGACTGTTCAAAAATGTCAACTTTCTTCAATATATGTTCAACCATCGACGACCATGGTCGAGTGGTTTGTACACCGGTTTTCATGATGTCGCCATCTCTAAGGTTCCGGGTTCGGTCCCCGGTCGGGTCAATTTAGAAATTATTGTTTTTCTAAATTGTCTCGGGTCTGGGTGTTTTTTATGTATAATAAGTATGTATTTAAGTATTTTAAGTATGTTTATCCGTTGTCTAGTAACCATATAATGAGTTTCATAACGAAGCTTCTCTTGGGCTAGATAATTGGTGTGAGTGTAGGAAAATTTATTTATTTATTATTTTTATTATTTATATGCCACAGTCATTACGTTCAAACTATATTGAGGAAAATTGACAGTATGTGGTAGGCTGATGTGCAAGCCTACCTTTTTTAAGCAGGACAAAATGCATCAATCACAGGAGTCTACCCCAGCAGAAGTTACCATAACTTCAATAACCCAAATCCGCAGCTAAGTCAATCGACAAAGAACCAAGGTCACCGAAATCGCTTGCAGAATCAGCACCTTGAAGTGGAAGTGGACCGGTCACGTCTGCAGAAGGACCGATGACCGTTGGAGCAGATATATGTCTTAGAGTGGCGTTTAGGCAAACGCAGTGTATGACGCGCTGCTGCGCGGTGGACCGACGACTTGATAAAGATGTGGGTGGTGGATGGTTGCGGACTGCGCAGGACCGGGATGGTTGGCGCTTTAGGGGAGGCTTACGTCCAGCAGTGGACGGCAATAGGCTGAAGAGAAGCGTGTCCTCTCCTACTAATGCTCGTTCCTCAGCTCATTCCCTCCGAATATAAAATGAGCTTATGATATGATATGATGTCATTAACCTTTTTACCGCCAACAACTTCTATAGAAGTTGGAGATTTTCGTGCCGTCCACGCCAGCACTTCTATAGAAGTTCTTCTTTGTACCTACTTTATTAAAATACATTTATACGTTGGCGTACAGCGGGACATCGCGTGCAGGATAGTTGGGCGGTGAAAAGGTTAAATATTTTTTTTGAAAATATTTTACGGGTAAGCACAGTTCCTTGGTTTTACCTGATGTAAAGTGATGATAAGGCCAACGATGGAAGCACACTTCACCAGGAAACCTCAACTAGTGAGGCACTGGCTATCTTATCTCTAGCTGCCGGAACACAACAATGTTACAAACATTGATGTTATGGCGACATATTATAAATAAATAAATATTAAGATGAGATGGTGGTAGCTAGCCAGGCGGACTAATAAGCCCTACCACCAACCAAACCAAGTACACAACACATGTACCCCCCGCTGGGAATCGAACCCGGAACCTCTGGGTCTAAACCGGTGGTCATAGCCACTAGACCACAGAGACGGTTAAATGTTTCCTACCTCCTTGATGTACTCGGCGATGGCGGTGTGCGTGGCGAGAGACTGCTTGTTGGCCAGCATCTGCGGCAGGCGGGACACGAACTGCTTGATCTCCTGCACCGACTTCTCGGCGTGGCGTTCGTCTAGCTGACTCTTGATTACGCGGGCTTTCTTAGATAACGCCGCGCCTACCTGTTTGTGTTATTATTATCTATGTTACTTATATAATATTAGTGATCTAAAATCTCCTAAAATCTACTAAAGTGAAATTAAACCCTGAATACAGGATTTTTTAAATAATTAAGGATATAATAAGGTCACATTTTTTGACAAAACATCTAATTATATCACAGAAATAAGGCATTAAAAAAATTCAGGCAAGTTTTTTTTTTACTTTTGCTGACACAAAAATTGTAATATTTTTAAGAGAGGACGACCGGGAATCGAACCCGAGACCTCCGAGTTAGCGCCGCCCAAAGCACCCAAAGTCCGGCGTGTAAGCCACTCGGCTACGGAGGTCGTCATAAATACAGGGTCTAACAAAATCAATAAGCGAACGGGGCGGTATCTATACATCATTCTGAATACAATGACAAAAAATGAGCTCCAGTTTTATAGTGATTTTTCAAAGTTATGTTTTCTAACAAACTAAATCAATTAAAATAATGCACATCATGAAGCATGCTGTATCTTTACTAACTCGCACGCAAGCATTAATAAAAAGGTAGTGTACAGATATACGCACACAATTGAAAAACCATTGTATGACATTCATACACACACGGCTATCTTTGTGTGCGTGTAGCTGTACGGGTTTGGAAAGGGTGTATTTTTTGGTGAATTATGATAATGTTTTGTTGATTATCTCGGTAACGAGCCTGAAGTTTTGGACCAAATTTGGTGAGCATGCTCAGTGTGATGTATAGATGCTCCCCTTAAACGTTCGCTTATTGATATTGTTAGAATAATAAATATCTATTTACAATACAAAATAGGTAAAAAAAAAAAATAATAATAATTTATTTGTCGTTAAAGAAGTCCTGAGTGCCTAGTGTGAGTTTTGTTTACTATCCGTATTCATTCGAATACGTCTACGAAACCTAAAACTGGTATTGAAATGAAACAGCTTACTGTTAGCTCTTTCTGCGTAAAACGGAACGCACCTGATTAAATTTAAATGAGGGTATACAAGCTACTAACTAATTATGAGACGACCAACACCTCAGTCTCCCTGTGATGTGACCACGGACCCTGCAAAGGGTTCGAAACGTCAGGATAAACATTAAATAAAACTAATGTATAAAATAAACGCGAGTAGATCCGTAAAAGTTGTTTCATTTTAATGTGTAGTGTTAGCGTAAACTTTAGAAAACAATATAAAACTAGTATGGCATTGAAGCAGCGCCTCCTGGCGACATACGAGAAGAGTTAAAAGGAGATCATTCGGGCTCCATACATTTATGGGCCTTTTCTGAAAGTGCCGGCCAACAAAAAAATAGTACGTATTGTTAGAACTAGCCATTTGGAGTAATAGTTACTATGGCACAAAAGTTGTAGGATTGCTCTGAGCCAAGTTATACAAGTTCGATGATTCATCATTTTCATACATTTTTTTTTTGTATATATAAACATATATATATAAACTTCAAAGCGGTCGCTTGACGGTTCACAATGACAATTGCTTTGGATCATTAGTTCTAACAATATCTATTTATGTTTGCCAGCACTTTCAGGAATCAATAAGTATATGAAAATGATGAATCTTCGAACTTGTATAACTTGGCTCAGAGCAATCCCACAACGTTTGTGCCATATTAACTATTCCTCCAAATGACTAGTTCTAATAATACGTACCATTTTTTTTGTTGGCCGGCACTTTCAGAAAAACGCCCAAAAAAATGATGTCCTTTTGCCATACAATTTCTCGTTTCCGTCAACGTGATCGAATGTCGATTGAAGCTCGCACTATGCACCATGTCGTATAAGCATAGTATCAATAGTTACCGCGGTAAAGTCGCAATCGCGCAGCTCGGCGAACAGCTCCTCGCTGGAGTTGAGTATGATGCGCTTCTTCTCGCGCGCAGTAACCTCGGGGCTCGCGTCGTCCGGCGACACGAACTTGTGGCCGGGGAACGTCGCGGTCGAGTTCTTGATGCCGAACAGCTCGTCTGGACCAATCAGACATCTTATTTTTCCCACTTAATTAGTAGCTTCGAACGGTTAGCACATTTAGCCAGTCATCATCATCAGCTCATTTTATGTCCCCACTGCTGGGGCACGAGCCTTCCTTATGGATGGATAGGAAGAACGGGCCTTAAACCTCCACGAGGGCCCAGCGGAATGGTGGTTGTTAACGACTGCTAATGCAGCCGGGACCAACGGCTTAACGTACCTTTCGAAGCACGGAGAAGCTCGAGATGATACATTTTTGGTCACCCATCCGATGGCCGGCCTTTGCGAAAGTTGCTTAACCTCAGCACTCGCAGACCGGGCGCGTTAACCATCGAGCACCATCGAGCTCCTCCATTTAGCCAGTGTCAAAGTATTTTCTTACAAATTATCTACATAGGCTAGCTGTGCCCCACGGTTTCACCCGCGTTTTATTAGTCATAGCGTGATGTAATATAGCCATAGCCTTCTTCAATAAATGGACTATTCAACACAAAAATAATTTTTAAATTCGAACCCGTAGTTCGTTGTTTTTTTTTTTATATTAGAAGGAGGCAAACGAGCAGGCGGGTCACCTGATGGAAAGCAATCACCGCCGCCCATGGACACCCGCAAAACCAGAGGAATCACAGATGCGTTGCCGGCCTTTAAGGAAGGAATAGGCTCGTTTCTTGAAGATTCCTAAGTCATATTGGTCCGGAAATACTGCCGCTGAGAGCTGGTTCCACAGCACTGTAGTTCGTGGTAAAAAATTACGTGAGAAACGCACAGTAGTAGATCGCCATCCATCAAGATGGTGTGGATGGAAAGACAGTCGATTGCGTGTAGTGCGGTGAAGGAAATCAGCGGCAGGGATCAAACCGAACAATTCCTCAGAGCACTCCCCATGATAAAGGCGATAAAATATACAGAGAGATGTAACGTCTCTCCGAAGGGCCAGTGGATCGAGCCGACCAGAGGTTACCACGCCGCCGAAAACTCGAGCAGCTCTGCGTTGAATGCGGTCAAATGGGAGGAGTTGGTACTGGGGCGCTCCAGCCCAAAGATGGGAACAGTATTCCATATGAGGCCTGACCTGTGCTTTGTAAAGCTGTAAGCGATGGGTCGGTGTGAAATACTGTCCCGCTCTATTGAGCACACCCAGCTTTTTCGAAGCTAATTTAGCTTTACCTTCCAAATGACCGCGAAATTGAACGTCACTCGAAATATCGACGCCAAGGATTCCAATGGTCGGTTTGGTATCAAAGGGAGTTCCTTCAAAGTTTAGAGATACGACGAAGGGATGTTTTTTAGCGGTAAACACGCAAACTTGTGTTTTGAAAGGGTTAAAATGGACTAGATTAAGTCGGCCCCAATTCGAGACATGACATAACATGTTCTCAGTGTCAGTCACAAGTTTATTCCGGTTCTCGATGACGCTTTCCAGAGAAATATTAGTACGTCCGGTGTAAAGCGTATCCCCAGTACTGTCGTCTGCATAGCAATGAATGCTGTTGTTATGCAACATGTCATTGATATGCAGAAGAAACAGTGTAGGCGACAGCACACACCCCTGCGGGACTCCAGCATTCACGGGCTTCAGGTCAGAGCATGATCCGTCAACTACGACTTTGATGCTACGCCCAGAAAGAAAGCTGGCGACCCACGCACACAATTTCTCAGGGAGCCCGTATGATGGAAGTTTCGAGAGAAGAGCCCTGTGCCATACCCTGTCGAAGGCTTTCGCTATGTCCAAGCTAACTGCCAGTGCCTCCCCTTTCCTCTCGACTGCCTCCGCCCATCGGTGAGTGAGGTACACTAAAAGATCACCAGCCGAACGACCGCGGCGAAAACCGTACTGGCGATCGCTTAGTAGCTGATTCTCTTCTAGGTACCTCAAGAGCTGGCAGTTTGTAATGGACTCCATTACTTTGGAGAGCAAAGAGGTAATGGCTATAGGCCTGTAGTTGGACGGATCTGAGCGATCACCTTTTTTGGGAATCGGGTGGACAAGGGCTGTCTTCCAAGAACTCGGGACAACGCCAGTCGTGTAAGAGAGCCGGAAGAGGCGCGTTAGAACCGGCGCCAACTCAGGAGCACACGTCCGAAGCACAATGGGAGGGACTGCATCAGGCCCACACGACTTATGAATGTCAAGGGAAAAAAGAGCCTTACGAACTGACCTTTGCAGGAACCGAACGTTTGGCATAGAACAAGCGCAATGCGGTATTGTTGGTGGCGAGTTTTCCCCATCGTCCAAGGTCGAGTTTGATGCGAAAGGAGTACCCAAGAGATCGGCTTTCTCTTTTGCAGTATGGGCAAGGCAATCATCGGTCTTGTGCAGTGGTGGACGGTCGACAGAAATTCCCCAAGACAGCCTTGGCGAGAGACCAGAATGCACGCGTACCCGAAGGAAGACGCACTAGCCTCTCCCCAATTCTACCTATAAATGATGACTTCGCCTTGGCAATGTCCTTCTTAAAAGACCTGGCAGCAAAGTTGTACTTCTTTTT
This sequence comes from Eudonia lacustrata, assembly GCA_947562085.1. NCBI lineage: Eukaryota > Metazoa > Arthropoda > Insecta > Lepidoptera > Crambidae > Eudonia > Eudonia lacustrata. The sequence continues at coordinate 14,426,337 of OX387329.1, read as the reverse complement.
GAGCACACTGGTACTTGGATCCTTTGATGACACCGCATTAGCCCAGGCTTGGTAATGCTCGCGCTTCCGGCGAGATGTTATTTTGCAACATCGACCAAACCAAGGTTGGGATCTGCCGCCAACGGGAACCATAGAGTTTGGAATGAAGAGTTCCATTCCCTGCAGTATCACATCAACGACAGAATCGGCGGCGACAACAGGATCATCCAGCGAGAAGCAAACTCGCCACCATGGGTACGACGCAAAGAAACTTCGCATCCCATCCCAGTCCGCTGACCTATAATGCCAGACCCGACGGCTAACCGCACGTTGCGATTTTAAAGTTTCCGTGAGAGGCACTGTGCTCCGAATCAGGCAATGATCTGATGAGCCTAGTGGTGCATCAACGGACACTTGATAGCCGTCTGGGTGCGAGGTCAACAAGAGGTCCAGTAAGGAAGGTGTATGGCCCTCCACATCTGGTACCCGCGTAGGCTCGGCAACCAGTTGGGACAGACTGTAGGCCAAAGCGAAGTCATGAACGGCTCTATCCGCGTGGTCAGTAGTGCGTGAACCAAGCCATTCAACGTGGTGGGCATTAGTCTCCCAGCACCACGATCTCGGCAGAGGGGATCCGTTGGAGAAGGGAATCTATGGCCGTTTGGACGCTCTCGACAAGTTGGTCAGTCTCAATGTTACCGCTGTGGGACCTATACAGGCACGCGTAGACGCGAGGGTGGTGTCCGCAGTCGACGTGCAGCCATAAGATGGAGAGGTCCCTAACTTCAAGATTGCCGAGGCGACGAACGCACATATCCTCCCTGACGTAAGCACAAACACCGGCGCGTGGTACAAACGAATGCTCCAGATTGTATCCCGGGTAGCGCAAGTAGGAGACGTCAGGAGGGGGGGATATCTGCGTTTCAGTAAGGAAAAGCAAGGCCGGCTTCTCCGTCTCAAGGTGGTAATGGACGGCACTTAAGTTGGAGTGAATTCCCCTGATGTTGCAGAAGTCTACGCGAAGCGTAGGAGGGGGTGCCGAATGTCTTGCCTTACTCCTGCCTGCAGCATGTGCTGATACGAGCGGACTTTTGCCCTCCCCAGAATACGTAGGGCAGCCTGAGCGTGGACGCTCAGGGGGGGATTCTCCTACACTGGAGGTGTAGGTACCCCCCTGGGGTATATCTAAATTTAAGTTCGCTGCCATATCAATTGTGTGTGTGGGGGGGGGGGAGGGGAAAGGGCCTCCGGAACTATCACTGACCGGACGAAACACAACAGCAACGAGTGCCATTATTTCAGGCCGGTATTAATTATTTCGCGTTCAACCAAACAAACAAACAAACTCTTCAGCTTTATAATATTAGTATAGATAATATTTCTTTTGTTAATATATGATGATGATGATGATGAATGAGAAGTGAGAAATGATACACCCCTTGAGTATCTCAGTAAAGATGTTGGACCTTACTGAGATTTCACGAGGACTTCTTAAGAGAATTTGAAAAGTGATGTTACACTGTTTTGTTTCATGTGTCAACACTAATGCACATTCACGAACGCTTAACGGTTCATCATGATCATCATCAGCCTACACTAGTCCACTGCTGGACATAGGCCTCTCCAAGTGCACGCCACCGAGCACGATCCGCGGCTACTCTCATCCAGCTCTTGCCAGCCTTGCGGAGATCGCTTCACCTAGTCTGAAAAAAGGGTTTAAAAGTACTTAACCGTTAACAGTCAGGAATTCATTATTATTTCACACTCCTAATTGATAAAACACAAATTTTACAAAATAAAACATGACTCTTAACTTTCCCTTCAAGAAGTCCAATCAGACACTTCGATTCCGATCTAAACGCTTTGGAGAATCTGGTAGGGCATACGCTTGCGTGATGCTATCCCCTCTAGAAAGTCTCTGATCATGTTCGAGCACTTGAGTAACCAACCAATGAGTCCCTCGTAGGTGAGCTGAGTCGCCATGACGCTGGTGAGGTCCACGGCGCGGTCTAAAATCAGCAGGTGGTCGATGCAGGCGGTGGCCGAGCCCTTGGGGCCGGCGCCCTGCTCCTCTTTGTTCAGCCGGCAGAGTAGGTCCCAAACCTGACAGCGGGAGTAAGAGCAAGTCATGAACATGAAGCGGAGGAAGTAGAAGGTGGGTCCGATTAACCATCGTTGCCCTGATAGTGACAGGGCACTATACCACAAAACAAATGCTCCACGTAATTCAGTCAACAACAAACATCCTTTGGAGAAAATATCATATATGCAGAAACTTTATAGCACTATATTCCGGAACTGTGATTTGGATATTTTCTCCAATACTATAGGCTCATTTATAAATCTGCTTGTTGCTTTTGATTACTCAAAAGTACAAGATAAAATTTAATTTGTATACCCACTTAAATATATTTATATAACATCAAAATTAATTAACATTATAAATAGATTAGAAATAGTTTTTCAGTTTTTCTTCATTTATGTTTTATTTGTATTTTTTAAATAATAATAGTATTATGGATAAGAATATAAATGTTGTGCATACCTATAATTTAAATACATATAAGTACATCTGTTTGTCAAACTATGTTGTCTGAAATGAATCGTATGTATTTAGTTGGTAAGCCTTATTAATAAATAAATAAATAAAAATAAATAAATAAATAATAAAATACAGCAGTAACAGTGGGACTGTGACTCTGGCTAAGAAAAGAATAGAACTAAGATTGGCCTATCGAAAACCATTCTTCGAAGATGGGTTGTCGTTATTATATGCCTTCTCCCCTCCCGACCCTCCTTTTTAGGGTTTCGTAGTCAACAAGAAACTCTTATAGTATCGCCATGTCCGTCTGTCTGTCTGTCTGACCCCAGCCTAGCTCATAGACTCTTAGTACTAGAAAGCTGTAATTTGGCATGGATATACGTATTAATCTTGTCTACCCCATAATGTGGGGTGTCGTTGAATAGCAATTTCAAAAATATTGCGGGTTTGTGGAAACAGTTCTTTGATTCAGGCATCCGTTTGTGAACTATTAAGATTGAAAGTGCAAAATTTTGTTAGAGTCAAGTGTCCCCCCCCCTGCCAGCCAAATGGTTGTTTTTGGATACGTCAAAAATTTCACAGTAGTTGTATATATGACGAAGTTAAAAGAAAAACTATCACAGCTAAGTAGGCTTTACAATTTACGAGTAACAGTCGACCAACTTATAAAATGTACTTCGCGTAGTACATATTCCTCATTGGGAACTACTTAAATAACGTTGTCAGGTGTGTGAAACCGGTGTATTCGCATTATTGAGATGGGCTACGGAACCCTACTCTGCGCGTAGCCCGTCACGCACTTGGCCGGTTTTTTTTCCTATTTGTTTTAGCACTACTTTACTCTCCTAAGCCACTACACAATTTTATTCCCAATTTTATTTGGGGTTTGCGCAACACATTTTCTTCTTCGCATCATTGTTTGCACGGTCTATCCATCTTTTGCTCAGTCTTTTTTACAACACATAATTTCTATGTACCTGTTTAGCGGCAACTCCTTTCCCGAAGACTCGTGGTATTATTCCGTAAAGTTTTTGGATCGTGCGGAGCGCCTGTGCCGCGTTGTATATGCAGGTTGGGTCGCCTTCTAAATAGTTTTCCCTAAGGCACAATATAATATTTTATATTTATATTATATTATCTAGCTAGATGCTCATTCATTCGCTTCGTTTTCTGTGTGCCCTATGGCATCAGGCCTCCTCGAATGCTTTCCATCTTTCCCTATCACTGGCTAGTCTAATAGACAGAATATTATACCATAGTTTATAACGGTATAAATTGAGAGATTAGAATATTCACACACTTTGCTGGCTTATATTCCTAGTTACATAGGATGCTACTGAATCAAGTGCGGGTATTATCAGGTCTATCTATTGATTAAGTTTAACTTAATCAACTATGGGTTAATAAGAATTTAAATTATGAAAAATATAATTAATTTAGTATTTAACAATTATACAACTGGCCAGACATAGGGAACAAGGGAAAGGGTTGGAGAAGGCAAAGGCCTTCTCCAACCCTTTCCCTTGTTCTTTCTGGGTGTTCTTTGGCAAAGGCCAAAGAGCACCCAGAAAGAGATAACAAAGACATTTGAAGAGCAATATAATTTGTAATTAGTTTTTTTCAATAAAAAATGTAAGTTTAAATCATATACTGATCATCATCATCATCATCAGCTCATTTTTTGTCCCCACTGCTGGGGCACGAGCCTTCACTATAGATGGATATAGAGAACGGGCTATACAAGCAGTCAACCAACGGCTTTACGTGCCTTCCGAAAAACGGAGGAGCTCTAGATGAAATAAAAGTTCGAAAGCCCGAAACCATAAGAGATACAAAGAATCTGTCTCATTTTTTTAAACCCAGATGTTACTAACGTTTGATATACGGATCATTGAACAAAATAAAATATTACACAAAACTACTTACATTTTGTGTAAAATTTATTTTGTTCTATCTATGATCTGTATATCAAAAGTTAGTAACATCTGTGTTAATGTGGGTCTACTCTTTTTCAAGTTATTATCATTTCATTGTATCATAAGAAAAAAATCAGAGCAGTAGAAATTAGTCAAGTTTAATATACTTAACGTAAGTTTTAAGTTTCTCTGTATCTATTATGGTTTCAGACTTCCTCCTACTGTCCTAGTTAAGAAAACACTCTGTATTCCACAGGATATGTAACTAATTAGTATTCAATAAAAGTTTGATTGAACTTTATTAATGATGGCTTGGTCTCAATGAGGCCTTTGCCCAGCAGTGGGATAGTCATAAGCTATTTGTATTCTTACTTACTCTAACTCCCAAAAGTCATATTGATAGTTCTTTGTTATAGAAATCGTTAGAAAATAGGTAACTACATCACCACATTAGGAGTAGGTATCCTGTAATGATAAAATAAATAAAATAAAAACTATATTGATATAAAAAGCACCTGAAATCATTTTGCAGCTCTAATGACATGACGTCACTTTCCAAAGGGAATATGTCGCATCTGAACTCCTGGATGGAGAGGTTGGTGAGGACACCACGGTTGGTCAGGTGCTTCTCACAGAGCTCGCTCCTCCGCGGCACGAAGAACAGGTGGAACTCTACACCGGAGTTTTGTTTTGATCTGTAAGAAATAAGATTATAAGTATTTATGAACAGTATATTTCCATTATTATTGTTGATTGCGAAATACCTCAAGGAACTAATATAGTCCGCTACAAGATCCATCAGAGCCAGTTTAGGTCGCGCTATGAAAACAATGTGTTTGACTGATATTGTAGGAAGGCTGCCTGGTCTCAAGGGGAACATGTCAGCTACTTCATGCTCCTTCAGTAGAGAGTACTGCGCCACTAGGCCTACTGGTCCTGCCAGCCATTCATCCCAAATGGTCACCTGTAACAAATTTTTATACTTTATTGTTTAGTGTAATTTTTACATTTTGTTATAATGTAGGTAAAACAAATATAAAAACTTAAAGACGAGATAAGTACCTAGTTCAGCTTAAGCATTAGGTATATAAAATGAAAAGTAGATTTATTTACTTAGTCAAAAATAAACATCAATATTTTTTTGACAAATGCATTTAGTTTGATGTTTGTAAGTCTTTCCATGGTCCGTGGTCAGAACCGTGTCCGTGGGAGTACTTAGGCCACTAAGGTACGGTAAGAACTAATTAGAAGAAAGAAAGAAGAAGAAAAACTTACTTTTGGTCCCTCACAAAGTTGAAGCAAGTTTAGGAGTTCCTTTCTCATTGTCTCCTGCACTAAAGCGACGTTAAGACGACCACCCGATAAGTGGGTGCTCATTTTTGCTTCTTTCATTTTTGATTACTATATATTCAACATTGATAAATAGTTAAATGGAGAAACAACATTAATGATCAAGCAGGAAAAATAAACAATCCAATTTGTAAGTCAGTCAGTGTCAGTTTTAGTAAGTTGACATTTTTTTTTGTTTGTATTGCTTTACGGCTCCGGATGAAATCGATCAAGCCTATTCGTCCGTTTTTTTATTGTACTTATTGTTATGAATTTATGGTGAATAAATGAATATGAATATGAATATCTCAGTAAAGATGTGGGGCTTTACTAAGTACTCGGGCGGACTTCTTGAGAGAATTTAAAAAGTGAAATTGCACTGTTTTGTTTCATTTGCCAACACTCATGCGCACTTACGAACACTTAACGGTTAATAATCCACCATTATTTCACATTAATATTCGACATATCACAAAGGAGATGGTTAAAGAGTGGTAGTTGAAAACCGACAGCAATGAAAAGTATATCATTCGAAAGCTAATTTATGCTATAGCATTATCAATTTATTCCAATTTTTTATTTACCCCCGTTTTATTTTTAATCACAAATTAAAATTGCGTATTTTCATGTTGTTGTTCACCCCGATTATCTACAATTTGTTTACTCTGTGTCAGTGAAGCACAAACTAGAAAAAGAAAAGTGTCAGTGTCAGTAAAAAAAAAAACAATCACTTAGAATTTTATTGTCATTAATTTATTATATAATATTTATATTATTTTATCTAGGATCACACCAAACTCAATTATTTTGATTTTTAGTTAAGTACCTACCTATCAAATCCGTTTTTTTCATGTTTTTTATCTAATAACTTAGGTATTTATATTTCACCTCACTCATTATTAGACGATAAAAGGTGTTGAAATACTAGCAGTGTGAATAACAGGAAAAAAATTCCTGATTTTCACACTGGTGTGACATGTTGGTGTGACCACGAGTCCGTCATGGAATATACGTATGCACACACTTCTTAAATCGATGCGGTACTACATACAACATATCATAAATAAATCTATGTTAGTAACGGACTAACATAGATTTATATTATATACTGGTTAGTTACTAAACAAAAACTGCACTGAAGCCACTGAATTGATATCAACTGAAGCTCATAAATATATTTAATACTTAGCTGTTCAAAGTGCAGTTCCTACCTTCACAATCTCTAATCTGTAGTAGTTAGGTGTAGGTAAGTGTTACCAAATCACACCTAAGCCTAACTATTACAATGGTGAGCTTACTTCTACTTAGAAAACAATCTTATAGCAAGACAATATACACCTACTGAGTTAAGATCTTGACTGTTCTTTCAAAAATTCATATAGCAAGATTATAAAATAATTATAATTTTAAGATTTGTATTATGAAAGTACAATAAAAGATCTTGATTGTAATAATTCAATATGCGGAAGAGAAATAAAACAGGTTTTTTTTTTCATCGCACGAACAAGCGGCTAATGTTGCCAGTTCAATTATTATGTTGAATTTTTAAAATTAAATATTTAAAAAACGGGGGTACTTTAAAACCTGATATTTAGGCAAATGATAAACAAAAATGGGAACTTTGTGTCATTTAAATTTCAAAGCAGTCGGTGTTCCACTACCAGGCTCCATACAAAATCTATACCGTCTCCTTTTAGAAATTTTATCAAAAACACAGACATGCATGACTTTTCACTCTCCCGCCAAGCCAAGAAGTCGCCAACAAGAAAAGAAGGATGACATCCATCAAGCCTATTCGTTCGTTATTCGTTCGTTCTAAAACATTCTTGTCTGTCTTGGTCATGTTATTAGTTTAATTTCATTAGTACAAGTATAACTAAAATTTGAGTTATGTCGAATATTAATGTGAAATAATGGTCGATTATTAACCGTTAAGTGTTCGTAAGTGCGCATGAGTGTTGGGCAATTAAACAAAACAGTGCAACTTCACTTTTAAAATTTTCTCAAGAAGTCCGTCCGAGCCCCACATCTTTACTGAGATATTCATATTCATATTCATTTATTCACCATAAATTTGTAACAATAAGTACAATAAAAAACGGACGAATAGGCTTGATGGATTTCATCTCAAGCCGTAAAACAATACAAAAAAAGTATAAATTGACATTGACGTGACAGTGACATTCTTTATTTTTTTGGGCAAGCTAAAGAAGACAATTTGACTGTACAGCCTTTTTATTAAATAAAAAATAAGTACTTTGATGTTAAAAAGTTATCGCATTTGGTTCAACATTTATTGAAAAAAAATTGACAGTTTTGGTTATTCTGATGCGCAGTTGTTTGTACGATAAGCAAAGCAGTATGAATTTGAGATGCCTCATGATTAAAATAAAGTTTAAACCTAATGACTGTGGAGCAAAGTTCAACATTGATCGACAGCCTTTATTATGAGTACTAAGTAGAAGTTTACATTAGATTTTTGGCAAATAGAAAAGAAGAATTCTTTTTTTATTTATATGGTAAGATTCGCAATTTCACGTACAATTTTTACATGTGTTTATTTGTTTAAAAATTGTACCCGTCTCTCTGGAATCGCCATCGCAAGAAACGTCAAGTTAGCAGCCCACTTATAGACCGTAATATCTCGGCTTGTATTGAAGTACTATTACTGAAATTTTTCGTATACGATTCACTATTTATGCACAGTTTTTTGACACATAAATCACATTGATACGAACTGTATTTCTTAGGGGTCCTGCTAGCTTGACGTCAAGTTAGCAGCCTCACCAAGATACTCAAATATCTTTTGAACCATAGTATCACTATTTATATGCTATACTTACGTCACTATTTATCACTATTTATACACATTTTTTGACGTATAGTCAAAACCATCTAATTCCGTAGTGGGGCTGTTTACTTGACGCTTGTCCCTGGAGGACTAGGGCCGGTGCTGTGTATGTGTGTCGTTACTCGTTACCCGCATAATATATCGTCGTGCTAGAGATTTGTGATAATAAAGTAAATGAACACTCCTTCCCATTTCACTAAATTTATTTTTGCACTTAAATATGTACGATGATGGCTTGCCGAGATAATTAAGAAAATAATCCGTTAACAAAACTAAGTGCATTTACCAAACTCCCGTAATACTTTATGAACGAAAGGTTGCGAAATAACTAAAACATCGAACACTAGCTGTGCCCCCCGGGGTCACCCGCGTTAATTAGCTCTCAAAAAAAATATTTTCCCGTTTTTGCAACATTTTTCATTGCTGCTCCACTCATATTAGTCATAGCGTGATGTAATATAGCATATAGCCTTCCTCAATAAATGGACTGTTCAACACAAAAATAATTTTTCAATTCGAACCAGTAGTTCCTGAGATTAGCGCGTTTAACTAAACAAACTCTTCAGCTTTTTAATATATATATATTAGATATATACAAGGTGGCCGGAAGATTGACGTCCAAAAGAAAAAATTAGGTCTCTCGTGTCGTGGGGTATCCGAATCATCCCCATGAATGTTTCGCGATTTTTCACGGTTTTCGAGTTATGAATTTTTTTCTAAATTTTTGAGAATTTTCGAGCGATCAACTTAAAAAATTTCTAGAAAAAAAAGTAGAAGACTTTTTTGTATTTTTTTTTTGCAACGAAATCTTTATAAGTTGTACTTTTATGCATAAAACAATTAGCTTCGTAACTTTGATGAAAATTTGGAAATGCAGGTCTCAAGAATAAAAAATACGATTATTGAATTATGACTAGAACATTAAGATTTAAATTAAAAATCTAAACAGATGACTGCATGGTTTTTTAGTGATCCTAAAACATGCGACATACTCTCAGCTTTCATAATCATTAAAAAAAAGTAGTACTTAATGAGCTAGTTTTCCTAGAATCGGCCTTCAAAGACAGCCACGTGGTATTTTTTTTAAATAATCCATGTGATTAAAACAAAAAGTCTTGCTATTTTATGGTTCCTAATGTTAAATTGGTTTGTTAACTAACCAAAAAATGCCTAAAAAATTGACATTTTGTTTAATTTTAGTTTTAAATTTTATCAATTCTGCGCGTTGCATTCTTGCGAATCATGGGTTGTAAAAGTGAACGCGATTATTTTACCTGCAATAACAATAGGTCGACCGCGAGGATAGAGACGGAATAATTGCCATCTCTCTCACTCTCAGTAGCGCGGGCGACAACCCAAGCCAACGCCAAAATGTTATCTCAGTCGTACTCACTTTGTGTTTACTGCTACTCGTGTCGCCATCGCTCACCCCAAATTTGCTTGCCCTACTTTTTTGACTACTTTGCTTGTTTACTGGACTGTTTTGCCTTCTGATTTGGACTTTGTTTACTTGGAAGTGAAAGAGATGAGTTACACATTAAGTGAATATGCAGAAATGCATTATTTTTATGGAGTTGCACAAGGCAACGGCCGTGAAGCAGCGCGATTGTATCGCGAACAACTTCAACGACGTGGTGGGCCGCAGCCTGCACATTATCCCGACCATCGTGTTTTTATTAACACGCACAACACGTTGATGGCAGGCCACATTCCTGGTCAACGCGGTGGTCGTGAAGGAATCCCTCGAGTCGATCCAGATCGCAGAGAAAGAGTGCTCGAAGAAGTTCAGCGAAATCCGTCCACGAGTACGAGAAGAATGGCTCGTGCTCTGGGCATCCCAAGAACGTCTATTCAAGCCATACTTCACGATGAAGGATATCACCCTTTCCATATCCGACGAGTTCAAGCTTTGCTACCTGCAGACTACCCATTGCGCGTTGAATTTTGCCAAACCATGTTACGAAAACAGCAAGAAGATCCTGGATATTTCGATAAAGTTTTGTGGATCGATGAGTCACGATTTGAGCGATTTGGAATATTCAATATTCATAATTGCCACTCGTGGGCAATCGAGAATCCACACGAAACGAGAGATTCATCTTTTCAACACCGGTTTAGTGTTAACATGTGGTCGGGTATCCTCAACGGCGAACTTATTGGCCCGTTTGAATTGCCATCCAGACTTAATGGAGAAATTTACAAAAACTTTTTAGAAAATGAACTACCATTGCTGCTGCTAGATGTGAATCTTCAGCTTCGACGCACCATGGTTTTTTAAAATGATGGCGCCCCGTGTCACTACGCAACGCAAGTCCGAAACCACTTAAATGAAACTTACCCCAACAGATGGATCGGACGCAGCGGACCAATCAGATGGCCTCCACGCTCACCTGACCTTAACCCAATCGACTTCTTTGTGTGGGGCTATTACAAGGAATCGCTTACGCCCGAGAATGTTCGAGTGAACAAGAACTTAGAGAAAAGATTACAGAAGCCGAACGTGTTGTGAGAGAGAATAGGGAAGCTTTTAGACGATTAAAAGGCAATTTTTTACGAAGGTGTAGAATGTGCATTGCTGCTGGAGGTGGCCACTTTGAAAACCTTTTGTGAATTTAAAAAATAAATTTTCTTTCTGATTACCATCTCTGATTTATTGACAAAACCACCTCTTACTTAAAACGTTTGTTAACTAATCTCTTAAGAATTTTTAGTTATCAGCAAATTGACAACCTTAAAATTAAAAACTCAAACTGTTATCTAATCTTAGCTTTTTTGCGGCAATTTTTGGTTAGTCAACAAACCAATTTAACATTAGGAACCATAAAATAGCAAGACTTTTTGTTTTAATCACATGGATTTTTTTTTTAAATGCCACGTGGCTGTCTTTGAAGGCCGATTCTAGGAAAACTAGCTTATTAAGTACTACTTTTTTTTAATGATTATGAAAGCTGAGAGTATGTCGCATGTTTTAGGATCACTAAAAAACCATGCAGTCATCTGTTTAGATTTTTAATTTTAATCTTAATGTTCTAGTCATAATTCAATAATCGTATTTTTTATTCTTGAGACCTGCATTTCCAAATTTTTTATCAAAGTTACGAAGCTAATTGTTTTATGCATAAAAGTACAACTTATGAAGATTTCGTTGCAAAAAAAAAATACAAAAAGTCTTCTACTTTTTTTTCTAGAAATTTTTTAAGTTGATCGCTCGAAAATTCTCAAAAATTTAGAAAAAAATTCATAACTCGAAAACCGTGAAAAATCGCGGAACATACATGGGGGTGATTCGGATACCCCACGACACGAGAGACCTAATTTTTTCTTTTGGACGTCAATCTTCCGGCCACCTTGTATATTAGAAAGCTGAAGCAAAAACTTTGTACCCTTGTAAACTTTGTAACTTTGTAAATTTGGAGTAATGTGTAGTAGCGTGTTTTGTTCCCGTCATGTAAACTCCATTTCATATTACAGTAAAAGAGACAAAACACGGAGTAACAACTCCATGCTTACACTTTGTTTATTAATAAGCCCCATATACCTAGTTTATATAGAGAAAGAGTACAAAATGTTAATATTTTTTTAAATTACGCATAAAAATACATTAAATCAATAAAACAAACATTACACACAAACGCGTTTAAACTCTTCAAAAATTTCAAAAATGGAAGAGGTGCGGCCGAAATCTGTCAATGCCAAACCAAACTCACGTTCTATCTTTTTAAATTTTACATTGCTTAAGATACAATCCGTGCAGCCTTGATAAAATTACAGTCGAATTTCGACCACTGGGCGACCACTAGATAATATAGATAGGGTAGTGTCTCTAGTGTTAGGAACCTGTGATCGACATTTTCTGTCTTGCCTCTGGCTTGTCCTTTAATAATTAAAAATAGGGTTTACCGACAAATTTTTGTCTTTAGCAACTATTAAATGCAAACCACCTACTTCCTAGCTCTCATCCCGATAAAGAACAAACTAGAGTAGCGGTGATATATCACCCAGGGATGGCGCACGCCAGCACCGTAACATTTAAACTTTTCAAAGTCAGAACTTTTTGGAGTATACACAAATAGTAATGGAACGACTTTTAATTTAAAACAAAAACACATCACTTTAATGAAAATATATGTTTTATTTGGCGACATACCTACCTATGTTAAATACTGGACGTATACCCCCTTACAAATAAACAAAGGATAAGGTCGGAACAATTACTCTGTGTTTTGTTCCTGTCATGTGAACGTCATTTCAAAAAGAGACAAAACACGGAATAACTATTCCGATCTTATTCTTTGTTTATTTGTAAGACGCAAAGTCGAATACCGGGGCCACTATCATTATCATCAGCTCATTTTATGTCCCCAATGCTGGGGAACGAGCCTTCCCTATGGATGGATAGGGAGAACGGGCCTTAAACCACCACGCGGGCCCAGTGCTGGTTGGTGGTTGTTAACGACTGCTAATGCAGCTGGGACCAACGGCTTTACGTGTCTTCCCAAGCACGGAGGAGCTCGAGATGATAAATTTTTGGTCACCCATCCGATGACCAGCCTTTGCGAAAGTTGCTTAACCTTGGCACTCGCAGACCGGGCGCGTTAACCACTGCGCCATCGAGCTCCTCGCCACTATCTTAATTAACAGTAATAAGGATACAACACACCTAACATTTTACTCCAAAGGTCGTGGGTTAGTTATGTGGGTTGGTTATCCAAAGGTCGTGGGTTCGATTACCACTCGAGGCTTCCTGAGGTTGATTGATTTTTTCTAGTAAAATTTTATCTTGTTACTATAGGTAGGTACTTAAAGTATTGTGAATGAAAAATTCAAAAGTAATAGTAATAAGGTAGCCGATTAGGTAAGTACCTACTTTCCTAATCTTACCTAGATATTCATTTCCCTAGTTGTATTGTCTATCATATACTTAATTTATAGTCTCTCCTTACGGTGAAAAAGATCATCTTCCACATAAGTCGTCAACAAGTAGTTGTAAAGCTAGAACTTCATCATCGTCATCTCAGCCAAAATACGTCCACTGCTGGACAAAGGCCTCCCCCGAGCATCTCCACAACGACCGGTTTTGTGCTGCTAAGCTAGAACTCACTGACCTATTACTTATTACTAGTAGTCGGAACCTATTTGATTACAGTAGGTACATTGCTTTACATCTAACAAAAGTGTTGAAAAGTGATTATCAGAAGTAACAGATTTATGTTAATTAAGTTCTTAAGTCTAAGTTACGAGCTTTGTAAGATCGACAATATCTGACCTACAGTCTTATTTATGCAATAAAAGAAGCTACCACCAGGAGGGTAACGACTCCCTCCCACTACAATCAATCGTAGTTCACGGTTGCCTACCAACATAGGTATTACTACGTACTATGTAGCAACTACATCGAACGTTATCACTAGCGCTGAACAGACGGGTGCGCGCGGCGTCCTCGTCGGCGCCTCATCGATTTTTCCACAAAACAAGTCATTTCCACCCGCCTTTGACGTTACGTACACGTTACTAACGAAAACCGACGGCGACGGTGGTTTATACGCGTCTCAGATACGGTCTCGTGGGTAAATGTGAGTGTTTTACCGCGAAAAATATGTGCCACTCCCCGCGCGTAGAGAAACGCTATGGCTGCCCAGAATAAAGGTGAGTTCGAATATGTTTTTGAACTCAGACTTTTTGCAATTGTCTTTTGTTTTATCTACGTGGTTGTTAGCGAAATTGTTGATAATTATGTAAATGCGTCGATAATGAGGAAGGTCGGGTGTTTTTAGGGCGCGCTTGTTGGAGCGAGCAGTTTTTGACATGATAAGGAAACGCGTGGGCGAACCACTCCATGTGAGCTGTGTTTGTGTAATTTTTTTTCGTGATATTACGATAATGGGGATGATTCGCCATACTTAATATAATAATTACGTGACTAAGGTATTTATGTATATTTAAGTAATTAATAATAATTGTGTTATTTTACTAAACGTTGAGATTCTTGTGAAATATTTTGTCTTTTCAGCTTTTTATGTACCTTTTTAAAAGATAATACATTTTTAGCAATGTTATTTTGATAGAAAGAGAGCTCTTTTTATGTTGGTTTCGCCTATGGAAAAGTTCATTGGATATTTGCTACGTGCGTTCGTAGATACTTACACTTGTTGCGTTCCTGCCTGCTACCTTAGTTGGCTTCTTAAGGTCGCACACTACCTACTTATTGTACAAGTAAGATATCGGCAAAGAGATGTATTTTTAATTAGTGTTTAATAAAAGCGTCTACAATAAATTTGTAAGTAATGCCAGTGTTCCGCTATATATGAAGTGTTTCAAGAAATATTTTAAATACAAACTACTTAGTAAAGAAATCATAGGCAACCCGTGATAATACTTACCGACTTCGCTAGATCAACAACCCAAAGTGTGTCTTGGCCTCCGATGTATTTTTAGGGTTCTGTACCTCAAAATGAAAAAACGGAACCCTTATAGGATCACTTTGTTGTCCGTCTGTCTGTCTGTCAAGTCCCTTTATCTCGGGAACGCGTGGAGGTATCGAGTTGAAATTATAACCATGTACTCAGGTCTGCGGTCCCTTGAAGCTGTGAAAAAAATCAAACTTTTAAGTTAATTAAAAAATAAGATATGGCCGTTTATGTCGCAAAGAACGTATATTTCGACACTCTCAAGGGAATCAAAACTCATATTGTACTTGCTGTTGACCTAGAACTATGAAGTTGGGCAAGTAATATCGTCTTATACTACAAGTTCAGGGAAAAATCTGAAAACTATATATATTTAATTAAATCACAAAAAAACAGGGTCTTTATGCAAGGAACGGGGGTCCATATTTTGAAGTAAGTTAACCGTGTCATGTGGGGTATCGTATGAAAGGGCTTCATTTGCACAAGCCTAAACAGATTTTAAATTATTTTTATGATGTATAATTTTCGATTTATGACGAAGAATGAAAAAAGAAATACCTTTTCCCTCTTTTAAACAACGTTAGTCGCAACGGGGGTACTAAGCCGAAAGGAGGGTAAAGTATACAACGATAGTAAATAACTTTTTTTTTTTGACTTTTTTTATTTGTTTTTTTATTTTTATTTACATTTGATTGGTCTACAAAAATCTAGTAGGCTACGGTTTTGACGTAAGTCTGTATTCTCAGCTAAATAGGTTTACTTACCTCTAATGTCAATGTACGGGCATTGTAGAGAGTCGAGTTTTCTCTCCATAATTGGAATAATATATCCAGTAATATTAACTTTTAATTTGTTTTTTTTTGTGACCGCCAGGGCTACCTCAGCATAATTTCTTTTGAAAGTTCTTTACTATCCTGTAGATATATTTTACTCTCCTTTCGGCTTAGTACCCCCGTTCTCGAGTTCGAGAGTACTGAATTATAAAGTGTTTAGTCAGTCAGTCTCATTTAAATGTTCGCAGCGATCGGTAGAATCCAAGCCGATAGAAAATAATAATAGTCTAGTTTCATACGCGACGCGATACTGGAATCGGTAGATTCCATGCCGATAAGCATTATATTGGAATCGCTCGATAGAAATAAAACCAAATATTTTTATTGAAGAGTTTTATTTAAAATAAAGTACTGGAAGTTTCTGCGGCTAGTTTCTAGCAGTTTTTGGACCTGTCTGGCATCACGGCAACCTTGTTCCAGCCAGCTCGAACTTAAGAAGAGTCAACCCTATATACAGTCCACTACTGACGGACGGCCACTGTTTAGTCTGGCTCCTGCTCCGCTTTGACAGAACGCGTCATAGCACTGCCGCCGCCGTTATAAAACGTCGCCGCCCGCCACAGTCCTCAACTCCGAAACCAGAGGCTAACACTTTGAAAAATTGCCTACAGTGTTTTTTCAGGTGTATTATTTCATTATCATCATCATCATCATCATCAAAATCTAGTTAATATTTTTATTACAAAAAAAATAATTTAAAATGTTATTCCTCTTTATTTTTTTTTTATATTAGAAGGAGGCAAACGAGCAGGCGGGTCACCTGATGGAAAGCAATCACCGCCGCCCATGGACACCCGCAAAACCAGAGGAATCACAGATGCGTTGCCGGCCAAAATTCAATTTATTATAAGCACATCATCCATGCCTAATGCAGGGTGTTTTTTTTAAGCTCATTTGCGCCGGGCCTGGGGCTCAGATGAACAGTCACCTTTGTACGGAACCCTCAATGGGCGAGTCCAACTCGCACTTGTCCGGTTTTTTTTATTCTACCTCCAACAGAATCGGAGCCTGTGTTTGAAATTCTCATTCATACTTGTTCTCGATTTTATTCCTCTCGCACTTCTATTCATAATTCTTCACATTCATTCATCATCTTTTATTCTATTGTGTGTTCCGCCTTTTATTTACTATCTAATCTATCTATATCTATAATTTATTTTATAATTTATACACAGTTGTTTATATATTCTGGGTAAATAATGTTTTCAGAGCATATTTTAATTTAACACAGTTGGGATACATATCAGAGACTTATTTTAGCTAATGGTTTTCTTGATTACATCTTAACACTTTTTTACATTTTTCCCTTTAACGGGCATAACATGTTGAATATTTCATTAGTTTTCAATCTTATCTCAATGACATAAAGTTCAAAATTTGGTAAAAATATACATCCCTCTGACTGTGAAAGGGATTTAGTTACGTCATGTTTCATATTTTATCTTATATCTATTAAGTTTATTGTATAATTTTTATTTGAAATAAGACTTTTGTACATGCAGGTACAAACAAACATACAGATGTCCTTTCTATTTTATTTAACTATTTTTAACATTATTTTTTAGGTTTTATTTCTCTTCCTTACTATTTCTATAATTTTGACACAATATTTTATAAAACTATCCCTATTTTTTCCTGATATGAGAGCCGCAGACCTCCGATGTTAAAGTTCAATTCTAAGTTCTCTGCTCTTTATATTACTGACCGCCGGCATATAAGCATAAGGCCCTTCTAATGTAAAGCCACCACTCAACGTATGGACGCTTGTAACAACACATGTGAGCTATCAACCTTGAAACTTCAGTCCTTTTGTGATCCATGTCCTCTCTTCTCGTCTTTAACGTAATCAATTCTGCTTGGCAACAGAGATAGGTATTAGGGTGGTCGCCGTCCAATCAGATTCTGACAGAATTCGATCACCAGGCTAACTCCTTTCTTCATCAGCCGATATCAGTTCTCTGCTGGAAATAGGCATCTCGTAACGAGGCCACTGAACTCGAATTTCGGCTCCTGCAACCTAAGAGCCACGCTCTTGTTGGTGTAGCCTTTTCATTTATATCGATTCCAAGCGAATTATTTTACTTCTTTGTAAGACACGGCATTACACTTTTAGACTGAGTCCCCAACGAACGCCGAAATTCGCAAGCGGACTAAAGTCCAAGATGCAGCGAAGGGATAGTGAGGATCAAGTCAAGTGAAGTGAAGTGGGCAGCCAGAACGCTGACCAAGTCACAGAAGAGAGATTTTCGAGTGGTGGTAGAGGTAAGGATACAGAAAAACGGAACGTCCTCTGGCGAGATGGGTCGACGATATATCCAGGACCGTGGGTTGCACGTGACCCAGAGTAGCATAGAATTGAAGCGAATGGCATGAGCGAAGAGAGGCCTATGCCTACTGAGTCGAGAGAGGCTGATGTTGATGTCGATAAAAAAACGACGTTTGCCTTCCCCGTAATATGTTCCTGAACGTAAAAAATAAACACTCATAATCCGATACGGTTAACGCACCCAACCATTTTAATAAAAGGCAATGGATACTAACATTACAGCATTCAAGTGGCAAGCGTAATATGATCGATGGCCCTCGAAAATATCTCCGGTTGCCTAAGCATTTTCGTTGAAACTCCCCAGCGGGTTCGCTCGGCTGACATGGCTGGCAATTAATCTTGGTTTTTTAAGGTTCAGCTGTTCCACAAGATTAATGCGATGTGGATACAGCGCCATTAGACGGCTAGGGATGCGGACGATTACAAATATAGGCATATCATAAAAATAGGTTAGTGCTCTTACATATTGTATGGAGGAAATGTGGAATGTCTAATAGTGTCGGTAGTTTAACAAGAAGAATGCGGAAAGTAAGCTTCATATAGACACGCTCGAGCAAAGCCCATCTCTCACCCCTCCCCCCTCCCAATTCCTATTCCCTCCTCAAGATCCAACTCCTTCCTCAAGGCCGGCAACGCATCTGCGATTGCTTTGGTTTTGCGGGTGTCCATGGGCGGCGGTGATTGCTTTCCATCAGGTAACCCGCCTGTTCATTTGCCTCATTTTAACATTAAAAAAAAACGCACACATTGGCGACCTCTCACCGTAGCTGAATCTCTCAACAGTTGCGCTCTGACTTTTCCGAGCTTTTCTGTTCCGAGAGATTCCGTATCCGTGACTCCGTGAGAGGTTGTCAGTATGTGAGTGTTGCTCCTGGGGTCATTTTATTTTGTTGGTAGTAGTAGTAGCTTTGGTTGAATGGAAATAAATAAATAAATAAATAAACTTTCCTACACTCACACCAATTATCTAGCCCAAGAGAAGTTTCGTTATGAAACTCGTTAAATGGTTACTAGACAACGGATAAACATACTTAAAATACTTAAATACATACTTATTATACATAGAAAACACCCAGACCAGAGACAATTTAGAAAAACAATAATTTCTAAATTGACCCGACCGGGGATCGAACCCGGGACCATAGAGATGGCGTCACCATGAAAACCGGTGTACAAACCACTCGACCAAGGAGGTCGTCGAAATTGTTATTCTATCCGCATAGCTCCATTAGTTACATTACTGAGATGTGATCATATACCTTAATTACTTAATAGGTTTGTGATTAACACTAATTAATGAATAATCCTTTTAGTCTAAAATATTTATTTATGTAGTTTATTTTGTGACTACTCACCACTGCTGCTACTACTCACAATAGTTTACTATTAACAAAAAGAGTATTCAGTATTTGAGAACCTGAACAATGTTAGCTTAATATGTTAACATATGTACTAAAAATCTAAAATATCATGTGGTTATAAAATATGCCTAGTGTAGTCACAATACTCACGCCGACAGAACTAAGGACAGATTGTTCTCTTCCGTGCCAAAATTTGGAATTTCTTCAAGTGACTATCTTATCTTATCTTATCTTAGTGGGGCCTGCCGAGGTTTCCACCTCTCAGTAACACTTCGACCCATTGGGATCTTTTGTGCAACCCCATCCTTTCACTCTTCCCCCTCTGTAAAATTTGGAATTTCTTCAAGTGACTAACATGAGCCTTTATGTATTTTCCTTAAAGGAGATGTTCGTTTTTGGGCCCTTATTTTATTACAGTTTTGAAGTGATGCTTTTCTGATAGATTTGCCTTCTGAGATGATGTTTCCAAAAAGAAAAAACATAAAAACCCCTCAACATAATTTAAAAAATATTTAAAAACTTGAAATCTTGTTTTCTTCATCAAGCTTTTCTTATTATGTTTGGGTTCTAATGAAAGTTTTAAGTGTTTATTATATATTGCTAAACTTATTTATACATACTAAAAGGTATTTAAAAGTTTCAATGCAATTTCCTGAAAATAAAACCAAGCGGTTGCTGGCTGTAATGGATAGTACCTTTGCATTACTAATTTAAAAAATAAGTTATATTTTTTAAATACATACATTTATAATACATTAGAAAAGCGAAGTTGCCAAGGTAGAAAAAGTTTAAGGTTGCTATTTTATGATTTTTTATTATTGACCTTTTTTTTATTAAATAATACAATGTTTGGGTATGTTTCAAAAATATATTAATACATGGAAAAGTTCCTTATTTTTTGCTCTTTTCATAAAATATAATTTCATCACTGTAAGAATTAGGGGGCCCAGCCTCCCTACAAAAATGGAACATCTCCTTTGATTGTTTCTACAATAGATGGAGATTTCGACTTTAGCATTATATACTGCGACGGCGTTGTGCTGTCGGTGAACCATTGCGATAATTGACCTGACGGATTAATAAGCTACTATCTACTACCTACTCAGAAATCTTATACGATTATATAAGGCTTATTTATTACTGATGTAAGTGAGATCTTTCTTTGAAGTTCTTTTTTTTTTCATCTACTTTTTACAAGGACTACGTATGTCCAAATGCCCATAAGCTGTCGTTAGATTCAGAGGAGATAGATTGTTGCCATTTATCATTCGTTCATAGCTTTAGTTCTTCCCGGAATTTTCGGTGCTAGGACAATTTCCTTTCCTTGTCCTCAGAATCAACGCCAGAATAAAATAATACCTATGTAAAATAGGTAAAATAAAACACGAGTAAATTAGTAAAAAGTGTTTTAAATTTTCTGATGATTTTCCTCTTCTATATAATGTAAAATAATGGTAATAATTATGTAATAATAAATAAAATTAGATGTAAAATATTTTTTATTTTTATTTAATAATG
This sequence comes from Eudonia lacustrata, assembly GCA_947562085.1. Classification (NCBI taxonomy): domain Eukaryota; kingdom Metazoa; phylum Arthropoda; class Insecta; order Lepidoptera; family Crambidae; genus Eudonia; species Eudonia lacustrata. The sequence goes on along the minus strand of OX387329.1, from coordinate 14,405,275 downwards.
TCAGATATAAAATGCAGTACTCCTTGACACGGCACGTATTGTCAGGAGGTTCCTCACTCTGCAGCTCTAACCACCGATAGCTGGGGTCTATCCCCGCTGCCGGTGGCAACCTAGGTTAAGTTTTTTATAATCTTTTATATTGTAAATATGTTATATGTATTCAGCGATATGTGTCTCTTCACTCTCCCTCCAAGAAATACGTTTATATTAAAATAATAAATTTTTATTATGTCACTTATAATTTGATGGCACCTCGACATTAAGCGACGTTATTGCGCTGCGTGAGGAAGATATTATGGTTAGCGTTAGCGTACGTGATAGCGTTTTAATAAAACTGTATGATAGACGCCTACGTCTTCCGACAGATTAACTGAACATAATCAATTTATTAAATGCTCAACTGTTTTGTTAACGTAATCGTGAAATCTGTTGCCAATTTTTTTCTTTCCTTGTTTGTTGAAAGGCGTTGCTTCAATGCCAAGCACGGTCTCGTTAATGATCGAATGACCAATGAATTTCGCACTTATTATAGGCACCCTAAACACATTTTTTAAATACCATACTACCTATTTCGTTTGAAAATTAAATACAAGCAAGCTATCGTACGAAGGAAAAATAAAAGCAATTTTTAGACCGGCGACCGCACTTTGAATGCATCTTATTATGTACATACGCCTCAGAACAATCTTACTAATATTATAAATCCGAAAGTTTGTGTGTATGTATGTTCGTATATTTGTCCCTTCTTCACTCTGCAACGGCTGGATGGATTTGGATGAAATTCGGCATACAGATAGTTTATAACCTGGAATAACACATAGGATACTTTTTATCTAGATATTCCCACGGGAACGGGAACCACGCGGGTGAAACCGCGAGCGGCCGCTAGTAACTAATAGCTTTAGTTATTATTCTGCGTTAGGTACAGACGCCTGCACGTCAATCTATCCAAAGCTGTTAAATCTCTTCAATATATGTTCAACCATATGCCATACACATAAAGTTCAAAGTCTAATGAGGAAATTAAACAGTTTGTGGTACATAGTTTGTCGAAAACTATAAATATATGAGTGTGCGGGGTACCATTAGTCGGAGGATAGATGTAACGTGCGTATTATCTGCTTAGTAGGTATATTCAAAAAATTATTTTGTGGTATTTTTTATTTTATTTTTTAAAGATAGCTCGGCAAATGACGTCATCCCACCAGGGTGCCTAGTGTGGGTTTTGTTTACTGATGTTAAGTGGAAATGGAGTCCAGACGCGAAGATAACTGGTGCAGCGTGAAAACAAACGTAGCATCAGTTAACATGACTCTGCCGGCCCACAAGGTGCTTCTTCACACCTCTTTTGAAGGACTCCGTATCATAGGACGGAGGGAAAACGTGTGCTGGTATAGACTATTCCATCTTTTGGAGGTGTGACAAAGAAACAACTCACCAAATTTCTTTGTGCGCGATGGGATATGAGAGACACAAGCGGTGACTGAAGAGCAGCACGTGTACTAAGGAAGGGAGAAGGTGGGATGAGGTCAAAGAGCTCTTCAGAGCACTCGCCATGGTATAAGCGGTAAAACACGCTGAGTGACGCAACATCTCTACGCAATTGCAGAGATTTAAGAATATTTGCCACTTCTGCATTGTCGATAATGCGTTCAGCACGACGCTGCAATCTGTCCTGTCTGTCCAGAAGGTACTTTGCGGAACCGTCCCAGTGTGCGAGCAATACTCCACGCAAGACCGTACCTGTGTCTTCTACAAAAGGAACAACTGGTCCGGGCGTAAAGAATCGCCGCACTCTGTTCAGAATACCGAGTTTTCGTGAGGCTGTTTTGATCACGGTTTCGATGTAGTCCTTTGGTTCAGACCGCAGTATGTATGTGATGTATGTTCGTGTTCGTACGAAAACGCACCTGAAATGAGGTTGGCCGGAGTATTTAAGAATGCGAAAAAAGGTTAGCTAAATTAAGCTATTATCTACTTAGTAAATTGAGAAGCAGGAATAAATCTGTACTTACAATCACTTTCACAACCTAGATTAAGTAATCCTCTGTCTGTAATAAGAATATACGATGTCTGTGAAAACTTAGTAATCTCTAATGTAATGTAAAAAACCTCTGTCGTACGACCTTAAAGAAAATTATATTCTTATTCTATTACACTAGGAATGTGTACGTGAAAAGTTAGTTTTAAAATGTAAAAAAAAACACTTACCTAAATTAAGTTATTATTAAAATGCTAATAAATCGTTTAAAGATAGCTTAGAGAATTTACGACGACAGAGAACATTCAATTATTATGAGTGTGTATGTAAAAAGTTTGTTTTAAAATTGTTTAAAAATAGCAAAAGCTATTATTGAATTGGAAACTGTAACGAAAACTCTATTACAATCTCTTTTCACGACTTAGATTAAGTAAATCTCTGTGTTTAAACAAGAGCTTTCTATTTCCATTGGCGAAATAGTAGATTAAGTAGGATTCCTATTATTATTAATTATAAACTTTGAAACTTATTACGAGTATTATAGTGTGGACTTAATGCCTTAGGTATTTTCTACCAGTCACTTATATGGTGATGGAGAAATGACATGGTAGGTGCAATTCCGAGCGATAATAAAACTGGAGAACAGTATAACAATAAATATTCAAACTTATAATACATGTACCTAAACATAAATATTATATACATTACAGACATAAAATATTATTAAGAATGTATAATATACATACATAATTAATCTATACAAATATTATAAAGAGGAAAGCTTTGTATTTTTGTATGTATGTTTGTAACGAACAAACTCAAAAACTACTAGATCGATTTAAAAAAATCTTTCACCATTAAAATGCTACATTAGCGTTGAGTAACATAGGCTATAATAATAAAAAAATATATCCACCTGTGCGAAGCCCGGGCAGGCCTCTAGTAAATAAATAAATAAATAAAAAATCGGATTTTAATTCCGATGGTTTCATTAAGGAAAAGCAGATGGTCTTTCGTTTTAAAAACGTTTTAAAAATGCCATCCTGATTTCTTTAAAATTTTAAATGTTGACATGTACACAAATTCTCATTTTCACGTGATCGAAAGATGAATAAAACTTAGACCTAGTGAGATATTGATAAGGTTTCTTTCGTCGCATATTGTAAAATATACTTAAATTACTCAATTAACCTTTCCACACGTCAGGGTGCATATATTAGTGTGTGTTTTGTTTACCTACTATCCGTATTCATCAAACGAAACGAAAACAAAATTTTTAACTCTTCTCGTATGTCGCAAGGAGGCGCTACTTCAATGCAATACTAATTTTCGTTTTCGTTAACGTGATCGAATGGAAGGGTTAATTAAACTCACTCTAAGCACTCTGATGGGAATACTGCTGACATAAAAGCCCCATAGGGGTCTACGTAGACTACAGTACACACTGCAACGCAGAGCACGATCATTCGACATCCAGTCGTAAAACTTTATGCTCTCCAAACAGAGTATCTAAAACTATTCTAAACTGTGCAATTGTTTAATGGATCTGTATGACTCAATTCACTTCACTCTGAAATAATATGCGTTGAGTAGAAACCTATTATTATTAAACCACTTAGTTTTATTTAACGTTTAATAAGTAATAATAAGTAATAATTTATTTATTATAATAATTATAATAATTTATGAACACCTGACATGTTATCGTTTAGTTAAATAAGACGTTACGGCCACTTTTAACTATAACGCCGTATTTAACTAAACCATAACATATCAGATGTTCATTAGGTGACGTAAAAATGCTAAATTACTTCATTCAAATAGTTTGTTGAGCATAATTTGATTTTCTATCTCTAATTACTAGATATGTTTTTTTTTTCATTGGCGGCGCTAGCGTGCGGCGTAAACGCTCTTAGGACTTTGAAGTGAAGTGAAGACGAAAAAGAAAGAAAGTAAACGAATATAAAAAAACTATTTTAAATATTTTTTAATAGAAGAATACAATGAGTTTGAGAAAAATAAAAAAAGGGTAAATTTTACCCTAAACCTACCCTTATATGTGAAATAAACAACTCACAAAAATAAAATAAAAAACCTCAAATATTATTTTTTATAGAATTAAAGATTTTAATATTGCAAAACCTTGTTTTTATGTCACTATCGAAGTGACATAAAAACAATTGGTTTTCATGTCACATAACGATTTGTTTACAAATTTATAATACTTATTAATTTAGTTAACATATAGTTAACCAAAGTCGTCACACTAATATTATAAATGCGAAAGTTTGTGTGTATGTACTAATTATTTAGATAGGTTATATAATTTAAGTATAAACACACTGTCCATCATAAGATGTGATTATAATTACAATTTTTTGTGTGTATGTATGTTCGTATATTTGTTACTTCTTCACGCTGCAACGGATGGATGGATTTGGATGAAATTCGGCATACAGATAGTTTATAACCTGGAATAACACATAGGATTTTTATCCCGATATTCCTACGGAAACCACGCGGGTGAAACCGCGAGCGGCCGCTAGTATCATTATAATTGTATAGGTAAGCGAGTGGAGCACAGCTTAAATAGTGGCTTCACCTCACCACCGTTTTCATAAGTTTAATTAACAACGAAGACCTGCCACGCTACGGTCACATGAAATATGGACTGCTCTGGGTGTCTAAGGGGAGTTTAATTTTCCACTAGCGGCCGCTCGCGGTTACACCCGCGTGGTTCCCGTTCCCGTGGGAATATCGGGATAAAAAGTATCCAATGTTTTAATCCAGGTTAAACTATCTGTATGCCGAATTTCATCCAAATCCATCTATCTGTTGCAGCATGAAGAAGCAACAAATATACACACAAACTTTCGCATTTATAATACACTTGACAGCAAAAATAACGGGTCATTTAGAAAAACCGCGATATCTCCCAAAGTTATTTACATAGATCCCTCGTATAAATAATATGTTATAGGCAGATTTGTGACGCTTATTATACATATCAAAAGAAGTTGCATTTGAACAAGTTACAGCTTCAAAAAAAGAAATTCCGATTTTTGAAAAATATCAAAGTTCAAATTTATGGAATAGAAAATTTTCTCGCTTTTATTTCAAACCGAGCTGTCATCATAAACAGTTTTTTTGGCTGGTCACAGTATTTTGTGCATCAACCATGCACCAACATGTCGTTATCTACTGCAGAATGTACACGAATTATCACCATGGTACAAGAAGGAAGAAGTCAGCGGAATATTGCTAGAACAGTAGGTGTATCTTTATCCACGGTCCAAAGAGTACTCCAGCGATTTCAAGAGACCGGCATGAACATCAGGAGACCAGGGAATGGCAGGCCAAGGTGTACAACTACACGAGAAGACCGATTCATCGTGAGCACTATGTTAAGAAATCGACATCTCACGGCTGTTCAGGTCCGAAATAGCCTTCAAGGAATTCACCACAACAATGTAAGCTCTGACACGATCCGGCGGCGACTTCAGGAAGCTGATATAAAGTCTTATAGGCCAGCAAATGGCCCTAAATTGCTCAGAGAACATCGAGTTGCCAGGTTGCGGTTTGCTCGAGAACACGACCCATGGCCAGGAAGATTGGTCCAAGGTTATGTTTTCCGATGAGTCAAGATTTTGTTTATTCGCACACGATGGGAGACGAAGAGTATATAGGCGACCAAATGAACGTTATCGTCAAGCGTGTTTTGAGGAAAAGGTGCCATTCGGTGGAGGATCAATAATGGTTTGGGCTGGGATATCTTCAGAGGATCGTACGGGGTTAGTAATTATAGAAAACGGTTCTCTGACAGCTCCCAGATATGTAGAGGAGATTCTATGAATATTATAAAAACATTCAAATCACTCAAAATGAAAAACACTAGTGATTTGTGGGGCATAAGTATTAAGGTAATTAAGAATATTATATTTTCTATTGCGCCCTATCTTGCAGACATTTTTAATTACTGTATCAATAAGGGTATCTTTCCAGAACTTATGAAATTCAGTAAGGTTATACCTTTATTTAAATCAGGAAACAAAGAAGACCCTAGTAACTATAGGCCAATTTCAATATTACCAGTACTAAGTAAAATTTATGAAAAACTTATACTCGAACAATTAATGGCATACTTTAACTCAAACAAGCTTCTACATAAGAAACAATATGGTTTTACAAAGGGTCGTTCCACTACTGACGCAGGTGTTGCTTTAATAAAACATATATTCGATGCCTGGGAGAAGTCTCAGAACGCTCTTGGAGTTTTTTGCGACTTATCCAAGGCTTTCGATTGCGTTGAGCACAGGACTCTGGTGATGAAGTTGCACTACTATGGTCTTAATGATTTTGCACTTAAATTGATAGAGTCGTATCTCAGTTCTAGGACACAAACTGTCGATATCAATGGAACTAAATCATCTGGATCTCTTGTAAAAATGGGAGTTCCGCAAGGGTCAATCCTCGGGCCCTTCCTGTTTTTAGGAAGGTATACACTACTATAATAAAATACCTAGTACTGTACAAGATTTACCTTTAGATAAGTTTAAAAAACATGCAAAATCTTCTTTACTTAAGAAAGGTACAGTATACAGTCAAAGAAAATTTAGATGACAAAACAGCTTGGTTATAATAAAAAATAAAACTACTCTTTATTTTATTTTATTGGGATCAATAATTACTTTAAAAATATCTTAGCGCTGATATGATAGCCTTTATCAGCAATGTCCTACAGTTTACAAATAATATTTATGTTACGTTAAACTTTTCATTAGGTTTTTATTTAGAGTATCTTGAGTGTGTCATGCTCTCTTTAGTGTCTCTGCGGTGGTGGCGTGTGCGTCGGGTCGTTATATTCCCTAAGACATGGTTGAGTGAAGCGATGGCTGATTCATATGTCATACTCGTGAACGGGTGCCGCCTGTGGAGGCTGGTCTGCTCTTGCATACTATTATTTTTATTATTATTAACTATAGTTTAATTTTGTTTTCTTTTTTGTTTTTTTCTTAGACAATTTTTGACCTTTATTAGTGCTGTATGACATTGTGAAAATTTTAACTGGTAACTGATGTTTTGCAAATGTAGATATTATTATATCTTCTCTTTTGTGTTTTTTTTATATGTGTGATTGTCCTTTATATTTTGTGTTTTTATTTGTGATGGAAAGTGTCTTTTTATGATAGGGCATTTTCCAATATTTTTGACGCTGTAAGGGAGAAAAGAGCTGGACACTTGCTGAGTTTCTTGCCGGTTCTTCTCAGTACAAGATCTCCCGCCCAGAGTAGACTTACGAACCGATGGCATAATGACGTTCATAAGAGCTATTTGTAGCCTAAACTGAATAAATGATTTTGAATTTTGAATTTTTGAATTTTGATTTTAAATGAGCATGCTGGTCCTTTCTTGGTGAATATGGGTGCAAATTCCATTTTTATGGACGATAATGCGCGACCACATACAGCACATTTGGTCAACGCGTATATTCAAGACGTCGGTATCACCCGCATGGAGTGGCCAGCTCGCAGCCCAGACTTAAATCCCATAGAGCATTTATGGGACGAGCTCGGGAGATGCGTTAAACAACGCTCTCCAGCTGCAGCTAACTTACGTGAGTTAAGAAGTGCGCTAGTAGAAGAATGGTCAAACATAGACCAAAACCGTATTAGAAATTTGATTTACAGCATGCCACATCATCTTAATGAAACGATACGGGCTCGTGGAGGAAATACAAAATATTAAATTTACAGAAGAGCTTTCATTTTGCAGATTAACTGTGTTGTATATTTTTGTTGTCAAAAGTTAGAAGTGTTTTTTTTGTATTTTTTAGTACTTAAATAAAATTATACAGTTTACAAACGTGTTATGTATTTTCTTTTATGTATAAGTCAGTCATCTATAACATACTACAGTTTCACTAGTTTGTGTTGTGTAGTTAAGAAACTATCACACTTTTTATAAGCGACCCGGAATTTTTGCGGCCCAGTGTATTAGTGTGATTCGATGACGTCAACGAAAACGAGAATTTCAGAGAGTAGTTTAAACCGTGGAATATGTTTCATATATTTGCTTCCTCTTTGAAGCTTTTTGAAATAAACATACGAGTGGAAGGTAAATGTGAAAGTCAAAGGTAGCTCTATACTATTTTACTGTATCTGATTTAGCAGAAGCTTTCAACACCGTCACTAGCGGAATGTTTGCAAACAAACAACTTAAAGCCGACAGCTATCTTCATAAGAGGCCCTCGTTAGATGCCTAAAATATAACATAATTTATTCACCGAGGGCTGTCTGACAGACCTTTCGAAAGTTATTCTGAAAATACCTATAAGAAGCTATTAAATAAATATAGAGGGGTAGGTACGCCACAAGGAAGATAAAGCAGGGTTTGATCCGCTTCAATTCGTTCAATTTATTTTTAGTTACAAAAAGTATCACAAGTTTGTTATTAACGTACTCAACATACCAAATAGACGGGTACCTCAAGGAAGTAATTCTAGGTCCAAATCTCTACGCCCTGTTAAATAATTTAATTTCACATAACTTTTTAACAACAATAAACATAGTAAGATCCCGTTAACTATAAATTACTCTTATTTAAGTGCACGCCACATAATATAACATAATGTTATCTATGAGCACTCAAAAATTTAAAAAAGTAGTGACAAAATTCAGCTCTTACGTCAGCCTTCCCGGTAGCATAGCGGTCAGTGCAGCCGCCCGGATTGCGGAAGACCCAGGTTCGATTCCTGGCTGGGTCGGGTGGGCGTTTAATTTTTTCACTGTATTTTATAAATTTTATAAGTATATAATTAACTAACATAATTAACTAACATATAGCTGAAAATACTTTCAGCTATATGTTAACTAAATAGGGGTACCCCAAGAAAGCATTCTAGGTCCAAATCATTATGTCTGGTAAATATTTTTAGGGAAAAGCAAAAAGGTTTAATTAAAAATGTCTAGGTATCAACCCTAATGCAGTCAAAGGTGTTTGACGGCCGGTCTTAATTATTTGTTCAATTAATTTGTGGTCGCTGCGGCTGCGGTGATTTCGGTTGGAAGCTTGTTTTTAATTAGTACAAAGGAATGGCTTTTTGAAAATGATCATAATCTATTAATTAAATCACTTTAAGAGTAGGTCCGTACTACAGAATCTTGTATATAGATGAAAAGAGTAGTTTTCAAGGTATCATATTCAACTTAACTGTATATTTTTATATGTCTGTATCTAGTGTTTTTCTCCATTTCACTGATGGTGATAGAAAGAGTAGGACTCTTTCTGCTATTCAATTCTCTTTATCGATAATGAAAAGATTTCTGCATCATAATATAGCAATTGTGTTAATACTTTAATTAAATGAAATAGTCTATTAAAAACTTCTTTCTTTGTTGCAGCCGAGAGCGAATCGGAAGAGATGCCGGCAGCTACAGCGGACCCCAGCACAGAACAGAAGGAGCGACTCATCGCCGCCGTCAAGAAGGAGGTCAAGCAGTTGATGGAAGAGGTGAGGCATGACATGATATCCAATTAGCTACGGTTACTAGTCTGCGATCGAACGTGAAATTTCTGTGCTTCGATTCTGCTACAAACGTGTAAAAACTCCTATGACTTTTCACAATCCTGCGTCTGTAGCCTGATTTTCAAATCAGCCTTCCGACACTTTTTTTGAGAGAGATTGCTGGTTGCCTCAAACGGCATTCAGCTTCACCGGGCTTGTTTGGGGGCGGCGAGAAACTTAAAGGGTTCCTCAAGCCGTGTGAAACGAATGTCTTTTGGAGGTTTTCTAGAGGGAGCGGCATCAAAGTGCGTGTCCCTGTGCCCTACTAGATTCTCCAAGGTTCGGATCGAATCGGGGAAATTTGCGACACACTACTTACTATGAAGTTACTGTATAGCCAACCGGGCTGGGGCTTTGATTCTGCTATTTTAAACCATCCACGAATGTGTCTCATAACTTTGATTGATATTGGACATTTGAACTAAAAATACGAATATACTAAAATTATACGAAAATTATTATCAGAATGAGGCGGTTGCGTGCGACACTATTGTGCTCCGATCCGATCCGAACCCCTAGAATCTACAAGGGAACGGGGACACTAGTGCGTGGTGCCATTCCCTATATAAAACCTCTGACGGTGTTTCGATCACACGACTTGAGGAACCCTTTAAGTTTCTCGCCGCCTCAAAAAAGTCCGGTGTCGGTGAAAATCCTGAGAGAGGCAAAAGCAAACTGTCTAAAAAAAATGAGGTCGTTTTGAAGCAGTGGAATAGAGGCTCGGAGATGTAAAGAACTCGAGTCTTTTAGTCTTAATTCGATAGACTCGGCTCAATTTCACAAGACTCAGTGAACTAACTAAACTCGGAGTCTTAAGTCGAACCGAGCTTCAGTCCTTTCACGAAGAGTCGAGTGCCAAAATATAATTCGCGTCTAAAAAAGAGTCCGAGTCTTAAATAGAGCTCGAGTTTTAAAAAGAGCTTGAGTCTTACAATGAGCCTTCAAACTTAATAATCACTTCAATCAAAAATAATTTTTCATGATGATTAAAATGGTTTTTTTCTGTTAATAAACGCTTTCATTTTTCAAAATACTATTCTGGTTACAAATATATCCCACAAAAGTAACATTTTATGGCCTGCTTTAAAAAGGAAGACTCGAAACGGAAAAGAACTTGAGCGCGTCTCGCCGCGTAAAAACGACTCGAGCGCTAAAAAAGACTCGACCTTCATGTTGCGATCAAGAGCTCAATACAGACTAGAGTTCTCTAGTCTTGGAGTCTTGTTGTAATGAGTCGAGTCGTGTAATTTTTGAGCCGAGCTCAAGATTTAGGAATCAGACTCGAGTTCTTAAAACTCTAGGCTCGGTACTTTAGTGATTGTAGGTTTTATCATCTCTTGTTGCCTAATCTAACCCTAAGGTTAGACAAACGCCCTTGTTCTGAAATAATATTTACATAAAAAGTACCTAAAATATTATACACAATTACTCACCATTATATTTCTGCTGTTGTATGGAATACATTTTCTGTAAGAAGCTTTGCCTTTTACAATTAATGAATGGATCTATTTCACTTTCCATCATGCGGATCGTTTTTATTTAGTTATATAAAAAGGATAAATATGGCTGGTGTATTAATTTTCCTTAAGCGAACTTTTCTCAATCATTTATGGTGTAGTTGATATATGATATCACTTATCATTTTTGCATCTTAATACGCAACAGTTGGTTTATCTTCATGATTACGTACGTGATTGGAATATTGATTTCATGATCCTGTTTGTATTGAAAGGGCAAGGGCGCCTCCGGACAATTAGTTATAAGAAGGGACGAAGACTTACGTCGATGTCGAGGCTTACTGAAGCTTTGATAATGAAATATATTGATCATTACGTCCACTCAAATATCTGTGATATCAATACACGCAACTAATTAATTTATCGAAGTCAGTAATCGATAGTTAGAATTACGTTTGGTATTAAATAAATACTAAATAAACTTAATTAGGTACATTGGTGAAACATAATATCTGTACTGAATACCTACCTGCCGACTTATATATGACTATGCTGGTGTCATATGTAACAATGCTAAGTATGTGATTCTAAATATGTTATTAGAGTTTCTGTGATTAAGTATATGGAAAGTGACCGACCGAAGATTCGCTTTCGGTTTCGGTTTCGGATTCGGCCATCAGTTTCGGTTTCGGCCAAAAACCGGCTGAAAGGGGTTTGGGTAAGTTCGTATGAAGAAATATATTCATTTTTTGTTTGAGCGGCCATCAATAAAACTTATATTATATTGTAGTAGACCACTTTAGCTTACCCTAGAAAAACTAAATAAGGCGCTAACTAATATCGGAGCCGGGTCGTTTTTAACGAAGTACTTTATATTTATAGCCGTGGCTACGCCTCGCCTATGTAAGGTTCTGTTTGTCTTTAGAGGTTGATAAAAAGTAGTTTATATCTTACCTGCGAGTTTAAAGTATCTGAAATACTCATCAAAATCGGTTCAGGAGCTCAAGACGTTACAAACTAAGTTACTTTTACTCATTATGCTAGCGAAATAAATACCGTGAACTCCATTGAAACAAATTAGTTTACTGTCTTTATAAAGTAACTAAAATAAGCTTTTAAAATTAACTCTTCATGTCAAGGCGCTAAGGCTGCGTTTGCACCAGAGCTGTGCGAGGTAGCTAGGCAGTGTGCTAGGAAAATATCCACCAATAAGATGACGTGCTCTTCCTTGCGGTGTAAATTGGAGTAATCCTATTGGGGGATTTTTTCCTCGCTTACCTCCTAGCTACCTTGCACAGCTCTGGTGGAAACGCAGCCTTACTCGTAAGTACAGATCAGTTGGACGGATGCTTGGAATAAAGAATTATAATAATAATAATAATTTCCCACACTCACACCAATTATCTAGCCCCAAGAAAAGCTTCCTAATGAAACTCGTTAAATGGTATACTAAATCCAAGTAAGAGTTTCTTAGGTCACATTAAAACTAGATCACAAAGTCCGTTCAGAGCTAGCCAAGTAGTCGTTATGAAGAATTCAGAGTCAGTAAATACGTACGCACACAACACAAAGGGAGAATGGTGAATGATCGAGTTGGCGATTGCGCGCGCGTCGTCGCCAACTCGATCATATCATATACGAGATTAGTATGGCTCTCAAACAGCTCAAAAACGGCAGGGCACCAGGTGCTGACGGAATTACGGCCGAGCTTCTGAAAGCAGGTGGAAGACCGGTACTCGTAGCTCTTCAGAAGCTATTTAATTCCGTCGTACTAGGGGGCAGAACGCCAGAGACGTGGCACGAAGGTATGGTGGTACTGTTCTTCAAAAAGGGCGACAAAACCCTGCTGAAGAACTACAGGCCCATCTCACTTCTAAGCCACGTCTACAAGCTGTTTTCGAGAGTCATAACGAATCGTCTCGCACGCAAGTTTGATGACTTCCAGCCTATCGAACAAGCCGGTTTCCGAAAAGGCTTCAGCACCATAGACCACATACATACGCTGCGGCAGGTTATACAGAAGACCGAAGAGTATAACCAGCCTCTTTGCTGAGCGTTTGTGGACTATGAAAAAGCCTTCGATTCGATTGAGACATGGGCCGTGCTACAGTCTCTCCAGCGGTGCCAAATTGACTATCGGTACATCGAAGTGTTGAGGTGTTTGTATGAAAGCGCCACTATGTCAGTCCATCTTCAGGACCAGAGCTCGAAACCTATCCAGTTGCAGCGAGGAGTGAGACAGGGAGATGTGATTTCTCCGAAACTGTTCACTGCTGCACTGGAAGATGTTTTCAAGCTTCTGGACTGGAAAGGACTCGGCATCAACGTCAACGGCGTATACATCACTCACCTTCGCTTTGCTGACGATATAGTAGTCATGGCTGAGACCCTGGAAGACCTCGGCGCAATGCTCGGTGACCTCAACAGAGTTTCTCAACAAGTGGGCCTTAAAATGAACATGGAGAAGACGAAAGTTATGTCGAACTCACGTGTCGTACCCACTCCTCTGAAGGTTGGGGACTCTGCCCTTGAAGTTGTGGACAATTATGTTTACCTGGGACAAACGGTCCAGCTAGGTAGGTCCAACTTCAGCAAAGAGGTCAATCGTCGAATCCAATTAGGCTGGGCAGCGTTCGGTAAGCTACGAAATATCTTCTCGTCCGATATACCGCAGTGTCTCAAGACGAAAGTCTTTGACCAGTGTGTGTTGCCAGTGATGACATACGGGACTGAGACGTGTGTCGCTCACTATGGGCCTCATAAAAAGGCTCAAGGTCACTCAAAGAGCAATGGAGAGGGCTATGCTCGGGGTTTCTCTGCGTGATCGAATCAGAAATGAGGAGATCCGCAGAAGAACAAAGGTAACCGACATCGCCCGAAGAGTTGCTAAGCTCAAGTGGCAGTGGGCAGGTCATATTGCTCGCAGGACTGATGGCCGCTGGGGCGGGATAGTCCTGGAGTGGCGACCGCGTACCGGAAAGCGCAGTGTGGGTAGGCCTCCAACAAGGTGGACCGACGATCTGGTGAAGGTCGCGGGAAGCTGCTGGATGCGAGCAGCACAAATCAGGTCGTTGTGGAGATCCTTGGGGGAGGCCTTTGTCCAGCAGTGGACGTCTTTTGGCTAAGATGATGATACCGGCAAAAACTGTTATTCCGAGATTCCAAAACCAATTCTATTAAGAGAATTATTCACAATTTCGCTAAATATTTTTATTTGTGTTTATGTCACCGTAAAATTGTACGAACCGTTAGTTTATAATTAATCTAGTGAGATTATAAACTGTCGATAGATTGTAAACGAACACTAAAATTTACAATCTAACGCTTAAATTTTCGTAAGTTTATAAACTGACCACGTCTAGCTGTCAGTTTATAATTTTACTATATTTAAACCGTCAGATTACAAACAAATGAACCAATCACTGCACCGTCTTACAATTTATCGCCCGCGATATTGTGAATCGTCTTCTAATTGGTCGGCGTTATAGGTCACAAATGTTTGTGTCCATAGAGTAAAGAACAAAATGAATAGTCAGGCAAAGAATTCATTTTCATTCCGAATTTGATTTCTTTTTTAAATGGGTTATCGAAAAATTAATAAATTAAGAAAAATATTAACCCCCCCAGTCATAAAAACTATTTAAGCATTATTTAGATAGTCATTGTTTTGTCTCTTTTTCTCAAATTCAAAACAACGTTTGTGTGACGTTGACAAAACAATATTTAACTAAATAATGATTAAATAGTTTTTATGAATTAGGGGGTTATTGTTTAAGATACATAGGTACCTTGTGTTTGTATTAAGTAAAGTAATTAATTAAATTTATTCTTATTTAAATAAAATAAAATAAAATAAAATAAAATTAAACACAATAGTTTTTGAGCATGTACTTTAATTTAAAAAAAAGTAGTCTTATTATAAAAAAAAAACTCGTGGTAGTTTTAAGCTTTTATCACTTATTGTTGCATGTCAAAGATTTATGGCACCTGGAGCCACACAAAATATTGGCTTTCTTACAATTACATTTATTAGATAGACATTGCCCTTTGGAAATTTTTTTGCAGTTACATTGTTTCATTCCTTGCCCACCAAATGAAGAAGACATTGTAGAAATGGTTCTTAACGGTAAAGTGACCTGAAATAAAGAAAAATAAATAAATCGACGTAGTAGCTAGTTACACAAAGTAAGTAATGTAAACAATTTATTGATTTGTACATAGATAAACAGACCGAGATTCTAACCTCTGGAATATCTTCACACAAAATTGTTCCTGGCGTCGGAAGAATAGCATTTCGTGGTATCCAGTCATTTATGATTCCGCAGGAAGTACCGACTCTGTATAATTCATTCTTCTTCTGTATAACCTTACCGATCACATTCTAGCTATCTAAAGGTCCTCTGTCTACTTTAGGAACTTCGACTAACACAGTAGTATCAATATCGATATCTTTGAACTTCTTGGATGATTTAGCTGTCATTTTTTCTGCTGCTCTTTTTAAATTTATATGCGACTCTTGTCTTTCTTGCATGATGTTTATTTCGTTGACGCATAAATTACAAATCAACTTTGAACCGTAACCTTCATCTTGATTAGACACCCCACATATTACGTGCGTAACTTTTTTACATTTTAGACAAATGTGTGCTCCAGAAGATTCATTGTTACAAATGTGACACGTCAAATATTTTAGTTCCTCACTTATTATAGTATTCTCTTTTGTATTAGGCAGCGTGCTAGAGTCATTTAAAACCTGAATGTCGAGAATGGTTATTTCTTCTTTTTTGTCTTTTGAAATAATGGCTTGGTCTGGAATCTTGATTGCAAATGACAAGTTCTATGTCTTGTTCATTGGTCTGAGTCATGTCCATGTCCAAAATTTGTTTATTTACGAGTAATTCGTCACTTGTTACAGGACTTTCGTCAGACCCGTTTGGAATGATGACTTGATCTGGTGAGATGTTGTCATTGCCAGTTAGGGGTACATTTGTATTATTGTTAATCTCTTTCAAAAACTTCTCCATATCCTCTTCAGTTTCTAATTTAGAAATTATGTTTTTAGATAAATAGGTAGAAGAGAGACCACATCTTGGATCACCTCCAAATAGGGCCTTGAACGGTGTTCCTGCAATTGTAGAATGGTATGAAGAATTTTTTTGAAATTGGGCAAAGTTACAGCCTAAAGACCAGTTTGTGGAATTGTTATCAATCATCCAGGCCCGAATCATATTTTTCACGTCTTGATTTGAGCGTTCTATACTCCCTTGGCTTTGTGGATGTCTAGGCCTTCCGTTAACTGTTTTACATGCTGGCCATAACGTTATTATTTCCTTTAATACCGATGCCGTAAACTCGCGCCCATTATCGCTTTGCAGGATATTTGGACAGCCGACTTCTAAAAATATCTTAAGTATCTCAATTGCGACTGATTTGGCCTCTTTGCTTTTTAATGGACGTAAAAAACAAAATTTGGTCAAATGATCTTGATATTGAAGCAGCCATTTATACTCTCCATCCGGAGAAGATTGAAAGTCCACAAGATCTACCTGTCCCCTCCTATTAAAGTCGTCTGAAATCAGTGGCTTTACAACTATCCCACTTTTTGGAAAACTTTTCTTGGAAAGACAAGTCTTACACAACTGGAGAAAAATCGTTATGGCAAAAATTGGTACCAAATATCTGTTTTTCAAGGCATGAACTATTTTGTCACGCCGTCCATGACCCGTAGCAATATGTGTGTCTAGTATGCGTTGGAAGTATTCACTGCTTGGAATTATTTGTACCACCGGATCTGAATGGGACTTTCTTTTCATTATCAACACTTTTTCGTTACCAACAGTCATGGTGTCATATTTTTTAGCATGATGGTATTGTTTATCTGATGGACGCTTTCCTTGAACTTTAGCTAAATTATAATCTTCTATTAGTGTAATCACACTTTTAATTTTTTCAATTGTCCATTCACACTTTTTACTATTTTGCTTATGTCTACTGTAGTATTTTTGTAGATCTATGGTAAATTGTTGTTGGTCAACATAATTGTGATTATTTTCAACTGCTACTTCACTTCTATGTTCATCCACAGGCTCTAATTCACTCATTGTTAGTAAATAATAATGTTGTTTATTAAATCACACTGTTAAAACTGGTTTTAATAACTTTAAATTGAATAAAACACGCACAGAATCGACTTGTTTATGCAAGTAAGAGAATAATGGCGGCGGGGGAGTGGGTGAAAGACAAGTGATTCGTTCAGCCAATCAGCGTGCGCTTTGCGTTCTGTCAAACGCAAAATCACAATTTGACGGCTGGACATGGTCAGTTTATAAACTTACGAAAATTTAAGCGTTAGATTGTAAATTTTAGGGTTCGTTTACAATCTATCGACAGTTTATAATCTCACTAGATTAATTATAAACTAACGGTTCGTACAATTTTACGGTGACATTTACACCAAATATCTCAACTCAAATACGTTTTAGACACATACATTGCATACTAAAATAGGTTTGTTTTTATTTGTACTTTCACTAGATATAACTTACATTGATGGCTGCAACTAAAAATAGTGATGCTATTTTTACCCAAATCCCTTTGCCGAAACTCAGTGTTTGTGAATTGTCGCGCGTCGTCGGCTAACTTCGGGTGAATTCATGGCTCATATTGTGTGGTCGTCATGTTAAATTATTGTTAAATAACATAAATATGATTGTTAATTTTAGTCTACAATAGAAATTTTAACACGTCCAAATAAGTTTCGGTTTTGGCCAAAATTCAGACCGAGACTAAAGAATCATGTTTCAGTCGGACACTAAATTGAAAAGCAACATTAGAGTTCCTTAGCAATATTCTACTGACCTAGTTATCTAGATTATTTGTTCTGATATCTGCTCCCGACCAAAGTATATTTAAAGGTCGAGACTGACCAGGAATTTTGCCGTAACGTAACATGTTCGATGCGAACATTCGCGTCGTTCTGGATGCATAGTGTGGTTGTGATTTACATTTGACATTCGATAACGAAAACGAAAATTAGTATGGCATTGAGCCAGCCAGGGGCGCCTCCTGGCGACATATGAGAAGACACCCTGCTACACAATACTTTAAAGTTTATACTGACACCCCCACCAACCTTACGGTTATAAAGTTAGGTGTCAGACATCCTTACGCAAGCCGAGGCACCATATACGTCAGGTCATAACGCCAGATCAGAACACGCCGGTACGCATCCTTCATCCGGTACTTTTAAGACTAGTGTCTCGAGCTAGTTGTCCCGTGGACACGTATAGTCCACTACCTAATATCCAGATAGATTACCGGAGCTGTTAGCTGTTGGTGGTGTTGAAATTTGGTGAGCATGCTCAGTGTGATGTATAGAAACTCCCCTTAAACGTTCGCTTATTGATATTGTTAGACCCTATATACGAGTCGCATTGAGAAACCTCCTCCTTTTTTGAAGTCGGTTAAAAAAGCAAATGAAACTTCCACTTACCACTTTGTCATAAGTGCTTTCTTTCTTTCTTTCTGTTAGGTTGTAACAGCGCCATTTTAAGGTGAGAATGATGGGCCGTAAGCCCTTTTACTTTTTCCCAACAAACATTTTGTGCAAACTTTCCGCGCGTAACTCTCCTTGAAGTCGTACCGTGTGACAGTGAAAGATGGCTTTAGAAACTTCTCTATCGTAAACTTATTATGAAAAGGGTGCGGAAAAAGAATGAATAAGTCGTTTCTTTTGCTAAAAGAAATAGTAGCAGCTTTTTCTTTTGCTCTGTGGACTTAAAACTTTTATTACAGTTGGTATTATGCGTTGGTCGTATTCTTAAGTCATCTAGTGTTAAATTTATTTTGCATCTTGTAGCAATGAGTAGGTAATGTTGTTTGTTTCCGAAGTTTACGCGATTACGCAAACATCTACTCGTAGCGGGACTTTTTTTAATTTTATTTAGTTCTAGTAGCAAACGAGTATTCCCCCTGATGGACTTTTAGAACTCCCTTTGAGCAAGTTTTATTTATAAGCTCTTAAACAATATTTTCTCGTCTTAAAAAACGTTAGACCACTGAGGCGGTTAAAACCCTTTCTTTTGTTAACTTTTCTTCCTAGCTATGGTCCCACATGGTGGTAGAGTCAGCTTTCCTTCAAAATTCAAATTCAAAATTTCAAATTCAAATCATTTATTCAGTTTAGGCTACAAATAGCTCAAGAACGTCATTATGCCATCGGTTCGTAAGTCTACTCTGGGCGGGAGATCTTGTACTGAGAAGAACCGGCAAGAAACTCAGCAAGTGTCCAGCTCTTCTCTCCCTTACAGCGTCAAAAAATATTGGAAAATGCCCTATCATAAAAGGACACTTTCCATCACAAAACACAAAATATAAAGGACAATCACACATGTTAAAAAAAAAAAGACAAAAGAGAAAATATAATAATATCTAAGTTTGCAAATATACATCAGTTACCAGTTAAAATTTTCACAACGTCACAAAACACTAAGAAAGGTCAAAGTCTTGTCCTAGACGTCGTTATCGGAAACCTGCCACGGTCTCATCATCATCACATCATCACCAGCTCATCGGGGCACGAGCTTTCCTTATGGATGGATAGAAAGAACGGGCCATGAACCACCACGCGGGCCCAGTGCGGATTGGTGGTTGTTAACGACTGCTCATGCAGCCGGGACCAACGGCTTTACGTGTCTTCCGAAGCATGAAGGAATTCGAGATAATAAATTTTTGGTCACCCATCCGATGACCGGCCATTGCGGAAGTTGCTTAACGTCAGCAATCGCATACAGGCGCGTTATCCACTGCGCCATCGAGCCCTCATGTC
Source organism: Eudonia lacustrata (assembly GCA_947562085.1). Classification (NCBI taxonomy): domain Eukaryota; kingdom Metazoa; phylum Arthropoda; class Insecta; order Lepidoptera; family Crambidae; genus Eudonia; species Eudonia lacustrata. Next base: position 14,385,446 of record OX387329.1, on the reverse strand, counting down.
CATTTTTATTTTATTTTAATGCGAAGTGTAAAATCTGCTAACAGACGCATTAGCGGGCAAGATGGGTCCCACTGGCTGTCCGAGGATGGCCAATCCTCTGTTCCAGGGCCGAAGCCCTAGAGAAAGCGAGTCGAGGCCAACTCGGTAAAAACCACTCCGATGTCCTCTCGTCACCTTGGAACCAGCAAACCGGCGACCATCGCGTCGTCTCATCTGAGGAGGACGCAGCGAACGCCGGCATGATGGAGCCTGACGAGGTCATTGGAACCCTTTCGGACCCTTCCACAACCCCGTCGGTGACTGCTCGCCCTGTAGATGGGCGAGCCCCTCTACCGCCCCTGATTGGGGCGGAGCTCTTATGTCCACGGTTAACTCTACTTAACTTCATTTCGTCTTGGGTCTACCTCTGGATCTTCGGTTTGTATGACGATTATAATATTAAATATGTTGTTTTTTATCCAGGCTGTGACCCGCAAGTTCGTGCATGAGGACAGTGGGGGAGTGACGGCCCTCTGCGGGGCGGTCGAGTCCTGCTTAGGGCAGGGCTTGAGGAGACGCGCCCTCGGCCTCTTCAAGACAAGCTCCACCACTGCTCTGCTGCATAAGATTGCTAAGGTGATTTGATTTTCTTTACACATTTTAATTATAACGAAAAATAGCACTGACTTTTGACGGAAGAATGAAAAGTCATATTGGCAACACCAACAAAACTAGTTTTTTGGTTATCTAATATATAAAATTCTCGTGTCACAGTTTTCGTTGCCTCCTCCGAAACGGCTTGACCGATTTTGATGAAATTTTTTGTGCTTATCCGGTATCTATGAGAATCGGCCAACATCTATTTTTCATCCCCCTAAATGTTAGGGGTAGTCCACCCCTAAATTTTTTTTTTATTTTTTAGACAAAATTTTTAATTTCTATTTTTTTATGATACAACATACAAAAATACATACAATCCTCAATTTTCACCCTTCTACGATCAACCCTTATTTTTTAATAGCCATTTTAGTAATTTAATCATTTTTCCTCTCCGGTCGAAAACTGATCAATCGTCATTTAATTAGTTATCCCCGCCAGATGTCTACAGGTGTGTGCTGTGGTGCTCCATGTTTATTTCACGCATATACCACATTCTTACATACATACAATATACACATTCTAACATACATACATACTTACAATAAGTAAGCTATGTTTGTCTACACTAGAAATTACTAGGAAATTATTTATATGGCAAAACAACGTTTGCCGGGTCAGCTAGTATATTGGCAATATTTTTAAAGCGTTTCCTTATTTTTGATCGAATAACCAGCCACGCCGGTTGATTTTGTATGTAGGTACTGTTGTACTCGTAATATTACACGATTAATGTTAATAATTTCCATTTAGATTAATACAAGTCTTTATTGCTTTTTGTTTTTTCTTATTAAGCTATATCTAATTAACGTGGAATAATGTTGGATAATAATCCGTTAGGCGTTCCTGAACGTGCATGCAAATGAAACAAAACAGTACAACGTCACTTTTTAAATTCTCTCAAAAAGTCCGTGTGAGATCTCAATAAAGTACCACACCTTTATTGATACCCAAGTGGTTTGAATTTAATTTATACTAATAAATTTTATTATCACTTATTAAGCATCAATTAGCAAACAAAGAAAATATTGTCCCAGTGATTATGGGATAGCTGCACATAAAAAAACGGTTATGGTCTCATTTTGAAGAGCTCCAGCCGTAGATGTGCAGAAAAATAAAGAAACCTGCCATAGGTTTCGAAATTCTTAAAAAATCTGTTGGATAAAACGCGAAGTTTTGCGGGCGACCTACTAGTATCTATAGAGTTGTAAAAACAAAACAACACTGGAAAAAATACGTCAGTCAAAAGCCCGGGAAAAGCATGGAATAAGATTTTGTAGCACATAGAAAGGAGGGCCCATCTCAACGGGAGGTCTCAAGTGTTATTTCGATAAAATGATAACATAGAATTAAGTAGGTACACCGTTTATTGTGCTTTCTTACTGGAAAACATTGGAAGCACGATGTTCTCTCCTTCATTATGATATATAAATTATAAATGTAAAAGCTTTTGTTTATTAAATTACTAGCATTTTATACGCGACTTCGTCCGCGTGGCTATGAGATTAAAAAAAATGTATCACAATAAAATATAGACTTGGTTACCCGTTAAGGAATGTAGCATTGTGTCGTTTATAGAATTTTTAGAATTGGACCAGTAGATCGGATGTTGATGACGTAGTTGTCGACATTGAATAGCCCTTTGGCTTATAAAGTAAAAGTAGATAGTGTTGATTAATTTCGGCGAGTTGGATTGAGCCACGATAGCATATTTGGCAGTGCACCTGACCCGGCATGTCATGGGTGCGGGTTCGAATCCCGCTCGTGTTTTTTTTAACACTTCGTCTTTTTTCAAAATAATAGTAATAGATTAAATTACGCGTTAACGGCTGAACAATATTACGTGTTGTGTATTACCAACTCTATAGAGTTATGAATCGCTATCGCCCAAGCGTTACATTACTCGAGTATTTATGTCTTACCTTAGTGTAGGTAGAGACAAAAGTGATTAATTCCAATCGAAGATTAGGTTCCTAGTTCTTTTCTTAGAAAGAAAACTTGATTCCTTCGAGGTGCTTACGCGGACTATACTGACTGAGACTGAGTAACTTGTAATAATCAAATACTGAAAGAAGTTAATTAAATTGTACCTACTTAATTGAAGAAAACATTTATTCAATATAATTTATAAAATAAAATATACGTATTACTTTAAAAAAATTGGTGTTTTTTTTCGTCAGAAGCAAAATTTGTTACGCTCGAGTACGCCTTTCAGACTCCGCTGCCTACATTATTAAAGCTCCGGAGCTTTTTCATACGAAATCAGTGCAGATTTGAATGCCGTCTAATTCTGCGGACGGGAACGAACGAACCAACGAAGCGCGCGAAAAATCAGACCTTCGAAGAATTGAACGTTTACGGAAATTGTACGGTAGATTTATTGGTGTTTCTAATATTTTTTTTGTCGAGTTTAATCTATAATTTTGATAACGCGCCGGGAGTGATATCGACGCCACAGTGACGCCACATTTAGCATAATCAAAGTAAGGATCCAAGGTCCGACCAAGAACCGATCGCCTGATGTACGGGGGGGGGGGAGGGGAATTCTTATTCCCTTAGTCGGCTCTTACAACATGCAGGGAAAGTGAGGCAGCTGATAAATTTATTTCATGCCCCAGACCAGCATGGGAAACCTAACTTAAAGGTATGGGGAATAAAACTCCGCTGAACAGAAATAAATCCCACGAACGATTTTTTTAGTATTTTTTACGTACCTAAAAAAACAAAAACACAAATGTTGAAAAAAATTCCACGAGCAGGATTTGAACCTTCACCCTTCTGACATACCGGGTCAGGTGCTCTCCAAATTGAGCTATCCTGGTAAAAAAAAAATTTTTTTCAACATTTGTGTTTTTGTAATTTGTTCGCAACAAAATTTGCGTTAATAATTATCTATACAAAACAAAAACATTTTATTTACGTACCTATTTAATCTTTGCGTATTTTGAATGTCGAATATCATGGTAAATATAACGAGAAACAATTTACAGTACTTATAAAGTTTCACAAGCGCAAATGTGCCCTTATAAACTTAACTTGTTCACAACTTTTGGAAGTTACAAATACTTCAGCTGCTGTTATATGTATTTTCAATTAATCGAAGTTTCCTTGGAAATTGTTAGTGGTAGTTAAGCATAAGACGTTTACTAGCTCCTGCCCGCGACATAGTTTGAGTAATTTCGTTAAATCTAAAGATTATATTTCTTCACCAAAATCAGGTTTAACTACCGGCAAACCTTTCGCAATGTCACAATTTACTGACAATGTTTTGCATGACATATATTTATATATATGGTGTTCCGCGGGCATTTCAATCACAAAAATGTATAGTATTCATCATCATCTCAGCCGAAAGACGTCCACTGCTGGACAAAGGCCGGGGGGTATTTGCCGTAATCGCCACGCTTGGCAGGCGGGTTGGCGATCGCAGTAGGTTGAGGGTAACCTCAGAGAGATGCTGCTGCCCATCCTCTGGAATGGTCCCTTAGTCGGCTTTTACGACACCCACGGGAAGAGATGGGGTGGTGCAATTCTTTATCCCCGGCACCACACAGGGGATGGTATTTAATTAAGTTTTTAAAATAACATGTAGCGACACCATAAATATAGTAGGCATCCCTTAGTGCATGGCGATAGTTTTTAGTCACCGGCGGAAACGTTAGGTATTCCAAAAGGTATGCTTAGGATGTAACACAACAGAGGCGCATAAACCTAAGTGTGTACCTATTGGAAATGTACCCAAGAGACTGGCGGCATTGCCTAGTTGTATGGCAATGCTTAGCCTCTGGCCAAAGTAAAAGCCAGCCTTTTTTTCTGCGGCTGCAAAAAATCTTAAACGGCGAAAGTATAATAACCTTATTGGCAATTATAATTTCGAGCCGTTTGGGGTTGCAACCCTCGGGCAGTGCTCATGTGTTATTTAATGACATCTCCAAAAGGCTGGTTGACTCTTCCCATGACCCAAAGGCTGGCTTTTACTTTGGCCAGAGGCTAAGCATTGCCATACAACGAGGCAATGCCGCCAGTCTCTTGGGTACATTTCCAGTCGACAGCGACGCGGAGGAACTTTTTGACGCCATATTTTAGTTTAGTAATAGTTTTAGTTAATTAAGTTTTTTATCAAATTGTTTTATTTCTTATTTTGTTAATAAAAGACTTCATATAGTGTGTGTACTTAGATTATATACACATAACGGGCTCCTATGAAAATCGGCGTTGCAGTTTTTGAAGCTGCCACATAATATGCATAAAGAGTTTGCGCTAACCCTGTTCTAACTAATATCGTTGCTTTTTGGAAACACAAAATCTAAAACTGTACATTCATATACGATTTTTTGACAAAAACTTACACACGTGGTGTGACGAAATTCTACTCGTAACACTTAAAATTTTATTATGTGTGACGAAATTTGACTCATTTTTAAGTATGACGAGATTCTGCTATGACGAATGCGGATACTCTCAAACTCTTAAAGTGCAAAATTGTTGTTTTTGGATACGTGAAAAATTCAAGGTAGGTAGTTATTTATATGACGAAGTTAAAAGGAAAACTATCACAGCTAAGTACGCTTTACAAGTTTACGAGTAACAGTCGACCAACTTGAACTTGTCGAACAAAATGTACTTGGCGCAGTACAAATTCCTCATTGAGAACTACTTAAATAACGTTGTCAGATGTGTGAAACCGGTAGTATGAGCCATCTATACTAATATAAAGAGGAAACCTTAGTATTTATGTATGTATGTTTGCAACAAATAAACTCAAAAAACTACGGGACCGATTTAAAAAAATCTTTAACCATTAGAATGCTACATTAGCGCTGTGTAAATATATTTGCTATATTTAAAAAAAATGTCCACCCGTGCGAAGCAGGAACGGGCCGCTTGTCGTTAAATAAATGTTCATAATTAAGCCCTCTTCTCAGAGTCTGCATTATTGAGATGGGCTACGGAACCCTACACTGCGCGTGGCCCGACACGCACTTGGCCGGTTTTTCTTTTAATTATTCGCATGTTTGGATTTCGGTTAAAGTTTTTGTTTAGCTATTTAAAATATTTCAACAATACCAAATATATGTATATATTAATAGCGTAAGCCGATTTTTGTCCCAGTGATTATGGGACGATGGCTGCACATAAAAATCGGTTATGGTCTCATTTTGAAGAGCTCCAGCCGTAGATGTGCAGAAAAATAAAGAAACCTTTCATAGGTTTCGAAATTCCTAAAAAATCTGTTGATAAACGCGAAGTATTGCGGGCGACCCACTAGTGATTTTTAAAGACAGGAAGGAACATGGCTTTTGAATTTCGATCAATAGTCTTCTGAAAAACTTCTGCGAGCTTTCTATAAAAGCCATGGCAGAATTAATATTTAAATTGGTGTCTGTTCCAATAAACACTTTTTTTAAAAGTCTAAATAAATTTGTGGCCTGTCCGATGGCCAGGATTGCAACAGTTGCATAAGATGCTAGATTACAAACCGAAGGCGCAAGCTGTTTGAACTCTTCACCCATTAACTAATTATGAACATTTGAAACGGCAACATCGCGAACTTTTATCGAGCCGGCCATTTTCCTCAGTTTCCCGTCGCCATTTTGTCTTCCACATTAATTGGCATACTTTGCAAGTTATACAATAGTTTGGAATTAATTAATTGGCGATTTATTAGCTAACTTTGTATTAATAAAAATTCATTGGGGTGGGCAAAATTCAAACATTAGGTTTTATATCGGAACGAGCACTTTGCCACTCACTCGCTTAAGAGCGTTTACGCCGCACACTAGCGCCGCCAATGAAAAAAAAACAAATCTAGTAATTAGAGATAGAAAATCAAATTATGCTCAACAAACTATCTGAATGAAGTAATTTAGCATTTTTACGTCACCTAATGAACACCTGATGTGTTATGGTTTAGTTAAATATGGCGTTATAGTTAAAAGTGGCCGTAAAGTCTTATTTAACTAAACCATAACATGTGAGGTGTTCATAAGGTGACGTAAAAATGCTAAATTACTTCATTCAAATAGTTTGTTGAGCATAATTTGATTTTCTATCTCTAATTACTAGATAAGATTTTTTTTTTCATTAGTGGTGCTAGTGTGCGGCGTAAACGCTCTTAAGTCCGCCATGAAATATACATCTGAAAAAAGTTGAAAAAAATTTAAGAACTGGATTTGGATTTGGACCCATGATACCTCTGTTCTGTGCATGATACTATTGGAAGTAGGTACACACGGCGGCAGATCAACCTACACAAAACTGTCAAATTTCTACAATCAATTTTGAACTTTAAGTTTAGGATATAAGAATCAATATTCATTGGAGAAATTTGACAGATTTGGGTAGGTTGATCTGCCGCCGTGTGTACCTGACCCAGTTTGTTAGATCGCACGGGTTGAAATCCCGTTCGAGGGAATTTTTACTTCAATTTTCATATTGTAATTTGTTGGTAACAAAATTTAATTAACCTTGATACTGCTTAATTTTTTACTTTAAGGTTAAAATATTAAAATCGGATGTGGATGACGTATATTTGTCGACATTGAATAAGACTCTAGGCTTACAAAGTTAAATTGTGTTGATTAATTTGCAGTGGTAGGACAAAGCCACGATAACATAATTGGTAGTGCACCTGACCAGGTATGAACAGAGGGTGCGTGTTTTTTTTAAATATTTATTTTGCCAACTTCTCATTAATTAATAATGAACGTTTTTACAACACATAACTATTAACTAGTACAATTACAAATATCAAATTGTAATTCATCACAAACACTACAATTTTCACCTCTGACAACAGCCTCCATATACTTTATTAGGCTATTTTTGTATTTTTTATTCCCAATTATTGAATTGAATTTTTGTTAACGAGACCTTGGAGATGGTGCGTGTTAGAATCCCGCTAGTGGATTTTTTTTACACTTTTCCAAACTTTCAGAATTATAATTTGTTCGTAGCAAAAACTATGTAGCAAGTTTAAAAATCTAAATAAATAATAACATAAAATACAAGATAAGAGCAGACCCCAGTTTTCCTGGACAATTTACGATCGCTCTAACTTGTAGATACTTAGTTAGTTATTCTGTGTTTGTAGCCTGTTCTGTGTTTGTTAGCACACTACAGGTTAAGTGTTATCGTGCCAGAAGGGTTTAAATTAGGCCCCTCGGGTAAATAAAGAGAGCGGTAATTACAAATGTACCTACTACGGCTTTATAAACGACTTGTAGGTAATTAATCTATCCCGGCCGTAACACAAGCATTTATTATGCCGTATACGTAGCATGTACAAATTATGTAGCTTCTGTATTTAATGACTCTCTTTATCGTAAGTTGTGATCGAATTTGGTGTAATTTGTATAGCATTAAAGCAGCGTATTCTAGTGAAATACGAGGTATTAAATCTTGCCCTTCTAGTGTCAGTTTTGTTTATTGTTAAACGTTTCACTGTTCGATCGAACAATCACAATTTACAATTGCATATATATATATATACAATATATTTTGTAACAATACTCAATACTCAATATTTTTATTGTTATTTTAGTTTATTGTGTAACTAGCTACCTCCAGCGCGAATAGATTTCTCCGGTTATCTGACAAAGAGCCAAGGAATACGCCAGTCTGAGGATAAATATGAAGCCAAGTATAATGAAGTACCTACTCAAAATGAAGATATTCAACAAGTTTAAAATATTTTGATTAAAAGATGTTAAAGTAGAATAAATAAGCACAAAAATGAACCATGTTAGGGTAACTAATGTAATAATAAGACTTTAGTCAATTTTTTTTTTTTTTTAGTATTATGTCTGTATAATAAGAAGTCTAATAGTTCAATTTATTATTAACGGCTGGGTCTAATGCACAATTTAAAGTTGTCTTATGTCATTTAAAATTAATTTGTTAGTATAATATAAGTAACATTGGTTTATCGTGATGAAAAAAAAAATTAGAAAAATGAAGTTTCTTATAAAAATAATTCGTGTAATCGGTCGTTTTTAAAAGATAGATAGATAGATAGAAGAGATATAACAAATATTTTGTTCATATATCGAAGAATACAAGGAAACAGCTCTCATTAGCAGCTTTCAACAAGTCAGCCATCAGCCTCAAGGTTCCATTGCAGCAACGTTATCGCTTCCTGGTTCCTCGGCATCACTTGACGGCCAAAAAGTACCGTTGCACTCCTCCACACGTCTCGACTCACCGCAGACGTGGTAGCAGACGCTCGTCTCGACTCACGTAGACTGGAGATTGCTCGTCATGTCAACGAAGACTTGAGCACGCTCATTACGACTTACCGTAGATTAGACCACTACTGGTATTTGCAAGCGGAAAATGCAGAAGAAACTGAAGACCTGATGGATTCCTTTTCTAGAGGGGGAGTAGGTACTGTGGCTGCCTGTGGTCGCCACATAATTTCTTATCCTCACGTAAAAGTGTTTTTAAACGCTTCCTAATCGCGGGTAGATCTGATAAAGATAAGACACGGCATCCTCCCTCTCCAACATTTACATAGTTTATATTGTATAAATAGTCTGGTAAGGTTTAGATAATAAATTAAGTTAAGTTAATAAGTTAAGTTGGTTTAACAGCTGAGATTATAAAGGCCATGGGAGCGGCTGGAGCAAGTGATATACACAAAATATGCGATAGTATCTGGCATACGGGTGAATGGCCTGGCGACTGGGCGAAATCAATCATTCTTCCTCTGCACAAAAAAGGCTCAACTTTGAAATGTGAAAACTACAGAACACTAGCCCTTATATCACATGCCAGTAAAGTTTTGTTACACATCATCAATAACGGAATTCGATATTTTCTTGACTGGCAAATACCGCAAGAACAGGCTGGTTTTGTCAAAGGCAAGGGGACTCGCGAACAAATCTTAAATGTCCGCCAACTGATCGAAAAGTCCTACGAATTTAACACTCCTGTGATCTTGTGTTTTATTGATTACAGCAAAGCCTTTGACTGTGTAATTTGGTCAACCCTGTGGGAAGTACTAAAAGAACTTGGAGTACCTAATCATCTAGTGGCACTAATTCAATCACTCTACCGGAACAATCAGGGTGTTGTAAAGGTCGATAGAGGTCGATAGAAGATCTTCGGAACCTTTCATGTTTGGAAAAGGTGTAAGGCAGGGTTGCATCCTGTCCCCCATTTTGTTCAACGTTTACGGAGAATGCATCATCAGGCGAACTTTTGAAAACTGGGAGGGCGGCGTCACCATAGGTGGTACTAAAATTACAAATCTCCGATACGCCGATGATACGACCATTTTGGCTTCAAATGAAGCTGAAATGATAAACCTCCTTGACAGAATGGAAAGAATTAGTGAGGAGCTGGGCCTGAAAATCAACCACTCCAAAACAAAGCTTATGGTAGTAGACCGTACCAACTCACTCCACATGACGGGTGCCTTACTCCTCGAAAAGGTAGACGAATTCATTTACTTGGGCGCTACAATCAGCAACTCGGGCTATTGTGAAAAAGAAGTCAAGAGGCGTATCGGTATGGCCAAGAGCGCAATGTCCCAACTGCAGAGAATATGGAGAGACCGGAACATATCTCGCAAGACAAAGATAAAACTGGTTAAATCTCTAGTGTTTTCCATCTTCAGCTACGGTTCGGAAACGTGGACGTTAAACAAGGCCGACCGAGATCGCATTGACGCTTTTGAGATGTGGTGCTGGAGGAGGATGTTACAAATACCGTGAACTGCATTCCGAACTAACGAGTCTATCCTTCGAGAGCTCAACATTGAAACCAGGCTATCCACTTCCTGTCTCAAAAAGATTCTGGAATTTTTCGGTCACATCGCCCGAAAAGGTGGACACAACCTTGAACAACTGATGCAAGGTCGATGGCAAACGGCCGAGAGGTCGAAGCCCAGCGGATTTGGTCAGACCACCTAGGTCTGACCAAATCCGCTCAACGCTAAACACCAAGCTACACGAAGCACTCTATGACGCAAAAAACAGAAATCAATGGAGGGTCATCATCAAAGAAAAATTAACTTCCCATCGGGGGAATCATGACCCTCAGTAATGAGGAGCACGACGCGAGGAGGAGGAAGTTAATATACAACATCACTTATAGAGATGCAGTCGTTATTTACCATCGCCATGGAACCCTCCATCATCACAACCTCCCATACGTCGACCACGGGAACACATACCGTATAATGTTACAAAGTTGTTATAATGTAGCTGTACAGGTTGAAGAGGGAAAACGTTTTCCAATTAATTTTGAAGTAAATTAGCTTGTATTCTAATATTTTTATTTATTGTAATATGTTTTTAAGATGTTTACGTATTATTTGATATTTGAGTTTTTTTTAAATATATGTTTTGTCTTTAATACTGTACAATAGTGAAAAGATTAATGATAATATTGAATCTATTAAGCTATTCCTCATATTGTATCTATAGGTAATTGATGCAAATGATGCTCTTTTTATAACTACTTTATTTGTTTATTATAAACAATACAGTTTACAATCAACATGAACACTTATCATAGCAATAACTAACTACCTACTAATATTAATCTTACATCATCAGCTAGCAAGTTATTTGGACTGTAGGTATGTAATTAATTTTTTTGAATTGTGTCAAACAACGGCTAACAGTAATTAATTCCAGAACAATAAACGCTTATATGACATCACTTAACAGTTCTTGGAAACATTAACCCATTTTGTATTTGATCTAAGCATGAATTTCTGTTACTTATAAAGTTATTATTAAACACTCAATTGACGGAACAAAATAGGGACGTCATAGTTTCTATTCCTAGAATATCTATAAAACAAGTTTTGACAGTAATTCCTCAAAAGTTTCTCTATTTACGTTTCACCCGATTTCTTTCCGTAATAACACGTGTTGTGAGACTCCATTTTAATTTCTATGTACCGTACAACTAACTACCCATAAACTTACTTAAAAATACTTGAAATTGACTAAATGCTAAACGCGAAGTCATTAATTAAGATAATAATTTAACCAGTCACATGCCAGTCACCTACCCAATTTATGCAGTCTTGTCCGTACCTGTTGGAGTCGGCATACCTATGTAGATACGCCGACGTAGTCGACTCGATATATGTAGATTCAAGCACGGAGTGAGATAGATTTACTTTTCGATTTAAGTCCCAGAAGATGAGCTTAACGGCTCCCGCCCACCCGTTTTAGCACTGATTTTGTCATCGACTTTTCGTAGGACGTGTGCGTGTTGCAACATAGAATTCCTTAAGTTTAATTTTAAAACCTCGGAAAAAATCGGTCTGATGTTATCGGTCCTAAAAAAAGTCGGAGACGCCTCGGTGGCCGAGCGGCAGACTGCTCGGCCCAATACCCGAAGGTCCCGGGTTCAATTTCCAGGTCGGGCAAAATGTATTTCTGATTTTTCGATGCATAGCCCGGGTTTGTGATCACCAATCCGCATTTGGCTAGCGTAGTGATTAAGTCACTACCCATCAATTGTAGCGATGACTTGATTTCAATAATAACCTTTGCCCAGCATTGGGACGATTATAGGCTGTTTACTACGAGCCGTAATACATACTGCGCTCGAGCAACGTTTGTACACTGCTGTTGTGCTACTTGCTGTTCCGATCTGTTCCGAGATTTCGTGTCACGAGGATCTATGTGTGCGTCCCTCGAGTGCTTCAGTATGAGGCTTACATTCTGCAGTCTGCTTATTTTGTGTCACAGCACTCTTGGAAAACGGTGTAAACAACGCAACACACAGCTAGCTGTGTGTTGCGTTGTTTACAACCCTAGGGTTGCCAACTATATTTCAGGAAATTAAAGAAAATCTATCACTAACTAGTATAAAAAAAAGGATCTGAAAAAAAAAATAAAGTATTTTCCAAATTGATTTATTTAAATGTTTAAAAACATATTTCTTTGAACTCTTGGCACTATCTTATATTTTTTTATTGTTCTATAGCGCGTTCAGAAATTGGCGTTGCGTTTCGTTTCACTTCACCTGAGTCTCAGTATCATTCAGTAGTTCAGAAAATAATTCAACAGGATTATTCTGTTCAAACGCACGCATTTGTCGGAAATAAAGTATATTCCATGCTTTATTTTTATTAAAAAGAATAAAGTATGGGGATGGAAAATGACGTAGGATACGTTATTTTAAAGTATGGTTGGCAACCCTACACATGGCGTACCCATACAAATATACGTATAGCTACTAATACATGTATAAAGGTTTTACCCTCCAGCTGTGCAGACTTATATTTTTAATAACACAAGCTTGTTCTTACATTTACTTTAAGAAATGCAGTCAAAATCATTTATTTACAAAATGTTTAAATTTTGTAAATAAATAAATTAAATGTTAATTGCTGCACTTAATGAGCTCGATTCAATATTTATAAAATATAGTAAAAGAATTAAACTTATTTATTACTAAATTTACTATAATTAGGAATGAAACAACTTTTACGGATCTACTCGCTCGGTTGTTTCATTTCAATGTGTAGTATTCTCGTAAACTTTAGAAAACAATATACAATATAATTTACTGTAAGTTACCTTGTTGTATAAGTAAATTCAAGAAAATAGCACAGGTAGGTGGGTATCACAATAGGTATCACCTGTTTGTATTTTGTCCTTTTTATGAATTTGCATAGGTAACATGAAAATTTATAGCGCATTACCTATTCATTGCCTCTTTTTGAATACAAGTACATTACCTCAAAACTATTTGAAAGAGGCCGCCGCCGCGCCCTTAGGCGTCATCGGTGGCATCTCGCTTAGGTATTTTTAACGCGTATAGGCGTTTTCGTCATTAGTTTTTAGATCGATGTGAGCTACCTTAATATTTAGCCCGATTCGACATTGGCTGAGGGCAATTATTGCGCCATTGATTAATTTTCACGTTATGATATATATTAAAAGTGCACTTTTTTCTCCTATTCACAGTCACTGGTAACTTATGTAGATCGCCGAAAAATCTTCGAACTGTATGTACCTTAAGAGCGTTTACGCCGCACACTAGCGCCACTAATGGAAAAAAAAACATATGTAGTAGTTAGAGATAGAAAATCAAATTATGCTCAACAAACAATTTTGAATGAAGACGTTACGGCCACTTTTAACTATAACGCCATATTTAACTAAACCATAACATGTCAGGTGTTCATTAGGTTACGTAAAAATGCTAATTTACTTCATTCAGATAGTTTGTTGAGCATAATTTGATTTTCTATCTCTAATTACTAGATATGTTATTTTTTTCATTAGTGGTGCTAGTGTGCGGCGTAAACGCTCTTAAGTCCGCCATGAAATATACATCTGAAAAAAGTTGAAAAAAATTTAAGAACTGGATTTGGATTTGGACCCATGATACCTCTGTTCTGTGCATGATACTATTGGAAGTGTAGGTAGGTACACACGGCGGCAGATCAACCTACACAAAACTGTCAAATTTCTACAATCAATTTTGAACTTTAAGTTTAGGATATAAGAATCAATATTCATTCGTCTGCTTAGTGCCAGATCCGTCACACAAACGATTTAAATTCTATTGTATCTGTATTCACAGCAGAAGACAGATTTAATAATCAATTTGTAAATATTTCAAACATAATTATTTTTCAGTGTATTGCATGCCACTTTTAACTTCGCAGAACCTTTAATAAAAAAAACCAAAAGACGACATCTAATATACTTAGTTCTTTTGTGTTTGTTAGTGGCAAAGGTAAGCGAGTTAATCCAAATGGCTTAGGGGACCGAGACGTACATACTATATCATAATCTGTGGACTCAGCTCGACTTATTTTATAAAACGAATAAGAGTTCGTTCGCATCACAAACGAGGACCTTTTGCTGTGGCGGCGGCGGCGGCGGGTATATTTCGTAGACGTAGACAGTCCCCGGGGGAACAAAAGCTGGCGATGTTACGCACCACAGAATACATAATAGTACAAGTACAGAAGATGCACTCCGCAAAGTCATTTAAATAAATAGCGACTCTTGCTATGACACAATAAATTCAGGTTGCACACCGTTATATTCACCTAGAAGTTGCCTCTCTTTCTATCGCGTAGCTCTTATCTCTAACGACTTCAGGGTTGCCTTCTTTTAAATAATAATTAATCGGAATACTTAATTTATTACAAGTTATTGTGTTTATAATGTGTACTTAAATGTGAACAAATTACGTTTCAAGTAAATCTAGGCTAGGTATTTTAAGTACATTCAACGCCACATCAGACTACCTATACATGTTGACTTTGAGGCCGTCTTTATGCCGCCGCGCCGTACCGTTGCCTTTACAAGAGCTTGTAAGTAGGTAAGTAGGTACCTACATATCAAACTAACTATAAGTACTATAATATTTAATAATCTAACTAGGTACGAATATACGGGAAAAACAAACAAAGATAACAAAGTCAACTTTTGGTTTTGGTAGTTAGGTAGGAAGGTACACTATCCTAAAGTACAGATAGGTACTAGATAGGTGGGTAGGTACTTAGTTGTTTATCCTTACTAGTCCTACGAGTATTTAGTTATTTAGTAAACAGTTTCGTAAAGGGCCGTCCATTAATTACGTGATGTTTTTTAGCAACTTTTTAGACCCCCCTCCCCCCTGGTGATACGTGGTGAGGTTTTGTACTACCCCTCTCCCCCCTACCTAAGATCACGTGTATTTTTTTTGTACATACTTACTAAGTAGGTAAGATGTTTAAAAAAAACCTTACCTTGAAAAACAGTTTAATCGAATAAAATTCTGGAAAAATAAGCAACCGTATATAGAAACACAAATAAGGTAGTTACAAAGAGATTAGAATAAAAAATAAGTATTAAAATTTTAAGGTTACAGCTTAGAATAATAACGCCTAGAAGCCGAGTACGCGCACGGCGATTGAGGCAAGTTTAACCAAGCCATATGTGGCTTGGTTCGCCGAACGGCTCGCTAGTATTCAAGGTCACGTCGTGTCGTAAGCAGCTCCGCAATTTTTGTTTATAATGACGATTTGTGCCATCAAAGGATGCTTTAACAAGTCAGAATCTAGCAAAAAGGATACTAATATTACATTTCACCTGTCAGTACCGTTAATCAATGTCTATTATTTCGTAAAACACGACATTATTATTCATAAATTTGTAATATGTACTTCCATGTATGTGTTGCTAGATGTAGGAAAACTTTTACCCCACTTTGTGTTCCGAGTTATTTTTATTTAGAGTTGTTTTATGTGTAATAATTACCAGTGAACCTAGCGCGACTTATAGTGGAGCGTTATTTAAAAATAACACTTTATTATGAGTCCAAGAAAGACAATTTATCACGATTGCTGTTATCAAAGCGCCAGTTATTTAGAAAACAGTAACAGCTACAAGGATTTTAAACTGAAATGCTAAAAAAATGTTACAACAGTTATTTTTTCTAATAAGACTGATTTTTGTGCAATAAAGAGTAAATGAATAATAAATATTGGCATTCTTATTTATCACCAAACATTGTTACATTTACTTAACTACATTACATGTAAATGTTTTAGAGTTATAATAAGTAAGTATCTTTAAAGAAGTAGTAAATGATATGAAAATTGTGGTAGTCGTAGCTTCACTGCCATCTAACTAAAGGCTCGAAATAATCTTCAATGCATAATGAGATAAAATTATGCTTCCAAATAGTTAAAGAGAGAAGTGGCGGTCCATTGTCTCTGCCTACCCCTCTTGAGGGATTGAAGCGTGAGCTATATGTACGTACCTTTCAATTTTTACTTTTTAAATAATAATTACAAACTGAAATGAAAGCATCTTAATGTGTATAACAGTTAATATTATTAATGTATGCCGTTAAATATAGAAGACAATTTTCTCTTTGTGTCTATTGACTTTGTGGCTATTTTCACATAAGAAATTTGAAGTAATAAAAAAAACAAATGTAACAACAATACAATTTTTAACCTATGAAACAAGATAACTAAGAGTTTAGTAACTAACCCATTTAACCCGAATTTGGGGAAATTACCATTTCGCTTGTAACATTTATTCGTACGGTTGTGTGTGTATTTTGTGCCTTAATATTTTGACGAACTTTGTTTGACACTATCGTTCTAGGCGTTATTATTCTAAGGGTTACAGTGGCGGTAGCCAAAGAAACATTAAGGGTGCGCCGACAAAAAAATGCCAAAAATGCAGTTATGGTTAAGTAAATATAATTGAAAATACTACCGTATTAAATGAACAAAATATATATTTAGTATCATAGGGAACGTGTTTACAATTTGTCAGAACCATAAATTCATAACACGCTATAGTTTTTTCTACAATATCTATCATTTAAAGTTGAGCAAAAATCATGAAAACGAGTGGCGGCGTTTAGTAGATTTCTTATAGTTTATCTAAATTATTGTACCTCTGATTTTGTCTAAACAATCATCAATGGATAAACTACAAATTGCTAGACTACATTTTCGATTCATCAAGTGGTTATTTAAATAATTATTTTTTATTAAGCACCTTAAATTCCCCATACAAAATTAGTATGGCCGCGCAGCATCAAATAAATATGGACGACGACATTTCAAATAAAACATATGACACTTGTCACTTACGGACGGCGCACCCATAAACAAACGGTAGCGAAGTTCGAAAAGAATAAAATGTATGGGTTTGACATTAGATTGACCACGTGATTTAGCGCGGCTTATGTCAATCCCATACATTTTATTCTTTTCGAACTTCGCTATCGTTTTCTTAATGTTACTTTGGCTAAGCCTACTGGTGGTTTCGGATCAAGATAATAATTATGAAGAAAAAAAAACATAATGTAATTGAAAAAATAGTATATATTGTCCTCGGACCAAGGATTAGCATGACTTTCTTCCACGGTAATAGGTGGTGCGTTGGCGGTAATATTTATACAACACTGCGAATCTACAACCGATAAGAATTTCCGAATTCATAGCACAGAGTAGATAAAATTTACTCATGTGTTCGTTCATAGACTAAATTGAAAAAAATATGTTAATGTTCGTTATCAGTTTTACGCAATTTTGCAAGATTGTAAAAACAAATGTATTTCGGTTTCGAAAATAAATATACTTGATATCTCCTTAAACCCCCCTTGTGATATTTGGTGATTTTTTTTCGGACCCTCCCTCAAAAATCCCAAAAGGCTGATGCTCAGCTGAATATTGTAACTAATGCCTAAACGTTGATATTCTGCTGGATCTTCGAATGAGTGACAGGCTAAGTAAATTGAAAGTATATGGACCAGCTAGTAGACCTCTAAATCAAAGACAGGCTAAATATATAAAAAAATATGTAATTAAACAGGGGCCCGACCGCCTAACCGATCGCTTTGACTTCGTGTGTAGTTTATGACGTCATCTTGTCGTTTCGTGCCGCCTATGAAAGCAATATCGAAAGCTTATTGCCTTTAGGTTTTGATATTGCTTTCATAGGCGGTGCGAGGTGGCAAGATGACGTCATAAACTATACGCGCAGGTCGGTGTAAGAATATGGAAATATTATATTTTGTGTTTCTATAGCTTTTCGCGAAAATTGCTAGTTTTAATTCCGTTCAAAATGCTAAGTAAGCTTCACTATATAAAAAAGGACTGTGCATTTAATTCTTGAATCGGTTGTACTGTTCTGGGTACTAGTGCTTTGGCCCCGATTTGATCTTTACTCCTGAACCGATCCGAACCCCTCGGAGAATCAAGTAGGGAATGGGGACACGCACTAGTGCGTGATGCCATCCCTCTAGAAAGCTTCGGACGGTTTTTCGATCAACACGGCTTGAGGAACCCTTTAAAATACTCGCCGCCCCTAAAAAAGCCTCAACGGGTTTCAGCGTCAACGGGTTTTTTGGAGACGGCGAGGTACGTAAAGGTTACCTCAAGCCGTGTTGAAACGAATCACCTTTGGAGGTTTTCTAGAGGGAACGGCATCGCACACTTAAAAGTGCGCGTCCCCGTGCTCCACTAGATTTTCCGAAGGGTTCGATAGGATCGAGATAAAATAAAGTGCTTTGGATATTGTTATCAAAATAGGGTATTTGACTACAATGAAAATATTGATCAAACTGTTGTTAACATGTTTTTAAACTAATTTAGCCAGCACAAAATTTTAAAATAGGAATGATTTTTATAAAAAATCATTAATAACATGATAATTTTTTTATGATTGACCACGTGATCAAAAACGCACGGGATGACGCTGAATCTGGAGTGACGTCACCAGCTTGTTTACAGTCTCTTTACAGTAAATGTCAATCAAAGTTTTGTACGTTTAATTTGACAGCTAAAAGTTTGCTTACAAGCAGGTGACGTCACGACATCACGTGACCTGCATTCAGCGTTTTAGCGGCTATTTTATTAATTTGAATTTTAATGGCGATTTTCATAAAAAAATAAAGAAATTCATAACGAATTAATCAAATTGCAAATATATTATGCTACAATGAACCATTAGACATATTTTTCTAAAACCTGTCAAATACCCCATTGTAGTATGGTACGTGTACATTGTACAGACTATCAGATGTCGTAGGTACTTAAACAGAAATAATAAGAGGGAAAAGAAAATGATACTGCTTTTAATGGGTAACCCTAGTTACAAAATACTTAGGTATATGTGAAAATGTTTTCGGTGTTCGCCCGTAAGAAATATGCAAATATGTATTTCAGGAGATCCATCACATTTGCATATTTCTTGTGTTACACGTAAATATTATTATGTAAGTAAGTAGGTACGTAATTTTATGATCTTCTTTATTCCACAATAGATATCGCCCGCAACTTCGTTCGCGAAGACTACACTATCCCACAGGAACCTGTTACCGGGATAAAAAGTATCCTATATCCTAGTCCGGGTCATGGTCTGTCTATGTGCAAAGTTTTATCCAAATCCGTTCATCCGTTCTCGAGTTTTGCGCTTAGCAACATTCATTTTTATTTATATAGATAGATATAGAAGATAGATTATGCATTAAATAACATGACAACAACTATTACAAGCCCTTATGTTATTCAACATTCTAACCAATTTTATGAATAATCTGTCTTTAAACAAGTCTTATACGTGTCGTAACTAAACCTATTACGTAACAAAACCTTTTACCAAAAAAAAAACCGACTTCAAAAAAACAGGAAACTTACAAAAGTAAAAACAGCTCTAAAAAGCAATAAATAATATTTAAATCATATTATTAATTACCTAGATACGCATGTCAGTTTTAAAAAATGTCTATTGAAGTCGGGTGGTTGGTAGTCGGCTGGGGGACAATTTTGTTTCATTGAAACTTTTATAGTTGTGCCATTATTTTCACTTTTTTATTTTAAAAGCCCCACCCGACTTCAGTAGACATTTTTTAAAACTGACATGCGTATCTAGGTAATTAATAATATGATTTAAATATTATTTATTGCTTTTTAGAGCTGTTTTTACTTTTGTAAGTTTCCTGTTTTTTTGAAGTCGGTTTTTTTTTGTAAAAAAATATTTTGTTTTACGATTTTTAGTGATGGGTAGACGTAGACCTAACAAAGACGCTTCTCGGATGAGGAAACGATGGCCTAGTAGGTAGTGGTATTCCTATGTAAAACTTTAATCTTAATTAGGTATTATTTTTATACGAACTAAACATTTTGGCATATTGAACCGTATGAAGTAAGCCCAACAAAAGGTAACTGCTGTAAATCGTTGAGGAATTCCCTCGACTGTCTATGGTCTCCATCATCAGACCTGAAAGCGCACTTATAACCCATATGGGTGCAAAGTTCTTATCAATAGAAATGAATTAAGACTAAACACAAGGTAGCTACTGTAAAACGTTGAGGAGTTCCCTTGACTGTCCTTCGTCTTCATCATCAGACCTCTAATGGCAGTCACAACCTATCTAGGTGTAAAGTTCTCATCAATACAAATTAATCAAGCCCAAACACCATGTAATTGCTGTAAATGTCTTTCGGCTCCATCATCAGATCGACTCCAGACCTTCGTTAAGTAGTAGTGCTTTAAAATACTTAATGAAAACATTAACAAACACACTAGTCGCCCCTACAATTTTCGAAAGTTCCCCTCGATTTCTCTGGGATGCCATCATCAGATCCTGGTTTCCTTATCATGGTACCACCCTTGGGAAATCTCCTTTCCAACAAAAAAAGAGTCATCAAAATCGGTTCATAAACGACGAAGTTATCCGCGAACACACATAAAAAGAAAAAAAAAATATACGAGTCGAATTGAGTAACCTCCTCCTTTTTTGAAGTCGGTTAAAAAACCGATCAAAATGGTTTAAATTATCTAGTAAATCTACTTTAAACTTTCGCGTTCCATTATCTGCGAGGGCTTAAATGAGTATTGTATTTGTTGTTTTATTGTTGTAAGTATTCGTTGTAAGTCAAATATCCCATTTATTTTATAATGGTGTAGTAATAAAGTATTATCCATCTATCTATATTAAAATGTACTACTGGAGTTTACCGCAAACTTATTACTATACCTATGCATTGACTAATTATAAGTATCCTGGGTACCTATCTTAACTTATTTTATTGGGACCTGCCGTGGTTTCCGTTTCCCAGTAGCTTTTCGACCAATCGAAATCTTAAGTTCAACCCCATCTGTGTCATATGACTGCCATAAGCTAGGTTACGTCATTGAGAGCGAAGAGCCTGAAAACTTCTGATTTAAGAACTTTAAGAACTTAAAAACCGGCCAAGTGCGAGTCGGACTCGCGCACGAAGGGTTCCGTACCATTACCTATAGTTTCTACCTGTTAACGTTATAAGACCGAGAAAAAAAAATGAAAAAAAAAAAATGTCATCTTTGTTGTATGGGAGCCCCCCTTAAATATTAATTTTATTTTAATTTAATTATTTATTTTTAAAGTGAATGATATAAGTATGTAATAATTATAACTTAATATTCTGTGAATATTTCAAGCGTATACCTGTTGCCGTTATCAATATCGAGCAAAAACGAGCAATAAAATCACGTTTTTTGTATGGGAGCCCCCTTAAATATTTATTTTATTCTGTTTTTTAGTATTTGTTGTTATAGCGGCAACAGAAATACCTACAACATCTGTGAAAATTTCGACTGTCAACTATCACGGTTCATGAGATACAGCCTGGTGACAGACAGACGGACGGACGCCGAAGTCTTAGTAATAGGGTTCCCGTTTTACCCAAAGAGTAAAACGGGAACCCGGAACGGTACGGAACCCTAAAAATGAGTCGAATTTCGTCACACCTATTTTAAATCCCAGGAGTCCCATTCTTTTCCTAGCCGGATAGCCACAGTCACACAATAGGTGAAGTGAAAATAATATGAAAATATTGTTTATTGTACTACCATACAAAAGACATACAGAGAACAATAGAAGAAGTAATACTAATAGCACAGATAAAATATATTAATAATGCTAATAAGTGCATCATTGAAATTTTTCTCTCCACATGCCTTCCACAAGCTATTTGTTAGTTTAATCCTAGTTATACCAAAACTGTCACTCTTAATCTGCGGTGACTGTACACACCAATCTGTTTCCAGCACTGTCCGGAAGCGGCGCTAGTATCAGCGCGGGTTCTATCCGCGGAGGGTGCTCCAGCGACCCGCTCGGCCTCCGGAGTGGAGCGGCGGCCGTCAGCGCCTCGCCCCCCTCTCAACAAGCGGGGTTCCGGCTCTCTGCTATCCCAAGCACCTCCACAGGCAAGGTAGGTTCACCGCTTATGTTTCCACCACGTTAAGACACGGCGTTAGTGTGAGCGCGTGTGTTATTGTTATCCGCGGAAGGCGCTCCGTTGACCCGTCCCCCTCAACAAGCTTTCTGCTGTCACAAGCACTGATCTGACGTTATGATCTGACGCTGATGGTCCTTTGTGCTAGTAAGTTTGCTTGCGCAAGGTCGTCTGACACCTTTTTGCAACCTAACTGTTGGTAGGGGGTGTCAGTATAAACTTTAAGTCGTGTAATAACAGAGTTGTCCCGAGCACTTCCGCAGTCAAGGTAGGTCTCCCCTTTGTTTTCAGCACTGATTACAGACGCCCGTCTCTGGAGCTACGTTTGTCTACGCTAGACAAGCGTAGTTCCGGCTCTCTGCTGTCCCATGCACCTCCACAGGCAAGATAGGTAGCACTGACTGGTGATATACGTAGTAGGTGCCCAGCGATCAGCGTGGAGAGACAGCTATCGACGCACCGCTCTTTTATAAACAAGCAGGATTCCCGGCTCTTTGTTGTCCCAAGTATAGGTCGGTTTGTAATATTGCTATGACTAAATGTGTCATACTTGTGTTTAGGAATGTATTTGAACCAGGTGGTCATGGAGGCCCGTCGTGATAAGAAGGAATGATAAGACACAGGTCCCATCACTATATCATGGAGGTGTGCTTGGCCTTCTCAATTAAAGGTTAAGTGATAAAAATACCGAAATGGGAAGCGCTCTTCAGACGGAACCCTAAATAACTGATAACTGAACTCATTTCTATCGGAACTTTGAACTCGGAACATAATAATCTTGTAAATATTGTTTTAATAACGGTAGATTAAAATAAAATGGCATTAGCTGGTAGCCAAGTGGTTTTGGGGAGGTCGATGGCGCAGTGGATAACGCGCCCGGTCTGCGAGTGCCGAGGTTAAGCAACTTTCGCAAAGGCCGGTCATCGGATGGGTGACCAAAAATGTTCTATCACCTCGAGCCCCTCCGTGCTCCAGAAAGCACGTAAAGTCGTTGGTCCCTGCTGCATTAGCAATCGTTACCAATCACTGCACCGCACTGGGAACGCGTGGTGGTTTATGGCCTGTTCTCCCTATCCATCCATAGGGAAGGCCCGTGCCCCAGCAGTGAGGACATAAAAATGAGCTGATGATGATGATGATGATGATGATGAAAAGTGGTTTTAGGGCAAGCCCTACAACTGAATTCGGACTGTCGGACTGCAGCTGGTGGCACAAAATAAGGAGTCTGCAGGTTAGCTTCATAAATATAAACACGCTTGAGCAATGTGTGCGTTGTATATGTCGTATACAACCTCGCACGGACACGGAACCTCGTAGCAGCCCGTAACTTTGAGAGGGTCTATGTAACCTCGCACGGACACGAAACCTCGTAGCAGCCCGTAACTTTGAGAGGGTCTATGTAATCTCGCACGGACACGGGATCTCGTAGCAGCCCGTAACTTTGAGAGGGTCTATGTAATCTCGCACGGACACGGGATCTCGTAGCAGCCCGTAACTTTGAGAGGGTCTATGTAACCTCGCACGGACACGGAACCTCGTAGCAGCCCGTAACCTTGAGAGGGTCTATGTAACCTCGCACGGACACGGAATCTCGTAGCAGCCCGTAACTTTGAGAGGGTCTATGTAACCTCGCACGGACACGGAACCTCGTAGCAGCCCGTAACTTTGAGAGGGTCTATGTAACCTCGCATGGACACGGAAATTCGTAGCAGTTCCGCTCGGACTGGTCTGAGATGGTCCGTAACTTTGAGAGGGTATATGTGTGCGTTGCTCGACCGCGGTATGTATTAGCTTACCTTCTGGGGTCTTTTTATTTTGTGTTGGCTGTCTTACCACTTGACTGTAAAGGCGCCGCGGCGGCCGGCGGTTTTATAGATAAGCTAAAATCTACTTTTTATCTACTGACCTTTTGACTTAAGAGACACTATATGACTTAGCCTAAAATAAAATCTTTATGATCTAACCTTCATATGACAGAGCTCTCATAAAAACCTTGGATTCATGATGCAAGGTACCTAGTAAAGAATAAATTACAAAAGGTCTCTTTTTTCTTAATATTTTGATAGCCTTTAAGATTTTTGTTACGATCCCTTCTACATAAATGAATAAAATTTTGTTTTTTTTTCTATATTTTATTGTGAGATCAATGCGTTAGGAGCTTTAGGGCATTTAATTAATAAAAAATAAAAATAAACGTTTTTTCTTTGTTACGAAATTTAAAAATAGGAGAACAAGTTATGTTATAACAGGCATCGTTATGAAGTTTACCGTAATACTTCCGTTACCAGTCTAATGAAAAAAGGTTACTATAAAATTGATGATTGTTTTAATGATAAGAACGTGTGGTCATCTTAGTCTGCTTGCCTGCACATGTTATTTCACATTGTAAGTATTTACGCTTTTGTTTTTAATCTACGAATAACAGCTTACTCGGCCGAAATACTTACTCCAGTATAATAAATTTATCCTTGGGTTAAACGTTGGTGAAATTAAAAGTTCGTTTACTCTCGAGTAATTTGCGATTTAATATAAGAATAAAATCTCCACCAATCCACCCTTAAAGAAGGTGCTAATTTTCTTGCTGGAGTCTTCTTAGCAGAATCAACCTTCCGAACCAGTAGAAAAATCGCATTACATAATTATGAATTGTTTATTACATTATATATTTTAAGTATGTACCTATTATTTATATTACTTTTTAATATATATATATATATTTTATTAACTAATTTTTTTATTTATTATTATTATTGCTATTATTATGTAACTACTTGAGGAGCTCGATGGCGCAGTGGTTAACACGCCCGGTCTGCGAGTGCTGAGGTTAAGCAACTTTCGCAAAGGCCGGTCATCGGATAGGTGACCAAAAATGTATCATCTCGAGCTCCTCCGTGCTTCGGAAGGCACGTAAAGCCGTTGGTCCCGGCTGCATTAGCAGTCGTTAACAACCATCAACCCGCACTGGGCCTGCGTGGTGGTTTATGGGCCGTTCTCCCTATCCATCCATAGGGAAAGCTCGTGCCTCAGCAGTGGGGACATAAAATGAGCTGATGATGATGATGATGATGAACTACTTGATGTTCTTATGTGCAATTTATACGCTTAAATTGAATAAAGGATTTTCATTTCATTTCATTACCGTCACTTCAGACAAGTTCTCAATTTTTTTTGTATTTATTCATATTATGTGACTCCAATAAATGTTTTTTTTTCTTTCTTATTGTTCTTCAATAAATTGTTTTATTCTCATCTCCATTTATATTAGGTACCTACTAATATCAAGTAACTGCCTAAGTATTCTGTTAGAACACGATATGAGCTCCGCCCTGTAACAAACCCTCTGAAGCTAATACTAAAACTAAGGAGCTAAACTACTTTCGGTCTTATTTTTTTTTTGAATTAATTAGATTAAATAAATCGTTTAACCTACTTATACCTAACGGCACCAAATATAACGATATAAGTGAGATGTAAATAATGAACATAATTACCTACCTAGATTACCATAAATTAACCTACTTAACTCCTAACCATTATTATTGTAATAATCCAAAACCGAGAATAACCTACTTGTTTCAATCACATCTAAAAGATCATTTTGGCCAAGTGATCGTCTAGTGCACCTACGAAGGTCCGCAATAACCTAAGAACTTTAAGGAACTTAAAGGCAAGACCTAACAACCCTTTCTTTACTACCTGTAAATGAATTCATGACCCTTATCATTAAAACAAAAGTAACAGATCACCTACTATTATAAACTAACAACCAAAGCGATGGCCTACGCCGAGCTAGATTAAGTAAGTACCTAAAATCATAATAACATCGCGGTCTCCCATCCCATTACGAAACTATGTAAAATTGCTTAACATTTAGTAATTTAATCGTTTTTCTATCCTGTTTGATAGAATATAACATAAGGAGCTTCAATTAATACTCTGAATACTCTTTAAACTTGTAATTTTGATAAAATATCTTAAATTTAACGCAGAGGTTCTGATCGTAATAATGCAAAAACAAGATGAAGTAAAATACAATTATTTTAGCATCTACATTATACAGAAATAAAACAAAACTCCTATAAGGAAACTATTAGTTGCAATTACTATTTTGTTTTATGCGGACTCTAAGATCTAAACTTATTTTATAGTTTTATCTCATCATTTCTACTGTAATTAATATTCATTAATACGACTACTTTCCTAATAAACATGTTGGTTAATAATTAACATATGCAATCGGTCACGACTCTCATTTCGAATTTAATAAGAATAAATCTAACCTCTATTCTTGTTACTCACGAGTGACGACGAGTTGACGCCTAACTACAATTTACTAATATTTACGTAGGTAGGTAAGGTAGCTATCTATTTACTATATTGAGGCAAATGTAGCTCGTAGTACATACTATCAGTGTTCATTTCGCCCTAGCGTTACTTCGAACAACCACGAGTGTTTGCTTAAACATAATCTATCACCGAACTTATTTGTATAGGTAGTATAAATGATCAGAATGATCATTGAAAAGTTACATGGACTCCACCTTCCCCATATCCATCCACACCCACTCGTAAACTAATCTTTATTTAGACCATTGCCTATATTTAATGCATATACTAGTATTTGACCAAACATAGGCAACGAAAGACCCATACAAAACAATTCGGTCACGATGCTTAGATCTAGCAATCTCTAATCACCTGTGCAGTGCCCGATATGATACTAGAGTGAATATTTAACTCGTGATTTTAATCTTTATTTAAACCGTTGCTTATAGGTATTTAATGCTTGTACATTGAGTATTTGTACTAAACAAAAGTCACTCAAATACCTACATTAGGCACTGAACCAGGGTTTATTAAGTAAATAGATAATATAACTATTACTTAGTCTTATAAACAAAACAACATTCCATAAACGGGATTTGAACCTTTGGTTCCACGAACGGGATTTGAACCCATCCGATTTGTAGTTTATTCGCAACCAACTTGCGTAAAATTATCCGCCACACTTGAGAGGATAAGTTCACTTTATTTCATAAAGTTCACAAGCGAGATTCGAACTCACTGGTTCCACGAACGGGAATCGAACCCATACGAATTGTAATTTGTTCGCAACACTCCACATAAAATTAAATGTATATAATCATACTTTCACTTTATTTCATAAAATCCACAAGCGAGATTCGAACTCACTGGTTCCATGACCGGGAATTGAACCCATCCAATTATATTCAAATAATTATAATTATGTTCACTTTATTCCATAGTCATTAAAATATAGATTTTATCATTTAAATGTAGTTTGTGTTATCAATCGTTTATGGCCTTTGATGGTAGCATATCTCCTTGAAGATGATCTACAGGGACGGCTTTTGCTTGCCCTTAGCCAAACAAAAGATATCAACAAATTATGTCGAAGCCATTTTGGCATATAGAATTGGAAACCTTAATTTCCTCAAATTCAGTTTGTATTGTAATAATACCATCTGTAGGTAGATATATTCATTTAAATGACAACAGAATAAAATAAACCCAATGAACAATTAATAAATAAGATAATCTTAAAAAGAAATGTCTAAATTATCCGACGTCACCAAAATATAGATTTTACTATTTAAATGTAGGTTGTGGTAGCAATTGTTGCAGACTTTCGATGGTAGTACATCTCCTTGAAGATCTCTACGAGGACGGCTTTGCTTGCCTCAGAATCTGAACAAAGATACCGTCAACTATATGTATAAGCCATTTCGGCATAACAAAACTGGAAACCTTAATTTCCTCAAAGTATTTAAGTAGGTAAATTTCTAGTTAATTTAAGTGACATCCGAATAAAATAAACCTAATAAACTACTAAGCACGGTTTTCACACATCCATCGACACACATAACTTGACCCTACTTAACTAAAACACCACCACCAACTTATTGAATACCTGATAACATGCAACGCTTTATTATTATTAACGCAAACGAATATCCTTTTTTTTTTTAAACGGTTTTTTTAATGACAACCTAGCTTATAACAGTTTTTGGATCATAATAAAGATTTGAGTTATCCGCTGAGACCTGAGACCACCTACTCCATTCCGCAACGCGAAACAGTATATAAAGCAACACATTATTATTATACCTACCTACATAATGTTCACACAATAAACTCTCATTTCGGTTACCTACCTACACACATACCTATATGCTTACCTACCTATATCTTAAATCATCTAAAACGTAGGTAGGTACTTCGAAATAAAACATACCTACTCCTAACCCACCTAATTCCCTTTTATAATGTAAGCCGTTCCTAACCATTATGCAAAATCTAACACCCTATAACATTCCTGCTCTTCTACCTATTTCACGATATCGCCGTTAATCAAACACAACACTTTCAACATAATATAAAATTCACAAAATAAATTAAAATGTTTAGTGAGATAGAAATGAATATTAATTAAGTACACATAAACAACAGAAACACAAAAATATAAGATTGAAAGGATAAGGTTTTAATGGTTGGATTTTCTCACTGCCGCTCGTGCAGGCTCACACGAACGATCAGATATCTGACAGCTAAAGGTGTCTTGGCCGCAGTGAGAGGGTTTGTGGGTGAAGGTAGGTATATGGGGTTAGGTAGGTTTAAAGGTTGGATTTTCTCACTGCCGCTCGTGCAGGCTCACACGAACGATCAGTTAACTGACAGCTAAAGGTGTCTTGGCCGCAGTGAGAGGGTTTGTGGGGGAAGGAAGGTACATAGGATAACATAGTCACAACACATAAAAGAAATACAATGATAATCACAACATTTAAAAGACATGCAATAAGTTTCAAAATTACTACAAAGTTTATAATTACACAGTTTAAAATCAAATTAAAGTAGCAAAGTTTTACTTACAGTTTCCAGAGCAGTCTGACACACACACTACTGAATACTTAATGATCCCACTCCCAATGTCCAGCCTCCTTTTATACCCGCCGGCACTAGGTATCTTTCCTTACCCCCCTGCTGTCTTCCTATTGGTCCTAGACTTCGAGTGATTATATCTCGCTAAATACTGTTTCAATCAAAGTTTTATTAATATTTACTTATGTTGAAAGTTTCCACCGTCAATTTCCACTTACCAACAATACCAATAACATGATAAATAGCTTTAAATTCCTCAAAAGAAAAACACGAGCAATAAAGTGTTAGTATAGCCACATGCCAAGGTCCACATTGCCGCTACTCCCCGCTGCGCTGGCTAGTGGCGCTAGCTGTATTCATTGATAAATCTCTCATTTTTACTCATACATAGACAATCGAAAAGACTAGCATATCGTATTATTGGATACAGATTACTGCTACTTCCTGTGCAGAGGCGCCAGATTCTGATGCATTCATTGGCAGATTTAGGGATGCCCAATGCGATGTAATTCATCAGAATATCGATACAGCATTACATTATATTACTTATTATGATTTCTATTATTACGATATTAATGTCGTATGAATGTATCACATTTAGTATGTTTATAATAAAATGTATATGTGTCCCAATTAGATAAACAAAATATGATGGACTAAGACGTAACATTAGATATCATTATTATAATGTGATGAATGTGAATGACTTGAACAAACTTGTATCAAAGACTGTACAAGTACCAGCCAGCCGACTTTGTTTAGCTTTGTAGATAGATTTTGATTATTTTAGATGTAGACTCTGTATGTAGATATCGACAAATTTGTTAAGATCAACGTTTAGGTTTTTGGTGTGTTTCCGGTGTGTTTTCACTGTGTCGAATAACATTTACACATGTCTTATTAGAGCTCCGCCAGTAAAGTTAAATGTTTAAAATAATCTTATTAAAACCCATGACGGCGGAAATGTAAAATAAACCATGAATTATTTATTAAAACTATAAATAATACTAGGTACGAATTTGTAAACTCATTTTGAAAAGACATCATAAAAATAAACTGAATTTTAGTAAAAATAATATTGTGCATTGACACAAACTCATGCAACACATTATGATACGATATATCGATACAAAATATATACTTTCCCTTTTTTTGGCATCCCTTTATCCATAGACACGCGAAAGCTACTGCTACTCTCCGCAGGGCGGCGCCAGAAACATTCATTCATGTACCTCTCTATTCCCTCTGCTTTTACTACGGTTAGAATACTGCTACTATTTCCGCTGGATGGCGCTTGCAGTATTCATTGATCGATCGCCCTCCCATCTCAATTATGAATCTTACTCACGACTCAGTGCATTACTTACATTTTAAATAACCAAATGATTGTAAGTTGTCATATTCTGACCGGGTTCATGTGAGAAACTAAACCTACGTTCGTATAACAATGTGAAAAACCCTGTAAATACTACATGAAAACGCAATAGTTATTTATAATTCATGAAATACAATCTGTAACATTAAAGTACAGATTTCTATTGTATTCTAGCCTCCTTATAGTCTACCTAGGTTAGAGTGAGCGTAAAAGTTAATTAAATTAATCATTAAAATGAATCTTTAACATAAATATCTACGAAAGATATATTTTGTTTTGACACTGTTGATTTTCATATTAACGCCATCTATTACATGATGCGGAAACTACGTAGGTCGAACATGACGAAACATTAGAAAGCGTAGTTAACAGACCTACGATAAGCTACGCTTATTAGATAGTGTATAAAGATTTCTTAGAACGACGCTAGATGGCTCGTATGTATCAATAACCATTTTGCTTATAAGTAGGTAATAAGGTCTCATTATTGCTCGCTTGAAAAGTAAAAATAACACTTAACAATAATGTAGAAAGGTTGATTCTATTTGATATTTAAAGTCCTAGCAAGTAATGCTTAATTTTATTTGAGTATTGTTGTTTAATCTATTAGTTACTTTTATTTTATTTGCCTGTTACAAATTTAAAATGAAATAACATTTAGCGTGAATTCTATCCTAGATATTTATAATTTTTATTTATTCATTTAGAAAATGTTCTAGTGACGTATGGACCGTTACAGCCCGAAACGTTTTTAATATAATTTATTATTAATAACCATCACTCAGACGAAACAGAGTATTTTTTCTGTAATAACGTATTTGGTAGTTCACATTTTTCGCCTGAGAGCTTTTTCATTTTATTATGTAGAGTAAATAGGGTATATAATTTAGATTATATTTACTTTTCAAATTAACAACGGGTTTCATAAATTTTGTAGATCTATTACTTATCTAATGAAATCTTATCTTATCTTATCTAATCTATCTTTATGAAAATAAAACATATAAAACAATAAAACGTATAAAACATATTGACATCGCTAAGTCTAAAAAGGGAGGTGGTATTTCATTCCCAATACTCTGGGCAGTAAAATTTTTGTATTTTACATTAATACCAATTTTGTTCGCACGACACGATAAAACAAATGAATTTTCTTTTCTTGTCGCCCTAAGAAAGCGCTTGAATATTATACTATAACCATCATTTACCTCACCAAAAGGAAGGTAATATTTCATTTCCCGCGTTCCGCTCTGGGGTTTTAATTAAAAGTCCGGCGAAAATACTATTACACAAAATTTTGTGGCGAGCTGCTAATGGAAAACGAATTTGCCGCTATTCGGACGCTTTTCCTGAGTGCCGGCTACGAGCAGAGCGTCTTGCGACTTGCGATGGATGCGACAAGCGATTTTTTTATAGGTACATTATCTTTCTATCCATGGTGCCTAGTGTAAGTTTAATTTGACATTCGGTCATCATCAGCCAAAAGACGTCCACTGCTGGACAAAGGCCTCCAAGGATATAAGGGGTATTTGCCGTAATCGCCACGCTTGGCTTGGGTTGGCGATCGCAGTAGGTTGAGGGTAACTTCAGAGAGATGCTGCTGCCCATCCTCTGGAATGGTCCCTTAGTCGGTTTTTACGACACCCACGGGAAGAGACCAGCACCGGCACCACACAGGGAACATTCTATAATGAAAATTAGTATGTCACTGAAGCAGCGCTTCGTGGGTGCCTAAGTAGTGCGAGTTTCATTCGCCATTCGATCACGTTAACGAAAACGAAACGTTAGTGCAGTGTCGCGTGCTGTATTTGACCACGTTCGCACGAGGACAACGGGACAGCACAAAAAGCTTGTAACTTCGTGAGTTTTCAAGATATTTTTTTTTTTTTTTGTACTTATTCTTTAAATGAAATTGTTTGACCCGTGTTTTGATTTTCGTATAAACTAAAAATAAGGATAATATAGTCAGCGCAAAGACTGCCAGACGGTGCAATAAATCGTGCGAATGAGACAGCGCACATCATGTGCTCTCCCGCACTTACACTGTTTATGGGTGACGTCACAAAGACGTAGTGATGCGCGTTGTTTGTATACTATGTTTATCGATAACAATAAGTTTTAAGTGCGTTACTTTAAATGTGACAAATGATGAAGTCGAGATGCTGCTGCCCATCTTCTGGAATGGTCCCTTAGTCGGATTTTACGACACCCACGGGAAGAGACCAGCACCGGCACCACACAGGGAACATTCTATAACGAAAATTAGTATGTCACTGAAGCAGCGCCTCGTAGGTACCTAAGTAGTGCGAGTTTCATTCGCCATTCGATCACGTTAACGAAAACGAAAATTTGAATGTCAACAATTTAACTCTTCTCTACGCCGCCAGGAGGCGCTGCTTCAATGCCATACAAATTTTCGTTTTCGTAAACGCAATCGAACGAATACGGATAGTAAACAAATCTCACACTACGCACTCTGGCAACATACGAGAATAGTTTAAATGTTGCCTTACAAATTTTCGTTTTCGTAAACGTTAACGAATGAATACCTACGGATAAAAGAAAACCTACCTAAGTTTGCAAAAATTACATCAGGTACTAATTTCAATTTTCACAATGTCATACAGTACTAATCTAAGTCCGAAATTGTCTAAGTAAAACAAAGTTAAAGTATACGAGTATAATAAAAATAAGATAAGCAAGCAAGAGGTATTATTGCTAACTAACCTTCAATACATAATGTGTAAATTTGTCATAGTATCAGAACTATTAGTTATGATCAATACTATAATGAGGTGATTTGTACATATCGATAACTCACAAAGAATGCTTTTTATCGACAATCCTGTAAATTTGCGCGTGCGCATCTCTGTTACAAAAGTGATTTATGGCACCGTCTTTGCCACGAGTCTTTGCGTTGAGTATAAATGATTATGATGATAATTAGCAACTGGTTGTTTTTGTTTCGGTAATATGCTTTCCGGCGCCCACCGCAAACCGCTTGTGGTCGCGGCCTACCGTCGTCGCCGCGTAATGAGTGCCCGGCTCCAATTACCTTTGATCCACAAGAGCTTTGAGTAATGTGGCGTAATTTTAAATGTAGCGCTTTTACAAACTGCTCCGTTAACTTTTGCTGAAATAACAATGGTGAAATGTGATGTTAACACTAACTTAATTGAATTACTTAAAAGAGAACTTAAAAGTACAGTCTCCTACAGCTCATACTGCAAGGAAAAATACAAGGCCAGAGAAGACCAGGCCGTCGAAAGGTTACAGAACCTTGCCGAGTGGTACAATCTGAGTACTTCAGAGCTTTTCAGGTGGCCATAATGATAGCCTCGATGGCGCTCGATGGAATCGATGGAATGGAATGGAGCTAAATGGCGCAGCGGCTAACGCGCCCGGTCTGAGAGTGCTGAGGTTAAGCAACTTTCGCAAAGGCCGGTCATCGGATGGGTGACCAAAAATTTATCATCTCGAGCTCCTCCGTGCTTCGGAAGGCACGTAAAGCCGGTGGTCCCAGCTGCATTAGCAGTCTTTAACAACCACCAATCCAGACTGGGCCCGCGTGGTGGATTATGGCCCGTTCTCCCTATCCATCCATAGGGAAGGCTCGTGCCCCAGCAGTGGGGACACAAAAATGAGCTGATGATGATAATGATAGCCGACCTCCGATAGGAGATGGCACATGAAGAAGAAGAAGAAAGAGAATATTGTCTAAAAAGAGATAAAGGCTATTTGAAAATGAGTTACTCAAAAAAGAATATTAACTAAAAATAAATAACACATGTCGCAACAACACGTTCAGGGAGCTGTCTGAAAACCAGCGCTTCAGCGGCATTCTGTGTAATGCCACAAAAGCATTGCTGACACAGCTAGTCGTTGACCTCGTACACATATTCTTTTTTTTTGTGTTACATGTTTAAAACTGTTTGTGTTCTTTACGTTGAATTGTTTAAAAGCTGTCCTGTGCTCCTAGATCCGATCCGAACTCCTCGGAGAATCTGGTAGGGCACGGAGACTCGCACTAGTGCGTGATGCCGTTCCCTCTAGAAAACCTCCGAAGGTGATTTGTTTTACACGGCTTGAGGAACCCTTTAAGTTTCTCACCGCCCCCAAAAAAGCCCGGTAAAGCTGAAAATGCCGTTTTAGGCAATCAGCAAACTCTCGCTAATAAAAAACGCATATTATTTTTCTTTGTGTTAGATGTTTAAACTGTTTGTGTTCCTTAAGAGCGTTTACGCCGCACACTAGCACCGCCAATGAAAAAAAAAACATATGTAGTAATTAGAGATAGGAAATCAAATTATGCTCAACAAACTATCTGAATGAAGTAATTTAGCATTTTTACGTCACCTAATGAACACCTGACATGTTATGGTTTAGTTAAATATGGCGTTATAGTTAAAAGTGGCCGTAACGTCTTATTTATCTAAACCATAACATGTGAGGTGTTCATTAGGTGCCGTAAAAATGCTAAATTACTTCATTCAAATAGTTTGTTGAGCATATTTTGATTTTCTATCTCTAATTAGATAGATATGTTATTTTTTTCATTAGTGGCGCTAGTGTGCGGCGTAAACGCTCTTAATGTTAATTGTTTGAAGCGGTCCTGTTTTTAAACTGTGTATTCTGTTTGTATTTGTTATTGTGCCGGTCAATAAATGTTATATTCTTTTTATTAGATTATTTTAAATTCTAAAGTAAAAGGCAGAGTAATTATTACTATAAACTGCTTGTGCATTTACTTTGTACTAGCGGCCGCTCGCGGTTTCACTAGCGTGGTTCCCGTTCCCGTGGGAATATCTGGATAAAAAGTATTCTATGTGTTAGTCCAGGTTATGAACTATCTGTATGCCGAATTTCATCTAAATCCATTTAGTAGTTTTTACGTGAAAGAGTAACAAACATCCATACTTACAAACTTTTGCGTTTATAATATTAGTAGGATTTATTAAGAGCTAATTTAAAGTCTTAGCCAATTTAAAATAATTATGTTTAAGGCTGATAAAATTTATCGTATGTGGTACACGATAAATAGTGAGTGAAGCGCATGAATTACCACTTTTTAAACCAATTACATTGCTGCTGCGCTCGTTCGCAGAGAATTATTAATGGCGGAATATAAATTTCACCGCTGAATTCGTTATGAAAATGAAATTATAGGGAGGCGACGAGCTAGCAAATACGTTTCGCCATATCCATATTAACCCAAAGCTATGCTAAAGATTGCTGAAGTTAAGCAACTTTCAAAGGTCGGTCGGATGGTTGACCAAATCTTTTAAAATTTGTTTATTTATTTAATTTATGGCATACACAACAGGTAATAATCGTAGCTTATGCTAAATAGTAGCCTATACAATTATCTAATCTAGATCGAAACCCAAAACCGTGTTCACACAGCATGACTAAGCATTAGTATGTAAATAAATATTATTACAAATGAAACAGGTGAAAGACATGACTGGACATCTCAGTTCAAGATATTTTTTACCTTAGATCTAAACGCGATGTGTTTACTTATACAAATATCCAGCTCGTCGTGTTCCTGTGACAGTTCATTGTACAAGCGACACATCCGAACTAAGGGGTTATAGTATGAGGCATTGTTTCTATAAGTTTGCAGTTTAAAAAGTCTCTGTCTATTTCGCAAAAAAGATCTAGTGTTGAAATTAACCATTTTAAGAAGGTTGAGGGAATCAAATTCAGAATGAACAATTTTGTGCAAGTGAAGGAGGTCTTGCTGCTTGCGGCATGTAATGTTTCTAGAGAAGTAACTTTTTTTATTGATCATATTTCGGAAGGCATGGAACTATAAAGCGGTTGGTCTTGGCTGTATTAGCAATTATTAACACCCATCAATCCGCACTGGGCTTGCGTTGTGCGTTATGGCCCGTTCTCGCTGTGATGTCACCATCAATTAGGAATGCTTATGCCCCAGCAGTGGAGACATAAAATTAACCTTTTGTTACATTAAAGCCGTACATAAGTCAGGTCTCACATGCAGGTTTATGCATGCTGCACTGCATCAGGAATTTCAAACAACGTCAATGTCAGGGATTACAAATATCCCTGAAATATCAAACTGCTGGCTTTAAGCCACATAAAACAGCATTATTGCATCCGCATATTACAGGCCAGTCTTCAAATTAAACCAAACTCATTATTATTATCATAAAACAATCATTCAAATTCTGTTTTGATGTTGCCACACGACAATAATATGAATCATAACAGGACAGTAATGGGAAAATCTTTTTATTGCGTGATAAATTATGTTGTCGATCTATTTTGTTTATATGATATTTGATAGTATGCGATAATAATACAATGATATTTAAAGTACACAAGCATGCACATGAGACTACCACAAACTGTCAGATTCCCTCAATAGACTTTGAATTTTATGTTTAAGGCATATGCTTAAACATTTATTAAAGAAAGGAGATCACTAAAATCTGGTCAGTTAATGTAGTGACTGTACACTTTATGGAAAAAATACTCTATGAAACGCTGAATAATATAGCAGGCCTATACCTACTTTGTTTGTTAGATATTTGAAAAAAAAAAACAATAATAATTTCGGTTTGAAAAAATAAGATTTTTTAGACTCCGTCTATGTTAAATACCTAATCTGTTGTGATACGATTATCAGCAGGAAACAAATCACAAGGAAAAACGGAATAGGTCCCACAGGGAATAGCCAAGTTATTAAATAAAAATACCAATCGCAAACGAAAACAACGAAGCACCCCGAAACGCCCGCCGAAACGAACTGAATGACATTTATGACATTTGTTGTATTTTGACATTTTGTAGCGTTTAGTTAAGTACTTGCAGAGATAATAATTTGCTGATTTTAATTTTATTTTTTTCTATTTTTTATTGTTTTACGCCCATTAAGTTATGTATTGATAAAAATGGCCGATAAGTAGATGCATTAGCAATAATTAACAGCAAATGAAACATTTTTTGAACACTACAGGTTTTGGAGAAGTCTAATACTAAACGCAATTGAGTATCCAATGTTACCACATGATAAAAATGTGTTACAAATAATTAACAACTTTATTAGTTTATTATCTAGTTTTATCTAAATATAAAGGCAAAATGTTACGTTTTTCGGAAATTTTAAGGTTTTTAAAGGTTCATAAATCTTTTTTAATAATTTATTTATAAAAAAACAGGAAAACATAGGGACAGCCAAAGCCTTTATTTAATTTTTAATGAAAAAAGTAATTAAATCGGTTTAGTTTCGGAGAAGGAATCAGGAGACTACGCAACATTAATTTTGTCTACTTTTCATACATATTTTTCAATTCAGTTGACCTTAGTATTTCCTCTTAGTGATTAAAGGGAAAAAATGGATCCCTGGTTCTTGTCAAACACTGGCGCCAGGTATATAACCTTTAGTACCCTCGCCCACGTCCGATAATCCATGACCGATTTTTTTGTCAGTGAAAATTAGGAGTTCTATCTTGCAACGCACATGTCCTACACAAGTCGGTCACAAAAAGGTGATAAAACTCAGCTAAAAAATCGGTCCAATTGTCGATCCGACAACAAGTCGGTCGTGGGCGGGCAGCGTTAGACAGGTTTCAATTCGAGGGCAACGCAAACAGAGAGTCTAATGAGGTGACTGATTAAAGCTTTGTTTGCGGGTTGATTGCGCGTGTCGCTGGTACCGCACAGATTTCATATTACTTATTCGGTGGCTAAAGAAGGGTCGTAGAATATTGCTACACGGAACGATTATGTTGTCGTTCCGTTACGTTGGCGCCCAACAGTAACAAATATTACGTGAGGATTATAGATAGGAGATTATAGGGAGAACGGGCCAATAAACTACCACGCGGGCTTAATGCGGATTGGTGGTTGTAAACGACTATAATGCAGCCGGGACCAGCGGCCTTGTGAAGCACGGAGGAGCTAGTGGAAAATTTTTGGTCACCCACCCGTTGACCGGCGTTTGCGAAAGTTGCTTAACCTTAGCTATGCAGACTAGTTGCGTTAACCACTGCGCCATCGAGTTCCTCATGTACAATTTAGTTTTTTAATTAACAATACGGCGTTGCCAGAACCGTAGTCTATAGTGCCTATAAACGAGTAGTGCAAACTTTATTTGCTATTCGACCATAATGAGGTGACCAATTAAAGCTTTGTTTGCGGGTTCATTGCATGTGTCTTTAATATTATTTATTCTGTGGCAGCAGAGGGGTCGTAGACTATCGCTGCAGGGAACAATTGTGTTGGCGTTCCATTTTGTTGGCGCCAAGCGGCAACAAATAGATAGTGCGTGCGTTTTATTCACTGTGTCGATCAAGTTAATGAAAACGTGAATTAGCATGGCAATTTTTTTTCATACTCTTACGCTAGCGCTAGCGCGTGTCTCCCGTTCCGTTTGATACACGTGGAATGGCTTAACGCAATAGTATGCGTTATGCCATTCACGAACTCTAGAAAATCTCAGACGGACTGACGGTGTTTCGTTTCACATGGCTTTAGGAACTCTTTTAAGTTTCAAAAAAGTCCGGTGACACTAAAAAGGCTGTATGAGAAAAGTCTCTCAAAAAAAAAAACGACGGGTTGCACTCCGAGAGTGCCGGCAGAAGTGAAAACTTGAATATTAACGTTGTGCATTTTTGATATTTTGGAATGGTTAGGGAATAATTTTTCACTTATTGCTTCAATTATCAGTATAAAAGTACTATCATTTATGTGGTAGAATACAATATTTATTTATATATATACACAAGCATGACAATTTATTCGCGCAAGCGCCCTGCGCCGCCTAAACGAAACAGCAGGCATACCTACATTTTCGCCGTGGCGTAGAAAGAGAGGGGGATACTTCCTCTTCTACGCCGCGCCGGCTGTCTACTCTCCATCCGTCTTACGAATTTTCGATCAGGTCACATGTCCTGACGCGAATTTAACATTTTTTACCCATTACAAAAAATGTGTACAACGCCGCTAAAGAAGTTTTCACTTCAAAAAGGAATAAACAAAAGCCAGCGTGGCGAGACAACCACGTTTAATATAGAAGTCAGACACGTGGCTTTCAAGGTTGCAACCTCTATACCTATTGAAAGATTTCTATAGCAATCAATTAGTGAGTGTTAATGGCATCTACTGAGACGGTTCCCTTTGTTCTTTGGGAACGTGTTCAAATATGTTTTGATCTTCAGTCGCATGGATTTCAATAGAATATTGGCATGCTAGTAGAAGTGTTTTGTTTTGGAAAAGTATTGCTGTTGTCCCCCGATGAGATTATTACATTGTAACCGGATTGCGGTCTACCACCTTAACTCCTTTCTTACAAAAGTCCAGGATGCGGATATATTTGTAGATCCTATACCCATCCTACTAAGGAAACACAACATTTACCTTAGTTACTTATAATAATTGTTATGTATTTAGTGTTTATTTGATGTAATAATCCTAGCATATAAGCGTATTGGCTGTTTAAATAACTGTAAGTTTGTATTGTCTTTTTATAAAATAAATAAGTAAATAAGGGGTCGACCAAGTAAGAGTTCCTCAAACCTAAAGACGCTAGTGTTCAATAAGTTAGTGTATCTAAAAAAAATAGTTTGTCTCAAAAAATAATGAATGTCTTCAAAATAACAAAGAAAGTCAAATAATTTTTTAAAATTCGGATTGGGAGTACAAGTAACTTCTAATTAAATTTATATTAACCAAAAATGTATAGGTTATTAAATAAAATTTTCCTTAATAACTAATTTAACAAAGTATGTGAGCACTAATAAAGGGTTTAGTTAATTAGTTCTCAGCTTCTAGTCACATCACGAACAAAGTTCACGAGAAAAATCTAGTCTAAAAATCTACTACAGACAGTTATACACATAAAAGACCTTTCCTTACGCAACATACCGATGTGAATCTATTCTTTGTTAACGTCAAGTCGTCCAAAAACCCTTCTCAACAAAAGTAATATTCCATTGAAATTATTCTGTACTTAGTAACGGGGACGGCGAGTTGAAGAGACAAAAGAGATCGCTGACGGATTATAGGACGCTGATCGATCCTCCGATCCTCTGTCAAGGTCGCCAAGGTCGGCTGCTAGGGCTATCACTACCAGAGGGGCGAATTTAAAAACGACAATTTCTTTAAAAAAAAAAAAAATTCTGCAAACTCGCTGGAGTCGCCGCCTATGGTGAGCGGTCACCTCCGCCCATGGACAACATCAACGTCAGAGGTGTTGCTTTTGTTGGCGACCTGAGAAAAACCTCTTTACACCCCTTTTGAAATAGTCCTCCATGTCGAAGCTCTATGGGAAAACCTCGGATCTCAGAACAATAATTAGTTATTATTCGAAGCTTCGGATGGCAGCTCATTTTGACATGACAATGATAACGGCAGCCACAGTTTGATGATGCGTGGAAGCTCTTCTGGAAGCGTAGCTACCGTTTCGAAAGAACAGGGGATCTATTTTTGAATCCCACGTATGACATTGTGTTGTCGCATGCGACTTAAGTCACACTCGTCTTCAAAGTCGCATGACGCCGATTTCCCGTACTTTTGAATCGTTCGTTTCCGGTGCTGCCAACATAATACGAAATGTTGGATGTTATCCGTTCCACACAGAATTTAGAGAAAACCGGTAACAAACGCAATGAAAACGGAACGTAATATCCATTTCTATTGGCAGTTAAAAAAAACCTTTGCTTTTTAATAGAATTTGATTTTTGACGGTTTTATTCTATCTATCACTCTGTGTCGCTCGACTGCAATGAGTGGGTGAGGGCACTCGTTGCCGTCGAGCGATTCAAAAATATGGAAAATCAAATGGTCCTGGAGACTGAGGAAGAATGCCGAGATAGAGGAGCTCGTGGCCGAGCCGAACATAATGGGCGAGACTAGGTCGGCTAGACTGCGCTGGCTCGGCCACGTTGAGAGAATGGAGTCGGATCGGGCTGCGAAGAGAGCATACCTGGGCCGACCAAACGGGAAGCGCCCGGTGGGACGCCCCAGGTATCGCTGGATAGACCAGGTTGAGAAGGATCTTAGCCACCTCCAACGGCCGGACTGGCGAGAGGTGGCTGAGGACAGAGCAGAGTGGCGAAATCTCGTGTCGGAGGCCAAGATCCACTTCGGGTCCCTGAGCCAGCGCAGTAAGTAAGTAAGTAAATATCGAACGAAAATCAGTAGAAACCAAGCGCTCGATTTGAGGCGAAGGAATCAAAAATAGAGCCCCAGATTCTCACGCTATGATATCAATTACGAGTGCTCGTTTTTCTCATATTTAGTCACTGGTAATTTATTTTTGACATCGGTTATTCTCGAGCGGTATGTATCCTAATAATTTAATTGTAGGTAAATATTGGAAAAAATATTATATTTCATATGTATTTCATGTCACTTTTAATTTCGAGGTCACCGGTGGGATTCGTAAATCGTCTCTCTTATGAAGATGAAAAGAACGACTCGCCGACTTTGGTCGACTTTAGCCAGGCAATACAGTTTTTATTTCTCATTATCATCATCATCAGCCTATACTAGTCCACTGCTGGACATAGGCCTCTCCAAGTGTACGCCACCGAGCACGACCCGCGGCTACTCTCATCCAGCTCTTGCCAGCCACCTTGCGAAGATCGTCGCTCCACCTAGTCTGAGGGCGTCCTACACTACGTTTGCCGATACGCGGTCAGAAATAGATTAAGAAGTATTAAAATTAAATAATGATTAGCGCTCATCATTATTTGTGAATTTTGAGGGTCATAAAATTTCTTTCAAATCTACAAGACATAGTATTTTTCGTATTATTGATATGTGCTAAAATAGCTGTACCCACCCTAAAATGTCAATATTGAATCTGTGCAAAGCATTCTGATTTCTCGCCAAACGAGTAAGTTATCAAGCCCCGTTTAAGGGCGCCCCCAATGAGCCCCCAAGATTAATTTGATTGATTGAATACCTAACAAAGCCACAGTTCTTTATTACGTATCGCCTATAATGTGGTCCACGTGGAACTTGGAAATGTGTATTGAAACTTTTTTAGCTCCTTAATGTCGGCAAAAGAGTTAATTAAGATCCGCACTCCCTGACAGATAAAGGGTCAGGTATACATAATTGTGCTATCTTGACTTTGCCAACCAAATCTGAATGTTGATAATTATAATTGCATAGTTGGAATTACACCTGACTCGGTATGTGAAGGTGGGTATCCATTAATATGTTCGCGAACAAACATAGAACGTGCAACGTTTACAAACGAATCCATTACATTAGTAGCAGGAGCGCAAGAGTTTCGCGAACATAGTAGTAGCCACCTTATGAAGAAAGGTACCAGTTAAAGTTTATAATAAGTATATATAGACAACGCAAAACATAAGGATTATTACAACGAAACATTGTATTGTTAAAATGTAGTTAAAATAGTCAACAACTAAACAATGTCAAATGTATCTGCTAAAGCCTTTTCGTCTGGTTTTTTACTCCGATTGTTGTCTGTGATTTTTCCGCGAATCAATTTCTATAATGAAGACGCACATTTCGAACATATTCCTTTGGTAGGTGCTGTATCCGACGTTCGTCTTGAATTAATCCAGTAAAAGGGATCGGCGAAGGTCTTCATTTATATACAATTCAGTTACATGGAGTAGGTATTTGATATTAGGTTCCTTTAAAGATATTTGCTTTATCCGGCACGTTTATTGAATGATTTCAGTTCGGGACTTCCTTTTAGACGAGATTGGACGATAACAATATAGATTTGAGCTTATGTACTTTTGTGTGTTATCGAATCTTACTATTTCAATACAGTTACTTGTTTAAACAACTATAATAATACGTTTGAGTTTCACAATATTTTACAATATTCTACTTCGTTGCGTTCCGACAGTAAAAGATTATTATCTTTAACTGTTTTGAGATAGATGAAGAAGTCCTCAGTACGTACTTGAGGATTTCGGATTAAGGTGACGCATTGGAAATTTACGTTGCGGGGATCTTGATTTTTCCCAACAATTACAAAACATGAAAGTGATAATTGATGACATGATTTTGAAAAAAGTAAATACCTAGTGTTGAATAATTTCGGCGGGCTGGTTAGAACCACGATAGCTCAATTGGAAGAGCACCTGACCCGGTA
This sequence comes from Eudonia lacustrata, assembly GCA_947562085.1. Taxonomy (NCBI): domain Eukaryota; kingdom Metazoa; phylum Arthropoda; class Insecta; order Lepidoptera; family Crambidae; genus Eudonia; species Eudonia lacustrata. The sequence continues at coordinate 14,341,703 of OX387329.1, read as the reverse complement.
TGTCAGAAGGGTGCGGGTTCAAATCCTGCTCGTAGAATTTTTTTCAACATTTGTGTTTTTCATAATACTGATGTTTAAAATCAGGCTAACCGACACACTATGAAGACGTTATTGAAATAGCAGACTCACGTAAGGTGAAGACCAAGCTTTTTTATATCTATAATTTCCTCCCTATTTGTTAGCGGTAGTTTCTATTTTTTTTCCTTATCTAGATATATTGCACCTGTTAACAACGTCTTAGTTTACCAACATTTGTGCTTAGTCAAATAAAAGAAAATCATTTTAGGAACGTTCGTTGTCATTTACTGTTGACGACCTCCATAGCCAAGTCCGGCGTGCAAGCCGCACGCCGGACTGCGCTAAAAAGATAGTGTACAGATACACGCACACAATTGAAAAACCATTGTATGACATTTATACACACACGGCTATTTTTGTGTGCGTGTAGTACAGCTGTACGGGCTTGGAAAGGGTGTATTTTTTGGTGAATTATGATAACGTTTTGTTTATTATCTCGGTAACGAGCCTGTAGTTTTGGACCAAATTTGGTGAGCATGCTCAGTGTGATGTATAGATGCTTCCACTAACGTTCGCTTATTGATATTGAGAAGCTCGATGGCACAGTGGTTAACGAGCCCGGTCTGCGACTGCTGAGGTTAAGCAACTTTCGCAAAGGCCGGTCATCGGATGGGTGACCAAAATTTTATGATATGGCATCTTCCAATATATTAACGTTGTAAGGGAGACAAGAAACGCCCTTGCGGAGTTTCTTGCCGGTGCCTCTCAGTACAAGGTCTTCCGCCCTGCGTAGACTGACGAACCGATGGCATAGTGACAATTACAAGAGCTAGGTACTTGTAGCCTAAACTGAGTAAATGATTTTGAATTTTGAATTTTTTATCCCGAGCTCCTCCGTGCTTTGGAAGGCACGTCTAGCCGTTGGTCCCGGCTGCATTAGTAGTCGTTTCACCAATCTGTGCTGGGCCCGCGTGGTGGTTTATGGCCCGTTCTCCCTATCCATCCATAGGGAAGGCTCGCGCCCCAGCAGTGGGGATATAAAATGAGCTGATGATGATAGCACTCAAGAACCGGTTCACGCTCTATACCAGGTACAGATATGTACCTTGGGCGCTTCTCTCCTCCACCACGGCCCGGTTAACCCGAGCCGAGGTCCGAGCCTTTAGAGGCGCCCTCGGGTTGTTCCGCTCCCTGATCTGATCCGAACCCTTCGGAGAATCTAGTAGGGCACGGGAACACGCACTTAAGTGCGTGATGCCGTTCCCTCTAGAAAACCTCCAAAGGTGATCCGTTTCACACGGCTTGAGGAACCCTTTAAGTTTCTCGCCGCCCCTAAACAAGCCCGGCGAAGAAAATGCCGTTTGAGGCAATCAGCAATCTCTCCAAAAAAGATATGAATCTTAAAATGAATCTTTGCACGGTAATCGCATCTCCGGTCCTTCAGTAATCGTCTAAACGATTTAATAATTAAAAATTCAGACGACAAAGTTCTACCGGAAGTCGCACCTCCGGTCCTTCAGTAATCGTATAAGCGATTTAATTTACCGGCAACTCGAGTTAACTCTCCGCTGAGCAGTTTCCATCTCATTAGACGAGTTTCTCGAATCGTTGGGTGCTTGGAAAATAAATATTAAAGACGACTTTTTCTTGCAAAAAGGCACTATTGGATATTTATTTATTTATTTATAATTAGGTACACAAAACAAATTACAGTCATAATTACGAAGAAATATTATAGCACACGATAGACAACAGGACTACAATTCTTAACCTTGTGTACACAATAAATTTATATAGATATAAGGATAGAAGTTTATTGGAAGAAATGCGATGAAAACTAGTTCAAGCTTCCCACACTCGCAATATGAATCCAATCGAAACGAGCTTGCAATCATGGAAATTAAAAACAAAGGTTCCTTTGTGCTTTTGAAGGCTCAATATGCCGTTGGTCCCGGTTATTCTGTAATAGAAATAGAAATAGAAAAGTTTTATTCATAACCTACACATATCTAATAGTACATTGCATCATCATCATCATCATCATCATCGGCCTATATTAGTCCACTGCTGGACATAGGCCTCCCTACATTGCATTCATCAATTAAAATATATAATAAATTACCATCTTCATTAATTAACGAAAATAAATATTCTTTGTTTATAAACCAATTGAAAAAAAATCTAATAAATAAATGCTATTACAGTTTACATGAATACTTCAATGACACTATTAAATAAAAAATACATTTCAAATCTCTCACCTAAAATTACTTTTATTACTTTTATGTTATATTTGTAATTTTTTTTTATTTTTCTTTTCTTGAAATTAAAAACTTGCTATAATTATAGCGCCTCCTCTCTTCTAAACCCTATTGCGTGCCCGTCAGGGTCCATGATGATCTCCTATTTATGTTCACCATCTATTGTTTACATTGTGGAATGCAATAAATAATTGAATTGAGTTGAATTTAATTGAATACCTACAACATATATTTATAAAATTTATAAAAAAAATATAAAATACAGTGAAAAAATTAAACACCTACCCGACCCAGCCAGGAATCGAACTTGGGTCTTCCGCAATCCGGGCAGCTGCACTGACCGCTATACTATCGGGAAGGCTGACGTAAGCGCTGAATTTTTGTCACTGCTTTTTTTTTGAGTGCTAATAGCGGTACAGTGCGCCATCTATCCAACGATCATTGCAACCGATGGCTATGCAGATTCAACTTTGTAGATTTTTTCACTGTATTTTATAAATTTTATAAATATTTAATTTAGCTTCAGTGTAGCAATTAGCACTTAAAAATAGAAAGTATGGTTAGAGAAACTTTATTCACTTACTGAGAAAGATACATTTTGTTTTATCACTCTTAATTTTTAGAACAATGAACGCACGTGCGTGCGTTCATTGTGAGAAGAAAACAAAATTGACTATTATATTTAAGGTAGATAGTTTGCATTTATGTGCGATTGCGGCCGTACCACCAATACAGTGTGAAGCAGGTATCTATAGCGCGGGCGCAGAACATGGATGTACAAAGCAACTTAAATGTAGATGTGGCATTGGCAGCGTACGTAAAAAAAAATAACCACTTATATTAATAAAACTACATGGACAAAAAACTTAAAAGTAGTGGTGTTGAAACGGTGGTCTCTACACATTCACGTCTACATCCTCAGGCCATATCATCAGCCTACACGTCACGTGAATAGACTGATAATGACGAGTCGGAAACAAAATACCTACTACACGTTATTTGTATTTAGTGAAAGACTCGAAAAAACCATTCGCAATATGGAACGGGTGACTTCTCTTCCTAGGCAGCTCCGTGGCAATATAGAAAGTATTTTTTGTTAAAATACTTCTTCAGTATATTGTATTTAGGGTTGCCAACCATACTTTAAAATAACGTATCCTACGTTATTTTCCATCCCTATACTTTACTTTTTTAATAAAAATAAAGTATGGAAATACTTTATTTCCGACTAATGCGTGCGTTTGAACGGAATATTCCTGTTGACTTAATGAACTACTGAATGATACTCAGCCTCTGGTGAAGTGAAACGAAACGCAACGCTTAAATAAATAATGGAAAATACTTATTTTTTTTCCTCAAATCCTTTTTTATATACTAGTTAGTACCAGTTAGTACAACCCTAATTGTATTACATGGGAGGAAACCTAGTATTTTTACCTTATTTACCACATGGTAGCTTCGGCTCTTTTGCTTAAAAGTCTTTATAGAACGCCCGTGGGAACATTTAATTTGTTCGGGATAATAATAACCTGGTTAACCTGGGACACATTGGGATCCGTTGTTACATTGACAACAGTATTTGCTCCTTTAATTCGGCTTCGACATGTAAGCCTATGGCATGTTTTTTAAGCCGTTATGCGGAAATTCGTCGAGCGGTCCGTTAATCCCGATCCGATCCCCTCGCGAAATCTAGAAAGACACGAGGACACGCACTAGTGCGTGATGCCGTTCCCTCTAGAAAACCTCCGAAGGTGCTTCGATTCACTCGGCTTGAGGAACTCTTTAAATTTCTCACCACTCCCAAAAAAGCCCGATAAAAAATTAAAAACAATAAAATTATAAAATTACAAACAAAACAAACATCAATCAAAATTCATTTAAGGCTGTATGGTGTAGTTCCTCTGCCTTTTTTTAACAACTGTGTTAAATAAAACTGATTAAAAATCTGTCTTGTCCATGGCGGAATACTTCTTTCAAGGCTAATTATACAGTTTTAGAAGTAATACCGAGCCGTAAAACAATAAATTGAAAAATTATATACCTTTATCAATAATATAAGCGTTTATTTTACAATTCAAAATATTAAGTCATTTTTTGTCTAAGCATGTACCACTTTAGGCCATATTTCCACCAACAGGCTGGTTGGTGGCCAAATGCTTAGCAGTATGCATACAAATATACAGAGTGTTTAGTAATATGTGTATAATCCAGAAACATAGCCATGCAACCACGTATAAATACCACCGTGGTCATGGTTTTCAACCCTGACATGGTGACTTTTGTTTTGTTTGAACCATGAGGTTGACGAACAAGAACAATGTATCAGCTGGACCTAGGGTTGTCACTTTACTTAGTAAAAAATAATCTTTATATCTCGATTATAGTCATAATATGGTGCTTTTTTGGTATGTTCATAATTCTTCGGGGTTCTATGACCTGTGCCCAATCTGCCATGTTCGGGTATATACAGGTATTACCGAACATCTTGTATATAAAAAAACCGGCCAAGTGTGAGTCGGACTCGCGCACGTAGGGTTCCGTACCATTATCTATAAAAAACGGCAAAAAAAATCATTTCTGTTGAATGGGAGCCCCCCTTAAATATTGATTTTTTTTTCTGTTTTTTAGTATTTGTTGTTATAGCGGCAAAAGAAATACATCATCTGTGAAAATTTTAACTGTCTAAATATCACGGTTCATGAGATACAGCCTGGTGACAGACGGACAGCCGGACGGACGGACAGCGGAATCTTAGTAATAGGGTTCGCGTTTTACCCTTTTGGTACGGAACCCTAAAAACTAAAATGCTAAAATGGCTTCTTTTCAACTCAAAGCCACAGCCAGGTTTATATGCCTCTGGCTTTCAAAAGGATGTTTTCACTGTATAGGTAATTTGATCTCGGTAACCCTAAAAGAGATTCTAAAATGTTTTTTCAAACGAAACATTACTTACGATTGACAGAATATCTACCAACCTACCTACCAAAGGCGAACCGATATCGCGTTTTTCTTTAGGCTTTACATTTTTCCATCGAGAAACAAAACAAAAGCTTTGGCAGTCTCGAAGAATAATGGCCCCAATAACTTCGATAAATATTCCGTTAGCGCGCATAAATACGCTACCTACCCTTGTCCGTTCCTTTCTCGATGTTTGTGGTACAGTCAACAGCAAAAGTAGATGATGTTGACTAGATTTCAAAATTAAGTTTCGATAGTGTAAGGCGGTATTTTCTATATAACTACAGTCAAAGTCAGCATGTACTAGTAGACACTCGAAGGTTCTTCGATATGCGTTTAAAAAATTTTGATTTTCATTCTGATTTCATATTTTGAAACTTGATCAATCATCAGTTACCTTTTCGGCTCGGCCCGATACTCGAAGGACCAGTGTTCAGTTCCCAGGTCGGGTAATGTGTGTTTTGGATTTTTCGATGCGATTAAGCCATTACCCATCAATTGTAGTGATGACTTAATTTCAATGGAGGCCTTTGCCCAGTTGTGGGACAGTCAATACATAGGCTATTTTACTTACTTACTTTTACTTAATATATAATTCTCCATTAAAGTAAGTGACGATAAAGCAGAAGGAAGCTTTCAACACGGGCTATCAGCGTCTGATGGTTTTACTAATTAGTTTAAGATTCAGGGTGAAGTGCTTCCATTTTCAGCCTTATCGTCACTTGTCATCACGGTGCCTAGTGTGAGTTTTGTTTACTATCCGTATTCATTCGATTACGTTTACGAAAACGAAAATTAGTATGGCAACGAAGCAGCGCCTCCTGGCGACACGGAAGGCACGTAAAGCCGTTGGTCCCGGCTGTATTAGCAGTCGTTAACAACCACCAATCCGCACTGGCCCCGCGTGGTGCTTTATGACCTGTTCTCCATATCCATCCATAGGGAAGGCTCGTGCCCCAGCAGTGGGGACATAAAATGAGCTGATGATGATGATGAAGATGACAGACTAACCAACTAATCAATCATCCTGTAAAATTTCAAAAAAAAATCTATGTTATTTTTTGGCGACGAAAACTATGTCGAACACTGGGCTTATATGGTCGAAAACTGGTGCCACTACTCTAGTAGGTTATCGGAAATGTAGCGGACATTAATAAACCTAAGTTTTTGATGTGTAACATTTTTCCTCTCGCTTTCTTGCAATTTGTGGGAGTGATTTCGTGAAATGGGACGGAAGTGTGTAACCGGAAGTCGGGGAAGCGTGCAAGCGCGCACCATTTGATTTGACGAATGAGCGCGCGGTGGTAGAGTTGGTAACTCTACCAACCAATCAGGGAAGCGCGCGCCATTTGATTTGACGAATGAGCGCGCGGTATTGCATTTCTTTGTTATGAAAAATTATTTCAAACAATACCTGACCCATTTTTTTCAGAATATAATTGTAAAATTGCTTATTACTAAGGTGAGATGTCAAATGTTACACATCATATGCACTACTGTAAGGCTCGCTTGTTTTTTTTTATATAAGCGTCGCCGGTGCAAATATCTATACTGTCAACGTAAACCCGAAAACGATTGGAAAAAGCGGCTATTGTTTGCCGTTCGTATTGTGTTTTCACAGCTGGCAACAAGGAAAACTGGGAAAATTGTTTTTATTTGTTTTCGGCCACGACTTTGCCGCTGCGAATGCTGTTTGTGCCTTTGAAGCACCCTCCCTTATTGGATCGTGGTACTATTTCTTCTGGGTTACAGCATGTATTACATCGCTTACGCTCGTCCAGAAGGGAATATGAATCTTTGTATGTTGATCAAGACTCACTAGTTCTCAGGCATTCCTTTTGAGATAAGTGGAGTTGTGAGAGAGCTCTTCGAACTTTGAGAAAGGAGTTTGTTTTAACGTTATCCTGATTGTGGAGTTCGTGTGGTAAGTTAGTCCTCTCAGTCAGTATTATTGCGTTTTCTTAGTTTAATACATTGTTAATACAAAGGAAATCATATTACATAACATACATACACATACCTAATATGACCCAAATATTTATTTAGGGAATATAAGAATTAATACACTTTAGTTATTTTAGACTTCAAGCTGCAAATAAGCTAAGCTTATCTGTAAATGTTTTTATTATTATTTAATAAACGTTTGGTGTTTTTTTATTATTTATAATTATGGAATAATTTTAAATAATAAAGAAAAAGATAGTCGAAGTTAGAAGAGCAGTTCACTTATAATAAAAGGTACTGAGGAACAGGCCATTAAATCTTTAATTGTTGGAAAATAACAAAACTACTATAATGTTCTTAGGAAGACAGACTTAGATAGGATAGATAGCGAAATCCTAATTTCGATCCTTCTGAAATAATTTAATAACTTTTTGATTTTTATGTTCATTTATAAGTTTTTAATATGTTTATCAATCTTACATTATTAATATTAAGTATAGACAAAAAAATAAGTCAACTTATATTTTTAGCACCATCTATCGGAAAGAAGCGTAAACGCGCACGCAAACGTCTACTACCGCCATCTATTGTACAGGGAACCTAGTTTCCCATCTTTTTTTCTATGAGAGGCACATCTATGTATACCCAATATTATACATAGTCTATGTTTAGAGATAAGCCAGTTCCTCAGAGGGTTCGTTCTTTAACCTTATCTTCATTTATCACCAGCTGAGATAAAGGTCAAAAAGATTGAAGGTCAGTTTCTGTTGTTGTTTGAAAAGGCAGATTGTAATTTTGTTGTGTGGCTCATTTATTTATTTTATTTATTTATATGTCTCTCACACAGCGGGGGGTACATGTTAGTGTACCCGATTTGGTTGGTGGTAGGGCTTGTTAGTCCGCCTGGCTAGCTACCACCATCTTATCTAAATATGTCGGCATAACATCAATGTTTGTATAGCATTGTTGTGTTCCGGCAGCTAGAGATAAGATAGCCAGTACCTCACTAGTTGAGGTTCCCGGGTGAAGTGCGCTTCCATCATTGGCCTTATCATCACTTTACATCAGGTGAGATCAAGGCACTGTGCTTACCCGTAAAATATAAAAAAACGTAAGTTACAAGTAAATTGTACAGTTTTGGATTAAATACTATTATAAAAGTAGTTATAACCTATAGCGTGCGAGACTGGTGCCTGAAAGAGGTTTATTTCAAAACCCGTAACACAGACACATCATCAGCTCATTTTATGTCCCCACTGCTGGGGCACGAGCTTTCCCAATAGGGATCCAATAGGATGGATAGGGAGAACGGGCCATAAACCACCACGCGGGCCCAGTACGAATTGGTGACACACGCAGACTACACAGACACAGCTAATCGCAATAAAATTAAAAAAAAACAAAATTCAAAATCATTTATTCAGTTTAGGCTACAAGTAGCTCTTGTGAATGTCACTATGCCATCGGTTCGTAAGTCTACTATGGGCGGGAGACCTTGTACTGAGAAGAACCGGCAAAAAACTCAGCAAGTGTCAAGCTCTGTTCTCTCTTACAGCGTCAAAATAATTGGAAAATGCCCAATCATAGCAGGACACTTTCCATTACAAATAAACACACAAAATATAAAGGACAACCACAACATGTGAAAAAAACAAAATAAAAAATCTAAGTTATCAAATTTACATCAGGTAAAAGTTTTATTTTCCACAATGTCATACAGTAGGTACCACTACAGTACTCTAGTAAAAGTAAAAAATTGTTTAAGAAAAACATAGTCAAACTGTAGTGAATAATACTAAAGATAAGTTAAGTATGCAAGAGCAGACCAGTCTCCACAGGCGGCACCCGTTCACGAGTATGACATTATGAATCAGCCATCGCTTTGCTCAACCATATTTTAGGGAACGTAACGATCCGACGCACACGCCACCACCGCAGAGACAATAAAGAGAGCATGGCACACTCAAGATACTCTAAATAAAAACATAATGATCTATTTGACGCGACGCTGTTTGTTATCTGTAGGACAGTGCTGATAAAAGCTATCATCAGTATAAAAGTTATATAAATTAATTTTATCTACACTAATGTTGTAACATTCTACTTATGTTTCCAATACTTGACTTATAATTACTACTGTTATAGCGCAGACAACAAAACACTCAATTTAAGCAATTTCACATGATGGTATGATATCGATGTATATCGTAAAATCTCATTATAACATCAATAAAACGCGACCAATTAACCTGGCGAGCCTTATGTCAAAATCCTCATACAAGTTGTATAAAATTTTGACATTAGGCTGGCTTTTGAAAACAGTTGGGTTATACGTGAAAACTTCGTCGAAACTACTAAACTTACATACACAAAACTCTTTGGTAAGATCTTGTGCCAATTAAATAAAAAAAGAACAGCGCGCGCTCGCTCCTGATTGGCCCTGCGCGCGCAGCTGCGCTCTCATTGGTTAGATTTTAATGGCGGAAATTTGAACAATTATTATAAATAAACTATTGTCAGCTTTTACTCTTGTTGTTTGACTAATTGCATTAGTGAAGATAAAGTAGTGTATGCAACTGCATATAACACGGGTATTAAAACACTCGTTACTATTATGAAACTCGCTGCGCTCGTTTCATAAACTCACACTCGTGTTTTAATACCCTTCATTATATGACAGTTGCATAAACTACTATTATTATATTGATCCAAATAGAGTATTATGTGTTTTTTATTATTACCAGGCTATTTTATCATCTAATTATTCTTTGACTGTATAAATAACCTTTTATAAAAATAAAAATCAGTCCTCTGCTTTAGATTAATTCTCGAATTTGGTATTCAATATCGTTTGGCCCTCCTCTACCACTAATTCTGTTAAGCATAAAACAACTCGCCAGCGAATCAGTCTGCTCCATTTTCCAGCCGAATTGCCGTTTTACGTGTCACGAATAACAACAATCTGCCACATTATCCAGACCTCCGTATTGGGTGATGGAGACGCAAAATTGTTACCGAATAAAGCTTTGATAGCTTTTGATAAAGTGGTCGTGTGGTAAACTCGACAATGCTAGGATGATATTCAAATTCCAGTGGCGTACACGCTATACATGCGGGGTGAGAACAAATGAATTACGTTTTGTAGGGATTTGTTTTTGGTGACTTTGGTTATTTATATTATTTGTTTGGTGTTAATAACTTCACCGTGGTTTGACCTTCGTGACATTCTGTCCGCAAGATAAGTATAAGATAATTATATATAAGGATAAAGAAATACCTATGCGTTAATATGTATATAAGACAACATCACATACATACATTGTTCTGTTCCCAAGGTAAATAACTAAAGCACTAGTTATATGGAAATCACAAACAACGACGGTAGCACATCTACCCAGACGCGACACAATATCGAAAAGTTCGTATTTCGACATTGACCCGACCGAGAATCGAATCCGGGACTTCACAGTTAGCGCTGCCCAAAGTCCGGCGTGCAAGCCTCTCGGCTACGGAGGCTTATGTGTACTGTTTTCATTTAAATTAAACACTTTAAGCGGCATGCAGTATTATTCTAGATTTATTAACAGCTTTTTAATCAGCACAGAGTAATGATAAATGACCAAGAATAGCTTATAGTGCGCCGTCCGTAAGTGACAAGTGTCATATATTTTATGTGAAATGTCTTCGTCCATATTTATTTGATGCCGCGCGGCCATACTAATTTTGTATGGGGAATTTAAGGTGCTTAATAAAAAATAATTATTTAAATAACCACTTGATGAATCGAAAATGTGGTTTAGCAATTTGTAGTTTAGCCATTGATGATTGTTTAGACAAAACCAGAGGTACAATAATTTAGATATACTATAAGAAATCTACTAAACGCCGCCACTCGTTTTCATGATTTTCGCCCAACTTACATGATATTGTAGAAAAACTATAGCGTGTTATGAGTTTATGGATCTGACTAATTGTAGACACGTTCCATTTGATACTAAATATATTTTTTGTTTATTTAATACGATAGTATTTTCAATTTTAACTACTTAACCGTAACTGCATATTTGGCATTTTTTGGTCGGCGCACCCTTAGGCGAACGTTGTGTCGTGAAGAAGCATCAGAAATAGCTTAGGATAAAAATGAATGGAAAATGCTACACGCTGCAAGAAAAGAAAATGTATCTAATGTTGGATATTTTGGTAAACTTTTACAACCCAAATATTCCACATTGTGTCGCCTTTACTATTTTCTTTTTAAATGGTTAAGTGTCTGATATTTTAAATTATACTAAAATATACAGTAAACCTCTTATCTCTTCAGAAATAAATAAACATGAATTGCTTTAGAGATTATTTTTTAACCAACTTCAAAAAAGGAGAAGGTTACTCAATTCGACTCGTATATTTTTTTTTATGTGTGTTGCGGATAACTTCGTCGTTTATGAATCGATTTTGATGATTATTTTTTTGTTAGAAAGGAGATATCCTAGGGGTAGTACCGTGATAAGGAAACCAGGATCTGATGATGGCATCCTAGAGAAATCGAGGGGAACCTTCGAAAATCGTAGTGGCGACTAGTGCGTTTGTTAATGTTTTCATTAAGTATTTTAAAGCACTACTATTTAATGAAGGTCTGGAGTTGATCTGATGATGGAGCCGAAAGACAGTCGAGGGAACTCCTCAACGATTTACAGCAATTACATGGTGTTTGGGCTTGATTAATTTGTATTGATGAGAACTTTACACCTAGATGGGTTGTGACTGTCATTAGGGGTCTGATGATGAAGACGAAGTGTCCTTCGTCTTCATCATCAGTTCTTGACTTGACTTGATCGTTCTTGACTGTCGTCAAGGAAACTCCACAACGTTTTACAGTAGCTACCTTGTGTTTGGTCTTAATTCATTTCTATTGATAAGAACTTTGCACCCATGTGGGTTATAAGTACCATTACAGGTCTGATGATGGAGACCATAGCCAGTCGAGGGAATTCCTCAACGATTTACAGCAGTTACTTTTTGTTGGGCTTACTCCATACGGTTCAATATGCTAAAATGTTTAGAGTACAAAAATAATACCTAATTAAGATTGAAGTTTTACATAGGAAAACCACTACCTACTAGGCCGTAGTTTCTTCATCCGAGAAGTATCCTTGTTAGGTTACTCTACCCATCACTAAAAATCATAAAATAAAATATTTTTTAACAAAAAATAACCGACTTCAAAAAACAAGAAACTTAAAAAGTAAAAACAGCTCTAAAAGCAAGAAATAATATTGAAATCATATTATTAATTACCTAGATACGCATGTCAGTTTAAAAAATTGTCTACTGAAGTCGGGTGGGACTTTTAAAATAAAAAAGTGGAGATAATGGAACAATTAACTATAAAAGTTTAAATGAAACAAAATTGTCCCCCAGCCTACCACCAACCACCCGACTTCAATAGACATTTTGTTAAGGTAATTAATAATATGATTTCAATATTATTTCTTGCTTTTTAGAGCTGTTTTTACTTTTTTAAGTTTCCTGTTTTTTGAAGTCGGTTTTTTAAAAATAAATGTTTGACAACCTCACACATTGTTCTGATCCCAAGGTAAGTAGCTAAAGCACTCGTTTTATGGAAATCAGAAACCACGACGGTACCACAACAACCACCCCGACGTTGGTTTTCTACATTGACCCGACCGGGAATCGAACCCGGGACCTAAAAATTAGCGCCGCCCAAAGTCCGTCGTGCAAACCACTCGCTACGGAGGTCGTCCAAATCTCATTTATTTAATCAACTACCATGAACTATACATACGATAGGTACCTAATTGAGATTCTTATTTCGAGATTGTAGACTTTTAATTTAGACTAGCTGTAACCCGCCCGCTTCGCTGTGCGAAAATAATGGATCAAATGAATGCTTTACAAAATAATTATTAGGTTTACCAACATCAATAGGGTTATTCCCTGAGGATCTCATTCCCCGAGGATCCTGTCCCGGAGGATCTCGAATGCGATAAATGTGATACATTTACTTTTGTTATTTTTTTCTATTGTGTTTAACTTGTACCGTTAACAAAAAAAAATATTAATTTATAAATAAGTATATATCTCTGTAATTAGTATTTTGAAATAAATGTTAGATCATAGTTTTAAAACACAATTTACTTATGAAAAATTAAAAAAAAACTACAATATGACCAACTAATTCTTAACAAATTACATTTTATAATTTATGACATAATTTTAATACGTATTTTTTAATAATTGATATTTTTTATGTTTTGAAAGACTACTTAATTAAAAATGTTGATATTGTTTTTTTTACTAAAGTTGATTATTTATAATTGATAAACCTAATTTATAGTAACATTTAAAATAAATATTATATGTTATAATTATTAATTATTTACATTTGAAAATGACTGCGTGTCTTAATGCATAATTTAGACAAACTTTTTAAGTCAATTATCTCTGTAGTATTAAACGTCATTTTTTATATAATGTTTATTTTACATGTTCTGAATAGACTGGTTGAATAGTTACAACTGTATTTTTTGTATCGCAAAAAGAAATATTGTGATACTAAATCAACCTGTGATTTCTTTATCAGACTAGTTTTTTTCAGTATTACAATAAGTATTAAGATTTTATTGACTACTTTTTCTACTGACGGTTCTTTTAAGCTAAACGTAGTATTGATTAAGTTCATGAAGATAAAAACAAATCGAGATCCTCCGGGACAGGATCCTCGGGGAATGAGATCCTCAGGGAATAACCCCATCAATATAGCCTATCATTTGCACAATCGCATGTTCTTACTACATACAAATTTTCATAAAGATCGGTCAAGCCGTTCTTGAGTTGTAATATAAGAGGACAGACAGTCAGACAGACAAAAAATTAAAAAATCGTAGAATTGGTGTCAGCGAGTCATAAAACTAATATTTATCTCAAAATTTGTCAGAAAAATTGCATGTACAGTCAGAGCATACAGATTTATATAGTACCTAGTACTTACTAGGTTAATAGTCTATACTTATAGATATAGATAAGCGAAATTACCTCTTAAAGGAGTTATCCCTTACAAGTAGGCAGTTAAGATGATAAGTTAAGGTTAGATGTAGATAGCGTGAGATGAGTTCGATAGTTGCACGGGAGCGGGATGTTAAGTAAAGCGACCGTCACCGTAAATATAGTTTATTAAATTATATAAAATACAAGCTGACCGGCGGACATTGTACCGCTTATTTTGACAGTTTCCATGACAACAACACAAACAAATCATTCGTCCGCTTAAGAACACCCGTATCCCATGGTGAACCCTTATAGCAGCGCCACCTACTGGGTCCAATTGTAAATCTAATCCATTCTCGAATCCACTTGAACACACACAGAAAATTTCATCCAAATCGGTCCAGCCGTTTAGAAGGAGTTAGATAGATAGATAGATAACGTTTTTTTTTGGACACTATAGACACACACAATATACAATCGTAAATAAAAAAACAACAATTACACTAAACATAATTTCATAACACAAGTATTAAAAATACAAAAATGTGTGTGTGCCGCAGCATCTCAAAAGGGTCGTTGCTCAGCGTCAGAGAGCGTCAGAGTTCAATAACATACACACGCACAGAAGATTTATATAAATAAAGACTAGCTGACCCGACGGCTTTCGTATCGCTTTGACAGTTTATATGTCAACAATATAATTAAATCGTTTCTATGACAAGAAAACAAACAAATACCACCCCCCTTATCACTTAGGGGTATGAAAAATAGATTACGACCGATTGTCAGATCTACCGAATAAACATATAACACAAAACATAAAAAAAAAAAAAAAAAAAAATACAGTCGAATTGATAACCTCCTCCTTTTTTTGAAGTCGGTTAAAAAATCGATCGAGCCGTTTCGGAGGAGTATGGCAACTAACATGTGACACGAGAATTTAATATATTATATATAGATAGATAGTACCTATATAAAATTACTAGCTACCGCTCGCGGTTTCACCCGCGTGATTCCCGTTCCCGTGGGAATATCTGGATAAAAAGTATCCTATGTGTTATTCCAGGTTATAAACTATCTGTATGCCGAATTTCATCCAAATCCATCCATCCGTTCAGCGTGAAGAAGCAACAAATATACGAACATATATACACACAAATTTTCGCATTTATAATATTAGTAGGATAAAAATATAATAATTAATTAACAGTTGCGTAAAATGTCGCGTCAAGGCATTCGAGCGTACTCGTACACCTCTTTTGGGTAAAAGCGTCTTTTCTACCTTTGTCGGTCCTGTCCTGTGTGAACCTCATGCTCTCTCTACCTTCCGGCCACCCCGACCTTGAGATGACCTTCATGTTTTAAATTAGGCCGGGCACATAAAACTGACTCTCTCATCTAGTCGGTTTATAGCTTGCGTTTTTACTGTCCGATTACGTATAGTAACAAAACATGATGTGCTTCTAATACCTATCTATTCTTTGAGAATTTCATCATAAGTCATACTAATATTATAAAGAGGAAAGCTTTGTATTTTTGTATGTTTGCAACGAATAAACTCAAAACTAATGGACCGATTTAAAAAATTCTTAAACCATTAGAATGCTACATTAGCGCTGAGTAACATAGGCTATATAAAAAAAGAAATGTCCACCCGTGCGAAGCCGGGACGGGCCGCTAGTATCTATTATATATTTAAGATTCTTAAATTTTACTTTGTTTATGATCATTTAGTATATGGTGTTTATCATCATTAATGACAGGAATAGGAAGAGTATAAAAGCCTTCAAGTTGTTGGTAGGTAGTATAACATAGAGTTTGTAAACTGCCTAATTTAATACTAATTTTAGCTCCTCATTCGCCAACTTAAGGCATATCACCACCAGCTCTTTTTATATCCCCACTGCTGGGTTGCGTACCTACTTTACGGATGGATAGGGGGAACGGGCCATTAACCAACACGCGCGCCCAGTGCGGATTGGTGGTTGTTAACGACTGCTAATGCAGCCGGGACCAACGGCTTAACGTGCCTTCCGAAGCACGGAGGAGCTCCAGATGATAAAATTTTGGTCACCCATCCGATGACCGGCCTTTGCGAAAATTGCTTAACTTCAACAATCGCAGACCGAGAGCGTTAACCACTGCGCCATCGAGCTCCTCTATTCTTAAAATGAAACAACTTTTACGTATCTACTCGCGTTTATTTTACACATTACTTATTTAATGTTTATCCTGACGTTTCGAACCCTTTGCAGGGTCCGTGGTCACAGGGAGACTGAGCTGTTGGTCGTCTCATAATTAGTTGGTAGCTTGTACGGAACGCACCTGATTAAATTTAAATGAGGGTCATTTAAATTTAATCAGGTGCGTTCCGTTTTACGCAGAAAGAGCTTACAGTATCTTTTGGTCTGGCAGTATGGTGTTGGGGCTGGGATTTAATATTTTGTATGATGAGATCCCAGGCTGGTGGTAGATTCCAACAAAAGTAAAGTAGTAAAGTAAAAGTTGTTTCATTTCAATATGTAGTATTCGCGTAAACTTAAGAAAACAATATTCTCTATTGTTTCTAACTAGTGAGTGACGTATCCAAACTAGCTCATATACTAAGTAATACGTGTTTTAAGTGGAATTGAATGCCACAGTTCAGTTTTAATGGATTTGCGTAATTAATTTCCTCCTAGGAGGTATCGACCGCACCGTCTCCCGCCCTCGCATCGCAGAACGCCGCAGGGAGACATGCTATTTGAATTGCATTGTGCAACTCTAAATTGCTTCTGTCTGTTACGTATTAAGTGGTTGGATTTCCTATTAGCCGCTCGACCTTTTTTTCTCTCTCCCTAAGAAGGAACTGACGAGTTACGACGAAAGGGTCATTAGAGGTTCACATTCGTCATTCATGACGAAACTGAACTGAAATTATAAAAAAAACTGCTTCTGACGAAAGTGGAATCTGACGGACGTTTTCTAAATCTCAGAGCTAGTAATCTACTTGTCTGATAAACTTTTATTGACTGGACATAATCGAGAAGATTCTTTTAAAAAAAATATAATAATGGGGTTATTCCTTTTCTTTTTTAACATTCACGAAGGTTGTATTGCAAATAGTGGATTTGCTCCTCAACAATGTTGTCTGATAGGGTCAAGTGTTGGACTCTACAACTAGTATGATCAAATTTTGTTGACTTGCTCTTTGTGAAAGTCGAATGATCGAGAAGATTCTTTCTTCAAAGATATTATAATGGGTTTATCCCTTTTTTAAAAAGTGACAAACACTTAACAGTTAATAATCCACCATTATTTCACATTTATGTATGATAAAACAGAAATTTTACCTTTGCAGTCGCAAAGGTGTGTCTTCAAGTTTGCAGCTATATTTAATCAAAAGAGAAGATTAAAAAATAATATAAAATGTAGGTTTAAGCACGAAGATTGTTTTGCTAAAAAGAGGATTTGCTCCTGTATGTAGGCTGAAAGGTCGTCCTACGGTGACGACACCTCAATTTTTTAAGGCTTGAAACGTTTTGTTCCTTCCTCTGCGCCCGGGAAGAATCAAATGGGCATGTGTAACTATCTTCCCAACCTCCATGCTCAACCAAAACTCTTCCTACCTGTGTTAAATTAATAGGCATTGAAGTCTTACTTCAAGATACAGTCGTAAGTATGATAATATATAAAAAAAATCTCTTCTCCTCTTCCCAGATACCTGTGGATCCGAATAGCGCTATTCGAGAGGCAGTTGGCCAAGATAATCGAGCACTTAGTCAACAACGCGACGAGATACTACGAGCGCGACGCTCTGGTCGCCGACCCCGACTACGGCAGCATCCTCAGCTCGCTGCTGGTGGGGCCGTGTGCGCTGGAGTACTCGAAGGCTAAGGCACCGGCGTGCTTCTGGACTGATCCACCGGCAGACGAACTGGTGAGCGGAACTACTCTGATTCCCGCTAGGCTCTTAGTTACTTAAATGTACAGGCGTTTGCATATCAACTTATTCCGAAACTGTCAAATATCACTACATAGTATAAAACAAAGTCACTTCCCGCTTTCTATCTGTCCTTTTGTATGTATGTATGCTTAGATCTTTAAAATTACACAACGGATTTTGATGCGGTTTTTTTTAATAGGTAGAGTGATTCAAGAGGAAGGTTTTTAGTATCAGCATTGCACCCGTGCGAAGCCGGGGTGGGTCGCTAGTCTTCAATAAATGTTCAACCATATGCCATGAATACAGGGTCACTTTTTTATCACCGTCCAAACCTTCTAAGATGACCCCCGTGATACAAACGAACAATTCTTACTGTTAGACCAACTCCCTAACTCGGAAATAAAATTCAGCTGTTCCATACAAAACATCAATATTCGTACGACCAAAATGGAGTCATCTCAGAAGGTTTTTTTTTATAGTAACGGGTAAGCACAGTGCCTTGATCTCACCTGATGTTAAGTGATGATAAGGCCAATGATGGAAGCGCACTTCACCCGGGATCCTCAACTAGTGAGGGCACTGGCTATCTTATCTCTAGCTGCCGGAACACAACAATGCTACAAACATTGATGTTATGGCGACATATTTAGATAAGATGGTGTTAGCTAGCCAGGTAGGCAAACAAGCCCTACCACCAACCAAACCGAGTACACAAACATGTACCCCCCGCTGGGAATCGAACCCGGGACCTCTGGGCCTAAACCGGTGGTCTTAGCCACTAGACCACAGAGGCGGTTTGGACGGTGATAAAAAAGGAAACCTGTATAGAGTTCAAAGTCTATTCAGAAAGTTTGTAAGTAGTAGTCTGTAAGAACTGGAAATGCCAAACATGCATTTGTAAAATGCCAAAAAAAGGAAACATAAACACTCCTGTACGTTATTCAGATCCCACCGAAACTAATACACGCGACCTCGACGAACAAAATGTTACTATTAGAAGAAAGAACATATCATACGACAGTATAGAACAGGATAGTGAAGATCTAAGCATATTGGGAGATACTATTGCTGAACAAAATATTACAAATACGAGAACACAGTCAGAATTTACCCTGCAAAACTTAAGCCAATTGATTTCAGAACAACTGAATGAAAATAATAAAACAATAATATCGCAACTTAAGAGTACAATTCAATCCGAAATAAGCAGAGCAATCTCACAAATGAAACAGGACTTCAAACAAGAATTTGATAGAGTCTACGAACAAAATAACCAAAGAAAAGTTGAAATAGAGAAACTTAGTAGAGAAATTGTCAAATTGCAAAACGAAAATAAAAAAATGAAAAAAGAAATTACCCAATTAGGATCTGAGACCGGCACTAAACCTTTTAATAATAAAACAGAAGATTACGCAAAAAAAACGCGTTATATAGGTACGGAATAGAAGAATTTCTACATGAGCCGGAGCAAGCATTACATGTCAGAATAATAGAAACGTTCCGGGAAAACATGAAGATAGACTTATTGGGTTATATCGAGGACACCTATAGAATTGGCAAGTACCAAGGTAGTAACAGACCGTTGATTGTTGAGCTACTCAGTAAAAGGATGGCAAAATATCTACTAGGAAGAAATAATTATTTAAGAGGAACAGGAATATCACTATCTCCATTATTAGATGAAAAATCCCGAAAAGATAGGTCAATCATGCGAGAAGAATTGATAGCTGCGCGAAAAA
The DNA here is from genome assembly GCA_947562085.1 of Eudonia lacustrata. Lineage (NCBI taxonomy): Eukaryota > Metazoa > Arthropoda > Insecta > Lepidoptera > Crambidae > Eudonia > Eudonia lacustrata. The sequence goes on along the minus strand of OX387329.1, from coordinate 14,321,853 downwards.
AGGGCCTTCATGCGATATTTCGAGAAAACCAGCTGTTTATACAAGGAAAGAAAATAAATTTGTCAGATTTGCAAAATAACTTGAAGAATAATACATTAAATGAACAAGAATACACAACAATAACACCAAACATATACCGAGAGAAAAAAGGAATCGGTCAGCGAAGTTCCTTTCGACTCTAAAGGGACAATATCAGAAATACTATACCAAAACTTTCAGAGTCTCAACAATAAACACCATCTATTAAAAGCTTACTTAGAAGATAACCCAATATGTAAAGCTGTATGTATTACTAAGACTTGGCTCTCACAGGACAAACTTGATCTAATAACATTTCCTAACTATAAAATAGCGTCATCATTTTGTAGACGACAACGAGGTGGCGGCGGCGTTTGTATTATACTTCGGGAGCAAATGGAGAGTAAGGACAGAACAGATATCACAAACATGTCTATAGAATATATACTAGAAGTTTACGCTGTAGAGATACCTAAAGAAAACATTCTATTAATTACTATATATTGGAATAGGAGAGAGGAGGAATTATTTTTTAGTCAATCAGATAATATATTAAAGTATGTAAGTAAAAAAAAAATCAAAATACAACATTATCTTAGGAGGTGACTTTAATATTAACATTATGATTAATAGTCCCAAAACAAGACGCCTTCTAGACCTTATGTCTGAAAATGGATTAACTATACGAGTAAAAACAGCTACACGAAACACAAATACGACAGCCACATGCTTAGATTTAGTATTCACCAACTTCACAAGCCTAGGATTAGACACTACTGTAGAAGAATTAGGCTTTTCTGATCATGCCGGTATATTAATACATATACAGTTTAAACAAAACCAAAAAGAATCGCCGTGGTATATTTACGAAAGAATATATAATGCTAAAAATATTGAAAATTTTAAAACACAGTTAAGTAAAATTGATTGGCAAGAAACACTTACTGCAACTCAAAATATAAACGAGAACTATAAAATCTTCCATGATACAATAAACAATATACTAGACACTTATATACCATATATAGTTTTATATTTTATTTTAGTTTTATAAAATAAAATATAAAACTATATCTAAAAATAAATGGCTAACAGTAGGTATAAAAATATCCTGTCAAAATAAAAGGCAGCTAAAAGTTATAACCCAAAAATTTAATAATAAAATACTTTTAAAATATTATAAAAGCTATGAAAAAAATCTTAAAAAAATACACTGCAAAAACATTAAACAACAAAAGAAGAATTAAAAACTCTTCAAACAAGGTTAAAACAATGTGGAATATAATTAATGATAGTACGAACAAAAGGAAAATACCGGAAAAAAATAATATACATTTAAAGATTAACAATTCTCTAATATCTGATCCAAAGAAAGTAGCAGATGTGTTTAATAAATATTTTACATCAATAGGTGAGATAAAAGATAGTAGAAACGATCCAGAGCCACATGGTCTTCCGGTCCTCTATCCCACTATAAACACAATGTTTTTAAGCCCAGTCTACAACGATGAAGTCTACAAACATATAAAAAAATAAAAATAGTTGCGGTATAGACGAGTTTTCACCTTCCCTAATAAAGAGATGCGCGGTAGAACTAACGCTCCCATTTACTGTGCTCATAAATCAGTCCTTCAACGAGGGCAGGTTCCCGGATATATTAAAAAGAACAATAATTAATCCAATATACAAAAAACAAGATAAAACTGACCCGAATAACTACCGCCCTATATCACTTTTGCCTACGGCTTCAAAACTTTTTGAAAGAGCTATGTGTGATCGTATATATATTTTTTGTGAAAAATACAATATATTTGATAACAATCAAAACGGTTTTAGAAAAAAACGCTCAACAGTCTTGGCAGTATATAAATTTATGCAAGAAGCCCTTAATATAATAAATAATAAAAAATATGCAGTAGGAATACTATTGGACATGTCCAAAGCATATGATAGGGTAAGACATGACATCTTACTAAATAAATTATATAAAATTGGGATACGTGGGCAAAGTCATAAATGGTTAGAGTCATATCTGCAAGATAGAACACAATCAGTAGACATTAAATACTACAACAAAGCAACATCCCAAATACAGAAGGTTAGGTCTGATGTCATAGTTACAAATGCATCCATCCCACAGGGTAGTGTGATCGGATGTCTCTTGTTTCTGATATATATAAATGACCTGCCAAAACTAGTCGATGACCATTGCATATTATTTGCAGATGATATTTCAGTACTTACCTCGGGTCAAGATAACACAACCATAAACAAAAAACTTTGTTCGGCGCTTGAAACAATAACAAATTGGATGAATAATCACAACTTAAAAATAAACTACTCAAAAACTAAAATAATGACATTTCACCCCTATCAAAAAGAACCGTTGCAGATTAACTTAAGCTACTGCGGAATAAACCTAGAACTTGTAAAGGAATACTCACTGCTTGGATTAACTATAGATACTCATATAAACTGGAAGTCCCATGTTGCAAATATAAAGTCAAAACTGTCTAAATTTTCTTATGCATTGCGAGAGATTAAAAAATCTAGTGACAAAAAAACAGCCTTGATCACATATTACGCATACGCTTATTCTTGGCTTAGCTATGGTATTATATTATGGGGCAATAGTACGGATGTGCCAAATATATTTACACAGCAAAAGAAATTAATCCGAATTATCGTAAATATAGAACAAACCGATAGCTGCAGACCTCACTTCAAACAATTAAGAACTCTAACTCTACCATGTATTTATATATTTGAGGTTTGTAAATTTGTAAAAAAATACCCTCATTTTTTCACTAATAGACAGGATATCCCTACAAAATATTCATTTCGCCCAAAAACCCAATCAAGACTAATGCTACCTACCTCAAAACTTCATCTACACGCAAGCAGTCCTTTAGTGATGTGCATTAAAATATTTAACAAATTACCAATTACAATTAAAAACATCCTATTAGAAAAAGAATTTTTAGGGAAATTAAAACAATTACTTACAGAAAAGGGTTACTATACATTACAAGAGTATTTTAAAGACGATCTACAAAATACTAAATTAAAATAAAATGAAAAAGCACATGAAACGTCCTCCTCTACCCTAATTTTTTGCTGTGCCCGACAGGGTCCATACTGTTCTTGACATTATTTTAAGATCCTTGTAATACATATGGGAAAGCAATAAAGATATAATAATAATAATAATAATAATATATTGGCGTGTGTACTGACATGAGTGTAATCTACTTGTGCGTAAAATTACATAAAATTAATATTTTAATAAAAAAAATGTTCCTCAACTGCCGTAGTATTTTGTACGTGTAGTATATCGATGTAATAAACCTTACATACATGTGATCGTCATAACGACGTCGTAATTTTGACGTTCCAAAAATGCTTCGTTCATTTTGAATAAAATTATTGTGCTTAATTTTAATGTAGCACATTAATTGAATCACTTACTTGTAAAGGTTTTCTCACTTCTAACGTCGTTCATAAACCAACGCCGCCTCTTGTATAAAATTATCAAACAAGAAAGGGTTGTAATTACATTTTTTTTTGCAAACTTAAACAGCGATAAATTTCACTGAAAACACCTCGGCATTTTCTTCGCTACCTACGGAAACTTGGCCTAACGACCCTTGAGTCGAAAGTAGTTATACGATTAGTACGGCTCTACTGCTTTGTAAACAGTGGCGGCTTCTTTGTATTGTCTTTCTGAGATATCACGATTATTCTGTTTCGCTTTGTCATGCTCCAAAGAAATGATTTCCCTCTCACAAACAATTTGGCATGACAATTTTGACACTGAAGATATTTTAAGGAGATCATTCCTTGATGTTTTAATATGTTATTGAGGAATTAATTTCACGACATGTAATATTTGGACAACCGCATTAGGTTAGCATGGTGTGTTATGGCTTCACCATCCAAGGCCCTCTTTTTATATATATATGGTTAAAGAACTTTATTCTCATAAGAAATTTACATTTCACTTATAATGAGATATATAGATAAACAGTAACAATTGTACTACATTAAACACCGATGCTTGCTGCTGCTATATGTAACTTAAGTTTATTTTTGAAAACACTTAAACTATCACAATCCTTCAATTCGTTTGGCAAACTGTTAAATAGCTGTGCTCCCTCAAATAGTACCGTCTTTGTTCCATAGTTAGTTCTTGGTATTATAGTTTTGAGTTTAAACTTATTTCTAAGATTATGTGTATTACGTTTTATGTTTAGTTCTATGTTAGTTTTAATAGCGCCTGTTATAATTTTTTTAATCAAGATGCATGTGTTATATTTGTACAGTTGTGATAAATTAAATATTTTAACTTTTGTGTATAGTTCTTTAGTTGGCGTGTGGAAAGGATAATGGAACAAAACTTTAACAATTTTATTTTGAGTTCTCTGTAATGGATTAAGATTGGTTGGTGCAGCAGATCCCCAAATTTCAATGAGATAATCTAAGTGGGGTTTAACTAGGGAGTTGTAAATAGTATATTTAATCTGTTTTGGTATACAGTGTGTGACTTTACGAAGTGCTCCTAGTAAACGTGTTAGATTAGATTTAATATGTTCTATGTGCGGTCTCCACGTTAATTTGTCATCAATGAGTAAGCCCAAGTATTTTTCCTGGTGGGATCTTTTTATAGTTTCTGTATTTATTTTCAGAGGCTCATATTCGGGTATCACTTTGTTTTTTGCAGATAAGATCATGAACGATGTTTTTTCTGTGTTTATTGTTAGCAAATTCTGCAAGAACCATTCATTTAGCAAGTCTAAGTCTTTTTGAGCATCAGTAATGATTTCATGAATTGATTGTCCAAAATAAAATAGGCATGTGTCATCGGCGTAAAGTGTGAGATATCCGGTTAGTCCAATTTTGTTGATGTTATTTACATAGACTAAAAACAGTAATGGTCCAAGTATGGATCCTTGGGGTATTCCGAACGAAACACTTTGAGAGTTGCCCACGAAATTATCAATTTTAACAGTCTGATGTCTATTTTGCAGATACGATTCAAATATATTTAGTGCTTTGTCTTGGATACCTATGTCGCTTAATTTTAGAAGTAACTTTTGGTGACTCACAGTATCAAACGCTTTTTTCAAGTCAATAAATATACCTATTGTAATATGTCTCTATATTTTTACTGCAATTGATGTATCATATTGCATACAATCTGCGGGTTTGAGAACTCTGAGCTAACCTGCGAGGTATGTGAGACTGTCCCCTTCGCACCTTGACCAAATCTGAGGAGTTTGACGGAATGTAGGCATATGGAAAGATCTGAGTACAACAGTAAGATATTTATAAGCTGACTAGCTGAACCCGCAAACGTTTATCTGCCTTATAACGTAGGTAGGTACTATTCGTGGGGGTAGGAGGGTAAACATCAAGTACCTAAACCTGACGTCAAACAAAAATTAAATATACAAACTTTGCCGCCGTTATTCACTCTCTTAGAGGATACATTTAAAAAAATCTTGAATTAAATATACGTGATTCTTCATTTCTAACCAAATAGCTAAATACCATTTTTTATCGATTTAGCTTCAAAACTGACGGAGTTTCATACAAACTTATCCCACCTATTTTAGAGAATTTCCAAATATCCTTTCATAGTGCTCACCTACACTATAAAAGGAAGTATGTTGCAAAATTTCAAGTTTCTAATCCTAGTAGTTTGGGCTGTGCGTTGATATGTCAGTCAGTCAGTCAATTATTAAGTCAGTTTTCCTTCATATATATTTAGAAGATAAGACGACCGTTAATTGCTTGAGATGGTAACTACTCGCATGTACCCCCAGGTCCAGAGACACCGCATGTCAGCCGGTACCACCACGCCGCCGTCTGTCCGCAGACCGATCCTCAACTTCAGGAGGAGTCTGAACGCTTCTTCCGATGACGGCGGCTCCGTAAATACGGGTAAGTAGCTTGCGAGATGTAGACTTACATCTTTAAAGTGGTCATTGTCCGAATTAATATTGGAATAGGTATTTCACAAAGTTCTTATGATACTTTACGAAAGCGATCATATTCCGGGTGGTACCGTGGTACCAACAGCCTAAAGACCCCATATTCCTGGATTAGTTCTGAGGTAGGTCTTTAACAACATAGAGCTTTGACCTGTAGATGCAGGTCATATAGCTTCTCTCATGGTGAATATTTAACACTTAACAATATGCAGTTTTGTTTGAAATCCTTACATTAATGAATACAAATAACAGCACAATCGAAAGCCTCTCAAGAAATTTTTGATCTACACAGAAATTATAAGGAGGTTTTGTCTGTTTGTAGTAATATTCATAAATATTGGACCGTTTCGAAAAGTTCTTTCACTAGTAATGCTACACTAACCCCGAGTAATATAGGAAATATATTATCCTGAGTAAACAACTCATTCCTTCGGGAACTTGCTCTAGACCAAATATTACGTGGGTGTAGCTGTTTATGGCAGCTGGTATTAGATAAGTGGGTTCGTAAAGGTCGCGAAAGGCCGGTGTATGTGAATAACGAATGAAAGGAAATTTTGGAAAGTAGTTTTACTTTTTATTATATATTTTACGGGTAAGCACAGTGCCTTGACCTCACCTGATGATAAGTGATAATAATGCCAATGATGGAAGCGCACTTCAACTGAGATCCTCAACTAGTATGGCACTGCGGCTATCTTATCTCTAGCTGCCGGAACAAACATTGATGTTTTACCGACATAATTAGATAAGATGGTGGTGACCACCAACCAAACCGAGTACACAAGCATGTACCTGCTGGGAATCGAACCCGGGACCTCTAGGTCTAAACCGGTGGTCTTAGCCACTAGACCACAGAGGCGGTTACATAAACAGTAATGGAGATGTTAGGCTTATCCAAACGTCTCGGAGAATCTAGTAGAAGGAAGGGAAGGGGACCTTTGAATTATTCCCCATAGATACACTTTCCCCGTAGAGACACTTAATAAAACTGCGCTTTTATTCCTGTAAGATCCACTTTTTTTAAACCCTACCAATTTGTCCTCTTAGATACACTTTTAGGTACTGTTGTGTATAAAATAATTGCTGAAGATAAATAATTTGAATGTATAAACCACAGGCACAAACAATCTTTTACATACATGTTGCCCTAGATTTAATATTTCCAACATAAAATAGCAGGTTATCATAATTATTCTTTTATATTAATAAGCAATCTCCTGCATAGTTACGGTAGCCTGGTACATTATGTTGGAAATATTAAATCTAGTGCACTAAAAATATTATTTAGTTTTTTTTTTCATCTAAAAAACATTTTTATTTAGGTGTTCAAGCTGAAAGTGTATCTTTGGGGAATAAAAGCTTTAATTTTGGTTAATTATGATACATTTATTTTTCTTGTTTATCTAAAACACATTTCTATTTAAGTGTCCAAGCCGAACGTGTATCTTACAGGAATAAAAGCGCAGTTTTATTAAAAGTACCTCTACGGGAAAAGTGTTTTTCTGAGGAATAATTCGGGACATTCTAGAGTGATGCCATCGCCTCTAGAAACCTCTTCAGGATGTTCGATCAGCACGGCAGAACCTTTAGTTTTCGCCGCCCATAATGTGTGGTTACGCTGTAAAAGCCTTTAGTGGCCAAAATCAATCTCTTTCCAATAAACAAAATGGCATTATCGATAACGCTTATCTTTACAGTGTTAAACAGAACTTAAACATAACACTAGACAAGGCTTAACGCAAACTACTTATTATTTTCGACGTTTCGACCGAGTTACGTTCAGCCTGTCTGTGACCACGGCGCCGGCGGCGCGGCGGGTGCATTTTGGTCGAAACGTCGGGTTCTTCAAAATTGTCGACTAGAATAGTAGAATATAAGTATATATAAGTGTGGAAATAAATAAATAAATAAATAAATAAATAAATAAATAAATATAATAGTAGAATATTTTCTACTAATAATGTCGATACTACCTAAGTACTTTGCGTTACGGAATGATCATCACCATCAGTTTGCGTTACACCCCCTTGAATATTTTGTCTAATAAAATGAAAAGTAATTTATTAGTCCCGCAGACTTCCCATCCACACCACCAGCTAGGGTTAGCTGGAAGAGATCTAGAGATAAGCCCACCTTTGTATATAACTTGTGTAATGTGTGCTTCTATTTGTAGGTTTTTTTTTGTTTAAATGTGTAGAAATTAAGCTTGGTCACTTGCAATTGCAGTCTTTGAATTTGCTTTTAGCAAAACAAGTTTTTACGTCGTACATTTAATCCGGTCTACCAAATGGAATGTTTGCCAAACGAGATGCAACTCAGTACCAACTGAAAGATTCTATTAAAACCGATTATTTTTAATGTAAAACCTTTTTCGTTTTAGGTAGCGGTAAAAGCGGAGGCTCGACCGCAAAAGACTACGTGGAGAGCTTACACCAAAACTCAACAGCAACACTTTTGTATGGCAAAAACAACGTTAGGGTACAACCGGTAAGTCGCAAAGTGCTTGGAGCAGCTACTAATTAAGATCTTCTCCCATAAATACTACTAGTATCTACATCTAGAATAGAAGAAAATCAGTCCATCAGTCAAAGAAGTCAATGATCACTGATAGGTATAGTCAAACGAAATAATACCTAAACTTCACGACAACACATTACTTGGAGCTGTCCATACCACTTAATTTGATAGCGGTATTACGTGCACTAGTAATTATTTCGAAAGTTTATTATTTTCTCATTTGCGATTGTCAAATTAAAATACCTATACTACCTATCTTATTTTTTTAATACCATAAATTTTGTAGGGGTAGGTTCTGTGCTCATAATTTTGCAAAACTTTTACTATTGGACCAACTCTGAAATCGTTAAAAAGAATTCAGCTATCTATGTTATGTACGTAATACCTAACTCGATCAAAACGTATGAAACAGGTGATTTCGCTTAATCACGATTTCAGAGTTTGTCCCAAAGTTTGTATAATAATGGGTAGAGTCTATTAAAGATTTTCTAGCAGATAAAATATAAGGGTATATACAGATATAGATAGAAAGATTTTAGGAATATTCTTCGAATGTTTTTTTATTAGCTGTTAAAATATCTGAGGGCCTAGTGTGAGTTATTTTTGACATTCGATCACGTTAACGAAAACGAGAATTTGTATGGCAAATGTTAACTCTCCTCGTTTGTCGCCAGGAGGCGCTGCTAAAATGCCAAACTAATTTTCGTTTTCGTTGACGTAATCGAATAAATACGGATATTAAACAAAACTCACACTAGGCACCCTGTATTCTTTGAAATCATAGAAAGTTTCATTAAGACTGATTTATCTTTTTAATTTGAGTAAATATAACTTGTAGTGTAGTTGTTACGGAACACCTTAATGTAAAATGCTAAATCTTTCTTCAAATTCTGATTCAGAAAGACGTAGAGGAGCCCATGCCAGGCTACCTAAGCTTGCACCAGACGGCTTCCGGCTTAGTCATCAAATGGACCCCCAACCAGCTCATGAATGGCTACGCGGAGAGCGAAGGCATCGACAAAAGGTAATTAGTTAAGGGTCAAGAACGTAGTGAAATTAGTAAGATTTCTCAGCCACGAAAACCTTTTAACTTCAAAATAGATCGTATTTTTCGTTCAGTAGTTTGATGTTGTAATGTTTACAGACGCCTGCGCAACTGCAACTGCCAACCTATCCAAAACTGTGAAATTTCTTCTATAAATTTCAACCGTATGTCCTTTGATCAAAGCATAATTTTGTCATATAGAGGGTGGAATTTTGTATTGCCACCTGAAGGGAAAGTACTCATAATACTGTAGATAGAAAATTTTACTCAAAGAAAATATTCCTTTATTTTTGAAAAGAAAGAAAACTGCATTCAAGAATTTTCGAAAATTCGCTTGCCACACCCGGGAATCGAACCGACTAAAATCTGTAAAAATTATTTTTTGCATCGATCGTTAGGGTCAGTTATAAGGATGAAAACTCTCTAACAAACTTGATAAATTAAATGAAAGGAAACCATGAAATGTTAAATTATTTTTAATATTTACAAAAAATGGTAAACTAACTAGGTAATTAGTTCTTCAAAATGTTGCTCTAACGTATGTAAACAGATGGATCTTCGAGTAAAAGTGCTTTAACCTTTTCACCGCCCAACTATCCTGCACGCGATGTCCCGTCGTACGCCAACGTATAAATGTATTTTAATAAAGTAGGTTCAAAGAAGAACTTCTATAGAAGTGCTGGCGTGGACGGCACGAAAATCTCGAACTTCTATAGAAGTTGTTGGCGGTAAAAAGGTTAACTTGACCCATTGTATTCATAAGTCCAGATTTCATGGTTTCCTTTCATTTAATTTATCATGTATGTTAGAGAGATTTCATCTTTTTATTGACCCTAACGATCGATGCAATAAAAGTACAAGGTGTAATTTTTACAGATTATAGTCGGTTCGATTCCCGAGTGTGGCAAGCAAATTTTCGAAAATCTTTGAATGTTGTTTTCTTTCTTTTCAAAAGTAAGGAATGTTTTTTTGAGTAAAATGTTCTATCTACAGTATTAAGAGTACTTTCCCTTCAGGTGGCATTACAAACTCCACCCTGTATATACTCGTATACATAAAGTTCTAAGTTTATTGAGAAAATTTTACAGTTTGTCTGATGCATGAAGCTGTAATGGTCGAATGTGCAGGCGTGTTATCTCTTTTGACGACAAAATAGTCGCTTGTTCACACACCATCAATCACCTAATAATGGTCCCAGAAAACAGTGCAAAGATAAATTATATTTTGTAAATAGCAAGTTTGTGGTATTTTAGTACGCTTTCTTATGAATTTTAGTTTTCTGTATATTTTATTAAATATGCTTGTAGTACTTATCCAATAAAATTAAAATGTAATATGTTTTCCAGAAAAGGTTGGAAAGAGAACTTAAAACGGTCGTGTAATATCAAAACAGCGGTGCTCTGGGCAGCACAGCGCCATGCACAGTCTACTGGCTTTGTAAAAGAACTCGGCTTAGCAGAAAGCATTTTTGCCGACGTTTTTTTCTAAAGTACCCGACGTTTTGGCCGAGTTGCACCGGCTTTGGTCACGGGTTGATGACCTTACTTTGTCAGAATCGAACCAGACGAGAACCGAAGCCAGTAGATTACCTATACTGATCCTTGTTTTGTTAAATTTGACGTAACCTACATAGTGAATGTCGATCAGTGTAATAATCTGTTCAGTGCGCATGCTTGTTTCGTATGCATGTGTAGCTCAGCCTGCTGCCACCTTGTGCTTGCGTTCGCCTTTTTATGTTGGGAAAATGCGTTATGCATTCCTCCCTCAAGCGCTGGGGACGGCCCGGCTAGATATATGGACTCCTACACCCTCGATCCCTCGAGATGGTATGTGGGGGCTTACCCACTAATAACCCAACGTATCCAGTTTCACCTCTTGGCAACCGGGACAGGAACATTCCATTATTCTGCCTTAGTCAAACGGTCAGCCCGAGGCAGCCCTCTCGAATGTGTGAAAAAACACTTGTGTTCGTGCAGCACAGTTCCGTGCACAGTTTATAGGCGGAAGAAACTCGGAGGGCTTTCTTAATCTGACGTTTTTTCTTAAGTACCCGACGTTTCGACTCAATTGCACTGGCTGTGGTCACGGGCTGACCTATTGCACTGAAACAAACTGCTGCATTGATTTTTCAATTGGATTATCTAAGTAGGGTACATAGTAAATGTTTACCAGTGTAGTGTGTTTAGTGCGCATGCTTGTGTCACCTGTGTGTAGCTCGGCCCGCTGCCACCTTGTGCATGCGTCCGCCTGCCAAAACGAGTGTGTTATGTGCAGCACAGCTCCGTGCACAGTCTACAGGCGGCTTTGTAAAGGACCACTGTGCATCGATTGGTATGTTTTGTTGTTTTGTTTATTTTACTTTTTGTTTTTTGAGTTTATTTGCTCTTTGCTTTTTTAAAGTTTGTTTTGATGTGTATAGTTTTCATTGTAGAAATTTTTATCTCAATTTATTGTAGTTTGTCATTATAAGTATGTAGTTAGTTTTTCAATATGTTTGTTCAACATGCTTCCTCAATCCATAGTGATCGAATATCATCAGAAGGTTTCTAGAGGGGATGGCATCACGTAATCCCCGTCCCCTACTAGATTGTCCAATGAGTTGGGATCGGAATCAATAGGGGAACAATCCGAGGGCATCTCTAGGGTTGACCAGTTGGGACAGGTCTTACATTCGCACTTACGAGTACTTAGTTACTTCCTTATTTTTCCAGCGTGTACTGGGCGATGTCGCTCCAAGTGTTCGTGTGGGAGGTGGTCTATGTGCATGTCCACCGCTCGCAGGCAGGCGACGCTCTCATCCTAGTCGGCCAGGACGGAGTTCAACGACCGCCGATACAGTTCCCCAAAGGTTTGTTTAAAGAAGGTTTGCAAGCTAATTAAAAGAAAAAATATGTGAAAATGCTGGCCAGTTTTTCAGAGTACCGATACAGTTCCACAAAGGTTAGATATGCAGGAGAATTACAAGCCTTAATAAATTAAAAATTATGTGGAACTGCTGGCAGTTTGTTATGTATGTTCACCTCTTTGGAATGAGTAAAACCAAAAACCTTTGTTGCTGTCAATTTTAACAAAACCTAGTCACTGTTAATTAGGTTTATTGTTTCCATTCAGTAAATAAGTATGTTGTAAGGTAACAACAGTTTTTAATTATCAACAATAACAATTAATTGACAAACAGAAATCATTGTAGTTACCTGAATTAAAATAGTTAAATTTTATGAGTTTTCATAATGAACTTATAAGTTTTTATATTTCTTTTAACCTAAATAATGAACAAAATAGAAAAAGAATAAATACGTGTTTAGTGTTAGTGGTTACTCTATCGTAACATTTTCAGACATTAGATTATTTTTTCTTTTTGCTTATAACAAACCGACCGACATATCGACACATAATATTAATATAAACAGTCATATCAACCATTTATTTTCGCAGGTGGTCACCTATTGTCGTTCTTGAGTAATTTGGAAACCGGACTGTTGCCGCATGGCCAACTGGATCCCCCTTTATGGTCCCAGAGAGGAACAGGAAAGGTAAGTTTGAGGCCACTCCCAATTTTCCTTTAACACGTATTGAACCTTTTTGGGGAGATATGTTTATTTTAAGATGTAAGTAAAATGCATTGCAATTATCATTTTTAAAATATATATACAGGGTGGAAACTTTCAGCGGGGCAGTAAGGGGAAGTACCTTATCCGTTGCAGCTACACGAAAATGGTCTTAGAAGACTATCCATAATTTTTTATGGAATTTTGATCCCCATTCAAAGATTTTCAAAAAAATGTACAGTTTGCAAGAAAATAGCCATTTTACACAAAAATATTTTTTGATGCCAATCGATCCTGTTTCTAATACTAATCAAAAACTTCTATGGGATCAACCATCGTTGGAGTACTCAAAAAGTCACAAATTGCAAAAAACTTTTCCCGTACATTTTGTATGAAAATTTTACGCAAAAGCTTTTTTAGTGACGGTTGAGATCTTTTTGTTGACTGAATAAAAAGATAAGTTTAAAAACAATTCAAATTTGGAACTCGTTATTATTAAATAAAAAACAATCTTGACAGTTTGTTGCGTCAGAAAAGCTCTGAGTGTGTTGTGAATAACATCATCAAGTTATGTTAGTTAATAAAAAAAGAAAATTAATACGTCTTCTTTATGATAGGTGTAAAATTCTACGTGATCATTTGTCTTGTATTTTATTTTTTGTATTTCAGTTACACAAATTCTTTACAAAATATAAGGGAAAAGTTTTTTGCAATTTGTGACTTTTTGAGTACTCCAACGATGGTTGGTCCCATAGAAGTTTTTGATCAGTATTAGAAATAGGATCGATTGGCATAAAAAAATATTTTTGTGTAAAATGGCTATTTTCTTGCTAACTGTACATTTTTTTGAAAATTTTTGAATGGGAAATTATGGATAGTCTCCTAAGACCATTTTCGTGTAGCTGCAACGGATAAGGTACTTCCCCTTACTGCTCCGCTGAAAGTTTCCACCCTGTATATGTTACGTACAACAGTACAGTAACAGCAGTATTTGAAACTGGCGTGACAGTGTACTTTGTTGTATTTCTATTTTACTTGTTTTTGTAATTCTATTTTTTTCTTTGTATTTTGTGTTTACCAATGGTTTACTTGTCATCATCATCATCATCGCAGCCAAAAGACGTCCACTGCTGGACAAAGACCTCCCCCAAAGATATCTCTCTGTGGTTACGATTACGGCAAATACCCCTCGTATTTGCCGTAATCGTTACCACTGAGAGATGCTGCTGCCCATCCTCTGGAATGATCCCTTAGTCGGCTTTTACGACACCCACGGGAAGAGATGGGGTGGTGCAATTCTTTATTCCCGGCATTACACAGGGAAGATTACTTGGGGTTTACTTGTGGGGGTTTGTAATTAGCTTTAAGATTTTACATAGTTTAATATTTTTTGTTTAAATAACTGTAAACTTTCCTTAAAAATAAAATAAATAAATTAATAGCTTATTGAGTTTCTACATACTGATTATAGGTATTAATTTTTTAAACTTCCGTAGTCATGTCTAACTTAGTTAGCAGTAATAGTTATAACTTAGACTGATTGGTCTCGAGCGCAGCGAGACCAATCATCTCATCATTCATCGGTCTAAGACGAATAAAAAAGCACGATGTAATTAATACGCTAATAACGGTATGGTAGTTACTGTAATATTTGATAAATTATATTCCTATATTCTTTTTTAGGTTTTCGGAAGAGGCAAGATCCGCCGGCGGCCCATGCCGAGTCTCTGCGAGAGCGGCGAGACGGAGGAGCCGGAGTGGGACGACGCGGCCGGCGACTACGTGTTCCGGATCGTCAACAATGCCATCACGGACAGAGAGGGTACATAACTTAAAATTAATAGCTTGGAGAGATTTGCATATTGAGCCAGTGTCAAAGCTAAGGCAGTCCAAGCTGAGCCTTTTTGAGAGGGGTGAGATAGAAGAGCCTTAACGGGACGTAGCTAAAATTTTTCTATACAAAATCTTTTTTTTTGTCTCAAGGGTTGAAGGCTTGATACGCCTCGGTGGCCGAGTGGCAAAGCTCTCGGCCCGATACCCGAAGGTCCCGGGTTCGATTCCCAGGTCGGGCAAAGTGTGTTTCGGATTTTTCGATGCACAGCCCGGGTTTGTGATCACCAACCCGCATTTGGCAAGCGTGGTGATTAAGCCATTGATCCATCAATTGTAGCGATAACTTGATTTCAATGATGGACGCCTTTGCCCAGCAGTGGGACAGTTATAGGCTGTTTACTTACTTACTTACAAGGGTTGAAGGCCCTATGCTGCCCTCATCTCATCTGATGTTAAGTGATGCTAAGGCCAATGGCGAAAGCGCCTTATCCTTATCTTTAATTACTGAGATACTGATCTTATCTCTAGCTGCCGGAACACAACAGTGCTACAAACATTAATGTTATGGCGACATAATTAAATAAGATGCTAGTAGCTAGCCAGGCGGTCAAACAAGCCCTACCACCAATCAAACCGAGTATTGAAACCTTTAAACCCAGATACTGCGACGGGGCTTTTAGAAGGCCCGAAAAGTATTATATAGATATACCCTAATATAATACTTTTAGAGTTTCATTTACAACAACACACCAACGCCTGGCCGGACTATTTGGGTTTATAGTAAGTAGTTTATGGTTAATAGTCCACAGAGGCAGTTTTAGTTTAAGAAATTGAATATCAAATAAAACTTGCACTGCACTAGGCACCTGATGTTGACTTTTTCTACCTTCTTGGATTTTTAATACGATCTCTTACTTCTACAACCTTCAATGTTACTTTTTGCATTGCAGCGATGCGGCACTCTTTACTAGAGCGCGCGATATCCTCCCCGCCCCGCACCCCCCGCAGACCGCTGGCTTCCACCTCCACAACATCATCAGACTCTTCCACGATGTCAGTGGACTGTCCGCAGTCGGCTGGACACAACGGGGTGGCGCAACAGCTGCCGTCTCTGCCGCTACAACCCGTTGAAGAAGTAAGTAGCAGAGAAGAAGAAAGGTAGAAGTGAAACAGCCCCCCGCATATCCCTGGCTTCGACGTTCACCACGTCATCAGACACCTCGACGATGTCAACGCGCAACAGCTGCCATGCCGCTAAAACCTGTTGAAGAAGTGAGTACAATAGATCGTCCAATAAAAAAATAGAAAAGTAAAACCCCCTGCCGACCGCTGGCTTCCACCTCCACAACATCATCAGACTCTTCCACGATGTCAGTGGACTATCCGCAATCGGCTGGACATAACGGGGTGGCGCATCATCTGTCGTCGCTGCCGCTACAACCCGTTGACGAAGTAAGTAGCAAAGAAGAAGAAAGGTAGAAGCGAAACAGCCCCCCGCAAATCCCTGGCTTCGACGCTCACCACGTCATCAAACGCTGCCATGCCACTAAAACCTGTTGAAGAAGTGAGTACAATAGATCGTTCAATAAAAAAATATAAAAGTATAACCCCTTGTCGACCGCTGGCTTCCACCTCCACAACATCATCAGACTCTTCCACGATGTCAGTGGACTGTCCGCAGTCGGCTGGATATAACGGGGTGGCTCAATAGCTGCCGTCGCTGCCGCTACAACCCGTTGAAGAAGTAGCATAGAAAAAGAAAGATAGAAACGAAACAGCTCCCCGCAGACCCCTGGCTTCCACCTCCACCACGACATCAGATTTCTCGGCGATGTCTGTGGACTGTCAACAGGCAGCCGGGCACAACGGAGTCAACAGCTCCCGTCGCTGCCGCTACAACTCGTTGAAGAAGTAAGTAGCAGAGAAGAAGAAAGGTAGAAGTGAAACAGCCCCCCGCAAATCCCTGGCTTCGACGTTCACCACGTCATCAGATACCTCGACGATGTCAACGCGCAACAGCTGCCGACGCTGCCATGCCGCTAAAACCTGTTGAAGAAGTGAGTACAATAGATCGTCTTATAAAAAAATAGAAAAGTAAAACCCTCTGTCGATCGCTGGCTTCCACCTCCACAACATCATCAGACTCTTCCACGATGTCAGTGGACTGTCCGCAGTTGGCTGGACATAACGGGGTGGCGTAACAGCTGCCGTTGCTGCCGCTACAACCCGTTGAAGAAGTAGCATAGAAAAAGAAAGATAGAAACGAAACAGCTCCCCGCAGACCCCTGGCCTCCACCTCCACCACGACATCAGATTTCTCGGCGATGTCTGTGGACTGTCAACAGGCAGCCGGGCACAACGGGGTCAAAAGCTCCCGTCGCTGCCGCTACAACTCGTTGAAGAAGTAAGTAAAGTAGCTCATAGCAAAGACGGAGACAGATAGAAACGAAACAGCCCCCGCAGACCCCTGGCGTCCTCCCCAACATCATTAGACTTCCAAGATGTCCGTGGACTGTCGACAGCCAGCCGGGTACAACGGGGTGGCGCCACAACTGCCGTCGTTGCCTCTACAATCCGTTGAAGAAGTAGAGTAACTCATAGCATAGAAAAAGACATAAACGAAACAGCCCCTTCGCAAACTGCTGGCTTCCACCTCCACTACGTCATCAGACTCTTCCACGAAGTTCTAGGACTGTCCGCTAATTGCCAACCGAGCACGTTTACCACTGCGCCAAGGAGAGTAGGTCATTGTTTGGAAACTCGGAATCACAGAAACAGGATACGTTACTGAGTTTTTCTTACCATAACATGTTTCTTTGTGTAATCTTCACTTTTTCATTCATTCCAGCCCGCGTCGATCGAGCTCGTCTGCAGTACGATGCGTCGTCAGATCATCTCGCGCGCTTTTTACGGCTGGCTGGCCTACTGCCGACATTTGTCCACTGTGAGGACGCACCTGAGTGGACTGGTCCATCCTAACATCGTACCGGAAGGTAAGGACTATTGGAAATAACAGATTCAAGGTATGACTTTGATGGCGGCGGCAGACTGCAACTGCAGGACGCAGCTGCAGCATGAATCTACTTATTTGAAATTATAGTTCTGAGCAAGTCTTCATAGGCGGGTGAATCTACAAAAATAATACGGTTGCTTTTTCGACGCTGTCCGCTTTCTCACACGAATTTCATCATTACCGGCCGTACGTATGCAATCGAATATGAGAAATACTTGACTATACCTACTTCACTATTTCACTTATCAATTTCAAGCTTGTAAATGCAAACTATTGTAACGGCAGTCGGTGATAATAAGGGTAATGACGATTCGGAAACAAAATAGCAAAATATTTGTAGATTCACCCAGGCACTTATTCAGATCAATTTCTAGGAATTTATCCAAATATATTTTTAAATTAAATAGTTAAAACAAAACTAGTTACCGAGTCTACCACCAGGCCGGATCTTGAAAGAGTCTCCGACTGAGAAGAGGCTAAAAGACTCATTAGGTTTTACTCCTTCTTATCAAACAAATTACAATTTTAGTAGGTAAAATTCTGTACACATTAGTAATACTCAGGTCTATGTAAAGTCGACTTATTTCCACACGCATTTATCTTTAACATACTCAGTGACCAATAAGCTAATTATTCTAATGTTAGTGACCATAATGTATACAATGTTATTTTTAGTTTATACGAAACCTGAAAACTGTTTGTTCAGAATCAGTAATAGAATCGATTTCAATATTTTTTATACCATGTTACATTTTGACCAAATAATATTAACAAAATCTCAATTATAGTATACCCTACTTAAAACACACAACGGGACAGCACAAAAAGCTTGTAACTTCGTGAGTTTTCAAGATATTATTTTAATTTTTTTTACACTGATACTTTAAATGAAAATATTTGACCCGTGTTTCGGTTTTCGTATAAACTAAAAATAAGGTTGTAGAAACATCAATATTTTTTTACAGAAGGAACAGAGACAGGTCTAACCGAGGAGATGTGGAAGTCCATGACCGACGAGCGCGGCGCCGTCAGCAACAAGGATGAGGTGTACCGGCAGGTCTACTACCACGGCGTGCAACATGACATCCGCAGGGAGGTGTGGCCGTACCTGCTGGGATATTACGAGTAAGCGATTATATACTCTACTGCTGGGTAATAAGACTTATGTTTTTGCAACAAGCTTTGTGTGTGAAACTTCTTACCACGATCGACATTCTGGAGTGTGCCGAGAAGTATACTACCACGGCCTGCAACACGACATCCGGAGAGCTGGAATATTACGAGTAAGCGATTAATATAAGGCTTATGTTGAGTTTGACTGACGGTTGTGGAATACCATGACCTAGGAGTTCGGCGCCGTCAGCAACAAGGACGAGAGGTGTACCGGCAACTCTACTACAACGGCGTGCAACATTAATCTGCAGGTAGGTAAGGAACGAGTAATCGATTTTAGACTCTAGTGGTTTGATATAAGGTATAAGTTAAGTCTATTTGAGGAGTTGTGAAAGCCCATAGCTTACTAGCGAGACAAGCAGCACGACATCGGGAGGAGGTGTGGCCGTACCTGCTGGGATATTACTCGTACGAGTGACCGATTATATACTCTACTACAGGGTTTTTAAGGCTTATGTATTTACCGCTATGTAATTATCTTCTTTTGTTATTTCGAGGGAGAAATGGAACGGATCTACTCGCGTTTATTTTAACACATTAATTTAATTTGATGTTTATCCTAACGTTCGAACCCTTTTGCTAGGTCCACAGGAAGACGGAAACTGGAATAGCTAAAACAAAAAAAACATTCTTAATACTTCCAATCAAATATAATAATAAAAAACCACGAGCTATTCGCCACTACGTACTTACTATATATGAATTTTTGGTCGAAAAATTGCTACATTTAACCAATTTCCACAGATTCGGTTCAACGACCGACGAGCGTACCGAACAAGACGTGGCCTGCCGCCGCCAGTACGAGACCACGATGTCCGAGTGGCTGTGCGTCGAGGCCATCGTGCGGCAGCGAGACCGCGAGGCCACGGCGGCCTCCATCGCGCGGCTGACCCAGGCCGCGGGCAAGGTCAAGCCGGAACCGGTGGAGCCCGAGGTAGTATAAATGAGGCTGGCAGGCTCTGAGTCTGAATATTTGCTATAGTTAACTACCTACTGTACATACTGTACAAAGAAGTCATCTTTGTTGAGGAAGAAGAATGTAGTGCGCAATAGATCCCAATGGGTGGAACGGTATTGTTTGAATTTGTAATCTGATTTGTTTTGATATGATGTTATAATGTTAGATTTGTGATTGTAATCTATAATAAATGTAATTGGTTTTTTATACCGTTTTAATTAAAGTAAAAATTAATTAATTAAATAACTAATGATTAAATAGAGAGTTCGAATAAGATGTTCGAATATTTTTATTAGTTTTGTTTAGCAGAATCATTGTAAAAAAATGTTTTGATGACTTTTTCAAGTAAATGTCTTGATTCCAGGTATTCGAAGACGATTGCAGCGTAATATCGGACAACCCACCGGTAGTTTCACCTGAGCCGAGCGAAAATGAACAGAAGAAGCTTGAAAACAAACCGGTTTTGTCTAGAGCTCCAAGCATAGACGAGGTAGAAAACATCGAATTCGACTCAGAAGAGAAAGAGAAAGATGATACGAAAGTAAACGGAGAGACTGAGACGGGTGATAGTAGGGATTTAGATATAGACAGTCTTAAAGACTTAGATGAAGATGAAGAAGTTCACGTTAAGAGTATTATAGAGAATCCTGATTTGAGAAGGGAGAGTATAGCGGAAATTAAGAGATTGGCTGAAGGTATTGTACAGAAGGGTGAAGGAAGGGGCTTGCTATGTAGCGTGGATAGTGGGAATATGAATCTTAATGGCAATGAATTACGGTCGTCAATGGACGAGAGCCAACCACAGCAGTCGCCGCAACAGCAGCACACAAGTGTTATTATAACAAATCCTTCGGTGGATCTGGCTCCATCTGGCTCTCCAGCGTCTGGAGGGACTACTGGTAAGCTACTTAACTTTATTTTGTTATGAAATGAAACCAATTTTACGGATCTACTCGCGTCAATTTAAACATTACTTATTTAATGTTTATTCTGACGTTTCGAACCCTTTGCAGGGTCCGTGGTCACAGGGAGACTGAGGTGTTGGTCGTCTCATAATTAGTTAGTAGCTTGTATAACCTCATTTAAATTTAATCAGGTACGTTCCGTTTTACTCAGAAAGACCACCACACTGCCAGACCAAAAGATACTGTAAGCTCTTTAATTAAAGAAGTAATGTGTAAAATAAACGCAAGTAGATCCGTAAAAATTGTCTCATTTCAATGTGTAGTGTTTCGAATTCCGCTCGTGCAATTTTTACAACACTTTGTTTTTTTTATCCGATTTGATGTTCCACCATGTGCCTTGGTCGTTGTAGCGAACGTGAGCCCGGCCCGCAGTCCGCTGGGTGTGGTCCGCGAGGAGTCTACCTCTGCGGGCGCCTCCTTTGACACGCTGGAGCCGTCTGCAGACCAGCGGCCGGAGGCCAGGTCCAACTGTGTGTCGCCTGCCAGCTCCAACGGAGGAGTTTACTCGGTAATAAGATCTCTTTAAAGGAACCATAAAGTTTACACATAACTTTTTGTTTAATTTTGCAGAATACATACAGCAATTTAGGTCTGAGCAAGAAACACATAGATTAGTGCCCAGTTGGCCTCACACCATTGTTTTTGCTTATCATTGTAATACATAAAATTTTATGTTATGCTAGATTAGGTTTGCACTCCTATTACCGTGCCCCTCTTTTTCCAGAAACTGTCCTCACTCTCAAACGATATGTACACCAACATTTGCTGTGATATTTGGTTACTTTGCTTTATAATTTATAATGTTAGTATTATTCGGTACGGTAGGCAAAAACGCCCAATCAACGCACCTTATGACCAGAAATCCTCCATCATAAAAGTGTCGTCCAGCTTGCTTGGCTGACGGGGCTTGCATAACAAATACCTTAAATTAAAGGTCTTCGTCTTCTTGATATATTCTATCACATACTGCCCGGGTATTGGTGTGGTGCAGGTGCGACCAGTACATTGGTGGTGTCACCAGTCGTAACAGAAACTGCGGTCTCGTTAGTGCTTTACCGCAACGGTTTTGGTTCGGCCACTGATGTTTTACCTGCATGAATGATTTGATACCTTCAAACAACTATTGCAGAACGAACTGGTGGAGAGCTTTGCGCTGAACCTACACCGCATCGAGAAGGACGTGCAGCGATGCGACAGGAACTACCCGTTCTTCACCGACGAGAATCTGGACAAGCTCAGGAACATTATGTGCACGTAAGTATGCTATATATGCTATTTTCCACTGCAGGGCAATGTTGCTCCATTCTTCCCCTTCTCACCATGGGTCACAACTCGTGTAGGGGTCCGACTTATACCGCCATCACTTTCGGCCTTCAATGTATTCGTCGTCCGTTAAGCTGGTAAACTTGCCTTTGGTAAGGTCTTTGCCCACAATTCGTTCGACATACCATTTCCGGTAAGGACCAGTCCCTATTTAGTTGTCCGACTATAAAAGCTATTTCTATATAATTTAATGTTTCTTTGATAATCTCGATTTATACTTTGTTATCGAGTATTGTTTTCGTACGACACGGACTGCGTTTGATCGATTCGGTATTACACTGAGAGTAGATGCTTAGATACTATTGTATACTAATATGTACACTTCCGGAGACAGAAACAGCCCTTGCCAAATTTCTTACGGCTTCTTCTCGGTACAAGGTCTCCACCGAAGGGTTTACGAAGTCATAGCTTTAAATTGACGTTCAAAAAACTACTACTACTACTACTACTACTTACACTTGTTAAAATTCATTTTAAATAAAAAAAAATCACTATTTATTTCAAATTTTGAATTTTGAGCGTTTGTAAATATGTATTGAATAAGGTGTGATTTCCTTACAGATACGTGTGGGAGCACCTAGACATGGGCTATATGCAAGGCATGTGCGACCTGGCGGCACCGCTGCTGGTGATGATGCGCGAGGAGGCGGCCGCGCATGCGCTGTTCGCCCGCTTGATGGATAGGGCACGCGACAACTTCCCCTCCGGCCAGGCTATGGACGCACACTTCGCTGATATGAGGTGTGTTACTTAAGGCGGCATACTGAAAAAATGCATTAACTTTCGTCGAATAGTTTAAGACCATAATAATGACTAACGAATCAGTAGGCTTAGCCAAAGTAACATTAAGAAAACGATAGCAAAGTTCGAAAAGAATAAAATGTATGGGATTGACATAAGCCGCGCTAAATCACGTGGTCAATCTTATGTCAATCCAATACATTTTATTCTTTTCGAACTTCGCTATCGTTTTCTTAATGTTACTTTGGCTACCGCCACTGAAATGTTGATATTAGGTAAATTCATGTCTTTATCTTGAATTTGCTTGTATAATTATGACTCGATCATAATTATTTTCGAAAATACCACTAAAAATCACTATTGTTGAAATTGCAACAAAGGCACTTAATTTATAGAAACCACTTAAATATGATGATGATACATTGATAACATCCATATTCATTATTTAGTAACTTAGTAGCTTTTTGATAACATAAACTAATTTTTTAAAATATTTTTTAGATTCTGTTAATTTGCGGTCTCATTTGTCGCAGGCGCTACGTAATTTCGACCTTATGACAGCGTCAGTAAAGATCAGCTATTTGAATGTTTAAAAATCGAGGTGTCGTCGCCCCGATCCGATCCGAACCACTAGGTGAATCTAGTAGGGAATGGGGACACGGACTAGTGATGTCATTCCGTCTAGAAAATCTCTGACAGTGTTTCGTTTCACGGCTTGAGGAACCCTTTGAGTTTCCCGCCGCCCCCAAAAAAGTCCGGTGACGCTAAAATTGGCGCTAATCTTAAGGCGACGCATTGAAAATTTACTTGGCGGGAATCTTGATTTTTTCCAACAATTACAAAACATATGAAAGTGATAATTGATGACATGATTTTTCATTGACTTCATTTTGCTAGTTGCAGAAACACGATTTGTCAACTTTTATAACAGAGAAACAAATATCAAAGTAACCTCTTTTAAAACATAGATTTGCATTTTACAGGCAAACCAGACCAATTTAAGCATCTAAATTTTCTTAGTAGATTAGTCTTAATACACACTTCAATATGCTAGTTATTTTTTTTAAAGTTATTTGTAGTTTTAATTGGAAAGAAAAAAAAACAGTTTTTCTTAAGGGTGCGCCGTCCGTAAGTGACAAGTGTCATATGTTTTATTTGAAATGTCGTCGTCCATATTTATTTGATGCCGCGCGGCCATACTAATTTTGTATGGGGAATTTAAGGTGCATAATAAAAAATAATTATTTAAATAACCACTTGATGAATCGAAAATGTAGTCTAGCAATTTGTAGTTTATCCATTGATGATTGTTTAGACAAAATCAGAGGTACAATAATTTAGATAGACTATAAGAAATCTACTAAACGCCGCCACTCGTTTTCATGATTTTTGCCCAACTTTAAATGATATTGTAGAAAAATCTATAGCGTGTTATGAATTTATGGTTCTGACAAAATGTAAACACGTTCCCTATGATACTAAATATATATTTTGTTCATTTAATACGATAGTATTTTCAATTATATCTACTTAACCGTAACTGCATTTTTGGCATTTTTTTGTCGGCGCACCCTTAAGGTACGGGGCGCGAACGCAAACGTATTAGATTAATTGTTTAGCGGTGCGTCGCCTTAAACAAACTTTCTCAAAAAATAGATTACACTCGTTTACACAATTTGATATAGCGCATTGGTTACCGCGCCTGCTCTGCGATTGCTGAGGTTAAGCTACTTTCACACAGACCGGTCATCGGATGGGTGACCAAAAGTTTATCATCTCGAGCACCTTCGTGCTTCAGAAGGCACGTAGAGCCGTTGGTCCCGGATGCAATACCAGTCGTTAACAACCACCAATCTGCACTGGGCCCGCGTGGTGGTTTATAGCCCGTTCTCCCTATCCATGCATATGGGAGGCTCGTGCCCCAGCATTGGGGTCATAAAATGAGATGGTGAATTGGTGATGTGAAATACTTACTGTGATGTGCTTTAAGCACGGGAAGGCAAGCAGGCGGCCAGGATGTCGCTGAGTCCTATTTATTGTTTTTTTGTGTGTATATGCGTTTTATTATTTTTATTGTCAATGTTGGTTCCTCTTTGTTTTGTGGACATGTTACCAATTTAGGCCCCTCCAGAACACCAGCGTTGCAGCGGCTCTTTGTCGCTGTAGCACGTGCTGAGGCTGGGGCCTAGTTGGCCACACTTTGTCTTTTGTCTTTGTTTTGTATTGTTATTGTGAATATCGTCTAATTTTGTAGTGTGTGCCAATAAATGTATTTCATTTCATTTCATTTTCATTTCAAATATATCTCATACACTTAGGGAGTTCTTTTACTTACTTACTTATTATAATGAAAATATAAAAAATAATAATACTTTAGAAAACAATAAAAAATAATAACTTTTGTTGACACACACACACACATGATTTACAATACAATCATCATAGCACATCCACCTTATTTTTTAAAACCAATAGTCCGATTTTGATTCTTTGATTCTATGCTTAAGAAAAATGGTGTTGCATATAGTTATCAGACAACATTAAAAAAATCTTTTCGCTAGTCTGAATTAAAGTCCACTATGGAATGTTACAAATCAGTTGTTGAAACCCTTGAACGCGCATTGGGCCAGTGTGATGGGTGCTGCCATGAACTCCTCCATACTATGCTATGGGTGCGCTTTCCCACACGAAAAAGAAAGTCCAACAATAGGACATATTTATGAAGAAATTAATTGACAGGAATAAAATTAGCACTCCTCCTACCTGGATTAGTATCTAATGGTACTGTAGGCCCATATTCTGGCTACGAGAACTCTTTCAAAATAATATATCCTCGTACTTTCCGGTAGGTCCCTGATCCAGATCCTGGATTGCGAGCTGTACGAGCTGATGCACGCGCACGGTGACTACACGCACTTCTACTTCTGCTACCGCTGGTTCCTGCTCGACTTCAAGCGGGAACTGCTTTACCAAGATGTGAGTCTGCTTTACCAAGTATAAAGTCCTGAGTGCCTTGTACTCGTTCACCACGTCATCTAATGGTGTAAAAAAACTCGCAGTAGGCACGAGCCAAGGTTAGTCTAGCCTTTAGGGGCGCCCTCGGGTTGTTCTGCTCCCGATCAGGGGCCCGACCGCCTAACCGATCGCTTTGACTTCGTCTGTGGTTTATGACGTCATCTTGTCGTTTGGTGCCGCCTATGAAAGCAATATCGAAAGCCTTTAGCTTTGATATTGCTTTCATAGGCGGTGAGAGGTGGCAAGATGACGTCATAAACTATACGCGTAGTCAAAGCGATCGGTTAGGCGGATGGGGGGCTGATCCGCAATTTTGAACCATTCGGAGAATCTAGTAGGGCATGGGGACACGCACTAGTGCGTGATGCCGTTCCCTATAGAAAATCTCTGACGGTGCTCCGCTTCACTCGGCTTGAAAAGCCCTTTAAGCCCTTTAAGAAGCTTAAAATGCCGTACAAGGCAATCGGCAAACTCATCAAAAAAAAAGGAGCGCGGTTGTATGTAGCTTACCTACCTACAGCTCCTTATTTTTTTATTTTTTTTTCCTTTATTTGATGGCTTCGTGCGATTAGCACATTTAGCCAGTGTCAAAGTAATTTTTCTTGCAAGTAATACATAATACACACATACACAATATTTCCTTCCTGATGATGATGATGAATGATAATAGAAATGAGAAGTGAGAAATGATATACCCCCTAACCCCTGTAGTATCTCAGTAAATATGTGGGGCTTTACTAATTTCTCACGCGGACTTCTTGAGAGAATTTGAAAAGTGACGTTGCACTGTTTTGTTTCATTTGCCAACACTCATGCACACTCACGAACACTTAACGGTTAATAATCCACCATTATTTCACATTAATATTCGACATAACACGAATTTTAGAAAATAAATCAAAACCGCAGGCATGACTCTTCACTTTCCCGCCAAGAAGTCCAGTCTCCTTATTTCGTGGTATGAACGGTAGGTGTTCGCGGCATGGGAGCTGATCTGGGCGGCGCGCCACGTGGCCTCGGAGCACATGGTGCTGTTCCTGGCGCTGGCGCTGCTTGAGACGTACCGGGACGTCATCCTCGCCAACGCGATGGACTTCACGGATATCATCAAGTTCTTCAATGGTGAGTATAAGAATGCAAACTATTTTTTTATCTGTATTTACTTGTTTGACGTTACAATAGATAAAAAAAATAAACTTTCCTACATTCACACCAATTATCTAGCCCAAGAGAAGCTTCGTCATGAAACTCGTTAAATGGTTACTAGACGACGGTTAAACATACTTAAAATACTTAAATACATACTTATTATACGTAGAAAACACCCAGACCCGAGACAATTTAGAAAAACAATAATTTTTAAATTTACCTGACCGGGGATCGAACCCGGGACCTCAGAGATGGCGACACCATGAAAACCGGTGTACAAACCACTCGACCAAGGCGGTCGTCAAAGATCACCACAACGATGGTTGGTCACCTAAGAGTCTTGGATGGATAGTGTACAACTTTTGAACCGCCTCTGGTTGGACTACACCTCGACCCTAAAGTCCGGTGACGCTGAGAATGCGTGAATGCCTGAGGCAATTAGCAAACTATCTCAAATAAAAAAAACACCTCAACCCATAGGTCAGAATTCGGTTTCATAGAATCGGTTCGGTTCGTAGAGCTTGGTCTAAGCTCGCCTGTGGCGGTAGCCAAAGTATCATTAAGAAAACGATAGCGAAGTTCGAAAAGAATAAAATGTATGGGATTGACATAAGATTGACCACGTGATTTAGCGCGGCTTATGTCAATCCCATACATTTTATTCTTTTCGAACTTCGCTATCGTTTTCTTAATGTTACTTTGGCTAAGCCTACTGATTAGCTACCACCAGATGGTGACTACTAATCAGGCTACATCTAAGTCTGTAACAAGAAAATAAGTGGCATTGTTGTGTCCGACCACAGACCTTAGGTTCCGATATTAAGAGAAAAAACAACTAGTTTCTTCAGTAATATCGCATAAATTTTCGTGTGATTTGGAAAATAAATCATTGTAACCATGTTTATTTCAGAGATGGCCGAACGCCATGACGCTTCCGCCGTGCTATCACTAGCCAGGGACCTCGTGCTACAAGTGCAAACCCTAATAGAGAACAAATAAGGTCTATTTTAACTGTAATGGTTGTAAACGCTTGATATAAAACAGGTCATCCAGGCATATCGTGATTACGTTTGGACGTACAAATATTTTATCACTACCGGATATTAAAATGTACGTGAAATAGATAAGTATTTACACTTTTAAATACAAAAAATATTGCTTCATATAATTTGTATGTTGAGCCATTATACAATATGTCAATACAACTACATGTGTGTCAATACTAGTTTCGGTCAATCACTGTTTAAACACAAACTTATCGCGTGTCAAACGATCGTGTTGAACAAACAACTTTGACAAATAACATAATTTAAAACACTTTAGTGCTTAGGTTTTTTATCATTATTAATATTGACACGTAGACATAGCGGGATGTACTGAGTAATAATTAATTACATACCATTATAAAATTTACTATTCTCTAGAAAGAGAAAGTGACTGTGAGACCAATGTCTGTCTCTATGTATACAGAGTGCTGCATTTATGCGCTCGCGCTTCTGACAGCCCGTGACGTAGACCAATCAATCCTAGAAAGAGACAACTGCTGGCCGCACCATCGCCTTGTCTCTTTCACACTCTTTACTTCTGTTGGTTTTTAGTCTGTATTTACTTCTCAATTGGATAGTGAACGCTCAGTACATCTCTCTTTGTCTATGGTTTGATCTATAGTTTATCCAAAGATGTAATTCAGTGTATTTTTTTATTAATAATTTAATGAGTAATTGTCTTGCGATCAGTACGATATGTCGCTTACAAGGTTACGTTTTAAAACATTAGGAGAGTTATTATTTTTTTTTTATTTTTTTTTATACTTAGCTCGGCAAATGACTCCATCCCACCTGATGTTAAGTGGAAATGAAGTCCAGACGCGAAGACAACTGGGGCAGCGTGGAAACAAACGTAGCATCAGTTAACTTCACTCTGCCGGCCCACAAGGTGCTTCTTCACGCCTCTCTTGAAGGACCCCATATCATAGGAAGGAGGGAAAACGTGTGCTGGTAGAGTATTCCATCTTTTGGAGGTGCGACAAAGAAACGAGTCACTAAATTTCTTTGTGCGTGATGGGATACTTGAGACAGTGAATCGGTGACTCCGAAGAGCAGCACGTGTACTCCTATGAAGAAAGGGAGAAGGTGGGATGAGGTCAAAGAGCTCTTCAGAGCACTCGCCATGGTATAAGCGGTAAAACACGCTGAGTGACGCAACGTCTCTACGCAATTGCAGAGATTCGAGAGTATTTACCACTTCTGCATTGCCGATAATGCGTTCAGCGCGACGCTGCAATCTGTCCAAGGCATCGAGAAGGTACTTAGCGGAACCGTCCCAGATGTACGAGCAATACTCCACGCAAGACCGTACCTGTGTCTTGTACAAAAGGCACAACTGGTCCGGCGTAAAGAATCGCCGCACTCTGTTCAGAATTCCGAGTTTTCGTGAGGCTGTTTTGATCACGGCTTCGATGTAGTCCCTTTGTTTCAGATCGCAGCGTATCGTCATACCGAGCATGTTGATACTGCTCTGCAAGCGTAGAGATGTACCCTGAAGAGATGGAAGGGGAAGGAATGGTGACTTTTTTGCCGAGAACGCGCACACCTGTGTTTTCTTGGCATTGAACTCAACCAGATTATTGGTGCCCCAATTAGATATGAGGTCCAATACCCGATTGAGCTCAATGACAAGATTAACTCGATTCACTTCGGTTTCGACCCGCCCAGCCGCTGGGTGACCGTTATATCCTCCATGGACCGTACTATCATCTGCATAGCAATGAATATTTCCAAGTGGAAGCATATCATTGATATGCAGAAGGAACAGCGTGGGGGATAGAACGGACCCCTGAGGGACACCAGCGTTCACTGACATGAGCCGCGAAGCGCATCCATCAGATATAACACGGATTTTGCGCTCATGCAGGAAGCCAGCGACCCAGTTGCAGAACTGAGCAGGCAGACCGTATGCCGGGAGCTTGGAGAGAAGAGCTTTGTGCCAGACCCGATCAAAAGCCTTGGCTATGTCAAGGCAAACAGCCACCGACTCACCACGCTTGTCAATAGCCTCACCCCACAGATGTGCAACGTACGCTAGAAGATCACCCGTTGACCGTTTCGGCCGAAACCCGTATTGGCGATCGTGAATTATGGAGTGTTCTTCTAGGTAGTGGACAAGTTGTTTATTTAAAATGCGCTCCATTACTTTGCACAAAACTGAAGTTACGGCTATGGGGCGGTAATTCGATGGATCTGACCGATCTCCTTTTTTGGGGACCAGTTGCACATTAGCTTCTCTCCAAGATTCCGGCACACAACCTGAAGAGAGCGAGAGACGGTAAAGGCGCGTTAACACGGGGGACAACTCCGCTGCACACATTTTTAGGACTCTTGGAGGGATGCCATCAGGACCATTAGCTTTCCGGACATCGATTGTCTGCAGCTCTGCACGGACGTCACGCTGCCTGATTTTTAAATCGGGCATTGTGTGGCCACAGTGAGAAATTGTAGGTGGCTGTGCATTGCAGTCATCGACTCGGGAGTTAGCCGCAAAGAGGTTGGCCAGGAGATCGACTTTCTCCTGCGGCTTGTGAGCTAAAGTTCCATCAGGACATCTCAATGGTGGCAGCGAGGGTTGGCAGAAGTTCGATCCCCCTGATCCAAGCGCGGTATGCCGCCTGCTTGTTATCAGCAGCGTTGGCACACTCGCGGTTGAACCAACGGTTGCGCCTGCCTTTGCTGATGAGATAGGAGTACGGAATATAGTATTCCATCCCTAAAACTATCTCATCAGCAACTGCAATTGCACTAGCTGTCGGGTCATTCTCACTGAAGCAGCGCTGCCCCCAAGGAACGGATGCGAAATAGTCCCGTATACCATCCCAATCTGCCGACGAGTAGTGCCAAATCTGGCGTTTCGATACCGCTGAAGGCGGTAGCGGAGCCAGAGGCACTTTACTGGATACCAAGCAGTGATCCGAAGATCCCAAAGGAGCTCGAACCTCCACTCGGTAGCCAGCTGGGCGACTCGTCAGCAGAAGGTCCAACAAAGAGGGCGCGTGACCGACTACGTCTGGGATCCTGGTGGGCTGGTTCACCAGTTGAGTCAGGTCGTGCGTGAGAGCGAAAGCATGGGCAGTTCTACCAGCATGGTCAGTTTTGGAGGAACTTAACCACAACTCGTGGTGAGCATTGAAGTCCCCCAAAAACACCAGTTCCGCCGATGGAAACCGCTCCTGCGCATCATCTGCTACCCGACTAAGATGGTCCATAAGTCGAGTTGTCTCCATGTCGCCATTACGGGATCGGTAGACGCAGACGTAGACACGGCTATGTGAGTCCAAGTCGACGTGTACCACAAGGAGGGAAAAGGAAGGGTCCTCCAGACAGCGCAGACGGCGACAGCAAACATCCGTCCGAACGAACAAGCAAACTCCGGCTTTGGCTTTGAAGGATTCTTCAAGCACAAAGCCCGGATAGTGCAGGTAGCTGGTGTCGGCCGGACAGATTATTTGCGTCTCCGTCAAAAACAACATTGCTGGCCGTGCCGTCTCAAGATGGTGGTGGACGGCATTGAGGTTTGCATGGAGTCCGCGGATGTTAGCGAACTCGACCTCAAACTGTATAGTTGTGGTGGGGGTGTGCACCGCTGTAGGACCAGTTTTATTGTGAGGCGCTGTCATGGTGGAGAAAAGGAGGGAGGCGTGAATCGAGGAAATGCTACCGCGATGGAAATAGTCAAAGTGCAGCGGCCTGTTTCACCAGGGATCTGCCTACAGAAGAGTATAATTAACCCGCCGAACGGAAGGGCCCCCGAACCCCCCCGGGAATGGCTGCCGGGACCCCACCTTCCGGTCACCAACCGGCACGACGGACCACCCCGAGATTATGCGTGGCATGGTGAGGCAGCCTCACGAGCTGGTTAGGCTCGCTTGGGCCCCTTTACTGTGCCACGGGCGGCCAGCGGGACAGCCGTTTTTACGGGTCTCCCTGGTCGGCGGGTTAACGAAGTCCTCCTGGCACTGGTTTGACGGAAGCCTCCACAGACCAAGTGCATCGCAGTAACATCCACTCGAGCTCTGGTTATACGCTGGCTATTCCCGAAACGCGACCGACAAGCGGTCACTTGACGGGTTTTATTATATTATATTATTATATTTATTACTATTACTTGGCGATAAAGTGTAAAATGTAAGATGGCTTACTTCTAGGCAGTTCATCATTAATTTATAAATGACATACAGCTGGTCCTTCCACATTTATAGTAGAAAAAAGATATGTAGACTGTTATCCGATGATGACAAAGCTATAGCAATGTTTCGAAGTGACTACCAAATATGACGCAATAAATTTTTGTATCTTCAATAACGCACGAAGTTCTTCGTACTGTAGAGACCAGATTAAAATATTAAGGGTCTTACAAATAAACAGAATGAGGTCGTAATAGTTATTCCATGTTTTGTTCCCGTCATTTCAAATTTGAGTAAAAGAGACAAAACACGGAATAACTATTCGGAGCTTATTCTCTGTTTAATTGTAAGGGGGTAGATGTCTTAAGTAAGCTCCGAAATATATGAGATGGCATTGCATAAGTGTGGATATTTCGAATATACGCATTCATGTACTTAGAAAATTATAAAATGCCCTAGAATGAGTACAAAATATAACGACTTTATAAGTTATGCTATTTACTGAAATAAAGAAAACATCGTCTATAGTCTACTACTGCTGTTTGTGTCTCATTTCTCTCTATTTGAGCAACTTTTGTTAAAATTGATTTAAAATATATATAGGTTCTAACAATATCAATATGCGAACGTTTAAGGGGAGCATCTATACATCACACTGAGCATGCTCACCAAATTTGGTCGAAAACTACAGGCTCGTTACCGAGATAATCAACAAAACATTATCATAATTCACCAAAAAATACACCCTTTCCAAACCCGTACAGCTGTTTGTACTACACGCACACAAAGATAGCCGTGTGTGTATGAATGTCATACAATGGTTTTTCAATTGTGTGCGTGTGTCTGTACAGTATCTTTTTATTGGCGCTTGCGTGCGTGTTAGTAAAGATACAGCATGTTTCATGATGTGCATTATTTTAATTGATTTAGTTTTTTAGAAAACATAACTTTGAAAAATCACTTAAAACTGGAGCCCATTTTATGTCATTGTATTCAGAATGATGTATAGATACCGCCCTTAAACGTTCGCTTATTGATTTTGTTAGACCCTGTATTAGCTAACTTGTATATTCAATATTTTGTTATTTAATTAATTTAAAGCCAGGCCGACACGAAAATAGTAGTATACTTATTTATAGCCAGAACCGAAAATATTTGCACTAAATTCTATGACAGCCTATACAACTTGTAAAAGGGCGTGGTCAAAATGAAAAGATCCAAAGTGTATCCCATCTAGAACTTGTATGTGTTGTTATTAAGACATAATTATTAACTTTAATTTGTTATGCAATGGAATAATGAAATATTTATATTTGTGAAGTGATGCGCATCAGGCGCGCATAAGCAAGCAGCAGTGATCATAGTACACAGAGGTTACTAAACCACTAGGGCTGTGACTTGTTTATTTTGATGTGACGTCACAATAGAAATATTTAACCTTTTCACCACCCAACTTTCCTGCACGCGATGTCCCGCTGTACGCCAACGTATAAATGTATTTTAATAAAGTAGGTACAAAGAAGAACTTCTATAGAAGTGCTGGCGTGGACGGCACGAAAATCTCGAACTTCTATAGAAGTTGTTGGCGGTAAAAAGGTTAATTAAACATAGCATAACACCTTAGACACATTAAAGTTAATAATCATGACTTAGTAACTTGTATACAAGTTCTAGAGAGAATACACTTCGGATATTTTCATTTTGGCCACACCTTTCTGTTACACGTTGTATAATACTATATAAGTAGTACGGTCGCCCAAAAAATTGGTTTACCACCCTAAGGTTGAATGTCGCTTGGCAGATTCATAGGCGATAAAGATTAGTTTCGCTTGCAGATCGACCTGGTTACTTCTATTGCCATCTATATTTAAATTTCTCGATATCGCACTAATGTTGAAACCTACATTAAATTGGGCAATTATTAGTAAAAAAGAGTAAAAAAATAATACGGAAAATAAATCGATTTTTCTGAGGAAAATAATAGAAATTACCAAAACATATTTGACAAAATGTCAATTGTCAGTTTTTTTTTATCAAATAGAATTTGGTTGTCTATATAAACAGTTTTTATTACTTTTGTTTAAAAAAAATATATTTTCTTTACAGTAATTAATGTCCTATCAATTTGTAATAAAGGTTAAAATATCATGCACTTATAAGTGACCTACGACGTATGAATACTTATCAATTAGTTTTACGTCATTAGTATGCATCTCTTTCAGTGATATCTAATATGAACGTTGTTGTAATTTTCGATGACTAGAAAACTAAATCAAAACTGGTACACCACTTTCTTGGGCCACTGTACCTGGATGACAGAGCTTTGCTCGGTATTTTTTTTTTATAATTTTCTAAAATAGAAACCTAGCTAGATCGATTTATCGCCCCCGAAACCCCCTACATACTGAATTTCATGAAAATCGTTGGAGCCGTTTCCGATATTCAGATTATATACAACCTTATTTTTAGTTTATACGAAAATCGAAACACGGGTCAAATATTTTCAAAAGAATCAGTACAAAAAAAAATAAAAAAACATCTTGAAAACTCACGAAGTTACAAGCTTTTTGTGCTGTCCCGTTGTGTGTTTTTAGTAGGGTATACTTTATTTTAAATTTTGTAAATATTATTGGGTAAAAATATTGAAATCGATTCTGTTACTGATTCTAAACAAACAGTTTTCAGGTTTCGATAAACTAAAAATAACATTGTATATACATATATACAAGAATTGCTCGTTTAAAGGTATTAGATATGTTGAGCTTTAAGTATAAAGTCAAAAATATATTAGACTAAAACTTAGAAAAATGTTATAATTACTGGAACTCTGAATAATTAGATGACTAGAAATCAATTTAAAAAAAATACTTAGTCGTTTTTTAGCATTACAGCTCAGCATATTTTGATATTTACTGTAGATTACTTTTTAGTCATAAGTAAGTAAAGATTATAATGAAAATGTTGATATATATGGTGTGCTGAGCTGTGTATTCGTATATATTTTGTATGATTGTATTTAATATTAAATGTTTATGCCGGTGTTAGCGTTATATAAATATATTTTGTCTCGTAAATATTGTGTGGACATGTTAAATGACAGCATGGCCTAGATAAATATAATATTTATTGAAGTTAAAATATTTATTAAACAAAAATATTGCATTTAGTATGCTCTTCCTGATTACTATATGAATATAAATTATATAATAATTTTAATAATAAATGCAAAACATATTTGCTCTACTTCAAAAAATGACTTCATAGCCATTAAATATACACACTAGTCCCTTCAGCTCAAATGAAAATATAGATAAATAAAAGTTGTGTGTGTTATTTCTGCACCACCCTATGGTTGACTGGTAGAGAATGCCTCAGGCATTAAGTCCGCCATGTAATATATGATGCAAAAGTTTAAACAAATAAATAAAAGTAAGTATCAAATTCAAATGTAACAAAGAAAAATGTATATCTTTTAATACTTAATTTTTTCAATGATTTTTTATAAATACAACAATATCTTTTTTGTAATTAAATCTCGCTTACTATTAATTCACTTCAATGATTTCTAGTAAGTAAAACAGGTTATTTTAAGATTTTAATACCTAGGAAAATACTCGCTTTTATCTGTTTTCTTTATTTAAAAAATATAAAAAAGTAGTTGGGGACTTTATTGAAATGAAACACTTTATGCTGATCTACTAATTCAATTTAGCTGAGATAAAATACGGTGTAATAATATTTATTAGTATATACACATTTTTACCTTGACGTTTCAAATTATTGGTGGGGTCTGTGGTAACTGAGACTTTTCCGTATAAAAGGTTTCATTTCAATGTGTATTGTATAATTTTAAAACCAAATTAATATAAAATAAATAGGTATACACCTACCTATTTATTTAATCAGTCAAAACATATCTTTAAAAAGATTACCAAATACGATTTAAAATAAGAAAATATTAAAATTATGATTTCTAATAAAACCAATTAATTACTATACCCACCTTCTTGCCTTAGTGCCTTGAAACAATATACCTACATATTTCCATCAAAAAATTATTTACACCAAATCTTAGTGAAATATTTTGTGGAAAGATTGTGGAAAATCAAATTTTCTTACACTTTTCCATCTTAAAAAATCATTTTATTAACTATCCCGGTAAAAAATAATGGAGCGTAATTTTATTTGAACTCCAATTTACTATTATGGATGTAATTAAAGAAGTATTAACCTGATTAGGTACTGATTGCGAAATATCGTTTACTTATTAATTTAAGATACAGTTAAGTTTAGCTTAGTTACTGTGCCACATTATAAAGTTCATCTAGATAAAAATAAAAACTATTTTTTTTTACCTTTTCACCGTCCAACTATCCTGCACGCGATGTCCCGCTGTACGCCAACGTATAAATGTATTTTAACAAAGAAGAATTTCTATAGAAGTGCTGGCGTGGACGGCACGAAAATCTCGAACTTCTATAGAAGTTGTTGGCGGTAAAAAGGTTAAAACCGCGATATCTAAAAGTTCTTACACTTACAAAGTATTCTGAAAAAAACCAACTAAACTATTTATTAAAATTGTTGATTCTAAATCATTCACTACGCTTCTTGTATTTCGTCCAAGCATAATGTTGATTATCTATATTTTGTATATTATGTACAAGGTCATTTCCAAAGTACCACCAGGTCTCCTTAAAATTACCAACAGTACCTAAGCCGCGCGGCTGAAGCAGGGCCTTATCTTTGTTCAAAAACGTCTCAATGGTGTGTAAGTAGCGTGATTTTGACAGCTGTTGCACTATGGGGAAATTGTTAACACAGGCACGTTTAAATGCCATCGCACATTGGGCGACTTGTCGCTGCGTCTAGTCGCGACGTGCACGCGCTCACACGACGACAGTTGTGCGAGAGTTGTGAGCGTCTGTCGATGGCATTAATAAGCGCCATCACACGCTAGGCGACACGCGATTGCGACAGCTTGGCGTCTAGACGCGACGACAGGCTGCGGCCGTCATTTTCATATATTTTGTTCAAAGCTCAGCACACTAGGCGTCAGTCGCAGAGTCGCGACGACAAGCTAGGCAAGCTAGCGAAACTGACGCTCACAACCTGTCGCACGACTGTCGTCGTGTGTGCGCGTGCACGTCGCGCGCGACTAGACGCGGCGACAAGACGCAGCGACAAGTCGTCCATTGTACGATGGCATTAACGGTTCCCACCCACGACCGACTTTTTGTAGTACTACCGATAATTGGACCGATGTTTTCGCCGAGGTTTTAGTACAGATTTTGTGACAGACCATTTGAAGGATATGTGCGTTGCCACATAAAATTCCGTACGTCTAATTTTCAAATTTTTTTTTATACAAAAGTTTAGGAGTTGTTGGTACTTTTTGATTTACCCTATTTTAAGTACAAGGAATATTTTAATAACGTATGTAATTGTATATTTATAATGTAATAAAATTGTTTGGATAAGGCTTTTTAGATATTTCTGTGCTGTTGTAAAATGTAATTCCATTCAGTTGTCAGTAATAACGTGATTGTGTGACGCTTACTTAATTACTTAGGTACTACAAACAAAACTGACGTAAATGATCTGTGCAAAACTTATTAATTTAATTTAATTATTTAACTAACAAGGGAGCGTTGCATAATGCTCTTATTCCGATCCTTTATAACCTACTGCATGATCCAATGCAGTTTATATTACCTACTGTGCATCTCAATAAAAATATTTTAACATTTTGACTTTGGTTTTGGCTTTAAGTTGAACTCCAAGTAGGTTAGTATCGGAATAAGACTTTAATGGTAACCCCTTAGGATGGTTAATAACATATTTATTGAAAATAATGTCGAAGTAAAAAAAAATTACCTTAGAGCCAACCACCTTAATTTTACTCAATATTATAATATTTTCAACTTGTGACCCAACCTAAATTTACATCTAGCCGTATTGTCTAGCGTAGGTCTATAAAATAACTCAAAATTAAAGTAAGTTTTCAGATTTCTAAGAAAGAAACCTTATTATATTAAATGTTTGTACGAATGTATGTAATAATGACATTTTCTAATAAATCGCACTTGTTAAATACTAAGAGAAAAATACAATTATTTACCAAAATATGTATGTGTATCATCATCGTATATATAAATTAGCCCAGTTTCGGGTAAAATTATGTCATTCTTGTTATCATAATATATTTTTTGATTAATAATTTTAAACTGAGATACTTAAAGTAAACGCTTAATTATTAAATTTGAAAGATGACTGCTTTAAAAGTATTTCTATTTTTAAAAAAACATGCTTCAGATGTTTATTTTGTTGTCTACCTATGATTATAGGTTTGTCAGAGCTGGCAAACGTACTTAAAGCCTGGCCTAATAAGCGAATAGAAAACTATTGATCACGTAACACCATGGCGTAGTCCATGACCATGGGTAAGTAAACTTACGCGTCGCCTACGCAAATGCGTTAGCTGCAATGCCTCTTACATTGAAATTATTATTAATTACATTTATACTCTAGTGAAAATACTAATCAAACAATACTTCATTTTGTACAGTACACACGGCGGCAGATCAACCTACCCAAAACTGTCAAATTTCTACAATCAATTTTGAACTTTATTTTTTAGTTATAAGGATCAATATTCATTGGAGAAATTTGACAGATTTGGGTAGGTTGATCTGCTGCCGACTGTACCTCTAAATAAAATAAATATTTCTGTATTACGTTATTAGCCTGTTTCATCTATGTTTAGATTTTAGGTAGAGAGTTAGGTGTAATAACACCCGCGAAAAACATTTTTACAAATATTTTATATATTTTACATAAAATATAATACTTAGGTATGCATTAATTTTTTATATTTGTAAATTAACTCAAGTCGTTGGATAGGTTAGCGTCGAGCAAAAGGTTGACGTAAAGCCAATTATTATGTTACATAAGGCAAATCAAACATAGTAATATTCGAGTAATTGTCGAGTGTTTATCTACGCGTGTATCTCTGAATATAGTAAAATACATAATACGTGAGAACATGCTTCTTATATACCTACGCTTACACTCCGCACTACGCTCTTTGCCGACCTTGAAATAACTTGCGGAGTATTGTAGTACTTTCAAATAAAACAGTTTGTACAGTATGTAACAAATACCCTGAGGGATTGGTATTGACGTGTATATTTTGTGATAAAGATGGCCAAATATAACATAGAAATAAAAAGCAAACGACGGCGCAAAAAGTGACACAATAATGTTTTGGACCCAAGCTTACGGCGATTCGAAACACTGTGTCGGCCCTTTTTATATGTACAAACTTTTCAATTATTTTTTTCTTTTTTTATTTGTATTTTATTAAAAAATTCTTAAAAATTCTATTTTTTTCAGTTTGTCTAATATATATTTGAAAACACCGCGTTGAATTTTTATGATCCGAATTCAATCTTGACTACGACCTTCGTAAATACCTCCAGGTTTTTGTTACATAATAGGTATACAGATAAACCAGATCTCTCTTCGACCACGAGCCCAGCTGAGGGTCCGAAACGTTAGCACATACCTAGTTACATTAATCATATAATATAGGTACTTACTTAAAATAAACGCGTACGGGACGGTAAAGTAAATAATACGGTAACCACGTAAACTTTACTTGTTCCATTGTTTGTAACAATTTAGAAGATAAGTAGGTAACAGGAAAAAGTTACATAGTACCTACATAGATAAATATACTTACTGTTCTATTGATTCATTTTTATACGGAATTTAGTTAACCCCCTTCTTTGTGACGAAGTTGTTTTTGATCGATTAAAATTATATATTGAAATACGATTCTTAGAAAAAACAAATGCGTGTTAAAAGCAACAGAATCGGCACGTGTTTATACTAGGTAGGTTAGGCAATATACCTACTTGAAAACATATTTTTCTCATTTGTTTATGTCTACTTAGAAGTAGATAGTTATAAAAGGTATATATACCTACCTACTAACGAAGAGTAGGTATAGCATAAAGAAAAACTTAAAAATAGATCAATTATGAATGCTATATCGAAATGATTCTTCAGAAATATAAATGGCCGTTGTGTAATAATCATAGATCGGAATATGTAGAGTTTTTTCTGTGAATTGCGTCATAACGTTATCAATAGTATGGATAACCCGATAAAATAATAAGAGAAAATACACTTTTAACTCTTTTGCACGTCAGACTATCAAGGTGTGATTTAGGTGATCGTTACTGGAGGCTATTTTCAAAAATCTTATACTTTGTTTTATCCAAATTTTGGAAAAAACTAAGTTTGCTTAAGATTATCCATGATATGCTAACATTGCAAAGGTATGTCAAAAAACTCTACCTAATCCGATCTATGGTAATATTATATGTATGTATAATTTGTTATCTGAGCGTTTAGTTGATATCAAGCTTTTACGAGAAGATATTTTAAACAACGTTGAAAAAATATGTATTTTTTCGCAATATATGTAAATTTGTACTTTTCACTGTGTAAATTACAATTAAAAAATTGCCACTTGATCAAGGTGGAATTTGTAATATACTTGTAATAGGTAATACTAGTCATCAAAATAATAACCTATCAAGTAGTAAGTAAGTAGGTACTGAGTCAATTTATTCCTTTTTTCGGTTATTATAATAAACCTCTGAGTTTTTAATGATTATCTTTAAAAAGTTTTAAGGTCAACCAGTCTATCGTTTTTAGCTAAATAAACATTAAATCGATATTTCTCAAATTCTCGTTTCGATAACATGATTTGAATGTCAAATAAAATTTGCATTAGGCACTTTGATGGAACACAACAATCCTTTTATAACATACCCAAAACGTAATCTGTATCTGTACTAACGATAGATGTAAGTTATCTGTGTTACCGACTTATGGATCTAATTGTCTATATAAATGTTTATTATAATAATTTTACGCAAATATTGTTGCGAACAAAGTACAACATGTTTATTATAATTATAAATGTGAGTTTTGCTTCGATAAAAATAATGGTTATTAATCTCGCGGTCTTCCTATGAAGGACAAAAATATATATAGTACTAAATCTAAATCAGAGTTTGTTAATTTTGAGACCGACCGAGCCGGTTACAATAAAGATAAAAGTAGCTGTAATTATTTTTGTAAATTTAATTTAGTTATAATTTTTTCTCTGACGGCAAACTGGCTTTTATTGCTTCCATATAAGAGGTACAAATCTCATTTCGCAACAATGATGTAAAGAATTACTAGGCTCAGGATTACAACGCCAGGTTGTTGGTCCAATTGACTTATTGTAACTGAAAATGAAAATGTGAAAATCATCTTATCATTATAATGTTTCCATTTGAACACTGTGTTTTAATTCCACAACATGTCCTCTAAAGGTGTGATCAAGCAATTTGCGGGTCGGCAAGGTGATGACGACTAGTGAGGCAAAATACTGCTCCACTATAGCTAGACCGCTTAACCAGGCTTAACTGAGTCCTCGCCTGCAGTAGGTACACGGGGCGGGAGGTCCTTACCTGTGAAATTGACGCTTTCTTCTCACTTAATAAGGTGTATTACTTCTAAAAGTCAATACCGGTTGTTAATATTATTATACACATTTAATTAGGACTATGTTAC
This sequence comes from Eudonia lacustrata, assembly GCA_947562085.1. Taxonomy (NCBI): domain Eukaryota; kingdom Metazoa; phylum Arthropoda; class Insecta; order Lepidoptera; family Crambidae; genus Eudonia; species Eudonia lacustrata. The sequence goes on along the minus strand of OX387329.1, from coordinate 14,279,753 downwards.
TTAGGCTTCAGTAATAATGATTATTCATTTTGTGTCAACTTTTTTTTTAAATTGACTTCTTTTTTGTTTGCGGAATTGACCTTTTGTTTTATTGTAGCTATTGAAGAGTCTTGTTGTTTTTTCTTTTTAATGTCTGCTATATTTAGCTAGTGAAACAAGCACACTACTCTACAATTTTTATAGTATTGACATAAATAGATGCTAAGAAAATTAAAAAAAACGTCAGTATGAAAAATATAATTTTATAAAAAATCTTTATACAAAACGTCAATTTCATAGGTAAGGACCTAATATGTAGGGCCTCTGCCACGAGTATGAGCGTTTTGCGACTCACGCGACGCGGCGAACGGATTTCTGGTTTATGAGGTGCATAAGTATTATGTAAGAGCAAAATGGGACCACTCTAGAGTCTAGAGTTTGCACACATGACGTCCCTTCTGCAAAGGCCCACTCAAGTGAGTGTGACGATAACGACCAAAGTGGAGGAGGCCTGAGCCCAGTATGTTTTTGTAAGCTGATGAATGTTTTTTTTGTATAATTGATAGATGATTCCACCCTACCTGATGTTAAGCAGAAGCAGAGTCCAGATGACAAGCTATAGCTAGACCGCTTAACTGAGTCCTCGCCTGCGGTAGGTATGCGGGGCGGGAGGTACGTAGGGCTTCTGCTTTCTAGTTCATTGCGCGTTATACTACGGCAGTTATAGTCAGCAGTGGTAGAAAAAACGAAATTAACTGTAACGTATATAAATCCCATGACCTCCTTAGCGACATTCAATATGGCTTTCGTAGAGGCCGTTCCACGGGGGATCTTCTAGTTTACGTCACACATTGCTGGAGCAAGGCAATCGAGAAGCATGGGGAAGCGCTTGCCGTTTCGCTTGACATCTCGGAAGCCTTTGACCGGGTATGGCACGCTAGCTTGCTTAAGAAACTTCCAGCGTATGACATCTCTGCTGACTTTTGTGCCTGGATATTAGACTTCCTGAGTGAACGGTCAATTAGAGTGATCATTGATGGTTGCTCTTCTGACCTCATGGCTATCGATGCTGGGGTTTCTCAGGGATCCATCCTTTCTGCGACCCTCTTTTTGCTGCACATTAATGATCTGCTCATCCCCGGAATTATTGGGTATGCAGATGACAGCACGGTCACAGAAAGGTATTTGTCCAGCGCTAGAGTCAGCATGAAAGAACTGTGTTCCTTGGCCATGGTAGAGCGGACAAACTTGACTCTAAATCTTGTCTCCCAATGGGGGGACAGCAATTTAGTCAGTTTTAACGCCATCAAAATGCAGGCATACTGTTCACTGCCAAAAGGAGTCCTTTTAACCTGACTCCTACTTTCCGAAGTATGACTGTACCGATTACCGACAACCTTAATCTCCTAGGCATGAAGTTGCCTTCCAGTCTGAACTTCGGCGACACCATCGAAATTAGGGCTCAAACAGCGGCAAAAAAACTGGGTGTCCTAAATAAGGGTAAGCGATATTTCACGCCGGGACAGCTTCTAACTTTATATAAAGCGCAAGTCCGATCGTGCATGGAGTATTGCTGCCACCTTTGGGACGGTTCAGAAAAATACCAGCTCGCCGTGCTTGATTCGGTGGAATGCAGAGCCAGGAAAATTATAGGTGACGATAAACTTGTTAAAACTAAGCTTCACAGTCTCGCTCACCGCCGCACAGTTGCCTGCTTGTCGGTATTTTACAGGCTATACTTCGGAGAGTGTGCTGTTGAGCTGCATGAGCTCATTCCACCTTCCCCATTTTACCATCGGGAAGCCAGACGTACGGCTGGCTACCACCCTTACCTGGTTGATATTCCACTTTTGCGCACCAAGCGTTTTGCTTCTACATTTATAATGCGTAAAGCCAAAGAGTAGAATTCCCTACAGGCGGCGTCTGTGTTCCCGACTGCATATAACCTTAAAGTTTTTAAAGCCCGAGTGAATAGGCTATTTCTGGGCAAGTTTGTTCCATCGTCGGCCTCTTCTTAGCCCTAGGGATTAGAATGAGGTCAAGAGCAAGCCCATCTCACAATAAAAAATTAAAAATAAGTGAATAAAACAAAATGTTAAAATGAGGAAGTTTTTTTTTACATACATATATATTATATATACCTACATAAACATGTATGTGTATTGTAAATACGTAAACTACAAAAATAAACATACATAAAATACATAATTCTAATAGGACGTTATTGAGATGACTCTGCTATGATTCTACCAAAGAGCTCGCTGACTTTTTTTTAAAAGGGTCACGACTCGTAGCCATCCTGACTTCCTGATCCTGATTTTTAGTATTTAGAGGTAAGTACTGGTTTCGTGTATATCGGTACCAAATGTGAAATGTGTACCGGGAACGCGAAAGTTTCGACACTTTCGACACCAGAGTAGGTACTGTGGGGTTTTTTTTTAATATGAACGCACAAATAGAATTGTGTATTTTATTGAGAGACAATTAACAATCCAGTTTAGCTTGTTGACACAAAATAAATATTTCCAAAATATCTTCACTTGTTCTTTTTCTTCCTTTTTCCTAACGTTCTACGTTTAAACTCAGGTCACGTCGTGTACCACAGAGCTGCCCAAAGCAAGGAGTCCCGATCGCTAACAGTACTGAAATCTTTTAATGCTCTAAAACTGAAATGGAAAACCAATAAGGTAATTAAAATCATAATCGTTTCTTTATCAAGAAATTTATAATTTTATGCGCAATGATACTGCGCCAATTTATATACCATACCTACCAGAATGTATGTTATCGTCATTATTTATCGCAAAACAAATTATCGCATAATCTGCGATGGTCATTAAAAGAAAAACTTTAGTACACTCACACCAATTATCTAGCCCAAGAGAAGCTTCGTTATGACACTCGTTAAATGGTTACTAGACAACAGATAAACATACTTAAAATACTTAAATACATACTTATTATACATAGAAAACACCCAGACCCGACACAATTTAGAAAAACAATAATTTCTAAATTGACCCGACTGGGGATCGCACCCGGGACCTCAGAGATGGCGACGCCATGAAAACCGGTGTACAAACCACTCGACCAAGGAGGTCGTCCATTCATCGGTTGTCATAATTTAATGATTGCGGAAGACCCATGATGCCTGGCTGGGTCGGGTAGGCATTTAGACCTCCTTGGTCGAGTGGTTTGTACACCGGTTTTCATGGAGTCGCCATCTCTGAGGTCCCGGGTTCGATCCCCGGTCGGGTCAATTTAGAAATTATTGTATTTCTACATTGTCTCGGGTCTGGGTGTTTTCTATATATAATAAGTATGTATTTAAGTATTTTAAGTATGTTTATCCGTTGTCTAGTAACCATATAACGAGTTTCATAACGAAGCTTCTCTTGGGCTAGATAATTGGTGTGAGTGTAGGAAAATTTATTATTATTATTATTATTTAATTTTTTCACTGTAGTTATAAATATTTAATTCAGCTTCAGTGCAGCAATTAGCACTTAAAAATAAAAAAGTGGAATAATTAACATATTACCTGAGATATAATGTTAGTCCACGCCTAGGATAGCAATGCAACCAAATGGATCATCTAAAATAAGTATTTAGTATTATATTGAATTTTGCATTCACAATACTATAATTTTAAAGTAACAAGATAAAATTTTACTAGAAAAAATCAAACAGTCTCAGGACGATCGATTGGGAATCGATCACTTTTTTTTTTGAGAGTTTGCTGATTGCCTCAAACGGCATTTTCAGCGTCACCGGGCTTTTTTGGGGCGGCGAGGTACGCAAAGGGTACCTCAAGCCGTGTAAAACGAATCACCTTCGTTGGTTTTCTAGAGGGAACGGTATCGCACACTAAAAGTGCGCGTCCCCGTGCCCTACTAGATTCTCCGAAGGGTTCGGATCGGATCGGGGAGCGGAACCACCCGAGGGCGCCTCTTAAAGGCTCGGACCTCGGCTCGGGTAGACCGGGCCGTAGATGAGGAGAGAAACGCCCAGGTACATGTCTGTAGCTGGTATAGAGCGCGTGTGAACCGGTTCTACTACCCAAGACACCGTACTCGTAGAACAAGGGTACCCTTGTTCTACGAGTACGGTGTCTTGGGCCTAAACTAGTGTGCATGTTTAGTGTATTCTGTAAATGTGTAGTGGCATTTAGAGGATCGGGCGGGGGAATCGAACCCACTACCTTTGGTCGCGGTCGTGGGTTCGAGCCCACTGAGGCTGGTTAGTTTTTCTAATAAAATTTTATCTTGCATCTATAATATGTTGAGTAAGGTTATCGAAATGATATAAGTAATGCCGTTTGAGATATGAAAGTAGATAACACTTACCTACCTTAACTTCCATTTAATCGGAACAACAAAATATTATTGATTCTAGAAAAAATTGGGTATCGAAATATTCCTATGGTTACATCATCATCATCAGTTCATTTATGTCCCCACTGCTGGGGCACGAGCCTTCCCTATGGATGGATAGGAAGAACGGGCCATAAACCACCACGCGGGCCCAGTGCGGATTGGTGGTTGTTAACGACTGCTAATGCAGCCGGGACCAACGGCTTAACGTGCCTTCCGAAGCACGGCGGAGCTCGAGATGATAAATTTTTGGTCACCCATCTGATGACCGACCTTTGCGAAAGTTGCTTAACCTCAGCACTCGCAGACCGGGCGCGTTAACCACTGCGCCATCTAGCTCATCGAGCTTCTATGGTTACATATTCAATTAAAATTTTATAGACTTATCTATATAATCAAGAGATATTTTATTTATATTAGTAAGTATACACTGTGTATCAAATAGGTGTGGTTATAATAAAAAACCGAAAGTGTATTTAATCTAGATCTAAAAACACATTGAAATTTACGTTATTGTTCATTCAATATTCTATTTTCTATCTATGTAATTCATCAATCCCACATAATTATTACATAACTTAACTTGAAAAAAAATAAAACAAAAATAATTAGAAAATTAAAAACTAAAGACCTATAAATAAAAGATGTCCTCCAACTGTGGGCTCATGGGAACGGTCCCAAGAATGCTGGCAACATTGCCCCTTTGGATTGCCAAACTAATACGCTGGCAGAGGTAGCTGCCAGCCTTCTTGTCACCGGAGGCCTCGATAAGGCGAGCACTTAAGGGTGCGCCGACCAAAAAATGCCAAAAATGCAGTACGGTTAAGTAGATATAATTGAAAATACTATCGTATTAAATGAACAAAATATATATTTAGTATCATAGGGAACGTGTTTACAATTTGTCAGAACCATAAATTCATAACACGCTATAATTTTTTCTACAATATCATTTAAAGTTGGGCAAAAATCATGAAAACGCATGGCGGCGTTTAGTAAATTTCTTATAGTTTATCTAAATTATTGTACCTCTGAGTTTGTCTAAACAATCATCAATGGATAAACTACAAATTGCTAGACTACATTTTCGATTCATCAAGTGGTTATTTAAATAATTATTTTTTATTAAGCACATATCTGATAATTGTTGCAAATAATACTTTAAAAAATAAATTGCAATTAAAATCCTTACGCTAAAGATTTAATTTAATTTATATTTTAATTATTTCATTCAATTATAATTTATTTAATTAATAGATTATAACTATTCCCAAATGTACATTAAACTATTCCTATACTTGTAAACTTTTACGTTTCATTAAATAACAATTGAGATTTAGCGTTAAAACTAAACGTAGTACTTACTTGAAAATATTTATTTCTACACCAAAGGATATAGACATATTTAAATTTTACCTTTTAATTTTATGTGCTAATTGCTACACTTAAGCTGGATTAAACATTTATAAAATGCGGAAGACCCAGGTTTGATTCCTGGCTGGGTCGGGAAGGCATTTAATTTTTTCACTTTATTTTATGAGTTTACCACGGGATGTCGAAATTCATTTCGTCGTTTGACATAAGGTCGACAAAACATTTGGTTTTTCTGTTACTGATCGAACGAACAACTGACTAAAATATTACCACTTGATCTTAGAACTTTTTAATGTTGATTCTATGTTTGTTTTTATTATCAAATAATGCAATTCATTGACATTAATAATTCTAAGATGATCTTTTAAAGTTTCTTGCCTCATCAATATTACAAATCCACACAAAACATTTTACGCTTTAAAACATAATTAAATAGGAAAAATACTAGCATACATGCATTTTTTTTATAAACTTGTATTGTAACACTACAGGAGAAAGAAACAGCCCTTAATTGCCCAGTTTCTTGCGGCTTCTTCTCGGAACTAGGTCTCTACCACAGGGTTTACGAAGTCATGGCTTTGAATTGTCGTTCAACAAACACTTGTAAAAGTTCATTTTGAATAAAAAAAATGTATTTTGAATTTTTTTGAATACTCGCCTTATCGATGTTAGTTAGTATGATTGTTAAAATAAACAAGATTAAAAAAAAGTAAAAAGATATTACATTAGCACTTAAGCTATATTAATTGATTTTATCGATTTGTTAATTTAATCCATCCATGGACATCAATATCTTATCATGTCAAATTGTGTCAGTAACTAGTAAATATTATTATTATATTACGATAGCATAGTTGGCAGTGCACCTAACCCGGCATGTCATGGGGAATTTTTTCAACACCTTGTCACAATTTCAAAATCACAAAAACACATTTCAAAATCTACACTGCATATAAGGCAAAGTTTTGTAAGTATTTTACTAGGACTACTAAATTATCTTGAACTATTCGATGTTTAATAAAACGATTATTATTTTTGGAGGACAGAGATAAGAGGTTTAATAAGATACTAAAAGGCAATGCTTTCCTTTATTCAATTGGCCCACTGTGTAACATCGCGTAAAATAAATTTAATAAATAAAACACCATTTCCATCTGTATTTTTATGTAACAACATTAAGACAAATCTTAAATTAATTTATAAAACCAAAATGTAAATTAAGATTCAATAATACTTACATAAATATTTAATTAACAAAATATTTACGAATAATAAAAAAAATATTATAATATCTAATTCATAAAAATAATGCCCGTTTTAATTGCTAATATTGCACAATAAGTCGAGAATAATATTGAATAAATTAGTTTTGTTTTACTTTCTAGTTACTTAAGAATTTTAAATGTGGTGGCTTGTCAACAGCTTATAGTTATCATTTTTATTATTATTATTAATATCTAAGCTGTTAGCTAACCCTAAATAAAATAATAAATAAAATAAAAAGATTCGGAGAGATAGATAATAAATGAATATTCTATTACCAAATTACTTACATAAAACATTTCATAAAAAAATATGTTCTTTCTAATTATTTTGCTAATATTGCACAATATATCGAGATTATTGTTGAATATACTACTAATAAATTAACAATATATATTTATAGATACCTAATGTTATTGACAGAAATTACTGTGACGCATCTCACTTCTAAAAAAGCTTATTATAAAGTGTTTGATTTCACAGAAGACAAAACAGCATGGATTTGTAATGTGTGCCGTTTCGTCACGTACTCATTAGTCTCACGTAGTAAAATAATCAAGATAATTTAAGTAAGATTAGACAGAGTTAAGATAATGGTGTATTGAGTATATAAGGGTAGAGGTACTAAAATAAATGAGTGTATTAACATCATATCTGCGGTTCAATTGCACTCCCTGTTCCCCGGTATATAATGCTCCAATCACTCCAACAGGTATTTCAAATTAAAAATATTTTTAAGTAATTTGGTGACGGCATATAATTTTGTAAATGTCGTTACTTCTATTATAGCTGTGGAGTTTGGATTAGTTAGGACGATTCAAAGTATTTTTGTAAAGTTTATTTGAATTAAAATACTTTATATTAATACTTTGACTTTGACTTTCTAAGAACTCCGGTGATTACTTATGGTGATCCCTGTTCATCCTGGTGGCACATGAAGGGAGAACAGAAGTTTCTAGTGGGTATCCTCCACCCCCCTTGGGGAATGCGGAGAGATTCCCACATAACCATCTGCGTCTTCCCTGGTGCAGTGCAATGCCTGATGCACTTTAACCTGTGAGAGAAAAAGAGAAAAAAGGCAAGAAATTTCTTAGAAAATCTGTCTTTTTTTTCTTATTTGAGTGGTTAGGTAGGTACGTTTGCATATAATGCAATTATCGTTGTTACTTATGACTAAGGCGTCACGTCGTCTACGTCGCGTTAGTATGAAAAAGTATATAAAATATTCTTATCTATAAAACGACTACATATTTACATAATAATATTATATAAGTAAGTATTATTATTTACATAATATAATATTATAATGAATACTATTGTTGTTATGCTCAATTAACGTCGTTTACGACATCCTGTCACATAATTGTTTAATATAACTTTAAATAACAATTGATTGTCTATAATTTAAGTTAGTAACAATTTATACTCAAAATGCTAATGCATACAAACAAAACTGTTATAATGTAGACACAAAAACTAATCAGTAAAATCAGTTTAACGAATACAATTATTTTATTTTGTGGCACGTTTTTAAAGCGCCACAGGAACCGTAATCCAATGCCTAAAAATGACAAAAGAGGTTTTGCACCTGTCTGCTAGTCCGCAGAATATTGTAAATACTGTTACTAAAACCTACTTAATATTAAAATAAAAACTAATATTGCACACTGTGAACTAACAATACATAAGCTGAAAAGTTCTTTTCTTATTACATAATGAACTTTTATATTAAATGTATAATTAATGATTAATATTTAAGCGCTATTAACACATTATTAACAGTCCTGTTAAGTTGAGATGATTATTTAAACAGTTTTTTAAATTAGTCCTAAAAAAAATATGCAACTTCCTTCTAAACTAACTATTTATTGGTGAATGGGTATTTATAAGCTAGTTGTCTATAAATTTAGGACTGGTTTTCTTTAGTTTTTTGTTTTATGGGACATTTTTTGCTAGTTTTTATTTTGTGATATTATTTAAACCCATTAAGAACCGGCACCTTCTTTTTCCGATTAATTAACATTAACTGTTCTGATTGTCCCTATCTACTTACCCTGATAGATAGGGTATGGCAGTTGGAACTACGGGTACGGCTGTTCTTTCAAGGGTACCACGGGAGTTCCGGATCCTAGGCCTCCTGCCGGTTATGTCTTCGCGGGCGTCTCCGGCAGGTCCCGAACATGGATTGGACTCGTGGTGGCTATGTGGTTAGCTGTAGAAGTGGGAATGTTCGTCTGTAACCTATCTGGATATTAGGTAGTGGACTATACGTGTCCACGGGTCAACTAGCTCGAGCTGATTTGATCTGGCGTTATGACCTGACGTAGATGGTCCCTTGTGCTTGCGTAAAGATGTCTGTCACCTTTAAAACTTTATAACCTAATGGTTGGTAAGGGGTGACAGGATAAACTTTAAAGTAGTGTGTAGCAGGTGTTCTAATTGTCTAATACTGGTCTGAGACGTGAAAATACCTAATGTGTCGGCTGCCTAACTTTCCGTTCATGTCATAAGAGCCGACCAAGGAACAACAATTCTAGGATGCTCTCACATCAGGCGATCAGCCAGCAACCTATCACTGGTGTTATCTATTTCAACTCGCAGCCCTACTTTGAATATGCTAAATGTGGCGTCGAGGGCTCTCAAGACCGATTTACACTTCAATAAGTAGGTACAGTAGCGAGTTGAGAAATCAGTCAGTTAAGTAACAAATAGTAAGTTGTAAGTAGCGTCCAAACGTAGGCGAGTGAGTAACCATAAGTTACCGTTCCAACAAAGAAGAAAAAGTTATGCACTGTACTAAACTCGCCCGTCTACATCATCATCTCAGCCAAAGACGTCCACTGCTGGACAAAGGCCTCCCCCAAGGATATGAGGGGTATTTGCCGTAATCGCCACGCTTGGCAGGCGGGTTGGCGATCGCAGTAGGTTGAGGGTAACCTCAGAGAGATGCTGCTGCCCATCCTCTGGAATGGTCCCTTAGTCGGCTTTTACGACACTAAATAATATATATATAATTAGTCTACATACTAGCCGAAAAATACTACTTAACCTCTAAGTCCCCGACAGCTCGAATTCGAGCCTAGCAATATCTCGCTTTTGCCGTTCAAACGACAATAACAACTTAACTCGCCGATGTCGTAAGTCAACTCGCTACTGTACTTATTGAAGTGTAAACCGGGCATAAGGGCGAGATTACTTATTCTCAAATCTTTTCTATACATCATAAGTGCTGTTCCCTCGCATGATATCTTTCACTTTTTCAGAAAGTTCTGGTAGATCAAGAAGATCATCCTTGGAGCCAGGGTAACCTGAGAAATGAGCCCAATTCTTGATATCGGTGAAGAGAGCGTCGCCCGGGCATTCTGTTTCTCTCACTTGTCTGTGCCCGACCAGCTTGTAGTCCGGTTTGATGTAGCCAAGCTCTACTCCAGCTGCTATCAGCGACTGCGCCGTTTTTATCTGTTCTGCTGGTGGTAGTTCAGCTGGTAACAAAAAAAGGTTAAATGTAAAGTATTTTTAGGTGACAGTTCAATGCTAATAAATATTTGTTTTTTTTTTAAATAATTTAAGTATGTATATTTTAGCTTAACAGATTTACTGATTTACTTTCAGGCCCTGTCAGAATAACAGCGCTTCTGTGTCATTCTGAACATCCATGAATGACACAGCATCATAAGCTGAGACAGGGCCCTTTAACTTCACACTTTTTTTTTTTTACTACAAATTTGTTATTTATTTTTTTTTTCTTTCTGTCTATCTGTTTTTTCTTTTTTCTTTATTGTTGTTTGTTGTGTGTATGTTAATAAAAAAAATCTATTCTATTCTATTCTATTCTACTGTCCATGATAACAAAGGTTAATAATTGTATGATGGGAAATCATATAAAGAATTTTTTTTTTTTTTCTTGTGTTATGGCTTCTGGAGTGTCTTTCCAACACACATAATTCCGCCAATGTCGAGTGATTAACGAGACACGTTATAATTTTGAATATTGGCCGGTAGAAGTAAAAAATTTATTGGCCGGTAGAAGATATGAATTAAAACTTGGTGAATTGAGTTTCTAATCTACTGAGTAGACAGCACCTAAAACAAAACACAACACATATAAAGACATCACAACACAGTTAAAAGGGAGGTTCTAATTAAAGAATATAAAATAAATAGTTTTTGACCTAATTGTGTTTTATTGACTTTTGATCCTACAACTTTTAAATATGGGCTGCGTGCGGGACAGTGATTCGGTTAATCAAGACCTTTTGAATGATATTTTACATTTACATTTGTTAACATTTTATATAACTATAATCGGAATTATAAAATAAACATTTAATACCCTTGATTATTTCAGTTTGTCTAAAACTCAATTGTTATATATTATATTGATAGATTTTTAGTTACAATACAACCGAGTTAAAGTTACGTCTAATTCGTCTAATTACGTCTAATTACGTCTAAGTCATCTAATACTTACGTCAAATTTTAAGTGGAAGTAGCGCCACGCCACCTCGTAAAAGGCAATCAAAATCGTTTGTGGATGACTCCAATGACTTTAAATTTATACGTTCAATAACGCGAGTGTGACCACTTACCCGTCCAATTCCCAATGAGGCAGATCCCGATGCTGACGCTGTTGAAGTGCAGCGCGTGCGCACCTAGTATCTCCCATCCGCGGCCTTCATATGCTACGCCTTCGCTGCCCACCGCAAAACTGAAAAAGGTGGGTAAAAAACTTTATTTGAGAACTGAATCAAATCAATATCAAAATGACGGACGGATGTTTTCTAAAGGGAATGTCAACACGGACTAGTGGGTGTCCTCGTTTCCTACTACAACCTCCGAGGGGTTCGACTTGGATCGGAATATAAAAAAGGTAGGTATATTCACCTGTAGCCAATGTCCCACCAGCCCCGATCGTCCATGTGGAAGTTCTGCATACTCCGCATCGCCTGCTTGCACTCCTCTGTGGAGTAGCAAGCTGATGGCCAGTAGGAGTGGTGGATGACCACGTACGGCACAGGAGTGCTCAATGGCGACTTCTCCTTAGCAGTTCTAGCGTGCCATTGGGCACGGGTGACGAAGGGGAAGTTGTAGGGGTGTACCTCGTTCTCGGAGGGTTCATCTGTAACGGATACTCAGATATTATCACTAGCTCATTTTATGTCCCCACTGCTGGGGCAAGAGCCTTCCCTATGGATGGATAGGGAGAACTGGCCATAAACCACCACGCGGGCCCAGTGCGGGTTGGTGGTTGTTAACGACTGCTAATGCAGCCGGGACCAACGGCTTTACGTGCCTTCCGAAGCACGGAGGAGCTGGAGATGATACATTTTTGGTCACCCATCCGATTACCGGCCTTTGCGAAGTTGCTTAACCTCAGCACTCGCAGACCGGGTGTGTTAACCACTGCGCCATCGAGCTCCTCTGTAACGCATACTTAGACATTATCACTAGCTCATTTTATGTCCCCACTGCTGGGGCACGAGCCTTCCCTATGGATGGATAGGGAGAACGGGCCGTAAACCACCACGCGAGCCCAGTGCGGATTGGTGGTTGTTAACGGCTGCTAATGAAGCCGGAACTAATGGCTTTACGTGGCTTGTGAAACATGGAGGAGCTCGTGATGATACATTTTTGGTCACCCATCCTGACCGGCTTTTGTGAAAGATTTTGGCAATCACAGACCGGCCGCGTTAACCACTGCGCCATCCAGTTCTTCATTCATCCAGTCATTATAGGTACTTAGTGATTATAAATTGTACGAAGTAAAACTTTTGGCAATTTAAATATTATATTTTTTTTTCGAATATGATATAAGTACCAACAATAAAAAACACTTCATGTGGATATATTATTTGCGTTTTTTGTACACTCATAAAAAAACATTTTACACATATATTTAAAAAAAAAAAAAAAAAACATTTCAAACATTTTTTCAACATTTGTGTTTTTGTAATTTGTTCGCAACAAAATTTGCGTTAAAAATTATATAAACATTTACATTTATTTTAGTTTTTTTTTTATTTAGTTACTTAGGTACAGTGTCCATCACTAACTTAGCTTTTTGTATAAGATTCCTCTTCCACTTGTGCAGTGTTCGACCTTTTTTACGTGCGTGATTTGACGAAACTGGATTCACGTTAACATCCATTATTTTACCGGCAATCATTTTTTCACTTGATTATATCTCGGAATATTCTTAAATTATTTTAAAACGGAAAATACTTTGACACTCTCGTTAATTAGTTAGTATAATCGACATTTTGTCATTGTCAATTGGGCGAATGGGGCTCTGTGGTTGGTCGCCTCGGTATTAAGCTGTCTTTGAAAAAGTTTTGAGGATTAAGCTGAGTTTGATAGCTAGTTTAAAATTGAAAGGGGTTCGAAAATTTTTCTATGGAAGCTGGCATATCCACCCGCCGCCATTTTGATTTTTTCTCAAAGTTGCCGCGCACGATGAAAGTGCTTAAGGATGGAGGATACATATACAAACAAAAAATGTCAAGTAATGTGGTACCCTAAAGTGTCACGTTCCCGAGATATTTGGAGGTAAAGATCGCCATACGAGAACCATGACCATCATTAACCTTTTAACCGCCCAACTATCCTGCACGCGATGTCCCGCTGTACGCCAACGTATAAATGTATTTTAATAAAGTAGGTACAAAGAAGAACTTCTATAGAAGTGCTGGCGTGGACGGCACGAAAATCTCGAACTTCTATAGAAGTTGTTGGCAGTAAAAAGGTTAAAATAGCAGTAATTACGTGTGTATATGCATTCTATCGCATTCAAATAATGGTGCCCAGGTTGATTTAACTATTTATTAGAAGGCAGCACAACCTAGTAGCACGAAAAAACCACTTTAATTAATTACTTGCCTACTAAATCGCATCACATCGATATGAAACGACGACTTCGACGACCTCCGTGGTCGAGTGGTTAGCGCATATTCTTTAACGCAAGCTATAGACAATCTTATGATGAATCCTCAGAACAGTAACTAAAGCTATAGAAGGATGGCTAAAATAAAAATCGTGCAACTATGTTTAGTTCCGTTCTATCTTATGGCTAGAAAAGGAGGTTGGAGTGCGACAAATGGTTGACACTTAGTTTTTATTTTTTGTATTATTATGTCAAACGGTCATCAGATAATTGGTGATCAAAAAAAATCTTTGAGTCCTTTATAAAGTCACTCACTACATTACCTCAAATATGACGTCACAAATCTGGTGACACCTTCGAAATAACGAAAGAAAAGGGACAATCGATCTCTTTCCAATACATCACTTAGGTTCATTAGTTAAAATAGTACGAACTGATGAATGAGTGTTGCTATTTTAGTCCTGTTTCTATAGCTTTAGTTATTATTCTGAGGATGAATCGAATGGCGTTCAAAGAAAAATTTTAAAAAAGTGGCGTTATGCTGTACCTATTTGATTTTATACTCCTAAGTCACTATCAATATTTTTAACGTTTAAAACTTTTTGGTATAGGTTGAGGAATAGGAATAGGTAGTATTGAATTATTTTATCAGTATTAAAGTATCACACAAAAAACTTTTATAAAGAAGTTACTAAGGTAAGTTAAGGTAGGAGTTTTTCTTATATTTTTAGATACTTCATTATATTTATTTAAATTGAATTTACATTTTTTTTACAAGAGTGAGTATGAAAAGCCGACGTCGGATTTATGTGACCGTCAATGTCACTATCCGTGATTATCCGTGATGTTTCAAAATAATTAAAATTTTTAATATAGAAGAGATGTAAGTTAGACTCGTTGATTACAAATAAAAAAAATCCCACTTACCTAAACTAATGTTCGGTAGTCCAAACGTGATGCCCACACACTTCAAAAAAGTTAATGCCAAAATAAAAGACATTTTCAACACGTTACTGTAAACAAACAAAAAAAACAAATTCATTAAATAGGTACGTAGGATACCTACTCCTTTCTTGTTTACAGTTGACACTAACTGTCAAAAGTAGCAGCAATTTTTAAAGCAATTTTTAACTATACCACGGTAGAGACTTTAAATTTCGACACAAAGTCACTGTAGACTAACAGAAAACAAAGTTAACACAACGTACTGCAGCAACAGCGGGTGCACAGCTCAGTAACAATTGGAAAACTACTTAATTTATTGTGTATATATAAGAGCACTATGTAAGTATTTGAGCTGTGTCCATTTCGTTATCAACCTCGTTATCAATTTATTGATCATACTATGATTTTATCGCGTTATGTTGTGATAAACACCTAATGAACCATATTTTCAGTTTCTGATTAGGTACAGTCTGCATCGAGTTTATCGAAGCATAATGTCAAAAAAAAAGATTTATATATGCTATATTTTAAAGTTTACTTTTAATTTTGACAATGTTTGTTAAAAACTACCCTAATAACCAATAAGTAGGTAAAGTTGGTTTTCATAAATATAACTGTAAAATATAGAAAAAATCGGTATTGGAAAAAATAATATGCAATTTTATTCTGTATTTTTTAAGCACATTGTTCAAAATGTATGTGTAATATGTGTTACGTTACATTATACTCGTAATATTGAATGAATTATGGTTGATTTTCGACCACTGGGCATCATTATTAGTTATTAAGTTACTAAACTAGTAAGTAAGTAACTAAAAAAATTTTAAGTAGGTAAGTAAGTTATGAATTTCCATTTTCAGTTTTACAAAACAATCAACACCCCGCAGGCGATGCCTAGCATCGCCTGATCTGTAGGGGTAAAACAAAAACAATTGACACATGTTTTTGTGACCAAACCAAACACCATGTATTTTAACATTAACGTTATATTAAAACATTTTTTAAATTATTTTATTTACACTTTCTTTGCACTATAGCAGACCAAAAACAAATGAGGATCGTCCAGAATGCTAGAACTCAACATAAAATTAAAAAATATATTCCTATGACGACATTAGTACTACAAACAATTAGTGAATGCAATCCAGAAATAATTATTATAATTTAAAATACCTGCAATGAAACAAGAGATTAGCACTGCAAAGCTACTTCTTCTGTGATGCTAGTTACAGAATTGTGCCAAAGGTAATTGTACCAGTATTCGACCCTGTAAGCACAATGTTTGACAGAATTTTCGTTGTCAAATAATAACATAGATAATAACATAGATAACATCATCTCAGCCACAAGACGTCCACTGCTGGACAAAGGCCTCCCCCAAGGATATGAGGGGTATTTGCCGTAATCGCCACGCTTGGCAGGCGGGTTGGCGATCGCAGTAGGTTGAGGGTAACCTCAGAGAGATGCTGCTGCCCATCCTCTGGAATGCTCCCTTAGTCGGCTTTTACGACACCCACGGGAAGAGATGGGGTGGTACAATTCTTTAACCCCGGCACCACACAGGGATAACACAGATATACACAGATATACACAGATAACATAACATAACATAATAATAATAACATAGATTTATAATTATTATTATAGGTAATTCAGGCAGGCAGTTGGAACAACTGATAGTTGCCTGTATCCGATGTATTATGTATTAATTATTTGTTTCTTATTTCATTTTGTTGTAATATAGGTCTAGTCTATTCTTAAACTGGTAGACACTTTGTGCTGTTATAATTTCTTCGGGCAGTTGATTCCAGGCATCAACCACTATGTTGCTCAAAAAGTGCTTATGTGGGTTGTTGTGGGAAATAACTTTAGTGAGTTTACGACTGTGTCCTCTCAAATGCGGATTTTTCGTGTCGGTCAACGTCCCTTCAAATCTCTCTATGTCATAGTGACCAGTAAGGATTTTAAAGGTTTCTATCATATCTCCCCATTCTCTTTTATCCTATATGCTGGTAATTTTTAGAAACTTTAGAAATAACTTAGAAATAACACGATAAGGACGAAAGGAAGCAGGTGGTCGGCATTCAATTGTTGCTAAAAACTAGAATCAGTTGCTGACATTTTTAATATGAAAAGGACAAAAATGTCGATAATTGATAGTTCCTGTCCGAACCAGCAGTAGAATTGCATTCTTACAAATATGTATTGTATATAAAATTATATATTTTAAGTATTATTGTGTGTACTTACTTATATTATACTAGTGGCCCGTCCCGGCTTCGCACGGGTGGACATATCTTTTTTTATATAGCCTATGTTACTCAGCGCTAATGTAGCATTCTAATGGTGAAAGATTTTTTTAAATTGGCCCAGTAGTTTTTGAGTTTATTTGTTTCAAACATACAAAAATACAAAGCTTTCCTCTGTATAATATTAGTATGATTTTAATATAAATATATTTTTATGCAACTACTTGACGTTCATATGTGCAATTTATATGCTTATCCTACTAATATTATAAACGCGAAAGTTTGTAAGTATGGATGGATGTTTGTTATTTTTTCACGTAAAAACTACTGAATTGATTTGGATGAAATTCGGCATACAGATAGTTTATAACCTGGATTAACACATAGGATAGTTTTTATCCCGATATTCCCACGGGAACGGGAACCACGCGGGTGAAACCGCGATTGGCCGCTAGTATTGAATGAAATATTTTCATTTCATTTAATTTAATTTCTTGTCGAACACTGGTTCCATTCCACTACCCTATGTATTTATATAAAGGCAAGTGATAATTTTTTCTAAGTATACAAATATACAAAAAGGTAAAGTAATGTAAACAGCCTATAAACTGAAATCAAGCCATCACTACAATTGATGGGTAATGGCTTAATCACCACGCTTGCCAAATGCGGGTTGGTGATCACAAACCCGGACTGTACATTGAAAAATCCGAGACTCACCTTGCCCGACCTGGGAATTGAACCCGAGACCTTCGGGTATCAGGCCAAGTGCTTTGCCACTCGGCCACCGAGGCGAGATAACAAAAAGTAGATGTCAAATATTCTGAACAATCGTTAAGTATAGCACAGACTATCGACAAACCGGTAGTTATAAATAAATAATTAAAATAAATAAATGTTTCCCACACTCACACCAATTATCTAGCCCCAAGAAAAGCTTCCTTATGAAACTCGAGAAATGGTTAACTAGACAACGGATAAACATACTTAATATACTTAAATACATACTTATTATACATAGGAAACACACAGACCCGAAACAATTTAGAAAAACAGGTATTTCTACATTGATCCGACAGGGGATTGAACCCGGTACCTCAGAGATGGCGACACCATGAAAACCGGTGTGCAAGCCACTCGACCAAGGAGGTCGTAAAGTTATAATACTCGTATTATTAGTTTTTATTGAATTTAAAAACGATCAGGAACACAGTTATTTTATATTCTTTAAAGCTATTAATTATTATAATAACTTTCTGAGACAGTTCTTTAAACCTGTTGGTTGCTTTAAATCGAGACACAAAATATTGAATTAAATTCTTTGGCGCTGTGGAAAGTAAAATATTACCTAGATAATATTATGTATAACTCCATAATAAATTGTAATTGTAGATACTTAGATAGATAAATTCTTTATTACTCACATACGAATGGAAACAAAAAGAAAACAACAGTTACGAAAAACTTAAAGCTAGTATAAAGGCGGTCTTTTCGATACTAGCGATCTCTTTCAGACAAACCTTTGGTTAAAGAATCCAAGAAAGAGAAAGAGAAAATATGCAAACATTAAATTAATAAGTACAAATTCATCCTACCCTTCACACACATACATACTTCAATAAAAACTATATACCTATAAATGTTAAAATATAATATATTATTTTTATTATTACTTTGACAGGCAAGCAGTTGCCTGGTATCAGCCTGTATCCTGACTAGGGTTGCCAACTTTTTTTAGACAAAAATATAGTAGGGAATTAATTTTAAAATATAGTAAGTATATTAAAAAAAAATATGAATATGCAAATGACTCCATACCACCTGATGTTAAGTGGAAATAGAGTCCAGACGCGAAGACAACTGGTGCAGCGTGAAAACAACGCAGCATCAGTCAACCTCACTCTGCCGGCCCACAAGGTGCTTCTTCACGCCTCGTTTGAAGGACCCAATATCATATATTTATTTTATTTCTTAAATTAATATTTAATATTGTTTTCTAAAGTTTACGCGAACACTACACATTGAAATGAAACAACTTTTACGGATCTACTCGCGTTTATTTTACACATTACTTTTTTAATGTTTATCCTGACGTTTCGAACCCTTTGCAGGGTCCGTGGTCACAGGGAGACTAAGGTGTTGGTCATCTCATAATTAGTTGGTAGCTTGTATACTCTCATTTAAATTTAATCATTAATATTTTATGGTGCTTTGAGCTTTTATTAATAGGTTTTTATTTTTAAAGAACGCTTCGTTCGTAACTACTATTACAATCTAATTTTAAGTTACAAAACACCATTACAAACTTCGATCAATTACAAAACTCAAAAACTCTGCTTTTATCAGACCGAAACTATAGTAAAAATATAGTAGTTTCTCCTACTATAATATATTTATAAAATAATAGTAGTTAGATACCTAAAATAGTAGGATACTATATTATATAGTAGGGTTGGCCACCCTAATCCTGATCATCGTGACTGTAGTATCATTTTATTTATTTATTTAAATATCTGTCTAGTTTATTTTTAAATTGGTTGATGTTGAAGGCTAAGACACATCATCTGGGAGCTTATTCCACTCTTTTACCACTTTGTTGCATATAAAATGTTTACAGGGATTGCTGTTAGCAGCATGGGTACGTAGTTTGAAACTGTGACCTCTGAGATGTCTGTTTTCATTTCTTTCGAAGATCATGTGTATGTTATTGAGGTCGTATTGCCCATTTAGGGCATGGGTCTCAATCAAGTCACCGCGGCTCCTGCGGTCTTGTAAGGTTGTAAGATTAAGCGCATCCAACTATATTCATTAACATATATATCGATGACTATATTAGATAAACTATAACGTGTTACTAGCAGATGACTCAAGTAGTAAATGCTTCTGCAGTTTAGATTTAAAGGTGGATAGTGACTTAGAATGACTGATTGACTGATGGATGATTTACTGATGATTGACTGATGAATGATTGTAATTATTATTATTTCTAAGAGCATATATTATACGCGAAAAAGAGAAAATTTCGTGCTTTATAAGCACATTGCGTACAGAGGATTTGTTCCCTTGACGTCGAGTCCCGCCACGTCGAGTCGCCGCCACGTCGAGCAGTGTAAGATTTTATTTATATTTAAAGTTCAGATTGAAAAGAAGTGCACATAAATAAAATTTATAGCATTAGGTATTTTTAACAGACTTCAAAAAAGGAGGAGGTTTCGAGGTACGTATTCGGCTGATATGACCTCAGAATAATAACTAAAGCTATAGAAACCGGACTAAAATAGCAACACTCATTCATCAGTTCGTACTATTTTAACTAATGAACCTAAGTGATGTATTGGAAAGAGATCGATTGTCCCTTTTCTTTCGTTATTTCGAAGGTGTCACCAGATTTGTGACGTCATATTTGAGGTAATGTAGATGAGTGACTTTATAAAGGACTCAAAGATTTTTTTGATCACCGATTATCTGATGACCGTTTAACAAAACAATACAAAAAATAAAAACTAAGTGTCAACCATTTGTCGCACTCCAACCTCCTTTTCTAGCCATAAGATAGAACGGAACTAAACATAGTTGCACGATTTTTATTTTAGCCATCCTTCTATAGCTTTAGTTATTGTTCTGAGGATATGACACACCATAAGTGCCGAACTTACGCCCCGCCCCCGGATCTTCGTAGGCAATCGAAACGAACTTCGGTCGCGTATTGCCGCTGAACTTACGCCCGACCGAAGTTCGGCTGTACGCTATAACGTAACGTAATTTCGGTATTATGTGTCGTCAGTAATTCAAATAGCATTGTAGGCGTAATCATGCCGAACTTCGGTCGCGTAATTTTGGCATAGTGTGTTCCTACACTAAAAATTAGCAAGTTGAAGTGGCAGTGGGCCGGCCATATCTGGCGAAGAACCGACAACCGCTGGGGTAAACGTGTTCTTGAGTGGAGACCACGACTCGGTAAACGTAGTGTAGAGGACGCTCTCCGGCCAGATGGGATGATGACCTGCGAAAGACTGCAGGCAGATGCTGGATGCGTCAAGCCGAGGACAGGGCGCTATGGCGCTCATTAGGGGAGGCCTATGTCCAGCAGTGGACTAATATAGGCCGATGACGATAGATATTCCGAATCAGGTATTCCGGTCAGAATAGTTATTCCGTGTTTTGTCTCTTTTACTCTAATTTGAAATGACGTTTACATGACAGGAACAAAACACGGAATAACTTTTCGGACCTTATTCTTTGTTTATTTGTAAGGCGGTTAAAGTTTTAATTCTGGGCTCATTAAAAGTTTTTATTTGTAAATTGTATAGGTATTATGATTTGGTAACGACTATAAAGACTAAACAATAGACGTCCTGAATGGGTACTTACTTAGTAAGTAAAAAATGTTTCGACGATATACAAGCACTTTTCTTAATTTTATTTAAATAAAAAATGATCACATTGACTTTAAGTTATTATTGACATTCGGTCACATTAACGAAAACAAGAATAAGTATGGCATTGAAGCAGCGCCTCCTGGCGACGTACGAGAAGAGCTAAAATTTTGTCATACAAATTCTCGTTTTCATTAACGAAATCGAATGAATACGGATAGTAAAATAAACTCACACAACACTCTTCAGCATACAGTATGCTCCTGCAGGTCGCACTGGTTAAAGATTTTTTTTAAATATATATATATTTTCTCCCACTTTATCTGCGCCGTCAAGCAAGCGACTTATGCTATTTCATTAATATAGCCAATGGGTCAGTAGATAGTCCAGAGTTGTTATCTAAGGTTGGTTTACGTTGCAATGAGCCGCGTTTGAGACAACGTGTCGAGGTGTTTGTGACGCCAGCGCATACTAATTATAGGAGAAATTCATTTCTCCCTCGGACATCTACTGCAATAAATAAGTCTATTTTAGATTTTGACCTGTTTTGCACCAGCAGCACTTCTTTGAAGAGTATAGTAGCTAAAAAGTTCTTTACCTAAACTGTCCTGCACACCAAAAGTTACTGTGTTATTTAATTTTTAAGTGTTTAATCCTTTTTAAAATAATTTAGTGATATAATATGTTCTTAGTTTTTATTTTTCTATCCATTGGTGGAGACTTATTGTTAGCATCGCCATATTTATTGTGTATTATTTAGTTACTAGACTATTTTGCTGTAAGACTCCCGAACACAAATAAATAAATAAAATAAATAATATATACTTTTTTTTGGCTACGAAGACTGTCGGTTGCAATTAGGGTTGCCAACCATAGTACTTTAAAATAACGTATCTTACGTTATTTTCCATCTCAATACTTTATTCTTTTTAATCGAAATAAAGTATGGAAAATACTTTATTTCCAACTAATGCGTGCGTTTGATCGGAACATTCCTGTTGACTTAATTTCTGAACTACTGAATGATACTCGGACTCAGGCGAAGAGGAACGAAACGCAACGCTTAAATAAATAAATTTGGAAAATACTTTATTTTTTCTTCAAATCCTTTTTTTTATACTAATTAGTGATAGATTTACTTTAATTTCCTGAAAAATAGTTGGCAATTCTAGTTGCAATAAACGTTGGATAGATGGCACTCTGCCGCTAAAAGCAGTCAAAACTAAAAATCAGTGAAATAAAACTCAATGCTTACGTCGGCCTTCCCGGTAGCAGTAATGGTCAGAGCAGTCGCCCGGATTGCGGAAGACCCAGGTTCGATTCCTGGCTGGGTCGGGTAGGCATTTAATTTTTTCACTGCATTTTATAAATATTTAATTCAGCTTCAGTGCAGCAGTTAGCACTTAAAAATAAAAATAATAATAAAATTTACAAAGACTGTCCAACGCTGGGCTTAAAGTGTCGAATACTGGAACCACTACGATATATAGGGTGAAAAAAAAGACCGTGGTTGGAGGAAAAGTACCCTTAATATTGTTGATGGCAAATTTTACTGTAAGGAAACATTCCTTTATTTTCAAAAATAATTAAAACTGCATTTAAAGATTTTCAAAAATCATCTGCTTGAGCCGGGAATCGAACCGGTGAAATGTGAAAAAAAACATCCTGTATTTTATGATACCAACTGAAAGAGTCATTCATAAGGATCAATTCCTTTTAAACAACATAAGTAGTATCTTTAAAAAAAAGAAAGACCAAGAAAAATTTTTTTTTTTATTGTAAAGCTTACTCACTATCTAAAGAATATTTACTTACACTTAACTTATAATATTTCAAAAATCTTTAAATGCAGTTTTAATTATTTTTGAAAATAAAGGAATGTTTCCTTTCAGTAAAATTTGCCATCATCAATATTAAGGGTACCTTTCTTCCAACCACGATCTTTTTTTTCCACCCTGTATAATTGAGCCTTTACAGACATCGTTCACGAGGCGTGGAGCGTTTGCAAAATCATAAGTCATTAAATCATTAAAATCATTAAAAAACATTGCTTCTGTTTACTATATTTTGCTTTACCCCAAGAAAGGAATTCGATGGCGCAGTGGTTAGCGCGCCTTGTCTGCGACTGCCGAGGTTAAGCAACTTTCGCAAAGGCCGGTCATCGGATGGGTGACCAAAAATTTATCATCTCGAGCTCCTCCGTGCTTTGGAAGGCACGTTAAGCCGTTGGTCCCGGCTGCATTAGCAATCAAAGTTCAAAGTAAGTTCAAAGTATTTATTGCTGTTCATGAATGTGATACAAAGGTAGAGTCATCAATAGTATTCCAGTACAACATGATACCCATTTGGGCTTAGCAAATTAATGAATGAATGGACGTGCAACGGAATTAATTATTTTTAAAATACATTTCTAAATTGTAATGAAAATAAAATTATTTATTTAATACACAAGACATATTACTATTTTACAACAATTAATAAATAATTTATATCAAATAGAATTCATTGTCATTATAATATTCATTTAAATTATAGTAGCATTTTTTAATTAATATAGATTTTAATTTTCTTAGGAATGTTTTTGGATTAGGATCTGATCTCAGTTCGGTAGGTAATTTATTATGTATTTTGATTGCTGTACAATAGGGACTAGAATTAAACATAGCCATACGACTCTTTGGTATTTTAAATTTGTTTTTATTATGAGCTCTCGGAGCCCATAAGCTGTCAGATTCAGCATTCTTAAAGATTGACGGGTTGTTTTTTATGAACTTACATATTTCAAAAATATACATGCAAGTAAGGCTCAAAATTTCTAATTTAATGAAGTAGGGCTTGCAAGTGTCCATTATGTCTATATTCATAATTATCCTAAATACACTTTTTTTGGAGCACAAAGAGATCGTGTACATCTGTGCTGTTTCCCCAAAGGATAATTCCGTCGTTAACAACCACCGCACCGCACTGGCACTGGGCCTGGTTTATGCCTCGTTCTCCCTGTTCATCCATAGGAAAGGCTCGTGCCCCAGCAGTGGGTACACAAAATGAGCTGATGATGATGATGATGATGATGACCCCAAGAAAGCCCACCACAAAAATTAGGTATAGTAATACTCGTATATCTCATTTTCCCTAATTTCTGTTACAATGATTATTGAACGTTAGACTCTGATCATCTGCTGATGACGGTGTTATTATATAGTCTGTTCCGATAATGGTAATGCGAGTATTATCGGCTTAGCGAATCACGTTTTTAGTTGTAACTTGTTACACTCAATAATAAGATTAATAATAATAAAAAGATTAATAATAATAATAAAATTAGTCATTTCATATTTTTTAAGGATAAATCTTTATGAATAATGTTGTTGATTGTTTAGGTTTAGCCACATCTTGTAATTGATTTTTTTAGTGGATGGCTTCGTGCGGATAGCACATTTAGTCAGTGTCAAAGTATTATTTCTTACAGGTTATGTATATGAATTAATATGACAGCGCTCCTATGATTTACAATATTGTTTCATTGTTTTTCTTCTTATTTTATTTCTGGCATGTTTTGTGCCTTAGAGCGTTGGTTTAATGCTCCAAG
This sequence comes from Eudonia lacustrata, assembly GCA_947562085.1. Lineage (NCBI taxonomy): Eukaryota > Metazoa > Arthropoda > Insecta > Lepidoptera > Crambidae > Eudonia > Eudonia lacustrata. The sequence goes on along the minus strand of OX387329.1, from coordinate 14,254,725 downwards.
GTTTTGTGCCTACACAGTAGAAATTAATCGAATCAGAAATGTGACATAAGCGAATGACAATGATGGCGCTTTTATGATTACAATATCATTTCATTGTTTAGTGAGACAATTATTTAGTGTTTTCTAATAATTGTCTCTTGTAATTTAAATAAGCAATCACAAAAATTAACGTACTAGGCAACTTACAGCACATTTAAACTTAGGAAAACTATAACGTTCCGCAGAACCCGGGGCGCGTGCTTCTGATGCAAACGGATAATGTTCTCTTGACTGAGCAAGTAATCACTACGTTTTAGTTCATGTTTAGTTCTCTCTCCGTGAGACGGCCGCTTAAGGCGACGCATCGCTAAACAATAAATCTCATACAGAGCGTTTGCACCCTGTACCAAAGGAAAACTGTTTTTTTCCTTCAAATTAAAACTACAAATTATTTATAAAATATGAACTACAATATTGAAGTGTGTGATAAGATTAATCTACTAAGAAAATTTAGATGCTTAAATCGGTCTGGTTTGCCTGTAAAATGCGAATTTATGTTGAAAAAAATATCAAAGTAACCTCTTTTAAAGAGGTTACTTTGATATTTTTTTCTCTGTTATAAAAGTTGACAAATCGTGTTTCTGCAACTAACGAAATGAAGTCAATTAAATGAAAAATCATGTCATCAAATATCACTTTCATATGTTTTGTAATTGTTGGGAAAAATCAAGATCCCCGCCACGTAAATTTCCAATGTGTCGCCTTAAATACAAGTTTCTTTATGCACACTGCCAGCACTCTGCGTTACGTTAAAAGAGTGTCCTTGAATAAATTAATTACATTTTCCAATAAATGTTCAACCATATGCCATACACATAGAGTTCAAAGTCTATTGAGAAAATTTGACAGTTTGTGGTAGACTGATGTGCAGCTGTGCAGGTGTGTGTACGTTCACGAACATTTAACGGTTAATAATCCACCTTTATTTCACATCAATATTCGACATAACACAATTATAAGAGATATTTTTTAATATAGCCTATGTTACTCAACGCTAATGTAGCATTCTAATAGTGAAAGAATTTTTTAAATCGGTCCAGTAGTTTTTGAGTTTATTCGTTACAAACATACATACAAAAATACAAAGCTTTCCTCTTTATAATATTAGTATAGATAAAATTAAACCGCAGACATGACTCCTCACTTTCCCACCAAGGTTTGTTGTTCCAAATAAATTTTAATATTAATAATTTGAAAAGCTGTTGTTCTTTTTTATTATCTTCTTTTTTTTATAAATGTCGTTACTTCTTTAAAAATTGGGCAGTTTCTTGCGCCCTTCTTGTCCAGACCTCCTGAAACCTGAATAAGTAGTACCTATGTAAAAGCACTTGGACTTGGAGAGGCCTATGTCCAGCAGTGCTAGTCCATTGCTGTAGGCCAGGGGTCGGCAAATGGCCCGGACCGCTGACCCATTTTGTGCGAACCGCGAGAACACAGCAACTAGCACTACAGAGTACGTAATTTAATAAATATATAATAAAAGAAGCATTATAAAGCAGTGACAAAATTTAGCGCTTACGTTAGCTTTCCCGGTAGCATAGCGGTCAGTGCAGCCGCCCGGATTGCATAAGACCCAGGTTCGATTCCTGGCTGGGTCGGTAGGCGTTTAATTTTTTTACTGTATTTTATAAATTTTATAAATATTTAATAAGTGCAGCAATTAGCACTTGAAAAAAAATATATATATAATAGCTTGCACCAATTTTACTTCAAACTTCAGACAGATAGACAGATAGTTCGCAACAAAAAAAAACATTTTTCTCAATGTAAAAAAATACCTTTGTTATTTCCGTAATTACATTTGTTTAATAAATATTTTTTTCTATAAAATGTTGCGCAGACCGCGATTGTCATTTCATTTCTTAAAACGGACCCCGAGCGAAACTAATTGGTGACCCCTGCTGTAGGCTGATGATGATGATGATGATGATGAATCGTGCTCAGTGTCGTGCACTTGGAGAGGCTTATGTCCAGCAGTGGGCAAATGTAGGTTGATGAGTCGGTACTATGAAGGTTCCATGTAGGATCAAGGTTCCCCTATGTCATTCGCACGTTTACAGATAATGGCAATGGAAACAACATCCGGTCGCCAAGCCGTTGACTACAAAGGTTATTAATATTATGATAGTTGAAGATACAGATGACTTACTCCACAGATCGTTATCAGGTGCTATTTATTGCAATCACTATTCATTATTCGTGTCAAAACGTGTAGCCTCACGTTTATAAGCAATGTGTTATGTACAGCTTGGTTTTATTATTATATTATAAAATAATATAATACGATAATAATGTAATGTGTAATTTACAATAATTCTATATATTAATACCTATTTATTTAACTTATAGTTTTGCGCAATTTCTAGTGCATGTGGCGCTTTCTGTATTTAATGTGTCACAGGATTCAACATTTTTTGGTTATTGTAAATTGTATTGTAACGGTGTAGTACACATTGTTGACAGCCAAATAAATAAATAAATAAACACAACGTATTGGCACATACATGAATAGTTCAACTGCAATATCCGCTACGTAAGAGAGCAGATGTTTGAGAAAATTTTATAAGAGTGTCTTAAAACGAAAATACTAAGATATTGTTGTTTTTTGCGTATTTATCAATGTAGAATCATTTCAAAATCTTTTAAAGTGGAAATTAAATTCACTAAATAGGTACCTACATACCTAGTATTATTAATTTAATATCGTTTTCTAAAGTTTACGCGAAAACTACACATTGAAATGAAACATCTTTTACGGATCTACTCGCTCTTTTATTTTACACTTTAATTTGTATTCTAGGGAGACCAGGGAGTCGCCCTGTGACCACGGACCCTGCAAAGGGTTTCAAACGACAGGATAAAACAATCAAATTAATGTGTAAAATAAACGATATTGTCTACGCATAATTGTATATTTGTAAAACAAAAATATCACTAGTAATGTATTTTTTATACAATTCACGCTATCATCATTCATTAAACATTTAAAAATAAACTTTACAAATGGTACTCACTCATACCGTGAACACTGCACTGAATGGTAATTTTTTTCTCTTAAACAAAATTAACAACGTTGACGGAGCACTTGTTTTTTATAGCACAATAACCAGTTAACACGACCAGTAACTGACTTTGGCAACTGACTGGGCTGTGGATCGGTGTACACTGCACTGCTGCTCAAAGAACTAAATAGCTCGTACTGTGCACGTCAACAGATGTATACGTATATATAGTGACCTAATGGCTTGGGGAGTCCCCTGCAAGTGAATTTGTAAAGAAAACAAAAAACAGTTGGGAAAGAGAAAATTGGCTACGTGTTGCGTAAGATGAGGCTTGGTTGCGAATTTTATACCGGTTTGTATATGTGTTTAATGTTATGATTGTTAATGAGTCTATTATTATGCTCAAAGTGTTAATAATAGGTCCGTTAATGTCCGTTAATAATTGCCGTTTTTTTCTCACTTATTAATAGGTGTATTACTTCTAAAAGTCAATACCGGTTGTTAATATTAATATACACCTTTGATTAGGACTATGTTACTTAAGCTTCAAAATTAACAATGTTTATTCATTTTGTGTCTTTATCGCCCAATTTTTATTTTTAAATTGACTTCTTTTTTTGTTCGCGGAATTGACCTTTCGTTTCATTGTAGCTTTGAAGGTTCTAGATTTTTTTTCTTTTTAATGTCTGCTATATTTGGCTAGTGAAACAAACACACTACTTACTCTACAATTTATAGTGTTAACATAAATAGATGCTAAGAAAATTAAAAAAACGTTAGTATGAAAAATATAATTTAAAAAAAATCTTCATACAAAACGGCAATTGCATAGGTAAGGACCAATATTTTTACCTGGTTGGACCAATAACTTATTGTCACTAGTTCAAAAGCGAGTAGGGTGTGGCACCAGTGTTTGGCAGGAACCAGTAACCGACATCTGTTTCATTTACAAAATACAAAAATATTTATTTCATTACCAGAGTAAAGATACATTTACAGATTTTTGGGGACTTCTTTTAGACATGCGTATTATCTGTAACAGAAGACCCCGCTCTTGCATAGCCATAAACATTTCCAGTTTTTTTATTAGGTATTATCTAATTTTACATAATTTACATAAGAGTGGTGTGTGAGGGTGTGTGTGTATGTGCGCATATATAGATACATTAGATATATAGATACATTTTATATAGAAACAAAATAAAATAGAATATAATAGATAGATAGTTTTATTAATAAAGTATTAAAATATAATATGAAAGTATTAGAATAATATTATAGATAACAAAATTAAAACTACACTAAAAATAAAATGTTTAAAATCTAGACGATATATTTCAAAAGATCTTCCGTCTCACTATAGTATAGAGTTTTTATCCATTTCCAGTGGTCGAAATTCGACCATAATTTTATTAAGGCTGCACGGATTGCATCCTAAGCAATGAAAAAAAAAGATAGAATGTGAGTTTGGAATGGCATTGACAGATTTCGGCCGCTCTTCCATTTTTGAATTTTTTGAAAAGAGTATTTAAGCGTGTGTGTCAATACATGGTAGTCTGTGTAATGTTTGTTTTATTGATTTAATTTATTTTTTATGGATAATTAAAAAAAAAATAAACAAAGTGTAAGCTTGGAGTAGTTACTCCGTGTTTTGTCTCTTTCACTCTAATATGAAATAAAGTTTACATGACGGGAACAAAACACGGAGTAACTACTCCAAGCTTCACTTTGTTTATTAATACGGGGATAAGTAAGTGTGCGAAATTTCATATTCCTCCGTCCGCGCAATTTTCGTAAAAACAGGTAGGTACAAAGTTTTTGCTTCACGTATTATATAATAATATAATTTTAGTACCGTAGTAAAAGTAGTAGTAAAAGTTTTTTGAATTTATATTTGTAATTTTATTTATTTTATTGTACAAGTGCTGTCTTGTTTGGTTTCGTTCGAGCGACTACATATATGGTATGGTATGACGACCTCCTTGGTCGAGTGGTTTGTACACCGGTTTTCATGGTTTCGCCATCTCTGAGGTCCCGGGTTCGATCCCCGGTCGGGTCAATTTAGAAATTATTGTTTTTCTAAATTGTCTTGGGTCTGGGTGTTTTGTATGTATAATAAGCCGTTATCCAGTAAAATTTTAAGCCTAATAAAAATTAACCTATAGTATATTATTATTATTATTAATTATTGTAACTCTATAAATATATATATATATATATATATATATATATATATATATATATATATATATATATATATATATATATACAATTTGTCCAGGGATGTAGTAATAAAACTTTAGGAGCAGTATCTGCAATATATTTCATCGACGAAAATACCAAAAAAATACATAAATAAATAAATAAAATAAAATAAAAATAAAATAAAAAAATAAAAATAATAATAAAATACATAAATACATTCAATTGACAGAATAGTTGTCTCTTTCTAACTCCCTAAAAAAAATCCGTATCTGCTCACACAACGCAACAAAAGACGAGGATCGCTTACCTGCACGTGCACTCGCGACAAAGGGGTCTTTTTAAACAACAATAGCTCTTAAACTATTAGACCGAGAATAGTGATTGCTGCATCAATTTTTTATGTAACTCAAATACTATTAAGTGATTATAAAAAAAAGGTATGTCAATGGTCTCGTTTTAGTACTATTTTTTGATAAAGTGCCCGAATGCGCACAAAAACTGTAAAAAAAATACTTTCTCCTTTCGGCAATTAAAAAAAGGAGTTGTTTGATAGCGTGTTTTTATTGCACTAGCTAGCCTACACCTTTGCCTTTAAAAAAACACCAAAATCGAGCTCCTGCACGACGTAGAACTCAAACCGCCGTTAATTTTATGAGTTAAGCGAGTTTTGGTAAAATAAAACCAATAGTCTCTGCAGTTTTGTGGGGTTTTGGAATTGACCCCCCATAAGGGGTATTTTCGTCGATGAAATATATTGCAGATACTGCTCCTAAAGTTTTATTACTACATCCCTGGACAAACTGTATATATATATATATTTATAGAGTTACACTAGTTGCCTCTCGCGGTTTGACCCGCGTGGTTTCCGTTTCCGTAGGAATATCTGGATAAAAAGTATCCTATGTGTTATTCCCGGTTATAAACTATCTGTATGCCGAATTTTATCCAAATCCATTCAGTTGTTTTTACGTGAAAGAGTTACAATCATCCATAGGTACTTACAAACTTTCGCGTTTATATTTATTAGGATAATATATATATATATATATTAATATTTGGCGATGAAAAAACAGTGTCGAACAAACACAATGCTTAAAGTGTAGAGCACCGGTGCCACTGGCGTACCAATAAGTAGCAATAGTAAATGCCGTGTAAGTGTCAAACACATTTTTTTAGAAGAAAGAGAGCTTAATTTATCATCATCATCATCATCATCATCATCATCATCATCATCATCATCAGCCTACACACGTCCACTGCTGGACATAGGCCTCTCCAAGTGCACGCCACCGAGCACGATCCGCGGCTATTCTCATCCAGCTCTTGCTATCCACCTTGCGAAGATCGTCGCTCCACCTAGTCTGAGAGCGTCCTACACTACGTTTGCCGATACGCGGTCTCCACTCGAGAACTCGTTTACCCCAACGGTTGCGGTTCTGCGGCTAATATCAATGACCGGCCCACTGCCACTTCAGCTTGCTGATCCGATGGGCTATGTTGATTACTTTCGTTCTCTGTCTAATCTCCTCATTCTGAAGTTGATCCTTCAGAGAAACTCCGAGCATAGCCCTTTCCATAGCTCGCTGAGCTACTTTAAATAAAAAAGCTTAATTATTTACTTGCTAGTTTTGCGTACCAATTAGAACAGAATTGTTTTGGCTCCTTCATACAGGATGTTTGGTAATAGACATGTTAACATGGGTACGTTTCGGAATTATACACAAATCCCGAAACGTACCCATGTTAACATATCTATCTATATTCTATGCCAATGTCAGAAAATGGAAATTGAAAAAAAAAAATCGACTCTCTATACACTTTCCATACTAACACGATCAGCTGATGGGTATCAGCTGATCGTGTTAGTATGGAAAGTCGAAATTAACAAACACCTGTATAATCATCATCATTAGCCCCTCTAGACCCACTGCTGGGCATAGTCCTTTCTTTGTTCATGCCATTCGCCTTGATCCTGCGCTAGTCTAGGCCACGTGCAACCTACGGTCCTGGATATATCGTCCACCCATTTCGACGGTGGACGTTCCCTTTTCCTGTATTGGTCTCTCAGCCAAAACTCAGTCAGCGTTCTGAGGGCCTAGTGTGAATTATTTTTGACGTTCGATCACGCTAACGAAAACGGGGGGTTTTTAGGGGTTAAAGTTACTCGCGTCCGTAGGTTTACCCTTGAGACCCTACACTTGACCCCTGGGTGGTGCTGAATGAGTGACACTGTCTGAGTGGTAGAGCCACGCTGCGTAATACCACCCTCTCACAGAATATCGGCGTGAAACAATGGCACTCGTTGCTGTTGTGTTTCGTCCGGTGAGTGAAAGTACCGGAGGCCCACCTCTCACCCCTCCCCCCTCCCAATTCCTACTCCCTCCTCAAGATCCAACTCCTTTTTTCAAGGCCGGCAACGCATCTGCGATTACTTTGGTTTTGCGTGTCCATGGGCGGCAGTGATTACTTTCCATCAGGTGACCCGTCTGCTCGTTTGCCTCCTTTTAACATAAAAAAAAACGAGAACTTACTTAAATGGCAAAATTTCAACTCTTCTCTTAGGTCGCCAGGAGGCGGTGCTTCAATGCTAATTGCCATACTAATTTTCGTTTTCGTTTTCGTAAACGTAATCGAATGAATACGAATTTTAATCAAAACTCACACTAGGCACTCTGTTCCCCCTGTCGTCACACCGTCTGGCCTGTCCTGGTTATTTTCTACAACAAGTTTGTCAGTATAATGTTAAACTTGTATTCTAAATCACTACATAATTTATAAAATAAAGTCGCTTCCCGCTGTCTGTCTGTCTGTCTGTCTGTCTGTCTGTATGCTTAGATCTTTAAAACTACGCAACGGATTATAAAGCGGTTTTTTTAAATAGATAGAGTGATTCAAGAGGAAGGTTTATATGTATAAATACATGCAAGAGAAACACTGATAGTTTAGAGGTTTCACATTTTTTGCGCTTACATTGCAAACGCTGGCTGAACCATACGAGATAGATCAAAATAATGTACTATATTGTACACCTTAAAAAGGTCTACAAAAAGTCCGCGATGGTATACGTCTATCTCTTAGGGATAACCCACAATCATTTTTTATCCTTTACTTTTAACGAGAAATACTGTCTTTTTTACGAAGCGATTTTAGACAATACAGCATTAATCCTTATCCAATTAAGTACCTTAAATACATTGTGCATTTTATATAGATCAATATGACCTTACAGCATGTAATTTAAATAAATATTTTCGAAGATATTACAGATTTAAAATGCAGGGACATAGCGGTTGCGTCAGCATTGCACCCGTGCGAAGCCGGGGCGGGTCGCTAGTTGTAAATAAAACAAATAATACTCGTAATAAAGGCTTCTATTTATTATTACACCTTTCATGCAGGAAACGGGAAAAAATGTCCCTTATCCAACTTTCACCTTCGATTGGCAATTTAATTCAGCATCAAACTATACTTTATTATACATAGCCAGATAGCTTTTTCAATAATGATTCCAGTGATATAAGTTTTTTTATATAATCTCCATACAAAATTACATGGAAATCGCCATTTTAATGAGTAACCTGAAGTAATACGTCAGTAATGTGACAGATTGTGACAGATGATCCTATAATGGCCAAGATAGCCGCGACAGACAAGTGGTTAAGTGATAAAGCACTTTACCTGTTCTGCTTTATCCATTTTTATTTAAGTATTAGTTACAAGGTATTTACCAATGCTACTTGCGCGCTTTTGAACTATCCCTGACGTTACCTATGTGAAGGGCGGGCGTATGTAACAATGAAATTGCTTTACCATCGTAGAAGTGAGTTTTGTTTGCATATAATAAAACAAGTTCTATTTTTTTAAAAAGACCAAGTGACAGATACGTTGTCATCATTGACAATGAGCCTTAGCGAAATTTTATTGTAATGGAAGTTTTTGTCAAAGTGATGAAGCAATTTCATTGTCGACTATACATGTGTAAATAATGTAACTCTTATTACGATGGAATAAAAGTCCAATCTAGTAAAAAGTGTATACACGCTTAGGTACACATGAGACTACCTCAAACTGTCAAATATCCTCAGTAGACTTTGAACTTTATGTATATGGCACATGGTTGAACATTTATTGAAGAGATTTGACAGCCTTGATGTCTGGCGTCTGTACTAAGTCATTGCCACTAGGCCTCTATTCTCTATTCTTTTCTCTATTTTAAAACGTCCACATTATCTATAGGATAGTTGACAACAACAATAATTAATTCGAGAACATTAACCTTTTTACCGCCAACAACTTCTATAGAAGTTCGAGATTTTCGTGCCGTCCACGCCAGCACTTCTATAGAAGTTCTTCATTTTACCTGCTTTATTAAACGTTTATAACCACGTAACAGTTCTTTAAAACATTAACTTATTTTTTATTTGGCCTAAGCATGAATTTCTGTAACCTAAAAAGTTTTTAATAAACACTTTGATGTAGTGACGTCATAGCGTGCCATTTGCATACATAGGAACAAATCATTTTTTGACAGATTTTCTAGTTTATTGCGCGTTATAGGTACTACTGCAGTCTTAATCAAAAGAACGCATTTAGTAGTATGTATGTAAAACGCCTTAGGACGGAGTAAGTTCATATGCGGAGGCAGCACAAGGCAGGCCCGATTAACCATCGGTGCCTTGACAGGGCATTATGCCACAAAACCAATGCTTCACAGAATGCACCTTTCAACAAATAGTTTGTGTAGGGCATGTGGAGAGCAAACCGAGTCAATGCAGCACCTACTGTGTGACTGCGACTCTCTGGCTAGGAAAAGAATGGGACTTCTGGGGTCGGCCTATCCGAAACCGGAGGACTTCAGGCTCTTCGCTCTTAAGGACGTTGCCAGACTTATGGCATCTATCTTTAAAGAGGAGGAAGAGTGAAAGGATGGGGTTGCACAAAAGATCCCAATGGGTCGAAGTGTTACTGAGAGGTGGAAACCTCGGCAGGCCCCACTAAGATAAGATAAGATAGTAGTATGTACAGTATGACCAAAACTCTTAGATACCTTAAATGGGTTACAAATAGGTAATTAACTATTCACAAAATTACAAAGCCTCACTAACAAATAAGTCAAATGGATTTGTTTTAACGGTTTTTCTAATTGCTGTAGGTACCTAATCAGTAATCACTGACTCACTGTGAAGGCGATATAGCATTCGTTTCAAATAATATAATTAATGTTACAATTGGTCACATCTAACGTTTCAAGATAGTTCATTTGGTTAAGTAGTTTGGTTTATTATTATGGAAATTTAATGCTGTACAGTTGTGTATAAGACGCCTGCGCATCAACCTATTCAAAACTGTCATATTTCTTCAATAAATGTTTAATGTTAAGTTACTAATATTAAAGTTATCTGTTTGACCATATTTTATTTATTTATTTATTTCAGCCTATATCGTCACTGCCACTGCAGGGCAAAGGGCTCCCTTCCCGATTTCCAATATTCACGGTCTGTAGCTTTCTGGGACCAATCCTTCAAAAATGAGTCCAACTCTTCCCGCCGTCTCCACCTAGGTCGGCCGCGATGTCGTTTTCGGCCTTGTGGGACCCAACTTGTGGTAGGTTTCGCCCATAACTCGTTCGATATGCGGCTTACGTGGCCGGCGGCGGCCCAGTCCCACTTAAGAGCGGCAACTTACTGCAGCGTATTATCTCGTTTCTCACGCGATCCGTCCTAAGATACTACACTCCATGGCTCGCTGGCATACCCCGAGTGTGGACTTCTGACGTTTTGTCAATGACCAAGTCTGCATATTACATAGGTATAAAGTTTCTTATGAAAGTTTGGCAGTTTGTGGCAGTGGCAGTGGCAGGCATGTGGTACATACGCACATTCAACCTCCCTGAAGAACTCAGCAGGATTTAGTAATATCTCTTAGATTGATCCCATTCTGGTTAGACAAATAATTTTGTTTTGATTTTCATAGCATATCCTCTGTTTTTTTTATATTAGAAGGAGGCAAACGAGCAGGCGGGTCACCTGATGGGAAGCAATCACCGCCGCCCATGGACATCCGCAAAACCAGAGGAATCGCAGATGCGTTGCCGGCCTTTAAGGCAGGATAGGCTCGTTTCTTGAAGATCCCTAAGTCGTAATGGTCCGGAAATACCGCCGCTGAGAGCTGGTTCCATAGCACTGCAGTTCGTGGTAAAAAATAAAATGCTTGCTATATCCCTTACTTGGTAATTACTTATGTAGCAAAGCCCCTTACTGCTGGTTGCTCAAGCCGTTTGAAACAGACACCATCAAAGGTTTTGTAGAGAGAACAGCATCACGCACTAGTGCGTGTCCCGTTACCTACAATATTCTCCAAAGGGTTTGGATCGGATCGGACGAGCTAACTCTGAGTGACAGAGAGCACTTTTAGGCGAAATGTAATTTAGTAATTGTTATTATTAGGAATAATGAAATGGTGCGGCTGATGACGGTTTTGGGAAGTTAAAATACGGCGAAAAAAATGTAGGCGAAGTAATAATAGGCGAAACAAGTTAAGAAAAAAAAATTGCGTAAAAAATTTGGCGTTCCAATATACACCCGAACTGTACACATACTTTTGAAGCCTTGTTGAAAGAAAGAAAGAAAGAAAGAAAAAGCATTTATTCAGTATCACAAAACATCACTCAACAAGCAACGCATTCATAATCCAAGACAGGTACATGGTATATGATACTGAAAAGGCATCTTGTCAGCATGTGTCATAGCACTGTAGTAATGCTACGACGCTGGTCTTCCGAAGATGCCCAGACTAGAACTAAACTTAACTAAAACTAAGAATAGTAATAAAAATAAAACATGACATGTCAACAACAAAGGTAACTGATGATTGGTCAAGTTTTAAAATATGAAATTAGTACCTATGAAAATCAAAACTTTTTAAACGCATATCGAAAAACCTTCGAGTGTCTACTAGTACCTGCAGACTTTGACTGTAGTTATACAGAAAATACCGACTTACACTATCAAAACTTAATTTTGAAATCTAGTACTAGTATCATCTACTTTTGCTGTTGACTGTACATAGTTGCTCACAATTTATAGTTCAACGACACATTTTCAAGGGACTTTCCCTTTGGTAAGATAAAAGCCTCATAAATCAATCGAACATGCAGATTGAAAATTATTATCTCTGTCAGGACATACAGTTCACCACACGTCAGAAAATACAGGCGTAAGTTGAGCTCGCGATACTATGAAATTACCTATTTTGCTGAGTTCAGATTATATTGGAACTGTTACGTCTGATGTGAAGTTAGCTGTACCTACCTACCTTTAGCTGCTTATCGCATAATCATTGCTTTAATTTAAATTAACATACGATAATTAATCTCTTCAGTCGTTATCTCTATTCTAAATTTCGAATTTTGATCGGGATTATTACTAGATATGTTTTGTGAGCACGTTTTCTTTTGTGTGCGTCTGACACTTTAAATACAACAAAAAACAAATAATCTTGTGTATTACGGTTCTAATTTTAGAGACCATTATAGTTAAAAAAGTTCTCTTGAACTCTGGGTGGTACTAACCAGTAAAAAAGGCATAGAGTAAACCATAGATACGTTCTACGACGTAGTATCATATACAGGATGGCCAGAACATTGACGTCCAAATGAAAAAAATTGGTCTCTCGTATCGTGGGATATCCGAATCACCCCCGTGTATGTTCCGCGACTTGTCATAGTTTTCGAGTTATGATGTTTTTTTCTGAATTTTTCAGATTTTTTGACACGACAAGCTAAAAACATCTAAAAAAAGTAAAAAACTTTATAATGTTTTTGTTTTGTTTATATAATTTTTAACGCAAAATTTGTCGCCAACAAATTACAAAAACATAAAATGTGGAAAAAAAATTAAAAAAAAAAAAATTTTGCAAGATTTTTTTTTGCAACTAATTTTTCATACTTTTTCTGATACCTTATGAAATGAAATGAAATTAATGTATTTGCGTATGAGTAGGGTACATGGGGAGATGTTGTGATAATTATACGCTCATCCCATTCAGCCAACCACGGTAACATGCAAAAATACATTAAAATTAAAATTAAATGATGATTATGATATGTGGGACCTAATCCCTGCATGCTTAGATTATACAACGTGTAAACAGAAAGGTGTGGTCAAAATGAAAAGATACAAAGTGTATCCGATTTAGATATTGTATTGTGTTGTAACTGAGACATAATTATTACTTTGGCTGGTCATGTAATTGTAAATTAAATACTTATACTAGTGAGGTCATGCGCGTCAGACGCACATAAGCAAGCAGTAGTGATCATAAATGTAAGTACACAGAGGTTACTAAAGCACTATGGCTGTGACTTGTTTATTTTGATGTGACGTCACAATTGAAATATTAATAAAAAAAATGCATCAAATTAAAGTTAATAATTATGTATTAGTATCCCATCGAGTTTGATCTCGTTTGATTCGTCTTGACGAGTACTTTGGTGCTAGCCCATCCTAGCTATCCATATCCATGCTAGATTCTGGTAACCATCTAAGGTAACCAGGATCTGATGATGGAGCTAGGAGATGGCCATAGGAGCTCTAGAAAATAAGTTCGTTCCGTTTGTTATTTATGTGGATTCTGTCTTTGATTAGTTGGATGAGATGGATTACCCAATGCCAAGGTGAGCACGTGCCGAGGGCTGAATGGTATGAGGGTATACACCCTCATGTCATTCAAAACTACTAAAAAAAAATAAAAAAAGTTAAAAAAAGTTGAAAGTTAAAAATAAAATTATAAAAAAACTTTTTAAAAACAAGCTTTTATTACTTGTACATACAAGATCTAGATCGGATACACTTTAGATCTTTTCATTTTGACCACACTTTTCTGGTACACGTTGTATACACGTATATTCAACGTTTTAGTCGGAACGGGGGTACTAAGCCGAAAGGAGGGTAAAGTATACATGATAGTGAATAACTTTTGTCTAAGAACCATTCCTTCCTTTCGTTCCTTGTCGACCTCCTTGGTCGAGTGGTTTGTACTTATTACTTATTATATAAAATTATTATACAAAGAAAACACCCAGACCCGAGACAAATTAGAAAAACAATAATTTCTAAATTTACCCGACCGGGGATCGAACCCGGGACCTCAGAGATGGCGACACCATGAAAACCGGTGTACAAACCACTCGACCAAGGAGGTCGTCATTAATAATTATTTCGGTCGTCATTATTAATAAATAATTTCTTATTCTGCTTCTTTATTCTTACATTTAGCAAAAACAAAATAGGTTCCAGTATGTGAAATAGATAACATCAGTGACTGCTAGCTGATCGCCTAATGTACGAGTATCTTAGAACCCTGGTCCCTCAGTCGGCTCTTACGACATGCGGGAAGTTAAGCAGCTTTGATGTGCCTTTTGTACAAGACGTCAGTCAGCTTGTTTTACCGCTTATTTACCATGGCGAGTGCTCTGAAGAGCTCTTTGACCTCATCCCACCTTCTCCCTTCCTCCAGGAGTAAACGTGCTGCTCTCCGGAGTCACCTATTCACTGTCTCAAATATTCCATCGTACACAAAGAAACTTGGTGATTCGTTTCTTTGCCGCACCTCCAAAAGATGGTATAGTCTAGCAGCACACGTTTTCCCTCCTTCCTATGATATGGGGTCCTTCAAACGAGGCGTGAAGAAGTACCTCGTGGGCCGGCAGAGTGAGGTTAACTGATTTATTTATTTATTCATTTGGAAAACCAACAGCAATTTTTTTTTTTTTTTTTTTATACATAGCTCAGCAAATGACTCCACTCCACCTGATGTTAAGTGGAAATAGAGTCCAGACGTAAGGACAACTGGTGCAGCGAGAAAACAACGCAGCATCAGTCACCCTCACCCTGCCGGCCCACAAGGTGCCTCTTCACGCCTCGTTTGAAGGACCCCATGTCATAGGACGGAGGGAAAACGTGCGCTGGTAGACTATTCCATCTTTTGGAAGTGCGACAGAAAAACGAGTCACCAAATTTCTTTGTGCGCGATGGAATGTTCGAGACAGTACAGCGGTGACTCCGGAGAGCAGCACGCGTACTCCTATGGAGAAAGGGAGAAGGTGGGATGAGGTCAAAAAGCTCTTCAGAGCACTCGCCGTGGTATAAGCGGTAGAAGACGCTGAGTGACGCTATATCTCTACGCAATTGCAGGGGCTCGAGAGCATTAGTGACCTCTGCACTGCCGATAATGCGTATAGCGCGCCGCTGCAATCTGTCCAAGGCATCGAGAAGGTACTTTGGGGAACCGTCCCAGAGGTGCGAGCAATATTCCACGCAAGATCGCACCTGTGTCTTGTACAAAAGGCACAACTGATCCGGCGTGAACAAAGTAGAAACAAAAATAGCAACAAAAAGCCAATTATTGGTCCTCACATATACGAGTAGCAACAAATTAAAGTAGGGTAATTAGTACTTTATAGATCGGAAGCCGAGGATTATTAAAAAAAAAAACGTTTAGATACAATAATACGTTGTTCAAAATAATCACAAATCAACCTTTAACTTGAAACAATTAGCACAAATATATTTAAATAATAAAATCACAACGAAATAACAATTCTAACGACTTACTGCAAATTGCGCCGATCACCCGACAACCTCTCCACTCCACTCAATAGCTAGCCGACAAATGAGCGCGGTCTTTTTTTTTTTTGGAGAGAGACTGCTGATTGCCGAGGGGCAATTTCAGCTTCACCGGGCTTGTTTTAGGGGCGGCGAGGTACGTCAAGGGTACCTCAAGCCGTGTTGAAACGAATCACCTTCGGAGGATTTCTAGAGGGGTACGGCATCGCACACTTAAAAGTGCGCGTCCCCGTGCCCTCCCAGAGTCTCCGAAGGGTTCGGATCGGATCGGAAGCGCGGTCTCTGACGGCGGCCACTTTTACAGGTGCTGTCGCGTGACGTCACAAATAATTAAAAAATATCCTAATTATATTACAAGCATAGCACATCTTCAAACTCAATAAAAACAAGACAACACAATAGCAGCACAGCACATTAACAATTAAAAAACGACTGACTCAAAATACGCCTCGCAGACAAACAATTGGTGATAAATAAATCGATGTCAACCTCCTTGGATACTGCTTTGAAATTGTTAGCCGCACACAACATGTATTAGTTCTAACTGATGTTCGAGTACAGTACAGGGAAGGTACAGAAGCGGATGAAATCTGCGTGACTTAAATGATGGTGATGCTGCGTTGTTTTCACGCTGCACCAGTTATATTCGCGTCTGGACCCCATTTCCACTTAACATCAGGTAGAATGGCGTTGTTGTGCAAACTATCGTCCCAGACCAGGCATGGAAAGGGACTATATAAATAACTAGCGGCCGCTCGCGGTTTCACCCACGTGGTTCCCGTTCCCGAGGGAATATCTGGATAAAAATTATCCTATGTGTTATTCCAGGTTATAAACTATCCGAATTTCATCCAAATCCATCCATCCGTTGCAGCGTGAAGAAGTAACAAATATACGAACATACATACACACAAACATTCGCATTTATAATATTAGTAGGATTATGCAGAAAATCCATTAAAGAAGACACAACAGTTGCTACCTAACCTAGATTATCAATAGCGATAGCTTTTGGGTTTCCCATATTTGAAGGATCTGTTAACTTTAATTTATCTATTTATAAGAGTATTATTTTATAAATAACATACTGGGTTCAATTAAAATGCACACATAAATTAAACTTAAATAATTTATTAGCTAATAATAGATAATATATACAAATTAAGATTGGATGTTGATGAACTAGTTGTTGACATTGATTAGGTCTCATTTAGCTTACAAAGTAAGAGTAGATAGATAGGACAAAGCCACGAGAGTCTAATGCCGGATCCCTATATTCTATCTGTCTGTTGTTTTGCTTACTGAAGTTAGAAATTTGACATAATTTGTATGGAGCTTATGTCAAATTTTTATATTATTATAGTAGGCAAAACAACAAATAACCATATTTTATGACAGTACCCAAGTTAATAAAACTAACAAACAAAGGTTACAAAGCTACAAAGTCCGAAAACTTCGTTTTTTTTTTATACCTAGCACAGCAAATGACTCCATACCACCTGAAGTTAAGTGGAAATGGAGTCCAGACCAGACGCGAAGACAACGAGCAGCGTGAAAACAACGCAGCATCAGTCAACCTCACTGCCGGCCCACAAGGTGCTTCTTCACGCCTTGTTTGAAGGTCTCCATGTCATAGGAAGGAGGGAAAACGTGTGCTGGTAGACTATTCCATCTTTTGGAGGTGCGACAAAGAAACGAGTCATCTTTGTGCGCGATGTTACTAGTATTTTCTACTTTTGTGACTATATTTGTCTTTTTGTCCCCTTTCTTGGTGCTTCAAAGACTGGTGAGAAGTGATCCCAAGTCGATATATGGTTGAACAGCGCTCCACCAGGGCATTCAGTATCCATAGCTTGTCGGTGGCCAACCAGTTTGTACTCTGGACTGATGATGCCTTTCGATACACCAACTTCTATCAGCTGTTTGGTGGTGTCCAATTGAATCTGGGGTGGGAGCTCGGCTGTGGAAGATGACATGCATTGTTAGTTATAAATATCAAAAGAAGGAGCTCTTTTTCAAATGTTTGATCCTTAAGATCCTTGAAACCCATAAGATTTAAGCAAAGTTTTTTAACGGGTAAGCACAAACTATTAGCTAAAGGTATCAAAGGTATACCTCTACTGCCTAGTCTTACTTAATCAACCCGATGAAGGATTGAGGAGCTCGATGGCGCAGTGGTAAACGTGCTGAGGTTAAGCAAATGTCGCAAAGGCCGGTCATCGGATGGGTGACCAAAAATTTATCATCTTGAGCTCGTCCGTGCTTCGGAAGGCACATTAAGCCGTTGGTCCTGGCTGCATTAGCAGTCGTTAACAACCACCAACCCGCATTGGGCCCGTTCTCCCGATCCATCCATAGGGAAGGCTCGTGCCCCAGCAGTGGGGACATAAAATGAGCTGATGATGATGATGAACCCGATGAAACTGTAGTTATTTCGGATGATGCCGACTATTTTCTGAACTTTCACAAGGATGTCAAGGTTGGGAAATTGGCTACAGGTGAACATTACCGGTGTTGGGGATACAGTACGGAATCTGGTGATGATTATAGGTACTTACTTCTCCAGTCGCCGATGAGGCAGATCCCGATGCTGACGTTGTTAGCAGGGCCGGCGTGCACCCCAGTCACCCTCCACCCGCGACCCTCGTACGCGCCGCCTTCACTTCCAATGCAGAAACTGTACAACAAACAGTAGGTTAGAATAGAATAGGAGATAATAAAATAGATCATATCAATAGACACACACACACGATTTATGATCTGCCGCGGATCGTGCTCAGTGGCGTGCATTTGGAGATGTCCAGCAGTGGAGGTGTGTAGGCTGATGGTGATGCTGATGATGACACACGATTTAATAGTACCATGGATAACACTCTGATGATGATGATTAATACCTAAGACTAGTGGTCGCCCAGTGGTCGAAATTCGATCGTAATATTTTATTAAGGCTGCACGGATTGTATCCTAAGAAATTAAAATTAAAAAGATAGAATGTGAGTTTGGATTGGCATGACAGTTCTCGGCCGCTCGTCTTCCATTTTTGAAATTTTATTAATATATTCTCAAAAGAGTAAAGCGTGTGTGTCAAATACATGGTAGGGTGTGTCATGTTTCTTTTATTGATTTAATGTATTTTATGCATAATTAAAAAAAAATATTAACATTCGGATAAACTTCTCTATTTAAACTATAAGTGTGCGAAATTTCATACTCCTCCGTCCGCGCAATTTTCGTAAAAAGGGGTACAAAGTTATTGCTTCCCGTATTAATATATAGAATTAAAATAAAACGAGCGAGCCTTACAGTAGTCGCATAAGATGCAATGAAGCAATTTTAACATTTTATTCTGAGAAAAATAAGTCAGGTTGAAATGGTTTTTTATAAAAAAGTTTTTTTTTTTAAGAAAATTTTATTTTATTTAATTGACACTAAGAGTAATGCAATACCGCGCGCTCATTCGTCAAATCAAATGGCGCGTGCTGGCGCGCTTTCTCGACTTCCTGTTACACACTTCCGTCCCATTTCACGAATTCACTCCCACATGGTGCAAGAAAGAAGAAGAAAGATGTTACACATCGAAAATCAGCAGTTATCACTTAAAAATATCATCATCATCATTTTCAGTCCGTATCTACCATTGCTGGCATATGCCTTTTCCAAGTTACAATATATTTAATGTACCCTTCTTTTTTGAGCTAAGCTAGGTGAGCTAGGTTTTTCCAGCGACCAGGGGGGTAACCACGAGCTCTTATAGCAGTATTATTGCAGTTGTAAAAACGAGACGCGTGTAGCGGCGAATATATTTGCGTCTCTTTTCCACAACTGCAATAATACTGCTATAAGAGCTCATAGTCAGGGGGCAGCTCTATATCTCTGGCCCATCCTCGGCAGCCATTAATAAAAAAATATAGCAAATTAAAAACAAAAACAGATTTCTTTATCTAAAACCAGTAACAGTTATCTCATCATCATCATCATCAGCCTAAAGTCCCGCTGCGTGCACTGTATTTTGACTCTATACGAGTTTTTCGGTTTTAACGAGAGCCATCTTCAACAACAATTGGGTACGGAGGAGCTTAAGAATTTTGAATTTTGCTTATCTTTCAAGATTGCAACCCGTTAACATCCGTTGACCGGCCTTCGCTTAAGTTGCTTAATATTGCTTTTATATACTTTTTTGTATATTCGTGCCATTACTTTTGCAGTTACCATTTTCTACTTAACTAGCGAAATTTATTAAACGATGTTCCTTCCGTATGAACGGGGTAACTTACGCCATATCGAATGCCAATTGATCGAATATCAAATGATCGGCCACGATTAATCGGAAAGTCATATAATCAAATTATATTGAACCGTGTTAGTTGCTCGAGCGTGTTTGCATGAAGCTTAACTTCTGCAGTCTTTTTATTTTGTGGTTCGATGTTATGAACGTTCGATGTAATAACAATTCGGTTACTTAACTTTTCGGTTTATCGTTGTCGATCATTTAATATTCGAGCAATTGGCATTCGATATGGCGTAGGCAACCCGTATGAACGACCTCTGCCGAACCGGACGCGCACACAAAATGTTTTAAAATTACCGACCGCGTGTCAACAGCTGTTGACCTTTTTTCTGATGCAAATTTTTTACCGAAATAGCATTGGCCAGTGGTTCCCCTAAGGTCGCGGTCGCTAACACAAATATAAAACATCCATCAACAAAACATAACAACTTTTTTGTCTAAAAACTCGTTAGTTGCTTTCGAACCTTTTTTTATCTTTGTCGATGGGCAGAGACAAAAAACTTAGTCTTTTTTAATTTATTTTTATATTAATACATCTTCACGGAAAATAATTGTTGAGTGTGCGACCTATTTGGTAGTACATATAAATAAGTACTTAACCACATACTTAATTTTTTTTTATGGCTCAACTTGGATGTTGAATTTCTTATATTTACTTAGAAATCTTTAAATAGCAGTACCGATACAGCCAAGTTGTCCGAAACGATTATTGGTATATGTACAATACTTAAACAGACGATGATTATGAGTGGAATTGTAATTTAGACGAACATGTGGTAAATTATTATGTAATCCCGTATCTTATCGTAACGTATGTTGTAGTATAATATTTCTGTAAGTATATTTTTTGTACAGAATTTGTCATTGTGAGAAGTGGACATTATAACAAGTAGTCTTTTTACGAATTTGACATTTTGAGAAGTTGACGTTTTGAGAAATGGACATTTTGCGTCTGGTTGTCATTTTGAAAAGTTTCTATTCCCTTTGATTTGATGGCTTCGTGCGATTAGCACATTTAGCCAGTGTCAAAGTAACTTTTCTTACAAGTAGGTAATACATAAATAAACAATATTTCCTTCCTGACGATGATGATGAATGATAATAGAAATGAGAAGTGAGAAATGATATACGCCCCAACCCCTCGAGTATCTCTGTAAAGGTGCGGGGCTTTACTAAGTCCTTACGCGGACTTTTTCAGAGAATTTGAAAAGTGCCGTTGCAATGTTTTGTTTCATTTGCCAACATTCATGCACACTCATGAACACTTAACATCCACCATTCTTTCACATTAATATTCGACATAACACAAATTTTAGAAAATAAAACAAAACCGCAGACATGACTCTTTACTTTCCCGCCAAGAAGTATTTTGAAAAGTTATCATTATGAGCTGAAACGTCCTGAAAGATAACTAAGGCCGCCAGGCGGATAAACTTACTATAAAATGGTTTAAGAGACCAATATATGCTTTCAGTCATCTAATGATGAATAGTTATTAATTAAATTAATATATTTATTTATTGAAATTCCTTTGTACGACTCTTTAAACTGTTGCTGTCCGGTGACATTGAAAATGCGGCCTGGAACAATTTAAACCTTCAGATTTACTTGATGTAAGTAATTGTTGAAATGTTAAAAAAAAATGTTACATCGACTAAATAAATTGTTGGTCAAATAAAATTGTCACCGCAAAGAGCATAGGTAAGTTGGATTTTCGATGAATCGTTACATCGGGTATATATGGCATCGTTCAACGGAGGAATCGATCAATGGTGTTCGTTGAAATGAAAATCGATCAGATGACTTTCGAATTCACAGAGGCGACCCATCCGTTATGGCATCCGCAGTATATTATAGAGTGAATGTACACTCCGTGTCTAGGCTTCAGCTGAGAATATATATTCTTTTTTGCACAAAAAAACACATATACAGAGAACAGTTTACAAACAACGGTGAACAAAGACGGACTTATCACTAAAAGAGATCTCTTTCAGCCAACCTAGGGTGGAAAGGGAGCATCATGTTTAAAAGGAAGCGACAAAAGTGCAAACAAAAATATAAGAATAGGTTGATAAGATGTTTTTTGATGTTGTTCTATGTTGTATATTTGTGCCAAATAAATTTTTAATCATCATCATCATTTAGTGTCATCTTCATACTGAAGTTCAGTACACAAATCTTCTTTTAGCTGACGATAGCTAACTCCAATTCATTGTTGATGTCAGTCTAGGCTTCACAAACTGTCAAATTTCCTCAATAGGCTTTGAGCTTTATGCCTAAAGCATATGGTTGAAAATGTATTGAAGTCGTCCAGCCAAGGGTCTAAAGGAGCTAATATTCCTCTGTCGACGCCTGCACATCAGACTATCCAAAACTAGGGTTGCCAATTTTTTTTAGACCAAATATAGTATTTTTGGATTCAGTACCCGTAAAACTATAGTAGATAGGGAAATAATGAAAAAAATATAGTAGGTATATTAAAATATATTTATTTTATTTCTTAACACCTTAAACGCCATAATTATGTCCGACAAACAATTGAATTTCTATTGTGTCTGAACCGCGACCCGCAGCGTTGGGGTTAAAGAATATTTATTTCTTATTAAAAACCATACAGTCACTTACATAAGAAATTATTAATATAATGTAGGTAGGTCTAACTGTCCAGTAGTTCGTAGATATATTGGGTTTGGGAATAAAACCTGCGGCGTTCAACCTGATAAATGAATATTTTTTGCTGCTTTGAGCTTTTAATAATAGGTTTTTATTTTTAAGGAATGCTTTGCAAGTAACTATTGTTACAATCTAATTTTAAGTTACAATTCACCATTAACTCTGCCTTTATCAGACCGATACGGCTCTGTTGAAAGATGAGCTCTTTCCACTTTGTGTTTATCACATAAAACTATAGTAAAAATATAGTAGTTTCGCCTACTTTATTATATTTTTAAAATAATAGTAGTTAGACACCTAAAATAGTAGGATACTATATTATTTAAGTAGTAGGGTTGCCAACCCTATCCAAAACTGTTACATTTCTTCAGTAAATGTTCAATTATTCACAGAGTTTGCTTAATTGCCTCAAACGGCATTTTCAGAGTCACCGGGCTTTTTTGGAGGCGGCGAGGTACGTAAAGGGTACCTCAAGCCGTGTGAAACGAATCACCATCGGAGGTTTTCTAGAGGGAACGGCATCACACACTTAAAAGTGCGTGTCCCCGTGCCCTACTAGATTCTCCGAAGGGTTCGGATCGGATCGGAGAGCGGAACAACCCGAGGGCGCCTCTAAAGGCTCGGACCTAAGCTCGGGTTGACCGGGCCGTGATGGAGGAGAGAAGCGCCCAGGTACATTTCTGTACCTGGTATAGAGCGCGTGTGAACCGGTTCTTCGTGCCCTTGTTCTACGAGTACGGTGTCGTGGGCCTAAACTAGTGTGCATGTTTAGTGTATTCTGTAAATGTGTAGTGGCATTTAGAGGATCGGGCGGGGAATAAGTTAGTAGTAACTAGTACATAGTTTAAAGTCTATTGCAGAAATTAGACAGTTATGGCAGTCTGGATGCCAAGTGCTAGTTTCATTCGCCATTCGATCACGTTAACGAAAACGAGAATTTGTATGGCAATATTTAACTAACTATTTAACTAACTTTAACTCTTCTCGTATGCCGCCAGGAGGCGCTGCTTCAATGCCATACTAATTTTCGTTTTCGTAAACGTAATCGAATGAATACGGATAGTAAACAAAACTCACACTAGGCACCCTGCTCTGCAGTGCTATTCTTTAAGCAAAACCTGAGTTTCAACCTACTTTCTCATAGTATTAAAGTCTACATTCGTTTGCAAGTTACTCTGAGAGGCATTCGACTTGTATAATCGGCTAGACTAGACCTAAACTTCAGCTGGGATTACCCGTTTACCCGTTACCCGGGGCGAGTGGAGTAACCGGATAACTCATAATTTTTCAACCGGAACATGAATTAATTAAGGTAGGTATGTTAAGTTGTACATAAGAAGCATTGTGCAAAAAAAGAAGAAATAATAAATGGGAAAAAATTATGCTAAACAATATTTTTTTTTAAATACCGGAACATGAAAAAGTCTGTTAATTGATGATATCAAAAAAATATGCTTAAGTATGTGTATGCATGCATGCTGAATTGTTTGGTCAAAATCAGTTAGTTTTACATAAAAATAAGGAATACGAACATAATTTACTTTAAAAAAATATAATTAAGTATCAAGTAGTTACTATTCCAAGGTACTTTTTTCATAAAATGAGATTGAATTGCGGAAAAAATTACATAAACTTATAGCCAGTTTCCGCTCAGAGCGTTTACATACTCGTATATAACAATGTCGTCATTAAATATAACAACGTCACAGTTATTAAATAGCTTGCTTGTGTAACTTTATAAGTCTTAACTTGTTAAAGGTTACAAGTTTTACTATGTAACTACTACTATAAATTGCAAAATCACCGTACGATTACAATGTGCGTTCAGATTATAAAATAATTAGCGATATTTTACTGACCTTTTTATAGTATAGCATAGGTACAAGCTCGCGGTTATATTTATTTATTTATTTATAAAAAAAACTATGTAACATACAATAACATCTTGAATGCTAAGTACAGCCTTCTATTATTGACCGCCACGGCATGCAAATGTGGAGAGTTTGTGTAAATTTTAAAAGAACTGTTATATTGTTGGAAGAGTGCAATATAGTTTGGAGGAGATCATTAAGTTAAAAAAATGTTGATAATTTGAGTAATTTTTATTTACAACTTACATTTGACCAAAAAAATTGCTATGCCAAAATTGTTTTCACAAAAAAAGACTTAATGGTATTCAAAAGCAACATGCGTACAGTGCTTCTCTTTTCCTATGTCTCTCGGTAATCATCACATTTCCGAATGCAATCGAATATTAATTACCATGTGCATTCATTATTAGATTATTTATTTATTTATTTGGTAATAGGTACACCAACAGTATAATTACACAACATTATAAGCAGTTACACTATAGGTTTCTTATTCTAATATATATACCAATAAAAGGCGTACACAGCATTGAAGTTGTAACAAGCAACAAAATTACAAACTTATTGACTATACCTACCAGTATAGATTATTACACAAACACACATATTCCATATTTAAATGCTTAAACAGACATACATACAAATACACACATCATGTATTTAATAGAAATTCAGAACAACGTACTTATTATTGTTGTTTTGTTTGATTTTTCGTATGAACTATATAACAGAGCTGCAAAATTATAATCGTCATCATCAGCTTATTTTATATCCCCACTGCTGGGGCACGAGCCTTCTCTATGGATGATGGAGGGCAGGCCATAAACCACCACACGGGCCCAGTGCGGTGCGGTGGTTGTTAACGACTGATAATGTAGCCGGGACCAACGGCTTTAAGTGTCTTCCGAAGCATGGAGGAGCTCGAGATGTTAAATTTTTGGTCACCCATCCGATGACCGGCCTTTGACGTATGACACAATAGATAATATTTCCCCTAATTCAAAAATAAATTCATAATAAATATAAGGAGTACCTAGTTGTAACTCTATATCTAGTGTCAATCAAATACACACATCAAAAATGTCTAGGGATCGTTGCGTTATAGAGTTAATATTTAAACTTTTTTGGATTGTTATTGATTCTTTTTAGTGAATTTCACGATATGAATGTAATTTTTTTTGGCTTACATTGTTTAAATATGGAAAATTAACTGTCAATCTGAATTCTTATACCTAAAAGAGCGTAATGGCAATTTTACAAAAGTAGTACAAATTCTGCACTAAAAGTGAAAAAATTTGCAACGCTATGGGGCGATGGCGTCATTTGACAAGGGAAAAGATGTTGAGAGCCGTTGGAATGTTGGAAGCTGGTTCCATGCAACGTGTGTGTCATAGGCCACCTCTGGACACGCTATCGTATCAAGGGCAGCGTGGCCGAGCGAGATGGAGGAAGATCTCGTAACACCACTCGAGGACAAGACCGATACATCCAAAATACTGCTCGACGGAATCTTACCATGAACGCTATGATGTTGGCCACAAGGCTCCACAGCGCTACAGGCTTGCTGATAAGCGACCAAACCATACGGAATCGTTCACGCGAAGTGCGTCTGCGTTACCGAAGGCCGCTGAGGGTTCCACCCATAGCACCCCACAATCGTAGGGCCCGTTTACAATGGGCTCGCGAACACCGAAATTGGAGGAAGAAGACTGGCGCTGTGTTTGCTTCTCTGATGGTGATTCATCTATGTAGGTATGAGACTGGATACAAGACGCACTCGAATTTGGAGGGTCTCTGGATGTCAAGAACGCTTGAGATTTTGTCAGGAAGCCAGGAGGGGGAACAATCATGGTTTGGGCCGGTATTTGGATCGGTGGAAGAACCGATCTCATTTGGACCAGGGGCAACCTCAGTGCTCCAAATCTACGCAGAGAGAATTGTTTCAGAAGTGATCATCCCTTTGCGAGGCCAATTGGGTGATTCGTTTTGACTAATGCATGACAATGCACGTCCACACACGGCTAGAGTAGTAACACGCACTCTTGCTGATTCTCATATCAACGTCCTGCCGTGGCCTGCACAATCACCAGACGTCAACCCAATGAGCATGCGTGGGACATATACTCCAAAGAAGAGCTCTGCCGAGTCAATACTCATCAAAATGCCGTGCAACACCCTACAACAACTTTTTGACTTGATAGAAAGAACGTGGGCGGCTGTTCATGAAAGTGATTTGGATGAACTAATTTTGAGCATGCCAAATCGCTGTGCTTGTGTGATTCGTGTGAATGGTAGAAATACAGATTTATTGATTTTTACAATAAAATTTAAAAAAATCAGCCTTGTTCTTGCTTTTTTTGCCAATTAGTGGCGACTTTAACGTAAGCTAAGTTTCCCCAATTTGTTAAAATTGCATATTTTGTTATTTTTTTTCAACTTATTAGGGATAAAATTGTTTACTTTAGGCTGATTTTTCAATCGTCAGTTAAAGTTTATTTATTGAATAATTTGACTTATTGGCAGATTCTCGTTAGAAAATATGTCACAATATTAGGTATTCTTTGGATAAGACTTACTTAACTAAGGATTGAAAAATCGGGCCCATAAAAAAATAGAGTAAGAAGCCAGTCTGGAAAACCAGATTAGGTAGAAATTATTAGAAAAAAAATTTATAGCTAAAAATGTACTTGATCCCTAGACATTTTTGATGTGTGTAAGTAGTATATGTCCAATTTCATGTCTATGAACCAAACTTGGCGCGATATCAGTTTATGATCGCATAATCCAAATCCGTTCAGCCGTTGTCGAGTTTTGCGCTTACATTAGCACAGAATAAGTAATAGTTATATTAGCAACATTCATTTTTATTTTTATAGTGCATGACGTGCTGACCTAATACAATTAGTGCTTTACTTACATAAGTTTTGAGTTGCAGCTTTACCTGTCAACTACCCTATTGTCAGGCGTTATATTAAAGAAGTGATTTTTTGTTTGCTTATTAATAATGTGAAATAATATAACTAAAGGTGATATATTAGAATTAATTGTTTATGAATTGGTAAATAAAACAAAGCACAGTTGGCGTGACCTTCTAAAATAATTTCAATCAGTAGGTACCTAACTATATTAGTGACTATCAATAATAAAATCGAAATAATAATGACTTTTTGATAAGTTTACTTATTTGGACTTTGGTAGTAAAAAAACGGTCAGTAACAGAGACATCACACAATAAAATGGCATTTATCTCGACATTATGCTACTCGGGGGTGATTACCTAATCTTTCATCTGATCAAAGCGTGTTAACTTGACCTTCATCTCCTCACCTGATGGTAAGTAGAGGCGCGTTTCACTGTACTTATTTACTGTCCCTATCTACTGACCCTGATAGGTAGGGTATGGCAGTTGGAACTACGGGTCCGGCTGTCTTCTCAAGGGTACCACGGGAGTTCCGGATCCTAGGCCCCCTGCCGGTTATGCCTTCGCGGGCGTCTCCGGCAGGCCCCGGACATGGGTTGGACTCGTGGTAGCATGTGGTTAGCTGTAGAAGTGAGAATGTTCGTCTGTCTGGTTGAGGTCTGGCCAGGCTTCCATTTTGTGCACAGCAAGCAAGTCTTAGTAGCGGTCCAGTGGGGGCCTGAAGCGAAAAGACCTGCGGGCACGTGAGTTGCCCTTAGTTGGTTGTGCTGCTCGGTGGTTTCATTGAGTAGTTACTCCAACATCTCCGGCACTAGTCTGGAGAACTAGTAGAGGCGCCCGCTAGATGCAAAAGCCTCCGGTTCAATCAGCCGCGTAGGACTTTGGAATTGATCAGGTGCCTGGATGGGTACCGAGAAGTGAGTGTGCTTACAACTCCGCCACCAAAGAAGACATTTGGTAGTCGACTTTAGAGTTGATGGCCCGAGCAGTGGTACACTGCGAGTTGTGCTCTTAGTGCAACGAGAAGTGAGCGAGCTTACGGCTCCGGTAACCTATCTGGATATTAGGTAGTGGACTATACGTGTCCACGGGGCAACTAGCTCGAGACACTAGATTTAAAAGTACCGGATGAAGGATGCGTAACCAGCGTGTTCTGATCTGGCGTTATGACCTGACGTAGATGGTCCCTTGTGCTTGCATAAGGATGTCTGAAACCTAACTTTATAACCGTGAGGTTGGTGGGGGTGTCAGTATAAACTTTAAAGTAGTGTGTAGCAGGGTGAACTTATTTACTGAGGAGCTGTCTTATCTGTAACTGTGCGGCACACAACAATGCAATTAAAGTCTAATCTGTAACACAGGCCTACGCCTAGCTCAAACACCAGTCTCTCACAAATGAATCTAAAAATGACTTATTGTACATTGTTTCTTTACTTTAAGAACGATCATTTGTGAAGAGAAAATAAACGTTTTAATTATTATTATTATTAATTATTGTTTTAATTATTATTAATCATTCATTCACTGGAATAATCTGACGTTTACGGTGTTCCCAGTTTCTGATGAATAGAAAACAGTGTTGTGACAAGAAGATTGACATCAATTACTCACTCATTCAATCTCATTACGTCCTAAATCAAATCACATTACTCATTTTATTTACTTTATTATTTTTCTCCTAGGCCAGTTTTGTTTAATCGATATAAAAATATTAGCATTGGTACCTTTAACCCTGCAGTGGTCGCGCGGATTACATATGTAATCCAGGGTGATAAACGTTTACTTCGTTAGTATACAAGAGAGCGAGAGGGAGACAGCGATATAGTTTCCATAGACTCAGGGATACCACACTGGCGATAGACTTAGATATAAGATATGGTGGTAGCAGCCGGACCGATTTTAAACAAACTCTACCACCAAATAGTTATTAAGCATTGCAGATGGTCGGGTTGAATGCGAGAAGCCGTGATTATCCCTACAGCTCCGTTAGACTACAGACACAAAGTAAGGAGATTGCAGAAAGGTAGCTTTATAGTCATAGTCATAGTCATCTATATATTAATACGTGAAGCAAAAACTTTGTACCTACCTACCCCTTTTTACGAAAATTGCGCAGACGGAGGAGTATGAAATTTCGCACACTTATAGTTTATATAGAGAAGGAGTAAAGAATGTTAATTTTTTTTTTAAATTATGCATAAAAAATACATTAAATCAATAAAACAAACATAACACACGTTTAGATACACTCTTTTCAAAAATTTTAAAAATGGAAGAGGAGCGGCCAAAATCTGCTGTAACGGTCCATACGTCACTAGAACATTTTCTAAATGAATAAATAAAAAATATAAATATCTAGGATAGAATTCAGGCTAAATGTTATTTCATTTTAAATTTGTAACAGGCAAATAAAATAAAAGTAACTAATAGATTAAACAACAATACTCAAATAAAATTAAGCATTACTTGCTAGGACTTTAAATATCAAATAGAATCAACCTTTCTACATTATTGTTAACAGTGTTATTTTTACTTTTCAAGCGAGCAATAATGAGACCTTATTACCTACTTATAAGCAAAATGGTTATTGATACATACGAGCCATCTAGCGTCGTTCTAAGAAATCTTTATACACTATCTAATAAGCGTAGCTTATCGTAGGTCTGTTAACTACGCTTTCTAATGTTTCGTCATGTTCGACTTGAGTACCTACCTACGTAGTTTCCGCATCATGTAATAGATGGCGTTAATATGAAAATCAACAGTGTCAAAACAAATATATCTTTCGTAGATATTTATGTTAAAGATTCATTTTAATGATTAATTTAATTAACTTTTACGCTCACTCTAACCTAGGTAGACTATAAGGAGGCTAGAATACAATAGAAATCTGTACTTTAATGTTACAGATTGTATTTCATGAATTATAAATAATTATTGCGTTATAAGTAGTTTTTACAGGTTTTTACATTGTCATACGAACGTAGGTTTAGTTTCTCACATGAACCCGGTCAGAATATGACAACTTACAATCATTTGGTTATTTAAAATGTAAGTAATGCACTGAGTCGTGAGTAAGATTCATAATTGAGATGGGAGGGCGATCGATCAATGAATACTGCAAGCGCCATCCAGCGGAAATAGTAGCAGTATTCTAACCGTAGTAAAAGCAGAGGGAATAGAGAGGTACATGAATGAATGTTTCTGGCGCCGCCCTGCGGAGAGTAGCAGTAGCTTTCGCGTGTCTATGGATAAAGGGATGCCAAAAAGGGAAAGTATATATTTTGTATCGATATATCGTATCATAATGTGTTGCATGAGTTTGTGTCAATGCACAATATTATTTTTACTAAAATTCAGTTTATTTTTATGATGTCTTTTCAAAATGAGTTTACAAATTCGTACCTAGTATTATTTATAGTTTTAATAAATAATTCATGGTTTATTTTACATTTCCGCCGTCATGGGTTTTAATAAGATTATTTTAAACATTTAACTTTACTGGCGGAGCTCTAATAAGACATGTGTAAATGTTATTCGACACAGTGAAAACACACCGGAAACACACCAAAAACCTAAACGTTGATCTTAACAAATTTGTCGATATCTACATACAGAGACTACATCTAAAATAATCAAAATCTATCTACAAAGCTAAACAAAGTCGGCTGGCTGGTACTTGTACAGTCTTTGATACAAGTTTGTTCAAGTCATTCACATTCATCACATTATAATAATGATATCTAATGTTACGTCTTAGTCCATCATATTTTGTTTATCTAATTGGGACACTTATACATTTTATTATAAACAAACTAAATGTGATACATTCATACGACATTAATATCGTAATAATAGAAATCATAATAAGTAATATAATGTAATGCTGTATCGATATTCTGATGAATTACATCGCATTGGGCATCCCTAAATCTGCCAATGAATGCATGAGAATCTGGCGCCTCTGCACAGGAAGTAGCAGTAATCTGTATCCAATAATACGATATGCTAGTCTTTTCGATTGTCTATGTATGAGTAAAAGCAGAGAGATTTATCAATGAATACAGCTAGCGCCACTAGCCAGCGCAGCGGGGAGTAGCGGCAATGTGGACCTTGGCATGGCTATACTAACACTTTATTGCTCGTGTTTTTCTTTTGAGGAAATTAAAGCTATTTATCATGTTATTGGTATTGTTGGTAAGTGGAAATTGACGGTGGAAACTTTCAACATAAGTAAATATTAATAAAACTTTGATTGAAACAGTATTTAGCGAGATATAATCACTCGAAGTCTAGGACCAATAGGAAGACAGCAGGGGGGTAAGGAAAGATACCTAGTGCCGGCGGGTATAAAAGGAGGCTGGACATTGGGAGTTGGGTCATTAAGTATTCAGTATCGATTCAGTATTCATATTCTTTCGGAGATAGTGATAGTGAGTGTCAGACTGCTCTGGAAACTGTAAGTAAAACTTTGCTACTTTAATTTGATTTTAAACTGTGCAAATTATAAACTTTGTAGTTATTTTGAAACTTCTTGCATGTCTTTTAAATGTTGTGATTATCATTGTATTTCTTTTATGTGTTGTGACTATGTTATCCTATGTACCTTCCTTCACCCACAAACCCTCTCACTGCGGCCAAGACACCTTTAGCTGTCAGTTAACTGATCGTTCGTGTGAGCCTGCACGAGCGGCAGTGAGAAAATCCAACCTTTAAACCTACCTAACCCCATATACCTACCTTCACACACAAACCCTCTCACTGCGGCCAAGACACCTTTAGCTGTCAGATATCTGATCGTTCGTGTGAGCCTGCACGAGCGGCAGTGAGAAAATCCAACCATTAAAACCTTATCCTTTCAATCTTATATTTTTGTGTTTCTGTTGTTTATGTGTACTTAATTAATATTCATTTCTATCTCACTAAACATTTTAATTTATTTTGTGAATTTTATATTATGTTGAAAGTGTTGTGTTTGATTAACGGCGATATCGTGAAATAGGTAGAAGAGCAGGAATGTTATAGGGTGTTAGATTTTGCATAATGGTTAGGAACGGCTTACATTATAAAAGGGAATTAGGTTGGTTAGGAGTAGGTACGTTTTATTTCGAAGTACCTACCTACGTTTTAGATGATTTAAGATATAGGTAGGTAAGCATATAGGTATGTGTGTAGGTAGGTAACCGAAATGAGAGTTTATTGTGTGAACATTATGTAGGTAGGTATAATAATAATGTGTTGCTTTATATACTGTTTCGCGTTGCGGAATGGAGTAGGTGGTCTCAGGTCCCAGCGGATAACTCAAATCTTTATTATGATCCAAAAACTGTTATAAGCTAGGTTGTCATAAATAAAACCGTTTTAAAAAAAAAGGATATTCGTTTGCGTTAATAATAATAAAGCGTTACATGTTATCAGGTATTCAATAAGTTGGTGGTGGTGTTTTAGTTAAGTAGGGTCAAGTTATGTGTGTCGATGGATGTGTGAAAACCGTGCTTAGTAGTTTATTAGGTTTATTTTATTCGGATGTCACTTAAATTAACTAGAAATTTACCTACTTAAATACTTTGAGGAAATTAAGGTTTCCAGTTTTGTTATGCCGAAATGGCTTATACATATAGTTGACGGTATCTTTGTTCAGATTCTGAGGCAAGCAAAGCCGTCCTCGTAGAGATCTTCAAGGAGATGTACTACCATCGAAAGTCTGCAACAATTGCTACCACAACCTACATTTAAATAGTAAAATCTATATTTTGGTGACGTCGGATAATTTAGACATTTCTTTTTAAGATTATCTTATTTATTAATTGTTCATTGGGTTTATTTTATTCTGTTGTCATTTAAATGAATATATCTACCTACAGATGGTATTATTACAATACAAACTGAATTTGAGGAAATTAAGGTTTCCAATTCTATATGCCAAAATGGCTTCGACATAATTTGTTGATATCTTTTGTTTGGCTAAGGGCAAGCAAAAGCCGTCCCTGTAGATCATCTTCAAGGAGATATGCTACCATCAAAGGCCATAAACGATTGATAACACAAACTACATTTAAATTATAAAATCTATATTTTAATGACTATGGAATAAAGTGAACATAATTATAATTATTTGAATATAATTGGATGGGTTCGATTCCCGGTCATGGAACCAGTGAGTTCGAATCTCGCTTGTGGATTTTATGAAATAAAGTGAAAGTATGATTATATACATTTAATTTTATGTGGAGTGTTGCGAACAAATTACAATTCGTATGGGTTCGATTTCCGTTCGTGGAACCAGTGAGTTCGAATCTCGCTTGTGAACTTTATGAAATAAAGTGAATTTATCCTCTCAAGTGTGGCGGATAATTTTACGCAAGTTGGTTGCTAATAAACTACAAATCGGATGGGTTCAAATCCCGTTCGTGGAACCAAAGGTTCAAATCCCGTTTATGGAATGTTGTTTTGTTTATAAGACTAAGTAATAGTTATATTATCTATTTACTTAATAAACCCTGGTTCAGTGCCTAATGTAGGTATTTGAGTGACTTTTGTTTAGTACAAATACTCAATGTACAAGCATTAAATACCTATAAGCAACGGTTTAAATAAAGATTAAAATCACGAGTTAAATATTCACTCTAGTATCATATCGGGCACTGCACAGGTGATTAGAGATTGCTAGATCTAAGCATCGTGACCGAATTGTTTTGTATGGGTCTTTCGTTGCCTATGTTTGGTCAAATACTAGTATATGCATTAAATATAGGCAATGGTCTAAATAAAGATTAGTTTACGAGTGGGTGTGGATGGATATGGGGAAGGTGGAGTCCATGTAACTTTTCAATGATCATTCTGATCATTTATATAATACAGATAAGTTCGGTATTGTTCCGGTGATGGGTTCTATTTAGGCAAACACTCGTGGTTGTTCGGAGTAACGCTAGGACGATATGAACACTGATAGTATGTATTACGAATTATAATTGCCTCAATATAGTAAATAGATTGTATTTAGGCGCGACACTCGTGAGTAACAAGAACAGAGGTTATATTTATTCTTACTTAACTCGAAATAAGAGTCATGACTGATTGTATATTTTAATCATAAACCACCCTGTTTAATAGGATAGTAGTCATATTAATGAATATAAATACAGCCATTTAAAGTAGAAATGATGAGATATAACTATAAAATAAGTCTAGATATTAGAGGGTCTGCACAGAGAAAATAGGAATTGCAACTATCGTCGTCTCTCAAGTAGTTTCCTTATAGAAGTTTTGTTTTATTTCTGTTTAGTGAAGTTACTAAAATAATTGTTTTACTTAATCTTATTTTTGTATGATTACGATCAGAACCTCTAGGTTAAATATAAGATATTTTATCAAAATTACAAGTTTAAAGAAGATTCTGAGTTTTATTTAAAGCTCCTTATATTATATTAGTATAATTAATCAAGATAGAAAAACGATTAAATTATTAAATGTTAAGCAGTTGTTACATAGTTTCATCATGGGATGGGAGACCGCGATGTTTTATGATTTTAGATACTTACTTAATCTAACTCGGCGTAGGTCACAGTTTTGGTTGTTAGTTTATAATAGTAGGTACTCTGTTAGTCGTGTTTTAATGATGAGGGTCATGAATTCATTTACATTGGAGAACGTACGGTTAGGATGAATAGGTAGTAAAGAAAGGTTGGTTAGATTTTGCCTTAAGTTCCTTAAAGTTCTTAGGTTATTGTGGACCTTCGTAGGTGCACTAGTCGATCACTTGGCCAAAATGATCCTTTAGATGTGATTGAAACAAGTAGGTTATTCTCGGTTTTGGATTATTACAATAATAATGGTTAGGAGTTAAGTAGGTTAATTTATGGTAATCTGGGTAGGTAATTATGTTCATTATTTACATCTCACTTATATCGTTATATTTGGTGCCGTTAGGTATAAGTAGGTTAAACGATTTATTTAATCTAATTAATTCAAAAAAAAAAATAAGACCGAAAGTAGTTTAGCTCCTTAGTTTTAGTCTTAGCTTCAGGGTTTGTTACACTGCCAATGCCAATCCGAGGCCAATCCAAACTCACATTCTATCTTTTTAATTTTTCATTGTATAGGATACAATCCGTGCAGCCTTAATAAGTTACGGTCGAATTTCGACCACTGGGCGACCACTAGTAATTATTTATTGCATCATGTCGGTATGGTACAGATCTTATAATATTATAAATAGTCCCTTAACATGACCCTTGTAAGGTTATTGCAAAAATTTTGTCTTGTAACTCTAAAAACCATTGTGAATGAAAAATTCAAAATAATAAAAATAGATAGTTCCATTCGGTATAAAGTTAGGTATCCTAATTTGACCAATCTCCGTGTTATCTATTGCAACGGTGACCTTTGTTACTCTTTTGATAAAAAAACAACACATTGTATTTTACTGACTATCTCATACTACTTAGCATCAATCAATGAATGATTCACAAGATCATATTAGCCAAGAAACTAATTGAAAACATTACGTCATATAATATGTTTGTTCGGTTTATTAATTAACATTGAATTAACGCCCCATGCATTTACAATTTGACTGTAGTGGCGTCACTGCTGGCTCTGTAAGAGGCTTAAGTTTTTATTCATCATCATCACGTCATCATCAGCTCATTTTATGTCCCCACTGCTGGAGCACGAGCTTCCTTAGGGATGAATATGGAGAACGGGCCATAAAACACCACGAGTGCACAGTACGGATTGGTGGATGTTACCGACTGCTAATGCAGCCGGGACCAACGGCTTCACGCCTTGCGTGCTTTTGGTCATCCGATGACTGGCCTATACGAAAGTTGCTTAACCTTAGCAATCGTAGATCGGGTGAGTGAAGAACTAAGCCATCATGTTGCCTCTTCACACCTCGCTTAGAAGACACCATGTTGTAGCAGGAAGAACGTGTACTGGGAGAACATCCTTAACTCTTTCACTGGTAGTGCTATCATAATTTCAAACTTATGTTGTTGCAATAGCATCGTAAACCAATGAAAAATATATAATCCTATACTAATCAAGGGGTTAACCGCCTCCGTAGTTTAGTGGCTAAGGCCACCGGTTTAGGCCCAGAGGTTCCGGGTTCGATTCCCATCGGAGGGTACGTGTTTGTGTATTTAGTTTAGTTGGTGGTAGGGCTTGTTTGTCCGCTTGGCTAGCTGCCACCATCTTATCTAAATATATCGCCATAACATCAATGTTTGTAGCATTGTTGTGTTCCGGCAGCTAGAGATAAGATAGCCAATGCCTCGGTAGTTGAGGATTCCGGGTGAAGTGCGCTTTATCCTTGTGCTTAATCGTAAGATATATTAAAAACACCATTTTGTTATAAATATTTAGGGCACTTACTTGTAGCCTATATCGCCGAAGTCTCTTTCTATGTGGGCATCTTGCATGGACTTCATGCTTTCCTTGCATTCCTGGGTAGTGTGGCAGGCGGCGGGTATGTATGTGTGGTGTATGACTACGTATGGGACTGGGGTCTTCAGTGGCCTGACATCAGTGGCTAAGGACGCGTTCCAGTCCTCACGGTTGAAGTATTTGAATGGATATTCTTGGTCTGTGGAGGAAATAACTCTTTAAGTTTCTCGCCGGCCACAAAAAAGTCCGTTAACTCTGAAAATGCTGTTTGAGGCGATCAGCAAACTTTCATCTAAAAATATAACGTAAAGCCGTTGGTCCTGGCTGCATTAGCAGTCTGACACGTCATAGTGACCACATCCTGCTTGATGGTAAGCAGCCGATGCAGTCCAAGATAATGAGAGCGCTCCTCACCGTGGAACAAGCACGGTAACAACCGCACCCATTCATGACGGCCTGCATACTGAAATGCCGTTTCACGCCCCGCTTGAAAGACCCGGGACTATAGGAACTGGGAAACACATGCGCCGGCAAAGAATTCCAAAGACAAATGGTCTTACAGAGGCACGACATGCCAATTTTTTTCCCAAAAAAATTAAATTTAAATTTTTTTTGCTTCATTGCTCCTTCTTCCTGAACTGTTTACATCTAACGGAAGGCTCGTGCCCCAGCAGTGGGGATATAAAAATGAGCTGGTAGTGATCATGATGACGTATAATGTGTCATATAAGTATTTTATTTGAAATGTCTTCGTCTATATTTATTTGATGCCGCGCGGCCATACTAATTTTGTATGGGGAATTTAAGATACTTAATAAAAAATAATAATTTAAATAACCGCTTGATAAATCGAAAATGTGAGACGGACGATTTGTAGTTAAGACATTGGTGATTGTAAGACAAAATTAGAGGTACAATAATTTAGATAAACTATAAGTTATCAACTAAAGCCGCCACTTGTTTTCATGATTTTGCCCATATAATTATTTAAATTAAAAATTTGCATTTATGTAGGGAGGTATAATGCCTACAAAATTAGGGCAGAATATTGTTGACCCTGCTCAACATTGTCGCTCATCTCAATGTACTGTACTGTAGTGATCGGGACTGCTTGGAGGCGCGAACCTACTGGCAGCTGTCGCGTTCTGGCGATAGTATTTGAAATACGACGTCAGCCGATAAAACAAAGGACGGAAGACTTGGACTTCATCCGCAGAAGCCGAGACATTCTTTTAATTATTATATTCATGTTTTCCTATTTAAATACCAATATATTATTAATTGATTCAGCTGTCTTTATTCCGTCTTACGCCCCCAATATAAGTAAAGGTCCTTCCGACTTCAACAGTACACAATATTGTGCAAATAAATGTTTGACTTTGACTTTGACTTAAAAACTCGTTTTAAATTAGTTTAATCATGACCCACGTCGTAGCCTAATAATTACTAACTACTACACTATGACGTGGTCGTGATTTTGAACCGTTTTATCAAATTTAAAACGAGTTTTAAGTCACAGATTTTGGTTTAAAACGGTTTTTTGCAACTATACTCATGACTGTCCAAAGTAGTAAAACTAATACAAAATTGAATATTTGACAGAAAGCAGTGGCGCCATCTTGTATTGGAGGCCAAGACTCATTTCGGGTCGCTGAACCAGTGGAGTACTCGTATATACGAGTGGGCTTAATTAATACTTATTTAATATGTTTATATTAAATAAGTATTAATTTTATATTTATTGATTAAATAGTGTTGAATAATTTCGGCGGGCTGGTTAGAACCACGATAGCTCAATTGGGTTCGAATCCCGCTCGTGGAAATTTTTTCAACATTTGTGTTTTCGTAATACTTATTTAATTAATTAATAAATACCTTTTCGCTCTAATGAGCCGTCGGGGAACGCGTAAACTAAACTGCTGACAGCTACAAATGCACTCAACAATACGTTCATCATGTTTAGATAGGTACTTATTGAAACACAATATAAATTCACACAAACTTATCTCACGCGCTTACTCTATCGTTTGATGAATACTTAAGTCTTTCAACGGTTTTATACGAATCATCCCGCCTCCGGTAATTTCCCGAAGATAATAATGATTCTCGTAAGGATTTTACTGATACGATATAATTATCACAGAATGTTGATTGAATAATTATAAATGCAAAATAATGTTAATGTTGATCGGATGTTGATGACGTATTTGTTTTGACAATGAGTTAGACTCTTTCCCCCGTATTAATAAACAAAGTGTAAGCTTGGAGTAGTTACTCCGTGTTTTGTTCCCGTCATGTAAACTTCATTTCATATTAGAGTAAAAGAGATAAAACATGGAGTAACTTCTCCAAGCTTACACTTTGTTTATTAATAAGCCCCTTTTGGTTTACCGAGAAAGAATAGATGGTTTTTTTTGAGACAGTTTTCTGATTGCCACTGCGCATTTTCAGCTTCACCGGGCTTTTTTGGGGGCGGCGAGAAACATAAAGGGTTCCTCAAGCCGTGTGAAACGAAGCACCGTCAGAGGTTTTAGAGGGAACGGCATCACGCATTAGTGCGTGTCCCCGTGCCCTACTAAATTCTGCGAGAGGTTTTGTTCGGATCGGGAGAATAGAGGGTGTTGTTAGATTTTCACGGGTTGGAGACACCCGATCCGATCCGAATCCTTCGGAGAATCTAGTAGGGCACGAGGACACGAACTAGTGCGTGATGCCGTTCCCTCTTGAAAACCTCCGAAGGTGATTCGTTTCACACCACACGGCTTGAGGAACCCGTTTCTCGCCGCCCCCAAACAAGCCCGGTGAAGCTGAAAATGCCGTCTGACGTAATCAGCCAACTCTCTGAAAAAAAAAGGATCGGAGAGGGCCACTATAGCCTTTGGTAGTGCACCTACCCCGACACCAGTCACGAAACATCGTATATACTTTTGACTTAGTTTTGACCCTTATTTCATTGTATTAAGAGTTACATTAGATACAAGATAAAATAATTATTACTAGAAAAAATCAACCAGTCTCAGGATGCTCGAGTGGGAATCGAACTCACGACCTTTGGATAACCGGTCCATGCTCTGACCGCTCTGAGCTACCGAGGCCCCAGAAGACTCATTGAATTTTTCTAGTACTTTCTGATTTACGCCGCAAGTCAAATTTTGTCTTGTAACCTTATAAGAGTTACATTGCTTACATGTTAACGCTCATGACTAGATCTGTCTAGTGCGGGTTCAAATCCCACTCCTGCATTTTTGATGTGTAACATCTTTCCGCTAGCCTTCTATACAGGTTCGAGTCCACCCGGTGACGATAACTTTTTGTTCGCCATTTTTTATCTTTTTTAGTAAACCTTAAAATATATACAATTGATTTGTAAAATATATACAAAATATATAGAGTAGGTGTAACAGTGTGACAGGAAGTCGGGGAAGCGCGCAAGCGCGCGTTATTTTGTAAATTTAAGATCGTTTGAACATGACACATTATTATTATATGAGACATATTGTGTCATTTGACTATCAAAGATCATTTTGATATGTCAAATTTCTTCTAATGAGTATTTACTGCATTTATTTTATAGTTATAAAATGATGTAATACCTGACCCATTTTTTTCAGAATATTAAAATTGCTTGTGGCATAAGTACTTTGGGTGCACACGCCTGCACATCAGACTCCCACAAACAGTCAAATCTCCTTGGTAGACTTTGAACTTTAGTTAAGTAGATTAAGGTTGGACTTCTTGGCGGGAAAGTGAAGAGTCATGACTCTTCTCTTATCTCTTTCTGGTTTTGTTTTATTTTCTAAAATGTGTGTTATGTCGAATATTAATGTGAAATAATGGTGGATTACTAGCCGTTAAGTGTTCGTGAGTGTGCATGAGTGTTGGCAAATGAAACAAAACAGTGCAACGGCACTTTTCAAATTCTCTCAAGAAGTCCGCGCGAGGACTTAGTAAAGCCCCACATCTT
Organism: Eudonia lacustrata; assembly: GCA_947562085.1. Lineage (NCBI taxonomy): Eukaryota > Metazoa > Arthropoda > Insecta > Lepidoptera > Crambidae > Eudonia > Eudonia lacustrata. The sequence goes on along the minus strand of OX387329.1, from coordinate 14,213,751 downwards.
TACTGTGATACTCGAGGGGTTGGGGGGTAAATCATTTCTTACTTCCCATTTCTATTATCATTCATCATCATCATACAGGAAGGGAATATTGTTTATTTTATTTTATTTTGTTTATTAGACATACCAACAGTGTACATATTATTTACTATTGACATGGTTACATACACTGAGGACAAATACTGATAATAATAATAATACTTATTTATGTATTACTTGTAAAAAAAAATATTTCATTGCCTAAATACTTGTGCAAAGCCACAAAAAAAATATGGTTGCATATTTATTGAAGAAATTTGACAGTTTTGGATAGGTTGTGCGCAGGCGTCTCTGTACACATTTCGTACCGACCTCAAAGGCTCATAATATTTTTAGCCCGTGTATATAAGAGCGTATTCATCACAGACCCGTATCAAGTTTCTCAACGAGAAACCGACGCGACGGCGACGCGCTCAGCATCACCATGTCGTCTGCATAAGTTGGATTGCCCCATCGAAAATTACTAGACGAGGTTATTTAAAAAGGGTGTTTGGTACATACATACATTGTCATGCAACTAAGTATAACAAACACCGCGGTAACATGCAAAATCATATTAATCTATGAAAATTTACTTCTCCATAAAAAAACTCGAATTTATTTTATTACATATTGTTTTCTAAAGTTTACGCGAACACTACACATTGAAATGAAACTACTTTTAAGGATCTACTCGCGTTTATTTTACACATTATTTATTTAATGTTTATCCTGACGTTTCGAACACTTTGCAGGGTCCGTGGTCACAGGGAGACTGAGGTGTTGGTCATCTCATAATAGTAGTTGGTAATAATAGTTGGTAGCTTGTATACCCTCTGTGACCACGGACCCTGCAAAGTGTTCGAAACGTCAGGATAAACATTAAATAAATAATGTGTAAAATAAACGCGAGTAGATCCGTAAAAGTTGTTTCATTTCATTATTTTATTACATTATTTTTGCTCAAACCTGACATGTTTTGACTTATGTTTTGTTTGGATCATGAGATTGACGAACAAGTGCTATGTACCAGCTGGACCTCATTAAATACACTACCTCTGCATTGTCTCCTTATTTGTCCTACGCCACAAAGGTTGGCTGGAGAGATCGCTCTAAGCGATAAGAACGCCTTTGCTTACTTTTGTTTTTAAATTTTCTGTTATTTGTATTGTGTATTACAGTGTAAGCAATAAAGTGTCTATCTTTTTTTTTATTAGTCTATTTTTGTGTCCCACTGCTGGGCAAAGGCCTCCCCTCTTCGGCTCCATTCTTCTCTATTATCGGCTACTTCATACCACTCCGGCAAAAACTCCGGCATCTCCGCTTTGGCCTGCCTCGTCTGCGGTGTATCTATCTACTTATCTAAAATTAATTAATTTCTTTTGTGTTTACAAATACCTATCAGCCATATATGCCAACATGCAGGTCAAACACCGGTTTAGTAGACGTCTTGCAAAACTGTTATCGGACGTAGGCCCCGAAAATTCAACAACTCCTCGATAATAATTACTATATCTATATAAGTACCTATTATGAACTAAATTTAATTACGCCACATAATTGTTTAATGTTATTGTATTGATTATGATTAAAACTTTGATCCATTAAGGATGTACACACGGCAAATCTAAAGGTATTTGGTATAAAACAATCCAATGTCAGCCTCTTCGAGTACCTTGGTTTGCAAAAACAAAATTAAATAGAAGTAACATTAAGTTACTATTTAGAATTAGATCCGGTCACTATCCATCCAAGAAGTCCGCGTATTTAATGAATAAGGAAAGCTCGCCCAATTGTAATACGTGTGGGAAAATTGAAGACGTACAACATCTATTGATGGAATGTGACAGGAATCGAAGGGAGAGGGAATCAGTCATAAACAAATTTAACATTAACCGGCTGGATGTTGGCATTATTCAAAGCCTTTTACATAACCCAAATTCCGAGGTTATTATATCCTTATGTAGTCTAGTAAAGTTTTGCAATCATTGATTCTTTTTCCCTTCTAATATTAATAGAGTTAAGTCAATAGTTTAGTTATAATGGGATTGACATGCCAAGAGGCAAAAGTCCCTTAAAAATAAAGATAATAAAAAAAAATAAGTTCAATCTACCCAAAACTGTCAAATTTCTACAATTGATCTTGAACTTTATTATTTGGTTTGGATCAATATTCATTGCAGAAATTTGACAGGTTTGGGTAGGTTGATCTGCCGCCGACTGTACTAGATATAGGGTCCGGAACAAAAATGCATATCGAAAGTGGTCCTGTGGTCGAAAGTGGTACTTACATTAAAATTTCGAATAACATAATCTGAAAAAAACATTAGATAGCAAAGATTAAAAAAAATCATGACCTCGCAAGTCTGTCTGGTTTGCCTGTAAAATGCAAATCTATGTTTTAATAGAGGTTACATTGATATTATTATTATAATAATAATATCAATGTAATATATATATTATTATTATATTTATTCAGACTGCAAAATGTATCTCGGAACAGTTCGGAACAGTCCGAGCGCAGAGGTCGCGAGACTCCGCGTCCGTGAGAGGTTGTCTTTGTGTGCGTTGCTCGACAGCGTTTGTATGAAGGTTACCTTCTAGGGTCTTTTTATTTGTTAGTGGTCAGATCGTTATTTTTAAAGTTAAGGCGAGCGTTTCTGACTGTGATTTCCAAAGCGTTCCGCTCGGGACTGAATGATGATGAACGATGGCGCGAGCGTCGAATTAGGCATTAATGTGGATTTTATTGAACGTTTACTTATTATTAAAATTATAATGGCCGACAACTATTACATTCAAAGACAATTGGTTTGGTATATTTGTCTTTGTCTGAAACGGTGTATAGCCTGAATAAAATTATATTTAGTTTATTAATAAGACGTATGTTTGATATTATATTCGACGCAGGATATTGTAAAATATCGTGAAAATACCAGCCGAAGCTACTAGATAAAAGGCCAATGAATTACATTTTTTATTTTATTTTAAATCCTTATACATTTCGAATAAAACTCATTTAAAACACCGTTTTTTTGGAAACCCTCGCCTTAAACTGGTAGCAGCAATGCATGTCACGTTATCTAGCTACAAGTATAACTTGGTTAGTTGAGAACTGTTTTTACTCCATTGAGGAATTTATGGATTACTGTAAAATACGACGGACGATAGGGAATTAGGCTTATATAATAGTATATTATGCAACTAGTGAATAAAGGACGGATTTAAAGCGAGGCCCGTAGATGAGTCACGAGCAAGTGAAGGATTCTAATGATTGAATCACGAGCGCAGCGAGTGATTCAACTGTTAGAATCCTGAACGACGCGAGTGATTCATGGCCCTCGATATAAATTCGTACTTTATTCAGGAGTTGCATACTATACTTTATACCATGACTAAGAGAAAAGACATAATTTAAGCGAAAATAGAAATTTAATCAAGAAATAAGAATTGTTACATTAATTGAAATGGACATTAAAATTAGAGCAATGACTGAAATTAAGCGTAATTTTCTTATTATTATCATTAGAGTGGTCAACTTGTGAAACAATATTTATTAATCTAATGCCAAACTCCTTGTCGCAAATATCGACCAATCAAATCTCGAGAATTTATTTGCACCAATGAGTTTTGAATTTCGAATCTTAGCGCAAGGAGTTTGTGTAAGCATTGAAATAAAGACCGGATATATTTTTGTGTTCCAAATTCAAACACCAAAATAGTGAATAAAAACAAAACAGTGAATAAAAGGCCTTTTTATTCACTGTTTTGCGTGAATAAAATAAGCTTTTTAGAGTAGGTATGGTATAAAATCTATTATAAGTCTTTATTGGTACAATGAAGGTGTCTAATTTTCAATAATTGTGTGAAGATATTATAAAATTTGCATGCCAGTTTCTGGTGAATAGTGAGCGACTCAACATTAATGTAAGATCATTTTGTACCACTTTTCATGCAAATAAATATATTTGATTTGATTTGATTTGATAATAGCGCAAAGTATAGTAGCGCTTCTGTAGAGCATCAGGGATGTTTACGGAATGTCAAACTGATAGCTTCCATGCCATCATTCGCAAAAAGACAGTATCCCTGATAAACAGATTGCGTGGCAGTGGCAACGGTATTCTGCGGAGGACAGTGGCTGACCGATGTATACAACTCGCCCATGTAGAGGTGCGCAGGGTGATTGTGATGCGTGATAGTTTCCTTCCTTCCTTGTGGTCAAACAAAGTAGTCAAACTGATTTGACCCCGAGGAATTTTATCATTCTTCGTGGTCAAACTATCAAATTTATTAAAAATTTACACCCTATGTAAAGTCTTGAAATAAATTTTTTAATATAGTCCAATGGTAATTTGTCTTAAAAAACATTTTTCTAACCCAATATGATCCATGTTAAGTCTGTTGATCGAAATAAACGCTTTTTTTTAAAATTGCTTTTTAGTTACACTAATGCGCTTTAGCCAATCCGCGTACGGTTAGTTCGTTTACCGGTAAAAATGCTTTCCAGGTAACGTTACCAAACATACCGTTACATTTGCTACGAGTATTATTGCTGTCTTCGTATGTATTTATCCTGTAAATCAGAAACGATATGTCAACATTAGGAGGATACAGTCTGGCACTAAATGATTGTTATCTGTTTTGTTGTCAAAATGAATAAATATTTTTGATACCCTGGGTTTTGGGTAAAGTACGTAAAAAATATATAAAAATTATACTGTGTCTGTATTTACGGGAGTCGGTTGGTCAAAAGTTTGTTAGCTGACGATATGTTTTATTAATTGCATTAAATATAGATTTACAAATCATAAAGAGAAATACTCATTAGAAGACATGTCACGCTGTTATCCTGTTACACTGTTACGATAACATTTCTACGAAATCACTCCCACAAATATTACGACCTACAACGGACATTTGCATTGGGCTTAAAGTGTCGATCACTGGTGGCTTCCCCGACAAACACGTAACAGTTACAGGATCACACTGTTACGGCCCTCTTTCGTCCCTTTTCAATCACTCCCACAAATCACACTAATATTATAAATGCGAAAGTTTTTGTGTATGTGTGTATATTTGTTGCTTCTTCACGTTGCAACGGATGGATGGATTTGGATGAAATTCGGCATACAGATAGTGTATAACCTGGATTAAAACAGGACTTTTTATCCAGATATTCCCACGGAACCACGCGGATGAAACCACGAGCGGCCGCTAGTTGTATATATAGAAGGCGAGCGGAAAAAGTTTATCTATATCCCTAAAAACTCAGGTAAATCATCATCATCATCATCATCATCATTATTAGCCTATACTAGTCTTTTGCTGGACTTGCAGAGGCACGCCACTGAGCACGACCCGCGGCTACTCTCATCCAGCTCTTGCCAGCCACCTTGCGGAGATCGTCGCTCCACCTAGTCTGAGGGCGTCCTACACTACGTCTGCCGATACGCAGTATCCACTCGAGAACTCGTTTAACCCAACGGTTATCGTTTCTGCGACCAATATGGCCGTTATGTAGGTAAGTAACCCAAAAGCATAAACACATGAACACTTAAAACATAACATTTAATTAAATATTTATTGCACAAAGCCCATGTTAGTATGGTAGTCATTCCCTTGATCCCTACGTTCTCTTGAAGTGTTCCCATGTCGATATTTCTCTGAAAAGGGCTTCTCCAGGGCATTCGGTCGCCGAAGCTTGTCTGTGTCCAATGAGAGAGTAGTTCCGTGAGATGTAGCCAAGTCTTACGCCTTCGTTGATTAAAGCTTGCGCGGCATCCAGTGCAACTTTAGGAGGTGTGGTAGCTGTAACAAGAAAACCAGAATCAGTATTGTAGACGACGGAGACTCCGTAAAACAAAATCAATACAGAATTAAGGCCCTGATGAATTCTTCAAGCGAAAGACTCGTCGTCCTCAAAATTCTACACGGTCGTAAGAGACGCGCTGGACAGAAACCGGTGAAGGCAGATCATCCGCTCCAGATGCAACCCTGATGCTGACCACGATCCTCAGACATGAGGGGCCGACCCCAGAGAGAGAATTCTACATTCAGTATTCTTCCGAAAATCTCGGTGCATCAGTAATGAGGATTTTGATTATTATTCGGCAGTTAAATACCTACGACTAACAAAGCTGATTCATTAGAATCAGCTACTCACTACAAAATCTAGAACTTATCATGTTTTCTCTGGCACCGGATGACTTGGGTCGGGACCACACATGGAAAGCCTTAAGGGAATATATCAGCTCTAAAAGGCTCAAAGCCCAATTAGTTTCAGGCAAAACAGATGCTATACAGATGGTTTCACCTCTACATTCTATGCTAATAAACAAAATTTATATCATAATATATACTTACGAACCCAATCGCCGATGAAAGCGATCCCAATACTCTGAACGTTGTAGCCCACGGCGTGAGCGCCCACCACGTCCCACCCTCGTCCCTCGTAAACACGTCCTTCTCCGCCTATCGCGAAACTGAAGTTAAAACACACGATTTAAAAAAAAACACTGTCATTCCAGGCACTCTCGAATCTTCCAATACCGCTCAACTGCATCTAGATATACAATCAAATGCACACAAATGTGGGTACAAGATGCCGAATTTGCTGAAGAGTTAAGTTAAGTAAAGGTTATGTGAAAGTTACAGGACGGAGTATGCAGGAGGAGAAAAAATGTAGAGCTGAAAGATCAGGTGGACGAGCCAAATATCATCGGGGAGATAAAGGCCCACAGACTTCGCTGGCTCGGCCACCTCGAGAGGATGGGAGAGGATCGTGCGGTAAAACGAGTATACATGGGACGTCCTAGTGGCCGACGACCGGTTGGAAGACCCAGGTACCGCTGGGAGGACGAGGTCGGTAAGGACTTGCGCGAGCTCAACGCGGATGACTGGCACCAGGTGGCGCAGGACAGACCCAGATGGCGACTTTTATTATCGGAGGGCAAGACAAGGCTACTTCTTATGAATGTCACTATGCCATTCGTAAGTCTACTCTGGACGGGAGACCTAGTGAGAAGAACCGGCAAGAAAATCAGCAAGGTCATTTCTTTTCTCTCCTCACAGTGTCAAAATATTGGATACTGAAGATGCAACTTACTTGTATCCCAGGTCAGCCCATCCGTTAGACACCTGATGGAACAGCTGCATGCTCCTCATGGCCGCCTTGCAAGCGTCGAGAGTCAAGCAGACACCAGGCTCGTATGTGTGGTGGATGACCACGTACGGCACGGGGCTGGATAGCTTGCTGACGGGGCCCGAGGGTCTGGCCTGCCAATCAGCTCTGCTCACGAACGGGAAACCGTATTCTGGAATAAGTTTCAAAACAAATTGAACTTTATTTGTTTACTAAGTGGAATATATTGGTGTAAAATTCATCGCTATAAGAGACACACAAACACTACATATTATTTCAATTGCAATAAATGAAATAATATGTAGTGTTAATTTTAACTGCCTCTTTGGTTAAGTGGTTAAAACCACCGGTTTACACCCAATATCTCTAAATCACTCGTTTGTTAAGCTTGGAGTACGCAAGCACTTTTGTCTCCCAAAATTGAAACTTAATATACTTAAACAATATACAACTCCCGATCCGATTCGAACCCTTCGGAGAATCTAGTTAGGGCACGGGGACACGCAGTTTTAAGTGTGTGATGCCGTTCCCCCTAGAAAATCTCCGAAGGTGATTCGTTTAATACGGTTTGAGGTACCCTTTACGTACCTCGCCGCCCCCAAAAAAGCCCGGTGACGCTGAAAATGCCGTTTGAGGCAATCAGCAAACTCAAAAAAAAACTATACAACTAATACTATTACATACGAGTATTTCAATTACATTTTTGTGTGTTATTATAAGCGAAGTAAGTAAGTAACGCCAGATTCCATCAATTATCATGATAAGAGGTTCAAAATATCTAGGAAAAACTATATTTGTTTTTATTGAGATTGCAGTTAGCCGTCTATTTAAAAATAAAAATCTAGGGGGGTTTTTTTTACAGAGGATGGCGTCACCCAAGCGTTTCCCAGACCCCAACTAGATTCTCGTATTTTTTTTAACCAAATGGTTAAAATAAAATCCTCAGCAGTACATCATTATCATCATCAGCCTATACTAGTCCGCTGCTGGACATAGACCTCTCCACGCCATCGAGCACGATCCGCGGCCACTCTCATCCAGCTCTTGTCAGCCACCTTGCGGAGATCGTCGCTCCACCTAGTCTGCCTGCGTCCTACACTACGTTTGCCGATACGCGGTCTCCACTCGAGAACTCGTTTGTACTGTAAAGGCCTGACGGGCCTTTACTTATATGGGGGGCGTAGTAGGCTGGTTAGAGTGAAACACTTGGAGCGATTAATATTATATTCGTATTTTCAAGATATTACAATGATATAAACATAATAAGACGTCGTCGCCGCTCCCGCGGTCGATGCTCTAGTCGATCGTCCTTTTTTCCGCCGCGTGTCGTTTTAAATTAGATTTAAACGCAGAACGCGACGGCCGCCAGTAGGTTCGCCTCTCCAAGCAGTCCCGATTACTACAGTACCTACCCCAACTGTTTTAAGCAGTACACATATGGTACGTACGTATGGTAATTAAGAAGGTTGTATAGAAAAGTAAAAAAAAAGTAAAAAGCACATCGAAAAAAAAAGATGACTTACCGGTACATGAACATCTCCCTACCGGGGTGCTACCACAGCTCACCAATAAAGCGGTCAATATAAATAAGGAGTAAAACGCCATTATCTGCAACAACAAAAAACAACATATAAATACAACAATTTTCACCAATTTACACACACATACAAATAACTGTAAGTATTTAAATTATAGCTTTATTTCAAAGTTTTAAAGTGTAGCCAAGTATATAGTTTTGTCATTAATGTCATTATTCGTTATTTATGTTTTCAATTTCTCTTTGTTCCCTTCGATTTTGATATTTTTTTATGTAATGCTTATTTTTGTTACAACAGGATCTTCCTAGGACATTAGTTAAAACTGGTGTTGGACACACTAGTGTCCAACACCAGTTTTAACCCGTTTTAACCAGTTTTAGTCCAACTAGCCAGAAGACGTCATTGTATTTAGCAAATAGCTTTTCGTGTAATTGCTTGTTGATTTTCATTGTAACTAAATATTTATAAAATACAGTGAAATAAATTAAAATTAACGGGTAGGCATACCCGACCCAGCCAGGAATCGGACCAATTCGGGTCCAATCCGTCTGTTGCCGACAGCCTCGTAGAGTAGTCAATATCAATTGTGGTTAGTCGTTAGGTCGCGTAGAATAAGTAATTATATGGTTTTGTTTTGTATGATAAGCTAATTTAAGGATGATTGTTATTGATGGATATAGGTATATGTAACTAGCGTAGGATCAGACTTGTCGAAACAAGTCGTAACTTGACCCAGCCAATCATATTAAAGTCCCCTCGTTAGCTAGAAGAATTAGTATGGAAATTTGTAACGGACGCTAAATCGTATGCGTTAACAAGTCGCTAGTTGCCATACCTACAAATTGCACTTAAATAGCACCGATTTGTATGAAAATTAGGTTTTCTTCGATTCAGTACGAGCTCTACTCTTCTCTCGTGAACACGGAATAAAGCAAATACGACCTGAAGCCTTCTTTCTCTGCAAGTACCAGCACCTACTACCTACCTGGAGCCTACCACCTGCTACCTACAATACAGTCCACTGCCAACATCGTGGTCCTTCGAGCCGGATACAAAGAAGAATTTACATCGAAGAAAGAATAAATGGTCGTCACAAGAAGTCAAAGCGGCATGGAGGAAGCACCAGCTCGGCATCACCACGCCTTCGAGCAGCCTCCACAGTCACCGTCCGCTAACACCACCGCGACTGTCGTCCCACCGCGAAGGGGCGACCCGCTCGAACCGACCGCAGGGGAGAGTGAACGCGCCGCGATGGGGTTGAGACTCCGTAGTCTCGCTCCGCACCTCGGATCGGAAGGTGTGGAGGTACGACCTACAGCCCAAGCGCATACGAACGTTGCGCCCGCGCACCGCGTCGCTTCTGCTATCGAGCAACCGGTGCTAGCAGAGGTAAGGGCGATGTACCAAACGGGTACGTCCACACAGTATGCCTTAGCGACACCGCCGCCGCGAACCGCTGAGGGACGCTTGATCGAGCGCCGCACCGCTGCAGCGCCAAGCAATACGCGACCGCTGATGACCGTTGAACCGCCGCGTAGCACTGCCGTCGCGAGTGCTTCGAGAGTAGCAACGACCGCTACTAGCGCGATGCCAGCACCCGCGCCCGGTATATCGCGAGTACGTATAGCGCGATCTACGAGATCATCCGCTAGCGCTATCGCGAAGCTTCGGTACGAGGCGGAAGAGCGACTGGCCACCATTAGAAGAAAGGAGCTCGAGATTGAAGCTGAATTGATCAGAAAGAAGCTGGAAGCTGACGTCACGGCAATTGAAGATGGCGATAGCGCCAATGAAGACGTCAATGAACCCAGTGAACAAATGGAACGAGTGCATGCCTGGCTGGACAACAGCATGCCTATGGATGACGCGCCACGGGGGGAGCCGGAACGAGTTGCACCCGCCGTCGCCGCGCCCGCACCGGAGCCGGTACCTATGTACGACGATGCGACTAGAACGCGTACAGTGGCCGAAGCTGTTACGCCCGACGCTCGCCGAACAAGACACTGGGCTACGACTCCGGACGAACGAAGACGATCGCCTACGCCAAGGGAACGACGAGTGGAGCATCTTGCTAAAACGATCGAGAAGGTACTCCGCACCAGACCGGCACAAGCGCCTCGTCAAGCGACTGATCTTCCGATATATTCCGGATCGCCATTGGAATGGTTGCAATTCTCCGCAGCGCTGAGAGAGACAACGAGACTGTACGAGTTTACGCCGTTGGAGAATTTAGCAAGGCTACGGAATTGCCTGCGTGGAGAAGCCCGCGACGTAGTGACACCGCTGCTGAGTACGGCCACGCACCCGGATGAAATCATGAGAACATTGGAGCAGTGTTTCGGACGACCGGAGATCTTAGTGGATATGGCGTTCGAAGATTTGAAGAAACTGCCCAAATTAGGCACTACTGCAATGGAGCTGAACGCGTTCGCAGTGAAGGTGCAGAATGTTGTTGCAGCATTAAGGAACGTGGATGCAGGATACTTGTACAATCCAATGCTGGTGCGAGAAATATTGGACAAGCTGAGCCCTCACCTGAAGACAACATGGTGCGACTATGCAGAGGAACACTACGGATCGGGACCGGAGATCTGCAAGCTTTCGCAGTTCCTGATGAGGCAAGCTGACCGAGCTCTCAAGCACAGCTACAGTACAATGGCGCAGAGCACCGTGGCTCCGAGAAGAGAAGCAACACGTCCCGCCCTGCGGCCGGAATTAAAAGGAAAGAAGATTTATACGGTTACCGAGTCACCCGTTAAGGCAGCGACGACAGAAGCAGCTGGACCGTGCCCGTCGTGTAAGAAAAGCCATCACCTTCCCGACTGCCAGAAGTTTAAACAGTTGCAGCTCGATGAACGCTGGGAAGTAGTGAAGAACGCGGGGCTCTGTTTCAAGTGTATCTCCTGGCGACACAGAAGATTCAACTGCCGTCAGAAGCCGTGCGGAGTACGAGGGTGCAATCGACCGCATCACGCGCTGCTGCACCTCGAAGCCAAGGAAGAAGGTCCCAAGGAGACCGCCACCGTGACAACTGCAGCCACCTGCGGTGATGTGAAGCTGAAAATATGCCCGGTGGTCGTGACTGGTAAGCGAGGATCCAGAGAAACGTTCGCGCTGTTCGACGAGGGCGCTACTATCACAATCATGGACGAGGACCTGGCAAAGGAGGTAGGCGCTGATGGACCGACTACGCGTCTCCAAGTGAAGGGAATCAACGACCAGACACGCGCTTTCAAGAGCCGGGTGGTGAACGTCAACGTGAAGGCCAAGCATGGAGAGAGCAGCGGTTTCGACATTGCAGTACGAACGATGACTAATCTTGACCTTGCCACACAGACGATTCCAGCGGAGACACTGAAGTTAGCACACCTCAAGGATCTGCGCATGGAGGAGACAACATATACGAATGCGAAGCCACGTATCCTGATTGGAACAGACAACTGGCCTTTGATAGTGACCCGAGAGCTGCGAACAGGCAAACCGAACGAGCCAGCCGCTTCGAGGACAGAACTTGGGTGGGTCCTACATGGGACAGTTCCGAGACGAGGGCTTCGACGTGTCAACGAGATACTTCACGTCGCGACAGTGAAGACCGACCCACTGGAGGAGATGGTAAGAGAGCATTTCAAAGTCGACGCCTTAGGTGTCTCCCGCAATCTGCAACATGTACGCGAGACCGATAGGCGTGCAATGGAGATCTTCGAGCAAACGGCGAGGAGACAAGAGGGACACTTCGAAGTCGGACTACCATCGAACATAGAAGACAGATGGTTTACCGGACCAGAGTTCCTGAGAGGCCCGAGGAGCAAATGGCCTCACGAGGAGGAAAAGGAGGACGACACCACGGAACTGGTATGTGTACTGAACACCTCCAACGCCTCGCTACCGGACATCAATCGGTTCTCGTCATACGATAGATTGATTAGAGCAACAGCAACAGTTCTTCTCTTCATTCAGCGGTGTAAGGACAAGAACAAAACCGCTGAGATGGACACCGAGCACACCCGACGCGCAACGAACCTATGGCTTCACCAAGTACAGAGTGAGAACTTCGGGAAAGAGCTGCATAACCTAAGAACGGAAGGTAAGCTCTCTAGAGACAGCCCGCTGCGACACCTGGACGTCATGATCGACGACGGCTTGCTGAAACTGCGCGGAAGAATAAAGAAGGCAGACGTGCCGGAAGAAGGGAAGAATCCGATTATTCTAGATGGAAGACACAAGTTCGTCAAGCTACTGATAGAGCGAGAGCACAGAAGAGCAGGTCACGCTAACAACGAACGAGTAGTGAACGATCTGCGACAGAGGTACTGGATCCTACGACTACGACCTACGGTAAAGGCGATAGCGAGATCGTGCCTTACTTGCCGCATACGAAACGCGAAGCCGCAAGCAACACCGATGGGAGACCTGCCTCACGAGCGACTAGAAGCTTTCAAGCGCCCATTCAGCAACTGCGGACTGGACTACTTCGGACCAATAGTAGTCACCATAGGAAGGAGGCACGAAAAGCGGTGGGGGGCACTCTTCACTTGCCTAACCACACGAGCCGTGCATATAGAACTTGTGGAATCATTGTCAACGAACTCAGCAATAATGGCGCTCAGGCGGATGGCAGCACGACGTGGTTGGCCTTCCACTATCTACTCCGATAACGCCACCAACTTCAAGGGAGCTAACGTCGAGCTGAAGAAAGCCTACGCAGAGTGGTTGCCTCATCTACGTGAGTGGGGCCTCAAGTACAACACGACGTGGAAGTACATCGCGCCCGGAGCAACGAACCAGGGAGGAGCATGGGAGCGACTGGTACGCTCGATCAAAAGCGCACTAACCGCCACCCTCCATGAGAAGTCACCGAAGCCAGAAGTACTGAGCACCCTGCTGACGGAAGCTGAATTCTCCGTGAACTCCAGACCGCTGACACACGTCTCTGTTGACCCGGACGATCCAGAGGCGCTGACCCCAAATCATTTCCTGTTGGGGACATCGATGGGCCTTTCCTTCATGGGCCCATGCACCGACTCCGATAAGAAGACATGGAAGTCAGCCCAGGCACTAGCTGACCAGTTCTGGTGCCGCTGGCTTAAGGAGTACCTGCCGAACCTGATACCGCGACCCGGGTCTCCCTCCAAACCGAACATACAACTTGGAGACCTGGTGATCGTCGCGGACCCGACCCTGCCCCGCAACACATGGCCACGTGGAGTGGTCACCTGCGTTCACCCCGGACCTGATGGGGTGGTGCGCAACACCGAGGTGAAGACGAAGGGCGGGATCTTCGCCGGGCCGGCCAGCATCGAAGTTGGTTGTCATCGGCTCTACCCTATCAGAGCCGAGGGACGCCGACGCGCCGGTTCCAGATCCGCACTCTCCCCGGACCAGTGGGAGAGGACGCGCTGCACTTCGGTCTGCGAGCCTGACGGATGGAGAGCCTGCGGCAGCACCCTGAGCGACGAGCCTGTCTACCGGAGTGGCTACGGAAGACCTGCGCCGGGGGGAGACTGTTGCCGACAGCCTCGTAGAGTAGTCAATATCAATTGTGGTTAGTCGTTAGGTCGCGTAGAATAAGTAATTATATGGTTTTGTTTTGTATGATAAGCTAATTTAAGGATGATTGTTATTGATGGATATAGGTATATGTAACTAGCGTAGGATCAGACTTGTCGAAACAAGTCGTAACTTGACCCAGCCAATCATATTAAAGTCCCCTCGTTAGCTAGAAGAATTAGTATGGAAATTTGTAACGGACGCTAAATCGTATGCGTTAACAAGTCGCTAGTTGCCATACCTACAAATTGCACTTAAATAGCACCGATTTGTATGAAAATTAGGTTTTCTTCGATTCAGTACGAGCTCTACTCTTCTCTCGTGAACACGGAATAAAGCAAATACGACCTGAAGCCTTCTTTCTCTGCAAGTACCAGCACCTACTACCTACCTGGAGCCTACCACCTGCTACCTACAATACAGTCCACTGCCAACACCGTCCAATCCGGGACCAATCCGGGTGGCTGCACTGACCATTATGCTACCGGGAAGGCTGACGCAGTAGGTACTATTAGTTATTCTGTGACGTAAGCACTGAATTTTTCACTGCTTTTTGATTTTTCGTTACGTTACGGCCACTTTTAACTATACCGCCTTATTTAACTAAACCATAACATGTCAGGTGTTCATTAGGTGACGTAAAAATGCTAAATTACTTCATTCAGATAGTTTGTTGAGCATAATTTGATTTGATATATGTTTTTTTTTTCATTGGCGGCGCTAGTGAGCGGCGTAAACGCTCTTAACAACCACCAATCCGTACTGGGCCATCGTGGTAATTTATTAACCTTTTCACCGCCCAACTATCCTGCACGCGATGTCCCGCTGTACGCCAACGTGTAAATGTATTTTAAATTTTAATAAAGTAGGTACAAAGAAGAACTTCTATAGAAGTGCTGGCGTGGACGACACGAAAATCTCGAACTTCTATAGAAGTTGTTGGCGGTAAAAAGGTTAACGGTTCTAAGGATGGTGACTTTATTTTTTTCGTTACGGGTAAGCACTTGGGCTTCGTCTCACCTGTTGTTAGGTGATGATAAGGTGGATGTGGTAGCCATAGACAACACTATAACACAAATCCATTATTTACCTACTACGAGTAGGTAATAAACGTTTATTTTTAAATTTAATTCAATTGTTTCATTTTGATTTTTGTGTTCGCGTCAACACTAGAAAAACAATACAAATTGGCCACTTTAAAATACCTACGTCAGTATCAGAATCATTATCTGAAACAGTGTGATATCTTCCTGATAAAGATAAAACATCATCGTCATGATATCCTATGTATCTCAGATACAGAACATCCGATTCGATCCGAACCCCTCAGAGAATCTAGTAGGGACGGGGACACACACTAGTGCGTGATGCCGTTCCCTCTAGAAAACCTCTGATTGTATTTCGTTTCACACGGCTTGAGGAACCTTTTAAGTTTCCCGCCGCCCCAAAAAGTCCAGTAACGCTAAAATATGCCGCCTGATCAATCAGCAAACTTATGGATTTTTATAATCATACATCTCCCATATTGATATGTGAATGAACGATCATTACATTAAAATTGTATCAACCGAAAACAAAATCAATTGAAATTCTCGAATGTCAAAAGTATATATTTTTTAAATAACTTTGGACATTTTGGCAGTTGTGAATACAGATACAATAGAATTTTAATTGTTTGCAACCCAGGATCCTTGACACGTTAAACAAAGATTATTCACATAATGCAATTAATAATTGACCATTAGGTACCGTTATACCCTTTCAGAAAGCTTATACACATGTGCTAGAAGGGGATTGACGCGAACCCTTCGGAGACTCTGGGAGGGCACGGGGACGCGCACTTTTAAGTGTGCGATGCCGTACCCCTCTAGAAATCCTCCGAAGGTGATTCGTTTCAACACGGCTTGAGGTACCCTTTACGTACCTCGCCGCCCCTAAAACAAGCCCGGTGAAGCTGAAAATGCCCCTCGGCAATCAGCAGTCTCTCTCCAAAAAAAAAAAAAAAGGGATTGACGTTAATATTGTCTATCGTAGCTACGGCGGAACCACGATTTCTCGGAAAACACTGACTACTTATATGTAACTAATCGGAGCTATCGTAATGATAATGCTGATAATTTCAAAAGTATGAATGTTAATAGTAAAAGAGTTTTTAATTAATGTATATTATTACAGTTTTACTATAAGTAATTAAGGATGCTTTGTAACTGAGAAGGAGTTAATATTATAATCGATGGTAGGGACCGATGGGCATCATAATAAATACAGTTTCTTTTAACTGTGTGTGGTCTAGCGGCTAAGACCACCGGTTTAGACCAAGGTCCCGGGTTCGATTCCCAGCGGGGGGTACATGTTTGTGTACTCGGTTTGGTTGGTGGTAGGGCTTGTTTGTCCGCCTGGCTAGCTACCACCATCTTATCTAAATATATCGCCATAATATCAATGTTTGTAGCATTGTTGTGTTCCCGCAGCTAGAGATAAGATAGCCAGTGCCTAACTGGTTGAGGATCCCGGGTGAAGTGCGCTTCCATCTTTGGACTTATCATCACTTAATATCAGGTGATATCAAGGCACTGTGCTTACCTTAGGCATCCTATATATAAGAAAACATTGGAAAGCCGTATTCCTCGCTTTTAAATACAAAATAAGTCTCAATGAAGCAAAATATCCTATCTACAATATCTAAAGTACTTTCCCTCCGTGTCCCAAAGCTATCATCATCATCATCATCATCATCATCATCATCATCTCAGCCAAGAGACAAAAGCCTCCCCCAAGGATCTCTATAACGACCGGTTTTGTGTTGCTCGCGGCGGCTACCCGCAATCTTCACCAGTAGGCTTAGCCAAAGTAACATTATGAAAACGATAGCGAAGTTCGAAAATAATAAAATGTATGGGGTGCTAAATCACGTGGTCAATCTAATGTCAATTCCATACATTTTATTATTTTCGAACTTTGCTATCGTTTTCTTATTGTTACTTTGGCTACCGCCACAGGATCGTCAGCCCACCTTGTTGGATGCCTGCCCAATACTGCGTTTTCCGGTGCGCGGTCGCCACTTGTATTTGTGACGTGCTTTAAAGAGAAACAACTTCTAATATCCTCTTCCAGGCCCGATATCCGGTGGTCCATAGAACGTTGAACTTAACCTAACTTTTTACGTGCCTCCATTCAAACGTCTATTTTTAAGCTGTGGAGAAGAGTGCGCGCAAACAACTCCACAGTTTAAATAGAAGTAACGACATTTACAAAAGAAAAAAGTATGTCAATAACAAATCATACAAAGTGGCTGGCAGTGGTTGGATGATAGTAGCCGAAGATCGGGCTCAGTGGCATGCATTGGGAGAGGCCTATGTCCAGCAGTGGACTGATGTGGGCTGATTATGATGAAACTTTCAAGACCGGAATTAAAAAAATGCAAACTTTTATACTCACATTTACTTAGCATTACATTGTAACGACGATGACCTTGATTTCAATAATGGAAGCCTAACAGCGAAACACAGGCTTCATTTGTTTTTAAATTCATACATAAAAAGATAACATGCCAATGATTGCATGCAAAAAGATAATGTATAATTTTTATTAATTATGCACGAGAATACTATTAAAGACATTGTTCGATATGCGGATTAAATATAAAGTACATTGTAATACTTTATCTTCAGGTTATCGGCTACTGATTTGATTATTTTCAAGTAATTAATAGATACTATATCATTGAGGGCCTCAGTTTGTCAGCGTCAGAACGGCCAAAATAATTTGTATTTAATCTATTGTAAATCAAAACGTAGCCGAATGGATTGAAACTCGAGTTGAATGCAAGAAATTGTGGTTCTTCTCCCACAGCTCTGTAAGACTACTGACGCTAACCCATTCCTAAGGGAAGCATATTACGCTTTCTTGATGGGCTAACCGAGACTATAATTAATGTCGATAGCGCATTAATGGTAATCATTATAAATACTTTTAGGTTGGACCGGGGCCTTAGTCGCTGCGCAAACGTAGACACTTTTGTGTCTTGTGTGGGATACAAGCTACCAGTGAATATGAAATCAGCCCTCCCTGCGCAGACGTAGACACTTTTTGTGTCCAGTTACTTCATCCTGACACTGATACAGCAACTCGGTTTCCTTGCATGGTGTGCCGTGTCGGTAACAAAATGTGTCTACGTTTGTGCAGCGCCCTAAATTCGGCATTTCATTTCCTTTAATTTTCGGCATTTATTTTATTTTAGACCCATCGCAAACTCTACTTTTTAGATACTTTTATAATTATGTTGTGACCGATCTTAACTTGTCAGGTCAGGTATTGATCTCAAGGAGATTTTAGAGTGAAAAGAGGACAGAGTGCCTAGTGCGTGTTTCATTTAACATTCGATGACGTTAACGAAAACGAAAATTAGTATGGCATTGAAGCAGCGCCTCCTGGCGGCATACGAGAAGAGTTAACATTTTGCCATACAAATTCTCGTTTTCGTAAACGTATTCGAATGCATACGGATAGTAAACAAAACTCACACTAGACACCCTGTATTTAAAGATATTATCTATATTTTTTTAATATTATAAAGCTGAAGAGTTTGTTTGTTTGAACGCGCTAATCTCAGGAACTACTGGTTCGAACTGAAAAATTCTTTTTGTGTTGGATAGTCCATTTATCAAGGAAGGCTTTAGGCTATATAACATCACGTTTCGACCAATAGGAGCGAAGCATCAGTGAAAAATGTTGCAAAAACGGAAACAAGAGCCTAAAAAATTAAAAATGCTGCCGAAAGTCACTATTCCACGTGGACGAAGTCGCGAGCACAGCTAGTAACTATATATAATTTGTGTGTCCGTACATAATTAAAATCGGTCGGTTTTTTAAGCTGTCGCAAAGCTAAATGCGACGGTATGTGGCGGGCCAGGGGTCAGGGGTCCGAACGGGTCGCCGAGAACGGCCGAACGTTGTTGTTGAACATTTTATCCGTCTATGTTTTTACATTAACTTTAACTTTTTTAAGTTAGTTTCTAGCACACAACGGTGAAGTGCTTAGCTTTTCTCCACCTGATGTTAATCCTATTAATATTATAAACGCGAAAGTTTGTTTGGATGTTTGTTACTCTTTCACGTAGAAACTACTGAATGGATTTAGATGAAATTCGGCATACAGATAGTTTATAACCGGGAATAATACATAGAATACTTTTTATCCCGATATTCCCACGGGAACGGGAACCACGCGGGTGAAACCGCGAGCGACCACTAGTTGATGATAAGGCCGATAACGACAGGCTATCTTATCTCTAACTGTCCGAATTCGGTAACACAACAATGCTACTAATATTATTGTTATCGGAGAATCTAGAGAGAGAGAACGGGGACACGCACTAGTGCGTGATGCCGTTCCCTCTAGAAAACCTCTGAAGGTGTTTCGTTTCACACGGCTTGAGGAACCCTTTAAGGTTCCCGCCGCCCCAAAAAGTCCGGTGACTCTGAAAATGTCCGAAAGCAATCAGCAAACTCTCTTATAAAAAAGGCAACGGACTTAGAGACACTTAAGGGGTTGGGGAGCATCATAATAATGATAATTTTTATATTCTGTATGTTAGTTATGTAATTGGGTCCGTCCCGTGTAACTTATAACTTATAATAAATAATTTAAATTTATTTTATAATTATTTATTTTATTTATTTGTATTCGGAATCTTACAGCTAGAAGTTAAGTAAACATAATTTTTAATATATATACATATTAAAACATCACTAATAATTTCTTTGATCTTTCATTTTCATCTAATTTTTAATTGATTTATAAAAGAAATGGTCCAAAATCCAATATACTAAATCCAGGCCCGGAGCAAAAGATTTGTTTGTCAGATAGTAAATACATTTAAATTATATTATTTAACTACTATCTTTTATAGATTAGTGCATGGTATGCCTACTATCACGAGTCCTATATTTTATATTTTGCTCAATAAACAAGTAGAAGAAACTAAAAAAATCAAGCAGAAAAATTTCGAGAAGCCTGACATTTTTATCAATTATATAGAATTTTCACTCAAATTTGAAATCACTCTAATCCCACCCCGCCTATGAAAGTTTTATTATTAGTTTACTAAGCGTCAAAAAAAGTGTAGTAAACTTATCAGAGTCTATAACCACTAACTTTTAATCTTAGCAAGTTTGACGAAGTTTCATATTTTACAGAGTACAGCTTGTTAAGTTTCAAGTAATCTTGCAAACTTGTTAAAAAATATATATGGGTATTCACTTTACGACCTGTCATGTTTCAAGGAGTCTAACAATTTTGTTATAAATATATTTGTTACTCAATATAAAAACACTCGGACTTACCCTAACTACGAAAGTTTTCAGAACACAGCTTTGCAAGTTTCACAACCCGTCCCCACTGTCAGAAGCACAGCGAATTAATGTTTAAACAGCAATCATTCAAGGGTATTTAAATACGAGTATATTATGCTAACACAAAGTACCTAACTGATAATGATCGTGACTTAATAGGGATTATTTAATAGATATAAATATATATATTAAATATCTATCTGGATATCAAAACAAATCGGTAAAGCTGTGACGACTTAATTAAGAACGTCAATTGTTTAAGGCAGTCCCGTGCGCAATTTTTAATCTATAAACTAAAACGTGGGGAGTAAATTCAAGTGCCTTTGAAAATGACGTTCTCTCTATGTGCCCTTACTGTCAAAAATGAAACAACATATTTTTATTCCAACGTTTTGGAATCGTACAGGGTCGTAAGACTTGCGCGATCCGCCGGGGAATTACTTTATCTTATCTTAATGGAATTATTTGTTTTAAAGAAGTCTCATTTCGGGACTTTCACTTTTATGGGCATATAATAGAGATGCTTGATGACTCAGCCGGCTTGCGCGTTCGTGTTAAGGTCTTAAATGTTAAGCTACTTTTGCATTGCCGGGTCAACTGATGGGTGATCAAGTTCTTCGGAAGGCACGTGAGAATTTGGATATATGCCATTGATGGTCTCAGTTGATGTTGTAAGAAGATCGCGTAGTGTGCGCTTTGTTATCGTGAGACAGTCGTTAAAACCTATCAACCCTTTTTTTAAAGAGTTTGTTGCTGGCTGCCTTTGGCCTTTGTGGGGGGCGACTAACTTAGTAAATAGTAAACTTATTTAAAACACTTGTTACAATACATGCTATGGTACATCATACATATTCTAGAATATGAACATTAATTCGTGCAGCTAGTACTTAAATTGGGTACTAAAACCCGTGCTATAAGTACTAGCTCCTTCCTGTGACACTATTAAAATAAGTAGATATAATTAGAACAGAATAAAATAAAATTAAAATAAATAAACTTTCCTACACTCATACCAATTATCTAGCTTAAGAGAAGATTCGTTATGAAACAGAAATAGAATAAGAAAAGAAATACAAGAAGAAAGAAGAGAAAGAAAGTAAAAAAGAAGATAGTTAGAATACATCAATACAATCTAAAGAATTAAAATGTAAAAACTAATACATTTATATATATACCTATATACAATATTATTTTTAGTTTATACGAAACCTGAAATCTGTTTGTTCAGAATCAGTAATAGAATCGATTTCAATATTTTTTATACCATGTTACATTTTGACCAAATAATATTTACAAAATCTCAAATAAAGTATACCCTATTAAAAACACACAACGGGACAGCACAAAAAGCTTGTAACTTCGTGAGTTTTCAAGATATAATTTTATTTTTTTTGTACTGATTCTTTAAATGAAAATATTAGACCTGTGTTTCGGTTTTCGTATAAACTAAAAATAAGGTTGTATATAAACTTAAAGAGTTCCTAAAGATCTGTGATCAAAACAACGTCAGAGTGGTTCTAGAGGGGTGGCATCATGCAGTGTCTCCCCTTCCCCAAGTGGATTCTTCAAAAAAATCGGATCAGATCGAGGGCGGATTAACCCGAGGGTGCCTTCTAGGACCCGGCTCTGGTTGATTGGGTCGTGGGGGTGGGAAAAAGCGCCCAGGTCACTACGTGGTATAGAGCACCGGAACCGAGAGAGAACCGGGTCTATTTATGTCCCCACTGGCTGGGACACGGGCCTTCCCTACGGATGGATTCTCCCCTCTGAAAACCAGCGTTGCAGTTCCTTGAAGCTGCAACTTACGTTGAGAGGAGTCCAGTACGTCGTAGCATTTTAATATTAAGATTATGTATTGTTTTATTGTTAGAACCTAAGCCTGCTACGCCGAATATATTTTTTGAATTTGATAGGAAGAACAAACCATAAACCACCACGCGGGCCCAGTGCCGATTGGTGGTTGTTAACGACTGCAAATGCAGCCGAGACCAACGGCTTTAAGTGCCTTCCGAAGGACGAAGGAGCTCAAGATGATAAATGTTTGGTCACCCATCCGATGACCGGCTTTTGCGAAAGTTGCTTAACCTCAGCACTCGCAAACCGGGCGCGTTAACCACTGCGCCATCAAGCTCCTTCAAATATGTTCTAAACTTACTTTAAAAGCATTCAGAACTAAATAAATAGTATTATAAATACTTAAAAGATTGTCCAACGTTATTTTACAATATTTCTTAAAATCATCATCTGATGATGATAGCCTATAATACTAGTCCACTGCTGGACATAGGCCTTTTCCATTTCTTAAAATAAGCTATATAAACTATAATAAAGCTATGTAGAAAGCACCAAGTATTGCCCATTTTTGTATGTATGTATGTATGAATAATACATCGAAAATTGCCAATATTTGTTTAAATGAGATGATAGCAACTAATAATAAATGTACGTATGTAAAAAAATACAATGAGCGCCTTCAACCAAATAAAGTCTGTGAGGATTCGTAGTGAGTGCCGCTGTGTGTATATCTTTGATATAATTTAATTATAAAAAAAACTTAAAGCATTCATACTCTAGCTACTTCGATCACAATTTATGACGAATGTTAAAACAAACTAACATCATAACTAATCATAATAAATGGCTCGTTCAGCAGTTTAATTGAGAGGGAAAAGGTTATGTTTACAACTGTAGGGGACTGCCACGCGAGTTGTTATTCAAAGAAGCAGGGACTTTCTCGATGCTGTGCGGTGTGTCACACGAAATGAGAGTGGCACTGAAGAGGGGGTATAAAGGTAAATCGTCAATCGTAGATTTGATTTTAACACTATAAGATAAACCACGACGTTCGATGAAACAAAACATGCCTGTTACCTCGGGTCCGTGGCTTACGCCCCCAGTGGTGGACGCACCCGTGGTCAACGCCCCCAGTCAGTTTAATTTACTTTGAAGAAATTTTTAATCAAATGTACTGGCAGGCATAAAAGGCATAAGATTGTAATAATATTATATCATAACGATTCTTATTAGAAATGCTTTAATTTGGATGTATGTTTTAAAAAAGCTTTTAATTATTTCGAATCATAGATTTATTTAAAACGATAAGTAATCTAGTAAAAATTAGTATTTAAATCACAGTTTTGATCGCCTATATCAAGAGCATTATTTTACTTACTTATTTCAATAATTAGTCTTAAAAAGTAGTGTAGAGCTACTAACTTTACATGTAAAATGTTCTTTTAAACTTTGTAACAATAATAACTATGGAATAAAGTATCCAACTTCTTTTAAACTTTGTAACAATAATAAATACTTAATTAATCGGGTCAGGGGCGACAGACTGGAGCGTACTGCGCGGAATAAGAATGTCGTAAGCGCCGAATAAGTTTATGGTTTAATTACTCGTAAAATATACATAATTTTTTCAAATCGCTGATAGGGTCGCTTGGCAATATAATTTGATTTATGTGTTAAAATATTGGCTCAGTAATATGCATCAAATTGAAAATAAATTGATAAATAATTGAAAAGTAGACGTAAGTTCGTGATTTTTTTTTATCGATAAAAGTTAATTATATTATGCTTTCACTTAGTCCAGTCCCTTTCAAGTATGCTGTAGTATCTATGATATTTTTTTTAGTAAATCGTGGTTTATCTTATAGTGTTAAAATCTAATCTACGATTGGCGGTTAACCTTTATACCCCCTCTTAACCTTAGCCTTCTGCGTAGTGTCACAATAAGGAGACTGCAGAAAGCAAGCTCGACACAAAAGCGCTTATGCACCGCACACGTAGACAACCTCTCACGGTCCGGTGACCGTAAGGTAAAGTACAGAGTATAACGGTTTATACTCTGTACTTTTTATTATTATTTCCTTACAGGATAATATTAAGGACTGTACTTTAACACTCCATTCAAAAAAATAATAATTCAAAATCATTTATTCAGTTTAGGCTAAAAATAGCTCTTATGAACGTCATTATGCCATCGGTTCGTAAGTCTACTCTGGGCGGGAGATCTTGTACTGAGAAGAACCGGCAAGAAACTCAGCAAGTGCCATCTAAAGAGCTGTAAGGGAGAAAAGTCTCCCTTACAGCGTCAAAAATATTGGAAAATGCCCTATCATAAAAGGACACTTTCCATCACAAATAAAAACACAAAATATAAAATATAATTACACGCTCTCTATATAGTTACATGATTCCACGCGTGGGGCACAATAGTGGCCCAAAATATCATGACTTTTTAGTAACTTATGTAAGTATAGAAATAAAATAATTTAGTATTTTATATATAATCAGTCTTTATTGACTTATCAAAATATAACACAAAAATAGTCACTTCTGAACTAAAACAAAAAATAAAAAGTATTTGACTTTATATCGAAAAAAATAAAGAAAAATGGCACTTATAGTACTTATAATCAAGGTTTTCGTCATAATCCGACTATTCTGTGGACTCGGTTATAATATTTATTGTAACAAACAAGGCATACAGCACATTTACACATATTTTAACCATAATTATGTTGAAAATACGAAAAACAAAACATAATTAATATCAAAATAGGCCGCGTACCACTACTTACGTAATCACACGCGTGGGGCACTGGTGTGCCCCAGAGACGCTAAAATACTTACACAGGACACATCCCAAACGCCGGCGCAGTCGACGCGAGACTGAAGGTCACGCGAAGAGATTTGCAACAGCTACACAAAAAATCAAAAACCTGGTTGTTAAGTTTTGTTATTTACATGCAAAAATATACAGCTGGGGCACGCCTGTGCCCCGCGCGTGTAATGGGGTGTTAAGAAGTACGAAATTCCCCAATTTCGTACTTTGCCGAAATGGGAAGGTGCCGAAACGAAACTAAGCCGCAACATCAGGGTGCCTAGTGTGAGCTTTGTTTACGTCTACTAAAACGAAAACTAGTACACCGACCGCTACACACGACTTTAAAGTTTATACTGACACCCCCCACCAACCTTACGGTTATAAAGTTAGGTGTTAGACATCCTTATGCAAGCACAAGAGACCATCTACGTCAGGTCATAACGCCAGAACAGAACACGCCGGTACGCATCCTTCAACTGGTACCCCAGCTGCTAAAACGCAATTTGTGCAAAAATCGGCCTTTGTAAAAATCATAAATTAAAATTATTGAAATATAAACCAATACATTAAAAAAACAATTTTTACGGATCTACTCTCGTTTATTTTACACATTACTTTAAATAATGTTTATCCTGACGTTTCGCGAAACGCGAGTAGATCCGTAAAAGTTGTTTCATTTCAATGTGTAGTGTTCGCGTAAACTTTAGAAAACAATATAAACCAATACATTTTGTTTTACTGTCACTGCAAAATAATACTCATAGCTTAGCATATCAAAAAAACTATGACAAACATAATCAACTACGTACTGTTACAGGGTGTTACATGTTATTACAGTTATGTTGGTTTCATTGATCATTTTGTTGATGCTAAATTGGTTAAAACACTTTGCTTATGAAATTAAAAATAAATGATAATAATTATCAGTAGCAATCTTAAAATTAATTACACTTTTATTATCATTTAGAATCATGAACTAAAAATAATATATTTGATATTTAATTACGTATACTTACTTAGAACGATGTTTGAGTATATCCAGCAGAAAGATTATTGTATGGAATTAACATAAAAATATATTTTATTTTATCAAATGTAATTTAATTTATTTGATTTCATTTTAATATTTGTGTATTTTTATATTAATTGTGTTAATGACCCAAGTTGGTTGAAATAAATTGATTGATTCATTCATTCATTCATTCATAAACCCATGATACGTACTTATAAGCAGCGCCTAGTCCTCGAGATTAGTAACTCAAAATAACTCCAACAAAGCCCGGTCAACCCGAGCCGAGGTCCGAGCGCCCTCAGGTTGTTCCGCTCCCCGATCCGATCCGAACCCTTCGGAGAAACTTGTAGGGCACGGGGACACGCACTTTTAAGTGTGTGATGCCGTTCCCTCTAGAAAACCTCCGAAGGTGAATCGTTTCACACGGCTTGAGGTACCCTTTACGTACCTCGCCGCCCCCAAAAAAGCCCGGTGACGCTGAAAATGCCGTTTGAGGCATCAGCAATCTCTCTCAAAAAAAAACTGAAAATAATAATGAAATTATTCTGTTAAACACATGTCTTTTATATGAATGACATTTGATTGGTTTTATGTCAATCCCATACGTTTATCATTCTATTCCATTTCTATTCTACTAGCGTTCTGCCATTTAGCGTATCCGTTAGAGGCCTTTTTCAATGTCAACAACTACGTCACCACACACACATACACGAACTTAACATTTTATGAATTAATATCAAGGATCTTTCAAAGTAAAGTTAAGTCGATTAATTATTATAATAAGATAAGATAAGATAAGGTACTTTCCCGGTACCACGCAAATTGAAAAGTTGCACTGTAACGATGCATCTAAATCCGTTAATGTTCTTAAAAAAAGTCACAAACAATTAAGATATCGTATCAATTTATATTCGAATTAATGGATTTTGTTTCAAAGACATATCACATCAACATACGTAAACAAGGTACTTTTCATTATAATAAATAACAAAGCTAGAACTTATGACTATTACAGATGTGCACAGCATAATTGCGATGGCAAAAACATTAATGAACAAAAATAAGGCCTAAGAACAAATTCAGAAGATAACTAAAGACCGCCTCTGTGGTCTAGTGGCTAAGACCACCGGTTTAGACCCAGAGGTCCCGGGTTTGATTCCCAGCGGGGGGTACATGTTTGTGTACTCGGTTTGGTTGGTGGTAGGGCTTGTTTGTAAATGTGTCGCCATAACATCAATGTTTGTAGCATTGTTGTGTTCCGGCAGCTAGAGATAAGATAGCAAGTGCCTCACTGGTTGAGGTTCCCGGGTGAAGTGCGCTTCCATCATTGGCCTTATCATCACTTTACATCAGGCGAGATCAAGGCACTGAGCTTACCCGTAAAAAAAAAGAAGTCGGTTAAAAAAAGAAAAACACTAATATAAATGTCGGCGGCACGGTGTGTATGACGGTCGAGCAAACTTGGATTCGTCAATAACATGGTCTATCATAAATATTCAAAATAAAAACGCAGTCGTATTCCTCACAATCAGTTTAATGATATTTTATAATCACAATTAATTAATTTAGAAACAGTGACCCGATGCAAATGGATTTAAGAGACGCAGTGAGTTCTGCGCACGCACAAAGTGCCTAGTGTGACTTTTGTTGACTATCCATATTCTTTCGATTACGTTTACGAAAACATAAATTAGTTTATACAAATTCTCGTTTTCGTTAACGTGATCGAATTGCGAATGAAACTCGCACTGAACTCACTGCGTACTCTCCAACTGTTCACGTAATCAAGTCAACAGCTCCTAAGAGGAAACACTAAGGTCAACTGAATTGAAAAATATGTATGATAAGTAGACAAAATCAACGTTTCGTAGTCCCACAGTTTAGCAAGCATACAGTTGCGCATCGAAGGTACTTTCGCAGAGCAAGGGAGGGGAACCCGAGGGGAAGCGGGCGCTGCGGCGAGTGTACCACAAACAAGCGCAGTTTGTGGTAGCTACCGTGAAGTGCAGCCACGTGCGCGTACTGCGTATTTTAAACGTTTTTTGAATTTACGTCCAGTGATTCCTATTGAATATAATGGTGCATACACGTTGTTCTGTATACGGTTGTAAGTCGACGTCGGAACACAACAAGAATTTAAAATTTCATAGATTTAGATGACTAAATAGTTTCTTTTTTCTTTTTCTTTCATTTATTTTGCCAACTTCTCATTGATTAATAATGAACGTTTTTACAACCATAACTATTAACTAATACAATTACAAATATCAAATTCTAATTCATCACAAACACTACAATTTTAACTTGTTTTTATTTCGTATGTCTACAACAGCCTCCATATATTTTATTAGGCTATTTCTGTGTTTTTTATTTTTAATTATAAATTGAATCGAATTTTCGTTAACGAGACTATCTATCTTTTGCTCTAGTTTTTGTTTCGCCTTGGTGTTTATTGGGCATTCTGTTATTAGATGTAAGATGGTATCGATAGCATCTGTATCACAGTTGCACAACGGGCTCTCCTTACTAAATAGTTACTTCGTAACTCTAACTCCAACCTAGCGGGTTTTTCTAGTGTAGGTAAGTATATGTATTCTTTACGGCGCAAGCTCTTGCGCAAAGTGTAATGGAGTAGTTGGGACGTCGGACACAGAAGGAGTAGGTATTTGTCTAATATCCAACTGTTATGATTTATTTAAACCAACAGAAAAAGAGGAGGTTTTATATTCACCTATTTTTTAGGGTTTATATTTTAGATTTAGCTTATTTTGGCTTGTTTCTTTTTTTTAATTTTTTAAGAAATCCGAATGCGAATTCAATATATTGTTTTAATAACATAAAATTTAAATCTAAAAATAAACCTTCACGTTAATTTAGCAGTGGAACATTTGAAAATATGTATATAGTTTATTCTTGATAATAAATTATTATGTTATAAAAATATTAACGATTATTTGATTTCGAATTTTGTGACAACCATTGCATATCGGCGAACGATTACGTAGATACCTACGCGGGCGGCGGCATCGCCCCACGTCAAAGGCGATGCCCTACTGTATGAAATGGTAATACTGTGGTAGTCCCCTGATTCCTCCTCCAAAACTGGACCGATTGAATATATTTTTTCATTAAAAATTAGAGAAAGGCTGTGGCTATGTCCCTAAGTTTTGCTTTTTTTATATAATCTCGTCAAATTTGGGAAACAGCGGAAAATCTGGCCAATTTTTAAGGTTTTTAAAGGTTCATATCGTATCTTTTTTAATAATTAATTTATGAAAAAATTTCTTAATGAATTCTTTATTTTTTAATGAAAAAAGTAATTGAATCGGTACAGTTTTGGAGGAGAAATCAGGGGACTACGAATCGTTGATTTTGTCTACTTTTAATGAATGAATGAATCAATTTATTTCAACCAACTTGGGTCATTAACACAATTAATATAAAAAATACTATAATAATACTTTTATACATTTTTTCAATTCAGTCGACCTTAGTATTTTTTCCTAAGGATGCCCTATCGAGGGGCAAAATACTTTAATAATACTTTTCCTAAATTTTTTCAATCAGTCGACCTTAGTATTTTTTCCTAAGGATGCCCTATAGAGGGCCGAAAACGTGTCGGGTATTGGTTTTGGTGTGCATGTTTGCTTGCATCCATTGATTCTTCCGCATGTGCATATTTTTGCAAGCGGGAGGGCGGTGCTTGTGTAGGTACTGCATCCAAGCTTGATGAACGAGTGATTTAGCGGAATTAACACTACATATTAAATCAATTGCATTTTTGTAGTAAAGTACATAGTGATGTAGTGTTATAGTGTGCAAAAATACAAAATGCAATGCGAGAATTTTGGTGACGAGATTCAGGATTGATTGATTCAGGATCAAATTTTTATAGCCCTAAATAAATGGTATGCTAGTTATAATGTCAGGAAAAATACAGAACTCCATTATAGTCCCTTTTCAGAAAAAAAAGTTCAACCACCTTAATGATACTTACCATTAATAGAACAAGGAAAAAGTGTTCACACACTCCAATACTACAAGGTACTTATATAATTAAGTTCACGGAAATAGGGACTTCTAAATTTTTGAAACAACACGACATTTGGGTAAATGAGAAACTATGATTCATTGGTGTGAAGTGTTTGTCAATATCGTTTATTGAATGAGGCAAACTCAATGAGGCCGTTATCTTAAGCGAGTTATTTTATTTGCGTACTGCTGAGTTATAAATATGTTTATCCCCAACGAAACTTAACCAGGGTGGTGCCGAGTTTTGTTTACTATCCGTATACATTCGATTACGTTTTCGAAAACGAAAATTAGTATGGCATTGAAGCAGCGCCTCCTGGCGGCATACGAGACTTAAAATTTTGCCATACAAATTCTCGTTTTCTTGAGGCCTATTACATCTCAACTGTGATTTTTGCGTAAAATGCCCATTTTCGCATTTTGTAGTAATTTTCCAGTTGTATTTATCGTTTTTATCGAAATAGGATAATAAATTTATGCTTAGTATTTCAAATTTCAACTCTGCGAGAAAAAGCTGAGTTCGGACGGCCGGCGCATCGCATTTTGTAGTAATTTTGCACTTGTATTTATCGTTTTTATCGAAATAGGATAATAAATTAATTATAAAATATTTATTCCTCATGAAGTAACAATTATTCTGTTATTACTTTTGCTCAATAATATTATCGTAGATAGGAGAAATTCACAGCGATCTTAAAGCTAATTTCAATGTTTTTTGGTTTAGAATAAGATTTTTTTTCTATGTAAAATCAATGATATCTAAAAATTCCGAGGCCGCTACGAACTATTCGACTATATAAGAGATAACATTATATTTTTTTTATTTCATTTGTTTAGAACAGTAGTTCAATCTAGGAGCTCAAAAAAGTGCCTTCGCGCATTTTATGAAAATCTTTCTCTGCTTTTTTGGGTTTCATTAAAAAGTTAAGCAAAATTTACAAAAAGCGAGGCCGCTACGAACTATGCCAATAGCTATTCTACAATATTCAATAAGTCAAAATTGTTAATATATTTTCATTTCTGAGATCGAGAACGCCAAAATTGGCCATTTTACGCAAAAATCATAGTCAAAATGTAATAGGGGCCTTAACCTGATCGAATGGCGAAACTCGCACTTGAAGCTGAGCTGACAGCTGAGTTTCTAGTATCTAAAGGCGCTGTTGGCGCTCGATGCTGTAACGTTGTCGGTGCAATTTACTCAACGTTATATTTTTTTATGCTATGCATCATAAAACCTCCTTAGAAGTTTTAAAAACTATCTGTCAAATTTATATGCACGGTTCTGAAAAAGAATACTTTGAATGTCTTGTCATTGTCATGGAATTTTATTGTATTTTAGGTATACGATCAGTCTTTCAAAATTCTTCAGTATAATAACATTGTTTTATCTACACTAATGTTGTAACATTCTACTTATGTTTCCAATACTTGACTTATAATTACTACTGTAATAGCGCAGACAACAAAACACTCAATTTAAGCAATTTCACATGATGGTATAATATCCACATCGATATCGTAAAATCTCATTATAACATCAATAAAACGCGACCAATTAACCTGGCGAGCCTTATGTCAAAATCCTCATACAAGTTGTATAAAATTTTGATATTAGGCTGGCTTTTGAAAACAGTTGGGTTATACGTGAAAACTTCGTCGAAACTACTAAACTTACATACACAAAACTCTTTGGTAAGATCTTGTGCCAATTAAATAAAAAAAGAACAGCGCGCGCTCGCTCCTGATTGGCCCTGCGCGCGCAGCTGCGCTCTCATTGGTTAGATTTTAATGGCGGCAAGTTCACTGTGACAATACACGTACGCGTGAATTTAATGTTTCGCAATGTGTTTTGTTTTTAAAATACAAATTAAAAGTTAAAAATGGACAGCGACGATGATATTTGTACGCCTCCGGATATTCTAGAATTGGCAACAAAAGTAACTCACAATCTTTTGCCCGAAAAATCTAGAAAATTATATGAAAAAGAATATAATAACTTTTTGGCATGGAAGATCGAAAAGAAAACTACATCATTTTCTGAAAATGTCATTCTTGTGTATCTCAAAGACCTCTCCGACAAATTCAAGCCATCTTCTATGTGGGCTAAATATTCTATGCTCAAGTCCACACTGAGTATCTACAACAATATTGATATCACGAAGTATTCAAAAGTCATAGCGTTCCTGAAACGCAGTTCAGAAGGACACAAGGAAAAAAAGTCCTTGACGTTTACATCAGGTCAAATAAAGATGTTCCTGAAAGATTAACCAGATATTTTGTATCTTTTTGAAAAGGTAAGTGTATTTTAGTTCTGTTATTTAATCTACCTAGTACTTACGTACTACACACGCAAGTTATCTAGACACTCCGTTTAAGCGCTTTGTGTATAAATTAGGTAGTAGGTACCTACACTTTACTACTTCATAAATCATAGTTTTTGCCTTGGCTATGTACCTCAAGCTTATTATATCGTTTATTGTTACAGGTTGCACTAATCTTCGGCATAATGGGGGCATGCCGAAGGCAAGAGCTATACAACATCCAGTTCGATGAAGTCTCTAACATAGACGACAGTACAATCATGGTGAAAGTTTCGAAAACAAAAACGAAAATAGATTGTTCTTTCGTTGTGACGGACAACTGCTATGCCGTATGTAAAAAATACATGGAACTTCGACCTACCCCCTGTCGAAACCCTGCCTTTTTCTTGAGCTATAGATCGGGGAAGTGCGTCGATCAAAGAACTGGTATTAATAAATTTGGTGCTCTGGGAAAAACTATCGCAAGTTTTTTGAATCTGCCTAACCCAGCGCTGTACACGGGGCATTGCTTCCGGCGCACCTCGGCGACCCTTCTCATAGATAGCGGTGGTGATTTGACCGCACTGAAACGACACGGGGGGTGGAAGTCTTCTACTGTGGCTGAAAGCTACATTGATGAGTCTTTAATGAATAAAATTCAAGTCTCAAATACGATCTTGAACAGTATAGAAAACAAGACGAATGAAGTAATTATAAATATTCCAACTCCGTCTACGAGCTCTACTGCTTGCCCCGCGACCGCTACAGCTGCTGGATCAATAATTAACATTAACTTTCAAAATTGTACCATCCAAAATTTGAACAATTATTATAAATAAACTATTGTCAGCTTTTACTCTTGTTGTTTGACTAATTGCATTAGTGAAGATAAAGTAGTGTATGCAACTGCATATAACACGGGTATTAAAACACTCGTTACTATTATGAAACTCGCTGCGCTCGTTTCATAAACTCACACTCGTGTTTTAATACCCTTCATTATATGACAGTTGCATAAACTACTATTATAGCATCATCGATTGTGCAGTTATTATTGTTTAAAATGTGATTTGTGAAAAACCTGTATCTATAAACAGGCTTTTCTGCTTAGTTTTAAAATTTTACCTGATTAAATATTTACCTGTGAATCTCCTGAATTTTAATGGTCTTTAGGCCACATGGCGCCTGAACAGGGACATGTCATGTCATTGTTATGGAATTTTATTGTATTTTTGAAAGACTGATCGTATCAAAAATACAATAAAATTCCATGACAATGACATGACATTCAAAGTTTTATTTTTCAGAACCGTGCATATATATTTGACAGATAGTTTTTAAAACTACCAAGGAGGCTATAAGATGCATAGCATAAAAAAGCGGCCAAGTGCGAGTCGGACTCGCCCATGAAGGGTTCCGTAGCAGCAAGTAACATAATATAAACGTTCTTGTAGTAAATTGCGGTTTACGATTTATGACATATTAAAAAAAACTATTAACTAGATCTCGTTTAAACCAATTTTCAGTGGAAGTTTGCATGGTAATGTAAATCATATATTTTTTTAGTTTTATCATTCTCTTATTCTAGAAGTTACAGGACACACACACACACACACACACACATTTCACCACTTTGGAAGTGTCTCTCGCGCAAACTATTTAGTTTAGAAAAAAATTATATTAAAAACCTCAATATCATTTTTGAAGACCTACCCATAGATTTCGGTTCGATGAAAAAAATGTTTTGAGTTTTAGTTCTAAGTATGGGGAGTCCCCAAAATTTATTGTTTTTTTTGTGTGAAAATCTTAATGCGGTTCACAGAATACATCTTTTTACCAAGTTTCAACGGTATAGTTCTTATAGTTTCGGAAAAAAGTGGCTGTGACATACGGACGGACAGACAGACAGACAGACATGACGAATCTATAAGGGTTCCGTTTTTTGCCATTTGGCTACGGAACCCTAAAAATAAACGTTGAGTAACGACAACGTTAAATGCTAAGCTCGACGAAGCAGTGGTTATAGGGCTCTGTCTGCGAATGCTGATATCGGATGAGTAACCAAACAATTATAATTTCGAGGATATCCGTGCTTCGGAAGGCACGTAAAGCAGTTGGTCCCGGCGGCATAGGCAATCGTTAACAACCACCGCACCGCACTGGGTCATCCTTGTGGTTTATGGCCCGTCGCCCTGTGGTGTTTTTATCCATAGGGAACGTGTATAAAAGGGACATAAAAATTTGCTAGCGATGAAAGACGCTTTTAAAACAGATAGACACTCTTTTAAGGCGACGCATTGGAAATTTACGTGGCGAGGATCTTGATTTTTCCCAACAATTACAAAACATATGAAAGTGATATTTGATGACATGATTTTTGATTTAATTGACTTCCTTTTGTTAGTTGCAGAAACACGATTTGTCAACTTTTATAACAGAGAAAAAAATATCAAAGTAACCTCTTTTAAAACATAGATTCGCATTTTACAGGCTAACCAGACCGATTTAAGCATCTAAATTTTCTTAGTAGATTAGTCTTAACACACACTTCAAAATTGTAGTTCATTTTTTTTAAATAATTTGTAGTTTTAATTTGAAGGAAAAAAAAACAGTTTTTCTTATGGTACGGGGCGCAAACGCTCGTATCAAATCGTATGAGATTTATTGTTTAGCGGTACGTCGTCTTAAAAGTCATTTCGCATTTCGGAATCCATACTTTCAAAGCACTAATACCAGAGTGAACGAGAGTGCGGCAACTTCACACAAGCGCTCCGAAACGCACGCACACGAACCCGTAGTTCATCTACATTAGCACACGGAAAAAAGCATGGGATAGGAGTACCCGATGACGCGGCTGTCATCGCAAACGCGGATCGGGCAGCGTATGTTGCTGTAGTAACGGAGAATAACAAGTATGTCACTGAGCGCTGCCGATCTTATTTAAACCTTGTTTCTTTATTGGAAATAGAAAAATTTATTACATAAGTATTCAAAACTAGCCAAAACTATCTTTGATAATATGTCCGACCTTAAATATGTACCTCCATGTAAATGCTTTCCAATAATATATTTAAAAACATTATACTTTGGCATGCGGATATATTACGTTATTAAATTTAATAACGCAGCTTTCAAAACTGGCCGAGCGCGGCGAAAATATTTTGTTGTGTCCAATTTGTATATTAATATTTGATTACGATTGTACTTTTAATGATATAAGTATTAGTGTACACCTAAATTGTGTATTTCATTTATAATATAATAATAATATCCCCTGTGTGGTGCCGAGGATAAAGAATTGCACCACCCCCGCTCTTCCCGTGGGTGTCGTAAAAGCCGACTAAGGGACTATTCCAGAGGATGGGCAGCAGCATCTCTCTGAGGTTACCCTCAACCTACTGCGATCGCCAACCCGCCTGCCAAGCGTGGCGATTACGGCAAATACCCCTCATATCCTTGGGGGAGGCCTTTGTCCAGCAGTGGACGTCTTTTGGCTGAGATGATGATGAGATGATGATGATTTATAATATATAAGACACCCAAATTCACACAATAATAAATTACCTATGTGTGGCTCACTCAACCCTAGCCGGTAGCTACAGCTCGTACGTCAATTCAAGATCACGGCACTGTTGCCGCACTCTCGTTCACTCTGGTACTAATACTTTCAAACCGATAAACAAATTTAAAAAAAACCATCAATGCAAAAGGAAAAATACAGAGATGTTGACAGTTAATAAAAAACATTAAAAAAGGTTTGTTAAAATCGCATTAATCACACTAATATTATAAATGCGATAGTTTGTGTGTATGTGTGTATATTTGTTGCTTCTTCACGCTGCAACGGATGGATGGATATGGATGAAATTCGGCGTACAGATAGTTTATAACGTGGATTTAAACATAGGATACCTTTAGTCCGATATTCCCACGGGAACGGGAACCACGCGGGTGAAACCACTAGCGGCCGCTAGTGGGAAATAAATCTTCACTAGAAAGTATATTTAAACTGCTGCGATTGAAGTATGTGTACATTGTAATGCATGCACATCCCGTGGGAATATCAGGATAAAAAGTATTCTATGTTTTAATCCAGGTTATTAACTATTTGTACGTCGGTTTTCATCCAAATCCATCCATCCGTTGCAGTGTAAAGAAGCAATAAATATACACACATACACACAAACTTTCGCATTTATAATATTAGTGCGATTCCCACGGGAACTGGAACCACGCGGGTGAAACCGCGAGCGGCCGCTAGTTCAGTTATAAAACCTTTTTTAAAAGTTTTCTATGGACTGACAACATCTCTACTATTTTACATTCAAATCGGCAAACTGGTTTGAAAGTGTCACTTATTGTTATTATCGTCTACTTATAACTTGTTTGATTGCTTCGTCCGAGACAATAGTTTTGGCCTTCTAGTCTGTAAGCTCATTTGTCGTGGGCTTTGTACCATCTGCCGCTGGCCAAAAAGTAAAACAATGCACTATTAATTTGCAAGAGTTATTTTCATTGACCTTCAATTTCGGCACTACTTACAATCAATCTGTATTCATTAGTTTTATATTTAATACACTCCAGTAGCTCCACGCAAAATAGGGATGTGTTTATGCGTTTTCAAATTATCGATAAATTAGCATGTATATAGTAGAATGGGATAGAAAACGTAAGTATTTATTTGAACAAAATTATACATCATCTTCAGCAGCTTATTTTAGGTCCCCACTGTTGGGGCACGAGCCTTCCCTATGGATGGATAGGGAGAACGGGCCGTAAACCACCAAGCGGGCCCAGTGCGGATTGGTAATTGTTAACGACTGCTAAAGCCTTCCGAAGCAGAACATTAAAAAACCATTATACATACAAAATACAAAAACAAAAAAGATATTTAAAAAAACTTATGTAAAAACTCGGCACATTGCTCGCAGGACTGATGGCCGCTGGGGCGGAATAGTCCTTGAGCGGCAACCGCGTACCGGAAAGCGCAGTGTGGGCAGGCCTTCAACAAGGTGGACCGACGATCTGGTGAAGGTCGCGAGAAGCCGCTGGATGCGAGCAGCACAAAACCGGTCGTTGTGGAGATCCTTGAGGGAGGCCTTTGTCCAGCAGTGGACGTCTTTTGGCTGAGATGATGATGATGATGATATTGATGTAAAAACTGAAATTTATTAGAAGCATAAAAAGTTATTAAAAATACAATGCACAGTTTTGCATATGCTATGCTGCTGCATGAAAGTACGATTACCTACTTACTTAGCGACTTGTTGTTCTTAGACCAGACACAATAGAAATTCAATTGTTCTTTGGCACTGTGGTTACACTGGGCGTCCAAGTATTTAAAGTAACTCCATGGCGGAAACAAAAGATAGCGGTTCGAAATTAAGTTAAAATTTGTTATGCGTAAAAAGTCTGCATTGCTCATGCGTAGACAGCGAGGAAGCTTCAAAAGATTTCCCCTCGCCCCATGGTCATCCCGCGAGGTCCTAACCTTTAGAGGCGTTCTCGCTTCGGGCTTTCCAGTCTCGAAACCATTTCTCTGTGAACCTAGTAGACGACGCGATGACGGGGCCACGCTTGAGTGATGCCATCCCCTTTAGAAACTTTCTGAGGACTTGTCATCACTACAGCTTGAGGAAACTTAAGATTCTCACCGCCCCTTAAATCCAGTTACTTACCCTGTAAAGGCAATTATTGGCGGCCAGCAGCAATCCCTTTCATTACTCTTTGAATGTTTTGAATGCACATTTAAATCTACTGGTTCAGCAAAGAATAAGAATAACAGGTTGACCGCCGCCGGGCCCAGACACAATAGAAATTCAATTGTTTGTCGAAACATTGAAATACTATTGTGCAGTGATTTGCACAATAACAAATACAAACAGGATATACAGAAGGAAGAGCAGGAAGCCTAGTGTGAGCTTTTTTACTCTCCGTATTCATTCGATTACGATTCATCATCATCTCATCATCTCAGCCAAAATACGTCCACTGCTGGACAAAGGCCTCCCCCAAGGATATGAGGGGTATTTGCCGTAATCGCCACGCTTGGCAGGCGGGTTGGCGGTCACAGTAAGTTGAGACCTAATCTCAGAGAGATGCTGCTGCCCATCCTGTGAGATGGTCCCTTAGTCGGCTTTTACGACACCCACGGGAAGAGATGGGGTGGTGCAATTCTTTATCCCCGGCACCACACAGGGAATTACGATTACGAAAACTAAAACTAGTATGGCATTGAAGCAGCGCCTCCTGGCGACGTACGAGAAGGATTAAAATTTTGCCATAAAAATTCACGCTTTCGTTAACGTGATCGAATGGCGAATTAACCTCGCACTAGGCACCCTGAACACAACAAACTAAAACAGTTTGAACATCTAAAACAACTAACAAAAAAACTGCCTTTAGATTTAAAATTATATTTTGACGACCTCCTTGGTCGAGTGGCTTGCATACCGGTTTTCATCCCCGGTCGGATCAATTTAGAAATACCTGTTTTCCTAAATTGTTTCGGGTCTGGGTGTTTCCTATGTATAATAAGTATGTATTTAAGTATATTAAGTATGTTTATCCGTTGTCTAGTTAACGATTTCTCGAGTTTCTTATGGAAGCTTTTCTTGGGTCTAGATAATTGGTGTGAGTGTGGGAAACAAAATCTCCATCTTCTGTCCTCATATTATTGTTATTAAGTAGTTGTATCTCCTTACTGCTACTTTCCCTGAAAACAAAAACAGATCGAGAATTTTATTAAGGATTATGAATTATTGCACAATTAATTTGATTTATAAGTATTTAAAGGAGAGGTATTTAAATGTGAGGATTAGCGTTGCTTTGTTTTTTGTACAGATAATCATTATTCGATGATAAATATAATTTGCTGCGTGGCGTGTTGTTTACTAAATAAGGTATTTATCATATATCAACCCTCTAGTTTAAGATTAAGTGCAAATTAATGACTTATATTATTTATGAGACTATAATGAAATGGTGGCCAAATATTTTCCTTATTTTATATTTATTTCTCTTTATGTTCTAGTGCTCTATGGTTCCTTTATCGCAAAGCCCCAATAGGTCTAAGCGATAGTGTAAGTAACATGTTTTTCTTTATGTTCTAGTTTTCTATATTATGTTTACTTTATCGTAATGCGCAAAAAGGTCTAAGCGATAGTGTAAGTACATGTTTTTCTTTATGTTCTAGTTTTCTATATTATGTTTCCTTTATCGCAATGCGCAAAAAGGTCTAAGCGATAGTGTAAGTAACATGTTTTTCTTTATGTTCTAGTTTTCTATATTATGTTTCCTTTATCGCAATGCGCAAAAAGGTCTAAGCGATAGTGTAAGTAACATGTTTTTCTTTATGTTCTAGTTTTCTATATTATGTTTCCTATATCGCAATGCGCAAAAAGGTCTAAGCGATAGTGTAAGTAACATGTTTTTCTTTATGTTCTAGTTTTCTATATTATGTTTCCTTTATCGCAATGCGCAAAAAGGTCTAAGCGATAGTGTAATAACATGTTTTTCTTTATGTTCTAGTTTTCTATATTATGTTTCCTTTATCGCAATGCGCAAAAAGGTCTAAGCGATAGTGTAAGTAACATGTTTTTCTTTATGTTCTAGTTTTCTATATTATGTTTCCTTTATCGCAATGCGCAAAAAGGTCTAAGCGATAGTGTAATAACATGTTTTTCTTTATGTTCTAGTTTTCTATATTATGTTTCCTTTATCGCAATGCGCAAAAAGGTCTAAGCGATAGTGTAAGTAACATGTTTTTCTTTATGTTCTAACTCTCTATATTATGTTTCTTTTATCGCAAAGCCAATAGTGTAAGTTACATGATTTATTCAATCCTTATTGTAATACCGTACTATGAACACAGTTGTAAC
Source organism: Eudonia lacustrata (assembly GCA_947562085.1). Lineage (NCBI taxonomy): Eukaryota > Metazoa > Arthropoda > Insecta > Lepidoptera > Crambidae > Eudonia > Eudonia lacustrata. Next base: position 14,173,317 of record OX387329.1, on the reverse strand, counting down.
TCAAAATTTGGGTTCGAAAGGATAATTATCATGATAATAACAAACATTGCCCAAAGGCCTTTCTTGTTTTTAAGAAAGGCTTATGCACTCATCAGGCTCCTGCACTCATACGCATTAGCACGTCTATGCGCTTCTCCCTAATGATTTAGAGATCACTGTTTAGTGTAGAGATTTTTCCGTATTGTGATTAACAGTACGTGTTAAAATGTTTATATAATTTTTAAAGCAAATTTTGTTGCAAACAAATTACAAAAACACAAATGTTGAAAAAAAAAATCCACGAGCAGGATTTGAAACCACTAACAAACCACGTTAGAACCACTATAGCTAAGTTAGGAGAGCACCTGACCCGGTATGTCGAAGGGTGCGGGTTCAAATCCTGCTCGTGGACATTTTTTCAACATTTGTGTTTTTAGTACGTGTTAATCTGAAATCTCGGTGTATTTTAAGTTACAATAGTATACTTATGATTATATATATTTTTGTACGCAAATTTCGTTGCGAACAAATTACAATTTAAAAAACCGCCCAAATGCGTGTCGGGCCTCTTGCAGTGTAGGGTTCCGTAGCCCATGACAATAATGCGGAAACTACTGGTTTCTCACACCTAACAACGTTATTTAAGTAGTTCTCAATGAGGAATATGTACTGCGCCAAGTACATTTTATAAATTGGTCGACTGTTACTCGTAAACTTGGAAAGCCTACTTAGCTGTGATAGTTTTCCTTTTAATTTCGTCATATATACAACTACCGTGACTTGTTTCACGTATCCAAAAACGACCATTTGGCTGGCAGGACACTGACTCTACAAACTTTAAAACTTAATAGTTCACAAACGGATGCCTCAATCAAAAAACTGTTTCCACAAACCTGCAATATTTTTGAAACTGCTATCTAACGACACCCCTCCCTATGGGATAGACAAGAAAAAAAATATACATCCTCACTTCACGTGTAGGAGAGGTAACCTAAAAAAATATTTTTCAAAATTTTACTTCACCACTTTGTCGGCGTGATAGTATGTAAGTATCATCATCATCATCATCATCTCAGCCAAAAGACGTCTACTGCTGGACAAAGGCCTCCCCCAAGGATATGAGGGGTATTTGCCGTAATCGCCACGCTTGGCAGGTGGATTGGCGATCGCAGTAGGTTGAGGGTAACCTCAGAGAGATGCTGCTGCCCATCCTCTGGAATGGTCCCTTAGTCGGCTTTTACGACACCCACGGGAAGAGATGGGGTGGTGCAATTCTTTATCCCCGGCACCACACAGGGGATGTAAGTATATCTATGCCAAATTACAGCTTTCTAGTACTAAGAGTCTATGAGCTAGGCTGGGGACAGACAGACAGACTGACAGACAGACAGACAGAGACAGACAGACGGACATGGCGAAACTATAAGGATTCCTTGTTGATTAAGGAACCCTAAAAATAGCACAAAAGGCGGACTTAATGTTTATCGGTTTTTATACTCTATTCTGTGTCTTTGGTAACAGACATACCTATGCTTTTTTTAAGTTCCTCATTTCACTTTTAAGTATTGTGGAGCCTGAAATCGGTCATTTAAATAGAAAAAGTCTTTACAAAATGTCGCTTTTATAGACGAAATATGTATCGATGCTTCCTGCTAATACTATTTACTAGGTATTCCATCACTAACTGGAGCCCTACCATTTTATTTATTCGAAAACTGCTTCACCAGGGGTCTGCTAATAAAAATATATATCACCTTTGACGAATCTACACTGGTACAATCAGGATAAACAATATGTGTCAAAATTTAACGCGACTAAATTCATAAAAAGTTTTTAGTCTCAATGTTCGTTATCGTTCGCCAAAATTTTATTAAACAACAGACTCTAAAGTCTTATATTTTTAATTAGACCACTTATAAATTAATAACAAAATTCGTAGTTTAATAATATTCGAGTGTCCATGGTACCGCTGCAGGAGCGTCGCTCACGTCATCGGGCGCTGGCCGGAAGTAAGGCGCCACTTTACAAATCGCCAGATGATCGGCATCGCTGAGTTATTGTTTATTGCAAGCATTGTTTCGATTTCGATCAAGAACAAAGTACCTGTGATGTACCGCTCATGCGCGACGGAACAATGCACGGTCGACCGAGCATGTAGTCTACCACCTTACGATTGGCAGTTTTTTGCACCTAATAAACCCCCAGCAACTACCAGCAGTAAGTAGGTTCGTCTATTCGCCGCACTAAGCATAGGAGAAACAAAAAACGGTCAACTCGAGCAGTAATGATCCACCATGAATACAACCAAAAGCATTTTTACTTGACTGTACCTAATCCCTAATAAGCTTGTTTTGGTATTCGTTTTGAAAGTGGTATTCGTTTGGAATACAAAATAAATATGTCAGTAAACTGATACCATTGGTATTAGTTTCGTGGTATTGGATTGGAATAGATCGTCTTTTAAACTCCTTGTTCCAATACCAGTTCTCCCCTCTAGCTGTTGCCTCCCTTTCCAGAGAGCCTTGACAGGGATTTGAGAGTAGAAGGGGCTTCATCATCATCATCATCATCTCAGCCAAAAGACGTCCACTGCTGGACAAAGGCCTCCCCCAAGGATCTTATATCTTAAGGGGCTTACCCACTAAAAACTTTTATACATCCCCTTAACGTGCCACTAGGGTGACTGGGACACTAGGTTGACACTGGTAAGAACGTCTTGAATAATATGTATAATTAGCCACAATCCTCTTTACTAGCTGTCTTGGCATAGGTAGACTCCGCTTTTATTTAACCACGGGACGGGTAGAGCGGATTCATTTGGCTACTTAATTATTTAACAAAGGTACAGTCCAAATGTAATCCTTTATTTTTTGAGTGTTTGCTGATTGCATACTGGTAATTTTCAGCTTCACCGGGCTTTTTTGGGGGCGGCGAGAACCTTAATGGGTTCCTCAAGCCGTGTGAAACGAAGCACCGTAAGAGGTTTTGGAGGGAACGGCATCACGCACTAGTGCGTGTCCTTGTGCCCTACTAGTTTTTCTGAGGGGTTCGGATCGGATCAGGTAGGTTCACTAGCTGTCTTGGCATAGTTGGATTCCGCTTCTATTTAACCATGGGTATGGCGTAATCATTTAGCTACTTAATTTTTTTTTAAAGTACAGTTGAAATGTAATCCGTGCTTCGGGAGGCACGTAAATCTGTTTGGTGCCGGCTACATTAGCAGTCGTTAACAACCAAAAAATCCGCATAGGCCCGCGTCGTTCTTTTTGACTCGCTTTTCCTTTAGTGTAACCATTCATAAAGATGGCTCGAACCCCAGCTGTGGGGATATAAAATGAACTGTGGCGGTAGCCAGAGTAACACTAAGAAAACGAAAGCGAAGTTCGAAAAGAATAAAATGTATGGGATAGACATAAGATTGACCACGTGATTTAGCGCGGCTTATGTCAATCCCATACATTTTATTCTTTTCGAACTTCGCTATCGTTTTCTTAATGTTACTTGGGCTAAGCCTACTGATCTGAAAATGATGACAGTCAAAATGTTACTTCTAAAAATGTATTGTACGTTTCTAGTTTGCATGCAATACGAGTACCAAACACTTCTCGAAACATTTAGTTAAGATTAAAATAAAAATGAGTTTTCGTAACATTATCCAAACGTCAATAGAGTTATTAATAAAACAAATTGCGTATTAAACATTAGAGAAAGAACATATAAAATTATGTGTAAACTAGCGTGTGATAGGGTGCGCGCAAGCAGGACGGGGGGATATGACCGAAATAGAATCGCTGACGCTGGACGAACAGTTTTATTTAAAACGTGGTCGGTCGTCTTTGGCACAAAGTAAAGACACCCAGAAGGTAAGCTTAAAACATACCGCTTCGGGCTTTTTTGGGGGCGGCGAGAAACTTAAAGGGTTCCGCGAGCCGTGTGAAACGAACCACCTGCGTAGGTTTTCTAGAGGGAACGGCATCACGCACCAGTGCGTGTCCGAATCCCTCGGAGAATCTAGTAGGGTACGGGGTTGCCCTACTAGATTCTCCGAGGGGTTCAAATCGGATCAGAAACATACCGCGCTCGAGCAACGCAAACGTAGGCCTTCTGACGGACATGGAATTGCGCAACATCTGCGCTTCTCCCCGCCCGATCCTTTAAATGCCACTACACATTTATAGAATACACTAAACATGCACACTAGTGTAGGCTCAAGACACCGTACTCGTAGAACAAGGGTACGACGAACCGGTTCACACGCGCTCTATACCAGGTACAGACATGTACCTGGGCGCTTCTCTCCTACACCACGGCCTGGTCAACCCGAGCCGAGGTCCGAGCCTGTAGAGGCGCCGTCGTGTTGCTCCGCTCCCCGATCCGATCCGAACCCTTCGGAGAATCTAATAGGGCACGGGAACACGCACTTTTACCTAAGTGTGTGATACCGTTTCCTCTAGAAAACCTCCGAAGGTGATTCGTTTCACACGGCTTATTGAGGTACCCTTTACGTACCTCGCCGGCCCCATAAAAACCCGGTAACGCTGAAAATGCTGCTAGAGGATGCGTATTGATTAAGCTTTGCTCGTACCAAAGCTCGGACTGTTCCGAGTTATTGGTTATAGTGTGCGTTGCTAGAGCACATTTGTAGTTTACCTTCTCCAGTATTTTTATTTTGTGTCTTTGGTGTGCGTGTGTGGTGATACCATAGTGCTCAGTGCAAGTTATTATTCACCATTACAACACGTTAACGAAAACGGGAATATGTATGGCGACAGAATATTTTACGAATTTCCGATTGAATTGAAATGAATTTAAAAAGTAAAGGAGACTTGCGCTATGCACTTTCCTGGCTAACGTTAAAGTTAAAATGCTTAAATGGTAAATGAAACTCACAACGTGACCAAGAAAACCCCTAAAACAAAAAAAAAACTTAGTCAACATTATTTTTTTTGTTTTACCCTTTTTTTATTGGTTATAGGCAGGCATTTGACTACACCTCACCTGATATTAAGTGACGGTGCGGTCGAGGATGGAAAATGCCTGCCTAGAAATAGCCTATTCACTTTGGCCTTGAAGAGGTCCAGACACAATAATAACACAATACACTACACTACTAAGAACTATATAGACTGCGACACTACACTCAATTTACACACAGGCCACATTTAAGACGACACCTTGGTTTGTGTTAAAAAGGCTGATCCTTACTAACGTTGGCATAAGGTCGATAATACGTAGCGCCTGCGACAATATAGACCGCAAATTAACAGTTAACCTAAAAATATTTAAATAAAATATTGGTTTCAGTTATCAAAATATGCAGCAACTAAATTACGAATATTGATGTCATCAATATATTTGAGTGGTTTCCAAGCATATAAATTAAGTAATTTTGTTGTAATTTCAACAATAGTGATTTTTAGTGGTGTTCTCGAAAATAATTATGATCAAGTCAAAATTATACAATCGTGTATTTGAGCTAGCAAATTCAAGATAAAGACATGAATTTAACCTATAACACATTTCAGATTCGTAAGTCATATTATAGTCTTAAACTATTCGACGAAAGTTGTGCATTTTTTCAGTGTGTCGCCTTAAACTCTTACGGAAGTCACTACGACACCATCGGTCTGTAACTCTACAGCAGAAGACATTTTACTGACAAGAGTCGGAAGAAGCTCGTACAGTCACTAGTATTAGCATGTATACACTTTTTGCTAGTTTTGACTCTTATTCCAATGTATTAAGAGCTAGATTGTAGAATATACCAAAACACAATTTTATTACAATATATAGATAACAATGAAAATATCGAGTTTAGGGTATAAGTTGCATCACCCTACTGACGCCATTACTAAAATATGATTATTGATGTTCAACATTGTTGAAGATAAAGCTAACACACAAAGGGAGAAGAACAGCGGGAACAGTTAAAATTATAAATATCATATTATATCATGATGAATGGTAGTGATGTCTTCCAAGCGCTTCATATCTATAAAAAAATACAAGCAAAATGCCACTAATGAACTGACTGACTAATTACTTAGGTAACCAATAAAAATTCAAGTGCTAAAATTCTAGGCTTCTCACTTGAAAGGCAAGAATCTTTCTTACCGGGTGTGATCTTCGTCGTCAAGTCCTCATCTCTGAGGGTCGTGACCACCAATAGCAACTCGCGGACCAAGGCTCTCTAAGAGGTCCTATCCTGGGCTGACGGATAGCCGCCTGCGTGTTGCAGTTCAGGGCTAGCATCCGTCCACCGGGCAGGCGCTCTTCCTCTGCTTCTTCTTCCCTCAACGTGACCCACCAGTATAAGCTTCTCCAAATTACTAGGTTCCCGGCGAGGGACGTGACCAAAAAATGATAAACAGAATAGGATAGAAAGAAACGTTAGTGCGATGCGCAGTCCACGGAATACCCAGCATTTTACGCCAACACCACATTTCAAACGCATCTATCCTTGATACAATACGAGCTTTCAATGTCCATCTTTCAGAGGCTTAAAGAAAAACTAGCTGTGCCCCGCGGTTTCACCCGCGTTCTATTAGTCATAACGTGATGTAATAAAATCTATATATAGCCTTCCTTAATAAATGGACTATTCAAAACAAAAATATTTTTTAAATTCGAACCAGTAGTTCCTGAGATTAGCGCGTTCAACCAAACAAACAAACAAACTCTTTAGCTTTAGATAGAGAAAATCAAAGTACGCATTAGTGTTACTTTCATGCCGTGATAGATGCTACGATTTCTTCTCGAGATTTTCTCTAGGCGTCTTACTGCTGCTTTTGCCATTTGAGCTCGTCGAACAACTTCCCTTTCGCAACCGGATGTGATAGACGGTGACTTGTAGCACTGTCTTTTTCGTTATTTGTTTTATGTATATACTATAACTATTATTCCGTGCTTCGGAAGGCACGTAAAGCCGTTGGTCCCGGCTGCATTAGCAGTCGTTAACAACCACCAATCCGTACTGGGCCCGCTTGGTGGTTTACGGCCCTTTTTCCCTATCCATCCATAGGGAAGGCTCTTGCCCCAGCAGTGGGGACATAGAAATGAGATGATGATGATGATGATATACTATAAGCACTCAAGTGTTTCAAATATCTTTCAATGAAAGCCTCCGACAGTTTTGTCTTTTTTTTTAATTGTACTCCTGTGTGATTCTAATGTATGAAAACAAATAAATGTTTTTTTTAATTAGAAGGATCGCGGGTTACGTGTATTACACGGACGAATAACGTGCCGTCATCATCATTTCAAATAAAAGAAAAACTTCAACTATATACAATTACAAAAACCTATATGCTTGGAAATCACTCAAATACATCGATAACATCAATATTCATAGTTTAGTTGCTGTATATTTTGATAACTAAAACGAATAATTAAAAAAAATAAATTAATATTCTGTTTGTAAGCGGTCTCAATTGTCACGGGCGTTTGTATTTTCGACCTTATAACAACGTTGTAAGGATTAGCTGTTTTCAATATTCACAAAGCGAAGGATCTCCTATAGTAAGCAGCGCCTCAGACGCATCGTTCGAAACGTAACAAAAACAGTATTACTCGTATTATAACATAAAAAAGCTTCATAAATTAGTATAAAACAAATTTTATTCCCGACGTCCGCTTTATAATATTGGCTGACGATGGGACGGCGACGCACCTATTTATAAGTTCCAGAGATTGTTCTCAGACAAAATTCCTGTGTTAGTATCGGAGCACGCGCGTGCGCCGCCGCCGTCGCGTCTTGTGCCTTACCTCATCCTCCGCGGCTCCAGTGTGGAAATATGACGAGTTGAGCTTCCAGTGAATTGTTGTGTTAAAAAGTGTGTAGGTATTCTTATTAGTGAGGTGACACTGCGCACACACACACTGTAAGGATAGCTTGTAAGATTATTTGTATTCTTAAAAATGTCTAAAAAAATCTCACTTATGTGTTTCTATTCTAAAGAATAGACAAATGTTTCTATTTAAACTATCATTGCCACTAACATTAGAGTCATTATTGACGGGATTATTACCGCGTTTTTTAACAAAAAAAATCGTAACCGATTCCAGTGTGGAAATATAACGAGTTGAGTGAATTGTTGTGTGAATAAGTGTGTAGGTATTCTTATTAGTGAGGTGAAACTGCGCGCTCACACACACCACACATATACACACACCCTCAGACACTTTAAGAAAAGATAGCTTGTACGATTATTTTTATTCTGAAAAATGTCTAGATATTTTTCTTACTTTTAGAGTTTCTATTTAAACTATCATCGCCGCTCACTTTTTAATTATTATTGATGTGATTATTACCATGTTTTTTTGTATAAAAAATATGGTAATAAATCCTCAGAGTAACAGAGAAACTGCCTGTAAGATCATACAAGATTATACAATACGCGGAAAAATGCCTAGAAAAATATTTCACTTTTAGAATAGAGACAAGAGTACAAGATACATAAATAAATCATTGCCACTAACATTACAGTCATTATTGACGGGGTTATTACCGTGTTATTGTTATTTCATTACGATTCCAGTGTGGAAATATGTCGAGTTGAGCACTCAGTGAATTAGTGTGTTGATAAATGTGTATTCTTATTGGTGAGGCGACATTGCGCACATACACTGTAAGAATAGCTTGTAAGTTTATTAAAAAGAAGTTTATTTGTATTTAGGAAAATATCTCACTTTTAGAACAGATACAAGACTTTTTATTTAAAAAAACTATCATCGCCATTAAAATTAAAGTCGTTATTGACGGGATCATTACCATGTTTTTTTTGTATCAGAGTAACAGAGAAACTGTACGTCTGTTCACACGTACACTGAAGGATAGCCTGTAAGATTAGTTATAGGGTTAAGGCACCAGTGTTGACACTTTAAGACCAGTATTCGCCAGAGTTTTCGTCGCTAAAAAATAACAAAGATGTCTTACTTTTAGAATACATAGACACAAGAGTACAACAGTTTTACTATTCAAACTATCACGGTCAACAACATAAGAGTACTATTAACAGGAATATTGACACGTTTTTTTGTAAATTAATCTAACCAAGACTGCACACACATACAATGTAAGGATAGCTTGTAAGACTATTTGTGTTCGGGATGATGTCTAGCAGAATATCAAAGTTTTTAAATAGAATCAAGAATTTTACTGTCAAAAGTCAATATAAACGGAATTATTATCATGTTTTATAGCTGTTAGGTATTTAAGTATTAAAGAAACTGCACACTTATACACTGAAGGATTAATTAAATTCAAATGTCTAGAAATTGTTTTCAGTTATAATAATAGACACAAGGTTTTCACTTTTTAAATTATCATTGTCACTAGAGTTGTTATTAACAAAATGATAATATATTGTTTTCTAAAGTTTACGCGAACACTAGACATTGAAATGAAACCACTTTTACGGATCTACTCGCGTATATTTTATGTATTCACAGGGAGACTGTGACCACGGACCCTGCAAAGGGTTCGAAACATTAAATTAAAACTAAAATATAAAATATATGCGAGTAGATTCGTAAAAGTTGTTTCATTTCAGAATGATAATGTTTCATCTATCTTCTTATATATAAATAAAAATGAATGTTGCTAAGCGTAAAACTCGAGAATGGCTGGACCGATTTGGCTAATTTTTTTTCGTATGTTCCCTAAAATTAATAAAGAGAAAAAAAACATATTTATTTAATGTTTGACAGAACGAAGTCTGTCCGGGCAGCTAGTGTTGTTTATAAATTATTAAAATAAAACAAAAACCCGACTGCTAAAACAACTATATAAAAACAATTATATACTCGTAAAAACCGGACTAACATAAAAAAATAACTGCAAAGAGAAAAAACAAGCTCTACGATCCCAGAATTCAATTAGAGCAATGTTGAATGAAACGTGTAATATTTCTTGTCCGATACCTATATTTAAATAATAAAATCTATAATAAATGAGTAGGTATTTAAATACTTTGAATATTGATAGTTGTCGCAGGCGGGTACAATCACCAACCAACCAAAGAGAGTGCGGATCCTTTAGGGATCTACGTCTGGTTGCTATTATGACCAATTCCCAAAATGTGAACTGCCACCATGGCCTTTTCCCATTATGCACACTTCTCAAAACCTCCATTCACCAAAATGTCTATTTCCCATTATGTATACTTCCTAAAGGTGCCTTTTCCCATTATGCACACTTCTCAATACTTACCTTAATTTATCAAAATGTCTATTTCCCATTATACACACTTCTCAAAACCTCCATTTTTATAAATACCTACTCATTTATTATAGATTTTATTATTTGCGTACAGGTATCGGACAAGAAAATATTACACGTTTCATTAAATATTGCTCAAATTGAATTCTGGGATCATGGCGCATGCAACTGTGCCGAAATATCGGATACTCACAAATAATAAACATGGTAAGAATCCCGTTAATAATTACTTTAATGCAAGTGACCATAATAGCTTAAATAGTTAGATGTTAGGATAATTTGTAAAGTTGATTGTTTTGCGGGAGAATATCTAATAGATATAAGTACATATAAATAAATCACTTATTACATAGATCTTGAGACCAAATAACTTTTTATTCTCAAAAGAAAGTTAGGTATTTCGTTCTTTTTATAGTTCACACTTTCTTTCCCAACTACAGCTAAGGTTGCCTGGAAGAGATCTCTTTTAGAGATAAGCTCACCCTTGTATATGTTTTATGTAATGTAATTTAGACTGTAATTTTAATGTACAATAAAGGATACAATCATTATCAAACCTCCCTGGAATGCTACCACAGTATCTTCCCCAATTACCTCTTATTAGATCTTGAGACTACAGAATTCCGAGCTATTTCAGAAATTCGGTCAATGAATTGGATCAGTAACAATAATAATAGCTGCGGTTAGCGCATTCGGGTTGCGATCTAGCAAATAAAGCCACATTCGCAATGATCGGTCACCGGAAGGGTGACCAAATTTAATAGCGACATGTTTTCTCCCCCGATCTTTGGAATTCTGGGAAAATAATAGTCTTTTTAAAATAAATTTACCAAGTAAGTACCTTTAAGAATTACAAAATTTTAGCCAAATTTTGTAACTTCATTGAAATGAAACAACTTTTACGGATCTACTCGCGTTTATTTTACACATTACTTATTTAATGTTTATTCTGACGTTTTGAACCCTTTGCAGGGTCCTCAATCTCCCTTGATTGAGTGTTAGTCATCTCATAATTAGTTGGTAGCTTGTATACCATCATTTAAATTTAATTAGGTGCGTTCTGTTTTACACAGAAAGAGCTTACAGTATCTTTTGGTCTGGCAGTATGGTGTTGGGGCTGAAATTTAATATTTTGTATGATGGGATCCCAGACTGGTGGTATGTTCCATCCATCTTCTCTATTGAAATTAGGATGTTTTTAATTTCAATAGCCTCGCGTATCATCCTAGGGATGAATCGTTGTTCTCTAGCGAGTTTATCAAATCTGATGTAATGGTTGGGCCCCTCTAGGGAATGTTCGCATACTGCAGACTTATTTTCGCGCCTATGCTTGCTGGACGTCGGCTATATGTTCTACAACTCGGGTTCCTACACTTGTCTTTGTTTGCCCGATGTAAGAAACGTAGACGTAACTCTATAGAATGTTCGCAACCCGCAGACTTATTTTCGCACCTAAACGTCAAAAGGTCAAACGGTTCGAAACGTCGGGATAAACATTAAATAAGTACCTAATGTGTAAAATAAACGCGAGTAGATCCGTAAAAGTTGTTTCATTTCAATGTGTAGTGTTCGCGTAAACTTTAGAAAACAATATTTAGTAACATCTTTATTATTTTGCTGTCAATTTGCTTTGCTCAGTTGTGGGACAGTTTGACATCGCGTACGTATTACTTATTACACCAATAAATGAACAGTGGGTAATATATAAATAATAGGGCATTTGGTAATAATCCCGAGTATGGCAGATAGGGTACCGTACTTAGAAACCTGGAAAATTATTAATTTTTTAATTAATTATTAATATTAACTGAAAAGCACCACATGGCTGAGATATTGAGGTCTTTTGTTACTAAGTAAAACTAGAGATAAGAGATAAAGAGATAAATTTTATTACTGTATAAAAACTTAGCCTAGATACAAAAGACTTATGTAAAGTAATTGGGGTTAGTGTATATAATATAATGTATTACGTAATACCTATGCTAAGCAATCAATATTGCCTGTGTATTAGGTATCTATCTAGAACAGAACGTTAGTGCTTATTCTACAATAAAACATTTACACAATAATAATGACTAACTATTTTAAATGCGGAACTGGAAAGTACTTGAATAATATTATTAATTGCTCTACTTAATTAGAATTTTCTAGATGGTCTTAAAAATTATGTAATTACTAATAATAATTTCTCTGTGTCATCATATGTTTTCCCCTTTAGCCAATCTTGTACGGTTTTTTTACATTGTGCTTTGTTCATGGGGTAAATACATAAAGAAAAATTTAATCTGTTGTACAGAAAACTACTCAGATGACAAAAGAATCTGTGCGTGTTTGATCATCTAAATCGCTCAGTAGAACAGACAATATCTGCACGTCTTCGGCTGGTTTCGAGCGCAGGGTTAAAGGGCATTAATGAGTGTTTTTTAGTGATTGTTAGTAATATGAAAAGCTGGCGTACGGATAGGACATCGCATTTGGTAAGGAGCTCTGCCGTCGGGAAGCGTATTGGTCGGAATGTGCTGACTTTTAGAACTGCTCTCTGCGCTATTTCTAAGTTTATCATAATAGTTATGTGTGCACCGCCCCATGATGTTATACAATATACAAATAATGACTGACAAAGTGTCAGATATATTGATTTTAGTAGACTACCGCATGCAACGTGCCGAAGATTTTTAAAGACGTAAATTAACTTTCTAACTCTAGATGTAAGGGCTGCAATATGTGGTTTAAATTTCAAATACTTATCAATTATTATCCCTAGGTATTTAATATTGTCAGTGCAGCTGAGCTTAGGGCAGGAGCAAGTGTCAGGCAGCAGCATTGCAGGAATGAACAAAAATATTGTAATAAAATTAATTTGATTTTTTTATGGAAAAGTAAGTCTACGTAGGTACCTAAATATGATTTTGCATGTTATCACAGTGCTCTTTATACTTGGTGCAACCAAGTATAAAGAGTGGTTATGTTTGGTTATGTTTCAGGAATATACACCTACTTAATACTCAAAATCTTGTAAAGTTAAACTTTATATTTACTTTTACAAATGATTTTGTTGATTCTTAATTATTAAAAGATCCTGTATTCAAATTAATCAAAGCCTATGGTAAAAAGAAAAAAGGAATTCAAAATATAAAAAAAAAACAAAATTCAATATAATTTATTTAGTTTAGGCTACAAATAGCTCTTATGAACGTCATTATGCCATCGGTTCGTAAGTCTACTATGGACGGGAGATCTTGTACTGAGAAGAACCGGCAAGAAACTCAGCAAGGGTCCTCCAGCTCTTTTCGCCCTTAGTGTGTCAAAAATATTGGAAAGTGCCCCATCATAAAAGGACACTTTCCATCACAAATAAACACACAAAAAAGAATAATAATAAATGTGTCTACAGTAAATCATAGTCAAATCCAATCATAACAATAATAATTAAATAATATGTATTGCAATGCGTATTGCTAATTAGGTACATGATCTCTCCAATTAGGCTAAACGTTTCATAGACATAATTGATTGGGGGAATAACATTTTCTATTTGTCATTATTTATTTAGTATTGATAATAGTGATCTGCACGTGGTGGAAATGTCATAGGTACCTACCGGCCATTGTTAAAAAACAATCATCACGATCGATACAATGCCTTTGCTTTTGTAATCAATATCTTCTGTAGGTATACATAAAACCTATATCCTTTTTCCTTATCAGTTTCGCGTTTCTATACTTATTAATTATTTTTTATGACAAACGCCTTGGTGGCTGAGTTATAACTTTTACCAAACGTTTTTGTAATTGACTGTACATGACTACCTCAGATGTTAACTGTTGTGCGAGTTGACGACACAAATAATAGGTAAAATCAAGTGGTGCCATTTTGCACACCTGTGCGAGTTTAAAGTGTGCGAGTGGACGAATAACTCGGCAAACCCTCGGCCCGATACCCGAAGGTCCCGGGTTCAATTCTCAGGTCGGGCAAAATGAGTTTTAGATTTTTGTATGCATAACTTATTTGAATTGAAATTATTTAAATAACCTAGGTTTATGGTCACCAACCCGCATTTGGCAAGCGTGGTGACTACCCATCAATTTAGTGATGACTTGATTTCAATGATGGTGGCCTTTTTGCCTAGCAGTGGGCCAGTAATGGATAGATAGATAGATTTTATTTATTTATTTGCAACACAACATGCACACAATTAAAACATAATCACAATAATTTAAAAAAAACGAGCGAGCCTTACAGTAGTCGCATAATAATATAATGTGTATGTGTGTATTTGACATCTCACCTTATTTATATGCAATTAAATGCTAAATTAAATTCTGAAAAAAATGGGTCAGATATTGTTTGAAATAATTTTTCATAACAAAGAACAATTCTTTTTAATGAAAATTGTTTTTTATTTAATTGACACTAAGAGTAAACAGCGCGTTTATTCGTCAAATCAAATGACGCGCGCTTGCGCGCTTCCCCGACTTCCTGTTAAACACTTCCGTCCCATTTCAAGAAATCACTCCTACAAATTGCAAGAAAGCGAGAGGAAAGATGTTACACATCAAGAATACTTTCATTTTTATATACGAGTATACTTGGGTAATGCTACAGTGTTCGATAGGAACCGTTATCGACATTTCTTTAATTTAATCTTTTTTTTTCTTTTGGTTGATGTCTTCGTGCGATTAGCACATTTAGCCAGAGTCAAAGTAATTTTTCTAACAAGTTTAATATTTAAATAAACAATATTTCCTTCCCGTATGATAATGATGAATGATAATAGAAATGAGAAGTGAGAAATGATATACACCCCAACCCGTTGAGTATCTCGGTAAAGATGCGGGGCTTCACAAAGTCCTCGGGCGGACTTCTTGAGATAATTTGAAAAGTGACGTTGCACTATTTTGTTTCATTTGCCAACACTCATGCACACTCACGAATACTTAACGGTTAATAATCCACCATTATTTCACAACAATATTCAACATAACACAATTTCAGAAAATAAAACAAAACCGCAGAGATGACTCTTCACTTTTCCGCCAATTTAATCATTTAAAAAAATAGGGGCAGCTACTGATCATAGACTTTATCAACAAGAGAATACAGACAACCTCCTTTTTAGCTGATGTTATCCCGTTAAATTTCAATGAAAATCTATGTTATGTTTTGGTGACGAAAACTGTGTCGACTACTGGGCTTAGAGTGTCGAACACTGGTGCCCCTACCCTATAATCTAATAATAATACAAGAAGTAAAAACTTTGTACTCCTTTTTTACGAAAATTTCGCGGACGGAGGAGTAAGTATGAAATTTCGCACCTTATAGTTTATACAGAGAAGATTATCCGAATGTTAATATTTTTTTAAAATTATGCTTAAAAATACATTAGATCAATAAAACAAATATTACACACACTACCATGTATTTGACACACACGCTTGTTAAACTCTTTTCAAAAATTTCAAAATGGAACAGGTTTCAATGCCAATCCAAATTCACATTCTATCTTTTTTAATTTTTCATTGCTTAGGATACAAACCGTGCAGCCTTAATAAAATTACGGTCGAATTTCGACCACTGGGCGACCACTAGTAATCATAGATCGGAAAAGGTAGAGTTTTGCCACATATTTTTGCAATGTTAGCTTAGCATGAAAACAGAATATAATATTTTTAGAAAAAATCTCCGTAAGTAGAAGTATATTAATCCTCCTTTGATTTTATGGGGTTACCAATATTTTTATTTATTTTTTTGAACAACCATGCTAGTAATTTACATTTTACTTTTCTTAAATAAGGTGTTGCTTAAATTATAGGTTGCCATGGCATGCATAAGAATGTAATGTTAATTAAAGGTATCGGTTTATGATGATGATGATGACCCAAAAGAAAATAATACAATAAAAACTAAATCTAATAATTTGGACTTAATATTGCTTAATGCGATGTTACATTATTTATATACATACAATTTTACTAGAAAAAAAACAACCTGCCTCAAGAAGCTCGAGCTTCGTGGGGCCTCGGTAGTTTAGCGGTCAGAGCATTGGACGGGTTATCCAAAGGTCATAGGTTCAATTCCCACTCGAGCTACCTGAGGCTAGTTGTTTTTTTCTAGTAAAATGTCTTGTAACTTTAAATAGCATTGTAAATGCAAAATTCAAAATAATATAAAGAAAAGTAATATTATTGTACTATTACCGATCTATAGTATACGAGAAATATATCATCTTTATTGTTCCATGTAGCTACAGTGAGTTATTAGCCCACACGACAGACCGTAGATTGTAAAATAAAAACGGTTCAGGCAAATCTAAAAATAAGGGCGTTGAATGAACGCTTCGCGATTGTTTTGCCAATATTCGTTTCACGCGATAATTTCTTTTGGTAGATTTGTTATTCGCTGTTAACGTTATTGGTGTAAACATTTCAATTAACAATTCGCAAATAATGTCAACTTTAATATTCATCGTCATCATCGCTAGCTCATTTTATGTCCCAACTGCTGGGAACGGGTATAGATGTAAAGCTGGTTACTAACATTTCTAGCCTAGCAGCTAGAAACGGCTTATTTGGCTTATTATCATTTCTAGCGATAGCTATTATAGCGGCTAGAAACGGCTGCTTACATTTTATTGATATATTCACCTGTTGTGTGCGACCGATGTGGCAAGAAATGCCGTGCAGCTATAGGGCTTTATAGCCATCAACGGCGATGCAGAAACCCGTCAAACCACTAGCGCTGCAACAATCATCTGCAACAGATGCTGTGGCCAATGATGATGATATTAAATAAATGTCTATTTAGACATAAACAATGCCATTTGCATATTTAAGTGTTAAAAACTCAAAATTCTCATACAAAATGTTATACAAGAGTGGAATAGGACTATTTTAATAATTTATTTGTCAGAGATGTTTTGGAAATTACCTATTTATCAATGAAATAAGTGTGGACAGATACCTAGTACCAGAAAAATTCAGTAAAACATACACCTATATACCTATTTCGCGAATTACAACAAAACAAAAAGACACTTAAGTAACTGGTAAATGTTGCTGCGAACAAATTACATTGAAAATCTTTTTACGAAAAAATTTCAATAAAACATACTTACACCTACCTATTTCACGAATTACAACAATCCTCTTTTTCATAATAGAATTTAGTTATCTACACTTTAGGAGCTCAATGGTCGATGGCGCAGCGGTTAACGCGCTCAGTCTGCGATTGCTGAGGTTAAGCAACTTTCGCAGAGGTCGGTTATCGGATGGGTGACCAAAAATGTATCGTCTCGAGCTCCTCCGTGCTTCAGAAGGCACGTTAAGCTTTTTGTCCCGGCTGCATTAGCAGTCGTTAACAACCACCAATCAGCTCTGGGCCCGCGTGGTGGTTTACGGCCCACTCTCCCTATCCATCCATAGGGCAGGCTCGTGCCCCAGCAGGGATAATGATGATTTACTTTACTTTACTTTTACTTATAGTGACTAATAAACGCGATAGAGAATTGTTTTCATTTTAATAAAACCTATTTCGTTGATCTTTTCGCTAGAGAGCCATGCCGATCGGTAACGTGAGCAAGGAGGGACCGAAGAGGGACAACTTCCGGCCTCCTTGGGTGAAGGACAAGGATACCGAAAATCTCCCATCGTGGACGCAGAGGAAGCTTAAGCCCGTGGAAGTTGCGAAGGCGGCTGACGCTGAGGAACCTGCGCCAGCGCCGGCGCCTGCTCCTAAGCCCTTGAAACGTAAGTGTTATACCTTAATTACTGGCTTATATTACACCAAGAATTATGTACAGACCCTAACCATATCTTGTGCCGCTCTCATTCGATGACTGACCAGTTATGTTAATTTTGTACATAAGACAATTGACTTTAGACTGTTTTTTTTTTGGAATAACACTCCTCCATTCTCGATGCTCTCACTTAACAGACTGACAACAGTATTTTAATTTGGACCTATGACAATTGACAACAACAAAATATATATAGACTGTATTATAAATAATGAATAGGCGTTAATATAAGAATGATAAAACAATTTTTAATTACCCAACTGAAACAGAAAATTTTAAGAAGGAAAAGCTAAAAAACAAGGAGACAAAAAAAACATAATCTATACTAATATTATAAAGCTGAAGAGTTTGTTTGTTTGTTTGTTTGTTTGTTTGTTTGAACGCGCTAATCTCAGGAACTACTGGTTCGAATTGAATAATTCTTTTTGTGTTGGATAGTCCATTTATCGAGGAAGGCTTTAGGCTATATAACATCACGCTGCGACCAATAGGAGCGAAGCATCAGTGAAAAATGTTGCAAACACGGGAAAAGAGCCTAAAAAATTAAAAATGCTGCCGAAAGTCACTATTCCACGCGGACGAAGTCGCGAGCACAGCTAGTGCAATGATAACCACTATTATGTCATTGACATAATAATTATATGTGATCCAAGAAAAATCAGGAGCAGCGTGATTCAGTGTCATGTTTAATTGTCAAACCCTATAGGGGCTAATTGTTTATGAAAGAGTTCGTCAAGCAAGTTTGACTTTAGTTTATGTAATCAGCAAAAGCTTTGTAAGCTTTTATAACACTTTTGGCTACCGATCCGATCCGAACCCTTCGGAGAATCTAGTAGGGCACGGGGACACGCACTTTTAAGTGTGTGATGCCGTTCCCTCTAGAAAACCTCCGAAGGTAATTCGTTTCACACGGCTTGGTACCCTTTACGTACCTCGCCGCCCCCAAAAAAGCTCGGTGACGTTGAAAATTTGAGGCAATTAGCAATCTCTCTCAAAAAAAAAAGCTATTGGCTATCAGATGTCTCATACTGATCAATCACAAGCAAGGGCATAAGCCAGCTGGGGTCGTAGCTTCAACCTTTGTTTTGAACTAGTAAGATAAAAGCAGCTTCTATGTAGTTAGAAAAAGAAGAAGAAAACTGCTAGTCAATCCTGCCACACTAGTTTTCTTCGCATCTGAACTCCGCTTCTTCATTCAACATTTAAAAATTCATTTATTTTTATTTATCTTTTTTTTTATAGGTTTTAATTTGTCTTTAGTTACCTTATTTAATTTTTCTCTTTAATATAGTTAGTTAAACTTACATAATATTTTAAAGATACGAATATACAAGTACTTAAATATTACAAATAAATAGTAGTTATGTAGTTTCAGCTCACTCAACTTACAACTCGTAGTACTAATTGTCGCTGAGCGAAAATGAAATGGAGCAACAACGACTACAACATATTAATTATTATAATAGAGTTGAAGATATGGCTATGCCACAATACAATATTATTATTAATAAGTACATGATGAAAACGATTCTTAATTTACAAACTGTGGTTAGATTTTCATTTATTCATTAAAAACACATTTACATACTATTTCACAATAACATAACTTACTATATTAAAGAAAAAATTAAATAAGATAACTAAAGACAAAATAAAACCTATAAATAAAAAATGTCCTCCAGCTGTGGGCTCATGGGAAACGGTTCCAAGAATGCTGGCAACATTACCTCTTTGGATTGCCAAGCTAATACGTTGGCAGAGGTAGCTGCCAGCCTTCTTGTCACCGGAGGCTTCAATAAGGCGAGCACTCAACTCTTTAACAAGCTGCTTGGCCTCCGGCCCCCATGGACCCAATGTCTCCACCGCAATCGGAACTAATAAATAATTTGGACCCAGATTTGCGTATTTGTGCCGTTTGCGATTTTCAGCACTTACCGCAGCAGCCCCTACATGAAGAGAGGTGGCGCGTACATGTGAGGGAGCCACGGTGTCAGCACAGGTTGCATCCCACACCAACGGCCTGCCAAGCTTCCAGGGCCCAATGGTCATCCCGTCAGGTCTCTTGCCATCGCTGCGAGATATACCAGCTGGCTCTAAGACAGCCGGTATACCAACGGTGGCAAAAGCACTGCGGATGATGCTGTTTATAGTGGAGTGACGCAGCATACGCCCAGCACTGCGAGCACAAGATAGGCCGTGGTGGCCAAGCTCGTCAACAGCTTCTCCACATACGCAGCGGTGAGGGTGGACTACCCTGGCGCCTAGACGAAGACAATTATATAGCGAACATTATAGTAAAGGCGAGCGTTTCCGACTGTGAGATTTCCAAGGCGTTCCGCTCGGGACATAATGATGGCGCGAGCGTCGAATTAGGCATTAATATGGATTTTATTGAACGTTTACTTATTTTTAAAATTATAATGGCCGACAACTATTACATATTCCAAGACAATTGGTTTAGTATATTTTTCTTTGTCTGAAACGGTGTATAGCCAGAATAAAATGATATTTAGTTTATTAATAAGACGTATATTTGATATTATATTCGATGCAGGAAATTGTAAAATATCGTTAAAATACCAGCCGAAATTACTAGATAAAAGGCCAATGAATAATATTTTTTTTTGGATTTAAAATCCTTATACATTTCATAATAAAACTAATTTAAAAACACCGTTTTTTTTGAAAACCCTCGCCTTAATGAATGCCTACCGGATGCCCAGTAAAAACCCCCGTAATCTCAATCGGTGCAATCATGCAGACAGACGCTTCGAGAACGTGGAACACGTGACAGTGGCAAAATAAAAAGACAGCAAAAGGTAAGCTTCGTACAATGTAGCTCGAACAACGCACATATAGACAACCTCTCACGATATCTCGAAACAGCTTTTTTTTTTTAGAGAGATTGCTGATTGCCTCATACGGCATTATCAGCTTCACCGGGCTTCTTTGGGGGCGGTGAGGTACTTAAAGGGTACCTCAAGCCGTGTGAAACGAATCACCTTCGGAAGTTTTCTAGAGGGAACGGCATCACACACTTAAAAGTACGTGTCCCCGTGCCCTGCTAGATTCTCCGAAGGGTTCGCCGAGCGGAACAACCCGAGGGTGCCTCTAAAGGCTCAGACCTCGGCTCGGGTTGACCGGGCCGTGGTGGAGGAGAAAACTTCTCTCCTCCACCACGGCCCTACCTGGGTGCTTCTCTCAGAGAAGCGCCCAGGTACAGGCATGTATAGAGCGCGTGTGAACCGGTTCGTCGTACCCTTGTTCTACGAGTACGGTGTCTGGGGCCTAAACTAGTGTGCAGGTTTAGTGTATTCTGTAAATGTGTAGTGGCATTTAGAGGATCGGGCGGGTCGCAACAGCTGCGCTCTGTCTGTTCCGAGCTGCTCCGAAATCTGTGTCCGTACAAGGGGTCTATGTGTGAGTTAGTCGAGCGCGGTATCCTCGATTTGTGAACATTCAAAAAGGCTGATACTTACTGACGCTGGCATAAGGTCGATAATACGTAGCGCCTGCGACAATATAGACCGCAAATTAACAGTTAATTCTATTTTTGAAAATAGTTTTTTTCCAAAATAATCCCGAAACCACGCGGACGCAGTCGCGAGTAACGTGCTAGTGCTATATAAATTTGTAGTTAATTGTACTTGTGAAAACACTTGCACTCGGCCTCGGCAATCTGCTGTTACGTGATGTTTTACGACACGTAAGCTTCTAAGCTAACAGGCTCTGTGGTGTAGTGGTTAGAACACTAGTCTCTCAGGGTTCGATATTCAGGGTTATATTTTGAAGTCGGTGGTAAATGGCCGCAGACCCGCAGTAAAGCACGCTAGCAGTGTGAGAAATGAAATTCTCCATGTCTTAGATAAATGATTGGTCTCGCGCGCTATACCGCGCTACCTAAAAACAATAGCTCCGTGAATGCGGCAACTCAATATTGTAGTGTGTGTAAGAACGGTGTCCTTCTTATTTCTTATAATATTATTTTTACACGGTTTAACTACGGAAACTGGCATTTTACTTCGGTTTATGACCAAAATTTTACAAAACATTCGGTACGCTCACCTCACACACAGTTGCAACGCGACTGACAGCAGGCGACTGACTCGGGTACGCCGACTTCGTAGTATTCTCTGCCGCATTTAACAAGTGCGCCAGCGGGCGGCGGGCGGTATCTAGTCGAGCGCGCGAGACCAAGCATTAATCTAAGCGAATTAAGTATTGCGAAGTTATATTTTAAAACATGTGAATGGAAATTGAACTCCGGTACACCTGTTCCTCCAGTGAAACCCATAGCCCACAGATACCATCTCTTTATACGTTTTCTTTCCCACTTCCAACACGTCCATGTAATCAAAAACACTTTAAAAATAAAGAAAACTACTAACAGTTAATGACAGATGACATTATTTTTACTGTTAATTTCGTATGAAAAATCATGTTAGCATGCGCTGTTAGCAAATGAATGAAACTCATTTGTGACGACAGTTGGGACGCGTTTCCCACGCGCTGCTAACAAAATGTTTATTAACGTCTGCCTTGTAAAATATATTGTTTTGCTCTGTTACACGTTATTATCAACAGTCAGTTAACGTTCTACAGCTGGGCTTTGGTCTCCACACATGGATAACTATAATATTTATAATATAATAAATAATATATAACAAAATAATATAATTATATACTAGTGGTCGACCAGTGGTCAAAGTTTGACCGTAAGTCAAAACAAAAAATATACTTACACGGTTCCTCCAATCCTATTTATAAGACATCATCATCATCATCATATCAGCCAAAAGACGTCCACTGCTGGACAAAGGCCTCCCCCAAGGATCTCCACAACGACCGGTTTTGTGCTGCTCGCATCCAGCGGCTTCCCGCGACCTAAGACAAAAGACATACATAAATTTTATCTTTCGCAACTCCTTCTCCATATCAACGTATACTATACCAAATGTCACACTTCTCCGTGCGCGCAATGTATAGTCGACCATGAAATTGCTTTATCACATTTGACAAAAACTACTATTACAATAAAAATTCGCTAAGTCACATTGTCAATAATGACAACGTATCTGTTACTTGGTCTTTTAAACAGAAATAGAACTTGTTGCTTTATTAGATACAAACAAAATTCACTTCTAAGATGGTAAAGCAATTTCATTGTCGACTATACCTAAAAAGAGGCACGAAGTTTTCTCTTTACGTATATCTATCATTTCACGTATATCTTAACATTTTTAGATTGATAGAAATTATGAAAAAAAAAGTTGAAATTAATGGCATATCTCACCTTATTTCATCTCATGTTTCAATGACAAAAGTGCACAACATTTACCTTAAAATCAAATAACAATTAATATTAAGTTGAACACACGGCGGCAGATCAACCTACCCAAAACTGTCAAATTTCTACAATCAATTTTGAACTTTATAGTTTGGTTATAAGGATCAGTATTCATTGGAGAAATTTGACAGGTTTGGGTAGGTTGATCTGCCGCCGTGTGAACATATAAAAGCATTTGGGGAAATGGGCCATAGACCGCCAGCATTTCCTGGCCCTGTCGACATCGAAAACGACTGGCCGCGTCCAGATGCACTCGGATGTTATGTGGGCCCTCTCTCCATCTCCTGGCTCTTGCTAACAGGGATTTAGGAGAAGGTATACCTACTAAAAACCTTAGCACATCCCCTTACTTGCCGCCAAGGTGATCCACGACCATTATCCCGCTAGTGTCTTTTTTAATCAGGTAAACTTCTAAAACAAAAACAAAAAAGCCAAAAGCGCCCATTCAATGTCAACAACTAACGTCATTAAAATTTCATTTCGTCTTTCAAAGTAAAAAAGTAAATAGTGTTGAATAATTTTGGCGGGCTGGTTAGAACCACGATAGCTCAATTGGGAGAGCACCTGACCCGGTATGTCAGAAGGGTGCAGGTTCAAATCCTGCTCGTGGAAATTTTTTCAACATTTGTGTTTTAGTAATTTGTTTGCAACAAAATAGGTATACGTTAAAAATCATATAAACAAAACAAAAACATTTCAGGTAAACTTCTTTGCGCATATGAAAGCTAGGGACGACTTCGTGTTATGTGGGACTCTCCTCCTCTTCCATCATCCAGCAACCAAGTGCTGGACGAGGGAGAAGGAGGTATACCGACTAAAAATCGAATACCAACCCTTCTTCACGGCTCGCGATCACGAATGGCAAGCACCGAGTTAATTCCGCTATGGCTACCGTACAAATTCTTTGTATAGGCTTAACTTTTTAATTTTGTAAGCGAGGCGAATTATAGTATAATTCCTACCTCTGTACATTTCCCGAACGAAACAAATTCGACCTGAAAACTTTATTTTCAACTCTGCATCGACCTTGCGCGACAACCGCAATGATCCGCCGTTGGCTGTATGACAGGGAAATCACACAATGACACAAAAAAAATATAGTAGTCATGAATCGACTGTGCTTTGAAACGTAAAGCCAATATTTTCCATTTTATTTGGTGGTTCTGAACGCGTCACGACCTCGTGTGGGTGCGTAAGGTCAACATATAAGTTGGTGTGGTAAATAAATTAATCATTTTATTTTAGTTTTGAATGCCTACATACATTTTAATTAAACTTGGTAGGGTTCTGCCAAGAATCTGACAAAAATCATAAAAAAACAAAATGTATAGGTGTAACTAAAATGTTTTAATGTCACCACGTCATCACTTGTACCTACTGAGAAAAACCGGCAAGTATTTTTAGGGGAGTTTGCTGATATGCCTCAGACGGCATTTCCAGCCACATGGGGTTTTTTTGGGGGCGGCGAGACACTTAACCACTAGACCACAGAGGCGGTTATGAGACTGCTGGGATCTTGACCATCGATTTACCCCATCTGGAAGTTCGTAATCTGTGAGGTAAGATGTATCGACTCTGTTAAGTTGACAGTAGGTATCTAGTAACTGATAATCCTGCGAATTTATCAGAAAGTTGATAATGTAATCTTTTAGGGATCCTTATAAATTTCTGAACTTGAATAGTAGTCAATAGAGAATCAACATAAGAATTTAAAAAATGAATTCCAAATTGGGAAGTTACTATATGTATATCACTCTCTCACCCGCGTTCTATTAGTCATAGCGTGATGTAATATAGCCTATAGCCTTCCTCAATAAATAGACTTCAACACAAAAATAATTTATCAGTTCGAAGCAGTAGTTCCTGAGATTAGCGCGTTCAACCAAACAAACAAACAAACAAACTCTTCAGCTTTAAAATATTAGTATAATTAGACAGTAATATATTTCCTTATACAATCTTACTAGAAAAACCAACCAGCCTGAGGTAGCTCAAGTGGGAATCGAACCCACACATATACGTATATATTACATTGTGAATGTTAAATTCAACAATAAAAATATATTAACATTTTTTTTTATTTGCGTATTTTTTGGGAAATTATTTTTTCTGGTACGTAGGTACTTTAAAACCAATGTAAAATATTTGTAGTTACTGAAAATAAAAATATGTATTCATATTGCCGCGGTGTCATGACACCGTTTTATATATGGAGAGGTTAAAGAGCCTTGTGAAACGAAGCGCCGTCAGAGGTTTTCTAGAGGGAGCGGCATCACGCACTAGTGCGTGTCCCGACGCCCCACTAGATTCTCCGAGGGGTTCGGATTGGTTGTCTATTATATTATATGCCCGAAAAATATACGGAATATATATTATATTCTATTTCAACAGAGTCTCTCAACAAGTGGGTCTTAAAATGAACATGGAGAAGACGAAAGTTATGTCGAACTCACGTGTCGTACCCACTCCTCTGAAGGTTGGGGACTCTGCCCTTGAAGTTGTGGACAATTATGTTTACCTGGGACAAACGGTCCAGCTAGGTAGGTCCAACTTCAGCAAAGAGGTCAATCGTCGAATCCAATTAGGCTGGGCAGCGTTCGGTAAGCTACGAAATATCTTCTCGTCCGATATACCGCAGTGTCTCAAGACGAAAGTCTTTGACCAGTGTGTGTTGCCAGTGATGACATACGGGACTGAGACGTGGTCGCTCACTATGGGCCTCATAAAAAGGCTCAAGGTCACTCAAAGAGCAATGGAGAGGGCTATGCTCGGGGTTTCTCTGCGTGATCGAATCAGAAATGAGGAGATCCGCAGAAGAACAAAGGTAACCGACATAGCCCGAAGAGTTGCTAAGCTCAAATGGCAGTGGGCAGGTCACATTGCTCGCAGGACTGATGGCCGCTGGGGCGGGATAGTCCTGGAGTGGCGACCGCGTACCGGAAAGCGCAGTGTGGGCAGGCCTCCAACAAGGTGGACCGACGATCTGGTGAAGGTCGCGGGAAGCCGCTGGATGCAAGCAGCACAAAACCGGTCGTTGTGGAGATCCTTGGGGGAGGCCTTTGTCCAGCAGTGGACGTCTTTTGGCTGAGATGATGATGAAAAATATAAGCAATAATACTCATATGCCCGAATTTTATTTGCCCGAATTGTTTGTTTACCATAAAAGTTATGTGACATACTCTTGTTTGCCCGTACATTAGATTCCATAATGATACGAGTGCCATACGTATTTCCATTTTATTAATTGCAATAATATTATTTAACAGAATTATTCAACGCCATACTAAATTAATTTGGAATACATCCAAGCTAAGTAATAGTAATACACTAAGTAAAAAGTGAATTGTAATAAATATATGACAGTATGATTATATATCAAAATTGTTTTTATTTCTAATACCTACTTATCACTATAATCTATCCAAGTCGCTTCCGTACAAAATTAACCTAACGCCTTTGTCCTAAAAAGCGATTGGCTTTCTGGCATTTCGCCGTCCGCTGCCGCGGCGCGCTCGCTTCGCTCGCTCAGCTCGTGTGTTGTTTTTCATGTTCTAACTTAACATAACCTAATCAAACCTAAACCTATAGATCGTTTAGTTTAAACCGATTTTATGTTTTTTGTTCTAGAAGCAATTTCGATGGCAAATGATGTTATGGCATATGATAATTACGGCTTACAATGATGATAAATAACAAATGATGTTATTGAAATTGACTTTACGGGAAACAAAGTTTCTAGCACGTGACTAATATAGTAAACAATGAGTATGACATAAATGAAATTATTATAAACAATAATTTGAAATGAAACAACTTTTACGGATCTACTCGCGTTTATTTTACACATTACTTATTTAATGTTTATCCTGACGTTTCGAACCCTTGCAGGGTCCGTGGTCACAGGGTCTTTCTGTGAATACATAAAATATACACAAGTAGATCCGTAAAAGTTGTTTCATTTCAATGTGTAGTGTTCGCGTAAACTTTAGAAAACAATAAACAATATTATGTCTGTTGACCAGTATAGCAGATGAAATTATGGCAATTGTAATTCTGGCAAGTGAGTGTAGCGTTCGGTTCCGTTCGGATTGGATCGGGATCCGGCAAGAAACTCAGCAAAGGCATTTCTTTCCTCACTTTCTCTTACAGCGTCAAAAATTGTTTTTGCATTGCTGTGTGTGATGGCCTCTTTGTATATGGCCGTTTGATCGTATGCCAGCTTAGAAACATAGATAAATATTATATAAAATAAGACATTTTATTAGGATTTTTGAATGGTAGATATATCTCAATTTATCAAAAGAAGAATCTTCCGAAAATACAATTTGTATCTGTTCGGGGACAAAATTACCGAAATTTCAGCGTTTCTTGCTCTTTGCCCTTCAAAAAGTCTTTTCTTGCTGACGCTACATTCGCAGCCATATATCATGAACGTTATATTCGTAACTGTACTAGCTGCGTTGATATTTAAATGTATATATATGTGTATGTGTGACGTACACCTGAAACTTTGGCAGGAGACACGGTCCAAATAATTGACTCTCCGAAAGCGTTCAAACTTTTTAGTCTGGAGTTTGGAACCGACTCATATCGGTGTGTTCAGTGAGAGTCGAATTCGTATTGAACGAAATATAAAGACTCATTCTACACTGTGGTCTACGTGAACTCTTTAGTGATAAAGTGCAAAAAGTTTGAATTGACAAGTGAAACCTTTTTGGAAAAATCCCTAAAAACTGTTTGGTTTCATCGAAGTTTAAAAGCTTTGAAAGGAGGTTAGGTACAAAGTATGTAATATTCGGTCTGTGGTAGATAGATGCTGTTGGCTTCCTATTTATTACACCAGGTGGGCTATTGCTTTCAATGTTGGCACTCTTCATTAGTTATTGATGACAAGTGTGAATAAATGTGCATGAAATAGTGTGGGCGTAGCGTTCTTTATATAAGGTTACTCGACGGTAAAGACTGCTTTATACTTGTACGGACAGAAAGGGCAACTTCATATTTGTGTTACTTAACTAACAAACTGGCCTATGTCCAGCAGTGGACGTATTTAGGCTGATGATGAAGATGATGATGAACTAGGAAACGTAGTGTAGTGACACAGTGATCGACACTTTTTTTACATTAATTACTGGAAATAGGGGTCAACAACTAATTAGTAACTTTGGCGACAGACCATCCTTCTGTCATTAAGAAAAAATAACAATGAAATCGTATTCAAATGAAACAACTTTTACAGATCTACTTGCGTTTATTTTACACGTTATTTATTTAATGTTTATCCTGACGTTTCGAACCCTTTGCAGGGTCCGTGGTCACAGGGAGACTGAGGTGTTGGTCATCTCATAATTAGTTGGTAGCTTGTATACCATCACTTAAATTTAATCAGGTGCGTTCCGTTTTACGTAGAAAGAGCTTACAGTATCTTTTGGTCTGGCAGTATGGTGTTGGGGCTGGGATTTAATATTTTGTATGATGGGATCCCAGGCTGGTGGTAGATTCCAACCATCTTCTTTATTGAAATTGGGATGTTTTTTAATTTCAATAACCTCGCTTATCTAGGGATGAATCGTTGTTCTTTAGCGAGTATTTGTGGTTTATCCAATTTGATGTAATGGTTGAGCCCCTCTTTAGAAAACAACATGGAATCGTATATTATTTTTTGGCGAAGAAAACTGGGGTCGAATACTGGGTTACTATGTCGAAATCTGGTGCCAAGGTTACTTCTTCTTTTTTTGCTTAGTAAGCAAACGTATATACGGCTCCTGATGAAAAGTTTTGTGGGCCGGCAGAGTGAGGGTGATGCTGCGTTGTTTTCACGCTGCAAATGTTGTCGTAGCAGCTGGACTCCATATTCACTTAACATCCGGTGTATGTAATGGAGTCATTAGCCGTGCTTTTCTGATCCTCAAGTTTACTTTATTATGCCTTTACGCCCTGTTATTTTACTGGTTCTAATTTTTTTCAAACTGGAACACCTGTAATGCAAACAATGCTGCTTAGCGGCAGATTTTTTTTTTTCTATTGTGGCACGCCATAATGGCCTCACCCTGCCTGATGAAAAGCAGCCAGTGAAGCCCAAGAAGTGAAAGCGTTCATCACAGCGCTACCACGCTATGCCGAACGCTCACACTATGTGGTCAGATGTTATCAATATATTTGAGTGATTTCAAAACATATGGATTAAGTAATTTTATTGTAATTTTAACATTAATGATTTTTAAGAGGTGTTGTCGTAAAGAATTACGATCGAGGCAAAATTGCACAATCGTGTTTTTGAGCAAGGGTTTTAAAGACACAGTCATGAAGTTATCTATATCAAAATTTTAGATTCGTTGGTCTTGTCATACTCCTACAACTTTCTACATTTTTAAAATGGTTGCCTTTTAGTCGGATTCTAGGTGTGTAGTGCGAGTTTTAATTGCCATTCGATCACGACAACAAAACCGAGAGTTTGTATTGAAATTTTTTAACACTCCTCCTTTGTCGCAAAAAGGCGTTGCTTCAATGCCAAATCTACAAATAATTGTTTTCATTTACGTGATTAGAGGCACATAAATCTCGTACTAGGCAACCTGGGCATAAACCTTCCACCAGCTTTTATCCTGCAGGAAAATACTATATTATAGTATAGTAGTATAATATACTATACTATATAAGATACTTATATAGTTTAGTATAGTAGTATACTATACTATATAAGTATCTTAGATAAGTATAATACTCGTACTATACATACATACTATACATCGACACTAATTGGTGACAACATACCTAAACTCTAATCAGACTTAATCCTTTTTAATAGCAATACCTCATAAAATAGTAAACCGGAATAGGTACTTTTACTAGCAAATTAAATAAAATTTATCAACGTCGCGTCGTCGTATAACAACGCGTAGCATTTTTGAAATATTCAGTTATTTATACCGATACACTTCCTAGCCTTTGCCAGAAATAGACATTCATGTAAGTGCAATACCTACTTAGTAAATGTTTACCTTTGTATTAACTTCATTATAATCATGATGACGGTGTATCTTACAAAATAAAAATAAAAGAAACGGAAACAGTATGTAAACAGTTTTAAGTAAATATGCTTTTCAAGAAAATAACATTCTAATAGCATTTTCTCAGCATAATGTCACAGTATACTAACACATCATGACCTTGCCATGACGCTGATCTTCCGAAAACGTCTAAATTAAGATAGGTTTTTAAAGAGTTGGTCGGTAACGCGTAAGTTGCTTGCTGACTATCAGGCAAGCCAAAATACGCTTTATGATATCCTTTTGTTTTGCATAATTTATCATTTTTCTATTTTATCATCATCCAAAGTATAAACTCACCTATTGAACCTTATCTATGTACAAGCTGAACTCTGTAACACGTTGTTTTCTTGATTCTAATTTCATATTGAACATCTGATTCAATTCTTTTTATAAGCATACAGGCATCACCATTTAATGTCATCTTCATATGAATGAATCTTCGTATGTACCTATACATTTAATATGTAAATGTCCCTATAATTTTAACTGACGATAACTGACGACTTAGCTAAGTCCAGTCCACTGTTCGATGTCGTCCAGCCATTTGCGTCTTGGACGGCCCGGACCAAACAAAATAAATGCAATATGTACAGAAAAAATAGTACACAGTAAATACTCCTTGAATATGAAAAGCTCAGACGAATCACGCGTTCTGAAGCTTGCGTGTTGTAGCTGTATTTCGGGCGACCGACGCCGGCGAACGCTCGGTATTTTTAGAAAGGACTTTTACAAAATAAACGGAGAAGTGGGATTACATGCTGATTTATAAGAGGCACACATCATTTCGTAATTAAACGCTACGCTTTTCGGCATTCGACGAATGGAATTCGGGAAATCGTTTAACCTATTTGGCCTGTTCTAAAGAAACATGAAATATACTCTTTGGTGATGCCTTTTGAAAAACATAAAAAAGTAAACATTTGAAAATCGAATTGAGGAAAGTTTCGCCTACGGCTTCTTGGCGGGAAAGGAAAGAGCCATAATTTTGTTTTCTAAAATTGGTGATTTGTTGATTATTATTGTGAAATAATGGTGGTTTATTAAACGTAAGTGTTGGTTAACGTGCATGACTGTTGTCAAATAAAAGCAAACAGTGCAAAGTCACATTTCAAATTCTCTCAAGAAGACCGCATGAGGTTTTAGTTAAGTTTCACATCTACTGATGATACTGTTACTCAGGGTTTTCAAGGGTGAAAGTCATGTGTGGCGGGGTTGATACTCAAGGCTTTAGGGGTTATATCATCTAGGTACCATTATAATTTATTTATGCTCGTAAATTTTTGCAATTTCATTGCGAACAAGTGTGAAATCGTATGAGCGGCTATCTAGGTCAGGTTGGTAGCATCACGATATAATTGTTATGCAGACTTGATGTGTATCGTACCTAATGGTACCACACCAGTGGTCGACACAGTAGTCTAATGTTCGACACCAGTAATCGTCACCAAAAAATAATGTAGAAGTTCGAGTTCGAGTTCGAGTTTTGGGTTAGAGTTTTGGGTTAGAGTTAGAGTTAGAATATCTTCAAAATTTTCCTGAAAATTTAAAAGATATTCATCCAGTGATGGCAGCTAGGAAGCAGGTGGTTTGTACTCAATTGTTAATACACACACACCCTGCTACAAACTACTTTAAAGTTTACACTGACACCCCCCACCAACCTCACGGTTATAAAGTTAGGTGTCAGACATCCTTATGCAAGCACAAGGGACTATCTACGTCAGGTCATAACGCCAGATCAGAACACGCCGGTCCCGCATCCTTCATCCGGTACTTTTAAGACTAGTGTCTCAAGCTAGTTGCCCCGTGGACACGTATAGTCAATTGTTAATACACAACCCGCTATACACTACTTTAAAGTTTATACTGACACCCCCTACCAACCTATCGGTTACAAAGTAGGTGTCAGAACAACCTTACGCGAGCGCAAGGGACTATCTACGTCAGGTCATAACGCCAGATCAGAACACGCCGGTACGCATCCTTCATCCAGTACTTTTAAAACTACTTACTAGCTAGTCACCCCGTGGACACGTATAGTCCACTACCTAATATCCAGATAAGTCACCGGAGCTGTAAGCTCGCTTACTTCTCGTTGCACTAAGAGCACAACTCGTAGTGTACCACTGCTTGGGCCGTCAACTCTAAAGCCGACTACCAAATGTCCTCTTTGGTGGCGGAGTTGTCAATTGTTAATACAGTAAAAAAAAACTGTAATATATTGTTTAATTATTAGAAGGAAAAATGTTGACCTCTGGTTCCTGCCGGACACGGTGCCCCTAGTGGCCACTACCCATTTATCTTTGATTTCTCGTAAAAACTTATTGATATGACATCATATGTAATGATAGCATGTCCTACCAAAAATTCGGAATGCTGAAGGTTCTGGTCACCGAGGGATTTTCATGACTATTTCTGTAGTAGAAGTAACTCATTTAGTTTTTATTTTCATGTGCTAATTGCTGCACTGAAGCTAAATGAAAAAATTAAACGCCCACCTCCGGGCTGGGTCGGGTGGGCGTTTAATATTTTCACTGTAATTTATAAATTTTATAAATATTTAGTAGTAACTCATGAAGCTACCTCTTTCTCACAAAGTCACAACTTCCTTATTCAAACAAACTTAATTGATAAGCACTTTTGAATCGTCCAAAAATAATATTTAACCTACTACCCATTCAGGACGTCTTTAGAAAAATATTATACATTACAAATACCTGTTGAAGGTGTTGGAGCATTTAAAGCCCAAGATGTTATATCTTGCGTACTAAGAACAGCTAAATATACATAAGCAATATCTCTAGTGGCAACACATTCATCACCTGTCACGCTGGGTGCATTCGAAGTGGTTGAGGAACTCGGAAGATTTCTCGATGTAGCACAGTCACTGACTAGTTACATCAATAGAAGCAACCGTGAGTGTTTACTAGTGTTGGGGCATCTTGCTGTCGTTACTTCAATAACCTTTTGAAGGAGTTCTTTCACTCACAACGGGAAAGCGCCTGTATCTCTAAAAAGGTCGTATTGTGTTTAACTACCTAAAATTCTCTTTTGAATCGCTGTCAATTCGTACAGAATCATAAAGAAAATTGTATACTACAGAATGTAACAAAGATGATTAAGGGTGTGTGGGGTTATGTGTAAAAGAAGCTAAAAATATATTTTTTTTAAATCCACAAAGTAAACAGCACCACAAAAAGGTGGCTAAAAATAGGCATTTACAGATTCAAACAAATAAACACTGTGTTGGCCTTTGAAACCTACTCCCAAAAACTATTGTCTGAGGTAAATATAAATTTTTGGGCTTATTTTTTTCTAAATGTGGTCGTACTTATTCTTTTATTTCAAATTGCATATTTAAATAGATTTTGTTACATAATGTATATCATAATGTTTCTCGTATTATAAAATATTGGCACACGAAATAAAATAAAAACAATTTGAATTATCCAATGTGGCCTTTCTAGATCTGCTGGCCTTCACCTCACTGAATGATAAGTGACGATAAGGCCAAATAAAGAACAGCGCTTTTCTTAAATTCTGAATGTTTTACTCTAACTGAGAACGCTGAAAACCACAGAGGGCCTAGTGCGAGTTTTATTCACCCATTCGATCACGATAACGAAAGCAACAATTTTTATTTCTAGAGCGTTTACGCCGTACACTAGCGCCGCCAATGAAAAAAAAAACATATCTAGTAATTAGAGATAGAAAATCAAATTATGCTCAACAAACTATTTGAATGAAGTAATTTAGCTGTAACGTCTTATTTAACTAAACCATAAATGTCAGATGTTCATTAGGTGACGTAAAAATGCTAAATTACTTCATTCAAATTGTTGAGGATAATTTGATTTTCTATCTCTAATTACTAGATATGTTTTTTTTTTATTGGCGGCGCTAGTTTGCTGCGTAAACGCTCTTAATTGCAACTCACGATTTTGGTCACGACTCACCAGGGTGTTTATTACGAGTATCATTTGCCATTCGATCGCGTTAACGAAAACGAGAGAGTACCAACGAGAGTCACCAGTGTCACTGCTTCATTTCAATACAAATTGCCGCTTTTGTTCATGTGATCGAATGACGATGTAGCGGCAGACTTAGATGAGATGGTGGTAGCTAGCCAGGTGGACTTGGAACACACTGTACCACCAATCAAACCTGGAAATGACACCCAGAAAGTCTGAGCATGCGACCAATGGTCTACTAAATCACAAAGATATTTTGGGAGTTTGTCGAGTGCATTCTTTTATTTGCATTCTGGATCAGAAAGAAGTTTTATATTTGGGGAGAGCGTGTCTGTCATGTATGCATTCTTGTTTTACTGTGGAATCACGTGTTGCTTTTAAACATTCCATGTAATCATCATCTTCATCATCCCCGGTCACAATTCACCCCACAACTCGTAATAGTACCTACCTACCTACATCATTAACAGTCTGAAAGTTTGTGAACCTGCATGAGTATTTGGCAAAGATTGGCGATTGATACAAAATTTTCTTTTTTTGGATTTGGATAATTTCCTAGAAACCTATCCGGAAATTTGGTAAGGTCAAGTTACCCATATTTTCAAAAGTAAATATGAGGATCCCGGTCATAGTGTAACTAATAGCAAATCAAGAAACTATGATTTGGAATGATTTGACGGCTCTATGAGGGGTTTGTTCTCAAACCTAGATTTGTATTAACCGCCTCAATGTCCGTCAAGGGGTAAGGCCACTGGTCTCAAACCTAGAGGTCACAGGTTCGATTCCTAGCGACTCGGTTTGGTAGGGCTTGTTGTAAGTCTGCCTGGTTAGCTACCAACATGTTATCTAAAGTCGCTATAACGTTTATGTTAGTGGCATTAGTCTGTTTCATCTTTTTTTTCTTATTTTGTTTCTTTTTTACAGTTAGCCAGATCTTCCATAGTTGAGTATTATGGTTGAAGTGCGCCTTCATCTTCGGCCTTATAATCATTTAGCATCGAGTTAATGAAGGTCTATTGCTTACGCATTGAGGAAAAATAAATTAACTATTTAGACTACCATTTCGAAAGAAGTTTATTAATCAGGAACAGACTATTCTATTATGCTATTGGTAAAAAAATTGATAAAGACTATAATATCTAAAAGCATCAAAGCGTAGTCTAGTTCAAGGTTTATTATGATTTATTTTTACACGGACTATCGTGTTACCAATACATTGACGGGATGAGATTTTTTAATATCATCGCTGATCTTGAAGTCAGAAATTAAATTTCAAATATTTTCATTTTTAGATAATTTACACATGATTTTTAGTTTTTTGGGACCGGCGACATTAACTACGAGTTGGAGTACTCTGCCTGAGTGGTATATTTGTTAAACAACTGGTATTCCACCCAGAAGTCCTCGGTTCGACTCCCAGCAAGAGTATTGTTGTACTAAGTGTAATAAATGACAGTCTTTGTTTTAAAACATTCATCTATCTCCGGCTAAGTACCGTCATCTTATTAATGTCTGTCGCCAAAACAATGTTGGTTGCATTGTTGTGTATCGGTAGCCAGATCCTTATTACTTGAGGATTCAAGATAAAGTGCAGCTTTATCTTCCCTTACATCAAGTGGCTTTAGGCCCAAGTACTTTTAAATTGTGAAGTGAACTTAAAAATGGTTATTAAACCGCAAAATTATTTAATTGTTACGTTCATTTTGAACGATGTTTCAATAACTATGTTTCTTGTATCTTGTCAGTGGTGTTGTTAGCAGACCAACAAGATTAATGTGGTTAAAAACATTCATAACTGCGACTTTGAGGACAAACTTCATTGAATTTGCCACATCCACTTGGCCATATAATAGGGAATTGCGTGACGGCTGCGCTAAAATAGCGAAGG
Organism: Eudonia lacustrata; assembly: GCA_947562085.1. Taxonomy (NCBI): domain Eukaryota; kingdom Metazoa; phylum Arthropoda; class Insecta; order Lepidoptera; family Crambidae; genus Eudonia; species Eudonia lacustrata. The sequence continues at coordinate 14,137,066 of OX387329.1, read as the reverse complement.
TCGGACATCTTGGCAGCGGCCATGTTTATTTACGAACGCGATGCAGCACTGACTCGGCTAGCACGTGTTTACATCAATTTCACTGTTTTTGATAAACATGAGCCACGGATTTAATAATTAGCATGCTTAATTATCATATTTAGTTAATATTATTATGAAAAACTAGGCACACGCGACGTTGGAAATTAGCTTTGTAACTTTATGAGTTATAACAAGGTTATGTTTAAAACAACGTACCGACCTAAGCCAAATCATACAGTGTTTATGATAAAAAGTGGAACAGTAATAATTCTGACTCATATTTTATTTATCCTAATATACATGTACTACAAATTTCAATTAAAAGTATTGCTAACTTACGTTTTCTTTTTAGTCGAGAATAGTTTCGATGTCTGTCAAAAATATAGGATAAGGTATTGAACTTTGAACTGATATTCGTTCTCTATTAACTTTATTTACGTTACATAATTATTTTTTATGTTTCAGCTGCTTTAAAAAAGCAAACCACAATTAAAGAGAAACCGGAAAACGGCGTCTCTGAGAAGTCGGAGCCTGTAGAAGAAAAATTAGTCAAGCCTTCAGCAGCCAAACAAGCTGACAAAGCGTCAAGACCAGCTGATGAGAAGCCAAGATTTACAAAATCCAGTTTTAGATCAGTTGATAAATTAAAGTCAGAAGAGAAAACCAATGAAAAGGTACCTGAAAAACCAACACTTAGAACTGTTAGAACTATAGATGATAAGGCTAAAGAAAAGTCTGTGACTATAGTGGATAGGAAGACTGCTGACAAAAATGGTACAGCAAAGCCAAATAATACCGTAAGTAGTAGAGTAAATGATAAGTTGAATGATAAGCCTAATGAGAAGGTTGTCAATAAGAAAGAAGTCAAATCAGCCACTAAGGCACCGGAAGTGTCTAAGACCCCGGCCGTATCTAAGGCACCAGAAGTGTCTAAGGCACCGGCTGTTTCTAAAGCACTAGACGCGTCTAAGAAACCGGACGTTTCTAAGACTGCTGAAGTACCAAAGTTACGTGACACCTCAAAGGCAACAGAAACAGCTAAAGCACCAAAAAAAGTTGAAGAAAAAGCAGAAGAAACTACCAAAATGGCCACGAAGCCGCCACTCGAGAAGACTCCTTCTAAGGTATTTTTACTGTTTTCATTTTGATATATCCTAACATGTTCACAGTAAGATTCTTTACAAATAATTGTTCCAAAGTAAATGCTACATAATGTTGACATGTAAAACTGGCATGAAGTTCCAAGCTTTTCTGTATAGTATACGTATCACGGCAAATGACTCCATTTCACCAGATGGAGAAAAGTCCACATACGATGACAACTGATAGCAAAGGTTACGATCGTACTATGATTACATAATCTTTACCATAATATTGTAATCGTAATAACTACACAGAACATAATTATCATTAGAGCAAAATATTTACGGGATTCTTACCATGTTTATTATATGCGAGTATCCGATGAGGTTTCGACACAGTTGCAGGGGCCATGGTCAGTAATTCCGTAATGCAAGTGACCATTTAGACCACTAGTTTAAATAGTTATAAAAAGTATATCATTTTAAACTCTATCGACTATTATTATTATTATATTGTTCTTATACCAGACACAATAGAAATTCAATTGTTCTATGGCACTGTGGTTACATTAAGCGTCTAAGTATCTACGTAAGACGCAATGCATATTTCAAAATTTTAAGTTAAATATTATGCCCATTTTTAAAGGCATCTCTAAAGGTAAACTTGGGGCAATTGTTAGCGTTCCATCGAGTCACAGTGACTATTTGAACTTTACCTATGGTCACTGACTACGTACTCCAATTCACAGTTGATGTGAAGTACCTACTACAAACTTTAAGACAGCACTTTGCCTACTAACTGAGAACTCATTCATTCACAACATTAATTCTCTGCCATATGGCATACATTATGTACCTACTGTTCTTTTTCTTAACTATTACTTTTGATATTCTAGCTACCACCGCGGAAGCCATCGCTTCAGAAGCAACCGTCGAAAGACGAACCAGTGAAGAAATGGCGAGACCCGCTGCACGAGCGCGTCAAAGACAACATCGACAAGACCCTGGCCAACGAGGTCCCCAAGGGCCACACCCTTACCAAGAATGAGAGCTTGAGGAGTAAGTTAATATTATAATCACATATATCTATTATTTTAATAAGAGAAGCATTTGTCCTTCATTTCTTGGGCCCTTGAGCTTTTAACCCTATTCTTGGCATTGTGGATTATTTGAGACACCCAACTTGCAAAAAAGTTCTGAATATTCCTAATAACAGATTTTATACAAAAAATGTATTTAATTCCACAAAAAAAAAACTCTGCCAAGTATAGGGTTAAAGTAGTTTTACTGCTTTAACAGTAGCTTGTAAAAACAAGACCCGTGGTGATATACGCTATTCGAGCTGGATGAGAGTAGCCGCGAATCGTGCTCGGTGGCGTGCACTTGGAGAGGCCAATGTTCAGCAGTGGACTAGTATAGGTGTATGATAATAATGATAAAGTTTTACTAGAAAATATTAACCAACCTCAGAAAGCTCGAATGGGAATCGAACCCACGACCTTTGGATAACCGGTCCAATGCTCTGACCGCTGAGCTACCGAGGCTAGTTTGTTTTTACCCAAAAAACTGTTAAATCGACCACACGATCAAAATTCTTTACACGAACTACAACGTCTACGGAATTAAAAAAGGATATTATTTATTTAAATAAGAATTTTTCTGTGGACGTAGATGTAGTTAATAATTTTCATTTGCAGCAATGTTTTATGGTCTTTTGTTTTCGGGAATATTAGCAGATTTTATTCCCATGTTTAAAAAACTGAAAGAACTTGTCAGTCAAAAGTACTAGACGTCAAGAATCGTCTTATGCTCGATTTTTCAATCCTCAGATAAGTTTTATCAAACAAATAACATTGTCATCGTGACATATTTTCTAAAGAGAATCTGTCACTATGTCAAAATTAGTCAATAAATAAGATTGAAAAATCCAAAAAAAATCAGCCCTTATTTCTGAATCTCTTATTCTCTTTCTAAAGTAAAAAGAAAATCTTTTATTTATTGACAATAGGTGTATGCGCTATGACTTTGCTAGGTATTTAAAATAGTAAGGCGTTTTAATATAATTATTTTATGTAGGTTTTGAAATGCTTTAATATAATTATTTTATGAGGTATTTTACTTTCCAAAACTAAAAAGTTTGAGATAAACCAAATTATTAAAATAAAACAAAAACTCGACTGCTAAAATAACTATTTAAAAACAATTATATACTTACTCGTAAAAACCGGACTAACTCGCAGGCGGGGACAATCACCAAGCCAAGAGAGTGCGGATTTAATTGACCTAGCCACGGGCGCTTGGTTGATGATTGTCCCCGTCTGCGACAACAGCTATCAATATTCAGTTTTAATCAATATTTTCAGTTTTTTCTCTTAGCAGTTATTTTTTATGTTAGTCCGGTTTTTACGAGTATATAATTGTTTTTTATATAGTTGTTTTAGCAGTCGGGTTTTTTATTTTATTTTAATAATTTTTCCAGTAAAATTTTATCACGTAACTATTTAACGTGTAACAACAAGGTGTGGTAAAAATTAATAGATCCAAAATGTATCCCATCTAGAACTTGTATAATAATAGTAATAATAATAAATTTTCCTACACTCACACCAATTATCTAGCCCAAGAGAAGCTTCCTCATGAAACTCGTTATATGGTTACTAGACAACGGATAAACATACTTAAAATACTTAAATACATACTTATTATACATAGAACACATGTTGTATGTGTTGTTATTAAGATATAAGTAATTATTAACTTTAATTTGTCATGCAATTGTTAATGAAATATTTATATTTGTGAAGTGAGCGCGTCAGGCGCGCATAAGCAAGCAGCAGTGATCATAAATGTTAGTACACAGAGGTTACTAAACCACTAGGGTTGAGACTTGTCTATTTTGACGTGACGTCACAATAGAAATATTAAATTAAAAATTACATAACACATTAAAGTTAATAATCATGCCTTAGTAACTCTGCATACCTGCAAGATCTAGATCGGATACACTTTGGATATTTTCATTTTGACTACACCTTTCTGTTACACATTATTCCTACTCCCTTCTCAAGATCCAACTCCTACCTCAGGGTTGGCAACAAATCTGCGATAACTCTGGTTTTGCGGGTGTCCATGGGCGGCGGTGATTGCTTTCCATCAGGTGACACGCCTGCTCGTTTGCCTATTTAACCAAAAAAAAATATATAGCATTGTGAATGCAAAGTTCAGAATAATATAAATAGTGATGATGATACGTTTCTCATTACTGCTACAATACTGCTTTACAAACGCATGGTAAGCCAACTCATGGAAGGAGACGATTATGCTGAAGTTGTATGCAAACTTCACCCGTAATCCTTAACTATTGCGGGAATGTGAAACGAGAATTTGTATGGAACAGTTCCAACTTTCCAACGTTTGTCGCCACGTCTCGCCAGAAAGCGCTACTTAAATGCCATACAAATTCTCGTTTTCGTTAAAGAGATCGAATAGTAAATACGCACGTGGCACTCTAGTAACGTTAAGTTAAAACAGACGGCCAAAAATCGGTAAATTACTTAGTACATTCTTTTTGAAAAACTAATTACTTTAATTTAATTTGGCAACAGTGTTTTGTCTCAATCAATCTTGCATAATTTAGCTCATATTGGCCGAGCTGAAGCTACAATAACATACATACCTTTGATCACTTAAAATTGTACCTAGTATCAAAGCACATTGGTAAACTTGTCGCTAGTGATTGAATAGTAAACATTCTCCAACCATTAAAACAAAAAATTAAGAGGTAGAGCGGTATAGGGAGTTCCCGAGGACCTTCGTCATACAGTAGTCAACGCTTTTTAAAGTACTTTTTTATTACTATTTCCGCATTGAGTGTTTGCTGATGTTGTGAGAGCTCTTATTGGTACCGTAGGTAGCAAGTGGCAGGTTTTTGCGCAACATCTCACAATATTATTTGTGTTTTTTGGTAACAATAGGTTCACATAGTTTAGGGTCAGGCATTCTAAGTGGAGCTTTGATCACACGAACAAGCGTCTTGCGAGCGAATTTCTAGTTTATTGAGCGTTACATTTTTAACTGCCTCTGTGGTCTAGTGGTTAAGACCACCGGTCTTATACCCAGAGGTCGCGGGTTCGATTCCCAGCGGGGAGTACATGTTTGTGTACTCGGTTTGGTTGGTGGTAGGGCTTGTTAGCCCGCCTGGCTTGCTACCACCATCGTATCTTAGTATGTCGCCATAGCATCAATGTGTTCCGGCAGCTAGAGATGACATAGCCAGTGCCTCAGTAGTTTAGGAATCCGGGTGAAGTGCGCTAACACCTTCGGCCTTATCATCACATAACATCAAGTGAGATAAAAGCCAAAGGCCAGTAAGATGTAAAAAAACTAAATATGTCGCCATCGTTCAGACAGTTAAAAATAAGTTAGCCAGTTCGGCAGTAGTTGAGGATTCTGAGTGCGGTGCATGCGCTTCCACTTTCGGCCTTATCATCAATTAACACTAGGTAAGCTCTTCAGCTTAGCTGCTGGCTGGCTGGCTGGCCTATTACCTGAAGGCTGAAGCGCATAGAACCAATGGCCGTTGGGGTGGAAAGGTTCTCGATTAGCGACCACGCACCGGACGACGTTCCGTGGGCAGGCCCCCTACAAGGTGGACCGACGATCTGGTCAAGGTCGCGGGAAGCCGCTGATGCGGGCAGCGCAGGACCGATCGTTGTGGCGATCCTTGGGGGAGGCCTATGCCCAGCAGTGGGCGTCATATGGCTGACGATGATGAAGCTGAAGGCCAAGTGCTTATCCATAAATGCATGGCATAGCATGGCATGATAACGTTATCAAATCCACGCTTTAAGTATCGGCACGTTGTTAACGTTATAATATTTTAAATATAGTTGAACTGGTAGCGGTAAGCAGGTAAAATTATCTTATGCAAGTGTTTTTACTTTATTCGTTGCCTAATGCGCTTTTGCCAGTCTGTTTATATAATAGTGAAGTAGTTTGTTTACCGGTAACAAAGCCACCCAGGTAACGTTACCAAGCCAAAGCGTTTAAATTTGCTGTTAACGTAATAATAATGATATTAGAGGCAACGTTAGTTAGTTATTACCGTTATTTAAAGCCGTAAGTGAAAAAACAAATAAAAATTAAATCATTCAATTGCATTTGTTTTTATAAAGTACTATGACTACTGTGGCTGCTATTAAAGCTAGATGACGAATCAAATCAGAAAATAGATGCGATGAGTTATTCAGCGCACAAAAAAAGATACAAAGAGAATAATCGCGTCACAAATAGATGCATTGCAGCCCAATGATCCATTTGCGTGACACAGCATTGACACAGTGGCACTTCCAGCGCATTATTATTAGATGTCGATGGTGCGATACGGTACGGGGATCGATCAACGATCTTGGCAACGGCCGATGTCGAACTGCAATGAGGTTGTTATCCGAAGATATGTCTCGTACAACTTATTTATTTAATTCTTTTATAAAAGCACACGAAACAAGTGACGACCTCCTTGGTCGAATCGAGTGGCTTGCACATCGGTTTTCATGGTGTCGCCATCTCTGAGGTCCCGGGTTCGATCCCCGGTCGGATCAATTTGGAAATACCTGTTTTTCTATATTGTTATATATTATGTATGTATTTAAGTATATTAAGTATGTTTATCCGTTATCTAGTTAACCATTTATCGAGTTTCTTAAGGAAGCTTTTCTTGGGGCTAGATAATTGGTGTGAGTGTGGGAAACATTTATTTATTTATTAGTTACAATCATGTAAAAAAACACAAATGCTGAAAAAAATTCCACGAGCAGGGTTTGAACCTGCACCCTTCTGACATACCGGGTCATGTGCTCTTCCAATTGAGCTATCGTGGTTCTAACCAGCCCGCCGAAATTATTCAACACTATTTACTTTTTACTTTGAAAGCCAAAGGCGCCCATTCAATGTTAACAACTACCGTAATTAACATCCGATCATAATATTTTTACAAATACTAAAGATCAGTTAAGAAGTAGGCAAGCTATTTATAAATGTTTATATAATTTTTAACGCAAATTTTGTTGCGAACAAATTACAAAAACACAAATGCTGAAAAAATTTCACGAGCAGGGTTTGAACCTGCACCCTTCTGACATACCGGGTCAGGTGCTCTTTCAATTGAGCTATCGTGGTTCTAACCAGCCCGCCGAAATTAACATCCGATCATAATATTTTTACAAATACTAAAGATCAGTTAAGAAGTCCGACTCCGTCATTAATGACGGTAGTTGTTAACATTGAATGGGCGCCTTTGGCTTTCAAAGTAAAAAGTAAATAGTGTTGAATAATTTCGGCGGGCTGGTTAGAACCACGATAGCTCAATTGGAAGAGCACCTGACCCGGTATGTCAGAAGGGTGCAGGTTCAAGCCCTGCTCGCGGAAATTTTTTCAGCATTTGTGTTTTTGTAATTTGTTCGCAACAAAATTTGCGTTAAAAATTATATAAACATTTACAATCATGTAATAATAATCTCCGACTGTGTTTCGAACGCACAGCTTGAGGAACCCTTTAAGCCGCCCCAAAAAAGTCCGATGATGCCCAGTGTAGATTGGTGGTTGTCAACGACGTTTATGCAGCCGGGACCAACGGCTTTACGTGCTTTCCGAAGCACTCTGAGGCCTATTGCGTTTTATTAACTATCATCATCGCACTAGGCGCCCGGCATGGAAACGCCACAGAAGAGTGCATTGTACCTGGAATTCTCAACTCTGTTCTATAAATTTGAGAGAAATAAATAAAAGAGATACTTAGACTTGGCAAAAACTAAGAACTATAGAAGTTACAATTGTATTAGGTAGGTTTCAATTGTTTTACACAAATATTAATATATAAACATAAGTCTAATAAAGGCAGATATAATATTTAATTATCATAATCATTATATTAATAGCGTAAGCCGATTTTTGTCCCAGTGATTATGGGACGATAGCTGCACATAAAAAATTGGTTGTGGTCGCATTTTAGCCGTAGATGTGCAGAAAATAAAGAGACCGGTCATAGCTATCGAAATTCCTAAAAAATCTGTTGAATAAACGCGAAGTTTTGCGGGCGACCCACGAGTCTTTATTGTATAGTAATTTTTTTATTTAAATAAAAAAACAAAATCAAAACGTATTAGGAAGCAGCAGCAGTGATCAAACAAATGCTTTTTTTTGCTATTCAAATAAAGAACTATGATGGCCAGGATCTTCTTCATCCGCGAGCAAAATTATTTACAGTAACTATTAAAAATATTTTATTGTCAACTTTTGTTTTTTAAACTAATAAAGCTTTATTAGCCAATCTTGGATAGAAACTAATTCAAAAACCTTTTCCGAAACAGAATGCTCACTCACGCTCACACTGCCGTTTGTAATGTAAAGATATCGACATACGAATATAGAACCGTTACCTTTTGATCTCTTGTGCGACAGTCTAGCTTTCGGTCTAAATACGGTCCAAAATAGTTCTCAGTTCCGCGTGCGCTGTACTGACATCAGGTGTGAATGCTTCAGTTAAAAGTCAGATGCTACTTTCGAAGGAATACTGTGATACGTTATTGTTAATAGAAATATTTTAGACCGCAGTTGAGTTTGTGATATCAATTTTATTGTGATCAGTGATAAGATGTCAATCGAAATGGATGAAGATGAAACGGGAAATATGTTCCAAGGTGGTATAGTTTTTTCATTTAAATATTTCAGTATTAAGCTTAAAGCTTTGATAGAGATTGTAACAGGAAGGTGTTAGATGACAAGAGAAAGATGGGCGAAAGAACCAGAATTGTTTTACTGTCATTCTGATTCTTTTACTCAAAGTTGGATCTATTTATTTGAAATTGTTAATTTGCGTTCACAACGCGATGCGATTGAATTGTGAGAATACACTTGAAGAAGGATGACTTGCCTGCTCTTCCAACTCTCTGTCATTCTCTGTACTTACCTGTAGCTCAGTTAGTTTTAATACAGTTTTCCACAAAAAAGTTTTCCAGCAGTTTGAGCTCTACCCGCCGGCTGAACCCACGTAAGAAAAATATATTTTTCTTAAATATCAGTTCGATCTATCTTGTCTGAATTGGTACATTACAACTAATACCTACAGCCGTGTTGGATCATAAGATTTTATTTTCTTCTTAATGGCATGTAGACACCATAACTTTTTTATTTATGTAAGCGTATTTAGGTAGCGTAAGCGCCAAACACTTAAGAGATAGTTAGAGACTCTATGCTCAATGTAATGTGCAGCGCTATTATAAGTTATCGTATCTATCTAAGCCATATCATACATAGCCAAAATACCACGTAACTACGTCTAGACATGTATTAGCCTGTCTTGTTGTTATGCGGGTAAACGTTCCGGCATGAATACGCAAACGATATTAATACTTATAGGTACTTGCTATTTGACTAAATTCATTCCTCCAATCAGGTTTACTCAAGCCAACCCCACCACCGATGCCACCGCCGTTGCCTCCCAAAATGCCACCGCCGCCGGAGTTCAAGAAAGACCCACTGGACCCCACCAAGCTAAAGAAGCTGGAGTCGCTCCGAAGCCGGCCGAGGAGGCGACCTGACTGGACGGACATGATGAAGGAGGTGGAACAGGGGCGGAAGCTGAAACATGTAGTCTGCAACGATAGGCGAGTCTTTAAATTGTGTGCTATGAAATATTTCAGCAGTAAACATCTTGGGAAGCACTTCCACTGCATGCCAGACAAGTTTAAGACTAAAGCCACTATTAGGGAGGACGCCTTCTTGCTTTGAGAGAGACCCAATAGTCAGGGTCAACTGTGGGCTCAAGTACGAGAGCAAAACATCAAGACTAAAAACATGTACCGAAAATCGATACCGTTTTAAAGAAACCATTTTAATGTTTTAGTACTTTGCTATGGTCACAATTGGATCTAGCTCACCAAAATCAGAGCTTTCTGTAATACATTATGTTTTTTTTTCAGGTCAAGTCCGATCATCACAAAGTCGACCGTTGTAAAGAACAAAGATCAATTCATTTTCGAATCTGAAAAGCCGAACTCTCACAATAACCTCCTTAAAGAAATCAACAAAGGCATAAAACTGAAGAAGACCAAAACAAATGACAGAAGTAAACCCAACTTGGAGGGTCTGAGGAAGTTCAGAAGACAAATGACAATAGAAGAGCAAGTTCAGAAGTCGATGTCACAAGCAAACATTGCTGCTTCGCCATCAGGAGTTTCGGTGGCTGAGGTAATTAAAATTGTGAAACGACAAAATTGATAATTTCTAAATCGTGCACTTGGAGAGGTCTATGTCTGTTTACTAATCCACTGCTAAACAGACATAGACCTCTCCAAGTGCACGATTTAGAAATTATCAATTTTGTCGTTTTATAGGCTGATGATGATGATGATGTTTTATAATCAGTTTTTATACAAATACTTGCTACAAATGCTTCTGTCTAAGTTATACCTTCATGTTTCTTAGCTTAAGTTGTACTCGTATTTTACGAACAGTTAATGGACCGTTGCTATCTAAAATTAAATAATAATAATAATGATAATATTTATTTATTAAAACATGACAACTCCCGAATAACAAAATTACTAAATTCGTTTTTAATATAACTAGATTTTATATACTGAATTGTTAAAATTAAATAAAAAAATATGGTTCTTCGGTTTATTATAGCTTCAAAAATATGCAAACTATGCTAGAAGGTACAAAAAAAATGCAACAATATAATTATAAATTTTCAGGTTCCCGGAGCAGAAGAAGAGGAAATTGATGAAATGGACGACATTGATAGAGTTAGAGATGATCTCCAGTCTACGAAGCAACTTTTGGCAATTGAACTTAGGTAAAATGGCGTAAATGACGATAAACTTAATTTTTTTCTGGAATAGAACAATGATTTGTGAAAAATATAAGGTGTAAAGGTAGCATTTAGACGGGTAAGATGTAAAGGTCTTGATGTTCCAATACAGATTGGAACATTATAATACAACTTTGTTTGTTTGTTTATCCCGTATTTGCTACACCATAAATCCAATTGCTATAAAAGTTTTGCCAGTTGTTGGGCTACAGGTGCTCACACGCACGAAGAGCAAAGGTCGTAAATGAAAAATAAAAATAAAAGGTAATGACATCGATATTGTGATTCGTTTCAGAAATAAAGATGCACAAGAAAGAGAAAACAAACGCTTATTAACCAGGATAGCCAATCTGGAAGCAGAGTTAGCTAGAGAGCGAGCCATTATCAAACAGGAGCAACACAAAACTGTCATATCAGTTACAGATGCATACGACGAGAGATTAGTCAACAGTCTCAAAATGGAGGTGGAGAAAACAAAGGAAAACGCTGACAGTCTAGAGAAGCAGTTCTTGGACGCAGCAGAAGATAGGGACACGGCATTAACAGAGTTGGAGGAGGTGAAGAGAAAAAATGCCGAGTTGGAGAAGAAATTGGAACAAGCACTATCGGTAATAAGATTATTTCATACAGTAATGTTCAACATAAACACAAATTTTCACAGGATTAACTTTCCGCCATCATTCCATAGTGTACCTAATGTGACCGCGAAGTCGATGTACATGACTTCCATATTGATAATAATAATGGTAGCAAACATTAATATTATCATATTACACATTTGAGTCAAATAGTTTAATTTAGTTGGGTCAGGGGCGCGATTTTTAAGCCGTTAACAAAAACACTCGAATTCGGCCACTTACAGCCAATTCCCTGAACGACCACTTTGTAAATTCCTACATCGGCCATTTCCTTGTTAGGGTTTTTCCTACTTCAGCCATTTCCCTGAAAGACCACTATGCAAATTCCCACTTCGGCCACTTCCCTGAATTACGATCAATGCCTATTTTAATACTAAACATTCATGAATAGTATAATTACAAACAAATTTATGAATAATGCTGTATTACACAAAATAAAAAGATCGTACCCTAGACCGTGCCCTAGATCAGAATAATGTTCCTATGCACTATGTATTCTTTGTAATATGTGTTATCTTCTTGACTATGTGAATATGTGTTATCAATGACAGTATTTGTAATGTGATCACAAGCTTTTTAAACGAATACCGCATGATAACGGTTATTTAAAATTTTACGCACATTTTGTTGCGAACAAATAACAATTTGAAAAAATAGAAAGTGTTGAAAACATTCCACGAGCGGGATTCGAACCCGCATAGTTAATAATAATAATAGTTCTCGAAAATGATCATGTCACGTTGTACTGGGATCGATCTATCATCACCGACAGGACTATTGTAGCTAATAAGCCAGACATTGTGGTGATAGATCGATTAACGCACCGCACGATGATTGTCGATATCACCATTCACCATGACGAGAACCTCGTGAAAGCTGAGAAAGAGAAACAAATCAAATATCTCGACTTAGCACATGAGGTTGTCGACATGTGGAATGTGGACTCTGCTGACATCGTGCCGATTGTTGTTACGGCCAACGGCCTGATGGCCAAGAGCCTCGATCAACATGTCATGAGGCTCTCGTTAGGCGGCTGGATCAAGGGCCTGATTCAGAAGGCAGTTCTCCTCGATACGGCACGCATTGTGAGGAGGTTCCTGTCTCTGGAGCCCTAATCACCGGTAGTTTGGACCCTGGTCCCGATGCCGGTGGACCCCTATTTTTTATATTTTTAAATGTTTGTTTTGTTTTTTAGAAAATATTTAAAAATGTTAATTAATATGTAAAAAAATAAATAAAGAGATAATAATAATAATAAAAGAAGTTGGCAGTGCACCTGACCCGGCATGTCATGGGGAATCCCGCTCGTGGATTTTTTTCAATACTTTGTCTTCTTTTTTCAAAATAATACCAAATGGTGTAACTTGCTTTTTATTATACTTTTTATTCATGAAATGCCATAGAGCCAATCCCAATATTAGAAATGGCTGATAACACCATGACAATGCCATGGTATATATATATATATATATATATATATATATATATATATTTTGTCATGGTTATGGTGGTGGTTGGTTATGGTGGTGGTTATGGTGTTATTTATAAATATACCTACCATCAGCAACTCGCAAAAGCTTTTAATAATATACGCCTTAACGCTTTAATTAAAACGATGTTTTGACTAACATTTTTGCAGAGTAACATTGAAGAGATGTATATTTCTGAAGAACCTCTTTCCTTCTATCAAAAGAGGCAATTAGACTTTGAGAAACAATGCAGGCTGCTGAACATCGATATAAACTCTGAAGAAGCGCAAGAGTTGAAAAGAAATAATGCTTTAGACAATAATAATAATAATAGTTATGCTGCTGTTAACGCTTATACTAACAATTACAACACAGGTTATGAGGTAAAGTATGCTTTAATGTTTAAATGATTTGTGGAACCTTTATCGCTTTTTTAAAGTTCTTTCAGCCCTAATTTAGATTTTTTTTATATTTTACCAGCTGTGCCCTGTTTCACCCGCGTTAATTTTTCCCGTTATTGCAACATTTTTCATTGATGCTCCACTCCTATTAGTCATAGCGTGATGTAATATAGCCTTTAGTCTTCCTCAATAAATGGGCTATTCAACACAGAAAAAAAATTTCAATTCGAACCAGTAGTTCTTGAGATTAGCGCGTTCAGCCAAACAAACAAACCCTTCAGCTTTATAATATTAGAATAGATAAAGATCTAGGTATATATAAATAAGCATTAGCATGAACTGAAGCGAACATTCCAACCAGCGGTACCCATGTAGGTTATTTAGAAATTAACTCTGTAGGACTAGATTGGGCCACAGTTCACCTGTTTTTCGACTGTCCCGCCTGTACAAGGACATTACCAAAAAAGTTCCTATATTGGGTATTAGTTTTTAAAGCCTACCCAAATTTATACAGATTCTTAAAAAGAGTGACGTACCTTAGTTGTTTTTGTTTTTTCTTTTTTTTTTGACGTTTTTTTAGGTAATTATTTGTAACTTTTAATGCATGATGTGGTTACCTATAATAGTAAGTACAGTTTATGTAACCTGTATACTTAGAAAATATTGATATCACGAGTTGCTGTAAGTTATGTTGGTAACCCAAAATAAAATAAATAAATACATAAGCGTGTATGATGTATACACACACTTTTGGATAGGGAATTAGATCTAACTTTATTGTGATACAAGATAAAATTTTACTAGAAAAAAAATCCACCAGCCTCAGCAGGAAGCTCGAGGGGGAATCGAACCCACGACCTTTGGGTAACCGGTCCAATGCTCTGACCGCTCTGAGCTACCGAGGCCCGTTTTTCTAGTAAAAAAAATATCTTGTAATTTTATATAACTACACTAGCGGCTGCTCGCGGTTTCACCTGCGTGGTTCCCGTTTCCGTGGGAATATCGGGATAAAAGTATCCTATGTTTTAATCCAGGTTATAAACTATCTGTATGCCGAATTTCATCCAAATCCATCCATCCGTTGCAGCGTGAAGAAGCAACAAATATACGAACATACATACACTCAAACTTTCGCATTTATAATTTTGTGATTATGAATGCAAAATTCAAAATAATAATTTATTGTGTAATTACATCTAAAAATTATATAAATATAACTTTTTTACCTATGAACGCGATACGGTAGATGCTGTCATTTGAACATTATCCAATTTAACTTTATAACTTTACTGCATGCTTAATGGTTTTCATTAAAAAATATATTACTATATGTATAAAACTATGTACTTAGTATAAGACAGATTAATGGAAACATAATATAAATTTCAGGGTATCATGCCTACGAGTGTTAATTCAAGAAGGTCCAGTCACGCCATCAAACAGTTGTCCGTCACAAGAGATGATAGTTTCGAAGAAGAAGAAGAATCGGAAGAGGAAGAGGTAAAACCTTTGCTCATTACGTACGATAATACCAGTACCGTAGAGAAGAACCTACAGGGTGCCAAGTGCAAGTTTCATTCGCCATTCGACCACGTTAACAGGCGGGCGTTGCAGCAGGCGCCGCTTGCTGCGTATACTGAGCTGTGCACAGTGTTGGCATCGCATAACAGGGCACAATGTTAATTGATATTATTTTTTATTATTTTTGTTACATGTTGTATGTTTAATTGTGTGTTTTGTTATGTGATTCCAATAAATGTCTTTTATTCTTATTCTTATTCTATTCTTAACGAAAACGAGAATTTGTATGGCAAAGTGTTAACTCTTCTCGTATGCCGCCAGGAGGCGCTGCTTCAATGCCATACTAATTTTCGTTATCGTAAACGTAAGAAGGAAGGAAAGGACCGACGATCTGGTGAAGGTAGCGGGAAGCCGCTGGATGCGAGCAGCACAAAACCGGTCGTTGTGGAGATCCTTGGGGGAGGCCTTTGTCCAGCGGTGGACGTATTTTGGCTGAGATGATGATGATGATGATGAAACGTAATCGAAGGAATACGGATAGTAAACAAAACTCACACTAGGCACCATGAACACGTCCAGTAATTCATGCGTTGTTATTTTAAAACTTGAACTAAAGTTAAATTTTTAGTAGTCTCGTAGCTTTCGTTTCGATCGTATTTAATCTTTACCTAGGATAGTGGCAGTGTTCGTCACTGTAAGGGAAGGGTTCGACACAGTTTTCATCGCCAAAAAATTACGTAAATTTTCATTAAGGCGACGCATAGCCAAACAATAAATTTCACACGGAGCGTTACCATAAGAAAAACTGTTTTTTTTCCTTTAAATTAAAACTACAAATTATTTTTTAAAAAATGAACTACAATATTGAAGTGTGTGTTAAGACTAATCTACTAAGAAAATTTAGATGCTTAAATCGGTCTGGTTTGCCTGTAAAATGCGAATCTATGTTTTAAAAGAGGTTACTTTGACATTTTTTTCTCTGTTATAAAAGTTAACAAATCGTGTTTCTGCAACTAACAAAATGAAGTCAATTAAATGAAAAATCATGACATCAAATATCACTTTCATAATTATGTTTTGTAATTGTTGGGAAAAATCAAGATCCCCGCCACGTAAATTCCCAATGCGTTGCCTTAAGGCAACGCCTTAAGGCGACGCATCGCTAAACAATTAATCTAATACGGAGCGTTTGCGCCCCGTACCATAAGAAAAACTGTCTTTTTTTCTTTCCAATTAAAACTACAAATAAGTTAAAAAAAATGAACTAGCATATTGAAGTGTGTGTTAAGACTAATCTACTCCAATCGCCTTAAGGCGACGCATTGGAAATTTACGTGGCGGGGATCTAGATTTTTCCCAACAATTACATAACATATAAAAGTTATATTTGATGACATGGTTTTTCATTTAATTGACTTCATTTTGCTAGTTGCAGAAACACGATTTGTCAACTTTTATATCAGAGAAAAAATATCAACGTAACCTCTTTTAAAACATAAATTTGCATTTTACTGGCTAACCAGACCGATTTAAGCATCTAAATTTTCTTAGTAGATTAGTCTTAACACACACTTCAATATGCTAGTTCATTTTTTTAAACTTATTTGTAGTTTTAATTGGAAAGAAAAATAACAGTTTTTCTTATGGAACGGGGCACAAACGCTCCGTATTAGATTAATTGTTTAGCGATGCGTTGCCCTAATCTTTACCTAGGGTAGTGGCAGTGTTCGTCACTGTAAGGGAAGGGTTCGACACAGTTTTCGTCGCCAAAATTACGTAAATTTTCATTAAAATTTTTCGGAATGACAGCAAGAAAGCAAGTGGTTGTGTTCAATAATCAGTTGTTCACGCTTACTTTTAAAGATTTCCTTTGTTTATGCAATTATTAGTATGTATGTGTCTTATAAATATTTATGTAAGTTTATTTTAGTTTTGCAGGGGGTACACATTAATTCTACCATTAATATAACGTTTCCTTTTGCGGGCCTGCTGGAAGATATTTCAGAACTGAAATAAGCAGCGCCTTGTACTACATTCACCCGGTAGTGCTTGTTTTGTTACCTTTTTATGTGTGTACATAAGCTTGTAAATAAAAAGGACAAAAATGTCGATCGATGTTTCCTGTCGAACCTTTGACGACCTCGTTGTTTGTACACCGGTTTTCATGGTGTCGTCATCTCTGAGATCCCGGGTTCGATTCCCGGTCAGGTCAATTTAGAAATTATTGTTTTTCTAAATTGTCTCGGGTCTGGGTGTTTTCTATGTATAATAAGTATGTATTTTAAGTATGTTTATCCGTTGTTTAGTAATCATTTAACGAGTTTCATAAACGAAGCTTCTCTTGGGCTAGATAATTGGTATGAGTGTAGGAAAGTTTATTTAATTTAGTTAGAACACTGGCACCTTACCACACCTTATTTAATTACTAGCTGTGCCCGCGACTTCGTCCACGTAGAATAGTAACTTTCGCCAAGATTTTTAATTTTTCAGGCTAGTTATTTTGCAAATAAAACACATACATACATTAAAATGAGCTATTTACAGTATTTTACTGCAAATAGATTATTTAAGTACATTTTTGTACACGACGTGTTTAGTTTTTCCATATTTTGCCAAAACATAAAGATTTTGCGGGTTCCCTCCCCCTATTTTAACCCCCTGTAGGGTAAAATTTTTACAAACTTTGAATGTCATATTTATTTATATCTAGTCAAAAGCCTAAACAATAACCCCCTTACAAATAAACACTATTTAAGCATTTATTTAGTTAATCATTGTTTTGTCAACGTCACACAAACGTCGTTCTCAATTTGAGAAAAAGAGACAAAACAATAATTAACTAAATAAATGCTTAAATAGTGTTTATTTGTAAGAGGGTAAGTTTCAAGCTTCTAGCTTCAAAAATTACGAAATTTCCATACAAACTTTCATCCTTTATTTCAACCCCTTACAGCCCTTAAAAAGTAGCAGATGTCCTTTCTCAGGCTCTAGACTAGACTATCTTTGTACCTCATTTAAATCGGTTCAGTAGTTTAGGCGTGATTGCGTAACACACAGACAGGCATAGTTACTTTCGCATTTATAATATTAGTAAGGATTAAATACGTGTGTATGTCACTGAACACCTCATAAACGGCTGAACCGATTTTGATGAAATTTTATGTGTATGTATAAGTGAGTTTCTGGTTTCGATTCACAATGGGACCCACAGGTGGCGTTGCAATAGAGTTGTTCAATTAAGCGGACGAAGTCACGAGCGGTCTACTAGTATAAAATAATAATATCAAAATATACGCAAGCTACGAGCTAGAAGAAGTGATAACGCATACGCATAATTTAAATATTCTCAAAATTTTTAGGAGGAGAGTGAGGAGAAGAAACAGAAACGTGTTGAAAAGGAGATCCGAAACATGAGGAACAAAATGAGACACCTCAAGGAAAAGCAGGACAACATGAAGAGGGAGCGAATGGGCTTCAAAATGTCCCTCAAAAATCAACAAGCGGCTCTCAAGTTAGTTACCGTTTCTTCTTATTTAAAAAAGTAAAGAATATCTTGTAATAGCTCTGTTCAGCTTAAAACCATTGATACTACCCAGTTCAGAACGCATCCAGTCTTTTATCGAGAAGACTTTTGAGCTAGTTAACTGAACATTATTGTTTTCATGGATTAGTTAATAGCATATGTCTATTTAATGACCTTAGATATTATTTGTCTGTCTGTATAAATCTTCCTGGAACAAAATAAAAAATAAACTCCTTTAAAAAAAATGGAAATTAATAAGAACTAAAATCTAAGTTGACAAACATTCGTCATTATAGCATGAAACCTGTAATTAATAAGATTCACGTTTCATAATTTAAATTTTATGTTTCAGAGATGAAAAGCGGAAATACAAAGAGTTGAAACGCGAAGTCGACAAGATGGCCGCTATGATGAAGGAGGTTGGTTCTGACGACGATGAAGAAGACGAGGAGTCTGAAGAAGAAGAAGAGAAGAATGAGACAGAGGAAGAAGAAACCGAAACTGAGACAGAGCAAGATACTGAGAGTGAAACCGAAAGCGAGAGTGAACCCGAGGTACTAATACTTAGTTTTTAAATAGAACTTCAATACATTGAATTAATTTAAATAAATTTCAAATTCATTATAATTAGTTGACTAACATAGTACTCCTCATCATCAGCTTATAAACGAAATAAGTAACATGGACCTTAAAAATAGAACACTCTTCTTGCATAAATACAAGTTGGTAGATTTTAAAGAAAGCATTTTACGACATCGGGCTGTCGGGCTTAGAAGTGCGAAAGAACTCGAGATGTATCTACTCAAAACAAAATACCTAAGGGCCACCTACATTTTGTATTTTTCTTTTAAACCAAGCCTAATGTTTTCGGTTATCGTGTCTTAAATCTTTTGAAATGGGTTAAATAAAATTAATCAAAAATATAGTTTAATTTGGACCTGTTTATTTAAAAAATGGAATTTTAGAGTTTCATGATTCATGACAGTTTTGAAAAAAAATTACTGTTCGTAAAAGCCAGTAAATTTCAACTTTATGTTTAATATTGTTTATAATTATATCTTTTATCAATGCATGCTCTTATCCTTGAGGGCATGCTCTAAATTAAATGGCGAATTTTATTTTCAGGAATCCTTTCCGAGCAAGTATTCAAAGCATTTATGAGATCCTGCTGCGTGTTTATGGGGATGTCGCTTTCTCTGACACTTCTTTTTAATTGGTCCCACAAGTGCTCAATAGGATTGAGGTCTGGACTCCTGGCAGGCCACTGTTACACTCGGATTTCAGCTTCAGCTAATGTGAACATTGTTAGTCGCGCCGTATGTGGTCGGGCATTGTCCTGCATCAAAATGAATCCTGGTCCATCTTCTTGTGCAAATGGAATGATATGGGGCTATACCACATTGTTTACGTAACTTTGGGCCGTTACAGTACCCTCGTTAAAAAATAACGAGCTCAGTTCTTCGTCCTAGGGTTATCCCGCCCCAGACCATTAAACTGAGTCCACCAATACGGTCCATTTCATGAATACAGGAATCTGAAACCCTTTCTCCAGATTGTCTCCACACTCTAATGCGTCGATCGTCTCTTGAGAACTCAATCTTGCACTCATCAGTAGAGAGTACTGCAGCCCAGTCCTGAACAGTCCAATCCTGGTGTTGCCTTGCAAACCTTAAACGAATTCCATGATGTGCCGTAATTAACGGGACACGAACCAAGCGACTTTTTGAGTATTGCTGGTCATGAAGACGATATCTTATCGTTTGATCGCTCACACGAGTGCCGGTAGCTCGCCATAACGCATTCTGTATGGTCCGCGCGGTGGACGTTCGCTCTCTTCGTGCGGTTAAACGGACATACCGGTCTTCTTGAGCTGTTGTGGCCCGAACTCTTCCTGAACCACGGAGTCTGACGACACTGCCTGTCTCCTGGTATCGGTCCCAAACATTTTGAACCGCCCGCCGCGAAACCCCAACCAATAAACCTACAGCGCGCTGACTGTGACCCTTCTGGATCAAAGTAATGACCCTAGTCGCTGTAAGTGCGTCCATATGTCTCCTAACACGTGGCATTATGCAATGCACTGGTAGTCGAAGAAACACTAGTCGAGAAATTGTGAAACATTTAATGTTTTAAAAGCACAGTTTTAATACATTAAATATATTTTAAAATATTAATTACGAGTAAACATTTAAAAAAATACGAGTACCCACTTGATATACATTCATCGCTAGAAATGTTGTTGACACTTTAAGGAGCTTAATTTAACAACTTAGACATTGTTACAAATATTAAACAAGAGTTATGTTTGTTTATTTTACAACTTTACGGGTTGCCCTTATTTTGTTTTGAGAGGGAAACTTACAAGATCACAAAGTGTTAGCAACAAACTAAATATATTATACCTGCTTCTGTATTTTGATTTACCCTGAGAATACTGAAACTATTAATTAAATGATTTTCTTATAGTGGGAAAGGTCAAAAAGCATAGCAGAGCAATATCAGATTTCTAAGTACAGTCGGCGGCAGATCAACCTACCCAAACCTGTCAAATTTCTCCAATGAATATTGATCCTTATAACCAAACGGTAAAGTTCACAATTGATTGTAGAAATTTGACAGTTTTGGGTAGGTTGATCTGCCGCCGTGTGTACTTATTTGATTCGTTAGAAGCATATATATATATTACGTTTATAGAATTCAATAATTAGCAGCTGTGATTAAAAATTGTGGTCATAATTAAATGTTTATTTCTCTCTCATTTCCAGGATGCACCATTACCAAATAAGAAGGAGAATCTTACTAAACGCGTTAAACGCCACGAGTCTCGGGTGCTCGCGCTAAAGAAAGGCAACGCACTCCTCATGGCCAACGTAGATCGTCTGAAGGACGATGTGCTCAAACAGAGGGAAGAGTCTTGCGCACTGCAGAAGGAACTGGACTCCTTGATCGATGACTTGGAGTAGGAGTTATATTTTTTTTTTCGAAAAAAGGTGGAGGTTCGGACTTAGCCACAAAAGAATTGAATAAGCAAGGTCCACCCTAGCGCCCGTACCAACACATAGCCACGATGTCGACATGTGTGTAGAATGAATACATGATGGCCACGCGTTGTACGGAGTAGCTAGCTTCAAAGCCGATAGATCACATAAAATTATATAGCCTTACGAATCATGAAATTAAAATTGTCACAAAATAATATATTAATTATTAACAGTTTATTTATTGTGTACATATCACTTTGAAAGTTTTTAGTGTCAAGTAACTATCGGTGACTTCGAATACGAAGATAACACTTATATTTACAGGTTATGATGGTTGGCCTGTCTGTCAATAAAGAATTATCAAAAACTGTAGTAAGATTTAAGAGCTTATTTGTAAAAGGGCTGTTTCTTTATTCATCGGATAAAACACTGAAAAATGTTACCTACCCAATTAAAAAAATATATTAACTGTAATACGAAAACGAACAAAAAATCGCAATACATTTAAAATATCCGAAAAATGATAGATACGCCCTCGTTTTTTTCTTCAGAACTACGATATTGTGTAGTTTTATCTATCTGGCTCGTAGGACCAAATATAAAGATTTTTTATTTATTGGAATATTTATATTTTTCAAATATTGTTATAATAATTCTTCTTAGTCGGGCACTCTTGGCAGAGTGGTCGTGATTATGAGTGGGTCCTGGTGAGTGGTGGCTCTCGCAACGCGTCTCCATTCGGCGGTTATAATACTCACCCATATTATTCAAATACAAAATACCTATATCATCACAATAAGAAATGCTCAATTTGCCAAATGGAAATCAATGGAATAGAACGGATTCAAGCCAATGGTTTTCTATGCCCAGCTATGTAGTTAAATGAAGTAGAATCTCTTGGCTAAGCTTATATTTTTTTTCAAGAACACTGTTTTCCATGCTTTATTACACATATTAATAAATCCTAAAATCTATTTACCAGTTATCAAGTGGAAGATGGACTGGACTATTTCCATATGTTTACTGTCAGTTTTAAAATTGTTTTATTAATCATGTTTAAAACTAAAATACAATTACTAGATAACAACCCATTCATCAACCAATATTGTTCACTTATGTAGTTACGTACTTATAATTTATTTTATTATTTTAAATACATATTTAGTTAATAAATATAATAAAAGTCTAACATGCGTAATACATTTATCCGAGGTAGTTTTATGTAATTTGGACAACATGTAGTTAAAAAAGGTATCATAAATAGTTTATTTTCACTATTCAACCAAGTTAAAGTACTTAATACCTACTTGGTTTCACAGGTTAGTTACTTTAAAGGTGACCACGGTGCCTAGTGGGAGTTCATTCGCCATTCGATCACGTTAACGAAAACGAGAATTTGTATGGCAACATTTTAACTTGTCTCGTTTGTCGCCAGGAGGCGCTGCTTTAATGCCATACTAATTTTCGTTACCGTTAACGTAATCGGTAAACATAACTCATATTATGCACCCTGTCCCCATACAGTACTTAGATTTTACTCAATTGAATGGTGAAAAACACGCAAATATAAAATAGTGACCGTTTATATTATTTTCAACCATAGGGAGATAACCCACATTTTTAGTTGACGTAAACTTATTACCGTGTAGGTATTTGTATTTAATTTGTTCATGCATTCACCTTAAAAGGCAGCTGCCACATATTGGGAAACTACGAATGCTTTTTTTACGCTGTTTGCTTACATAACAGTACTTACATTATTAAAACATATCGTTATCAACATTGATTCTCATTGGATATCAGTAACAATGTTTCATTTATTATGTGATTTGTACATATAATATTATTTTAAGCTTAAACATAAAATAAGATTAATATTATTATGTCGAGATGATCAGCACAATAAACTTTTACACAAAATTTTCAATTTTCATTTGATTCACTACAAAGCAATCCTGTAGCCTGCCTGTAGCAGAAAGTAAAGCTTTTACAGCCTTTATGTCCTTTAAAGTTGATCGTACGTAGTTATATAAAACTATACGATCAACCTCAGAACAATAAGTTATTATTATAAACGATCAACTCTCAGAATAATAACTAAAAAAAAACCGACTTCAAAAAAACAGGAAACTTAAAAAAGTAAAAACAGCTCTAAAAAGCAATAAATAATATTTAAATCATATTATTAATTACCTAGATACGCATGTCAGTTTTAAAAAATGTCTATTGAAGTCGGGTGGTTGGTGGTCGGCTGGGGGACAATTTTGTTTCATTTAAACTTTTATAGTTCAAAATTCAAAATTCAAAATTCAAAATTCAAAATCATTTATTCAGTTTAGGCTACAAGTAGCTCTTGTGAATGTCATTATGCCATCGGTTCGTAAATCTACTCTGGGCGGGAGATCTTGTACTGAGAAGAACCGGCAACAAACTCAGCAAGTGTCCAGCTCTTTTCTCCCTTACAGCGTCAAAAATATTGGAAAATGCCCTATCATAGCAGAACACTTTCCATTACAAATAAACACAAAAATATATATAAGACAATTACAACATGTAAAAAAACAAAAAAAATAAAAAATGTAAGTTAACAAATTTACATCAGATAATTATGTAAAGGTTTCAATTTCCACAATGTCATACAGCACCACTACAGTACTCTAGTAAAAGTCAAAAATTGTTTAGGTAAAACAAAGTCAAACTATAATTAATAATACTAAAAATAAGATAAGTATGCAAGAG
The DNA here is from genome assembly GCA_947562085.1 of Eudonia lacustrata. Lineage (NCBI taxonomy): Eukaryota > Metazoa > Arthropoda > Insecta > Lepidoptera > Crambidae > Eudonia > Eudonia lacustrata. The sequence goes on along the minus strand of OX387329.1, from coordinate 14,112,820 downwards.
CAGACCAGCCTCCACAGGCGGCACCCGTTCACGAGCATGACATATGAATCAGCCATCGCTTCGCTCAACCATATTTTAGGGAACGTAACGACCCGACGCACATGCCACCACCGCAGAGACAGTAAAGAGAGCATGACACACTCAAGATACTCTAAATAAAAACTTAATGATGTATTTAACGCAACGCTGTTTGTTATCTGTAGGACAATGCTGTTAAAATAAAAAATGTAAGTTAACAAATTCACATCAGATAATTATGTAAAAGTTTCAATTTCCACAATGTCATACAGCACCACTACAGTACTCTAGTAAAAGTCAAAAATTGTTTAGGTAAAACAAAGTCAAACTATAATTAATAATACTAAAAATAAGATAAGTATGCAAGAGCAGACCAGCCTCCACAGGCGGCACCCGTTCACGAGCATGACGTATGAATCAGCCATCGCTTCGCTCAACCATATTTTAGGGAACGTAACGACCCGACGCACACGCCACCACCGCAGAGACAGTAAAGAGAGCATGACACACTCAAGATACTCTAAATAAAAACTTAATGATCTATTTAACGCAACGCTGTTTGTTATCTGTAGGACAATGCTGATAAAGGCTGTCATATCAGTATAAAAAGTATAAAAAATAATTTTAATAAATTGATTCAAATATAATATGTGATTTTTATTATAACCAGGCTGTTTTATCATCTAAATATTCTTTGACTGTATAATAACCTTTTATAAGTAATAAAGACTTTACATGTTTTTTAAACTTATCTAAAGGTAAATCTAGTACAGAATTTGGTATTTTATTGTAATAGTGTATACCTTGCCCCAAGAAAGAACCAAGTACCTTCTGTAACCTGAACAGTGGCATTACAAGTTTTGTCTTATTTCTAGTATTGAAATTGTGTACGTCACCGTGTTTAGTAAAGGAGTTGATGTTGCAACGTACAAAAACTATACAATTATAAATATATTGAGATGCAACTGTCAGGACATCAATCTCCTTAAAAAGATTTCTTAGGGAAGTTCGTGATCCTAGTTTATAGATTGCTCTTATTGCTCGTTTCTGTAAAATGAATATAGTTTCAATATCAGCCGCTGTTCCCCACAGTAAGAGGCCATACGACATGACACTATGAAAATAACTAAAATAAACTGTTCTAGCAGTTTCAACGTCTGTTAACTGCCTAATTTTTCTAATGGCATAAGCAGCAGAACTGAGTTTACCGGCCAATTTCGATATATGAGGATTCCATTGAAGTTTTGAGTCAAGGGTAATGCCTAAAAAGACTGTAGAATCTACCAAATCTAATTGATCACCGTTTATTCTAATATTGGTTGGTTCATTTCTGACATTTGGTAATATAAATTTAATACATTTTGTTTTCTTAGCGTTAAGCTGTAAATTATTAATAGTAAACCAATGGAGTACCTCTGAAAGAGCTTTATTTACATTTTCATAATTAGTCCTACACCTAGTCACATTAAAAATGAGTGAAGTATCATCTGCAAATAATACAATTTCACAGAAATTCTCTACAAAGAATGGTAAGTCATTAATATAAATCAAGAACAGAAAAGGACCAAGAATCGACCCTTGTGGAACTCCCATTTTTACATGAGAACCAGATGATTTAGTACCATTTATATCGACAGTTTGAGTTCTAGAGCTGAGATATGACTGTATTAAATTTAGTGCAAAATCTTCGAGACCGTAATAATGTAGCTTCAACACCAGAGTCCGGTGCTCAACGCAATCAAAAGCCTTGGACAAGTCGCAAAAAACTCCAAGAGCATTTTGAGACTTCTCCCAGGCATCAAATATATGTTTTATTAGAGCAACGCCTGCATCAGTAGTAGAACGACCCTTAGTAAAACCATATTGCTTACTATGTAAAAGGTTGTTTGTGTTAAAATATGACATCAACTGTTCGAGTATAAATTTTTCATAAATTTTACTTAGCGCTGGTAATATTGAAATGGGCCGATAGTTACTGGGGTCTTCTTTGTTTCCTGATTTGAATAAAGGTATAACTTTACTAAACTTCATAAGATCAGGAAAGATTCCCTTATCGACACAGTTATTAAAAATTTCAGCAAGATACGGTGCAATAGAATAAATAATATTCTTAATTACTTTAATAGACATACCCCACAAATCACTCGTGTTTTTCATTTTAAGTGATTTGAATGTTTTAATAATATTCATTGAATCAATGTATTTAAAATGAAAGGAAAGATTACATTTTGGTACATATTTTTGGAGTAAAGTTTGTGCAGCTTCCGGTGATGAATCTAAATTTGATGTTGTTATTACAGGTATATTTACAAAAAAATCATCAAAAATATTAGCAATTTGTGAATCTGAATTGACTAAGTTGTCGTTTACTTTTAAAGTGAAAGTATTATCCCGTGGTTTAAATTTGCCTGTTTCACGGTTTATGATGTCCCAAGTGGCTTTGATTTTATTGTTAGACTTTTTAATTTTTTCTTTAATGTAATTAGATTTTGCTACTATGCACACTTTCTTAAACATTTTCGAATAATTCTTTACATATTCCGTAAAATTAACATTTTGGTTATATTGTTTTAAACTATATAAATCATACAATTTATTTCTACTTTTATATATACCAGTCGTGGCCCAGTCACAGAACTTAAGTTTATGAGTAATTTTTATTGTTTTTGGTGTAAACACCTGGTTGTATTCGGTCTTGATTAAGTTAAAAAGATTACTATAAAGCACATCTGGATCATCTTGTACAAAAGGCAATGCATCTATTTTACAAGCTATACTATTTTTGAAACACTCCACTCGCTCTTTTGTAACTGGTTTACAGTTCACTATTTTTGGTTCATCCCTAATATCAAAATCATAGGTCACCTTCAAACCGCAATGGTCAGACGTAAGATTATTAATGAGTGACTTAGAAACAGGGTCATAGTCTGTAAAAATATTATCGAGACAAGTGGCCGAATGTGAAGTTATTCTAGTGGGTTCGAGAAATAGATTCAAAAGATTAAAACATTTAAATAAGGCAAGAAGACGAACACTCGTTGGAGTGTTTTCTAAAATATTTGTATTAAAATCTCCACATACTAAAACAAATTTCTTTTTTAGTTTTAATTTTCTAAGTACGTCTTCCATTACTGTTTCAAAAATATTGAAATTGCCCGAGGGGGGTCGGTATACACACACTATTACAAAACTATTGAACTCCACACACGATAGTTCAATGTTACGCTCCACTGATAGGTCTACAATATCGTTGCGATTTTTGTATTTAATATTGCTTCTTACTAATATTAGAGAACCGCCGTGAATAGCTGAGCTTCGCACGTACGCGCTTGCTAGTTGGAAGTTATTTACATGGAACGATGTGTCATGACTTTTTAGCCAATGCTCAGTTATACAAAATACATGAATTACCTGACTTTTTGCTAATAATTCTAATTCTAAGTCCTTGCCAGCCAAACCCTGAATATTTTGATGTATAATAGTAATGGATGTGGGCTTGACTTTTGTCTTAGACCTCAGTTTAAACCTGAGGTTGTAACCTTATTACTAGATGTAAAAGTTGCATTAGTAGAACTACTAATGATTAAGTTATTATCATGAAAAGACTTAGTTATACCACCTATAACTGTATCATGTATATTAAAAGCTAACAAATTAGCTATCTGAGTCCTACATTTCTTAGAAAGATACATAGTATCTGACGTCAAACTAAAGTTTTTAATAAATTTATTTATATCGAAATATAAAATAGTGTCACTATGACGACAAATTAAATTAAAAAGTAATAAATTTAAGTCATAAATGCGCTTATTTTGTTCCCAGGTTAAATTTGTACAATAGGGAAAAGCACTAACTATTAACCTGCAATTCGTATCTGATTGCAGTTTAATCAAAATATTAAAATTATTTATAATGTCGCGTTTCTTCGTATGTGAACTGTCACCACACAATATAATAACATTAGTGGAACTATTCAGTGTATCCACTATAGTTAAGCCACTATTTTCACTTTTTTATTGTAAAAGCCCCACCCGACTTCAGTAGACATTTTTATAAACTGACATGCGTATCTAGGTAATTAATAATATGATTTAAATATTATTTATTGCTTTTTAGAGCTGTTTTTACTTTTTTAAGTTTCCTGTTTTTTTGAAGTCGGTTTTTTTTGTAAAAAAATATTTTATTTTACGATTTTTAGTAATGGATAGACGTAGACCTAACAAAGATGCTTCTCGGATGAGGAAACGATGGCCTAGTAGATAGTGGTATTCCTATGTAAAACTTCAATCTTAATTAGGTATTATTTTTATACGAACTAAACATTTTGGCATATTGAACCGTATGAAGTAAGCCCAACAAAAGGTAACTGCTGTAAATCGTTGAGGAATTCCCTCGACTGTCTATGGTCTCCATCATCAGACCTGAAATGGCACTTATAACCCATATGGGTGCAAAGTTGTTATCAATAGAAATGAATTAAGACTAAACACAAGGTAGCTACTGTAAAACGTTGAAGAGTTCCCTTGACTGTCCTTCGTCTTCATCATCAGACCTCTAATGGCAGTCACAACCCATCAAGGTGTAAAGTTCTCATCAATACAAATTAATCAAGCCCAAACACCATGTAATTGCTGTAAATCGTTAAGGAGTTCCTTTGACTGTCTTTCGGCTCCATCATCAGATCGACTCCAGACCTTCATTAAATAGTAGTGCTTTAAAATACTTAATGAAAACATTGACAAACACACTAGTCGCCCCTACAATTTTCGAAAGTTCCCCTCGATTTCTCTGGGATGCCACTATCAGATCCTGGTTTCCTTATCATGGTACAACCCTTGGGATATCTCCTTTCCAACAAAAAAAGAATCATCAAAATCGGTTCATAAACGACGAAGTTATCCGCGAACACACATAAAAAAAAAAACATATATACGAGTCGAACTGAGTAACCTCCTCCTTTTTTGAAGTCGGTTAAAAATCAACTAAAGTATCGAAGCAGTGCCATCTATTGACAAACTTATGAAACTGCATTGTCACTAGAATGGCGGCGGGCAGTTTCTCGTTCTACAATTTACAAGAAAACTACGGTAAGCAATCACCTTTTCTAGTAATAAGATAAGACCATCCGTCTCATATCCAGAGAATGCCAAGTTCAAGTCCTAGTACCAGGGGATACCTACAATAAAATAACTATACAGGATTAAAAACTCAAAGTTCGTATTAGATAGCGCCACTGTTGAGCAAGCCCAACATTCCGCCATTTTGTGAGTTTATTGTTTAGGTATCGCTCTAAAGTTATTGAAACATGAAGTATGTATTCGACGTGGAGTGTACATACAGTACAGTGGAGTGTACGCATACAGTGCTCGGTGTCGAGTTTTAGGTAACCACTTAGATTAATACTGGGTGGCGCAAAAGTTACGACGGGGTTTTAAAAATTAAAATCTGACATTTGCACTGACATTTACTATTCTTTTGTTTTCACAAATTATAAAATACATTTTGGAGATTCAGCATGGATAATTTTACCGTTATTCAGCGTACCAAAAGTGCCAGCGAGTTTAGAGGAGAATCTGGAAACATAAACGCGTAGGCGTTCGTCACAGAGATATCAATTTCATTGAATTTTTTTTAGTGCCAGCTGTTTTTGACACTCTAGAGATGTGGTTCCAACAAGATGGAGCCACAGCGCATACGGCTTGAGCTACAATGACCAACCGAGAGACTTTCAGCGAACGTTTAATCTCGAGATTTTCAACATATTATTATAACTGGCCCGCTCGTTCCCCAGATTTAACAGCGCCAGATTATTTTCTTTGGGGTTATTTAAAAGACAAGGGGTTCATTAATAAACCCAGGACCATCGAGCAGCTGAAGGCCAACATCCGAGCTGAAATACGTTTGCTAACTCCTCATGTCCTGAGGAAAGTATTGAGAAGTGATCTCGAAAGAGCCCGTCTTTGTGAGGCTGAAAATGGTGGTCATTTAAACTACGTGATGTAATTTTTAAAACCTAACTCAAAAATGTCTCCATGAGTGTTTTTTTTATTACCTATATCATAAAAATTAAGATGATTTTTTTTAAATAAAAAGTTATAACCAATTGCAACCCCGTCGTGACTTTTGCGCCACCCAGTAGAAGACAGAACTGAAAAATCCATATATAACCAATTATCTATTATTTACCTATTTATGAAGCTTGCTAAAAGATGAATTCAATTAAATACCGCTTGTGAAAATATCTACTTATGTCAATCATCATTTCATCATTTATTTTTAGTAATCTACCAAAAAAAATAGGCTGCATGGACTAAATCCCTTTGCTTTCTCGAAACATGAAATTTTCAAAAGTGTTGACTGTGCGATAATAACTACTCGGAACAATAAGTTATTGTTCTCTGAGGTGCGAGGCTCAGAATAATTAGCTCAGATTATTGTTTTGAGTAATTTAGTTAATCTAAACTTACTTTCCTCTATGGTTATTATTCTGAGGTGCGAGAAAGGAAACGTAGTACACTAGTATCTTTTATTAGTCTGTAGGAAGATAGGATTTCTCTTTGCCTTCGAACTAAAAGATTTAAAAAAAAGGTTAATTCAAAACAAATTACAAACGGTCGAACTTTGTCAAACTGAAACTGATAGGTACAAACAAGCAAAATCAAACAAAACAGACAACTTTAGTGCAATTTTTTTTTAATTAAATAAGTACTTTTAATCAATCTAAACCATAATAAAAATGCCACCCAAAGACGCAGACGTGCCACAAACGGTTACATTGAAACCAAACCCTCGAAATAATCCAACGATGTTCAAGGTATTTCAGAATGTCCAATACAATGTTGTACAACACAAAAAATATGTGAAGGAAATGATAAATCTATACAAAAAGGTAAGTGAAAACAATGCAAATTAAAATTCATTTATTTCAGGCAACAAACAATGTACAGATGATACATTTTATTGTTGGCCCCTACATTAAATACATGATTAGATACCTTACAGACTAACATACATATAAATTATATATAAAATTAATTAAAACTATGTTACACGTAAGGACGAAGGTGACGTGTGACGCAGCGTGGTACCGAAATAAATAGTTTCTGTTATAATTCTCAAAGTTTAACTTTGGATAAGTTTACAACTTTTCAATCTACTATGAACAGTAGGTAGGTACCTAGTTTATGTATTTCATCTCCACAATACCGGTCGTTGTGGAGATCCTTGGGGGAGGCCTTTGTCCAGTAGACGTCTTTTGGCTGTGATGATGATGATGATGATGATGATGATGATCTGTACACTTTAGTTCAGCTAACAAAAACAACTGTTTTTCATGGACAGTATTTCAAGTTATTTACATATTATTACAGATAGACGAAGATTCATTCCGTGAAAGCTTCAAGAATGCTTTACAATATTTGTTTACTTTTGGGGACACAAGTGCTAACGTAGATAGAGTTGTACAGTTTGTGGCCACATTCAGTACTTCCCTTGATGATGAAGAGGAGTTCCTGATGTTCATATGTGACATCATATTTGAAGTAAGTTTTCAATTAAATTATAAATTATTGCTTTTTCTCTTCTATAAATTCCATTTTCATTTGAAATGAAACAACTTTAATGGATCTACTCGCATTTATTTTACACACTACTTATTTGCACCTAAAGGCGCAACCACATGACCAAAAAAAAAGTACCAAAGTAAAAAGTACAAAATAAACGCGAGTAGATCCATAAAAGTTGCTTCATTTCAATGTGTAGTGTTCGCGTAAACTTTAGAAAACAATATTCCATTTTCAAGTTAGTTGTAAGACCATGAGCTTCATTCTGTGTTCTGAACAAGTAACTACTTGTAGCACTCCCTATTTTGTATTCTTCATACGTTTTTGTCACACACAAACGCAACAGTGGGTGAGTAACAAAGCACTCTGCTGGATACCCGAAAGTCCCGGGTGCAATTCCCAGGTTAGGCAAAGTGTTTGTTTGTTTGTGTTTGTATTGTGTTTCAGAATTTTCAAGCATGATGTTAAAGCCATTACCCAACCATTGTAGTGGTTTTTCGGCCAGCTAACTTTGTTGTGTGCAGACGTGTCCCAGTTGCTCGCGTATAATTAAATATTTTATTTTTAAATAACTCTGGAGCCCCGGGCTTCGCCCCTGTGGTACTGAGGGATCCGCCACGCGGCATCTGAAAACTCAACCAATCTCAAGAAATATTGAAAAAAGTTGCCGCTCACTTGGATTTGATCTGCGGACCTTAAGCGTGAGTGGCGCGCCCCTAAACCACTCGGCTACGGCGACTTGAAACGGCGCGGTCGAATTTACAGTACACTATCGTAACGTACTGCGCTCACGCTCTCGCCGCCGCGCGCCATCTGCGCTCGTTCGTGAGTCATTACCGCTACCACTGTACGCAGCGACTAACGAGCGATATTTGATACTCAGCAACGCCGTGGTACGAGGCAGAAAGTGGGCTGGTGCGACTAAATTGGCCGGTCGACTTTTTATTAAATTAAGTATAAATAGATTAAGTTAGGGTAAGTAAAGAAACTTGGAATACTGTTTATTTTTTATTTTTTTTTTTTTTCCTTGTATGCACTAATCTTGTGCGATTTGTATTAGATTTAACCTTTAAATTTTCTTGTTTTTATTTTAAATTTAAATCGTGTTAGGTACTGACATCGACGGCATAAATTAAATTGTAACTTAAGTTTTTAAGACCGGTGCGACTTTTATCAGTTCAAATTTTTTTATTCGTTTTCCTTGTTATTGATATTGTGTTTTTAGTCGGCCAGATTACCGTCTACGACGGTGAGTTTAGATATAAGTATAATTAGGCAGACATAGCGAAGCTAGTGACTATAGATTGTGCTTTTTGGCCAATCTATTTAGACTAAGTCGACTCGTAAGTATAGAGTTGACAAATTTGTTTTTGTTTCTTTTCTTTTAATTTATTTCTTCGTTGTGTATATTGAACGGACTGCTAATGTACTGACCGTGACGGTAGAAAGTTTTAAGGAGCTTTTTCTTAAAATACCCTTTTCTTTTTTTCTTTTTTTTTTTTTTTAATTTTTTATTAGGAAATTGTAATTTTGTATTTAATATAGTGTTCCCTTGATATTTTGCCCTTTTTTTAAGAATCATCTTTTGACCAAATCATTGACCGTTGACGGCAGAAAGTCCCCTTTTTAGAATATTTTAAATTGATATTTTTTACCAGTACACCGGTAAACCATACCTGACAAATAAAAAACACAGCCGTACTTTACATACGCCTCACACTTACCCCTAATAAAACTTATACAAACATTTTATACAACATACACGACGCACTCCAACATGTACCGTACGCCAAACACGGATTCAAGCAGGAGGACTAGCGCCAAGGGGAATATCACCGGGTCACCGTCGACATCTCCGCTGGAGGGCAGAGCATCCACGCCCAAGGCCGGCAATAAAAAGGCAACCATAACCCTCAATACCACCTTTGAGGCTGACCGAAACACATCTGTAGTCAGGAGATTAAGTGGAAAGTTCGAAGGGAAACCTACAACCGCCATGCCCTTAAAACCACCAACACTACCAGCAAAATCCTACGCTGCTAACGCCGGCCAATCACTATCACAAGGCGCGAGACCAAAGCCGATGCCTAGTAAGACAAGAGCACAACCCTGCGACATGCAAACCAAGACCGCAGAAGACATAATAGCAGACTCCATTAGCAAGCCAACGTTACAAGGACTGCTTGACGTTGTGTCCTTCGCGACCACCAGAATGGGGGACACGAGAAATATAAAGTTGGAGATAAAACATGACATCTGCGAATGCCTAAAGTATATCACGCAAACCATTACGAAGCTAAAGCCAGCAGACGTCCCGACCGCTCGAATAACACCAACGGAGCCCGCTATAAAAATCGCCGCCAGCACAAAAGACGCCGAGTCCAAAACCAGCTGTGTTCATGACAATCTCGATATAATTTTGAGCGAGCTAAAGCTGTTGAGGGACGAAGGAGCGTCGACCGCCATAAGAACCGAGTTCCCCGTAAAAGAGGCAGAAAAAAGACCAACACTGCACTCGATAATAGTGACGTCTACGAACGAACAAGATACCGGGGACGCGGTCATCGAGCAGATCAGGGAGGCAGTGGACGCCAAAGAGGGCTGGATCGCAGTGACGAAGATCAGGAAAGCAAAGGGAAGAAAGGTTATAATCAGTTGCGACACTCGCGAGGAAAGAGAAAAGGTGAGGAAACGCATCGACGCGGCAGGCAGAGGTCTTAAAGCAGAAAATACACAGAACAAGAACCCCCTCATCATAGCTAGAAACATCTTAAAAGCCAGAACTGATGACGAAATACTAGAAGCTATGATGAAGCAAAACAAGGAAGTGTTCCAGGGTCTAAAGGAAGAAGACAAAAAGGTCATCATAAAATACAAAAAGAAAGCCAGAAACCCCCATACACAGCATGTGATAATGACAGTCTCACCTACCATCTGGATGAGGCTCACGAGGATCGGATACATGCACGTGGACCTCCAGCGCATCCGAGTTGAAGACCAATCCCCTCTGGTGCAGTGTTCCCAATGCTTGGGGTATGGCCACAGCAGGGCCTTCTGCAGAGAGAAGGAGACCTGGTGCAGCCACTGTGGAAAAGCAGGCCATATTGTTATGGACTGCCCCACATGGTCTGACGTCGGGGCCCCTCCTTCCTGCAGGAACTGCTGTAAGTCACAGATGGCTCAAAGGGACCATAATGCATTTAGTGGAGAGTGCCCTATAAGAAAGAAGTGGGACCGGTTGGCCAGATCAGCGGTAGCTTACTGCTAAGGGCACCTCAACAGCAACCACTACTTACCGCGTGCTACAGGCGAACCTACAGCGAAGTAGGCTAGCAACAGAGGAAGTGCTCATAGAGGCGCACAAAAGAAAGACGGCAATTGCACTACTTCAGGAACCCTATGTGGGGACAGGCCACCAAATGAAGACAAAGTCTGGAGTGCGCCTCTACCAATGCGACGGACAAGACAGAGTCAAGGCGGTCATCGCCATTTTTGACAGCAACTTGACCGTGACCCAACATCCAGAACTCACCACCAACAACATCGCGGTGGTGGAAATAATCACAAGAACCGGCACCGTCGCATTGGCTAGCTTCTATTTTGAGCCAAACCAGCCTATTGACCCCTACCTAGAGCAACTAAAGAAAATGGAGAAAATGAGCACTAAAAACATTTTAGTAGGAGGGGATAGCAACGCAAAAAGTACGTGGTGGGGCAGCACCGTAATGGACCATAGAGGGGATGACATGGCTGGAGCACTGCATGAAATGGGTTTACACGTGCTAAACAGCGGTAATGTACCTACTTTTGATACCATCAGAGGAGGCAGGCGCTTCACAAGCTACATAGATGTGACGGCGTGTTCGGAAGACCTTCTTAGCCACGTAGAAAACTGGCACGTGGACGAGGGGCTGACCAGCTCGGATCACAATGGTATAGAGTTCACGATCACCACACAGAAAACAAAGGGCATCAGGATGGAGAGAACCACTCGCACTTTCAACACCAAAAAAGCCAATTGGCACAAATTCAAAGAAACATTAGGCCAACTACAAATCACAAATAAATTAGAATTACATACAATAGAATCAATAAGAAGCAAAATAGAAATAGAAATAATAGCAGATACATATAATAGAACAGTAGCAGAAGCGAGTGGTCTCTCGATCCCTAGAAAAAAGGTAAAAAATCAGATAGTCGTGCCGTGGTGGTCGGAAGAGCTCGCCGAATTGAAGAGAAAGGTCGCCACTAAGAAGCGGAGGATCCGAAACGCCGCACCACATCGCAGAGAGAACGTGGTTGAAGCATACCTCACAGAAAAGAAAGAGTACGAAACCGCTGTCTCCAACGCCCAGACGACCTCGTGGAAGAACTTTTGCACTAAACAAGACCGTGAAAGCGTATGGGACGGTATATACCGGGTGATGACCCGCACTTCAACCAGACCCGAAGATCAACTGCTCGTCGACAACGGCATAAACCAGACTGCCAAAGAATCTGCGGAATTACTGGCAAGAACATTCTACCCGGAGGACCTAGAAGAAACTGACGAAGAGATCCACAAAATGGCAAGAACTAAAGCAGAGAGCGCAAATGACGGGTCGGACACTGATGTTTCTGACCCCCCTTTCACGATAACAGAGCTTAAGTCCGCCGTTGACTCCTTCAACCCGAAGAAGGCTCCGGGTAGTGATGGTTTAACCGCCGACATCTGCCGCGCTGCCGTCGGTGCAGACCCTGAACTGTATCTTAAGATCATAAACAAATGTTTGGAACATGGCTCTTTTCCGGAGGTATGGAAGCATGCCACAGTTGTTATCTTAAGGAAACCAGGGAAGGATAACTACCATCAGCCAAAATCATATAGACCAATTGGCCTCCTCCCTGTGCTTGGTAAGATATTTGAAAAGATGCTGGTTGGGAGGCTAAAGCACCATTTGCTGCCGCGAATGAGCTCCCACCAATATGGCTTTATGCCACAAAAAAGTACTGAAGACTCTCTCTATGTCCTCATGAATACCATCAGAGCAAACCTGAAAAGAAAAAAGATCATTACGCTCATATCGTTAGACATAGAGGGAGCCTTTGATAGCGCATGGTGGCCTGCCATCAGGAACCGACTGGCCGAAGAAGGATGCCCAATTAATATAAGAAGAGTTTTCGGCGACTATATGTGCAAGAGGAGTGTAGAGGTGCGCTACGCTGGTGAGAAGGTTGAGAGAAAGACCACCAAAGGATGCGTCCAAGGGTCCATCGCCGGCCCCATTCTATGGAACCTGCTGCTGGACCCTCTGCTAAAAAACTTGGGGAAAAGAGAGGTCATAGCCCAAGCCTTTGCAGATGACGTCATCCTAGTCTTCATAGGAGAGACCGGGAGGGAAATTCAGGAGGCGGCGAACCCGATTCTGGCGCGCGTTGAGAGGTGGGGCAGAGAAAATAAGCTTAAATTTGCTGCGCACAAGACAAACAGCCTTACAATCACAAACAAGCTTAAATTCGATGCCCCTCGCCTCAGCATGAGCGGAATTGCGATCGAGGGCTGCACCGAGATCAAACTCCTGGGACTCACGATAGACCGTAAGCTCACATTCAACCAGCATGTGGCGAACATATGCAAGAAAGCGGCAGGTATATACAACCACTTGTCACGGGCCGCGAAGGTGCATTGGGGATTGAACCCGGAGGTGGCTAGATCCATTTACATGGCTGCCGTAGAACCCGTTGTAACCTACTCGGCTGCGGCCTGGTCCTCAGCCGCGGACAAGATTACGACGCGTAAGCAGCTGGGAGCGTTGCAACGGGGGTTCGCGCAGAAGATGTGTAGAGCGTATAGAACGGTATCACTCAACTCTGCCCTGGTGCTGACCGGGACACTTCCCCTGGACCTCCATGTTAAAGAGGCAGCCGCCCTTTATGAGGCCAGGAAAGGAGTGCCCCGGCCCGACCTACGAGGCAGAGACATGGAGATGCCACACTCTGCACTTACACTGCCACATCCGGCCGAATACACAACAATCGAGCTCACGCCTATTACGCAGGACATACAGCTACACACGCATATGCACGACATCCGCATTTACACAGACGGCAGCAAGATTGGCGGCAAGGTTGGTGCAGCGCTATCCCTGTGGAATAGCGCTGGCGAAACTAAAGCCGTAAAGCTTGTACTGCCGCCCTACGCCACCGTATATCAGGCTGAGCTCCTCGCAATACACAAAGCCTCGGAGGCGCTGTTAACTAGGAAGGAGAGTACTTTTGGCATTTATAGTGACTCTATGGCAGCTCTCCAGACCGTCACAAACGTGACTTCCCTACACCCCTCGCAGTGAACACGCGCAGAAACTTTTTGATGGCAAAAAACCAGTCTAAAACAGTGGTTCTATACTGGATCAAAGCGCACGCAGGGTTGGAGGGAAACGAGAGAGCCGATCAACTTGCCAAGGAGGCCGCTATAAACTCCAAAAAGAAACCAGACTACGACGTGTGCCCCATTTCATTTGTTAAGAGATGCATCAGAAGTGAATCTCTTGAGAAATGGAACGAAAGGTACATGTCTAGCAGCACTGCCGAGATCACACAGTTGTTTTTCCCCAATGCCACAACAGCTTACCAAACCACCCGGAAGCTCACGCATACTCACCTCACCACACATGCTCTTACGGGTCACGGCGGGTTCTCCGCATACTTGAACAGATTCAAGTTCAAGGACAGCCCGTCGTGTGCATGTGACCCTGACACACCGGAAACCCTCCCACACATCCTCTCCGAGTGCCCTATACACGCTCTGGAGAGGCTAAACATAGAGATACAGACAGGTATGGCGATGAAACCGAGTAATTTCGCTGACCTAATTACAGGCAAGCATAGTAATGTTTTTATGAAATATTGTGAAAAAATTGTTAATGTTGTAAGGTTAAGAAATAAGACATAGAAATAATAACAACACAAGTTTAATTAACAAGAATAGCACACATACCTGCGTGTATGTGCGCTTATTCAAATATAATTATATAGTAAGAAATTAATTTTAAGTCACCATAAAACAATGTTCATAGCAATAAGTAAAAGATAAGAAATAGTTATGTATAAAATAAGCTGCCCACACATATTAAAAATAAGATCTCCGATCATGTTGAAAAAAAAAAAAAACCCATTGTAGTGATGACTTGATTTCAATGATGGAAGCCTTTGCCCCTCAGTGGGACAGTTATTATTATTATCTCTTTATTTCTTTTTTTTCTTAGCCTAGGTTTGTTATAATATTAATATAAAAGTAAAATACAAAAGCACATACAAAACATAAAAATATTATAAAAAACCTAGCCTAGGGTACCGCCGGCAACGGGGCAGGGCGCAAACTGCCGGTGGTTAGGGCTGCAGATACAGGAACCTTCGGACTATCCGCGCAGTGTCCAAGAGTACCGCCTTCTGTATCTGACCCTTGATCCAACCATTGAGCGAGAGTTTCTTCAGGTGTTGGTCGAGACTCTTCGCTACCAGACCGTTCGCCAACACGACTATCGGCACAATGATTGTCGAGTCAATATCCCACATGGCGGTTACCTCGTGAGCCAAGCCAAGGTACTTGCTGACCTTGTCCTTCTGGGCCTTTACAAGGTTCTCGTCATGTGGGATGGTGACATCGACAAGCACTGCCCGGCGTTGCGATCGATCTATCAACACGATATCAGGCCTATTAGCTAGAATAGTCCTGTCCGTGATGACAGCTCGATCCCAATAGAGCGTGGCACGACCGTTTTCGAGAACCGGAGCAGGTGCTTACCTGTATTATTATTATTATTACTTGGGGGAAGAACACACTAGCAGCTCAATGCACTGATGCGTGTGCGTCATGTGATTTGAATAATTTATCCAGCCTGTTCTTAAATGCTTTTTTCGACGAAGCGCTTATGACTTCTTCCGGAAGTTTATTCCACTCGGCGACAATTCAGTTGGGTAAGAAATATTTTTTGGGATCTCGATTTGCCACTGATCAACACAGCTTCAGCTGATGATCACGGAGATGCTTGTTCTCATTTCGAATGAAGAGCTCTTGTACATCGAGCTCATGTTCGCTGTACACCCTCTAACAGTTATAGGCTATTTACTTTATTTTACTTTTACTTTACCTACAAACTAATTATGTATGAAAAATACTTCAGGAAGTGTAACAAGTAAACCTAAGTTGAAGTTATTAGTATTCTAAACTCTTTCCAAATAGTGTCAATGTGTGTCTGGCCAATCCGTGCGGTACCGAGCTAGTCAGCTGCTGGCAGCTGTGCTGTCTGCCCTCGGAGAGGATGCATCGCTGGATGATGACCTTTGCGATAAGCTGCTTGCGTCTCAAGTAAGTTTACTTTTGAACAAAATGTATAAAAAATAAATGTGTTATAAATAACAAGCATAAACTAAAACGTCTGCAGTTAAGAAACCTAATTATTTTTGACAAGCCATAAACAAAAAAAAGTTTGCAGTTAAGTAAGAACACCTAATTATTCTTAGATGTCCTAAATGTAACAATGTATAGCTCGTGTAAAGCT
Organism: Eudonia lacustrata; assembly: GCA_947562085.1. Taxonomy (NCBI): domain Eukaryota; kingdom Metazoa; phylum Arthropoda; class Insecta; order Lepidoptera; family Crambidae; genus Eudonia; species Eudonia lacustrata. The sequence goes on along the minus strand of OX387329.1, from coordinate 14,096,700 downwards.
GTCAATGTGTTGCTTTAGAATTTATTTCTTTCCACTATCAGACTTTCTTCAATTTGATCAGATGCAACGTTTGCAAGACACTCGTGGCGCGGTCCGCTGTCGCGCGGCGCTGGCGCTGCAGCGGTTACAGAACCCTATGGAACCGGATGATGAGGTCACCCGCGCTTACCGATTCCACATGAGCTGCGACCCTAGCTCCTCTGTAAGGAGGTCAGTATTTCATCATCTTCATCATCCAGCTCATTATGACTCCTCTGCTGGGGCACAACCTTTTCCTAAAGATGGAACGGGCCATAAACCACCAGGCGGGCCCAGTGCAGATGGTGATTGTTAACAACTATTAATTCAGCCAGGACCAACGGCTTTATGTGCCTCCTGAAACACGTAAGAGCTCAAGATGATACATTTTTTATTCTGTGTATTTGTACATGTGTATATGTGGTAATGAATGATGTTTAATTTTTGTCCAAATGTTCATATAGGTATTTTAAGGTAACTGTACAAGATCTTTAAAAATGTTGACTATAATTTTGACAACTTTGCTGCTATATAATATAGCAATATAAAATCAATTTTAATGTGACTTCTGGGACAGGTAAAACTGTTAACAGGTTCACTGTCCAAAATTTATAACAATGGTTAAATCAATTGTTACAGACCTTAAGTGGTCTGCGGGACAGTGAACCTGTTAAATAGATTTTTGATATCAATAGTATGACGGTTAATGACGGTAGTTGTAGACATTGAATGGGTGCCTTTGGCTTTGATAAAAAGTAAATAGTGTTGAATAATTTCGGCGGGCTGGTTAGAACCACGATAGGTCCATTGGGAGAGCACCTGACCCGGTATATCAGAAGGGTGGTGCAGGTACAAATCCTGCTCCTGGAAATTTTTTCAACATTTGTGTTTTTGTAATCAATAGTATGGTACAGAAATGTATTAAGTGATGTGTTGTTCCCAGGGCGGTGGTGATGTCAATAGCGAAGTGTTCTCGCAACGTGCCGTACGTACTCGAGCGATTGTGCGACGTCGATGAAGCAGTGAGACGTGCCGCCTTCTTGTACATAGCCGGCATTAATGTAACACAGCTGAGGGTCAGGCAGAGGGTTCTAACCTTAAAGGTGAGTTTCTTTTTTATGTTACTAAGCGGGAAAACGAACTGATGAGATAATATTGTGTCTCCTAATATAAGAGTAGTGACGAATCGTCAATGTAGTTCTGATTTGTTCAATCTACTATAGGTTACTATATTGTATGGTATTGTACCCTATTTTTTAAATAATATATTCGTAAAACACTGTTATTTTTGGAGATATGGCCTCTGATGGCCTTTACAGCATAACCGAACTTTTAAGGGCGGCGAGAAACAAAAGCTTGCGTAAACTAAAGGTACGCAATACTCTATAACAGAGATTTTATATTTCGGTATCCCATACAAACTTTAAAGTTCTAATTTTTTAAAGAATATTTCTTTATAAATAATTTTGAAGATTATTAGTTTTAATTAACTTAAAACCTTCATTTATTATATAAAAAAAAAGTTCTAAAAATTATTCCAAAAATAGAAAATAATGATAAAAAATTTATTAAAAAAAGTAATTTATTTTTAATAATAATTTTAATTCATACCAATGAGCCAATTTTGATGAAACTATGCATAATCGCACATCCCTGTTTTTTTTTAAATAAACTATAGCCTTTATTCAGAAATTAAATACATATAATATGTATTATATGTATTTAATTTCTGTTGTGCTAATGTTGCTCTTCCAGTGTCTTAATATTTTTATTTCTGTGTGCCCTTTGGCAAAGGCCCTTTCCATTGTTCCCTGCATCTGGCCAGTCTTGTCCAGGTTTTCTCAGCTATCTTCACTATGTCATCCTCCCATTTCTTGAGTGGTTATCCTTTCTCTTTCCTTCTTATGTATACTATGCTTATCAGTTAATCCAAAAAAGGATTTTTATCTATCTACCTAAACTAAAGATGCCTCTTAAATATAAAAAAAATACTTCTTCTATCCAGGTCGGTCTAACCGAGCGCAGCGTGCGTGTGCGCCGCGTGGTGGAAGAGATCTTGATTCCCGGCTGGCTTAGCACCTTCCAGGGCAACATCGTGGACCTGCTGAAAGCTATACGCCTGGACAACGCACACGATGCTAAAGACTCGCAGTATGTCGCTGGGAAACTTCTGGAGTCGCTGTTTAAGTGAGTTGAAGGTTGCATTTGGCACACCAATCAATAAAACCATACTTTATTCATATTTTGTTATTGAATTATATAACGGTTATTGAGGCATACTCCATGACGACCTTCTTGGTCAAGTGGTTTGTACACCGGTTTTCATGGTGTCGCTATCTCTGAGGTCCCGGGTTCGATCCCCGGTCGGGTCAATTTAGAAATTATTGTTTTTCTAAATTGTCTTTGATCTGGGTGTTTTCTATGTGTAATAAGTATTTATTTAAGTATTTTAAGTATGTTTATCCGTTGTCTAGTAACCATTTAACGAGTTTCATAACGGAGCTTCTCTTGGGCTAGATAATTGGTGTGAGTGTACACTCTCACTCACACTCATTATCGTCGCATCTAGACTCCGCTTCTGTTTAAGGTAGAGCAGGGTCATTTGTCTAGTAAATTCATTTTTATTTATTGCAAAAATGAGTGAAAGAAAGAGTAACATATTAAAATGTTGAGCGGACCAACACTCAGTTTCCCTGTGACCATGGACTTGGCAAAGGGTGCGAAATGTCAGACTAAATAAACATGTGCAGATGTATAAAGTGTATCATTTAAGGGTGCGCCGACAAAAAAATGCCAAAAATGCAGTTACGGTTAAGTAGATATAATTGAAAATACTATCGTATTAAATGAACAAAATATATATTTAGTATCATAGGGAATGTGTTTACAATTTGTCAGAACCATAAATTCATAACACGCTATAGTTTTTTCTACAATATCATTTAAAGTTGGGCAAAAATCATGAAAACGAGTGGCGGCGTTTAGTAGATTTCTTATAGTTTATCTAAATTATTGTACCTCTGATTTTGTCTAAACAATCATCAATGGATAAACTACAAATTGCTAGACTACATTTTCGATTCATTAAGTGGTTATTTAAATAATTATTTTTTATTAAGCATCTTAAATTCCCATACAAAATTAGTATAGCCGCGCGGCATCAAATAAATATGGACGACGACATTTCAAATAGAACATATGACACTTGTCACTTATGGATGGCGCACCCTTAACATTTAAAGTTTAGAAAAGTAACTTCTAATAACTGTTTTGATACAACTGCTTATCATTATCATCTTTGACCTGCCCGATCCTCTTAATGCTACTACACATTTACAGAATACACTAAACATCCACACTAGTTTAGGCCCAACACACCGTACTCGTAGAACAAGGGTACGTAGAACCGGTTCACACGCGCTCTATACCAGGTACAGACATCTACCTGGGCGCTTCTCTCCTCCTCCACGGCCCGGTCTACCCGAGCCGAAGTCCGTGCCTTTAGAGGCGCCCTCGGGTGGTTCCGCTCCCCGATCCGATCCGAACCCTTCGGAGAATCTAGTAGTGCACAGGGACGCGCACTTTTAAGTGTGCGATGCCGCTCCCTCTAGAAAACCTCCGAAGGTGATTCGTTTCAACACGGCTTGAGGTACCCTTTACGTACCTCGCCGCCCCCAAAAAAGCCCGGTGACGCTGAAAATGCCGTTTGATGCAATCAGCAATCTCTCAAAAAAAATCACCTTTGAGTGTCTTACTGCTGAGCTAATTCTGTCGCACTTGGGGACCACAAGGGAAAAATTACCACTTTTCACTATTTTGTCCTTGTCCGAAGTCAAGGAGTAACTATTACAATTTCATTTACAGACGTCTCCCAATCTCCGAGCTGCTCGAATGGTTGCCCACCGACAAGACCTTGCGCCTGATACCAGCTGACAAGTTGAACAAGGAGACGGCGTGGTACTGGCGCCACCTGGCGGAACATCTGCAAAAGATCGAAGACGACGAGACGCTGGAAATGGTGCTGCCAGACTTGGTCGTGCTCACGGGATATATTAGAGCGTGAGTTGGAATAATTTTGAATATAAAATGAAACCTTATTTTTAGATACTTAATTATTATTATCTTGTAACACCTACCATGTCATTTCTGAACTACCCTATGGTTGACTGGTAGAAAATGCCTCGGGCACATGCCCGAGGCATATTACATGGCGGACTAAATAGTCCGCCTTGTAATATTTTGTTGCAAAAGTTTAAAACAAATAAATAAATAAGTTTTATATTATCTGTGAGAGCTGCGAAGATTTCCCATTGAGAATTTTAGTGACATAAGACTTAGCTGAAATTTTGTAATAATTATAATAGGCAAAGCAAATTACATTAGAAACTTATTCTGAATTTTTCTATTATCTTTAATATAAAGAATGTGGTTTTGCTGTCTAAAATTATTTTTATTGTGTTTAAATTCAATGGAGTAACTTTATCATCATCATCAGCGTATTAAAGTCCCACTGCTGGGTAGGCCTTCCCACTTGAACAACAGCACATTGGGAGATTGGGCAATAACCTACCACACTTGCCCAATGCTTGCAAACTTTATTATATTTTCCTGTTTTCAGTATTGTCGAATCCCCCTGTCCGTCTGAGAGCGAGGACCCAGTAGGTTTCAGCACTCGCCAGTACGGGCTCCACGAGCTAGGCAGCATGCTGAAGGTATACGACGTGACCGACCCCGCCGGCCGCACTTCGCTGCAGACCCTCATCACCGACGTACTCACTGGTGAGTCATAGTAAATAGCCTATACCGGGTGTGAGTCACATTTGCTATCCGTATTCATTCGATTACGATTACGAAAACGAAAATTAATGTGGCATTAAAGCAGTGCCTCCTGGCGACATACGAGAAGATATATTTTTTTTTTTTTTTTTTTTTGAGAGAGATTGCTGATTTCCTCAAACGTCATTTTCAGCGTCACCGGGCTTTTTTGCGGCGAGGTACGTAAAGGGTACCTCAAGCCGTGTGAAACGAATCACCTTCGGAGGTTTTCTAGAGGGAACGGCATCGCACACTTAAAAGTGCGTGTCCCCGTGCCCTACTTGATACTCCGAAGGGATCGGATCAGATCGGGATACGAGAAGAGTTAAAATTTTGCCATACAAATTCTCGTTTTCGTTAACGTTAACGATTGGCGAATGAAATTCGCTTCTGGTTACCTTTCAACCAGAGCTGTGAGATAGCTAGCTTCTATGCCCAGATCGGGCATTTTAAAGTTAAGTGATTCTATTGGTGGATTATTTCCTCGCTCATTACATAGCCAACCATAATGACCCACTGCTTGGCAATGGCTTCCAGCAGTCATTGCTACAATTGATAGGATTTAACTTAAAACCCCACGCTTGCCAAAATGCGGGTTGGTAATCACAAACGCGGGCTATCTGCAACACGATTTGCCCAACCTAGGAATCAACCCAGGTCCTCTGGATATCGGGCCGGACGCGTTGCCACTCAGCCACCATCATCATCGTGAGCATCATCATCCTCAGCCCTTATTCAGTCCGCCTTCGGACATAAGCCTCCTCCAAACGCAACGATTTATAGAAATAAATGAAAACGACACAGAAGTCGCCAGCCGCTTTCATCCATATATGACTATCCTACACATAGAAAACACACCATGTGATGACACGCACTTCCACGCGGAAAAATCCAGTCGATCTAGATCGGCGTGTTGCCGGGAGAGGGGGTACACACGCCACCCGACGCTTGGCACGCAGTGTGTTTCTAGTTAACACCCGACGCCACGCGTCAGTCATTCGAGAACATTCCTGGTATTAAGATATTTTTTGTCACTTACGTCCTTCAGGATACTACGACACTAGCGAAGCGTGTTGTAGCATCACGTAGCGTGTTGGTAATGTGCACGGTGCACATCGGGTGTCGACACTTGGTGTCGCGTCGCGTTTTAGTAGTATGTTTCCACCTTAATTCTTACCCCAGGCGACTACGGGCCGTTAAACGCGGACGTGATCCGCGCCTTCGTATCGGCGTTGGAGCTGGTGGTGCCGCAGCTGGCCGCCCGCATCGAGGTGGTGGGCGGCGTGCTGAACGCGCTGCGGGACCCGCCCGAGGCGGACGCGCCCGCGCCGCCGCCGCCCGTCGACTGCGCCGAAGTTAAGCTGCAGGTGCTATTTATACCCTTTTTCGGAGTTGAGTGGAGTGCGGATAGAGACACTTTTTTTCTGTCTATCTTATGCATATTTCGCAGAAAAAAGGTGCTGTTTATTCTTAGGCCGTGTAAACACGGCCTCTGTGTTCATATTTGAATACGTGAATAGAATAGAATAGAAATCATTTAATTTTGAAACAAATAATGTACAGATCGTGAGTTACATAGAGGCCCATTTATAAAACAAGCCCCAAACCGAAGTTTTCAACAGCGGTTTACAACAGTGCGGACAGTTGTTTGCAACGAAATTTCGGTTGACCTTTCCACAACCTTGGTTTGCAGGCGCGCGTTGAAAACCTGCTTTCGTCATCCGTTTCATCCATGTCCTTTTATTTTCTTTCTTTCCTCACTTGCACACAAAACAGCTAAATAAAACCTATTTTTTTAAGGCAAGGACCCATTGCAAAGATGTTTCCGATGCGAGAGACGAAAGCACAGTAAAGTGAAAGCCTTGTTTACAACAAGTGTGGACGGAAACATCAACGGCGGTTGTAAACCAGCCTTCCGTCAAGGTGACCTGGTGGGGAGGCTTGTTTACAGCAGTCTGGTACACGCTTTAGGTGTAAAAATGTGTAAAAAGGTGCTAGGTGCTATTTGTACTGAGGTCATAATTTGGTGTTCCTATTTTTTTAAACAATCGAGTATCAGTGGCCTGATTTAAGTTTACGTTTGTATGTATGCGATTGTTGATGGTGTTTTAACCAGTGGCCCTTTTTTTTAGGCAACGCTGCCGTCAGTATTCGAGAGATACAGACAAATGCTATCTATGATCTAAATGGAATTCCCTCCCAGCACACGTACTATGGCGGCCACAAACGCTTTGCCGGTCTAAAGCAAATGCAACGGCGTTATAGTTAAAAGTGGCCGTTTTTAGCTGTAACGTCTTATTTAACTAAACCATAACGTGTCAGATGTTCATTAGGTGACGTAAAAATGCTAAATTACTTCATTCAAATAGTTTTTTGAGCATAATTTGATTTTCTATCTCTAATTACTAGATATGTTTTTTTTTCATTGGCGGCGCTAGTGTGCGGCGTAAACGCTCTTATCTTAAGGACTTATACTAATTTTCTAGGCTTCGTCTAGTTAAATGGCTACCGAACGGTCGTCGGGACTTGAAAGCAGTATAATGACATTGGAGCTTGTTTTAGTGAAAAAGTGAAACGCTCTGTTATGACAAAATATTCATGTTATGTTCTGTTTTTAGCGAGCCCGCTTACGCGTGTCACTGAATGTAGCGATTGAAGCTCAAGAAGAGGCTGTCAGAGATCAGAACTACGCTCTCGCGGCTGAATGCAAGGCTAAGGTAAAAACGTCATGTTGAATAAATATAAAACTACAGCAGATATAAAAACGTGATTTTCGACCATGGATTCTTTTGAGTTTTGTAAGGAAATTATGGATTGCTTATACGAGTAGTAGAATTGCCTATATTTTGCGGCCTATAGTTAAGCCTTACATATCATCGTATTCGGTACAGCCGTTTTGATATAACTGAAGAACAAACAAACATTAACGTTTTTATGCGATCTACTATCGATTTGAATACGATCTCATGTATTTTGTGTTGTGAACGCAAAATGAATATTTTAAGGTTATGTTAAATTTTATAATTATGATTTAATTTTCATTCTTAGGTTGAAGATATTCAAAAGAAGCTGGAAGAGTTTAACGTACAACCGACGCCGCCACCTGCGCCCGTAACTGTAAGCATTTTTTTTAACATAAGGCTCTGTTAGTAGTCTGATGATGATGATGATGATGATGAAGGCTCTGAGTTTGAATCGTATTATGTGATTTGGAAATGAAACAACTTTTACGGATTTACTCGCGTTTATTTTACACATTACTTGTTTACCCCTTTATTCATAATAACTATTTAAGCATTATTTAGTTAATCATTGTTTTGTCTCTTTTTCTCAAACTCAAAATGAAGTTTGTGTGACATTGACAAAACAATATTTAACTAAATAATGCTTAAACAGTTTTTATGAATAAGGGGGTTAATGTCTATTCTGACGTTTCGAACCCTTTGCAGGGTCCGTGGTCACAGGGAGACTGAGTCGTCTCAGAATTAGTTGGTAGCTTGTATACCCTCATTTAAATTTAATCAGGTGCGTTCCGTTTTACGCAGAAAGAGCTTACAGTATCTTTTGGTCTGGCAGTATGGTGTTGGGGTTGGGATTTAATATTTTGTATGATGGGATCCCAGGCTGGTGGGGTACATTCCAACCATCTTCTCTATTGAAATTAGGATGTTGGTTAATTTCAATAGCCTCGCGTATCATCCTAGGGATGAATCGTTGTTCTCTAGCGAGTATTTGTGGTTTATCAAATCTGATGTGATGGTTAGGCCCCTCTAGGGAATGTTATGCATACTGCATACTTATTTTCGCGCCTATGCTTGACGTCTCGGCTATATGTTCTTTCGCGTAAACTTTAGAAAATTATGTGATTTCGTCATCATCAGCCTATTTTATTAAAAACTAGCTGCCCCGACAGATTTCGTTCTGCCAAAAGTTATTGATCTGTCGCAGTCCAATAGAAATAAAAATAACATTGAAAGGCTTTAGTAATATTTAATGTGATATTTTTTGTTTGATTACTTGGCGTGTAAATAAATAAATCTGACCTCTAATCAACTTAAAGGCATACCAAAGATAATCCTAACGCGCCTTTGTTTTGTTTTGATTTACTTCAAATGTTTGACAGCTGGGGACATAGTGGTTTGTATGGGAAAAGAAAATTGTTGTTTTTACTATTTTCCTCGTATTTTTACGTGTTTTCTCTCCATAAGAACCTTCCTCAGTTTTCATCAAACACAACAAAAAAAAATACTGCGACATAATTATTAACTTTAATCTGTCATATAACTATGGCCGAGTCAAGGTACTTAGTAAGTTTGTCCTTCTCGGCTTTCACAAGTTTCTCGTCATGCGGTATGGTGATATCGTTGAGCATTGCCTGGTGCGTCAATCCCCGATCCGATCCGAACCCTTCGGAGAATCTAGTAGGGCACGGGGACGCGCACTTTTAAGTGTGCGATGCCGTTCCCTCTAGAAAACCTCCGAAGGTGAATCGTTTCACACGGCTTGAGGTACCCTTTACGTACCTCGCCGCCCCCAAAAAAGCCCGGTGACGCTGAAAGTGCCGCTTGAAGCAACCAGCAATCTCTTTTTTTTTAAAAAAAGGCGCGTCAATCGATCTATCAACACGATATCAGGCTTATTGGCAATAATAGTCCTGTCCGTGATAACAGATTGATCCCAGTAGAGAGTGGCATAATGGCTTATAGTACGGCACCTCAGATTCTACAAGACCATATCGAAGAGCAAGTTGCTGATGGATAATCCTGGCTACAAGGTTATGTCTGTACAAGTACTCTCCGTTAGCCAGATGAGAACAACCGGAGATAATATGCCTGAGTGACTCACCGGGACGGCGACGGCATGCCCGACAGATGTCGACCGTACTGTCCCTCAGGATATACTTCCGGTAGTTGTTCTTGATAACTTCATCAGCAATTGCACAGACAAAACCTTCGGTTTCACCAAAGAGGTCACCGAAGCGTAGCCAGCTCACCGACGCGGGCAGGTCTACATCAGTTCCTGTTAAGGCCCGATAGAACCGCCCGTGCAACTCTTTGCTCTTCCATACTTCCCTGCGGTCCTCAGTGCTTAGCACCGTTGGCTCGCGCCAGTTCTCATTTGCCATGGAGAGCGACGTGAACTCCTGTCAACTGCTACAACATTACGATGCATCCCGCACTCGTGATTAACGTCCTTTCCCAATAACCTATTTATCTGTTATTTTGCCTACTATAGATACAAATTTGACATAAGCTCCGTACAAATTATGTCAAATTTCTAATTCAACAGACAGATAGAATATAGGGAACGGGCGTATAGAAATATTCCCTGAGACTGCACACTTCGCGATTGTGAAGGTTCTTGGCATTCAAACAATTATTATTATTATACTTACATTTCACAGACAATAAAGGAGAAGATCTCCGACACCGCGACCCTCAACAAGTGCCTCACCATTCTGAACTGCGCGCTCGACACACCGCAGCTCACCGACGTCACGCCGATGCTGCAAATGATATTCAGGGAGCTCGAGGTGAGAGCAATGTGTTTAACCTTTTCACCGCCCAACTATCCTGCACGCGATGTCCCGCTGTACGCCAACGTATAAATGTATTTTAATAAAGTAGGTACAAAGAAGAACTTCTATAGAAGTGCTGGCGTGGACGGCACGAAAATCTCGAACTTCTATAGAAGTTGTTGGCGGTAAAAAGGTTAAAGTGACCTTGGTGCCTAGTGAGAGTTTCATTGACCATTCAATCAGGTTTACGAAAAAGAATTTGTATGGCTTAATTTTAAACTAAAAATTTTAATGCCCTTTTTATTATTCGAATTTTTGCATTCACTACGCTATAATGTACCTAGTTACAGTGCGAATCAAACTGAATGGCGGCTGTGAAGTTAGCCGTTATGCGTAGAAGTATCCCCCGCACCTTCCCCTCTTCCACCCGCTGACACCTAAATTAAGTATTGCGCAGCCACGTGCGCCTAACTTCACAGCCGCCATTTAGTATGATTCGCACTGTTGTTACAAAAAGGAATCTAGTAAAATGTTATCTTTTAACGCCCTTGCTGAGTTTCTTGCCGGTATTCTTCAGGGTCTCCTGCTCTGTGTAGTTACAAACCGATGTCATAGTGACATATATAAGAACAAATTTTGTAGACTAAATTGAATATCGATTTTTATATTTAAAAAAAATACTTGGTGTCATGGCGAATAAAGTTTTCACTAGGTACCGAGTAGGCGCTGCTTTGATACCATACAAATTCTTGATATTTTTTTTTTAACATAATCGAATTAATACTAAATAAAACTCGCACTAGGCTGAATTCGTTCAAAGTGTTAAAGTTAACATTGGTAAAACAATGCTGGCTGATAAATAAAAAAAATTATACATTTCGGGATCCAATACTTAATTTTTATTTTTTTTACTATTGATATTGGTTGGTTTTGTATTTTACCAAATAAAGATTTTTTTATATTTCTATTTCTGTTTTAATTTCAAAATTCAAAATTCAAAATCATTTATTCAGTTTAGGCTATAAATAGCTCTTATGAACGTCATTATGCCATCGGTTTGTAAGTCTAGATAGACTTACAAACCGATGGCATAATGACGTGGGCGGAAGATCTTGTACTGAGAAGAACCGGCAAGAAACTCAGCAAATAACCAGCTCTTTTTTCCCTAACAGCGTCATAAATATGAAAATGCCCTATCATAAAAGGACACTTTCCATCACAAAAGTTTCCGTTTCTAAAGACACCCCATTGGTTTTCAGGTAGAAATATTTCAGAACCCTGAAATTTTGACAAATGCCCTGGAGACAGTGGCTTTGTTCGGAATGTTGGATAAGGAGTTTGCCAAAGAGAATAAAGCTTTCTTCTTCGCAAATGTAAGTATTCGGTACTCTATCAAAAACATGGGTAAGATTTTTTTTTTTTTTAACTGCTTTACAATTAAGTTAAATATCTATTTAATATTGAAAATGATTTATCCTATATTGTTTGTAAAAGGCAGTTGGAGAGACCTTATGTCCAGCAGTGAACTAATTACAGGTTATACAGTCCGTAATCACAGGAAGGAATCATGTTTTCTAAAGTACTTAATAACCGTAAAATAACAGCTTATTAAACTGATCACTTGAACTAAATGCGGACTCATCTATCTGTACTTTATTGGCCGTCAAAATGACAGCTTATTATAACTGATCACTTGAACTAAATGCGGACTCATCTAGCTCCAAAGTGTTCAGATGAAGAATGCGCTTCGGCGTGATCTGGCGTTAAGACCTGATGCAGATGGTCCCTTGTGCGAGTTGGTCTATTAGCGCAAGGTCGTCGAACACCTTTCGTATAACCTATCGGTTGGTAGAAGTAGTTAGTATAAACTTTCATCATCATCAGCTCATTTTATGTCCCCACTGCTGAAGAACGAGCCTTCTCTATGGAAGGAAGGGGAGAACGGGCCATAAACCACCACGCGGGCCCAGTGCATAAATACAGTATAAACTTTAAAGTTGCGTTATGCTGGGGTTGTTCCTCGGTTGTTGCTCGTCTTCATCATCATCATCATCATCTCAGCCAAAAGACGTCCACTGCTGGTCAAAGGCCTCCCCAAGGATCTCCACAACGACCGGTTTTGTGCTGCTCGCATCCAGCGGCTTTCAGCTTCCCTTCTAGCGGTGCCAAATTGACTACCGGTACATCGAAGTGTTGAAGTGTTTGTATGAAAGCGCTACTATGTCAGTCCGTCTGCAAGACCAGAGCTCAAAATCTAGCCAGCTGCAGCGAGGAGTGAGACAGGGAGATGTGATATCTCCGAAACTAAAACACAAATGTTGAAAAAATTTCCACGAGCAGGATTTGAACCCGCACCTTTCTGACATACCGGGTCAAGTGCTCTTCCAATTGAGCTATCGTGGTTCTAACCAGCCCGCCGAAATTATTCAACACTATTTACTTTTTACTTTGAAAGCCAAAGGCGCCCATTCAATGTCAACAACTACCGTCATTTCCGGTATGTCAGAAGGGTGCGAGTTCAAATCCTGCTCGTGGAAATTTTTTCATCATTTGTGTTTTTGTAATTTGTTCGCAACAAAATTTGCGTTAAAAATTATATAAACATTTTATCACCGAAACTGTTCACTGCTGCACACGGAAGATGTTTTCAAGCTTCTGGACTGGAAAGGACTCTGCATCAACGTCAACGGCGTATACATCACTCACCTTCGATTTGCTGACGATATAGTGGTCATGGCTGAGACCCTGGAAGACCTCGGCACAATCCTCGGTGACCTCAACAAATTCTCTCAACAAGTGGGTCTTAAAATGAACATGGAGAAGATAAAAGTTCTGTCGAACTCACGTGTCGTACCCACTCCTCTGAAGGTTGGGGACTCCTCTGCCCTTGAAGTTGTGGACGATTATGTTTACCTGGGACAAACTGTCCAGCTAGGTAGGTCCAACAACAAAGAGGTCAATCGTCGAATCCAATTAGGCTGGGCAGCGTTCGGTAAGCTACGAAATATCTTCTCGTCCGATATACCGCAGTGTCTGAAGACGAAAGGCTGTGACCAGTATTTGTTGCCAGTGATGAATACGGGACTGAGACGTGGTCACTATGGGCCTTATCACAAGGCTCAAAGTCACTCAAAGAGCAATAGAGAGGGCTATGCTCGGGGTTTCTCTGCGTGATCGAATCAGAAATGAGGAGATCCGCAGACGAACAAAAGTTACCGACATAGTCGGAAGAGTTGCTAAGCTCAAGTGGCAGTGGGCAGGGCACATTGCTCGCAGGACTAAAGGCCGCTGGGGAGGAACAGTCCTTGAGTGCTCGTCTTCAAGTTGATCAAATTCATGAAAACTGCACGTAACTATTGCCATCCTTTTCTAGCTAATAGACACTTCCAACGAGCCAGTGGTGACAACAGTACTGAAATGCATCGTTGATCTGCTGTGTGTGCACGGCGCGCGAGTGTTCGAAGACGAAGCCACTGAAGCCACGCAGCGGGACGAGTCCAAAGCTTCCCGGAAGCGGAGCACGTACCACTCTATAGACGCGATCGACGAAAACGGTATGTAGTATATGCAATTATAGACCTAAACTTGTTAAGAATAAGAGTCAATACGATCGGACAAAAATGTAGTTTTCCATAAAATTTTCGTGTCTGTTTCTGCTAGTTAGAAACAATTGAATGAAAAAAGTGAGTTGATGGCGGAGTGGTTAACGCGCCCGATCTGCTATTGCTAAAATTAAGATAAACTTTCGCACAGGCCGGTCATCGGATGGGTGACCAAAAATCTATCATCTTGAGCTCCTATTGTACGAAGGGACGTTAAGCCGTTGGTCCCGGCTGCATTAGCAGTCGTTTTCACAACCAACAATCCACTGGGCCCGCGTAGTGGTTTATGGCCCGTTCTCTCTATCCATCCATAGGGAAGGCTCGTGCCCCAGCAGTGGGGACATAAAATGAGCTGATGATGATGATGATGATTAAATGAAAAATACGTTTTTTGTTTTGCAGGAAGTATCTCGGAATCAGTGTTGTCGCTATCTCCTGCACATAGCACTGTGATAGAGCTTCTCCTGAAAATTATGGACAGTACAGTAAGTGATTCTCAATTCATTAGAATTCTTTAAATGTAAACTTGTAAAATTATTTTAAATCTAACAATGTACAGACAAGTAGTTCTTCAACCTATCACAGAAAGAATAAATTTTGAACTCTATGTTTTGGGGTATAAGGTTCAATATCGATAAGAGAACGTATAAGAATATAAGTTTCCGAAATAAAACTCATATTCGCTGTGCAGTGCGCGACATACCGATTGATCATCGTCGAGGGTCTGTGCAAGCTGCTGCACCTCGGCCATTTGGAATCGCCGGCCATACTCAGCCGACTTCTACTGCTCTGGTTCAATCCCGCTACAGGTAACTTATATTTTATTGTAAATAGAAAATTTAAAACAGGTTTTTCATCTTAACTGACATTGTGAAAGTAGATTCCTCGCTTTGTATTGTAGATATATACGGTAAATCGAAGGTTTTGGTTAATATAATGATAGTGAGATCGAAACCAAGCTAAGAGAAGACCATTACGTAACATAATACTACTTATAGGTTATTATAATAAAGGAATCATTGATAAACCTGGCGAAACGCTTAAGAGCGTTTACGCCGCACACTAGCGCCGCCAATGAAAAAAAAACATATCTAGTAATTAGAGATAGAAGACTGAATGAAGTAATTTAGCATTTTACGTCACCTAATGAACACCTGACATGTTATGGTTTAGTTAAATATGGCGTTATAGTTAAAAGTGGCCGTAACGTCTTATTTAACTAAACCATAACATGTGAGGTGTTCATTAGGTGACGTAAAAATGCTAAATTACTTCATTCAAATAGTTTGTTGAGCATAATTTGATTTTCTATCTCTAATTACTAGATATGTTTTTTTTTTCATTAGTGGCGCTAGTGTGCAGTGTAAACGCTCTTAATAGAATAAATATTATATATGAAATGAAATTATTTTATTTTAAAAAAACAAGAATAAGTAACAAAAACTTAAAAATAATAACTAGAAACCTTTTTATATAAACTACTTTAAACAATACATATTTCATTTTACCATTTCAGTGGAAGAAGACATGCTAAGGCAAACCATCGGAGTTTTCTTCCAAACGTTCCCGACCACCGTAGATGGCGCACAGGAGCAAATACAAGTAAGCTTTGTCCAACGATTTGAGACTTTTTGTGCCAATTTGTTCCAAAAAACATTTTTAATGTACTGATTATAAATTATTTTTATATTGCAATCAAACAAACGCGAGTAATTCGCATTAAGTGTAGTCTTAATTATTTCTATCTAGGTTATTATATTCAATGTTGAATATAATAACCTAGATATCTTAGTAATCTGTTCTATTAACAAAGCATGAACAATTCAAGACTTTTAGTAAGTGAATTTAGTAATTGAAACGAGAAATAAGAATATTCTTTCCTCTGCTATATCCATAAACATTCACTACTAAAGTATAGGCTATCTTCAATTTAAACAAAAAATTACTACTAAAGTAAAAGCTATATCTAGTATCTATCATTTTATACATAATATATAAAAGAAAATCCCCGGAATGCGTCTGTTTGTAATCAGGACGGTCTAATCTTAGGAACCACTGGACGGATTTTGATGCGGTATTATCCAATAAATAGAGCGTGTCTGCGCCACTTAAAACGAAATCTTATGGCCACGCGGGCCACTGTAAGTTCTATTTGAGTAAAACCTCGATAGCCTTTTAACATTTTTACCGCCAACAACTTCTATAGAAGTTCGTGATTTTCGTGCCGTCCACGCCAGCACTTCTATAGAAGTTCTTCTTTGTACCTACTTTATTATAATACATTTATACGTTGGCGTACAGCGGGACATCGCGTGCAGGATAGTTGGGCGGTGAAAAGGTTAATTGATTTTATTAAAAGCTGATTTGCAATACAAACTGGTAATATTATTTTAACAATGTATATTTTAATCAAATTAAATAAGGACGTTATATAAAATTCAAGTAGTCAAGGGCTATAGCAAGTGGTCGGGTGCGAAGTGAAAGTCCGTTGGATGGTTGCTCTCCTGACGTCACAACCGCTCACCGCGACGTTTCGTTTTACGTGGTGCAGACAGAGCGTCTTCCGAGGTTTGTTAACACGAGCAAGGCCGGGCCGCATCGCTAGTAACATAAACAAACTGTAAATTACTTATTATCGCCTCGGTGGCATAGCGCTCGACGCGATACCCGAAGGTCCTGAGTTCAATTCCCAGGTCGGGTAAAGTGTGTTTCATATTTATTCGGTGCATAGCCCGGCAGTCCGGCAACCGGCAACCAGTTGCTAATACGCGACTGCTACTAATTGCGGTTGCTACAATCGGCCGGTTTATTCTATAGTCATGTTCTAGTCCGTCAATCGCTCGCGCGTGGCGCTATCGTAGCGTTCTACGTTCCGTAATACCAGAGTGAACGAGAGTGCGGCAACAGTGCCGTGACCTTGAATCGACGTACCGAGCTGTACCTACCGGCTAGGGTTGAGCCACACAGTTATTTTATTATTGTGTGTGTGAATTTGGGTGTCTTTTATATTGTAAACTTACCTTGTTATATCTGTCGGCAAAGTAAAAAAGGACAAACTTGGATTATGGTTGTGAGTGTTGAGACATCGTCATACACAACTGGTTTTTTTTTTCAGACATTTTCAATAGGCACCCACCTTTATGCAACAAAACTCGCAATCGCGACACCCAAACAAAGAAAAATACGTGTATACTGATCGGCAGCGCTCAGAGACATACTTGTTATTCTCCATTACTACAGCAACATACGCTGCCCGATCCGCGTTTGCGGGGACAGCCTGCGTCATCGCGTACTCCTTTCCCGTGCTTTATTCTTCGTGCTAATGTAGGTGAACTACGAGCTTGTGTGAGAGCTTTCGGAGCTCTTGTATGAAGTTGCCGCACTCTCGTTCACTCGGGTAATACGAATATGTGTCGCGATTGCGACTGTCACTTAAGGATCGGTATTAAGCCTTGCGAGTTTGTGATCACTAACCCGCATTTGGCAAGTGAGGTGATTGTGCCATTACCCATCAATTGTAGCGATGACTTGATTTCAATGATGGAGGCCTTTGCCCAGCAGTGGGACAGTTATAGGTTGTTTACTAAATTACTTATTTCCCCAGAAAGCGACGCTTCCGACGCTGCGTGCTCTAGCCAACGCACCGTCCAGTTCACCGCTGGCGGAGATAGATCAAGAGGCAGTCGTGCGATTCATCGTGTCCCTCACCAGGGTCAACCACGAAGTTAGTTTTATGTATTGTTTTTAACCCCGTGTGGTGCCGGGGATAAAGAATTGCACCACCCCATCTCTTTCCGTGGGTGTCGTAAAAGCCGACTAAGGGACCATTCCAGAGGATGGGCAGCAGCATCTCTCTGAGGTAACCCTTAACCTACTGCGATCGCCAACCCGCCTGCCAAGAGTGGCGATTACGGCAACAAATACCCCTCATATTCTTGAGGGAGACCTTTGTCCAGCAGTGGACGTCTTTTGGCTGAGATGAGAGATGAGATGATGAGATTGTTTTTAAACCTGATGTTAAGTGATGATAAGGCCGAAAGTTGAAGCGCACTCCACCCGGTATTCTCAAATACTGAGGCACCGGTTATATTTTCTTTAGCTGCCGAAACACAACAATGCCACAAACATCGATGTCATGGCGACATATTCAGATAGGATGGTGGTAGCTAGCCATACGGACAAACAAGCCCTACCACCAACCAAACCGTGTTCACAAACATGTGTCTCTGCTGGGAATCGAACCAGGGACCTCTGGTTTGATGACCGGTGGAAAACCACTAGACAGATTCGCTAACCGGGATTCAGATCCCACTTACTCTAAATTTTATTTCAAATACTGAGGTACGTTAAGCCATAGCAGTCGTTGACAACTAACGCCCCGCACTGGGCCCGTGTGGTGGTTTTTATTTTGCTTTATTTGGATAACATATAGTGATGATTAACTGTTAACATATACTAAATTGACACTATGCACTATTTACATGTTTCCGCATCCTTTTCACCGCCCAACTATCCTACACGCGATGTCCCGCTGTACGCCAACGTATAAATGTATTTTAATAAAGTAGGTAAAACAACTTCCATAGAAGTGCTGGCGTGGATGGCACGAAAATCTCGAACTTCTATAGAAGTTGTTGGCGGTAAAAAGGTTAACGGCCCGTTCTTTCTGTGGTGTTTCCTTCCATAGGGAAATCTCGTGCCCCAGCAATGGAGACAATAATGAGTTTGTGATTCGACGTGTAGTACTAGTCTACTAAAACTAAGTACTACTAATTTCTTACTTTAAGATTTATATTTTGTTATTGTATATATATGGTATAATATGGAGCTCGACGGCGCAGTGGTTAACGCGCTCGGTTTGCATTTGCTAAAGTTAAGCAACTTTCGCAAAGGCCAGTCATCAGATGGGTGACTATAAATGTATCATCTTGTGCTCCTCCGTGCTATGGAAGCCGTTGGTCCCGGCTGCATTAGCAGTCGTTAATAACCACCAATCCACACTGAGCCCGCGTGGTGGTTTATGGCCCGTTCTTCCTATCCATCCATAGGGAAGGCTCGTGCCCCAGCAGTGGGGACATAAAAATGAGCTGATGTGATGATTGTAAATATTATATTAGCCTGTATATTTGTGTTACAAAGGGCCGCTGTTGCCTAATTAAATAATAAATTTTCATTGCTTATTTCAGCTAATAGACAGTCAAGGTGCGATGGCACTCACGGTGTGCAACTCCATAGTCCGCCGGCCGACTTCCCCCGAGGCGGGGCTTGCGTGCCGCCTACTGGCTCTTCTGTCGCCGCCCAGAGACGCGTACTTAGCCACCGAGCTGGCGACCATGCTGAGAGACCTGTGTCTGGTAAGTTGTTTTAGGGAAACTAAAAATTTATATCCAAAAAAGACATGTGTCTGGTAAATGTTCTGCGGATTTTGGAGAAACAAAAATTTAAAGCCAAAAAATACGTAGGAAATTTAAAATTAAAATTTAAATAAAAAACGGAAACATATAATTAAATGTTTACTTTAAATACAAGCCCAATAAGGTGAAGCTACTCAAGAAACCCGCACTACTAAGAACGCAGTGCTACTAGCTATAAAAATAGCTTTATTTTAATACAAAAAAATATTTCTCGATTGTAAGTACCTTTGGGTACAGGTTTAAAAATAATTAGATCACTTTGAATAGAGTTAAAAAAATACATCTTTTTTTATGTACCTACATTTTTAAAAATGTGTTTTGAACAAGGGTAAACTAAAAACGTTTACTAAGCTAAACCTTGTACCTAATAGCATCTATTTCATTGGCATACCTTTATACCCGACGTTGCGGCTGCGATAACGACAATCAGCCATTTGACCTATGATATGATACCTATACCAAGTATTTTGCATTAAAGGACGTTATAAATCTTTATTTATTTTACAGAAACTTCCGGATAAACAGTCGTGCAGAAATCTAACGCGCTATTTAGGGTCTTTGGAAGCGATGGAACGAGCGAGTCTCAACAAGATGTCAAATATGGGTAAATAGTATACATAATTAAATCATAGTATACTTTTTCAACAGTTTGCATAAATTTAGTAATTTAATAGCTAGTACACACGCGTGCACATCAAACTACTACAAACTGTAAAATTTCTTTGAGCTTTATGTATCTATCTAATACATCGATTTATGATCTAATACCTTTAAACGAGCAATTCTTGTATACAACGTGTAACAGAAAGGTGTGGTCAAAATGAAAAGGTCTAAAGTGCATCTGATCTAGATCTTGTATGTAGAGTTACTTGGACATAATTATTAACTTTAATTTGTTATGCATTTTTTTGTTAAATATTTGAATTGTGACGTCACAGTCATATCGTCATATTTTGATACAAGTCACAGCCCTAGTGGTTTAGTAACCTTTGTGTTACATTGATAATAACTGCTGCTTGCTTATGCGCACCTGACGCGCATGACTTCACTAATATAAGTATTTAATTTACAATTTACATAAGAAACTAAAGTTAATAATTATAAGTAAGTATTAAGTTATTAATTATATTGTCTCAGTAACAACATTAACTTTGGATCTTTTCATTTTGTGGTGGAGGACTTATAATTAGAAACACTTCATATGAATTATAAAATTTTGAAGTCCACATACGTCCACATAGAAAACATTATAGAAAAAAATAACGAGCAAAGCTCGGTTATCCAGGTACTATACTCTAAATGGTTGAATATTGATTGAAGAAATATGTCAGTTTTTGATAAGTTTACGTGCAGGCGCCTGTACCATAAACGCTTATTATTGCGTTATTTATTTCTAGGTGTAACGGATGGAACAATTCAATGTGAAGACACAATAGGAGCGATCTCCGGAAGAGCGACAACGTCTTTACGTAAGTATAATTTAAATACAAACTCGAATGCACTTGCGTTAAGATCAAGACCATTTAGGGTAAAGCCACCAAAAAGCCCGCTCTTAGGGTAAAGCCACCGAAAAGTCTAAATTATTTAGGTATAATATATCTTGATTGCACCTACCAATGTTATCTCAGCACTACCCTATGGTTGACTGGTAGAGAATGCCTCAGGCATTAAGTCCGCCATGTAATATTTGTTGCTAAAGTTTAAATAAATAAATAAAAGCCCGCTCTACCAAAAAGTACGTACAGGATTGGCAACACATTTATGTTCCGATCTGATCCGAAACCCTCGGAGAATCTAGTAGGACACGGGGACACTAGTGCGTGATGCCGTTCCCTCTAGAAAACCTCTGACGGTTCTTCATTTCACACGGCTTGAGGAACCCTATAAGTTTCTCGCCGACCCCCAAAAAAGTCCATTCAAGCTGAAAATGCCCAATGGCAATCAACAAACTGTCTCAAAAAAAAAACATTTATGGAACTAATATGTGCTCTATACAACCTTATTGATTTCATGCACACATTAAGTCACTGGCAACTGGCAAGTGTTGCAAATCGAAATAATATTACCATGCGTCCAAGAGGCCACTACCTTAAATTATGTATAATCGACCATGAAATTGCTTTATCACTTTTAACAAAAACTTCCGTTACAATCAAATTTCGCTAAGGCTCATTGTCAATAATGACAACGTATCTGTCACTTGGTCTTTTAAACAAAAATAGAACTTGTTGTTTTATTATATGCAAACAAAATTCACTTTTAAGGTGGTAAAGCAATTCCATTGTCGACTATACTACAAAGTATAGCTATGACCGTAACTTGACACATATTTTTGTATTTTTTTTATTGCTGTAATTAGTTTATTCTTAATGTCATTGTTATTTAATGATTGTGTGTATGTTCAAATAAAGACTCTCTAAGAAGATCTAATGGGAATGTGTCAGGCACGAACCAAACGTTGTGTATACTGGCGAGCGGTATTCGAATCCGCACCGTTTGGTATACCAGGTCAAGTCAGGTGCACAACCAATTATGCTGTCGTGTCTCTGTCCCACCCGCATTACGTTTTAGAAGACTGATGGTGTTACAAGGGCCTACCATATTGATAACTCTCTCTATGAGGCAAACCGTATGCTCGTTCGTTAGCTCAATCGATTAAAGAAAAGCTTATGCGTGTGGTTCAACAGGTGGTTTCTCCAGTTTTCGATTCAAACGGCCCTCAAGCGGGTGTTTCAACAAGTTTCAAATAAGTACGCTGTTATTATAACTTTGAAAATCAGTTCAGTAGCTCATGTAGCGAAATTATAGTGTAGGCGATAAGAATATAGAATTCACTTAAATAAAAACAATAATTTTAAAAGTAATTAAGTTGAAATTTAAATGATAAAACATTCATATTTAACTGGATATAAAAAATAAATATAATAGTATTAAAATTAATTTGTATAGCACTATTTTGAGACCCTGTTTATTAAGCATTATGTAGTCTTGTTGTTGGTAATATATTTATAATGTATTCTTTAGTTCTTAGCATTATAGTAAATGATCGGAAGAAGTAAGTCAGGTTGGTATAACTAGTTTAATTACCAAAAGTTATTTCTGCTGACTTCCTTTTGCATCTCTATGGTAACATTTAGGGATGTCACCCGATGTTTTCAGCTCAACCATTGGCGCGCAGCACCCACGTGGTCATCAACGAAACGGTCGAAGAAGAAGTGGAGGTAGACGAGACATCTCCAACTGAAGTCATCAGCAAAATCTCGGAAGGTAACAACGCAATTGTAATACCAACTTCTAAGTTTACGAGTATTTTACATTATGTAATGTTCTCATTGGGTAAACATTCTCTGTCGTCACCCTATCAATTATCAGCACCGCTGCAGTGTTATATGTAGGGTGCCAATAATTGAGTGACTCTGTTTTTAATCTTAATCGAAAAAGGAATACTGACTAGTTAAATAATAATCATAATGCATTAGTAACATTCTACTTATATTATTTATTATTTCCTACAAAAGTATACAATGTTATTTTTAGTTTATACGAAACCTGAAAACTTTTTGTTCAGAATCAGTAGTAGAATAGATTTCAATATTTTTTATACCATGTTACATTTTGACCAAATTATATTTACAAAATATCAAATAAAGTATACCCTACTAAAAAACACAACGGGACAGCACAAAAAGCTTGTAACTTCGTGAGTTTTCAAGATATTATTTTTTTTTTTTTGTACTGATTCTTTAAATGAAAATATTTGACCCGTGTTTCGATTTTCGTATAAACTAAAAATAAGGTTGTATATTACTAGCAACTCTGCAGATTATATACCTAATTTAATTAAATTGCACATAATAATCTTTAAAGCGTTAATAATTGGGTATTTTACCCAATATACTGTTATACCAACTGCTCTTTTTTATACAATTTAGCGCACGCACGCTCACTGTTTTAGTTATGTTCGAACAAAAAATAAGAATAAGTTCACTAAACTATTCATAATTTATATCTTAGACCCACCTACAAGTACTTGTGAAGCGAGCGATCCAAACTTGGACAAGCCATCTGCAGATATAGTTGAGGCTGTGGCTGACGAACCGCCCGCAATACAGTCTGATTCTAGTAGCGGCGTCTCTCCTGTTAAGAAGGCTAAAATTACTAAAGGTAAGTCGTCAAACTTTATTTTTTAATACATAATAACGCTTCGGTGGCCGAGTGGCAAAGTGGTCCCGGGTTCAATTCCGTGGTCGGGCGAAGTGTGTTTCGGATTTTTCGATGCATAGCCCGGGTTTGTGATCACCAACCCGCATTTGGCAAGCGTTGTGATTAAGCCATTACCCATCAATTGTAGTAATGACTTGATTTCAATTATGGAGGCCTTGGCTCAGCTGTGGGACAGTTATAGGCTATTTACTTTACATTATAACTCTTATTATTGATTGGTATATTTCCCTTTTTGTTTGATTTTTTTTTATCCATACTGTAATCGAAACATCGTCGAAGCCAAGTATAAAAATTCCTGAGACGGATAACCTCGCCGTCCTATAGCCATGTATTACATATAAATAAAATGTATGTGTATGTGTTTCTAAAATGATTTACTTTTTCGATTGGAAATCGGATTTTAAAAATATCGTATGTTATTTTTTGGCAGAGGGTCAAATTCAAAAGTCAAAAGTTATTTTTTTTATACAAATAAACTTTTAAAATGTGCTTTTGAATCGTTCAAACATTTTTTACCTACTACCCCATTCAGGACGTCTATTTTTTTAGCTGTGGAGAAGAATGGGCGCAAGGAACTCCACAGCTTTAATAGAAGTAACGACATTTACAAAATTATATGCCGTTACCAGGTGCATCTAAAACCTGTAAATACAGTTCTTTTTCATTATAATTTTGCTTACAGCTAAGAAAAAGAAGTTGTCTTTGAGCAAGCAGTCGGATGAACCGGAAAAGGTCACGAAAGGCAAAAAGAAGGGGCAGGCCAAAGATAAACGAGACAAACAAACTACTCAAGAAGAACAAGAGAAAGGGGGAATTAAGAGGAGTCGCTCGCAAAGGTCGTTGGTCGATGTTGAAAGAGGTAAGTATTGTTTGGATAAAGCGAATTTTACTCTAAAGGTATTAGCATAGAACGAATTTCTTTCGAACCTTTCTGTGCTAAAATTGTCGTTCCCTAACCCCTTTGACACTGTGGGTCGTGCTCGTCGCTTCAGCCGCTGTCATCGTGTTTACATCTTTAAAATGTTTATGGGTCTAAAATGATTCTATGCCTTAAAACTAGTTTCGTTAACAACAAAACACTTTTCGAAGGTTGCTTATGTTAAGCACCCTTGTATACGTAAGTCTACAACCCTAGAATAATCAACACTTAATACTCAATATTATGTAATTGCAAACATAATGTTTTACAATGATGCTATTTTACATATTAAACCTACAAATTATGGACCCTGTTGGGCATCACAATTTGGAAAAGCAGAGGAGGACGACTTATTAAATAAAAATTATATTAATTACAAAAACTTATCAACTAAAAATTAAAACTGACTTCATTTTTGTTATAATACCACAAGTTAATTTGCTACTACTACTATTATGTATGTAGAATCAACATATTCTGCTATAATATTCGAATTCAAACCCTATCTATATTGTAGATTATCTAGCTACTATGATATGTAGTATAAACGTTATTATTATTGTTTCAGCGCAAAAGGCAAAGGCCGATTCCGCCAAAGCCAAAAAGAACGCGTCCCCAAACGACTCCATTTCATCTCCACCACCGGTCCAAAAATCGGATTCCCGAAAGGCGACCTCCAAGAAGGACACGTCTCTAAGCGATTCGTTGTCCCCTCCGTTCCAAGACCTGGACAGCTCCAACGTGACCGTGCGCCGGTCTACTAGGGGGCTGCAGTCAGGTTCCAGCACCGACTCCAACGGCTCCACGAAAGTAGGGAAGAAGGGGAAGAAGAAAGCTGATGGTAAGTTAAAATATCAATTGTTGGATTACGGTACTCTGCAGGACACTTCATTAGCTTGACATAATTAATAAGTTAAATAAAAAGAAATTGCTTATATTAAAACATAACTATACGGCGAGGAGCTCGATGGCGCAGTGGTCAACGCGCCCGGTTTGCGAGTGCTGAGGTTAAGCAACTTTCGCAAAGGCCGGTCATCGGATGGGTGACCAAAAATTTATCATCGTGAGCTCCTCCGTGCTTCGGAAGGCAGGTAAAGCCGTTGGTCCCGGCTGCATTAGCAGTCGTTTACAACCACCGCACCGCAATGGGCCCGCGTGGTGGGTTATGGCCCGTTCTCCCTATCCATCCATAGAGAAGGCTCGTGCTCCAGCAGTGGGGACATAAAATGAGCTGATGATGATGATGATGATACGGTGTTACATTCAAAATATGTACAGGCACGAGCATTCACATGTGGTTGCGCCAGTTAGTAACTTTAAATTTGCCGCACAAAAAGAGTTACGTGCATTTCGTTATCATAATATTTTATTAGATAAAAGTAGTGGCTACACTAGGTTCCTGCCCATATCCCCTCCAATACATACCATGACATTGAACGCCGCACGTGGACGAGCGCGCTGCGGCGACAGACAACCGCAAACTAAAACTAGTGCAAAACCGACGGTTGAAAATGATGCACGCGCCGCCGTGCAAGAACGACGCTTGAAAAAGGGATGCACGCGCTTTGATGACGTCTGAATGAGATACTCGCGCCGTGCCTCCATTGGAAATTTCCATTTCGAATATCCGCATTTAAAGTGTTACACCTGTGAGGGACCACGCGCTGGTGTTCCAAATCCGACCGCGCGACGTCGGCCGCTGTCGCTGTTCAAAGGTTCCTTACCCACGTCCTCGAACTGCTTCCCCCTTGTCCTAATAGCCGTCCCTCGCAGTTAAAACCTCCTATATCCTAGTATAACGCCAATAAAAATATACAGTCCACAAAATAACATAACATCGCCCACGCCGCCATTTTAGTTCTTCTCGCCAAACCTTTTAGCCTTCGAGTAGCTGCACCAACATGTAAACAATCTAACTCTGATCTACTCTAACTGACAATGAATTAAGAGTCAAAACTAATCAATAGTGTATACATTTTAATGCTCGTCTGTACGTTTTTACGTTACGTTCCGTTTAACTAATTTGTCATCCTAATAATGTAAGGTACTTTACCATGTATTTGTAAGCACCAATTAGATTCTTTGTTTGCTTTAAATAATGTCTTAGCAACTTTTGTACCTCATAAATTTTTAAGTTATTAATAAAATTTATAAAGTTTCTAAGAACTCTTTTTGATGTGTAACATCTTTCCGCTCGCCTTTTATATATACGATTTGTGGGAGTGATTTCGTGAAATGTGACGGAACTAGGTGTAACAGTGTGACAGGAAGTCGGGGAAGCGCGCAAGCGCGCGCCATTTTGTGATTTTAAAATCGATATTAAGAACATGACATATTGTTATTATTATGTGACATATTGTGTCATTTGACTATCAAAGGTCATGGATATGTCAAATGTCTTCTAATGAGTATTTACTGCATTTATTTATAGTTAAAAAATGATGTAATACCTGACCCATTTTTTTCAGAATATAATGTTAAAATTGCTTATTACTAAAGTGAGATGTCAAATGTTACACATCATATGCGACTACTGTAAGGCTTGCTCGTTTTTTTTATTTGCCCTATGCAGTTTATTTTTAAATTGCTTATATTGTATATACCTGCCATTTACAACCAACTTCGATGATTCTTTTTTTATCATTCTTTGTACAGACGGCTGCACATGAGACTATCCAAAACTGTCCTATTTCTTCAATACATTTTCATTTTCAACCATATGCCGTTAACATAAAGTTCAAAGTGTATCGAGGTGTCAGTTTGTGGTAGTGTGATAAGCATTAGTTGTATACTATACCTATACATTTTCCGTACCCATTTATTTTATTTTTTCCTTCATTGTTAGCCGTCCCCGCGTCTCGTCCCGCCACCCGCTCGTCCGTGAGCTCCAACCGCAGCTCGCAGCACTCCGTAGAAGACTCTGCAGACGAGACACAGCTGCACACCATCGTCTACGATCAGGGCATGGTGAGTTCATTCACCTATAACCCCGTCTTGATGGCCTAGTGGATAACATATATTTATATATCGATACCTGTAATAAGAATTGACGTAAGGGACAAACCCCAGTTTTTAAGGGGGACCAAATGAAGTTTTTAATTTTAGAAAAAACTTCCTATCTTTTGAAGGAATTAAGCTTTTTACATGATTTTTGGAATGAACTATAAGCTTTTGAAGGGCTATCAGTTAATATACATTAAATTACTCAAACAATGATATTTAAAAATATGCATGTCCCATACGTCAACTATTTTCAAAATTTCTCTCATTTACGACATAAAAACATTTTATTCTGTCTAGCCTCAGTGTAAAATTGACGTAAGTGACATAATAATATTAAAAAAATTGTAATATATTGGTGTATAAGATTGTTTTTTAAATTACTGTAACAATATACACTTATTGTAAATAATCAATGCCTATACGTTAATTTAAAAACCAATAAAACTATCTAAAGTACTTATGTATTGATGTTTTTAATACGTAGTGTATTTGTGTTGTGTATTGGTTTATTATTTTGAAATTTATTCTAATCAAAATTATTGCCTCATTTTATATGGATATTTTGAGACTTGAAATGACTAGAATTAGTTTTTATCAGATTTGCCACGACGACGCAGGATTCCTATGTTGGTAAAGCCACTAACTAACATTATCTGGGTGATAAAATATAAAATAAAACAAATACAGTTGTTATATTTTTGTTATTCATAAGAGATCACTCAATTACTAATCAGACTTATCTTGTATATTCTCACTCACAGTAAGTTCACGATAGGGTATTTGACTGATAGCTCTGATCAAAAAGATGAACACTTACGCGTCTTACCAAAAAGGCATGTTCCTGGAGATGGGAAAAGGAGCAAGCTAGCTAATGCTTTCGTACAGCTAAAGTCACTTTTAACTTCACCCCCCATTCTTATTCAACCAGATTATTCAAAGACTTTTATCCTTAGGACGGACGCCAGTGATTTTGCTCTAGGTGCAGCCTTGCTTCAGGGGGAGTCACCGCATGATGAACATCCAATCGAGTACGCTAGCCGTCTACTTACGTCAGCTGAGCGAAACTATTCCACCACCGAGAGGGAGGCGTTGGCCGTTGTCTGGGCGGTGGAAAGGTTCCGCGGGTATATCGATGGTCATCAGGTATGGGTCAGGAGCGATCACCAACCCCTCAAATGGCTGTTTTCACTAAAAACACCTAGTGGCAAGCTTGTTCGCTGGGCTTTGAAACTACAGTCTTATGATTTACGAATTGAATACACTCCTGGGAAAGCGAATGCACTAGCCGACACACTCAGCCGTCCGGTCACTGATAATACATTGACGGAATGTGGTGTCTGTCCTGTTACTGTGGATATCCCGCATTGGGATGCTACATCGACCCGTGAAGCCCAGCTGGCTGAAGCGGAAATAGCTAAGATTCTTAACGACCTAGAAAGTTCGGATAAACTGTCAGTGCATCGGTGGTTGGGGAGAGGTTACATTATAAACACAGGAACTTTATACAGGTACGTAGAAGATTCGGATTCCGAGGAGTCTCAGCTGGTGGTGCCAGAGAGTTTGCGAAGCAAAGTCATGTATGAGTGTCATGACTCGCCAACCGCTGCTCATGGAGGTATTCACCGAACTATACATCGCATATCTCAGCAGTTTTACTTTCCTGGTATGAGGCGCTATATTACCGACTATCTGAAGACCTGTACAGAGTGTCAGCGATACAAGTCTTCTAACATGAAACCGCCTGGCTTACTCCAGACGCCAGTACCCGCCCAGCGATTCGAGATCATCGCTGTAGACCTCTTTGGACCATTACCTAAGGAGAAAGGTGGGTTTTGATAGTAGAGAATACTGCTACCAAGTGAGTTGAACTGTTTGCCCATACCGAAGCTAAAGCCGAGGCCTGTGCGAAAACCCTTGTAAGTGACATTTTCATGAGGTTTGGACTCCCAAGGCGTATGATTTCCGATAACGGCGTTCAATTCGTAGCTGATGTTATGCAGAAGGCCCTGTTTGTCTTAGGTGTGAAACAGAATCTAGTGCCGTTGTATCATCCAGAGGCCAACCCAGTAGAAAGGAAAAATCGGGCCCTAAAGGCTCACCTCGCCATTCTCGTGGAGGAAAACCATAAGCAATGGCCTGAGGTATTGCCTTTCGTCCGATTTGCTCTTAACAGCTCACTGACCGTTTCTACAAGTTCGACTCCAGCTTACTTGACATTTGGTCACGAGCTTCGTTCAGGCTGATTTACGGGCGGTCATCGAGTCTGAGAATTTTGTCCCTCAGATTACACCTTACCTTCTAAAGCTTGCCACCTCTCTCTCTCAAGCTAAAGATAACATAGAACATCAGCAGGACGTTCGAAGGATTAAGTCGATTCACGTCGTCGTAACCTAGATCCCTTCGAACCAGGGGACCTTGTGCTCATGAAGACGCACGTGCTGAGTAATGCCGCTAAGGGTGTTACTTTCAAGTTCATTCAAGAGCAGTTGACAGCGTGGCAAGTAAGGCGATTGCTTCACGAGTACCAAGATTTTCTGACAGCGTGCCAGGTAAGGCGATTTCTTCATGAGTACCAAGTTCTTCAGGATCGGCTGACGGCTTAGCAGGATCCTGCAGTGTGGTAGGTTTATTAATAGTTTTACTAGATTTATAAGAATTTTATAAGAATCATGATCTAAGTCTCTTATTGTGATAAGTATTATGTCAGGAGCAATTTCATCATAAATGGGATTATGTGTGGTAGTAGGTCCAGAAGTGGTTTCACGATGCTCCAAACTTTGGAGTTCAGTCGGCAGCAAAACAAAACATTCGATTGTAGGAGATGACGTTGGAAGAGTGGGCACTATCTTGGTAGAATCCAGATCCTGATATAAGAGTGTTGATCCAGAAATGGTGACTAATTGATGTGAATCAAAATTTTCGAGTCCTATTGGCCGATTTTCAGATGTAGAAACTGCTATAAGAGGCTCAATACTTTCAAGGTCAAAAGATGTCGCTGTAGAAGTAACTGTGGCGGTAAGTGGTAATAGTGAACTTTTGTTAACAGTTGTCGGAAAATACAATATTTTCATTGGTATCTGCCAAGAAATCATCTGATTTAGAACTTGTGATATCTTTATTGACAAATCCAAGGTCTTCCCATGTTATTACAGACGAAGGAGATGAGGAAGCTGCGTCTGTGATAGGGTCAAGACCATCGGATGGCAGAATTCCATACTAAAATTCGTTGTAAATTAACGTATCGGCTATTATATTTTAAACCACTATCATAGTTTGTTGTTTTCTGGCTAATATACAACTTATTTGTTGTAAATAAATAAACGGAATAATAAATAGCTGGTCAATGCAGCATTTTTCGAAGAAAATACTTATATAATACACTTGAGCGTAATTGCAGTCATTTTAACTTAAATTAACGTAAGGCACAATAGGCAGCGAAAAAAAATTAAATTGGCGTATGGAACAGAGAAGTAATAATCTCCTGGTTGGAAAATAATGTATCAGCCATTAGTCAAATAATTATCATAGAATTGAATTTGTTTAGATGATACGTCATTTTGTATCCTGTTCGTTATAAAATGGCTATGGTTACGCTAACGAAGAAAGAATTCAAGAATACTTTACGACGTGGCCTTAATTAAAATGATTTGATACGTCTATTGGTGTTCGAAAATTCTGTTTAGATAAAGAAAAAATCTGTGGCGTATGGGACATTTTTTGAACGATTAAAATATTTCAATTATACCCTTATAAAGAGCAGAAAATTACGAATCCAACGGTATATATAACTCATTTTGGCCAAAATGTCCCTTACGTCAATTCTTATTACAGGTATCGATATTTTTGTTATATTTATTTTAATATCAGCCCGTTAACATCATTGTTGGATATAAGCCTCTTGCCAAGATGCGTCCACTTCGTCTCGCAGAGAAAATATATATTTTTATTTACAGGAACAATCGCTACTCAACGATTCGAGCGAGTTAATTGATAGCAAGCAAGTGTCCAAAGGAAACGTGACTATCCCCGAAACACCAGATGCAAGTGACGAGTAAGTGGATTTTTTTAAATTTGTATCTGTTATAAAATGAACTGTACGATGTTGTGTCGATATTGTTGTCTACGATGTACGGCTTTCAGACTAACACTGAACTCCCTGTAAAACTTTTCTAATATGTATGTATTTCTAGTTTTTAAGCTTAACCATAGAGTGAATAAATAAAACAACATAAACAATGTTGGGCTTGTCCTATCGAGAACCCAAGCCACGACTTGCCCAGTCTAATCCTTTCGGTGATAAAATATTTTTTGATGCAGATATTTCAAAATAATTGCTGTCACTTCTTTAAT
This sequence comes from Eudonia lacustrata, assembly GCA_947562085.1. NCBI lineage: Eukaryota > Metazoa > Arthropoda > Insecta > Lepidoptera > Crambidae > Eudonia > Eudonia lacustrata. The sequence continues at coordinate 14,064,837 of OX387329.1, read as the reverse complement.
ACGTTAGTTACATACATAATGTTTTAACTATGGCGTTTAAATTACAGTAGTACAATTTATATTTGTTTGCAGATCTGAATCCGAACCTGAGCCTATAATAACAAAGTCGAAGAATAAACGAAACGGGAAAAAGAAGTAGTGAAGCCATTAAGAATTGAGTATTTTTAAGTTTAGTTCGTAAATAGAGATTTTAATTTTATCTATGTATTTTTATTTATACTTAAAACTAATAATAACTTATAAGCAGAGGTCGGAATTAGGTAGAGTTATTTATGTACTTACACTGATTTCATACAGCGAAAGAATAAAGTGGATATGCCTCAAATCACTAAATTAATTTAAAGAGCAGAAAAACCCCGTGATATATTAAAAAAAAAGTTTTTCACTTTTACACAATTTAAACCACTGCACGCGCGACAATGCCAAATTTACATCAACGACATCGGATGTCCAAAGTTGCAAAATTCCAATGCGCACACGCGCGATGTTGCCGAAAACAACAGCGGAAATATCCCGGGAAGATCCATATTAACATCAAAATTTCGATGCAAGTACATAAGTAACTCTACTTAATTCCGACCTCTGCTTATTAGTTGTTGTAAGTTACTAATCGTATAAGAACAGTGCTGCATGCACATACTGCGCATAGATGTCAAACGGATATCATTAATAAGTAACTGAAAGGTTTGGATTTCTTAGCGGGAAAGTGACGAGTCATGTCTGCAGTTTTGTTTTATTTTCTAAAATTTGTGTTATGCCGAATATTAATGTGAAATAATGGTGGATTATTAACCGTTGTATTCGTGAGTGTGCATGAGTGTTGGCAAATGAAAAAAACAGTGCAATGTCACTTTTTAAATTCTCTTAAGAAGTCCGCGTGAGGTCATAATAAAGCCCCACATCTTTACTAAGATAATAAAATCATTTCTCACTTCTCATTTCTATTATCATTCATCATAATCATACAAAAAGGAATTATTTATATGTATAATATGTAAGAAAAAATATTTTGATACTGGCCAAATGTGCTAATCGCACAAAGCCATCAACTGAAAGAAAAAAAACCAAAAGGTTCATTCCACAAAAAGTTAACAGGCTCTCCAATAGACTGTTTTCGAATAAAAAATCGAAGGTGCTAAAGTAATAAATGTTCCCTGACGTGTGCTGACGTCTCCGAATGCGATATACTTTTAACAGATGATAATAAAATGTTGTTGTTGCGCCAAATAACTAAAATTGGTTTTTTGGAGAGTGTGCTGTCTCAGGCGGCATTTTCAGCGTCACCGGTTTTTTTTGGGGGAGGGGAGAAACTTAAAGGGTTCCTCAAGCCGTGTGAAACGAAGCACCTTCGGAGGTTTTCTAGAGGGAACGACATCACGCACTAGTGCCGTGTCCCCGCGCGCTACTAGATTCTCCGCGGAGTTCAGATCAGATCGGAAGCGGAACCACCAGAGGGGCGCCTTTAGAGGATAGGACCTCGGCTCGGGTTGACCGGGTCGTGTGGGTGGGATAAACTAAAATAGGTGCGTACTCTTTGTGCACACTGTACCGATACCTACCCATCCTACTAATATTATAAATGCGAATGTTTGTGTGTATGTATGTTCGTATATTTGTTGCTTCTGCACGCTGCAACGGATGGATGGATTTGGATGAAATTCGGCATATAGATAGTTTGTAGCCTGGAATAACACATAGGATACTTTTTATCCAGATATTCCCACGGGAACGGGAACCACGCGGGTGAAACCGCGAGCGGCCGCTAGTATTTTAATAAAAGAGCTGTAATACTAAAATGAAACAACCAGTTAATTTGTACAATTATAATTAACTAAATCAGTCTTAAACTATCTGGAGTGCTGGCGATCTTGCGGACTATGTTTCGTGTGCCAGTCGACAATGGGTTGGTGGCCCGGTTTGTCCCAGTGCTGCCAGTTCTTGTCCCACGGCTTCCATCTGTGGTCCCACCTGTCTTGTCCCTTGCTTGCTTGGTTCTCTGTCAGTTTCGCTTCGTTGCTTGCGTAGTCGTCGTAAGCCCAACTGAAAAGAGGTCTAAGTTAGCTGGTGACAAAAGTAGAGTCGAGTTGGTAACATAGCATCTCCGTTAACAACTTTCTGTATAATAATCACTTGGCCTTTGCCCAGCTGTGGGACCGTTATAGGCTATTTACTTTGTAACTAAGCTGGTGACCAATACTGAATGTGTTAGTAATTAAGTAAGAAACTTAAACTTACTTGTTAAATACCCAATAGACCAGCCCCCCGACCGCCTAACCGATCGCTTTGACTACGCGAATAGTTTATGACGTCATCTTGCCACCTCGCATTGCCTATGAAAGCAATATCAAAAGCTAAAGGCTATAGCTTTCGATATTGCTTTTATAGGCGGCACGAAACAACAAGATGACGTCATAAACCACACACGAAGTCAAACCGATCGGTTAGGCGGACGTGCCCCAGATACCATTGAGTAAGGCTTCCTACTCCATGTAAGATTTACCTTTTGTCGGTGCGAAGTGTGTAATTGTATCGATAGTAAGTGAAAAGCTGTGTGTCTATAGGTGCTGTGTTTATACATATATTAACACTAAATAAAGACGTTGCAACCCAACAACCTTACTGACGTTGTTGTTATGGTCATTACCGCCTTTAAACAAGCGTAATATATATTTATGTAATACTAGCTGACCCGGCGAACTTCTTACCGCTTTGACAGTTTCCATGACAACAAAACAAACAAATCATTTTGTATTGGAAAATTAAAGTGGCGGTTTTACTATTTTCCGTTACTTATTATTTATGTTTCTCACCGTTTAAACCTTCCCTGAATCTCCACAAATATTTCAAAATCAAAATTAGCCAATTAGACAAACGAACAACAATTGATTTTATATATATAGATATATATTACATAGTTACTACTACCAACCAAATAAAAAAAATAATCAAAAAAATTGAACATATTATTATCATAATTAAAATACATAAGTAGTTACATAATTTTATTATTTTAACCGGTCCAATAATGATCTGACCGCTGAGCTGCCGAGAAGCCCCAGAAGACTCATAGTTAGTTTGTGAATTACGCTGCAAACAAAGCCATCCAAGCCAAGGGTCGTGGGTTCGACTCCCACTCGACCTTCCTGATACTCTAGTAAAATTTTATCTTATAAAATAGTTACAATTTGGCGGTCTTATCGCTTCAAAGCAATCTCTTCTAGACAACCAGTTGGATGGCGAAAACTAATAAACAATCGAGTTTTGTGTAAAACATTTATGAATGTAACAAAATGGGATGTAGCCAGCAAAATATTATTTGCAACATCATAATATAATAATATATAAAAGCACTTATACTGTATGTGATGTTTATAATACTTGTAATGTTTGTGTAAGTTACCCCCGTTTGATGTCAGCGGGTGTGAGTTTACGGAGGGGGACCCGTTCGATGGTCACTGAGTAATGCGGCTTTCTGTAAACCAGTGTACTGTTGAGTGGCTAGTGCGAGCTTTATTTGCCGTTCGATCAAGTAAGTTAACGAAAATAATAGGTCCTTACCTATGAAATTGGAGTTTTGTATGAAATTTTTTATAAAATTTTATTTTTCATACTAACGTTTTTTTTATTTTTCTTAGCATCTATTTATTTTAACACTATAAAAATTGTAGAGTAGTGTGTTTGTTTCACTAGCTAAATATAGCAGACATTAAAAAGAAAAAAAATCAAGTGCTTTCAAAGCAACAATGAAACGAAAGGTCAATTTGCGAACTAAAAAGTTAGTCACTTTAAAAACAAATTGGGCGATAAAGACACAAAATAAATAATCATTGTTATTACTGAAGCCTAAGTAACATAGTCCTAATTAAAGGAGTATAATAATATTAACAACCGGTATTGACTTTTAGAAGTAATACACCTATTAATAAATGAGAAAAAAACTCCAATTTCATAGGTAAGGACATTTTAAGTTTTTTTTGCAATTTGGCCATACAAATTTTTGTTTTCATACCGTGATCGAATTGGAATGATAAATAAAACTCGCACTCGCCACCCAGAATACCTATTGCGAGTTTTACTCGCCATTCGATCATGTTAAGACACTGAAGGCGCTGCTTCAATGCCACGCAAATTATCGTTTTAGCATGCTAACACAGACCCCATATTAAATGCTAAGATGCCTGATAAGTTCACAGATTAGTTAGAGAGCTGTGGGGATTGATCCACGGTTTTTCGCATTCAGCCCGAGCGTCTATCCTTTCGGTTATCGACGCGACGCTTCAAACCTTTTGAACCAACTTGTTTGTGGCTGTGTTTGTTAACTTAGCTTTAACCCTTTAACGGGCATAACATGTTTGAATATTTCAATTAGTTTTCAATCTTATCTCAATGGCATAAAGTTCAAAATTGGGTGGGAATATACATCCCTCTGACTGTAAAAGGTTAACTTGATTGTGAACAAAACTTGCACTTAGCATACAGGTGATGGTGTTGTTTCTACAGGAAAGACATAAGATTAAACAAAGTATAACAAAAAGGTGTAGTCAAAATAAAAAAATCCAAAGTGTGTCTCATCTAGAACTCGTATGTGTTGTAGACATAATTAATTATAAACTTTAATTTGTCATGCAATTTTAATGAAATATTTAGATTTGTGAAGTGATGCGCGTCAAGCGCGAGACAACGAGTGTCGCCAACCATTAAGATGACGCCGATCACAAACAAGTCACTCCTTGAAGAGCCGACAGAAGAACCGCTGCCTGTAATTCACGTCTAATGACGGTCAGCACTTAACGCAGAACAAGCATAATGCATTTAGACAATGTGCCGCCTATATTGATAATAGAACACAATTGTTAACCCTTAATATATCAAACCCTAATTACGATAAGGATCTGTCCAAATCCCAATCGTAATTGCTTCCTTTATTGTGAGACAAGGAACGCCTTGGCACCCCTTTAAGTATCAAACCCTAATTTAGATAAGCATCCTTTTAACCCTTTAATTGATTATTGATGTAAGCATAAACAAAGGACGCCTTTGTCAACCCTTAGTATATAAGCACCACACGATGTTAAAAGACTTCACTTTCGTTATTGTACTCCTAGTGTAAATAATATCCAAAAACTAGATATTAATAAATTTAAAATCGCTATTAAAGAAAAGCTTTATAAAAAAGCTTATTATAAAGTGTCTGATTACATTGAAGACAAAACAGCATGGGTTTAAAATGCTCCAATCTATTTCTAATCCAAAATATTGTTGAGGTTTTTTAAACTTGTATAACTTAGTAACGTAACGGCATATAATTTTGTAAATGTCGTTACATATTGAATTAAAGCTGTGGAGTTTTGTTGCGCCCATTCTTCTCCACAGCTAAAATATAGACGTCTTGAATGGTTAGTAGGTAAAAAAAAATATGGACGATTCAAAAGCACTTTTCTAAAGTTTATTTGAATAAAGAATATTTGACTTTGACTTTGATCTTTCTAATAAAGATTTATTTTTATAATCAACCAAGTTCTTGTTAAATTATCTCGCGCGTAAGCAAGCAGCAGTGATCATAAATGTTAGTACACAGAGGTTACTAAACCACTAGGGCTGAGACTTGTTTATTTTGATGTGACGTCACAATAGAAATATTAACCTTTTTACCGCCAACAACTTCTATAGAAGTTCGAGATTTTCGTGCCGTCCACGCCAGCACTTCTATAGAAGTTCTTCTTTGTACCTACTTCATTAAAATACATTTATACGTTGGCGTACAGCGGAACATCGCGTGCAGGATAGTTGGGCGGTGAAAAGGTTAAATTAAAAATTGCATAACTCATTAAATTTAATAATCATGGCTTAGTAACTCTGCATACAAGATCTAAATCGGATACGCTTTGGATCTTTTCATTTTGACCACACCTTTCAGTTACACGTTGTACAGTATAGAAAGAGATAAAGCAATTAAGGCGCTCTACACAAACAAGAAAGATAAAGACAGAGAAGTATATACGGTAGTGGAAATTCTTCATATTATATGCCTATAAATAAAAATATGTGAATCGTTATACAAACCACAATATACACCGTGGCCCAGAAATACGTTGACAAAAATCAAAACAGTCAAAAGGAGATTGCCACTTTTGTATGGGAAGTTGGGTCCCTGTTGAAAATTGTTGTGCCCTGAAGATTTTTGCTTTATATTATAGTCAAAACATATTATATTCATTATTAAAAACAATTTTTCATATATTTTTTTTTCTTTATTTAGATTATTATTCAAATCAGGCACACGATACCACAAAAGGGACCTGCTCCATGGCAATCTCCTTTGAGTCTGAGACCGGTAGTCAGTGGTCAAAGGCGGTTAAAGTTATTATTAATCTACTAAAAAAAATATACTTAAATAAAATTTTAAAAATAATTATTTAAACACCTCTATTGCCTCTAGCCTTATAAGAATGAATCATAAGAGAACAGAACTATCTATCGCTCCGTTCGCTGAATATCTCAAAACACCACATTCTTACAATATTATTTTCTTGAAACATCACCTTTCTTCGATGAGTTCGATAGCACAGTGGTTAACGCGCCCGGTCTGCGAGTGCTGAGGCTAAGCAACTTTCGAAAGGGCCGGTCATTGGATGGGTCACCAAAAAAATTATCATCTCGAGCTCCTCCGTGCTTCGGAAGGCACGTAAAGCCGTTGGTCCCGGCTACATTAGCATTCGTTAACAACCACTGCACTGCACTGGGCCCGCGTGGTGGTTTACGGCCCGTTCTACCTGATTACTGATAATTGTTACGGGCACCGTCCTTGTGGTCACTCCTGGTTGTTGCTGAAAATCAGCGATTCACTAGCTATGCGAGTGAATACCACGCTGAGCAACGACCCTTTTGAGATGCTGCGGCACACACACATTTTTGTATTTTTAATACTTGTGTTATGAAATTATGTTTAGTGTAATTGTTGTTTTTTTTATTTACGATTGTATATTGTGTCTGTCTATAGTGTCCAAATAAAGACGTTATCTATCTATCTATCTATCTACCTATCCATCCATAGGGAAGGCTCGTGCCCCAGCAGTGGGGACGTAAAATGATCTGATGACGATGATGAAATCTTCCCTAAATAAATATAAACAAGACTCACCCCTCGCGATCGCCGTCGCCGCTGCTGGGTTGGTTTGTAACGGCCTCGTCGCCGAAACGGTTGACGACCCCGTCGTTAGGCCGCCGGTTCATCAGCTGGTAGCGGGTCGTTATGAACTCGGCTGCCCGCTCCGCTATCATCACTGTGGGTGCGGCAGTGTTGCCTAGACGAAGAGACAATGAAAATTGTTCACATGCAAATTTTAGTCATGCTGTGTTTGCACGATTTTAGGTTTTAGTCTAGTTTATTATTTTAGATTTTTGTTATGTGGTACAAGATATGATTGTTACCTGTTGTGTATAAAATAAATAAATAAATAAAATGAAAATATTGGCAGATTTGAAAAAAAGTATTTAAAATTTATGATAGTTTTGGAAAAAGACACAATAGCTCGTATATAATTTAAAAACAATTAACAAAATTGAATGTAACTGTTGGGTCTTAATTTTTAAAAGATCCTATAAAAATAATAAATTTAAAGGCCGGCAACGCGTCTGCGATTTCTCTGGTTTTGCGGGTGTCCATGGGCGGCGGTGATTACTCTCCAGCAGGTGACCCGCCTGCTCGTTTGCCTCCTTCTTTTTTATAAAAAAAAATATAAAAGTATAGGTACCTAATATTGGATGGTCTAAAAAAGTGAGCAGCATGTAAACAAACTTACTGGTTACAACGGTGGGCATGATTGAAGCATCGGCCACCCTCAGACCTGCAAAAGAAAACAGAGCGTAAATGCTAATCAAATAATCAAAGATAGGTGAGCTTTATTTTATGAGGGTTAAAATAAAAAATTATCTTGAAATGTTTAAAATACAGTATTATTTATTAGTAATACAGTATTTTGTATTGTTTATATTTTTTAAAAGCAGCTCGATAGTCCTCCCCGCCCGATCCTCTAAATGCCACTACACATTTACAGAATACACTAAACATGCACACTAGTTTAGGCCCAAGACACCGCACTCGTAGAACAAGGGTACGTAGAACCGGTTCACACGCGCTCTATACCAGCTACAGACATGTACCTGGGCGCTTCTCTCCTCCACGGCCCGGTCTACCCGAGCCGAGGTCCGTGCCTTTAGAGACGCCCTCGGGTGGTTCCGCTCCCCGATCCGACCCGAACCCTTCGGAGAATCTAGTAGGGGACGGGGACACGCACTTAAATGCGTGATGCCGTTCCCTCTAGAGAACCTTCAAAGGTGATTCGTTTCACACGGCTTGAGGAACCCCTTAAGTTTCGCTGCCCCCAAACAAGCCCGGTGAAGCTGAAAATGCCGTTTGAGGCAAATAGCAATCTCTCTCAAAAAAAAAAGCTCGATAGTACGCTTGGTCTGCGAAGTCGTATAGGTGACCAAAAATGTATCATCTCAAACTCCTCCGTGTTTCGAAGGCATTACCACCGCACGGCACGGCCCGCGCGTTTATAATTCGACTTTGCTGTCCATCCATAAGAAAAGCTCGCGCCCCAGGAGTGGAGACATAAAATAAAAACCAAGCTGATGATGATAACGATAAATAATAAATAAATAAATAAACTTTCCTACACTAACACCAATTATCTAACCCAAGAAAAGCTTCGTTATGAAACTCGTTAAATGGTTACTAGACAACGGATAAACATACTTAAAATATTTAAATACATAAAAAATACCCAGACCAGAGACAATTTAGAAAAACAATAATTTCTAAATTGACCCGACCGGGAATCGAACCCGGGACCTCAGAGATGGCGACTCCATGAAAACCGGTGTACAAACCACTCGACCAAGGAGGTCGTCAAAATATGTCGTCGATGAAAGTATTTTGTAAGTTTTCATTCAAAGTTTTCATTTCATCTTAAAGAGCAAATATATAGGTAACTTAACTATCGTATGTAAGATAGATAATTCATTTATTTGCAACAAAATATGCACACAATGCAAACAATCAAAACATAATACAATTAAGAAATTAAAGTAAAAATAATATTTAAAAAAGCAATTGAGAGCGGTTAACAGCGGTCAGAACATTAGACCGGTAATACAAGGGTCGTGGGTTCGATTCATACTCGAGCTCCCCGAGACTGGATGAGTTTACTTTTTGATGTGTAACATCTTTCCGCTCATCTTATTTGTGGGAGTGATTTCGTGAAATGTGACGGAAGTAGGTGTAACAGTGTGACAGGAAGTCGGGGAAGAACGCAAGCGCGCGCCATTTTGTAAATTTAAAATCGATATTATGAACACGACATATTATTATTATATGTGAATATTGTGTCATTTGACTATCAAAGGCTCATTAGCAAAAGTTTCATCTACACTCCAAGTGAAATAGAAAATAGCTTACTACATTGAACAACACTTTAATGTTCTGAGATCAAAGGTCATTTTAATATGTCAAAAGTCTTTTAATGAGTATTTATTGCATTTATTTTATAGTTATAAAATGATGTAATACCTGACCAATTTTTTTCAGAATATAATGTTAAAATTGCTTATTACTAAGTTGAGATGTCAAATGTTACACATCATATGCGACTACTGTAAGCTCGCTCGTTGTTTTTTTCTAATAATATTTTTATCTTGTAACTATAAAGCGTTGTGAATACAAAAATTTAAATAATAAAACGCTTAGTAATGCGAACAAATAGTTTGTTTCCCTCTACCTTGTATCCCGTGCACCTTGAGCTGCATATCCACCACCGCCATAGGGTCTTCAATAGGCCCCATCTTGCAGGTGCCGACCTGATGGTTCTCGGGAGCAGTGTGGTGGGTAGCTAAGCAGCGGAAGAAATCGTCAGTAGGGAAATCGCTATTCTCGCCGCATTCCGAGCCGTAGCCTTGTGTGGGGGTCATGCCGTATTTTTCGCGCATTATCTGTGGGGTAATTTAAAAAGTTTTAAAATGTTTTAAGTTGTTTATTGCCGGACTCCTTTCGATGAAGACCGCATTTCGAACCGGCCGGCGGTGTTGGAATCGCGAAAATTTAATAATATATCATCGTTATCATCTCGAGCTCCTCCGTGCTTCGGAAGGCACGTAAAGCCGTTGGTCCTGGCTGCATTAGCAGTCGTTAACTACCACCAACCCGCACTGAGTCCGCGTGGTGGTTTATGGCCCTTTCTCCCTATCCATACATAGGGAAGGCTCGTGCCCCAACAGTGGGGACATAAAAATGAGAACCTATGAAATTGACGTTTATTTCTCACTTATTAATAGGTGTATTACTTCTAAAAGTCAATACCGGTACCTTTAATACCTTACTTCATTTACATAAGACTAGCGGAATTGTCCTTTTATTTCATTGTAGCTATGAAGGGATTTGATTTTTTTTTAATGTCTGCTATATTTAGCTAGTGAAACAAACACACTATTCTATAATTTTTATAGTGTTAAAATAAATAGATGCTAAGAAAATTTAAAAAAAAACGTTAGTATGAAAAATATAATTTTATAAAAAATCTTCATACAAAACGCCAATTTCATAGGCAAGGACCTTACCAACGATAGGTAGATACACTAATCATTGAGAAAAGGTCTTACCGTAGTGTTAGCAAGCCGGTACGCGATCCTAGCGGCGTCGACGATGACGTCCATCTCGTGCTCTTCAAAGAAGTAGTTGGGTTGCATGATCGGTGGCTGTAGCGGGTCCACGGACTGGATGCTGACGTAGCCGCGGCTTCGGGGCTGCAGGGCTATGGCTGAGATCCTGGGAGGAAAGGAAATACTTTAGAATCTTCTCGGTCGAGTAAGTAAGTAAATAGCCTATAACTGTCCCACTTCTGGGCAAAGGCCTCCATCATTGAAATCAAGTCATAACTACAATTGATGAGTATTGGCGTGATCACCACGCTTGCCAAATGCGGGTTGGTGATCACAAACCCGGGCTATGCACCGAATGAATCCGAAACACACTGCCCGTCCTGGGAATTGAACCCGGGACCTTCGGGTATCGGGCCGAGTGCTATGCCACTCCACCTGAGTAGGTGGTAGAAAAGTTTTCCCCACTTCCCTCGTCGAGGGTTTACTAGCTGGACGAGGAAAATAAAACGATTTTACCTAGTTTTTTTTTAATATTATACGGGTAAGCACAGTGCATTGATCTCACCTGATGTTAAGTGATGATAAGGCCAATGATGGAAACGTACTTCACCCGGGAACCTCAACTAGTGAGGCACTGGCTATCTTATCTTTAGCTGCCGGAACACAACAATGCTACAAACATAGATGTTTTGGCGACATATTTAGATAAGATGGTGGTAGCTAGCCAGGCGGACAAACAAGCCCTACCACCAAACAAACCGAGTACACAAACATGTACCCCCCGCTGGAAATCGAACCCGGGACCTCTGGGTCTAAACCGGTGGTCTTAGCCACTAGACCACAGCGGCGGTTTAAAATTTTGAGCGTTACAATCGGCTACAAGCGACATAGCGTTCCCTGCACGCCAGCGACGTACCTAATACTTACCGCCTTACAAATAAACAAAGAATAAGGTCCGAATAGTTATTCCGTGTTTTGTTCCTGTCGTCATGTAAACGTCATTTCAAATTAGAGTAAAAGAGACATAACACGGAATAACTATTCGGACCATTTTCTTTGTTTATTTGTAAGGGGGCACAAAATAAAGATATTTGGATATTTTGGAATCCCAATTCCTGTTGCAAGTTTTTACTCTTGAGTTGAATGCTTGGCGTGGACACTGCGACGCATTTATGCTGTGGCCGTCAAAAAGGGTAGGGTATATAGGGTCTGACAATATCAATAAGCGAACGTTTAATGGGAGAACCTATACATCACACTGAGCATGCTCACCAAATTTGGTCCAAAACTACACGCTCGTTACCGAGATAATCAACAAAACATTATCATAATTCACCAAAAAATACACCCTTTCCAAACCCGTACAGCTGTACTACACGCACACAAAGATAGCCGTGTGTGTATGAATGCCATACAATGGTTTTCAATTGTTGCGTGTATCTGTACACTATCTTTTTATTGACGCTCGCGTGCGTGTTAGTAAAGATACAGCATGTTTCATGATGTGCTGTGCATTATTTTAATTGATTTAGTTTGTTAGAAAACATAACTTTGAAAAAATCACTATAAAAGTGGAGCCCATTTTTTGTCATTGTTTTCAGAATGATGTATAGATACCGCCCTTAAACGTTCGCTTATTGATTTTGTTAGACCCTGTAGTTAAAAGTAATGTTTTGCAGGGCTATTTTTTTATACGTACAGTTAAAGTTAAGATAACCAGTTCCCAGTAGTTGAGAACCTGAGCGCTTTCACCTGCGGTCTTTTTACCCGACTGCATCAGAAGGAGGGTTGTGTTTTTCGAGTGTACGAGTATTTATGTATGTAGGTATGTCTATTTCTTTGGCACGCCCTACAGCCCAAATGGCATGGTATGGTGGATTTTAACATATGAGGTGTCGTTAAATTTGTTTTGACTGTGGGAGTGACTTATGCTATAAAAAAATCCGGAATATACAAAAAAAAAGTAAAAAGTTTGATATAAGCCAAATTTTTAAAATAAAATAAAAAACCCGACTGCTAAAACAACTATATAAAACCGGACTAACATAAAAAATATAATAAACAATATGATTGTCCCCGCCTGCGACAACTATCAAGAGCTTGTTTATTTTATCTTCAGTTTTTCTCTTAGCAGTTATTTTTTATGTTAATCCGGTTTTTGTGAGTAGGTATATCATTGTTTTTTATATAGTTGTTTTAGCAGTCGGGTTTTTTGTTTTATTTATCTCTTAATATCTGGTGAGAAGAAGGCCAAGTGCAAAGGTATAAAATAAATATGACATAAATACTCACTCGACTTCCCTCTTATCCTCGATGCTGTCGGCGTCCTTGAACACGCCATTGCTGCAAGAGGCGTAGTACCCGCCGAAGAAGAACTGAACGTCGGGCTGCCTTCCACCGGCCGCCGCGTACCGGGAGTTCACGATACCCGTCAACTGGAACAGGGTTAATGGCGGTTACTGACATCATATTCTTATCTATAGCCGACATAACCTATGGACTCTTCTCCAAAATTAAATAATAAGCAAGTAGTTTCCATTAATTTAATAATTTGATAATTTTATTCATTCACTCATTCAATAGTTTAAATTGATTCATTCACTTGTTTAATAATATCCATTCATTCATTAATTAATTAATTCATTTAATAGAATATATTTATTTATTTCAGGCAACAAAACAGTGTAGAATAGATACCTTACAGACTAACATAATTAATCGTTTCTATTTATTTATTGGTTTCTATTCCAGCAGTGGACTAGTATAGGCTGATGATGATGATGATGATTAATTTATTTACTCGTTTAATACTTAGTTTTTGTTTTTATTTATTCTTCCATTCACTCTTTCATAAACTCTCTCAGCTTCAACAATCCAGCCCAGGGGTCACGGACAAAACGTCGTCGGTTAGTTTTCTAAATTTTTTTAAGTCCGTTAAAAAAACTTTCAAATCGACAAATCAATAATTGGAAAAAACGTTTTTATTCATGTTTTCTATGAACTGTTTAGATCTCATGTAGATGTATTTCCCGCATAGAAAGCTTAATTGAAATCGACTTCTTGGTTTGAACGAATTAGAACTTTGAAGTTCGTTTAGAAATGTTAAATCTCTCTGTTAAAAAAAAAACGATGTTTAAAATGGAACGTGAAAGTTTGAAAGTGTATAACATCTTTCCGCTCGCCTTCTATAGGTATATACAATTTGTGGGAGTAATTTCGTGAAATGTGACGGAAGTAGGTGTAACAGTGTGACAGGAAGTTGGGGAATAAATTCTCAATGTCGGGTTTAAAAAATAAATAAATAAATAAGTAAGCGATAAGTAAATGAATAAGTAAGGGCCGATTTTTCAATTGATAACCATTTTAAAAACATGTGACATTTTAGCTTGATTGCGTAATACTTTATCAGAAGGATAAGTTTTATCCAATTATCGAAAAATCAGCCCTAAGTAAAGTAAATAAATGAATAAGCATTAACTATATTGTTTTTGGGCAATCTCCGTTTCTGCATATATTTTATATTGAACAATAATTAATAAAAAAAGGAATTAAAAGGAATTTACCTGTGAAAGCCCAGTGGCTGACAGTGGACCTTGCCTCTGAAGCATGTACTCCATAGCAGTGGCCCAGTTCAACTCAGGTATATCATGCTGCTTCATCAGCGTGAAGCTCAGGTGCACTCCCACGTGGTTTTGAAGGTTCTGGCCGACCCCTGGAAGGTTCTTGATCACGGGAATGTTGAATTTGTCGAGGGTCTCTTTAGGTCCTATTCCGGAGAGCATCAGTATTTGGGGGGTGTTGATGGTTCCGCCGGAGACGATGGCCTGGGTAAAATAAGATAAATTTAATATGACACAAAAAGTAACGATTTAATAATATAAGTATTAGTGTTTGTGTTAATATTGAAATGTTATTGCAGGGCTCATTTGAGGACATTACTCATGACTTTGAGATCTTATTGTACCAAATGGAAGAAATGAAATTGCAAAATGCAAAGTCGATTGATGATATATTATTATCTTGTTCTCTGAGTTAACTGATAAGTTAAGCGGTGACTTTGGAGAGTGGCACGCGTACACCTATGGAGGAAGGGAGGTGGCATGAGGTCAAAGAGCTCAAATAACACAGTTACTTAGCTCTTTCTTAACGCGGATCACTTTGGTGTCACCATCCTTTCTCCTTTCTTCCTTCCATTCATCCTGTCTCAGTTATTTGTTCCTAAAATTATAATCGGAGTAGGAAGCATAAGGTGTTTGCAGTGCCACCTTGTCGCACAGTAGCCCGCGCCCAGTCGCCTATACCACAAAGTAAAGAAACGGAACAGAGTCAAAGCTTCATACAACCGCGCCGTCGTAGGTAAACTACTACAAGCATACGGCGCATGTGTGCGTGTCAACTAGCCGCTGCGTCGCGTACGCGCCGCCACTGGATAAAACCGGTTTACGCTCGCTCGGCCAGTGGACAAACGGAGGGCCTGCACAAAGCACATCTTATTTGTTGTGTGCTCCTGTATATTTATTACGAAATTGTTTTAAGTGGAATAAACTGTAAAAAGTTATAAAAGTGTAAATAATTAGCTCTGGACTTGTAAAATGGTTGTTTACCGTACCGTTTGTATGAATAATACTAGAAAAAAAAAAGATATTTCATATTTAAATTATCCCAAAGAGTCTACTAGGTAAGTAAATAAAAACCAGATTATACCTATTTAAAATTAGATATGTTTAAGTAGGTCGCACAAACCTTTATGTTATGTAAGTATGTATGTTACGTAGGTAATTGTTTTTTTTATTACATGACTAATTGGGTGAATCTACAAATATTTTGCTATTTTGATTCCGAATCGTCAATACCTTACCCTTATCACCGACTGTCACAAGCTTGAAATTGTTATGTGAAATAATGAAGTAGGTATTATAGTTAAGTGTTTCTCAATGTAGGTTAATATTCGATTGTACGGCTGGTAAATGATCTAATGATGCAATTCGTGTAAGGAAGCGGACAGCGTCGAAAAAGCAACCGCATTAATTTTGGAGATTCACCCATTTTCACACTATTCACTATCGATGTAATTAATTATGCAGTAATAATTGTAAATATTTGAATTTCAAAAAGAAGTTATCTCATTTCAAAATTCGCGCGTCAGCATAAATTAACAGTTAAGTGCACACAATCTTTACACTTTTGTTAAAATATCACCTTTAAGCCAATGGTAACTTAATAAAAAGCTCTTAAAAGTTTGTTTATTTTATTTTATTCTCTTTTGCCAACCCTACTAAAATAGGTAAGAATTTCGTATGCTCTTTAGAAGCTTTGTCTCTGTTCCGTTTCTTTACTTTGTGCCTATACCACGCAGCCTTTCATTATTCAATGCTCTCCTAGAAGCCAATCCCGAAAGCGATTTGTTTGCAGATGGTTGAACATATTGTCAGAGTGCTTGCGTTTTTGTGAAAGAAATGTGTGAATGCGTGTGTTTTAAGGATATTTAATGTTAATTTATTAAATTTTAAATAATTCCACTTTTTTAATTTTTATATATTTTGTAGTTATTTTTGAATTAATGAATTGTAATATTTTATTGTATAATTGAATTTGTTTGTGTTTTTTGATTGAATTTGCTTTATTTTTATTTGTTTTTATGAATTGTATTGTTTATTATTAATGTCTTTTTTTTTGTTAATTAATGTAATTGGTTATTGTTACCGTTTTAATTAATTAATTAAATTGAATTGAATAAAATTTAATCATTGACGTTTTCCACGTCGGCGCTGGTGACCTTCTTGGTGGCGATATTCACCACTATTCTAGCCACATGCGCGTTCAGAAGCATAAATATTAGGATATTGCCCATGTTTACACATAAAATTAGTAACTACTCGTACATATGCAAAATTATTACGCCGCACACTAGCGCCGCCAATGAAAAAAAAAACATATCTAGTAATTAGAGATAGAAAATCAAATTATGCTCAACAAACTATCTGAATGAAGTAATTTAGCATTTTTACGTCACATAATGAGCACCTGACATGTTATGGTTTAGTGAAACATGGCGTTATAGTTAAAACTGGCCGTAACGTATTATTTAACTAAACCATAACATGTGAGGTGTTTATTAGGTGACGTAAAAATGCTAAATTACTTTATTCAGATAGTTTGTTGAGCATAATTTGATTTTCTATCTCTAATTACTAGATACGTTTTTTTTTTCATTAGTGGCGCTAGTGTGCGGCGTAAACGCTCTTAAAGTTCGTTGATGGTGTTGTAGTGCCCCAGAAAGGGGAGAAACTGCATATCGACTAGGACGTAGAAATAAGTTGTAGGGAGTCAAGAATTCCACGCGGTAGATGCAGTCGCAGGTCCGCGCGCAATTGGACTCCGACGATTCGACTTGCATGACTGGAAGGTTGGTAAAGCGATTTGAGGTGGTAGGGTTGCACGTTTAGGTGTTACCTACCTCTTTCTTGACGCCAACCACTTTGGTGAGTCCATCTTGAATGTACTCGACGCCGGTGACCTTCTTGGTGGCGGGGTTGACCACTATCCTGGCCACGTGCGCGTTCAATAGCACGTGAAGGTTCTCCCGGTGTCTCGCCGGCCGGAGGTAGGCGCGCGCGGTACTGTACCGAGAGCCGTTGCTGGTGGGACAATGTAGTTAGGTTATTAAATGGTTTTAGATCTATCTTTTTTTTTTTTTTTTTTTGAAAAACTTGAGAAAGACACATCAAGTGGTTTTATATAGGTAATATAACTATAGCGGCCCGCTCGCTACTTCGTCCGCTAAGAACACCCGTTTCCCATGATGGACCTCTATTGCAGCGCCACCTACCGGGTCCAATTGTAAATCTAAACCATTCTCAAATCCACTTGAACACACATAGAAAATTTCATCGAAATCGGTCCAGCCGTTTAGAAGGAGTTCAATTACACACGCACAGAAGATTTATATATATATAGGTAACTATTTATAGGCACGCGACCTTTTTAAGGTGTACAATACTGTACTACATCATTTTGATCTATCTCGTAGGGTTCAGCCAGCGAGCGGTTGCAATGTAAGCGCAAAAAAATGTGAAACCTCTTAAATTATCAGTGTTTCTCTCCTATAATAAGCATGTATTTATACTTAAAAACCTTCCTCTTGAATCACTCTATCTATTGAAAAACCGCAACAAAATCCGTTGCGTAGTTTGAAGATCTAAGCATACAATACATAGGGACAGACAGACAGCGGGAAGCGGCTGTTTATAACCGACTTCAAAAAAGGAGGAGGTTTCTCAATTCGACCGTATATTTTTTTGTACTATGTAGTGATGTTATTTAGAGAGACAAATACATAATTTATTTTATGGACATTGTTGGGTACCTATCTAAGATTTTTATATTTATTTTTCAGAGCTGAAGATTTTTATTAAATAATATTTTGTAATTCAGGATTTAGTGGATGTCCTCATTTGTCTAATTAAAGTCTTATATAAGTATAAAAAGGTGAAATTTTGGTGACAAATTTTTCGAATTGTAATTTATTCGCAACATAATTAGCTTACCTAATTGAATTTGTGTGTCTGTGTATCCTAGAACTACAGAACCGATAATAAAGGTATATATATTAAAAAACATACTTGTTCTGCGTCTGCGCGATGGTGAAGCCCGTGATCGACTCCCCGTTTAGGTCGCTGGTGGGCGGGTAGCCCAGCTCGATCCCAGCGGACACCACGTCGTGGGCGAATAGAGGTGCGTACGGGAACTGTTGCCAGAAACAAAATTAAAAATCAAATACCTACCATGTGGTAGAATAAAAAATCGTAAATTAGTAGGAATTTCAAGTTTATGTCATATAATAAGTAGGAGCTCTAACAGGTGTCAACGCGCTTGATCTGGGATTGCTTAAATGAAGCATCTTTCGCAAACGCCGGTCATCGGATGGGTGACCAAAAATGTATCATCTCGAGCTCCTCCGTGCTTCGTGGCACGTAAAGCCGTTGGTCCCGGCTGCATTAGCAGTCGTTAACAAACACCAATCACGTATGGTGGTTCACGGCCCGTTCTCCCGGTAGTGTGTCCATCCATAGGAAAGGATCGTGCCAGGTCATCAAATTAAAATATCTCGTAGTCCTCCCGCGGTTTCGGAAAAGACGTTAAGCTATTAGGTCCTTACCTATGAAATTGACGTTTTTTTCTCACTTAGTAGGTGTATAACTTCTAAAAGTCAATACCGGTTATTAATATTATTATACACTTTTAATTAGGACTATGTTACTTAGGCTTCAGGACTAACAATGATTATTCATTTTGTGTTTTTATCACCCATTTTTTTTTTAATTGACTTCTTTTTTTGTTTGCGGAATTGACCTTTTGTTTTATTGTAGCTTTGAAGGGTCTTGATTTTTTTTCTGTTTAAGGCCTGCTATATTTAGCTAGTGAAACAAACACACTACTCTACAATTTTTATAGTGTTAACATAAATGGATGCTAAGAAAATTAAAAAAAAGTTAGTATAAAAAATAAATTTCAGAAAAATCTTCATACAAAACGTCAATTTCATAGGTAAGGACTAAGGACTAAGGACTAAGGACTTGTGATTATTCGTAATAAAAGCCAAACTTGTCAAAGGTTAGGTTATAAGGGTTAGACCAACTAAACATGTCACGTCATTTCAATATTAATATTTACATTCCTTATGATTAAAAAGCCCATCCATGTGAGCTAGAATTAGTAAAAAGTGTCTAACGCAAAATCACGTAATAAAAATCACTCAGTATAAGTAATTTTTGTCCGTTTTTAAGCCTCCTGTATAAATTGTCATTCCCTAGTTAAGGGATAATTTTCCAAAAATTAAACACCAAAATATCGGAATTAAAGGAATGACAGATTTCCATACAAACTTTCCACCCTTATTTCACCCCTTATGGAAGAGTTTTCGAAAAATGCAAAAACACGTCATTCTTTATTTTTATTGAAAAAACAAAATTCTGTAAAATCCTCTCTTAGTGGCTGGTTACGTCACACAATTAACCTATACAGTCCAAATTTCATCTAATTAGCTTCAGCGGTTTCGCCTCGGCGATGATGAGTCAGTCAGTCAGGACAAATCATCATATGTATAAAGATAAATAAATAAATAGATTGCAGTGAGCCGTTATTATAGGCTGATGGTGTACTCACCTTCTGCACCGGTATCGGCCCGCCCGTGGAGTGGTACTGTCCCGACACTCCCCTCCCGATCTCTTTGTTGTCCTCGCTCTTCAGGAAGTACGGCATCACGTCGTACCAGGACCAGCCTTTGGCGCCGTTCACCGCCCACCCATCATAATCGGCGGAATGGCCCCGCATGTACATCATACCGTTGGTTACTGAACAACCGCCTGGGGGCAAAGAACCGTACGTTTTTATTTGGGCCATTTCTGTGAATAGTGTTCTTGACGTCACGGCCATGTTTTTTTTCGTTGTCATTATCCAAAACCCGGCCAAGTGCGAGTCGGAATCGCGCACGAAGTGTTCCGTACAATTATCAATAAAAACGAGCAAAAACTAGCAAAAAAATTACGTTTGTTGTGTGGGAGCCCTCTTAAATATTTATTTTATTATGTTTTTTAGTATTCTTTGTTATAGCGGCAACAAAAATACATCATCTGTGAAAATCTCAACTGTCTAACTATCACGGTTCATGAGATACAGCCTGATGACAGACGGACAGACAGACGGACGGACGGACGGAGTCTTAGTAATAGGGTGCCCGTTTTACCTTTTGGGTACGAAACCCTAGAAACGACCAAAACCTACCTAGTTTTATCGTGAAGGCACAGATTTATGGATCGCCCAGAAAAAATATGAAAATTTTTGAGCCATTATTGGCTGAGATCAGTTTTTATTGCCAAAATATAACATAGAATTTTAAATTTCAAATTTTACTGGATGACCGTTAGGAAATGTGATGTATTTGTGTAGGTAGGTTACATTATTATAAGTACGTGTCATACTGTGTGTATACTACCGCCTTTTACTAAATAAATCAGTCCCGCATAAGCCATCTTTTAATGTGTCTCCCGTATTCACTGGCGACGAGGATGGGATCCGAACCCACGCGTGCAAAGCAGGTTGAATGTTTGTAATCTATTGTTGCTGAAGTCAAAACTCTGCTGCTCAGCCCAATTTTTAATAATTTATGTTCTGATTTGACGGTAAAACCTGACGAAGTTGTTGGCTTTGTGGGCTCGTTTGCTTGCGCATAGTTTTCTGGCATTTTTCGTATACCTACCTAACCTTAAACTGGCTGTAGTGGATGCTAACACCAAACAAATTTAAAATAATGTGTTACTACCGTATAAACTCATCTGATAACCAGCTGCATCTGTGCTCTATAGACTACCATAAATCGTAATTTCGAGGTCGAGAGGGATGGTACTGTAAGGAGGATTGTAAGGAGGTTAGATGCAGCTTACAGTAAAAGTTAGTTTAATTTATTTGTATGTAAGCCTCTTTAGTCTGGATGAGTATTTGAATCATCGAATATGTACTTAAAAAGGTTTGCAACGGTTTGACACAGTCGCAGACAGTCGTAGACAGGAGCTACAGCCCGACTAAGAGCCGAGGTGCTCGGAGATCGTTATAACATTCTGTAATGTTTTTATGATAATCCACAAAGTTAAGTAAAAGTGGTGTTCTTATTTACATCCACACCACATTGACATTGGTGGAGCTGCCGGGTAACGTCCGGCATCCTTACAGTACCAACAAATTATTACATCTACCAGCACATTTGTTACGGCTTCAAAATACCTACGCAACACCCGACATTAAGCTAGTCATTTCATACAAAAGGCGCTAGAATGTAACTATAGTTTTTGCTCACCGTTGCCAAAAGTTTTTGCGATCGTTAGCCGTACTACGGTACGGTACAGTACGATGAGCTTACGGCTCATCCAAAAAACTATTTTAAATTCGTGCCACAGCGGGGAAGCGTTTATCCTTCATCTCATCTGATGGCATAAGGCCGAAGGTGGAAGCGAATTTTAAACTCAACTATTGAGGAGCTGTGGCGGTAGCCAAAGTAACATTAAGAAAACGATAGCGAAGTGAAGATTGACCACGCGATTTAGCGCGGCTTATGTCAATCCCATACATTTTATTATTTTCGAACTTCGCTATCGTTTTCTTAATGTTACTTTGGCTAAGCCTACTGATTATCTTATATTTTACTTTTTTTGAGAGTTGGCTGTTTGTCTCTAGCGCTATTTACAGCGTCACCGGACTTTGTTGGGGGCGACGAGAACCTTAAAGGGTTCCTCAAGAAGTGTGAAACGAAACACCCTCAGAGAGTTTCTAGGGGTTTACCGACGCCGGGTTTGTAGTGGTAGGCCGCGGGAACAGTTTCATACAGACATCCGCCCGCAACTTCGCGGCCGCCCGTCTTTGATGTTATGCGTGATGGACGTTGCCAATACTAACAATATCCTACTAATACTATAAACGCGAAAGTTTGTAAGTATGGATGGATGTTTGTTACTCTTTCACGTAAAAACTACTGAATGGATTTGGATGAAATTCGGCATACAGATAGCTTATAACCTGGATTAACACATAGAATAGTTTTTATCCCGATATTCCCACGGGAACGGGAACCACGCGGGTGAAACCGCGAGCGGCCGCTAGTTAACTTATATTGGTCACTCATTGTAATAGCAACTATTGCAATATTATGCTCTCTTTCTCTCGCCCTTTATAGAAGAATAAACAAGTGTCATTCAGCAGACCTAGTGTTTATGTTTCACTATCCTGCACACAGCAAATAGACGCGCCTTCATTATGTAGGCCAGGTTACGTATCTTACCTAACATCTTCGCCCTAGTCCAAGAGCACTTGCCACCTTCAGCGAGGCACGCCTTCTCCTGTGGCTCGGTGTGGTACATCCAGTCGGTGTCTTCTCTGTTCCAGTATGCTGTTACCCAAGCTGGTACTGATGATTGGGTGGGCTCGTCTCCCCCAGCTTCTATTAATAGGACCTGAAAATAAAGAGGTACAATAAATAAATAGATAATAAATGTTTCCCACACTCACACCAATTATCTAGCCCCAAGAAAAGCTTCCTTAAGAAACTCGAGAATTGGTTAACTAGACAACGGATAAACATACTTAATATACTTATATACATATACTTACTTATTATACATAGGAAACACCCAGACCCGAAACAATTTAGAAAAACAGGTATTTCTAAATTGATCCGACCGGGGATCGAACCCGGGACCTCAGAGATGGAGACACCATGAAAACCGGTGTGCAAGCCACTTGACCAAGGGGGTCGTCAATTAAAATATAGAGAGAATATACATCCCACTGACTGCTATGTCGAGTTTTATTCATCATCAGTAAACAAGAATTTGTATGGTACCTATTGATGGTGTTCATATAGGTATTATTATTATATATATATATATATTATTAAAGTACATATTATGCAAACTTACTGGTACTAGAAAATACCAGCGCCATGGAATGGGAATATTATGTGTGTTATATACTCGTAAAAATTGTAAATGTCCAATATTTTCATTTGTCTAATTAATATTATGCTCGAAATAAATATTTATCATATCATTTAAAATGTTGGTGAAAAAAATATATTAATTCAAAATAGTAGTTGAAACGTTTTGTAATTTTTTCAAACATTTGATTCCGAACTTTCTGACAAGTTGTTTTGTTTCTGTATAATTGGTTACACGACAAATTAACGAATTAAAAATTAACCAAGCTTTTTTATAGTAGGTAAAACTGAACCAATATTTTTAATAATTCTCTGAGTCTGCACTTCGTTACTAGCTAAAAAAACCCTTTGAAAACTCCTGAAAACTAGTATTTAAGTCGTGTAAAATCTTGTTTTAATCTTTATGTTGTATGAAAAAAATAATAAGATACACATTCAAATTTCGCATCATTATTTTCGCACAAATGTGCTAAATTTATAGTACACGTACGTTAACTTCCGCAAAAACATTACATTATCTAAGATAACCCTTGAAGGTTGAGGTTTTATGGTAACTCTGTCAAATTACCCATGCATAATTATATGTGTTGGCCGCGCTACTTTTTGTTTGATTGCGTTCGTATGTAGGTATTAAAGCATCCTTTGATTGCTGATTACATATTTTTTAAGGAAAACCAGTCGGATGAACTAAGGATATGTAAGTATGTTATTTGGTTTTGTTAAGGCTTTTTTAATATAGGTACCAAAATTACCTATATCTCACAATAAAAAGCATTTGGCCTTTTAGATAAATATATAGGTAGTGTAAATAAGGAAAAGGCCAAAGGTGAAAGCGACACTTCACCGGAGTCCCCAGTACCGATGGATTGGCTATCTTATGTTCTATATAACCGAGGAACACGACAAGATTTCCCGGACATGACTTAAGCTAGCGTAGTTTTCGCGCATACCGCGCCCTCCTATCTGTATCCCTTGCAAACCCTATAAAACCGTTTCATGCGTGGTGCCACGGGTTGCCGGTGGTACTATCGCAATGTAGATCTCCACCGTGATCTTGATCTTCCCACTATCAAAGATTTTATCAAGGACGTTTCCATTCGTTACTTTGATAACGCCCCCTACCACCTTAACCCGCTTGTTGTGGCGGCCGCCAACTATAACGTCGGAGTCCTTCCACCAACAAGACGGTACACATCTAGACGTCCTAAACACGTCCTAGATGACCCCGACGATCTCCGGCCAGTCCCATATCAGTGTCTGGCCAGGCTTCCATTTCGTGCACAACGAGCGGGTCCGAGGAGCGGTCCGGAGGGGGCCTGAAGCGAAAGGAGCTGCGGGGCACGTGAGTTGTCCATAGTTGGTTGTTCTGCTCGGTGGTTTTCATTGAGTAGGCTTCTAACATCTCCGGCACTAGTCTGGAGAACTAGTCGGGGCGCCTGTGTGTGTGTGAGGCGTCGAAGTAAGTGGGCTTACAACTCCGCCACCAAAGAGGACATTTGGTAGTCGACTTTAGAGTTGACGACCCGAGCAGTGGAATCTGCGATTTGTACTCTTAGTGCAACGAGAAGTAAGCGAGGTTACAGCTCCGGTAACCTATCTGGATATTAGGTAGTGGACTATACGTGTCCACGGGGCGACGAACCGGTTCACACGCGCCCTATTACATGTCTATAACTGGGCGCTTCTCTCCTCCACCACGGCCCGGTCAACCCGAGCCGAGGTCCGAAACTTTAGAGGCGCCCTCGGGTTGTTCCGCTCCCCGATCCGATCCTTCGCAGAATCTAATAGGGCACGGAAACACGCACTAGTGCGTGATGCCGTTCCCTCTAGAAAACCTCCGAAGGTGATTCGTTTCACACGGCTTGAGGGAGGAACCCTTTAAGCTTCCCGCCGCCCCCAAACAAGCCCGGTGAAGCTTGCCCGTTTGAGGCAATCAGCAATCTCTCTCAATAAAAAAAACGACAAGATTTCTACACTGGTATTATTTTTTAAATTTAAATAAGGCAACAATGGCAATAAGGCATCATAGTAATTCTAACATAGGTACTAGCAGACTTTAATACATAAATAATAATAAAATTTATCTCAACACTATGTTACGCACACAGACTGAGAAAATCCGAAACCGTAGGTGATACAGGGAAATTGTCTTAGGTCTTTCATATGAAAACATTTTTGTCAATGCGAATGTTTTTAGTCAATCGTGAGTTGCACATAAAAAATAGTCTTCTTTGTATCTCTTAACGATCCGGACTTACTCATAATGTACCAGTAAAAAATAAACCACTGTATCTTATATTTATCCTCCTTAGTCCGCACAAGTGATTGAATTTAATTAGGTTTCATATATTTTCGTATTATTAATTTGTTAATATTTATAGGCTCTGTCTATATGTTATTTGGTATTGTTGGGATATTTTTTATATACCTACCACAATGGAGAAGCACTAGGTCTTTATCTAACAGTAAGAAACGAAAACGGCCAAAATAATTATTTTCTTATAGTTACCTGTGTTCGTAAGTTGAGTATTTGTTAAGTAATTAATGTATTTTTCTTTTCATTAAATTATTTATATGATGATTAATGGAATCAGACGTTATTGGCGGAAATCGATGGCACACAAAAATGCAATTGAGATAATTATGTAGTGTTCATCCCGCTTTTTTAACCGCCTCTGTGGTCCAGTGGCTACAACCACCGGTTTAGACCCAGAGGTCCCGGGTTCGATTCCCAGCGGGGGGTACATGTTTGTGTACTCGGTTTGGTTGGTGGTAGGGCTTGTTAGTCCGCCTGGCTAGCTACCATCATCTTATCTGAATATGTCGCCATAACATCAATGATTGTAGCATTGTTGTGTTCCGGCAGCTAGAGATAAGATAGCCAGTGCCTCACTAGTTGAGGTTCCTGGTTGAAGTGATCATACGTCATCACTTTACATTAGGTGAGATCAAGGCTCTGTGCTTGCCCGTCAAATATAAAAAAAAAGATTATTTATCATCCAACTTAGATGCTGTACGCAAGCACCGCCTTCCAGCCCGCAAAAATGTGCACATGCAGAAGGATCAATCAATGAATGCAAGCAAACATAACACGCACACTAAAACCTGCTTGATGAACGAATAATTTAGCGGAATGACATCAACATAATTATTTCAATTGCATTTTTGTGTTTAAGATGATTAATGTCCCTGGTGGTACAGCCTAGAGCATTGCGGAGGTTCCAATGAGCAATTAATCAGCGTGTAAGGAGACTGCGGACAGATCTAGGACAATAGGTTCACAACAATAAGCGGATTCTCGCTTCGCCGACGCGGATGACCGGTCGCATTGAATAGGAGGCCTTAAACGCTATTGCATACGTTTAATCTTAAGAGCCTTCGATATCCTAATACAAACCCAAAGTTCAATTTTTTCAAACGAACAAGCAAATTTCGTAGTAGCTTTAAAAGTATAGATGCTTTAAACATTTCATAGTACATATTAAAATACATGTTTAGTCTGCTAATTAAATGCTTTTGAAAACTATTTACATAGTGGACTTATCGCATAGTTAAAGTTAACTGTTTTTTAAAGGAGATGTCCCAAAATGTTTGGAGCCGGTCTATGTACGCCATTCAAAAAATAGGCAAAAATATGTAGATCAGTTTGTGAGCATTCAATTTCCTTAAAATGAATTCGTTTGCTGGCTTTGACAAGAATTCGAATAGTAGAATTGCAACACAACAAAAAAAAACATCATTGCGGAAAGGTGTCATTTTGACAATTGGATTGGATTTGTCAAACTCAAACGTAGTAAACTCAGTAGTCCCTATCTACTGATCCTGATAGGTAGGCTATGGCAGTTAGAACTACGGGTCCGGCTGTCTTTTCAAGGGTACCACGGGAGTTCCGGATCCTAAGCCCCCTGCCGGTTATGCCTTCGCGGGCGTCTCCGGCAGGTCCCGGACATGGGTTGGACTTGTGGTGGATGTGGTTAGCTGTAGAAGTGGAAATGTTCATCTGCCTGGTTGAGGTCTGGCCAGGCTTCCATTCGCGAGCGGGCGGGTCTTAGTAGCGGTCCGGTAGACTTGGGGGGCACGTGAGTTGCCCTTAGTTGGTTGTGCTGCTCGGTGGTTTTCATTGAGCAGTTACTCCAACATCTCTGGCACTAGTCTGGAGAACTAGTAGAGGCGCCTGCTAGATGCAAAAGCCTCCTGTTCAATCAGCCGCGTAGGACTTTGGAATTGATCAGATGCCTGGATGGGTACCGAGAAGTGAGTGTGCTTACAACTCCGCTACCAAAGAGGACATTTGGTAGTCGACTTTAGGGTTGACGGCCCAAGCAGTGGTACACTGCAAGTTGTGCTCTTAGTGCAACGAGAAGTGAGCGAGCTTACAGCTCCGGTAACCTATCTGGATATTAGGTAGTGGACTATACGTGTCCACGGGGCAACTAGCTCGAGACACTAGTCTTAAAAGTACCGGATGAAGGATGCGTAACCGGCGTGTTCTGATCTGGCGTTATGACCTGACGTAGATGGTCCCTTGTGCTTGCATAAGGATGTCTGACACCTAACTTTATAACCGTGAGGTTGGGGGTGTCAGTATAAACCTTAAAGTATTGTGAAGGGTGTTCAAATCAAAATCAAATCAAATCAAAATATTGTTCATGTCAACTGTGGCTTGACACGGGCAATTTAGCGGATAAGAATAATAAATAATACTGGTATAGAATGAAATCTCTTTTATGCATCCAACATTTGTGTCTCCCGTATTTACGTAGAAAGATTAATTCATTATTATTTATAGTGAAGCTACGTAGGTATGCCATATGGCTATTTTGTTAGGTTAAAGTACCTCAGCAGCATCTCTCTGAGGTTACCCTCAACCTACTGCGATCGCCAACCCGCCTGCCAAGCGTGGCGATTACGGCAAATACCCCCCATGATTATTTGGGGGAGGCCTTTGTCCAGCAGTGGACGTCTTTTGGCTGAGATGATGATGATGATGATGAAAGTACCTATGCAGACATTGTAAAATGTTGTAGTTTTCTGATTTACATACTACTAAGTACGTGTTTACGTGTTTAGGTTATTAGCGCTGCGCGACCTGAATTGCAGTTTGTTGTGTCGGAGCAGGAGTCGCTATTTTTTTCAAATGATTTTGCAGAGTGAATTTTTTGTACTGTACTACTTATTATGTATTTTGTGACGCAAGTCCGGCCGACATCGACACGCAGAGTTCAAAAATTAAAAATCGCCGCTATAGCTCACGGCCGCGATTCACGCCGTGAGTGTACAGCCTACAGCCGCCTTTAGAAAAGTAAATTTGAAAAATATTGAAAAATATTGACTAAAATATAAAATCTTTTTATTTTTAAGCCACATAACTGTGCAACTGTTCTAATTATTTGTATTTTTCCCCGAAACAGCGGATTATTATTTATTTTTGAGATAAGTAGGTGTACACAACCTTGGCCAGAATTGGGACATCTATTAATAATTTTGGCTCATTATTAGTAAAGATACCGCATTAAAGCTCATTAGGTATCTACGTAAAGTACCTGACAATTCAGTGTTAAGACTCTAATTTTCAAAAGCTTACGTAGGTAGGTACTACCTATACTTACTGTCTTTCGCAAATTTCAGTGAATGATCTACTTACTTACTCGAAGTCAAAGTAAAACCGTTTTATAAACCTAAATACGAGTAGGATAAGTACTTTTTAATCGTCCAAAGACTTTTTACCTACCGGACGGAATAACTCAAAAAAAGACGTCCCGATTGTAGGTAGTAACCTACATTCGGGACGTCTTTTTTTGAGTTATTCCGTTCGGATCCCCAAGAACTGTTACCCTGGTGGATCAGATATATTTTTATTATTTTATTATTCCGTTCGGATCCCCTAGAGCGGATATCTAGAGGATCAAGTTTATTTTAAATTATTTTATATTCCGTTCTGATCCCCCGACTGTCTATTGACACATTTTTGGGATAGTCAGCAAGAAAATATGTGATAAAATAAGTGGATAGATACTTATTAGATTAAATAAGTGGAGAAGAATGGGCCCAAGAAATTGCACAGCTTTTATAAAAGAATTACGACATTTACAAAAAAAGTATAAGCAAACTCGCGCTCAGTAAGTATGCTGTGATAGCTTTAACAAACTCACCTTCCATTGTGGGTTCTCTGAGAGCCTGGCGGCGACGACTGCCCCGCCGGTACCACCTCCAGCCACCACAAAATCGTAGCTGTCATCCAAGTTTACAACACTCGACACTCTGTCAAAAAGAAAATATTCATTATGAAGACCGTTATCATTCATTCAATTCTCATCGGGGGATACATGTTTATATTGTTTATTTATTGAGCGTGTTTGGTGGCGGACTTAAACAAGCCCTGTTTTTTATCCGCCTCTGTGGTCTAGTGGCTAAGACCACCGGTTTAGACCCAGAGGTCCCGGGTTCGATTCCTAGCGGGGGGTACATGTTTGTGTACTTGGTTTGGTTGGTGGTAGGGCTTGTTTGCCCGCCTGGCTAGCAACCACCATCTTTTTTAAACATGTCGCCATAACATCAATGTTTGTAGCATTGTTGTGTTCCGGCAGCTAGAGATAAGATAGCCAGTACCTCACTAGTTGAGGATCCCGGGTGAAGTGTGCTTCCATTATTGGCCTTATCATCACTTAACATCAAGTGAGATCAAGGCACTGTGCTTGCCCGTTAATATAAAAATAAAAAAAATCGCCTGGCTAGCTATAGAAGCTACCTTATCTAAGACTATCGCCATAACAACAACGTAGGTAGCAGTGTTAACATGCAACCATGGTTGAGAGATTTTGAATTTCCAAAAGTCATAGAAGAAATGTGTGTCAGGATGGTGTGTAGAATACGAATAACCCTATATCCTACTAATATTATAAACGCGAAATTTTGTAAGTATGGATGGATGTTTGTTACTCTTTCACGTAAAAACTACTGAATGGATTTGGATGAAATTCGGCATACAGATAGTTTATAACCTGGATTAACACATAGGATAGTTTTTATCCCGATATTCTTACGGGAACGGGAACCACGCGGGTGAAACCGCGAGCGGCCGCTAGTAAGTACATATATTCTATGAGATACTTCGATCAAAATTGTTAAGATAAATAATTTAATACATAATCAAAGAATAATTTTAGTTATTGTATGGACTAATAATATCCATGGTTATTACTATTACTTAAGGGTGCGCCGTCCGTAATTGACAAGACGTAGTACCTAGACGTGTCGTATATTTTATTTGAAATATCTTCGTCCATATTAATTTGATGCCGCGCGGCCATACTAATTTTATATGGGGAATTTAGCGTGTTAATTTTAAAAATAATAATTTTAAAAACCGCTCTATAAATCGAAAATGCGAGACGGACGTTTTGTATTAGTTAAGTAATTTTTGTGATTATTTAGACATAATTAGAGGTATAAATATTTAGATAAACTATAAGATATCAACTAAACGCTGCCACTCGTTTTCATGATTTTTGCCCAACTTTAAATTATATTGTAGAAAAAAGGATAGTGTGTTATGAATTTATTATTATTATTATTTTGACAGGCAAGCAGTTGCCACAACTGATATAGTGCCTGTATCCTGATCGTCGAATGTACTGTAGTATCATTTAATTCTTTTTTTAAATATCTGTCTAGTCTGTTTTTAAATTGGTTGATGTTAGAAGCTAAGACAACATCATCTGGGAGCTTATTCCACTCTTTTATCACTCTGTTGCATATAAAATGTTTACAGGGATTGCTGTTAGCAACACGGGTACGTAATTTGAAACTGTGACCTCTGAGATGTCTGTTTTCATTTCTTTCGAATTTATGGGTCGGACTAATTGTAAACACTTTCCCTTTGATACTAAATATATATTTTGTTTATGTAATACGATAGTTTTTTCATCATCTATCAACTTAACCGTGACTTCACTTTTGGCTTTTTTTGATCGGCGCACCCTTAATATTTTGCAATCTTAATAAAAATTTATGTTTAAGATTTAAGGTTTAAGGTTCATAATGGACTGCAGTTGTTATTGCTATACAACTTTTTTCACCTTTTGAAATATAAATGTTAGGTATGTATAGATATGAGCAAACGAGCACTGTCAGAATGAATTTTTGTTTCGGAGAAGATTCTATAAATGATACATAAAATTGTTCAGACCTGTTGCAGGGATCAGCAAGGTCGCACCGTCCGTTGACGTACGCCTCCAATATGGTCATGAACAGCATGAACTGGCTGGGACACGCGCCAGCCATTGACGGGCCCACCTCCACTATGGGGCAGGAACATGCCTAGGTGGAAACAGAAAAAAACATGTACCAAGCAAATCAACTTAATCAGTTAAGATCAGTGTTTACAGCAGGTCGTGAATGACTTTTACCCCCTTATTCATAAAAACATACACATAAAAGCATTTTTTAGTTAAATATTGTTTTGTCAACGTCACACAAACGTCATTTTGTATTTGAGAAAAAGAGACAAAACAATGATTAACTAAATAATGCTTAAATAGTTTTTATGAATATGGGGGTTAGTTCTCGGGATCCGCCCTAGAAGTACCTACACTGGGTTTTTATAAGGTCGATCGGTCAGCGAATTCTCCCAGGTAAAAAAAGGTATGATCAGTGTTCGGAATAGCTGCCTGCCGCGGGGTGGTACGTGGTACTCGGTGCTTGCTGTTCGTGGTCCCGAAGTCACTTCCGCAAGTTTTGGTATGGCTATGCGTTGTTTAGTGGATATGCCCCTGCGTCCTGTCGAACTTCTTGGAGTTGGCAGGGTAGGAGGACGAGAGTATCCAGCACTTAATTCGCGGGTTGCTCTAGAATTTCGAGCATGCAATATAATGCATTTTTCGGAGTCAAAGAGGCTTATTTGTCTAAAGGTATTTTTTAAGAGCGTTTACGCCGCAACTAGCGCCGCCAATGAAAAAAAAAAACATAGAGAGATAGAAAATCAAATTATGCTCAACAAACTATCTGATTGAAGTAATTTAGCATTTTTACGTCACCTAATGAACACCTGACATGTTATGGTTTAGTTAAATATGGCGTTATAGTTAAAAGTGGCCGTAACGTAAGTTTGTTGAGCATAATTTGATTTTCTATCTCTAATTACTAGATATGTTTTTTTTTTATTAGTGGCGCTAGTGTGCGGCGTAAACGCTCTTAAGGAAATAATAATAAAACGTTTAAAGCCACACTTACAAAAATACAATGAATATAAATAACCAATATGTAGCTCAGCTTGTGTTGCTTTATAGAAACGCTGGTTTTATATAGACATTTTCTATGGTTGCTGAAGTATGATGAGTAACCTAATTATACATTATCTCAGTGGGCACCTGTCGTGGTCCCTTTTTATCGGAAAAGTTAGATATCGTCATCATCATCATCATAATCAGCCCACATCAGTCCACTGCTGGAGATAGGCCTCTCCCAATGCATGTCACTGAGCCCGATCTTCAAGTTAGATATAGTAGGATCTTTTGTACGAAGGCTAAGTACCATAATAGCACTGTTTTATATAACATCATCATCATCATTTCAGCCAAACGACGTCAACTGCTGGACAAAAGCCTCCCAGGATCTCCACAACGACCGTTTTTGTGCTGCTCGCATCCAGCGACTACCAGGCTACCAGCAACCTTCACCAGATTTCGTCCGTCGGTCCACCTTGTTTTGAAGGCCTGCCCACACTGCGTTATCCGGTACGCGTAATGTACGTTACATTATAATATTCAAATTAAAAAATTACCAATAGGTAAAATAATTTGGAAAAAGTAAGTACAATTTACTTTTAAGCTTAACATCTTAATGCATAGATGACTCATTTACTTTGGAAACACTGGAACACAGACTAAAGCAGTCCGGTGTGCTATTCAGCCGCAAAGGCAATCTTTTAAATGTTTGTTACTCAAGGTTCTGTGATCGATCAATAATAAAATAATAAATAAACATTTGATCGCTCATGGTATGTACAACAGTAGATGTGTAACATAATGAGCTAAGATAATAAACATTACAATTATCTTTTAATGTCATGGTATCAATTAAAGCAATCGATACTTATTACTGAACTAATTAGAGAATGATTGCGAACTAGACATTAAGCTTTGCGGAAGACAATCTTCTTTCTCATTAACAAAGGAAACAAAATGATTGCGATGATTTTCTAATGATCATAATAATTTGTATCAGTACTTCGACTATGCAATAGGGTAAGACTACCCATGGAATAGCTCGAAGGTTCAGGGCTTGCAGAATACCCTGGTAGTGAATGGGGGGATCTGTTAGGGTTTTTAGTGGGTATGTCCTGCTTCTCCTGAATCCCCATCGAGGGTAGGGAGGCGAGAGCGGGGGGGTAAGAGACTCACATAATAACTCTTGGATTAGCTTTAAGAAGAATGTAAAATTATCACTCGATCTTTAAATGTAATTTATTATTTTAATAATTTAATAATCGCATGTCTCTCAAATTTATTTATCGTTACTATATTGTTTTAATATTTGTTTTTTTAATGTAATATAATTATTTTAATATTGATGGAATTCTTGACATTTTATAATTGTATTTTAAAATCTAATGATTTAATATTTTTATTATTATTAATTTAATATTTTGATCAAATACTTCTCAAACAAAACAAATTTACTATTTTTTTATTATTTTTTTATTATTTTTTACTACTTTTGATTATTATTATTATTATTTTTATTGCTTTCGTGTAACATCTGTAATAAAGATTGCATTTGGAATGATCATCTATTATATATAATGTTTACTCATCAATGATTTAACGTTAATCTTGTTGATGTTAATAAATAAATAAATAAATAACCATACGCCTTCCCTGACGCGATGGTACTCGGCAATGATTTTTCTCTAGCGTAATAAAAGGACTTGCGTGTCAACAAATTTCACATAAACGGGTCAGCGGATACTCGAGCGGTACTCGATGCTTGCCCTTCGTGGTCCAGAGCCATCCCCGTGGTAGATAAGGGATGGTGCTAGGTTTTTTTGGCTGGACGATGGAAGGGGAGAATCCTACATAACCTGACGCTTCCACCTAATCGCTTACCGTCACTTCTTATCTTAGCGGGGCTTGCTGAGGTTTCCATCTCCGAGTAGCACTTTGGCCTATCGGGATCTTATGTGCAAACCCATCACTTTTTTTATGTTAAAAGGAGGCAAACGAGCAGACGGGTCACCTGATAGAAAATAATCACCGCCGCCCATGAACACCCGCAAAACCAAAGTAATCGCAGATGCGTTGCCGGCCTTGGGGAAGGAGTTGGATCTTGAGGAGGGAGTAGGAATCGGGAGGGGGAGAGGGGAGAGATGGGCCTCCGGTACTTTCACTCACCGGACGAAACACAACAGCAACGAGTGCCATTGTTTCACGCCGATATTCTGTGAGAGGGTGTTATTACGCCGGGCGAGCCGGCCCATTTCGTGCTGCAACGCAGCGTGGCTCTACCACTCAGTCAATGTCACTAATTTAGCACCACCCAGGGGTCACATGTAGGGTCTCAAGGGTAAACCTACGGACGCGAGTAACTTTAACCCTTTGCTCTTCTTTCTCTGTAGAGATAAATGCTACAAGTTTGGCAACGTCTTTAAGAGCGAAGAGCCTGAAGTCTTCTGGTTTCGGATAGGTCGATCCAGGAGTCCCATTATTTTCCTAGTCACATTCGTACAGTAGTAACGTCAAGTATTTTTCATTACGTTCACCAACAATCAATTGAAATTCATATTGAGATGGCAACACAAGCTTGACCTTTAAAAATTGTACTCGACGATATCATCTGCCTCCGTAGATTTAATGCAGATGAACACGTTACATACCTACATGTAATTAGTGTCGTGATTGGATCCACGCATTAGTCACGGTTCGAACCTAGGTTTCCTAGATTTCACAGTAGTTATGGTGTAGTTCAATTATTATTTATTGGTAAATATTATTATTCCGGATATAATCAATTTAACTAAGTAGCGTTGCTTTGTCATCTTTCCAAGAATACTACTGTGCCTATAAGAAGTTTATATTCTTGACAAAGGCTACCTTATATGGACATTTTCGCATATAGGTAATATTGCGCGTAAAGCGTTTTGCTAATTCTTTTTTAATGCGAACAGCTAAGGAGTGGAACTTGCTGCCTGCTGATGTGTTTCCTGAACGCTATAACTTGGGCCTCTTCAAAGCAAGAGTGAATGGGTTTTTTTCTAAAGCATGTTCCACCGTAGGCCGCACATCTTCACATAACATCAGGTGAGATGGTGGCCAAATGCTTTATCATCATCATCAGCCTATACTAGTCCACTGCTGGATATAGACCTCTCCAAGTGCAAGCTACTGAGCACGATCTGCAGCCACTCTCATCCAGCTCTAGCCATCCACCTTGCGAAGATCGTCGTTTCACCTAGACTGAGGGCGTCCTACAATACGTTTGCTAAATGCTTACCCATTAATAGTTAGATATAAAAAAAACTCGACAATAAGATCTCGATGCTTTAAAGTGCAAGTTTTATTTTTGTTTTTGCCATTCTCTGATGTAAAAGAAAACGAGAATTGGTATGGCATTAATTTCAACTCTCCGCTTTTGTGAAACTCTGTGAAAATTCTCGTTTTTATTAGCATGATCGAGGCGGCGCTTTGGTCGCGATCTCGCAAATTAAGCGACTTTCGCAATGACGAGTACTTACATATTAACTGAGGGAGTTAACAATAAAAGTAGAGGAGAAGAGGAGAGTGAAGTTATTAGTATAAGTATTAGTTATTAAGCTATTAGCTGAGGGTGAAGCGCACTACTACCTTCAGCCTTACGTGGCTTTCTGCGAGTATTCTTTGCAATTGATAATAGCGTGAGAATTAGTCAACGGTTCAAATATTGCCCTTACAGGAGGCACTTCTTCAATGCCATACCAATTCTCGTGTGAAGCATATACTCGAACAGGCACTCAGGTAAGTAGAACGTCAAACATATCCAGGTTGTGACAAAATAAAGAATTAAAAGATATGAAAAACTGCTTATTAATAGTTGACGGTTTCAAAAATAATTAAAAAATTCTTCTGCTAGCTAAGATAAAAACCTTTACTTTGTTAGAGTGTCTTCTAACGTACGAAAAACTTCGAGTATTAAAACAAACTTACATCTGGTGAACGAATCATCCTTCAAAATATGAACTCCCAGTATTCTGAAAAAAAGAGAAAAAGTTATGACAGGAAATTTTTAGGTTTATCTATTAATTTTATTTTTTCAAATCTCACTCTTGATATTTTTAGGAAAAGTTTAGTTGTTTGCCACCTATGGCCGTCACAGCGTAATCAAATAAATAATTGTATTTAATCTACTAATAAGTTTATGATAAGTTACTGTTAGTTTCATGTTAGTATTGATCTTTGATTAGTTTTTAATATTTGATTCATCATCATCATCATATCAGCCAAAGACGTCCACTGCTGGACAAAGGCCTCCCCCAAGGATATGAGGGGTATTTGCCGTAATCGCCACGCTTGGCAGGCGGATTGGCGATCGCAGTAGGTTGAGGGTAACCTCAGAGAGATGCTGCTGCCCATCCTCTGGAATAGTCCCTTAGTCGGCTTTTACGACACCCACGGGAAGAGATGGGGTGGTGCAATTCTTTATCCCCGGCACCACACGGGGAAATATTTGATTAGTTTTTATTTTTTATTAATTTTAACCTACTTGAAAATTTCATATGTGTACACTGTTGTAACTCAAATGTACTGCATCCTCAAACGTAAATTGTACACAGTTTAAGCAATAAACTATACTAGTGGTCGCCCAGTGGTCGAAATTCGACCATAATTTTATTAAGGCTGCACGGCTTATATCCTAACTTAAGCAATGAAAAATTAAAAAAGATAGAATGTGAGTTTGGATTTGGCATTGACAGATTTCGGCCGCTCCTCTTAATTTTTGAAATTTTTGAAAAGTGTATACAAAAATAGAAATACATATGCGTGTGTGTCAAGTACTGTCAAGTAATGTTTATTTTATTGATTTAATGTATTTTATGCATAATTTAAAAAAAATATAAGTGTGCGTTTCATACTCCTCCGTCCGCGCAATTTTCGTAAAAAAGTGTTCGTATTAAATACGTGAAGCAAAAACTTTGCACCACCATAGATTTTACTATATTCTCCAAACAAGTACAAGGACGCTGGTCCTAAATTCCGTCCAAGGTGACGCAGTAAAGGCCACCTATAGCCAACTAACGCTCTTTAAAGAAAAGTGTTCCTGTCCCCTTTTACATTTTCCGAGCATTCGAGTCGATTGACGAGGAGAGCGGAAGCATCACAAACGCTCTGATTTATTTACATCGCACATTAAGCAAACATTAACGATGATGAATTTCTGATAAAAATATCGTTTGCTTAATTGATTTATTTTATATTATCACATTATTGGCCGTGTCAATGAAAATGCACGAATAAATACGACATTATTCGTCACTAAGAATAATATAAACTTTATTGCATGACCGGTGGACTGTATTCAAATTGTGTACTAAAGTCAAAAATTACTGATCCCTTTTCTTTGTTATCTACCCACTGCTAGCCTATGCCTCCTCCATGTTACGTCATTCCATTTTCTTTTGTTTTATTGATTACCTACTAGCTTCGCACGGGCGGACATTTTTTTTTAATATAGCCTTTGTTACTCAGGGCTAATGTAGCATTCTAATGGTGAAAGAATTTTTTTAATCGGTCCAGTAGTTTTTAAGTTTATTCGTTGCAAACATACGAAAATACAAAGCTTTGTTCTATTAGGTCCTTATCTATGAAATTTACGTTTTGAATGAAGATTTTTTAACGTTTTTTTTAATTTTCTTAGCATCTATTTATGTTAGCACTATAAAAATTGTAGAGTGATGTGTTTGTTTCACTAGCTAAATATAGCAGACATTAAAAAGAAAAAAAATCAAGTCCCTTCAAAGCTACAATGAAACAAAAAGACAATTCCGCGAACATAAAAGTAGTCAATTTAAAAAAAAATTGGGCGATAAAGACACAAAATTAATAATCATTGTTATTACTGAAGCCTAAGTAACATAGTCCTAATTAAAGGTGTATAATAATATTAACAACCGGTATTGACTTCTAGAACTTTTAGACCTTTTAATAAGTGAGAAAAAAACGTCAATTTCATAGGAAAGGACCTAAAATAATATGATATGAAAGGAAAAAAATTTAGATCATTGGTTCCTGTCGAACACTGTCATTATCCTGCTGGGCGACTAGTGCGAGTTTCATATAACATTCGATCACGTTAACGAAAACAAGAATCTGTATGGCAAAATGTTAACGCTTGTCGTATGCCTCCAGGAGGCGCTGCTTCAATGCCGTACTAATTTTCGTTTTCGTAAACGTAATCGAATTAATACGGATAGTAAACAAAACCTCACACTACGCACAATTGACAGTGACAATTCCAAAATTGTTGGTCTAACTAACCACAATATTGTTAAGGGCCCTATTACATTTTGGCTATGATTTTTGCGTAAAATGGCCATTTTTGGCGTTCTCGATCTCAGAAACGAAAATACAATTAACAATTTTGACTTTTTGAATAGTGTAGAATAGCTATTGGCATAGTTCGTAGCGGCCTCGCTTTTTGTAAATTTTGCTTAACTTTTTAATGAAACCCAAAATAGCAGATAAAGATTTTCATAAAATGCGCGAAGGCACTTTTTGAGCTCCTAGATTGAACTACTGTTCTAAACAAATGAAATAAAAAAATTGAATGTTATCTCTTATATAGTCGAATAGTTCGTAGTGGCCTCGGAATTTTTTGATATCATTGATTTTACATAGAAAAAAATCTTATTCTAAACCAAAAAACTTCGAAAATCTCTTTAATATCGCTGTGAATTTCTCCTATCTACGATAATATTATTGAGCAAAATTTACACCAGAATAATTGTTACTTCATGAGAAATAAATATTTTATAATTAATTTATTATCCTATTTCGATTAAAACGATAAATACTACTGCAAAATTACTACAAAATGCCGGCTACAAATGCGCCAGCCGTCCGAACTCAGCTTTTTCTCGCAGAGTGGAAATTTGAAATACTAAGCATGAATTTATTATCCTATTTCAATAAAAACGATAAATACAACTGTTAAATTACTACAAAATGTGAAAATGGGCATTTTACGCAAAAATCACAGTTGAGATGTAATAGGCCTCTTAAGATCTGCGTATCAAGGCAGTACAGAATTTTAACACAATTTGTATTCAGCGCTCACACTCACGTCTTGTAAATTGTCGATGTGGAAAGTTGCTTTCCAATATATGTTTTGCGGTAAAATCTATGTAGGTTCGTGCGTTAGAAATGCTTTCCTTATCGTTTCTCCTAACTTACTATTTGAGGATTAATATATTGTAAAATATGCAATAATTGACTGGCAAGTGGGTAGTGTAACAGTTAATTTTTATATTCTCGATGTACGTAAGTTAAATACTAATAATTTAGGATAAAGGAGTACTGTTTCTGGGATTCGCGATAGCTAAGCAACAGGGATCAAAACTGTAGTGGCAATCCTACTAAGATTATAAACGCAAAAGTTTGTAAGTATGGATGGATGTTTGTTACTCTTTCACGTAAAAACTACTAAATGGATTTGGATGAAATTCGGCATAAAGATAGTTTATAACCTGGATTAACACATAGGATACTTTTTATCCCGATACTCACGGGAACGAGAACCACGCGGGTGAAACCGCGAGCGGCCGTTAGTTGTTTATAATCCATGAGTCTGTAAAACTTAATTTGTGATCCTACCAACATGCAGTAAATATAGTACTCGTATGTGAAGTAAAGTTCCCGAAATTTTTAGTGAGTATTGTACTAACTATAAAACTTTTACCAGAATCCCGTTACTCAATAATTTAGGATTCGAGGAAATGCAAGTACACTTCACCCGGAATCTTGGTCATTATAAATCAGTATTATCTGGGTGTCTAGTGCGAGTTTTATTTATCACTAGCGGCCGCTCGCGGTTTCACCCGCTTCGTTCCCGTTCCCGTAGGAATATCGGTATAAAATGTATCATATGTTTTAATCCAGATTATAAACTATCTGTATGCCGAATTTCATCCAAATCCATCCATCCGTTGCAGCGTGAAGAAGCAACAAATATACACACATCCCTACACACAAACTTTCGCATTTATAATATTAGTGTGATTCGATCACGTTACCGAAAACGAGAATTTGTATGGCTCATACTTACTAAATGGCGTATACTCGCCTCGTTTGTCACCAAAGTCAAACTGCAGGAGGCGATAACGTGATTGATGTCAAAAAAACTCGCACACTTATTGACCCTGTCTCACTCTTTTGAATAAACTTAGTTAAGGCATTTGAATTCGAGTATTCTATTAATAACAAGCTATTAATAAGTCATTATACCTAATTTCGCCTTTGTATCGCTTGTGAAAACATACTTTAACATACTTACTAAGTACTTACTTTATCATTATTTATGATGTGACTTTTTTGTGTACAAATAACATGCCAAACGTGATTTTGTATAGTTGAATAATACTTTTATTGAAAATATTGCATTAAAGAAACTTTGAACAAATACAAAGTTCATATTAAAGTTCTTAGTGATTTTATTTTTAATAACGTAAGTATTGATTTTTGTGAATCGAACGATCGACCAATTTTTGAGAAATTAGATCAGTTTGGATCGAGTGGAAGAGATATCAGAACAAACAGGCAAGCACACTATTTCTATCGCTTTAAAATCACATTTAACAACAAAAAAAGAATCATCAAAATCGGTTCATATTCGATGAAGTTATCCGCGAACACACATAAAAAAAATATATATACGAGTCGAATTGAGAAACCTCCTCCTTTTTTGAAATCGGTTAAAAAAAAAGTCATATGCACTTCTTATCATCTAATAACTGAAGTGCGGGTACTAACCCCGACTCGTGGATTTTTATTCTTTCACTGCTTTTTAATTAGTTTCCTCACATGTTCTAAGACTTTACAAACACAAAAAAAAGGTTAATACATATTAGTGATTTATTGCTCGCATATTTTGCGTATAGTGTTCTATTTTGATCAATATTACCGTTATAATAGGTAAAACAGTTATGTAACCGACCTCCGAACGTGTCTCTCGAACCGTAACGACGTCGTATTTATTTGCACTGTGACGTTTTATTTTGGAAATGATTCGTACTACAATTGTGTTATCAAAGGTATTATCATAATGTTTATATATTTAGTGAGGAAACCGCTTATTATCGCTTACTTAATTGGGCTAAACTATTCAAAGTCATTTTTTACGACAAAGGGTGTTCCACTTAATAATTTATGAATTATTTATGATATATTACACGGTAGTTTAACTAGTAATTATGCCATTACACTGGCTTATCAAATAAATAAATAAACATAAAAGAAAATAGATCACTTAAATATTAAATATTAGCAATACGCTAATAATAAAATGCAAAAAAATATACAAATTGTGGCATTATTGCTCAAATTGTAAATAATTTAAAAAGGACGCTCCACATAAATTTAAGATTTAGATTTCACTAAACACTGACTCAATATTTTTTTTTTAAACCTAAAAAAAGATATTCCTATCTTTTTAAATGAAATTGATTTTATGCAATTTCAGTCTTTCTTTAATAAACTTTATGGTCAACCTTTAGCAATGTTTTTTAATTTTTTTGCCGATATATAAAATGGCTCTAAAAATATTTTTTAAATACAGACTGAAACACATTTCTTTTTTTACACAATAAGTATCTTATTTTATCCTTTCCAAAACTTTCGATGGCTCATACTAAGGTATCCGTATATAGCGAATCATTCCATATCGTTCGCAGTTTAGGATAAAAAACAAAAAACTTAATCAATTTGATTTTTTTTATATTTTTATATTTTCAAAATGACCACAACGTACCTTAAAAAATCACAATAAAAACCACACTCACAAAAAATACACTGTCTGATACGCGAAGTTTACTAACTAAAGGATTGTCACTGACTTTCGTACGAATAGCGCGCGCTACGACCGCGCAGAGATGACACAAGCTGCGCGCGCGCAATTTGTTTTTAAATGAAGATGGCGCAGGTCGTGCGGGCTTTTTAGCCAGTAGGTACCCCATACCCATAATGCTGTCATAAGAGTCATATTCCTATGCGTGATTCAAATCTGCACGTTGTTGTTCGTAATGCAAATATTTTGCATTCTTTTATGTGTGACATGAGTTTTTAAGCATACTTTTATTTTTTATACAAATGAGCTTAGTTTGGTGTAGGGAAATCCTCAATTAAGAACTTGCGTGGGTTATTCTCGGTTTGGGGTAAATTTCTTGTCTATGGGAGTCTAGACCCTCTTTCTTTCTTTCTCACTCAACAAGCACTTAAAAAACTTAAAACCATCCTTCCTGCCACGGGGATGACTCGGAATCACGAATGACAAGCACCGATTTAGGGGATCATTACCCTCTAAAGTCTAAGATCTATCATAATCAAAGAATTTACTACAGCTCCGCACCCAAAGGTTATTATTAATATTTTAATCACTAGCGGCCGCTCGCGGTTTCACCCGCGTGGTTCCCGTTCCCGTGAAAATATCGGGATATAAAGTATCCTATGTGTTAATCCAGGTTATAAACTATCTATGTGCTGAATTTCATCCAAATCCATTTAGTAGTTTTTACGTGAAAGAGTAACAAACATCCATCCATACTTACAAACTTTCGCGTTTTAGTAGGATTTTGAGACAACTATCCGTAATTTAGGTTAGATAAGGATTCATACTTATAAGTCTTATTACCAATGTGTGAATATAAAACACAGTATTTTATAGCACGATTTGAAGGTTCCACATGAACCGTAGAATTAGCCACTGGATCAATCCACACAAAAACTACAAGTTTTCTCTTAAAGAGTGTTTGTTGTCCTCAGACGTCCTTTGCAGCGTTGACGGATTTATAATACAAGATACTACGTGTAAGTTTTCTAGTCTTAAAGAAAATACAAAGCTCTACTTAAGTCTTAACTAAGTTCTAAGTTCACTATGGAAAGTTTAATTGAAATTAGCGTGTAAGAACACAGTGACATGTAATTTTTAAATATTAAGTAGATTATCGGGTATTGTATCACTTTACGAATGAAACGGATTGATGTTAAAAATTAAAGTTGGTCTTAATAAATAATAAATATTTTCTTCTGTCGACATTTTTATTTCTTAGTTCCCGCACTATGCGACTGATATTCGTAGGTGTGCTTCGTGGAATAAAAAATTAATAATTTTAAAATTTTATTTGAAGCACACCTATGGGTGTGCTTTGTGGAATACTTTAGGTTTATAAAATGAATTATGAAATGA
The DNA here is from genome assembly GCA_947562085.1 of Eudonia lacustrata. Lineage (NCBI taxonomy): Eukaryota > Metazoa > Arthropoda > Insecta > Lepidoptera > Crambidae > Eudonia > Eudonia lacustrata. The sequence goes on along the minus strand of OX387329.1, from coordinate 14,021,267 downwards.
ATTATGAAATGAAATTTAGTGACATTGTATTGTTTTAACTTAAATGACATTTAAATATTGTATAATGACTGTTTTGTTAGTGTTTGTTTAGTGTTTTATTGACATCTAATTATTTGTCGCTTTTTTTATTCTTTATTTTTGTAACATAAGTAATTTAATAATTCTATATAATTAAAAGAAATTGTAATTTAAATGTACCTGTATGTATTCAACACAATGTATATTGTTTGGAATAAATGAATTGTATTGTATTGTATTGGTGTGCTTCGTCGGGAGTGCTTCGTGGAATACCTCGTTTCATGAGGTGAGGAAAACACTTAAGTAAATTTAGATGAAAAATGTTTTAATAAAAGTTTTATACGACCTATGTATTTAGGTACCTACCTCATGCATAGATAGTTTCATTATTGGCTGATTGTATAATAAATGATTAACTTCGAAGTTTGTATGGGACCCCGAAATGTTTATAGGCTCTCAGGCCAGCCGCAAATACGATGCGGTTTTTTTTTGTTTTTTTGTTTTTTGATTGAGTTTATTCATTGCAAACATACATACATACATACAAAGCTTTCCTCTTTATAATATTAGTATAGATTAGTAGAGAGTATAAAACGCAGCCTGTGTGCGCGTCCAAATCGTACGTTCAACTGTTTACGTACACGTAAAATTTGTAAACGCAAAAAGTGCGGCTGGCCTAAAGTCTCGTGAGCAAAATGAGGACTGGTTCTGCGCAGGCGCACGGATCGCCGCGCGGTCACTGTCAATGCCAAGGCGAGCAAGAGAAATTGTGCCATTGTGCTGTTGCATAAGAAACGCGACTGACTTTTGCTGTAATAACATGGTACCGTTAAAAGCTTCGTAAGGAAATATCTTATATGCCTACCGATTTTTTGAACCGCCTATGTGGTCTAGTGCTTAAGACCACCGGTTTAGACCAAGAGGTCCCGGGATCGATTCCCAGCGGGGAGTACATGTTTATGTACTCGGTTTGGTTAGTGTAGAGCTTGTTAGTCCGCCTGGCTAGCTACCACCATCGTATCTAAATATGTCACCATAACATCAATGTTTGCAGCATTATTGTGTTCCGGCAGCTAGAGATAAGATAGCCAGTGCTTCACTAGTTGAGGTTCCCGGGTTACCCACTCGTAGCAGTCGAGCGATACAAAGCGATTGATAGAATAATTGTCAAATTAATCCGGTGGTCTTAGCCACTAGACCACAGACGCGGTTTATAGCTATGGTTACACTTTTAAACTTTCACGTTCCTTATTTAACAAAGAAATAATTTAAACGGAGATTATTTTTTTATTTATTTATTAACGCGAACACGGCCGTTGTAATGTAACTCGGACGAAACGTCGCGGTTTAGTCTCAAAATGTCCAAGTTGCAAAATGTCAAACCGGCTTATGGAACGTGCCGAGTTGGGCATAAGCCGGTTTGACATTTTGCAACTTGAACATTTTGAGACTAAAGCAACGTCGCGTCGCGTCGGGTATAAAGAAGGTATGAAACCTTTTAATAATTAGTTTGCGTTAATCCCCGTTTCAATTTTTTTGTTATGGTTACATAATTAATTTGTGCTGTTAAATTAAAGTGTTACTTAGTTACTCCGCTGGCTCAGTGACCCGTAGTGCATCTTGGTCTCCAACACAACTACACGCCAATCTTCCCTAATTTCTACTGAATATTAAAATGTTACATTTCTTTATCACCCGACTACGTCAGAAGGAGGGTTATGTTTTTCGGGTGTATGTATGTATATGTATGTATGCATGTATGTATGTATGTATGTATGTATGTATGTATGTATGTATGTATGTATGTATGTATGTATGTATGTATTTCTTTAGAGGGTGGTTGATGTTGCATGTTAAATGATATCCTCCTAACCTATTGAGTTTCAGTAAAGAGATAAAACTATCTGAGACCTCACGCAAACTTCTTATGAGAATTCAAAAAGTGACGTTACACTGTTGAGATAAGATGGTGGTAGCTCGTCAGGCGGACAAACAAGCCCTACCACCAACCAAACCGTATAAGTACACAAACATGTACGGGGTACACTAGGAATCGAACCCGGGACCTCTGGGTCTAAGTAGGTAGTCTAAACCACTAGAAAATAGAGGCGGTTAAATGTCTGCTATCTAGCAAACCAACAGACTATAACTACGTCTAACCTGACCTACCAGGCCATCATAATTACTCAACCACAGCGCATCCGGTTAGCGACAGTAATGACACCTTGGTACGTCTTGCAGATTGATACAAATAAAATAATGCGTTGGTTGACAACGGCAAATCTAAATATGGGATTATGAACGTGAATCGATCAAAGTATTTTAACTGCTTGGCAGAATATACAAGTGTAAGTATGAATTAAATAAAAAGAAATTGATTAAAAATCAAAGAACATAATTATACAACTACCACACGTTACGATACGATACGATACTTAGAGGTGCAACACTTTATGCGATATTTAGAGTTCTTAAACATTTATTATTATCATCATCAGTTCATTTTATGTCCCTACTGCTGGAGCATGAACCTACTCTATGGATGGATAGGAACGGGCCATAAACCACCACGTGGGCCCTGTGCGAATTGGGTCTAAACATTTATTAGCTCTTTATAAATTTCACAAAAAGTTGTTGATTTTATCGAAAACATTAGTGTAAAAAAGAAATAATATAACAATTTAAGAAATAAGATAACTACAAAAAAACAAATGAGAAATTACCACTTTAGTGATAAAAAAACTTTGAAGATTATGAGCTCATCTCAGTAACAAACACCTATGATTACCAAATAAACCCAGCTCATGATGATAGGTACATGCGTGTTCCAAGTTTTTGTTCGAGTAGGTATAGTTAATCGTTACGATTAATACACGATACTCTTTTTTACATATTTTAATGTTTCTCGCAAAAACCTGTTTCATTCCAAGAATTGGTTAACTTTCGCCTTGAACTAGAAGTTTCATGTTTGAAGGTCAAAACATATGTGATTGACTTTTTAGGGTTCCCTACATCTGATACTAAGACGGGATCCTTGTAAGATCTTAGATCAGTCACGCGTCTGTGTTTATGTCACTAGCAATTTTCTGGGAAACTACTTTAATGGTAGTCTTGAAATTTGGCACAAAGATGTAATTTCATGACCCTTTATAATAAATAACAAAATTATGAGGAAGGTTTTATATTTGAAAATATATTAACCACCAATTATTGTGTAATTAAATAAATATTACCCGAAAATACATTGGCTACAGCACAGCCCATTATACAATAGAATAAAATGGATTTATTTTTTAGAATAAATTTATTTAAAAAAGCTATTCCTTTCTATTCTTTAGTGAGCTGTGGCTAATATATTTTCTGGGAATATTTATTTGGTATATACTATGCTGCCCCAATTCGGTACTACCATCTTAAACAACAACAACTAACGGCTCAATGTACCTTCCAAAGCAAAAAATCATATTTTTTTTAAATGTTAAAAGGAGGCAAACGAGCAGGCGGATCACCTGATGGAAAGTAATCACCGCCGCCCATGGACACCCGCAAAACCAAAGTTATCGCAGATGCGTTGCCAACCTTGGAAAGGAGTTGGATCTTGAGGAGGGAGTAGGAATTGGGAGGGGTGAGAGATGGGCCTCCGGTACTTTCACTCACCGGACGAAACACAACAGCAACGCCGTTGTTTCACGCCGATATTCTGTGAGAGGGTGGTGTTACGCCGGGCGAGCCGGCCCATTTCGTGCTGCAACGCAACGTGGCTCTACCACTCAGACAGTGTTACTCATTTAGCACCACCCAGGGGTCACGTGTAGGGTCTCAAGGGTAAACCTACGGACGCGAGTAACTTTAACCCCCTTTTTTATTTTTATTTTGTATAAGTTAACCTTTTTTAAATATGTACGGAACTGTCTGCACTGCAATCAAAGTCGCACTTCAACTGTTTTTTAGAACAAAAACCGTTAACCTGATAGGTGGTAATGTTTAAAGCATTGTTATGTTCCAACAGTTAGAGGTGATGAAATTCTGATAGCCAGACCTTATGTAAAATGTTGAAGATAAAGGGCCCTTTCATATTTGGCCACATTATAATTACGCCAGATTGCTACCATTATGGGGCTGCGCAGGACACAAAAACGCATACTCTAGTTGAGTGCTGGGCTTGGGCTGCGCAGCTTCACAATCTTGTAGCTGTTGCGGAGGGGACCTCTTACTACCCAGGTTTGACAAAGCCGTCGTAGAGGGACAATGACCTTCTTATGCGAATCTGAAGTTCTACATAAGGAGGCCGCGTAGAGAACTTGCGAGGACTGGGCGAGGGAAGGACAGAGAGTCCCACATAATCCGTATCGTTATTGTTACAACCATGAACAATAAGCACATGAGAAGATCAGGCCATATCTTACCACGCTGACTCAATAAGAATTGGTAGTTTTTAATGACTGCTATGTTGCGACTTGCGACAAAATACTGGACCAACGGCTTAACGTGTCTTCCGAAGAACGGAGGAGCTTGGGATATTTTTTTATTTCAACCCCATTTAGAATTTGTAAAAATGGAAGATTGCAAACCCAAACGCGGTAGCACTAATGTACCATCGGACAGGGATGTAATGAGTTGAGGTATTACATTTTGAAGCATTTATTTTCAATACTCAATATATTTTTTTTGCATAATTTACATAACGATGGTAACAAAATATTTAAACAAAAGCTATAGAAGCAATTTTAATGAATACTCCTGGTTTGTTAAAAAATTGTGCAGTTATGTATTGTTTTATTTTATACGTATTGAATTGAATTATATTGAATGAGTATTCTCTCTTTTACTAACAAAATATGAAAATGTATATTTTCGTGAAATAAATGATTTCTATTGTTTGTTTTTATTATATGTATTTGTGGGGTTAGTATTGAAATTTGACATAAGCGCATTTGTGTCAGTAAATACCCGGAAACGAGGTATTCCCACAAAATACGTAGCCATTACTAATGTAGCAGTTCCGGTACGTTAGCACGCCACTTCGTAAATAAAGCGGGGATCGGGACGGAGCGAATCGAGCAATGCGATAAAAACGGTGTTTGTTATTCGCACTTGTCATTGTGACAGATGAAAAATGACAACGCGCTTGCGCATCGACAAAAAAGTTCTTTAAACATTTGAAATCTACATTATGACGCGATGCGGGAAAATTGTAGGTCTTAGAAGAAAAATAGTACCCACTGATTGTTTATCATTTTTCATTAGCACACTGTCATAATTCATCAACAGTTTTTACTCTTGTCCCACCACATCCTCCATCCTTTTTTTTAAATCTTATTTTAGAGTTGTTTTATTTTGTCTAATTAAATGTTTAGTATGTTGTGTTTAAAATTAATTGTTGTGCATTGTGTTACGACAATATACTAAGTATTATAAAATTTTGTGTCGGTAAACCAAACGCATTTTCCTAGGATAACAAGAGAAGAACGATTTTCCCCGAGGATGTCCATCCTACCCACTAGACGATTAGTTAAGTTTTAGATGTCATATTTTGCTACAACAATGTTTTTCGTCTGTAATTCCCTACCAATAGACTATCGTGGCTGAACCAGTAGGCTTAGCCAAAGTAACATTAAGAAAACGATAACGAAGTTCGAAAAGAATAAAATGTATGGGACTGACATAAGCCGCGCTAAATCACGTGGTCAATCTTATATCAATCCCATACATTTTATTATTTTCGAACTTCGCCATCGTTTTCTTAATGTTACTTTGGCTACCGCCACTGGCCCGTGCAAATAAAGTCAACACTATCACCTTTATTGTTCACACGCCTGCACATAAGACTACCATAATCTGTCAAATTTCCCCAATAGACATTGAACTTTAAGAATATGGCATATGGTTGAACTTTCATTACACTTTGACAGTTTTGTATAGGTCGATTTGCAGGAGTTTGTACAGTCGGCGGCAGATCAACCTACCCAAACCTGTCAAATGTCTCCAATGAATATTGATCCATATAACCAAACAATAAAGTCCAAAATTGATTATAGAAATTTGACAGTTTTGGGTAGGTTGATCTGCCGCCGTGTGTACACTGTCTATGTGTGCACTGTTAATTATATGCTTGCCATCAAATTTTACGCGTAAAGCTTTCCTCCTCGGCCTTATGGCTCATCATCATCAGCTCATTTTTTATGTCCCTACTGCTGGAGCACGAGCCTTCTATGGATGGATAGAGAGAACGGGCCATAAACCACCACGCGGGCCCAGTGCGGATTGGTGGTTGTTAACGACTGCTAATGCAGCCGGGACCAACGGCTTTACGTGCCTTCTGAAGCACGGAGGAGCTCGATATGATAAAGTTTTGGTCACCCATCCGATTACCGGCCTTTGCGAAAGTTGCTTAACCTCAGCACTCGCAGACCGGGCGCGTTAACCACTGCGCCATCGAGCTCAAAAGGAGAGGCAATATTATTATGCAAAGCTTAAAAACAATAACGTTTCTATTATTTACTAAGATAATATGTCTTTAATTTAATTGTCTGGGCGATCCCCGTTTTTTGTGAACACAAAACTTGTTCTTTTTAAAGTATTATTCAATAACGAACTGTCCGTCGTGGCGCGTGCGCACGTATTCATTTGTTTAGCAAAGAGATTATAGACGATAATGGTTTTTCTCAACTCTCTCAGAGGTTAGATAGGATTATCAACGAGCTTGCATCGGGTAAACCCCCAAAGGTATCTCTAGCATAAGTAGTAACGGAAGAAGTTACCACTCTTAGCTTGCATACACAACGCCTCCATTGATAGCGATGGCAAAAGTAAGCTTTTCATTTGGGTGAGACGATACAACCGTCACATACAACTCGCATGTAATAAACCGATCCGACAATTTACAATTTATCAGCTAAAAAATAGACGTCCTGAATGGATAATAGGTAAAAAAAAATTTGGACGATTCAAAAGCACTTTTCTAAAATTTAAAAAATAAAATAAAAAAACTTTCCTACACTCACACCAATTATCTAGCCCAAGAGAAGCTTCGTTATGAAACTCGTTAAATGGTTACTAGACAACGGATAAACATACTTAAAATACTTAAATACATACTTATTATACATAGAAAACACCCAGAACCGAGACAGTTTAGAAAAACAATAATTTCTAAATTGACCCGACCGGGGATCGAACCCGGGACCTCAGAGATGGCGACACCATGAAAACCGGTGTACAAACTACTCGACCAAGGAGGTCGTCAAACATGGTAGGCCCCTTAATTGGGTGTGACGATTACCGTCATCACCCGACTGGAAAACAGAAGAACAAACCTTTACCCCCTATCAGCCTTCAGGAACATAGGAACGCAGGTTATTGTTTCGTCAGCAACCGCTATCACCCCAAGTAGACTGGCTGCTTCTTAGATTTGGCCCCAAGAAAAGAGGCTCAATATAATATCAATTTAAAAAGTATTTTTTTTAATATTTCGAAGTAAATTTGACGCTCCCCTCTCCAGGTACGGACTCTATTAATAGAATAGAATAGGTATTTATTTGACTAACACTGTACACTCAACATTTATAAACAAAAGATTACAAAAAAAAAATGTTTTCAAAAATCGAAATAAAACAGTAGTATTCTCTAGTTATTATGCATATGCATACATTACATTGCTTGCTGCATGCACAGTGTCGCCAAACAGGGTCTGCACTCAGCATGAGCCACGGATTATCCGTCGCGCTGATTTTCCATAACCGTTTATATGCACCCATAACGATAACAGTTTTGAAAGAAATATTGAGTCGATGATCCAGCTGCTGTGTTTGCGCAGTTCGTCTGTGTTTGCGCCAAAAACCTGTAGAAAAATCCCAAAAAAAGTTTTTACTCTAAATCGAAATAATACGACTGCCCAATAACTGACTTCAACAGGTAGGATGGGGTCAACGTCTGTCCGAAAACGTGACGAGAATGGGCCGGACCAATCGACACTAACGGCATTCTGAGCTTTTTGACTTTTTGCAACATTGTCATTTAAAGATTCGAGCAAATAAAAAATATGCCTTTTTTACTTCTTTCTTGTTAAAAATATAATGTACAATGAATTGAATGCGTCATATGAATGCGTCCGTCCGTCACAAGTGATCTAGAGATATTTCGGGATGTATTCAATAAAATATTTTTTAAATTTAGTATTTTCTGTTAAAAGCGGTAAATTCAGACTCCGAAGAATAACAGTAACATTGATTGTAGCTGTAGATTCTTAAGTAGTTGCTATTGATGGAATCTCCAGCATAGACGTCAACAATTGTGACTAGCTTAAATATCAAGTCGCAGGAGTACAATTGCAACTTAAATGACAGAAACTTACTATGTATTCATAAGAACCCCGGTTTACTGCATATTACACTATAGATACTATTTCAAATCATAGAACCACGAATCTATAATTAAATACTTGTACCTACTTAGGTAACTACAAAAAATATGATTGTACAGTAAAGAGAAGGGTTCTAGAAAACTACTTGTAGTTAATCTACACTAACACTCTATTAATAAAGAGGTAGATAACGATTATAAGTTTGTTTGTTTGTTTGAGGAAGGTAATCTCTACTAACTACTGGATAAATTTCTAATAATTGCGGGTAATATTACCCGCAATGAATGAATCATTCTAACATTGAAAGAGTTTTTGGAATTTAACCAGTAGCTAGTAGGCTGTATTTTAAGTATATTGATAAAAAATATTGGTTTTTAGAAATACGAAATCAACGTGGACAAAGTACCGGGCAAAGTACTAGTAATAATAATAATAATGATTCTTTGATTTTTGACTGTAGGTACTCCTATAACACATGTGTTGAGGGTGCCAAACGTGCCAAACTCAGAACAATAACGTGCCAAACGAGAATTTTTATGGTATAATTGCCCCAGGTACTTACCTCGTTTGTCACTACGTCTTATTTTTTTTTATTGATGGCTTCGTGCGATTAGCACATTTAGCCAGTATCAAAGTAATTTAACTTACAAGTAATACATAAATAAACAATATTTCCATATATGATGATGATGAATGATATTAGAAATGGGAAGTGAGAAATGATATACCCCCCAACCTCTCGAGTATCTCAGTAAAGATGTGGGGCTTTACTAAAGTCCTCACGCGAGCTTCTTGAGAGAATTTGAAAAGTGACGTTGCACTGTTTTGTTTCATTTGCCAACACTTATGCACACTCACGAACACTTAACGGTTAATAATCCACCATTATTTCACATTAATATTCGACTTATCTCAAATTTCGGAAAATAAAGCAAAACCGCAGACATGACGCTTCACTTTCCCGCCAAGAAGTCTCACTACGTCTTTCGTCAGGAAAGGCGCAACTTTTTTTTTCTTTAGTTGATGGCTTCGTGCGGTTAGCACATTTAGCCAGTGTCAAAGTAATTTTTCTTACAAGTAAAGAAAAAATAGATTCCTTTAATATATGATGATGATGATGAATGATAATAGAAATAGGTAGTGATAAAAGATATTTCCTCAACCCCTTAAGTGTCAGTGAAGATGTGGGGCTTTACTGAGACCTCATGCGGACTTCTTGAGAGAATTTTGGGATGTTACTTACTATTCCAAGCAACATGTATATTATTAATGCAAGTCATTAATTATGTATTTATGTATATTGTTAATGCAAGGTATTAATTACCATAATAACATAGAAGGAGTTCTGTAAAGACCGATGATAACATCAGCCCAACCATTTGTGTGGGTCTAATATTTTCCTTCCGGATCTAAAGATATTAGTTCCACACCATTTAGTTAGGAATACTTAATTGTTCATGGTTCTTCATTAAACTAAATTATTTCACAATGAAGAATATTTTGCAAAACCATAGCAAATTCAATGATTATTGCCATTATAAATTTAATAAAAGTAACTATGTTTTTCTTATTACTATGAAGCAACATTTAATTTGAAGCAGTGATGCAAAAAAAAATCATAAATAAAAATTTTACGTTGCATTTTTTTAACAATCACAACAGCTTACTTTTAATGAAAATGCAATATGTCAACAGCTTTGAAAAATAAGATGGTGATACCAGCTCATTCTACGTCTCCACTGCTGGGACACGAGCCTTCCCCGATCCGATCCGAACCAGAGAATCTAGTAGGGCACGGGGACACGCACTTTTAAGTGTGTGATGCCGTTCCCTCTAGAAAACCTCCGAAGGTGATTCGTTTCGGCTTGAGGTACCCTTTACGTACCTCGCCACCCCCAAAAAAGCCCAGTGAAGCTGAAAACGCCAACTAAGGCAATCAGCAATCTCTCTCAAAAAAAAACGAGCCTTCCCTATGGATGGAAATTCCACAGAGACAACGGTAAAAACCACAGAATTAGTATATAACCAGTATATACCACCACGCGGGCCCAGGGCGGATTGATGGTTGTTAACAACTGCGAATGCAGCCGGGACCAACGGTTTAACATACCTTCCGCAGCACGGAGACGACACTACAAATGTGGTGGTTCTTTCAAAATATGAAATAGTCTAGCACACGTTTTCCCTCCTTCTTATGACAGTGTGAGGGTGAAGAGGAGTTGTCTTCGCGTCTGGACTCCATTTCCACATAACTTCAGGTGGAGTAAAGTCATTTGCACTGTTCAATCTATAAAAAAATTGTTTTAAGGCATTGGAAATTTACGTGACGGAGATCTTGATTTTTCCCAACAATTACAAAACATATGAAAGTGATATTTGATTACATGATTTTTCATTTATTTGACTACATTTTGCGAGTTGCAGAAACACGATTTGTCAACTTTTATAACAGAGAAAAAAATATCAAAGTAACCTCTTTTAAAACATAGATTTGCATTTTACAAGCAAACCAGACCGATTTAAGCACCTAAATTTTCTTAGTAGATTAGTCAACACGCATTCAATATGCTAGTTCATTTTTTTAAATAATTTGTAGTTTTAATTTGAAGGAAAAAAACAGTTTTTCTTATGGTACGGGGCGCAAACGCTCCTTATTAGAGTAATTGTTTAGCGGTGCGTCGCCTTAATGAGACGTCATTAGCGACAATAGACGGAACTGTATGCATCACGTTAGCCGCGACACGGTCAACCCAAGCCGAGGTTCTAGCCTTCGAGGAGTCCTCGGGTTCTACAACTCTATCTGACCTCAACCAAAAAAAGTTTTCTACATCTAATACAATGTTATTTTTAGTTTATACGAAACCTGAAAACTGTTTGTTCAGAATCAGTAATAGAATCGATTTCAATATTTTTTATACTATGTTACATTTTGACCAAATCATATTTACAAAATCTCAAATAAAACATACCCTACTAAAAAAAACACGGGACAGCACAAAAAGTAACGTAAAAGTAAAGTAAGTTGTAACTTCGTGAGTTTTCAAGATATTAATAAATTTTTTTTGTACTGATTCTTTAAATGAAAATATTTGACCCGTGTTTCGATTTTCGTACAAACTAAAAATAAGGTTGTATATAAAAATCAATTGCTGTCCGTTTGTCTCGCTAAAACTCGAGAATGGCTGGACTGATTTGGCTAATTTCGATTTTAAAATATTAGTGGAAGTTCAGAGAAGGTTTAAGCGGTGAGAAACATAAATAATAAGTAACGGAAAATACTGAAAACGACAATTTAATTTTCCAATACAAAATTATTTGTTTGTTTCGTTGTCATGGAAACCAAAGAGAATTTAATTACTTGCTGGAAACTGTCAAAGCGGTACGAAGTCCGCCGGGTCCACTAGTCCTATTAATATTATAAACGCGAAAGTTTGTTTCGATGTTTGTTACTCTTTCACGTAAAAACTACTGAATGGATTTGGATGAAATTCGGCATACAAATAGTTTATAACCGGGAATAACACATAGGATACTTTTTATCCAGATATTCCCACGGGAACGGGAACCACGCGAGTGAAACCGGGAACCAAGCTGGTGAAACCGCGAGCGGCCACTAGTATTCAATAAAATAAGGAATGGTTTAATAGGTTGAAACATAAACAATGCGACATTACAACAGAGTGCCTAATGCGAGTTTTATTTGTCATTTGATCACGTTAGCGAAAACGAGAACTTGTATACCAAAATATAAACTCTCCTCGTTTTGTCACCCTGCTGGCTGCTTCAATCCAATGACAAATAAAACTTATCACTCACTAGTCACTATTGCTCTATGCACGTTGGAATATAACGTTCACGCAATTAAGGCGACACATTGGAAATTTACGTGACGGGGATTATGATTTTTCCCAACAATTACAAAACATATAAAAGTGATATTTGATGACATGATTTTTCATTTAATTGACTTCATTTTGCTAGTTGCAGAAACACGATTTGTCAACTTTTATAACAGAGAAAAAAATATCAAAGAAACCTCTTAGAAAACATAGATTTGCATTTTACAAGCTAACCAGACCGATTTAAGCATCTAAATTTTCTTAGTAGCTTAGTTTTAACACACACTTCAATATTGTAGTTCATTTTTTTTAAATAATTTGTAGTTTTAATTTGAAGGAAAAAAACAGTTTTTCTTATGGTACGGGGCGCAAACGCTCGTATCAAAACGTATGAGATTTATTGTTTAGCGGTGCATCGCTTTAACGGAAGTTATAAAGTATTGACTTGGTTGAGTTGTAGCGCCTACGTATTTTATGTACATTATTGTAACTTCTTGTGCCATTGCTACGAGTACATGTACTCTGAAAACATGGTTAGCCTAAATACTATTTCACAGCATTAGCCCGTATTAACGACGTCTTAGAAATAGCTATCACTATATAAAAACATTCCTAATGACTTTTCATAAAACAAAATGAGTTTTTATACGTTTAACCTTTTCACCGCCCAATTATCCAATTATCCTACGCGATGTCCCGCTGTACGCCAACGTATAAATGTATTTTAGTAAAGTAGGTACAAAGAAGAACTTCTATAGAAGTGCTGGCGTGGACGGCACGAAAATCTCGAATTTCTATAGAAGTTGTTGGCGGTAAAAAGGTTAAATTATCTCTGATCACAGAGGCAGTTCCCACAGCAATCCGTCAACCTCTCGAATTACTTGATGTTTCGAACCTGTCTTCTTGTGACCATGGATCCTGCAAAGAGTTCAAAACGTCAGGATAAACATTAAATCAAATTTATTTCTAAAATAAACGCGAGTAGATTCGTAAACGTAGTTTCATTTCAATGTGTAGTGTTCGCGTAAACTTTAGAAAAAATATTACTTAAATAGCTGCTGTTAAAATGAGTTCTACTGGCGTTCGCTAGTCGCGAGTCCAGTTCGTGATAGATTACCACAGCTCTTATGTTCATTGAATGAATCATTGTACGAGACGTATTTTTTATTAAGACGTGGAGCGTTCACACCATACCAACACATTGGAAAACCCATGTCATCATCTTACGCATCGGTACAGTAAACCATACTTAAAAAGGTGTATAGCTAATGTAGCTTTAGTTATTATTCTGAGAGCGAATGATGCAAACCAAATGTTGACACATGTCAAAGATTAGCAGGTACTTGGCATTTGGCAAAGCCTCTTTTCGGGGAATCCATTAAGTTACCATTAAATTATTTATTTTTATTTAATACAAGTGGACCCGGCGGACTTCGTACCTACCGCGTTTTGACAGTTTCCATAACGTGATTAAATTCTCTTTGGTTTCCATGACAACAAAACAAACAAATCATTTTTTATTGGAAAATGAAATTGTCGTGTTTAGTATATTTATAGTGCGATTCCCGTAGGAATATCGGGATAAAAACTATCCTATGTGTTAAGCTAGGTTATAAACTATCTGTATGCCGAATTTCATCCAAATCCATCCATCCGCTGCAGCGTGAAGAAGCAACAAATATGCGAATATACATACACACAAACTTTCACACTTATAATATTGGTATGATTGGGTGAATTAATTTAGCTCATCGCGCCTCTCATTGTGCCTTTTGATGGACATTTATAGCCGATATTGTATGTCATTTAGGTGTAGGTATTTTTTTTTTTAATTTACAATTTGAACAATGAATAGCACATGAGGAAACATTGCCATTAGGTAGGTGACTGGCCAGTCAATAGAATAACGTTTTAGCAACTGTAAAAACAATTTTTTTTTAATTGAAATTGTATGGGAATGGAAAACTATGACGTCACCAATCTGTTACGTCTATAGAGTGTTTATTGATTACTTTTTTAAGTTACAGAGATTCATGCTTAGGTCAAATGAAAAATTGGTTACTATTAAAAAGAACTGCGCCTGTCCGGTGGACGGATGCTATTCTGGAAGCCCTGAAATGCAACACGCATCAGGCGGCTCTCCGTCTAGCCCAGGATAGGACCCCTTGGAGAGCCCTGGTCCGCGATGTTGCTATTGGTGGTCACCACCCTCAGGCATGAGGACTCGACGACGAAGAAGAAGAAGAACTGCTACTTTATTTCATTTATACGTTTAACCTTTTCACCGCCCAACTATCCTGCACGCGATGTGCCGCTGTACGCCAACGTACAAATGTATTTTAATAAAGTAGGTACAAAGAAGAACTTCTATAGAAGTGCTGGCGTGGACGGCACGAAAATCTCGAACTTCTATAGAAGTTGTTGGCGGTAAAAAGGTTAATGTTCTGGAATTAATTATTACTGTTGTCAACATGCCTATTGGGTCGGTCGGGTCATCACCATCAGCCTATAGACTTGGATCATCGCCATCAATCATCATCCACCCTATAAAAGTCTCACGGCTATAGCTAGACCGCTTAACTGAGTCATCGTCTGCGGTAGGTACGCGGGGCGGGAGGTACGTAGGGCCTCTGCCACGAGTACGAGCGGTTTGCGACACGGCGAACGGATTTCTAGTTCATTGTGTTATTTCTATAACCGTTGACTATGACTGCCATTGCATAGCGCGCAATGAACTAGAAATCCGTTCGCCGCGTCGCAAGTCACTCGTGTTCGTGGCAGAGGCCCTATGTACTTCCCGCCCGCCCCGCGTACCTACCGCAGGCGAGGACTCAGTTAAGCGGTCTTGCTATAGTCTCAGGCTTTTCCATGTGTTCAATGAAACATCGGAAGATCAGACCTTAGCCCACCACGTTAGCTTAGAGGTCGTTGATGGAATTTAGAACTGTCATTTTACAACAACAACCAGTTTTGACGATTAAAGTGCCTTCCAAAGCACGAAAAAGCTCGGGTATTTTAAACCAATCAGGCATTGAAAAAGTTTATTAACTTGCGCGATTAAGGCATTAGGGCGTTAGCCTCAACATCAAACTGAGCTGATTAGACCTCTCGGCGTTCTGTATTTAATAATTGTGAAATGTTGACCTTTATAATTAAACTTAGTTGTAACTTATTTGTATTATTTTGTTGCTTGTTTGTCATATACACTCGAGAGCAATGAATCCGGGTCACCTATAGAAACCTATAAACCTCGGAAACTAAGAATGCTAGCTTAATGAAATAAATTGTGTTTAATAGACAATTAAATACTCCTTAAATGAAAGTAATAAAAGTTATGAGTCACTACATTTTATTTACAAAAAATTGCATAAAGAAAAAAAAACTACTGATCTCGCCTTAAAACCAAAGAAACATGACATTTTTTAACAACATTACGATTTTCTTTAATTTTAATACTTCGTATTGCGTCCTCGTGCTTCCATTATTGTGTTTACGCGGTTTAGCTTTCTGTACTCCAAGTTCCTTATACGATTTTGGGAAATATTCTCCCATTTCTCTTTGAGAGCAATTTTGAGCTCACGAAGCGTGATTGGGGGAGGGTTTCATGGTGTTCACCAAGTATTGATCTTCTCATGCTGTGGTACACCTGGTTCTGCCTGTTCCTGGTCTGCATAGGTTAGAGCCAGTTTTCTCGTAACGTCGGAGAACTCTTTGTACTGTTGACAGCGACACACCGACAGTCCTGGATATATCGCGCTGACTCCGGCCGGTTTCCAGCGTTGTGAGAATTCTGGTGCATTCTTCAGGTGTAAGCGGCATGATCATAGCTTAAATAATAAACATTGAACACTATAATCATGGTTTATATACCCACTCAAATGACAGATTAGAAACAAAAGCAAAAACAAGTGCAGTAATTTCGTAGTTCTATCTTCGAAAGTCTCCCTTTTTCAAATTTGATTTTTTATGACATAACTTTACAATAACTAAGAAGTTTTATTACTTTCATAATTGTCTATTAAACACAATTTATTTTATTAAGCTAGCATGCTTAGTGACCCAGATTCATTGCTCTCTCGAGTGTAGTTAAAACCCGAATAAATGTTTCTTATTCATATTAATCTTTAGATCGAAACGCGCAAGCTAGCCATCGATATCGCAGTTCCTAAATACAAATCAATGATTCCTAAACGTAAATATCCCACTGCTGGGCAAAGGATAATTGAAATTAAGTTATCCCTACAATTCATGGGTATTGACTTAATCACCACGCTTGCCAAATGCGAGTTGGTGATCACAAACCCGGGCTATGCATCAAACACTAAGAAACACACCAGGAAACTGAACCTCGGGTTCTGAGCACTTTGCCGCTCTGCCACCGAGGCGGCCAATTATCCTATTACCAGGAAAATAATGAGCTAATCCCTATACAAAGGTTTTTTTACGAATACGAATCATATTTACACGGAAAAACTTAAGTACTATTTAAAAACTTGGAAATTTATCAAATAAAAAAAGGTATTTTTTTGACATAAAGACGTGAATTTTATTTTTTATTATTAAGTGCTAATTGCTGCACTTAATCTGAATTTAACATAATAAAAAATAAAATAAACTATTGCGTTGTGTTACCAAATTTGTGGTATTTCATCTGCAAAGATGAATCTGCATAGCCAACCGGTTAAAAGCAGTCAAAATCAAAGCAGAGAAACGTACGTCAGCCTTCCCGGTAGCATCACAGAACAGTTAAACCTTATTTATCTATTCCGTGGGTAGCATAATGGTCAGTGCAGTTGCCCGGATTGCGGAAGACCCCTATTCAATCTTGGCTGGGTCAGTTAGGCATTTAAATTTTTCACTATATTTTATTATTTATTTTTTGACGACCTCCGTAGCCTCCGTAGGACGGCGCTAACTCTGAGGTCCCGGGTTCGATTCCCGGTCGGGTCAAGAACGAACTTTTCGATATTGTGTCGGGTCTAGGTGGTTGTGGTACCGTCGTTGTTTCTGATTTCCATGAAACGAGTGCTTTAGCTACTTACCTTGGGATCAGAACAATGTATGTGATGGTGCCTCATTTATTTATTTATCTATTTATTTATTTATTTATTTATTTATTTATTTATTTATTTATTTATTTATTTATTTATTTATTTATTTATTTATTTATTTGTTTATTTATTTATTTATTTATTTATTTATTTATTTATTTATTTATTTATTTATTTATTTATTTATTTATTTATTTACTTATTTATTTATTTATTTATTTATTTATTTATTTATTTATTTACTTATTTATTTATTTATTTATTTATTTATTTATTTATTTATTTATTTATTTATTTATTTACTTATTTATTTATTTATTTCTTTCTTTATTTATTTATTTATTTATTTATTTACTTATTTATTTATTTATTTATTTATTTATTTATTTATTTATTTATTTATTTATTTATTTATTTATTTATTTATTTATTTATTTATTTATTTATTTATTTATTTATTTATTTATTTATTTATTTATTTATTTATTTATTTATTTATTTATTTATTTATTTATTTATTTATTTATTTATTTATTTATTTATTTATTTATTTATTTATTTATTTATTTATTTATTTATTTATTTATTTATTTATTTATTTATTTATTTATTTATTTATTTATTTATTTATTTATTTATTTATTTATTTATTTATTTATTTATTTATTTATTTATTTATTTATTTATTTATTTATTTATTTATTTATTTATTTATTTATTTATTTATTTATTTATTTATTTATTTATTTATTTATTTATTTATTATTTATTTTCAGCCTATATCGTCCTACTGCAGGGCAAAGGCCTCTCTTCCCTTCTTCCAACATTCTCGGTCTGTAGCTTTCTGGGACCAATCTTTTACAAATGAGTCTTCTATAAATATTTAATATAGACGTGAGAATGTATTCTCATTTCACGCCGTGCCGTGTCGTGTAGACTTAGAGACAGGCGACCTCAATGGTGGTGCGGGCGATCTAGCCCACTTCACAGTATTAATGTCAATGCAACTGATATCTCCATATTCGACCACTGCAACTAGGTTTCCCGTATATTAATAATTATGGTGGCTTATGAGAAGTGCGCTCCATAATTCATTATCGTGCGGCCGTCATGGTGTTAATGCGGATCAACTGACGTTTAGGTATTTTTTTTCTTGGTTTTTGATTCAGAATAATGACTAAAGTTATAGAAACCGGACTAAAATAGCAACACTCATTCATCAGTTCGTACTATTTTAACTAATGAACCTAAGTGATGTATTGGAAAGAGATCGATTGTCCCTTTTCTTTCGTTATTTCGGAGGTGTCACCAGATTTGTGACGTCATATTTGAGGTAATGTAGTGAGTGACTTTATAAAGGCCTCAAAGATTTTTTTTGATCACCGATTATCTGATGACCGTTTGACATAACAATACAAAAAATAAAAACTAAGTGTCAACCATTTGTCGCACTCCAACCTCCTTTTCTAGCCATAAGATAGAACGGAACTAAACATAGTTGCACGATTTTCATTTTAGCCATCCTTCTATAGCTTTAGTTATTGTTCTGAGGTTTTTGAATAGTTATCTGAGTCCGAAGTCACAGGGAGCCTGAAGTGCCATCACAGACTATTGTAAACTTATAGGTAAACGCAGTATTAATTAGAAGAGATTGCTCAACTTCTTAATTATTTAATTATTATTATTTTTATTGTTGTGTTTCGTCTGGTGAGTGAAAGTACCGGAGGCCCATCTCTCACCCCTCCCCCTCCCAATTCCCACTCCATCCTCAAGATCCAACTCCTTCCTCAAGGTTGGCAACGCATCTGCGATAACTTTGGTTTTGCGGGTATCCATGGGCGGCGGTGATTACTTTCCATCAGGTGACCCGCCTGCTCGTTTGCCTCATTTTACCATAAAAAAAAACATTTGGCATATAGTTGATAATTGCCAGGAATCCAGCGATGTTACTTTCATTTTGGGCAACGTTTGGATCACATCTACAAGGTGATCTATTCCAATCTAATACCACGAAACAAATACCAAGCAATGGTATTAGTTTACTGTCATATTTATTTTGTATTCCAAACGAATACCACTTTTCCAAACTAATAAATATATTAAAACTATTCCAAACGAATACCAAAACATGAAATGAACTACAGTCAAGAGGAAATAAGTATTTTCCTATTTAATTTTATCATCATCATCATCATCTTAGCCAAAAGACGTCCACTGCTGGACAAAGGCCTCCCCCAAGGAACTCCACAACAACCGGTTTTGTGCTGATCGCATCCAGCGGCTTCCCGCGACCTTCACCAGATCGTCGGTCCACCTTGTTGGAGGCCTGCCCACACTGCGCTTTCCGGTACGCGGTCGCCACTCCAAGACTATCCCGCCCCAGCGGCCATCAGTCCTGCGAGCAATGTGCCCTGCCCACTGCAGGCACTGCACCCCATTTAATTTTAAGTTAAACATTACTAAAACATACACTTCATTATAATAAATTAATCTAAGTACGTACATAGTTCAGGGTGAAGCGATTTATTCGATTTGTTTTTATCTGCGATAAAAGGATGAGCTTGCTCTATTGGTTTAAAACCCAACCAATCAACCATTCAGAAGCAACGGAACGACATGCATGATGTCTCTCAGTAAGGGATGATCCGTCCGAGTGTTTTGTACATCTCCGGATCGCAATAGATCATCATACACGTATTAATCAAAGTATAAATCCTATTGATTTGATACGGGTTTTTGAATCGATCCAGTAGTAACAAGCGTATTTTATAGAATAAAACACAACATAAGTAAACAGCCTATAACTATCCCACTGCTGGGCAAAGGCCTCCATCATTGAAATCAATTCATCGCTACAATTGATGGGTAATGGCTTAATCACCACGCTTGCTAAATGCGGGTTGGTGATCACAAACCCGGGCTATGCATCGAAAAATCCGAAATACATTTTGCCCGACCTGGAAATTGAACCCGGGACCTACCGGTATCGGACCGAGCACTCTGCCACTCGGCCACCGAGGCGTTAAAACACAACATAATATGTAGTTTTTTAAAACTTGCCAAACATTATTACCTACCTCCACGCAAAAACAGTAATTTTGATGGGCGCTCCGGATCTTAAGTTCCAAACGCTTATAATTCCTCCAATATCTGTTTTCATGAAACAACGACCACATATTAGTCGACCTCCTTGGTCGAGTGGTTTGTACACCGGTTTTCATGGTGTCGCCATCTCTGAGGTCCCGGGTTCGATCCCCGGTCGGGTCAATTTTAGAAATTATTGTTTTTCTAAATTGTCTCTGGTCTGGGTGTTTTCTATGTATAATAAGTATGTATTTAAGTATTTTAAGTAGGTATGTTTATCCGTTGTCTAGTAACCATTTAACGAGTATCATAACGAAGCTTCTCTTGGGCTAGATAATTGGTGTGAGTATAGGAAAGTTTATTTATTTATTTATTTATTATTTGATTTTTTGGTTGAGTTAGAGCTATAGATAAATCTACAACTTTGATATACAAAATATACAAAATAAGTTGTTGTTGGTGCAAGCAAACCAAACGTAGTACCTACTACATTTAATGTTCTTTTCTCAAACTAAACAAAGAAATAATTATGTCGAATTGACGATACATCAAACATAACATGATGTGACAACAACTAATCTAATAACCGTCATGTCGTGTCGTGTCTAACGTGTTATTATAACACGTGGTGTCACTTACGTTCGACAGGACAGGATCGTATTATTAAGACGTTACGGCCACTTTTAACTATAACGCCATATTTAACTAAACCATAACATGTCAGGTGTTCATTAGGTGACGTAAAAATGCTAAATTACTTCATTCAGATAGTTTGTTGAGCATAATTTGATTTGCTATCTCTAATTACTAGATATGTTTTTTTTTCATTGGCAGCGCTAGTGTGCGGCGTAAACGCTCTTAATCAATAAAAAAAAATTAACAAAAAAAAACCGACTCCAAAAAAGTAGACTGATAAAATTGCACTAAAAAGTAAAAAATAAGCGTTAGACTTATATAGACAATAATTTTATTAGGAAAATATATAGGTATCTACAATTATTGTTATTTTTGGAGCCGGTGCCAGCCATCGAAGTTTTTGGAGCCGGTGCCAGTCCGCGTTTGTAGTCAAAATGTCATGCATAAGATTGAATGTAGGTACTATTATGATTTTAAAATATAGAATGTCGTTAAATGTTTATGTTAAAGTTACCTTGGCTGGCACCGACTCCAAAATAACAATAATTGTACCTATATATTGTCCTAATGAAATTATTGTCTATATAAGTCTAACGCTTATTTTTTACTTTTTAGTGCAATTTTATCAGTCTACTTTTTTGGAGTCGGTTTTTTTTTTGTTAAAATTTTTGTTTATTTCTTTCTTTTTAGTGATTCGTTTCGATCTATTTATCAAAAGCGAATATGGGTAGACCTACTAAACGCGCTGCTCGTATGAGACAGCGCCGTTTAAATGAGACAAGCGAAGAAAACGAGAAACGCCTATCTCAAAGTAGGAAATCAAAAACTGAGTTCCGGTGCCTGCCTTCTTTTGCTTCGTCATAGTCGCTTAACTATCTTAATCGAGATATTTTATCGCCACCCGTGAAATACTTTTCATTGAGGAGTTTCGATGGCAATCTGTGGTCTTTTTCATTAGTTACACTTCATCAAATGATACTTTCAGAATGCAAATACTTGACTTACTTCTGAAAATAATAAAATCGCTATAGTATGCCTACAATATTTGAGGAGTTCCCTCAATTCCTTAAGGACTCCATCATCAGAACTGGACCAAATTAAAATGGGACCACACGGGAAGCACCAGCTTTCAAATAAAGAAAGAATCATAAAAATCGGTTCACCCAGTCGAAAGTTAACAAACATAAAAAAAAAATACAGTCGAATTGATAACCTCCTCCTTTTTTTGAAGTTGGTTAAAAATAGGGGTCAGCTGCTGATTTGGGTTATTCCCTGAGAATCCCATTCCCCCAGGATCCTGTCCCGGAGGATCCCGAATGCGATAAATGTGATTACATTTACTTTTGTTATTTTTTAATTTTTTTTTGTTCTATTTGTTTAACTTTTACATAATAAATCAACCTGTGATTACTATAGCAATTTTTTTTTTTTCAATATTATAATATATTAAAATTTTATTGACCATTTTTTCTGCTGACATGACGGTTCTTTTAAGCTAAACATATTATTGATTAAGTTCATGAAGATAGTCTTTAATATAGACCGTATTAAATTGTTGCTTACCAATGCTCCTGGTGCCGTAAAATTTCAATATTCAATAAATATTTCTTTTAAACTGTTTCGAATATTGGTTCCACTGCGACAGTTACCTGCTCAGACTGTGGCAGAAAAAAGACAGCTTTGTGTAATTGCCGCGCGAGTACGTTAGGCTTTATGTAGGCCTTTTTCGGTGATTTATCATAACAATCCCGCATCATCCTGATGGCACGGAGGGGAAGTGCTGGAGTCATTAGTAGGTGTACCTTCCTTCCCCTTGAGGGTCAGGGGGAGAGTCTCACAAGCATCGGCGTCTCCCCGGGCCAAGGGAACCCCAGGTACAGTGGTATGCTTAATGTATTTTCTCCTGTATGTAAAAAAAACTGGTTAAGGGCGAGTCGGATTCGCGCCAAAGGATTCCGTACCATTATCTATAAAAAACGGCAAAAAAAATCATGTCTGTTGTATTTGTATGGGAACCCCCTTAAATATTTATTTTATTCTATATTTTAGTATTTGTTATAGCCGCAACAGAAATACATCGTCTGTGAAAATTTCAACTGTCTAACTATCAGGGTTCATGAGATACAGCCTGGTGACAGACGGACAGACGGACAGCGGAGTCTTAGTAATAGGGTCCCGTTTTACCCTTTGGGTAAGGTACCCTAAAAAGGCTTGATGTGCGCCGTAATCCAGCCGTAAGAATTGTAGGCGTATAGATGATAGCTTCAAGAGTCTTCACTCCACCTTCGCCTTATCATCACTTAACATCAGGTGAGATAAACCTTTTGGCGTCTAAGGACCATAAGGAAAAATTACTAGATATAAAAATAACTGTACCGTGATATTGTCAAGTTGGAAAATTGGAGAGATGTATTATTAGCTAAGTATGAAAATGCGGACATTTAAAAAAGTCTAAGATGATTATTGCCTAAATATAAATGCCGACATAAATATCACTTCACTTCTAAAGGCAAAGTGCTTACCTGTAAGATATTTAAAAAGACTTGTATGAAACTATATATACAATCTTTCATATAATAAGTTATAACTAACTGAAGCTCTTCTTACTTATTTACTTGCCACTTTGACACATTGTTTTTAGGTACAGACCATGAAGCTGTAGATACAGGATATATTTTTTTTACCAGTGCGCAAATTTTCTGGAGCGACTCAGAATCGGTAAGTGAACAACTTTCTCATAGTAACATGGGTTGCAATATGTCACAACATTTTTTGGACTTCCCATACTTTAGCGAACACTTGATTAGTCTGATTTGTATGAAGAGTCTCAAAATTTTTGACATATTTCAACCCATGTTACTATGAGAAAATTGTTTAGCGATTCTGAGTCGCTCCAGAAAATTTGCGCACTAATAAAAAAAATATCCTGTATAAGTAGGTAGGTACAGACACCTGCACATCAGACTATGCAAAACTGTCAATTTACTTCAAATATATTGAACCGTATGTACATGGACATAAAGTTCAAAGTATTTGAGGAAACTTGACGATTTGTGATAGTCTGCATGTTCAGAATATTAGCTAATAGGTTTGAGGTGTGGTGTGCAGGCAGGCGTTAGGCGTGTGTACTTGACATCAGAACTACGTAGAGAAAATGCCGCAAAAAAATAAATTCGATTATTTTGCTTCTTCTTGTGCCTACTAGATCTTGAAGATTGGCCGTCAGCTTCTTAAAATCACTCTGTTTGACCCGAGGCCTGTCGGAAAAGTTGTTCGATAGCGGTAATGCCAGTCCACTCTCAGATGTCCCTTTATCTTGCGCTTTTTAATGGTTGAAATAATTTTCCGATACATATGAACACGCTGAAGCACGGTCTATAAAAAAGTTACGAATACGATTAGTTTTGGAAGATCACAACTTACGATTAAATATTATTGATGTGTAACATCTTTCCGCTCGCTTTCTAACAAATTGTGTGAGTGATTTCGTGAAATGGGACGGAAGTATTTGTAACAGTGTAACAAGTGTGTAACAGGAAGTCGGATTTGTAGATTTAAAATCGATTTTATGAACATGACATATTATTATTATATGTGACATATTGTGTCATTTCACTATCAATGGTCATTTTGATATGTCAAATGTCTTCTAATGACTATTTACTGCATTCTCTCTATGATTTGTAAAAAAGACAATTTGCTGATTGCCTCTGACGGCATTTTCAGCTTCAACTGGCTTTTTTGGGGGGGGCGGCGGCGAGAAACTTAAAGGGTTCCTCAAGCCGTGCGAAATAAATCACCTTCGGAGGTTTTCTGAAGGGTACGGCATCACGCACTGGTGCGTGTCCCCGTGCCCTACTAGATTCTCCGAGAAGTTCGGATTGGATCGGTCAAGGTCTCCTGCTCTGTATACTTACGCGCAGGATGCTTCCGCATACATATAATAAAGCTAAAGAGGGTCAAAAGTCTGTGGAAGATATTCGAAAAAAAGTTAGCTGGGGATACTTAGAATCGACAACAGAACACGTTCCAACAGTTTTTAGAATTTTTGTCTGTTTGTCTGTTTATCTATTTGTCTGTTTATTTGATCGCGCATCACGTGAAAATGGCTTAACGGATTGGATGAAACTTTGCACATAGACAGACATACTATTTATCCCGGTAACAGGTTCCTGTAGAATAGTATAGTCATCGCGAACGAAATCGCGGGCGACAACTAGTAACAGAGTATTTAAATAATGTCAGTAATGAGTAGGATAAAAAAAAACCATATTGATGGTGATTATGGAGTCACCAGAGGGTTGGGTTTTTTTTAAAGGTATCATGTTGCACATCTGTACATTTTTGAACTGTAAGAAAACATAATGTATAAAATGGAGAAATTATTAAGTAAATGTCACAATCATGTCATAGGCGTATCCTCTAAATATAACATGACCCTTTTTTAATGACCTATCTCTAATGTAGCTTTTAAAACTAGGTAAAATGTATGTAAAATTAAAAAAATAATGACCTAATTAACAATGGATAGATGTCAAATATTCATAGAAGTTAGGACAGTAGCAAGACTCAACGTTTACGCTTTGATTGAATGCGCTTTTATTTTGATAGAAGTTCGTGATAAATTAATACTTTAAGACACAAAATTAATGTCCAAAATTTAAATCTCTTCCACTTTATTTTGTTTTGCGAACGTGGAGACTTGTTAGTGAATATTTTAGGTAGTACAGTCGGCGGCAGATCAACCTACCCAAATCTGTCAAATTTCTCCAATGTATATTGAACCTTATAAGTAAACGATAAAGTTCAAAATTGATTGTAGAAATTTGACAGTTTGACAGACAATCAGACAATAGATGATCAAACCCTTCAACCCACATAGGTTTGCCCGATCTATTCATGTAAGCCCACAATTATGACTAGGACTTATACAACATCATATTATTGAAAAGGAAAGGTGTTAAAGAGATGAAAAGGTGCCATCTCGCACATTTGTGCGAGATGACGAATAACTCGACAAATTAGAAAAAGTGGTGATATAAAAAACCAGAAAGTAAAAATTATATCTTTTTTATTTTACATTTTCAAGTTCGCTCTACAAGAGATGCAGTTTGCATTACACAGTCATTCAACTTTATACAACATTTTTTTTTATTTTATTTACATTTTGTATAAAAAAGCAGTCAGTTGTGCGTGGTAAGAGGTAGGTTTCACTGCCAGCCGTGACCGTGGCCATGGCCCCAGGGCTCCTCGGGCGAGGCGGCGGCGGCGTGAGCAGCCTGAGCGTACTGAGCGAGGTGAGCGGCGCGAGCGTGTTGGACCTCGGGGGTGTCGACTACGTATTGGCCGTCGTGCGTCAGCTGGATGTGCGCCTGTAAGCAAATATTGGAATTAATAAACCAAAAAAGTATTAATTTACCAACATGTCAATTCTTTTGCAAGTTGGTATATCAAATGTTTGACGCAGACAACGTAAAAGAGAATCAAAAGCTCGTACTGCCTTTCGTTACGTTTCTATATTAGTGCTAAGGCTCTCAGACTAACGTGACAACCTGATTGCGTAGTGACATTTATAATGAGCTACATAATTATGTTATCAGAACTGTATCAACGAATTTTTCATTTTGACTTCAAAATTTCAAATTCACGCTAACAAAAGGTTAATAATCTTACCGGAGGGCCGTTCCATTTGCCGTAGCCCGCAGCGTAACCTGCACCGTGCGCGAGCGGCGCGCCGTAGCCGAGCGGAGCGAGCTGAGCGCCGTGAGCGATGGGTCCGAGACCGCCATATCCGTGACCGATGCCGTGAGCGGCGACGTGGGCGGCGGCGTGGGCGGCCTTGAGGTGAGCGACCTCGGGGGTGTCGACAACGCGGCCGTCATGGGCGAGGGGTGCGGGACCGTATTTGATGAGGCCTGGGGGATTAAGCACGATTATTGTAAATCATCACACGTATTCCATGCTTTTTTTAACATTAAATTTATCTCATAAGTTCTCAAAAAACTATCCGATACTTATTAGCGAAAGACTCATTGTCATCAGCCTTTATACGTATAGATAAATACGTTCCCAAATGAACAATTGCATATGTGGAGATTGGGTTACTAACTATGCTAGCCCAATGTGGGGCAGTGGATTATAACAGCTGTCGTCTTACGTAAAAACTGGGACCAACGGTCATCTGAAGAAGGAACAGAGGAATAGGCGCTTCTCAAAACATTAATTTGTTTTACTTCAGTTAAGGAGATCATTTCCTTACCTGCGTGGTTTACATGATATTGTCAATACCATCAGTTAGACAGATTAAGAGTGACAATGATCAAGAAGATTGTTACCAATTATAACATGTTTATTTTTTTTCTTTGATTTTTGACCGTACCTATATCAAGAGAGTCCAATTAAAATTATGGTGTCCTAAATATTGCCAACGTACCAGCAGCAGGCGCGCCATAGTGTCCAGCGGCATATCCTCCAGGGCCGGCCAAGTATCCGCCCGCGGGCGCCCACGCACCGTGCACAGTTGATGCCTGCGCGTGAGCAGCCAGATGTGCGGCCTTAGCGTGCGCAACTTCTGGCGTGTCCAAGAGGTATTTGCCATCTGAGCTCAGCTGGATGTGAGCGGGGGGGCCGGGGTATAGCGACGCCTGCGCCAGGCAAAGGGAGGCAGCGAGGATAATCTGTAAAGAGGTTTTAAATTTATAAATAAAATAAAAACCAAAAAGGTTGCGTATGTGTAAAAAAGTAGGATTGCAAATGAAGTGAGATATACTTTTTTCTGTATTCATTTGTTTGTCTGCGAATGCAATTTAAAATCGGGAATGTTCACGACTGTTTGCGTACATTTTTCACACAAAATGTGGCCGAAATGTAAAATAATCAGTTTCCTTAGAATGCAAGAATTTAAAGAATTAATCTAATATAAAGAAGACAATGTCGATGAATACGAAAACTTTCTTGACATTGACCTTTGATGAGTTAGTGGAGCGCAAGTAAAATTACACGGTCCAACGCCACCCAAAATACACGACCATTGAAAGCACATTGAAACATCTAAAATCGAAAGAACAAAAAAGGTTTTGTTTACAGATGTTGGCAAATGAACGAAACAAGACAATAAGACGTTTTACACGTTTACTAATAAGAAAACAAATCATACCAAAGAATAAGAACCTTACCAAAAGGTCATTGTTCTTAAAACTCAAAGTAATAAAAAAACTAGATTAATGAATCTCATACAACTTTTAATAGCTGCCTGCAGTATTTCATAAAAACTACGGTTCGACAACACATTCAATGTTCAGTGTGTCCCCATTTCTCACGGCTCACGTGTCATAACGTCATATTATAATAATATTGTCCACAGTCGTTGGTGTTTTAGCAACGATCCGTGTGAACTCAACTTGAAAATAACTGATGCAACAGATATGCTTGCAAGCAAATTGTAATAGAGTGGTTCTGAGAAATTCTATGAATTTCTTAACATTCATAACAGTAAAAACCATTTATCAAATGTAGGAAACGCTTCTGAAATGTTTGGGCAACGGCAACTTGATGAAAAATACTTCTTTATTTTCGGAACAGTGACCTCATTGGCATTATGCACATTTTATAATAAGCAACACTAAATTGTTGTACTCTATTTTCTTTTTAATAAATAACTAAACGCGGACGTAGCTGCGTGTTCGAAATTCAAATCGGTTAATTAAATTAATGGTCCAGTCTGCACCTATTTAAACGCTATACCAATCGCTAAAAGAGAGTAAATTGAGTTTAAGACTTACGCTATGTGACAAGGGCGGGGCATAGTTGCACGCACCGCCAATGCAGATGTCTGTCAGATACAACGACTGGTCTAGGAAACCGGCGACAGTGGACCCATAAATCCTTATGCAAGTCTAGGAAATTTATTTGACTGCGCCCGAGCCCGACTATAGATAAGATAAACTAATGATTGGACCGGTAGCGCGGAAAAGAAAGGTTTATAAACAAGTTTTGCTTTTTTGTTTAGACTCCTTGGTTAAAAGGGAAGAGTTTACAATTTAAGTTGGTTTTTCTAAAATGTATTTGAAATAATAGTAGGTTATTGTTCTGGAACATGCACTACAATTTTCCAATGACAGATAATAACTTAATTTTAATGCATCATCCATCACACAAAGAACACAACAAGACTGGCAAAAGTAACAAAAAAAAAAAAAGATCATTTAAAAAAAAGGAACGTAGGTAATTTACCAAAAAATTTTTTTTTTTTTTCTTTTAATTGATGGCTTCGTGCGATTAGCACATTTAGCCAGTGTCAAAGTAATTTTTCGTACAAGTAATACATAAATAAACAATATTTCCATAAATGATGATGAATGATAATAGAAATGAGAAGTGAGAATGATATACCCCCCAACCCCTCGAGTATCTTAGTAAAGATGTGGGGCTTTACTAAGTCCTCACGCGGAATTCTTGAGAGAATTTGAAAAGTGCCGTCACAATATTTTGTTTCATTTGCCAACACTCATGCACACTCACGAACACTTAACGGTTAATAATCCACCATTATTTCACATTATTGTTCGAATTAACACAAATTTTAGAAAATAAAACAAAATTGCAGACATTACTCTTCACTTTCCCGCCAAGAAGCCTACCAAAAATTAACAAAGTACAAAGTTTCACGATCACTATAAATTCGAATTTTGAATCTGACGTTCAGTTGCTGAAATAATAAACAGGCGATGTAAAGAGGATACCTATTGCCAAGGGTTATTGTAACTAATCGTTTTTTCTTCCTACATCCGACTATTGTTGATCAACCTACCTCGTCAGAAAGGTCAGCAGACTCTCCCATTGTTTGAGAAAGACATCATCGTATTAGTTTACGTTTCTTGTTTGGATGTAAGGAAGCGTTCTACCAAGGCCGTTTTATGTGGTTATAGTTTTGTAAATTCACCTACGTTTGTATACTAAATATAACGAACACCTATACTACCTAAAAAGAGGATCATTTTTCTCCGAATTTATACGCTTTTAGTATAACACAACTGTGCAAAAACAAAAGAAAAAGTAACAGGTTTCCTATTTGATCTGCGACATTAATATTTTGTACAGTGTTGTTACAACAAAATATAGTGCAGATCAATAAGATACTACGATTTACTACGTGCAAATAAGCTGGTAGGCGTTCCAATCCGATAACCGAAATTGTTTATTGACACACAATACCTTACCGCAGGCTTTGATTTACATAGTCAAGTAATTTTGTACGCTTGCCGCAACTGCACATCGCGACAGCAGTGAGCTGTTATTATGATAATATTAGGTTCTACTTATTTTGAATTTGGAACCTACTCGATCATTTTCTTTTTAATTTTATAGTAGCGACCACTCGTGGCAATGTCCGCGTAAACTTAAGTATCCCGTGGTCCCGAGAAAATTACGAAAACTTTGTCAGTAGGTACTTATCACTTTGTTTATCGATTTAGCTGTCATTGTAATAGTATGGTTCGTCGACTTATTTAAAAATAGAACCTGCTTGATAAATTTCTTAATTAATTGTATAGTTTTAATCGTAACCTCATTATTGATCAGTACGTCATTGCCGATTCCTAATGAATCTATTATTTAATGCCAATAAATTACAAATAACATTTCTCAAATTGTTCTTAAGCGAAAGTGTAAGTTGAGATACCAATATTAGATACAACCTGTTTTAATTAAAATATCAAATTACTTATTGTATAACATAGCATTAAATATCTAATCTAGTAATAGAATGTTAAACAATTGCGTTTTGATTTAGCCTCATAAAGTTTTTGGCATTTCTTATTGTTTAAATTATTTTTTAAATTTATCTAATGAAATGACATTTGTTTTTTTTGGACACTTCCTAATGCTGTAAACGATTTCTATCTGTCATCCAGTTCTGTCCCCAGGGTGACAGATGAAAAGAATAAGTTCAATCACAGGAGTTCGGCCCTGTTGCTACTGTTGAGGTGTTGATTTGTGCAATACAAGTAGAGTAGAGCTTTACCAAATCGACATTAAAACAACGCATTTGTCTTTACAAACGCAACACTGGTCGGACAAAATTGATCTCCGCTTTACGGGCAAATAACTCACGTCATTTTATAAACAATCGACGGTTGTGCAACGATAAATCGCCGTATCCACAGAGGTTTGCTCCGGATTCGCAGTTTATGTTGGCACCGTAATTTTGTTTATGGTCGAACAAATCGGTTCGCTAATAACTGCCTCTATAGTCTATGGGTAGACTGAGGTTTTTAACTTGGAAGTCCGGGACTCGACTCATATCTAGTGTCGGTAGCTCGGTTTGGTTGGGATGGCTTGTTTTAAGTCCGCTGTATAGTTACCGCCAACTTACAGTTACCCCCGCTGTCACTACAGCATTGTTATGGCGAGTAAAAGGTAAGATTTCAGGTAAAACGTGCTTCCATTTTCAGTATTACAATCAATTTACTACCATGTAAGATAAAGATAAAAGCCAATCGTTTTAGTATGTCTGTCACTTAACGACTTCAAAATACTTGGCATAATTTTAAAGCTTTTTTTTTAAATACATTAAGGAACACAGACCGCTTAGACGCCATAGTCAAAGTTATCATCATCACACTATTAATGATCCAGTTCTATTCCCACATAAAGAATAGCACATGGGAAAATCGGGTTGGTTAGATTGGCCGACTGCCAAGCAAGATGCAACAATAACCAGGGCTAAAGACTTAACTTGCCTTTTAACGTGCGGAGGAACTCAATGTATTTCTTTGTATCATCACCCATTTTAAATTACGCAAGTAAGCACACAAGTTAAAGTAGCGAGCACACAGTTACATTAAAGTATTCAAAATCAAATCATATCAAAAATTGTTTATTACTTTTCAAGACAGTTGTATACAACAGTTGTCGGAGCCCCCTTTTAAGCTTGTAATGGCCTGTAGCAGGGGATTCCGCTCTTTCTTAAATATAATACAGATATATCTAATTAAGTTTTTTCTTTTTAAACAATTTTAAGTAGGTAATTGATTATAAGTAGGTAATTAATTTTAAGTTTCACTACAATAATTTTAGTTATAAGTAATATTTTAAACGGTTACCAATCAGTTTTATAATCATTTAAGTTTGACTTCAATTTATAGTTATAAACAATATTTTAAGAGAATCAATTTTACAATCATTAGTATATAGCGAGTACAAATTTACATTAAAGTATCTATCATACACAAAGTTACGTACTAACTAATCGGCTTCGTACCGCGAGCCATTTAATACCGTAAGGTCGATTACTCCGGATCTGTATGTTTATCTTTTAGCTTCGGCATTATGTCAATTTTCAATCAGTGGAAAATCAAAGGCGGCCGGACAAAGCGGCGCGCGCGCAATCGGTAGGCGTGTGCCTCATATCAGGCCTTTGCCATACCGTTGCAAAACGGCTATTGCAATAGATCTGAATTATCATGCGACTAACTAGTGCACAA
The DNA here is from genome assembly GCA_947562085.1 of Eudonia lacustrata. Lineage (NCBI taxonomy): Eukaryota > Metazoa > Arthropoda > Insecta > Lepidoptera > Crambidae > Eudonia > Eudonia lacustrata. The sequence goes on along the minus strand of OX387329.1, from coordinate 13,988,794 downwards.
CCAGTATTGCAATGTGGTTGCCTAAGTTCCTGGTGGGCCCGAGGAAGTGTTATGGTTGTGCGAAGGTCATAAAAATATTACTTTGGAAATTGGGCTGTGGCAGTCGGCGCGGTCACGGTTCACCGATGGGCTTCTAACTAGTTTCACGTCCGACCTTTTTTGGCTGGCTATGTGATTTTGTGATATTTTTTTCTTTGTCGACTTAAGTAGCTTCGTTTTTCTTTTCGTTAAAATTATAATTTTTTTGTATTAAGTTAGTTAAATAACATGATTATTTGTAATGCTGTATTTGATATTAAAAGTTAATTATACTCAGAGCAATAAAAACAAATATTTATTTACCTGTTCAAAGTTAACTACGTAGTATAGGTATTCTAGGCATAACTTTTCAGTACAAGTAATATAAATGTATGCCTAGGAAACCTATTTACTTAGCAGCCGCGTTAAAACCGTTAAACAAAGAAAGTTTTAAACTTAACTAGTGGTCGCCCAGTGGTCGAAATTCGACCGTAATTTTTATAAAAAGCTGTTTACTAAAAAATATTTTATTAAGGCTGCACGGATTGTATCCTAAGCAATGAAAAATTAAAAATTATAGAATATAACTTTGGATTGGCATTGACAGATTTCGGCCGCTCCTCTTCCATTTTTGAAAATGTATGAAACAATGTTATTTAATTTAATGTATTTTTATGCATAATTTTTAAAAAATATTAGCATTCTGCACTCCTTCTCTATATAAACTATAAGTGTACGAAATTTCATAGTCCTCCGTCCGCGCAATTTTCGTAAAAAGGGGTACAAAATTTTTGTTTCACGTATTAATTTAAAGATAATGAAATTTGTAAAAAAAAGTTATCGTAATTCATGCTTACATTTAAAAAGCCTAACTAAGATTGTAAACTTTACTTTATATATGAATATTTAACGAAAAAAGCTTCGGATCCCGCCCACATATCAAAGTGCGAAGATGCGCGCGCAACCTTCGCGCCCGCCTATCTATGCAAGCTACCTATGACAGTTTGGGCGCGAAACAATACCGCATCGACTCTATGGTGAAACTATATGAAAATTAATCAGTAGGTGCACCTTCATGGGCCAAGCCGGATGCATACATTAGTCATAAAGTACATTGTTCGAGAAAGATCCTTGACATGATATGCAGTCGACAACCTTATTAAAAATTATTATTATGTTTAGATTTATGCAGACAACAAATTTGTGGGTTGGATAAGGTGTCATGTAAACCGTTGTGCTTGCATGTTTTAAAATATATTACCCGTTAATGCGATTCAGCGTAAAGATAAATGTAACTACACAATTATATTAATATGCGGAACTGTTTGAGGTGTACGTAACCGAGTGAAAGAAAAACTGGCTCCTAAAAAAATGCAAAGCGATTTAATTAAGAAAAACAAATGAAAACTACTTTCATTTGTTTCTTCGTACGTTTAATTTTTGAATAGAAATAAATAATATAATTAATATTATAAAGAAACAAACACTTACCATAGACTGCATGATTGCTGTGTTATTTATTCTAAGTTTATAGAGATCTCAAACGAACTAGCGTAGGCGCTGCTGGTAATCCAGTACTCGCCTAGAAATTTTCGCCTAAGCAACGACGTGTGCACGCAACTACCTTCGGAGTCAGAATGCCGATTGGTCACAGCCAGCCCCCTTATATATGTAACACTCCGCTCGAAGTAGTAATTGGAAACAATTAGCCGGTCAACAAGTGCACTGGTGTAATTTTTAATTGTGAGATGGACGAATTTCCGCCGGAACGCAACGGGGATGGCGCCTTAAATGCAATTGTTGAAGAAAAAGGTTCCTTTAAAAGTTCAAAAACTTTTTTTGTTTAAACGGATTGTATATGTTTACCATAGAGAACGGTCCACGGTGCAAAAACTTTTTAGCGCCACTCTTAAGATTAAGTGTTATAAACTTAATATTTTTTTGTATACGTACTTTGTAGTTTGAAACAATATGTAACTATTTTCTATTATAAATTCAAATAACTGATAATGTTTTGTCAATCTTGAAAAGGCTTAATAGATACTCTGCTTAGCTGTAACGCTGTAACTTTAATAGAATTTATCTTTACATAATTAAAAGGTAAAGTTTTATCGTGACTGATTTTTGTTTGAGGAGTAATAACTGGAACGACTGGTTTAATTCCAAAAACTATTTCACTGACAGAATGCTACATTCCTTGCGGGTAACATATGCTTTAAAATTGATTTTAAATATAAAAAGGTTGTTTAATGTATCTATTTATTATTTGGGAATCAATGTATTGAATTTTGTACAGAAAAATAAGAAAACCACGTGCTAGTCATTAACAATCTAAACAAATTGGTTCATAAACGACGAAGTTATCCGCGAACACACTTAAAAAAATATATACGCGTCAAATTGAGATACCTCCTCCTTTTTTGAAGTCGGTTAAAAAAAATAGATCCGAACAATGCAATCAATGGTTATTTTTAGTTGTATTTTGTTTCCTGAAATTCGTGAGCTCCTTTGTGCTTCGGATGGATGAAAAAGCCGTAGGTCCTGGTTTTTGAAGTGAAATGTTAGTCAATAAAACCTTCCAGCCCGCATTAGGCCAGCGTGGTGGGTAATGGCCCGCCCTCGTAATGTGCTAACGTTTATTTGGGAAGACTTGTCCTTCCAAATTTAAGGGATTTTGTGGCCTATTGTGATTCGATGTTTAATCGGTTAGATTTAATTTTACGAAATAAAAACAAACTATTACGTTACTTCAATCAAGTAATCACATTTAAATTAAACAAAAACCGTTTCTGTGGTCTAGTGGTTAAGACCACCGGTATCAGACCCACGGGTTCGATTCTCAGTGGCGAGTACGAGTTTAAAATATTATATTTCATTGTGTATATCATGTTACTTTAATTTTCGAGATTACCGGTGAGATTCATAAATTGCCCCCATGATCTGCACAAATGTGCTATTGTCTAAGACCTGAGCCGATGCTGGCTGAAAATGAAATGAAAATACCCTTTTTTATACACCATACAAAATACAAACAGAGGACAATACAAGAAAAAGGAGAGCTCGATGGCGCAGTGGTTAACGCGCCCGGTCTGCGAGTGCTGAGGTTAAGCTACTTTCGCAAAAGCCGGTTATCGGATGGGTGACCAAAAATTTATCATCTCGAGCTCCTCCGTGCTTCGGAAGGCACGTTAAGCCGGTGGTCCCAGCTGTATTAGCAGTCGTTAACAACCACCAATCCGCGTTGTGCCCGCGTGGTGGTTTACGGCCCGTTCTCCCTATCCATCCATAGGGAAGGCTCGTGCTCCAGCAGTGGGGACATAAATGAGCTGATGATGATGATGATGACAAAAAGAAGTACCAATGGCGGCCTTATCGTTAAAAAGCAATTGCTACTTTCTATTGACTATGGTTGCTTTTTAAGGCTTTGTTGTCCTACCAAGGCAAGCCATGACCTTGACATTAAAATGTATATTTAACCTTTTTTGAGATCTGCAGCAACCTTGGAATGAGTAGAACCAACCCACCATTACAACAAACGATAATAACTCACCTGTTTTTTTTATTTAGAAGAAAACATTCTATTTCCAATTCGGGCAAACTGTGTTTTCGACTTTTCGCCGCATAGTCCGGGTTTGTGATCGATCACCAACCCGCATTTGGCAAGCGTGGTGATTAAACCGATACCCATCAATTGTAGCGATGACTTGATTTGATGAATGGTGGAGGCCCTTGCCCAGCAGTGAGACAGTATATAAGCACTAGAGTTGGACACAGTTTTCGTCGAAAAAAAACCCAGATTTTCATTGAAGTTTTACGGGATGACAACTAAGGGCCGTATCTGTATTTAGATAGATAGATTAACACTTTATTGCTTACACAATTATACACAAAACAAATAACAGGAAATTTTAAAATAATAGTAGGCAAAGGCGGTCTTATCGCTTAAAGCGATCTCTTCCAGACAACCTTTGTGGCATAGGACAGATTAGGAGACAATGAGAGGTAGTGTACCGGCAACTAGCAAATATACAAAAAATATATATAATATACTTAATAAAATAGGCGATATAAGATATATACATAATACCTACTAATATTTAATGTTATAATAAACTACATATACCTACAAGACCTAGCTAAAAGAAAAGAATGAAGTTTAATCTTAAAAGTAGCAAGTGACTTGGAGTGACAAACATCAGGCGGTTATTCCAAAGGCTAGTAGTAGCCTTAACTGTAAAAGTATGTACTTAATTGTTACTAAAGACTTGAATCAGTTACAGACACCTATTTTTATTGTTAAAGGAAATAATGTCGATAACTGGGGCCTGTCGAACACTGGAGCCGGGTAGTGTTACACCCTACCACTAGAAGAAAATGTATTAACCACTGTGCCCGGTGAGACGCAGATGGGTAAAACTTCGATCAATTATGTACCAGATAAAGGATCCAGAACAAAAATGCATATCGAAAGTAGTCCTGCTTGCTCATATCATACCTAGACAATTAAATTTCGAATAACAAATAAAAATAAACATAGCTTTATTTCTCAATTACATTTTACATAGTGTTGAGGACGCCGAGTTTAGCTAGTTAGAACCTATGTAGAATAAGAATATTTGATTATTTTGTTATTATTTTGTATGTAAAACTCAATGTAGAAATAAGCAATAAGAATAAGTTAGGTTTGATCTTGTCAAAACACGTCTAAACATGAATTAGCCAATCACGTTAAAGTACACTTATTTGTTTATCTAGTTAGTATGGGATTTTGTAACGGTCGCAAAATCAACTGTGTCAACGCGTCGCTAGTTGCCATACGTCCAAAACGGACATAAGAAGCGCAGTTTTGTATGAAAATCATGTTCAACGTTCAGTATTCAATTGTAACCTGGGAAATAAAGAAGATACTAAATACATCGAAGAGGAGTTCTTAATTCAACAAAAAATACAGTCCACCACACATAGTATTGAGACACCTCAGTAAGTAATGTAATACTCGTATTGGGGATGAGTCGCTCTTTCTCAGGGCAACAGATAACATTGAGAAATATTTAAAAAAAAAAGAAATATAAAGAAAAAGAAGCGTGCGTGTGTGTGAGAGAGAGTGAGAGGGTGAGTGTGTGTGTGTAAAGGTGTGAGTGTGAGTGTGTGTGTGAGAGGGTGTGATGCCAATCTGAAAAAACACTTTCTCGTACCTTTCGACATCTGGACGCGCTCATCGCTCAGCTTACTATCTCCACTTAAGTCTTTCTCCTTGCAGCACTAACATGTATGGCGACTCTTTTCCACTGTCCAAGCAGCAAAACTTTGGAATAAGTTACCAATACCACTACGATTATGTCGCACTGTGGGTACTTTTGAAAAACAAATAAAAAGTTATCTACTATCGGTTACTTGAGTGGCACTGAATCACGTTATGTTTGTAGAATATATATTATATACTGGCCTGCAAAAATAAGTACTACACTTTTAATATTTATTTATTTTCTAAACTATAGAAGTTAGAGATATTTAAATAAAAAACGTTTTGCAGCAATTTTTATCAGCTTTCTTTGAAACTAAAGTAAATTATACATTAGTAACATTTTCCTTTTTGTTTCGAAAGTATATCTTGTGTACTTAAAAAGTTATTGCAATTTTAAAAGTGTGATACTTAATTTTGTAGGCCAGTGTATTTAGTAGTAGTAGTAGTAGTATATATGTAGTTTAATGTGTGGTTGTCTTTATGATAAATAAATATCTTATTTTCTTGATAGTTCTGTGCGCAGTTTATCTATCTAACTAGCTACTTTCATACTATCCTGCCACCATGGCCGGCTGGAAGAAATCTCTTTTTAGAGATAAGCTATTGCGATCCAAAATGTTCACCATTGTAAATGTTTATTTGTGTACGAACTAATAAATAAATTAATTTAAAAAAATTTAAACATTGGATAGCAATATTTATAAAATTTACAAAATACAGTGAAAAAATTAAACGCCTACCCGACCCAGCCAGGAATCGAACCTGGGTATTTCATCTGCAAAGATGAATCTGCATAGCCAACGGTTGCAATGGTCGTTGGATAGATGGCGCGCTGTGCCGCTATAAGCACTCTAAAAATTACAAAAGCAGTGACAAAATTCAGCGTCTACGTCAGCCTTCCCGGTAGCATAGCGGTCAGTGCAGCCGCCCGGATTGCGGAAGACCCAGGTTCGATTCCTGGCTGGGTCGGGTAGGCGTTTAATTTTTTCACTGTATTTTCTAAATTTTATAAATATTTAATTTAGCTTCAGTGCAGCAATTAGCACTTGAAAATAAAAAGTAAAAATTTACTATAGCGTTGTGTTATCAAATTTGTAGTATTTCATCTGCAAAGATGAATCTGCATAGCCAACGGTTGCAATGGTCGTTGGATAGATGGCGCGCTGTGCCGCTATTAGCACTCTAAAAATTACAAAAGCAGTGACAAAATTCAGCGTCTACGTCAGCCTTCCCGGTAGCATAGCGGTCAGTGCAGACACCCGGATTGCGGAATACCCAGGTTCGATTCCTGGCTGGGTCGGGTAGGCGTTTAATTTTTTCACTGTATTTTGTAAATTTTATAAATATTTAATTTAGCTTCAGTGCAGCAATTAGCACTTGAAAATAAAAAGTAAAAATTGGATAGCAATTTCAGCTTTCTATGAACCTTAAGTGTGGACCTGTGTGAACCTTAAGTGGACGACCTCCTTGGTCGAGTGGTTTGTACACCGGTTTATCACCATCTCTGAGGTCCCGGGTTCGATCCCCGGTCGGGTCAATTTAGAAATTATTGTTTTTCTAAATTGTCTCGGGTCTGGGTATTTTCTTTGTATAATAAGTATGTATTTAAGTATTTTAAGTATGTTTATCCGTTGTCTAGTAACCATATAACGAGTATCATAACGAAGCTTCTTGGGCTAGATAATTGGTGTGAGTGTAGGAAAATTTATTTATTATTTATTAAGTCTTAAAAATAAAGATAAAATTATTATTATTATTATTATAAATTATCAGGCAGGCAGTTGAAACAACTGATAAGTGCATGTATTCTGCTATATACACCACTAGTTAACATATTATCTTTTACTTTAATTAATTTAATTATGGTTGCAAAATATTTTGTAATTAATATTTACTTTTCTTGTAACCTAACGGTTGGTAGGGGGTTGGTAGTTGGTAGGGTTAGTATAAGCTTTAGTGACGTATTGTAGGACTTAATCATTTTGTTACTTACGAGTAGAAGCACTATCACCGGTAAATAATGATCTATGGTCTAGTGGTTACTCGGTTCGGGTGGTGGGATGGCGTGTTCTAGTTCTGGTTAGCTATCACCATCTTTTAGTCTATCGCTATAATAGAATGCACCATTGTTTTGTTCTATCAGTTAAGAGATAAGATAGTTTTACTAAATAGAGGGTTTCGGATCAAAGTGTTTTTCCGTCGATAAAAAATCAAAAGCTTATGTAAAAGACATCAACGTGACATATAAACTTTACATTTTAAAGTTATTAATTATATGATCAGTTTTAACTTTTTGTCAAATAACCTATCCTCATCTATTAGAACTATGTGAAAATTTAAAAAATGCGATTTCTAAGACTAAAGTTTAGTAACTATATATTAGTTAATGATGTCGATTTAAGAATGCTGTTTTAGTGCATTATTGCGATTATCATAGACTACAATCGTCACAAATACTTTAATAATAGCATCCATTATTGTAATCGTTCAGAGCTTGTTATACAAGTGAATAACATAATCTATATGACATTATAAACAAGAAAAAGTTACTCACTCGTTGACTGACTCATTAAAACCCAGCCCAAACCCTTGGACCCATAAAAAGTTGAACTTTAAAGGTTCCCTTTTTGATGGAGATAAGGAATAAGGCCAAATTTTTAGAAATTCCCTTATGATCATGAGATAGAGTTTACGCGGTTGTGGTTGTGGGTAGTTTAAGAGCGTTTACGCCGTTTTGCTCAAAAACTGTACTTTTCAAACCTCTTAATATCTATGAATATTTACTTTACAAATATGTTAATTACTTATATCATTAGGCGATCTTGTCATCAAAATAGTTTGTTGAAAACATTTTTAGATTTATGGATATTTTGGAATTTATAACAAGATAATTGAACAGAGGTTTTCATAATTTGACTTTCCGCGTCAACTTCGAAGCTTAAAAATGTGTTTAAATTACTGACAAACCTAAGAACAAAAATTTTATTTCAATTTGAAAGATCTTCAGCAAAATAGTTTGTTGAAAACATTTTTAGATTTTGGTTACTAACAAAAACTATAAAAATCCAAACATTTTGAATTTTTAAAGAAATTATAGGTGATAAAATAATTGTTTTCTCTAATATACTTACTATATATATATGAGATAAAAGCTTTTTACTATAGAAAAAAGTGTTCTTTAAATTATGCGCAAAATTCTTTTTACTAAATTAGCTCTATAATTTTTCTATAAATATTTTAAAACTGCTCTAAAACTACTACAAAACTCTGCGTTCTATTAGTGTCAAATCAGTCTGCCGCGAGGCCTCTGAGAGAGTGGTCACGTCGCTCGACGCTCTACCCGACGATTGTCGAACAATTGCCGTAATTTCGAAGATAGTTCAAATTTATAGCGCGATAAGCAAATCTTAGTACTTTAGTGAATAAATTATTTTATGTTACTTTTGATGAATTGCAACATTTTTAAATTGGACGACCTCCGTGGTCGTGTGGTTAGCACGCCGGGTCGGGCGTCGCGCCGTCTCCGAAGCCCCGGGTTCAATTCCCGGTCGGGTTAATTTAGAGAAGGACTGTTTTTCTAAATTTATTTCGGGTCTAGGTGTTTTTTCTATGTTTATGCATGCATGCATGTCTATGCATTTATCCATTATCTTACTATACTAACGAGTTTCTTAAGAATACTTATCTTGAGCTAGATAATTGGTGAGAGCATAAACAAATTAAAGAGGTTCGATCATTTTTGTATGGAACCTGACATACCTACATGTCCCCCATTTTGAAAAAAACGTGTTTTGGCGGCCAGTGATGAAATGCATGTCAATCGACAGAGTATGTGATTACAAACAAAAAGTGTTCTGTGATGAAACCTCTAAGTGATACGGTTTCTGAGATATTTGACTCCAAAAACAGAAAGTTAAGCAAAAAAAAACATTTTTTATTTAGTGAATCGTTTCATTCGGCTTCTAACCTCTGGTGTGAGTGCACGAATGGTTATTTTCCTCACGAGCAGTTTTTTGTTACGTTGTGTTTATTGTTATTGTTATTTGCATTATCATGTCCACCGGTCCACCGGGATCACGGTGTTTGTTTTGTGAACTCAGTTCAGTACAGCCACCTGTATGGAGGGACGCCGTCCTAGGCCGCAGCTAAGAAGCTATGAGCTGACTGATATGTATATATATGTATATGTATATATGTATGTTTCGTATTATATATGTCGGAGACATGGCGCTAGCATCGCTTAGAAACGACACGTATAGTCTATACTTGAGTGTGGTCTGCGCAGCCTATGCTCTATGGTACGCGGAACGTCAACGTCAGTTGGCGCAACAACGGACTGGACACATTTGAACGGTAGCGGCCGGAGAGTACGCACGCGCAGAACTCACTTCGTTTCTAAAATCCATTTGCATCGGCCAACTATTTTTAAATAATTTAATTCTGATGTTAAAATAACATTAAATTGACTGTAAGGAATACGACTGCGTCTTTATTTTGAAGATCCAAGATTAACTGTGTTATCAACGAATCCGAGTTTGCTCGACTGTTCTACCTACAAACAACCTCGCCGCCGACATATACTTATTTTGTCATTCAAGGAAACCAAATAAATTAAAATAAAATATTTGTTTTTAGAGTCTAATATCTCAGAAACCGTATCACTTAGAGATTTCATTACGGAACACTTTTTGTTTGTAATCACTTACTCTGTCGATTGACATGCGTTTCATCACTGGCCGCCAAAACACGTATTTTTCAAAATGGCGGACATGTAGGTATGCCAAAGAGGTTAGATGCTCTTTTAAACTGACCCACGGGATGGGTGGGAAATACCATCTATGTGTGTGTTTCTCTCTCCCCTCCTTTGCAAGACACGTAAAACCGTTGGTCCCAGTTTTTGTCACGACTGCTCCGCACCCGTGCCAGTGTGCGCTATGGGCTATGGCTCAATCTCCTCGCCATATCCAGCATCATATCATATATCATAGCAGTGCGACTTTTGTAGACTAATTATTTATTTTGTTTATAAGTGTATTGCTTTTTAAATTTTTTAAAGTATCCTTAGCTATTATTAGCTATTAAAAAATCGGTCAATTTATTTGACTGCCCATACAATTAATCATTTCTTTGTAAAATATTGGAAGAAAAACTTAAATAAGAAGGATTCTTAAATGTTTCGTATCTCAAACCATCAACAAACTGTCAACTGTCAACGTCATGCAGGGAACAACAGGGACTCCATTTCCACTTAACATCAAGTGGAGTGGAGACATTTGCCGAGCTATGAATAAAATAAAATAAAATGTGTCGTCGTCAAATCAATTCGTCCAAATAAATCGTTGAGGAACAGATAGGTATTGATTATAATTTTGTGATATAAGATTAATTACAACATTAATAAAAATACATACAATATAATATTATACTTAGGTACTTATTTCGTGTATCCGTAGTTTAGTCATCTGTTTACGCCCATAGTTAAAAATAAAAAAACGAAGGGTGGCACCCCGGGAGTGCCGGCAGAAGTGAAAACTTGAATATTAACGTTGTGCATTTTTGATATTTTGGAATGGTTAGGGAATAATTTTGCACGAATTGCTTCAATTATCAGTATAAAAGTACTATCATTTATGTGGTAGAATACTATATTTATTTATTGTGCTATCGTACACAAACATGACAATTTATTCGCGCAAGCGCCCTGCGCCGCCTAAACGAAACAACAGGCATACATTTTCGCCGCGCCGTAGAAAGAGAGGGGGATACTTCCTCTCCTACACCGCGCCGGCTGTCTACTCTCCATCCGTCTTACGATTTTACGTCTTACATTTTCGATCAGGTCACGTGTCTTGATGCGAATTTAACATTTTTTACCCATTACAAAAAAAGTGTACAACGCCGCTAAAAAAGATTTCACTTCAATAATTTCTAAGTATACCGAAAAACTAAATTCGAATATTTCGAATATAGTTTTTCGGTATAATTCGATCAAAGTAGTGAGTTTGACTATAGCGAGCAGAACTAGCCTACTCTACGCACACACTCACGCGCGCTCACAGCCCGCTTCTGTGTGCGTGATATTTGGACTTAAAAACCTAAACTTAAGGTCTCGCGCTCGGCGTAAACGCTCTTAACCCTTTATTTAACAAGTAGAACATAATTGAATATTTCATTGGTTTTCAATCTTATCTCAATTACATAAAGTTCAAAATGAGGTGGGAATATACATCCCACTGACTGTTAAAGCGATAAACAGTGGAACGGTTGTTACTTCAGAATCAAGTGTAACATTGATCACAGATACAAAATCTACGAGTACAATGGCGTCACTAGCATTCTAAGCTTCTCTAGTGTGACTTCCTACAGAATGATACCGTAGCGTCGGTTTTTAATCTAGAAGATATACATCGTTACATTGATTTGAAATTTGAACCATACACGTTTGCGTGTAACTATAATGGCCTAATTAATCTCTGGCGTAGCACCACTCTTTAAAAAAATCTCGTTTGTATGAAAATGTTATGGTATTTTTATATATTTGCGCATATTGGATAGGGAGAACGGGCCATAAACCACCACGCGGGCCCAGTGCGGATTAATGGTTGTTAACGACTGCTAATGCAACCGGGACCAACGGCTTTACGTGCCTTCTAAAGCACGGAGGAGTTCGAGATGATAAATTTTTAGTCTAGTCTATTTTTAACCTCAGCACTCGCAAACCGGGCGCGTTAACCACTGCGCCATCGAGCTCCTCCGGAACCAGTTATCAACCCTTTTTCCTTTAGTATTTAAAAATAGGGTTTAGCAACAGATTTTTTTTATTTTTGCTACAATTGAATACAGACAAACTGTTGCGTAGCTGCTATCCAGTGATTCTTTTTAACGAAGAAAAATTGTATTGAATACTGTTTTCCTTTGTCGAAAACTAGTGTCGCTACGTTATCTACCTGTGGCGGTGGCCAAAGTAACATTAAGAAAACTAATAATATAATTTACTTTCCTACACTTACACCAATTATGTAGCCTAATTGAAGCTTCGTTATGAAACTAGTTATATGGTTACTAGACAACATACTTATTATACATAGAAAACACCCAGTCCCGAGACAATTTAGAAAAACAATAATTTCTAAATTGACCGGACCGGGAATCGAACCCGGGACCTCAGTGATGGCGACACCATGAAAACCGGTGTACAAACCACTCGACCAAGGAGGTCGTCAAACGATAGCGAAGTTCGAAAATAATAAAATGTATGGGATTGACATAAGATTGACCACGTAATTTAGCGCGGCTTATGTCAATCCCATACATTTATTCTTTTCGAACTTCGATACATATCGTTTTCTTAATGTTACTTTGGCTAAGCCTACTGTTAAGAAAAAATATAAAAATATAATTCATGGTGTATTTTTGGCATTTTTCATTTCAAGAACACCGATGAGATGCAATCATCGCTCTCCAACTAACAATAACATTGCGAAAGCGTGGCAGACAGACAGACAATCAATACATTTCGGCAGTCACTTTCAGGATATGTTTCTAGTATTGGCGTGAAGCGGCAAAAATCATATCCTGTAAATAACAAGGACACGAAGAGCTAATTCAGTAAGGTTAGGTTGGTGCATTTCTTCCATTCAAATAAACAATTTAACTATTAACAGAATGGATTAAGAGTCAAAACTATAGTCAAAAGTGTAAACATGTTAATGCTCGCGACTGTACCTCGGATCTTTATAAAAGGTCACATTTTATCAACTGCAAATATTTTGAGGATAAATTTAAACAACATATTTATAGTATTTTAATGAATTTTTATACGCTAGTTTTCAAGAAAAATGTCAAAAGACGTTTCGATTAAAAAGTAAAATAAAGCACTTCGGTAGTTTCAATTCAAAGGAGCCGAAACAGAGAGGCCGCTCTTAAAAATATTACAATTTTCGTGTCAGGAAAAGTAAAAAACCGACTCCAAAAAATTTGACTGATAAAATTGCACTAAAAAGTAAAAAATAAGCGTTAGACTTACAGTGCCAGCCAGCGAAGTTTTTGAAGCCGGTGCCAGTCCGCGTTTGTAGTCAAAATTTCATGCATAAGATTGAATGTACTATTATGATTATAATAGGTATAGTATGTCGTTAAAATGTTTATATTAAAGTTACCTTTGCTAGCATCGACTCCAAAAGTAACAATATTTGTACCTATATATTTTCTTAATAAAGTTATTGTCTATATAAGTCTAACGCTTATTTTTTACTTTTTAGCGAAATTTTATCAGTCAAATTTTTTGGAGTCGGTTTTTTTTATGTTAAAATTTTTGTTTATTTCTCGCTTTTTAGTGATTCGTTTCGATCTATTTATCAAAAGCTAATATGGGTAGACCTACTAAACACGCTGCTCGTATGAGACAGCGCCGTTTAAATGAGACAAGCGAAGAAAACGAGAAACGCCTATCTCAAAGTAGGAAATCAAAAAATGAGTTCCAGTGCCTGTCTTCTTTTGCTTCGTCATAGTGGCTTAACAATCTTAATCGAGATATTTTATCGCCACCCGTGAAATACTAATCATTGAGGAGTTCCGATGGCAATCTGTGGTCTTTTTCATCAGTTACACTTCATCAAATGATACTTACTGAATGCAAATGCTTGACTTATTTCTGAAAATACCAAAATCGCGATAGGTATGCCTACAATATTTGAGGAGTTCCCTCAATTCCTTGAAAATCCCATCATCAGAACTGGACCAAATTAAAATGGGACCACACGGGAAGCACCAGCTTTCAAAAAAAAAAGAATCATCAAAATCGGTTCACTCAGTCGAAAGTTCTGAGGTAACAAACATTAAAAAAAAAACAAAAAAAATACAGTCGAATTGATAACCTCCTCCTTTTTTTGAAGTCGGTTAAAAAAAAACTAGCCTGAATTTTTTTTTAAATGCTAGGGCCTTATTTCTCTGATAATTAGATGATAGATAGATTTTTTCAAAATATTTGCAGTTAATAAAATATGACCTTATACAACCGGGGACTTAATTCTCGACATACACTTTTTGTATATTAGGTTAAGTGTAAACATGACAATTATATATGTCACCATAATCATCAGTGTTGATAAAATTGTTGTATACCGACAGAAAGAGATGAGAATAGATAGCCAGTTCAGTAGTTGAGGATTCTGGGTGAAGACTTGCGCTTCCACCTTATTAACACATAACATCGTCTATGTGAATTGTATGAAGGCAATGCGCTCATCCGTAGGGAGATACATTTTATACATAAATTCCTTTGTTGCCCATGGTACACACGGCGGCAGATCAACCTACCCAAAACTGTCAGATTTCTACAATCAATTTTGAACTTTATTGTGTGGTTATAAGGATCAATATTCATTGGAGAAATTTGACAGATTTGGGTAGGTTGATTTGCTGCCGACTGTACTACCAGTGGTGCTACCAGTAGTACCACTGGCACAATTTTCTTCCCGTAGTACTACCAAGCAGCCTACTATAGGAAAAAAAATTCAACCAGTGGTACCACCACAGTATAACTATTTGTACTACTAACATTGTATTTTGGATTTTGCGATTTTTTATAGCCTTGTCACTCTCGGTCATCCTAGAAAACGAAATGAAATACTTAACAAATTTTAAAATATATTAATATCAGAAAACAAAAAAAAAAAAAACCGGTCGTTGTGGAGATCCTTGGGGGAGGCCTTTGTCCAGCAGTGGACGTCTTTTGGCTGAGACGATGATGATGATGATGATGATGATGATTAATAACAGAAAACAAAAATGGGGGTTTTTGATGGTGTTTATGTAATTATATACATTTTATATATATTGGTAGAGACCGCTGGGATTATTCATATTAATACATACTGCAATAATATTTCAGTTTTTCTTAAAAAAACATAGTCTAATCGAATTGTTATAGATTTTTTTAAAGTACACTTCCATTATCCGTGCAGTTGATTTTAACTAAACCGTTTCAATGTTCAACTATTATTCTAAATCCGGTTACAATTAAATAGACAATAAACGAATGATAGGTAATTCTTTTTCCCAACACGGTTTTGAAGGCGAACCGGCGTGTAAACTTATAATTACATAGTTGAAATTCTCGTTCCAATACATTATCGCGAGACGTAACGATACTGTACACTCTTAGGACATTAATTGATTACATTAGACGGGCCGCGTATGTATGGACTTGTTAATGAAATCGTAAATCATTATGTTTGCACCTTATTTTAAAGGTCGGACAAACGTATACGAAAGAACGTCAAAAGACGGAATAGATAATTTTATTTATGTTTTTGTTAAATTATAATTTTCGTGTTATAATTATAATCAATTTAGTTTTTAGGACTTTTTTGACAGCGTTATAAATATAGTTGTTATTGACCATATTATTATGTACTCTAGAAGAAATACAGTAAATTTATAAAATAAGGCATTTTAAAAACATTAAATAAAAGTTTAATAAAAAATATTACACTATTATCCAAGAAGTGACACATGTTTTATGAAGCCTGAAATCAGCTTGAAACGATCCTAGGATAAGACCGCTTTTTGTAAATTTTTGCCTACGTGTACTTTTACGTAGGGTTGTGATAATCTTATCTTAACTTGTGTGGGCTACAGCGCTGCGTGGTGACAAACGAGAATAGTTATAATTTTGCCGCATAAATTCACTCGATAATGATCGAATGACATTGGCTCCTCGGAGTACGCGTGCTGCTCCGGAGTCACCGACGTACTGTCTCGAGCATTCCATCACAAAGACATTTGGTGACTCGTTTCTTTGTCGCACCTCCAAAAGGTGGAATAGTCTACCAGCACCTTCAGCGAGGCGTGAAGAAGCACCTTGTGGGCCGGCAGGGTGAAGGTGACTGATGCTGCGTTATTAACACGCTGAACCAATTGTCTTCGCGTCCACCACCACCACCACTTAACATCAGTACTGCCGTGCAAACCATAAACAATATTAAAACTCGTACTAGGCACTTAGTACATTAATTGTATTGTAGTCAATATAATCATGTAGGTATCCATCCACATAGGTTTGAGTAAGAACCTCACCACTGGCATAGCACCATGTGTATCATGTACTAAAGTAGGTGAGTAGGCATACAAAGGTAACATAATAATTGTGTTGAGAAAACACACAGCCGTTACTTAATCCATTAGAAACAAAACTAGGCTTCGTGAAATTGGTTTTGTCGCTGCCAAACATATTTTATCTTTTAATTGTGTGTGTAACCATTTGCTCGCCTTGCACTCGTACGGTTTAATTTCGTAAGTACCTACCTACATACTTTAGGAATTATATTATCTTGATACTTATCAAATTTCGCGCTGGCAATTTTATATAAAAAATTGTACCTAGTTATTTTTTCGTATTATTAATTGAACAGCCAGTTTAATTGAATAACGCATAGATATAAGAGGAAGCGCTGCAATTATGAGCGTTAAATCTTATTTGAGATTTTTTTTTTACGAATCATTATATGTTTTTTTATTAGATACCTATTTGCTATAAGCTGAACTAATGTTTTAAAGCGTAAATCAATGGGGAAAACGCAACGCAATGTGGTAGGGGCCAGTGTTAGGGATTTCCTTTTTTTATTTCGAAGCTTACATTACATTTTTCAATAATTTGGTTTTGAGGCGTCGCCATTTCTTTATTTATGGTAAGATAGAGTCTTGGTGATTCTTGATGCTTATGTGATGTATACCTACTGACATATTTGACTAAAGCATTGCCGTTTTCTTGTTATATTAGGAAAAAAATAGCATGGAACATTAATTGGTTATCTGTACTACAGACTTTAATGTACTCTACCTTTGGACTCTAAGACTGTTTTCTGCTATACAGTTTTACATTTAAGCGGACATTATTGCTTTTACTATTACTATTTTTATTTTCATTCAATACGCACTTCACCTGGAACCCTCGTATACTGTGGAACTAACTATCTTTGCAAAACAAATGCAACCAACATTATTGTTTTAGCGACAGGCTTAGATAGATGACGTAATTATTCTAAGATAGATAGATAATTTTTTTATTGCAATAAAATTACAATTTAAAAAAATATAGACGCTTGCACGTCAACCTATCAAAAACTGAAGAAGACGACCTCCTTGGTCGAGTGGTTTGTGCACCGGTTTTCATGGTGTCGCCATCTCTGAGGTCCCGGGTTCGATCTCCGGTCGGGTCAATTTAGAAACTATTGTTTTTCTAAATTGCCTCGTGTCTGGGTGTTTTCTATGTATAATAAGTATATATTTAAATATTTTAAGTATGTTTATCCGTTGTCTTGTAACCATATAACGAGTTTCATAACGAAGCTTCTCTTGGGCTAGATAATTGGTGTGAGTGTAGGAAAATTTATTTATTTATTTTATTATTATAACGTACAAATTTCTTCACTAAATGTTCAACCATTTATATGGCATCATCATCATCATCATCATCTCAGCCAAAAGACGTCCACTGCTGGACAAAGGCCTCCCCCAAGGATATGAGGGGTATATAATATGGCATATGCCATGTAAATAAAGTTCAAAGTCTACTGAAGAAATTAAACAGTTTATGGCAGTCTTATATGCAGGCGTGTGTACACACAAATAGCTTTAATATAGTTACAATTTCAGGTTAAAGAAATTCATTCTCAAAAGAAATTTACATTTCACTTAATGAGAAATTACATAGTAACATAATTGCTTAAATAAAATATAAACAGTGAGCATGCATGAATTTGAAACTAAAGAAATAAAACCAGTGCAAAAGCTATAATTTGCTAACTGTAATGAGGCAAAGATTAATTTACTAAAAGCTAACGAGAGCCGTGCAAAATATCGAGCATCTAAATAATAAATAGGCTTAGCCAAAGTAACATTAAGAAAAAACGACAGCTAAGTTCGAAAATAATAAAATGTATGGGATTGACATAAGCCGCGCTAAATCACGTGGTCAATCTTATGTCAATTTCATACATTTTATTCTTTTCGAACTTCGCTATCGTTTTCTTAATGTTACTTTGACTACCGCCAAAAGTTAGATAGTATCTTATCTTATCTTATCTTAGTGGGGCCTGCCGAGGTTTCCACCTCCCAGTAACACTTCGACCCATTGGGATCTTTTGTGCAACCCCATCCTTTCACTCTTCCTCCTCTGTAAAGATAGATGCCATAAGTCTGGCAACGTCCTTAAGAGCGAAGAGCCTGAAGTCCTCCGGTTTCGGAGAGGCCGACCCCAGGAGTCCCATTCTTTTCCTAGCCAGAGAGTCGCAGTCACACAGAAGGTGCTGCATTGACTCGGTTTGCTCTCCACATGCCCTACACAAACTATTTGTTGAAAGGTGCATTCTGTGAAGCATTTGTTTTGTGGCATAATGCCCTGTCAAGGCACCGATGGTTAATCGGGCCTGCCTTCTGCTACCTCCGCATATGAACTTACTCCGTCCTAAGGCGTTTTCGCCTAGGAAGGATTTGGAGTGTTTCATGTCCGGCTGAAATAGATAGTATAGTTGGATCTTAACTTTAGAGAGAGAATTTAGCGGTCTTAGCTTTAGAGCGACTATTTTCAGACAACCATGTCGGATGAAGATAACTAATACTCTTACTTAGATGAGATAGTAGCTACTGGTAATGGCCAATACCGTGTCGTGGTTATAATAAGAGACGATATTTTTGCCTGCAGGTACTTTCATGTATCATCATCTCATCATCTCAGCCAAAAGACGTCCACTGCTGGACAAAGGCCTCCCCCAAATAATCATGGGGGGTATTTGCCGTAATCGCCACGCTTGGCAGGCGGGTTGGCGATCGCAGTAGGTAGGTAACCTCAGAGAGATGCTGCTGCCCATTTTCTGGAATGGTCCCTTAGTCGGCTTTTACGACACCCACAGGAAGAGATGGGGTGGTGCAATTCTTTATCCCCGGCACCACACAGGGTACTTTCATGTATATTAAAACTATACTTGCAGGTTTTAAGGTACCTACCGAACTAGTAAACTAATCAGAAACTACTTTTGAAATAGGTCAACTGGTATTAATTTCGTTATCGCATTACAGTCGTTGTTCGTACGAAATTCATATCTTTTTCAAATAGAATATCTAATACTTTGAATTTTAAATTGAAGTCAAAGCATAGATCCCACACTGCATAGATCCCAATCGTCCCACTACCAGTAGTGAGCCCAGGCTCAGGCCTTCTTACATGAACAATAGCACAGAAGGGGTCACAACCCACTAAGCTAGTCCAAAGCGAGTGACGGGTATATGGCAACGAAAATTATAGTATTAACAAAGGTCTCCGCTATAACAATTACGTCAATAAGTTTTTTAGCTATTTTACTCCGCTCTACCTGATGTTAAGCAGGAGCAGAGTCTAGATGTGAGTCCCCACGTTGCCAACCTGGAAGTTGCTTTCCGCACTTCTCAAACTCCTCAGGACTCCATTTTGTAAGAGGGAGTTAATAAAGTTAGTTTCTTAGTGTGTGTGTGTGTGTGTCAATAAATGTTTTTCTTCTTCTTCTTCATCTTCTTCTTCTACTTCTAATAAGTGTGCTGGAAGAGCATTCCATTTTCTTGTGGTGCGACAAAGAATGATTCG
This sequence comes from Eudonia lacustrata, assembly GCA_947562085.1. Classification (NCBI taxonomy): domain Eukaryota; kingdom Metazoa; phylum Arthropoda; class Insecta; order Lepidoptera; family Crambidae; genus Eudonia; species Eudonia lacustrata. The sequence goes on along the minus strand of OX387329.1, from coordinate 13,968,911 downwards.
CTAAATTTCTTCGTTCTCGCATACCCGTAACTCGCTTTGGTCTACAATTTACAACAAGATGGAAACGAATGAATACTTAGTCCTTTTATTTATTTAACTATTTATTGTATTCAGAACCACCAACAAGGTTTGTATCAAAATATTGATTTACTGAATCTACCAGAAACTTATAACAAAAACAAATCTTACTTGTGCTACAGCATACAGCCAATATTAAGCAATGAACTAAAGATCAGAAAGTAAGTAAGCATTTACTTTAATATTTAGCACTCATAATCCGAATGAACATTAATTTGCGGGCGCGCTGCTCTAATGGAACCTTCCATTTTAAATATTAACCAATGAGAAGATTTAAAAAAAAAGATGATTGGTACAAAAAGGAAATCGAATAAGTAACAATTAAAAAAACTTTTTTTTTCTCATTGGTTAATATTTGAAATGGAAGGTTTCATTCTAGCAGCGCACCCGCAAATTAATGTTCATTCGGATTATGAGTGCTAAATATTAGTAGCGGCGCGGCGGCGGCCAGGGAAATCGTGAATAATTGAAAATTTAAATATAAAAATATATCATTTCGTATAATTGATCAGTTCGAAGTGGTGGCCGATTTAGCTCGCTCTATAGCCTTTGAGCAAATGATTTATGGTAATTGACCAAATGATTTACCACAACCTACGGTGCTTTAAAAATTAAAATGCTTGCATAAAGTCAGTAGACTGCATGTTAATTGTTAACTAGTGGTCGCCTAGTGGTCGCAATTCGACCGTAATTTTATTATGGCTGCACGGATTGTATCCTAAGCCATGAAAAATTAAAAAAGATAGAAATTGAGTTTGGATTGGCATTGACAGATTTTGGCCGCAATATGCGTGTGTGTCAAATACATATGCGTGTGTGTCAAATACATGGTAGTGTGTGTAATGTTTGTTGTTTGTTGTGTTTTATTGATTTAATGTATTTTTATGCATAATTTTAAAAAAAAATTTACATTCGGATAATCTTCTCTATATAAACTATAAGTGTGCGAAATTTCATTCTCCGTCCGCGCAATTTCAGTAAAAAAGGGGTACAAAGTTTTTGCTTCACGTATTAATATATAGATAACTCAGTTATACCTAACTCTATTTTAAGGTTGAGTTTGCCCGACAATTTTATTGTCTGTTTTTATCAATGACCCTTAAGTTTTTTTTTTATTTTGTATCCCTTTACTGTTAAGCACTTCGCCTTCATCTCAGCTGATCTTAAGTGATGGTAAAGCCCAGGTGGAAGCGCAATTCACTCGGATCGGAATCCTCAACTACTGAAGAACTACTAACATTCATGTTATTAAGATAAGACCTCCGCTTTTACCATGGCGAGTGCTCTGAAGAGCTCTTTGACCTCATCCCACCTTCTCCCTTTCTTCATAGGAGTACACGTGCTGCTCTTCGGAGTCACCGATTCACTGTCTCAAGTATCCCATCACGCACAAAGAAATTTAGTGACTCGTTTCTTTGTCGCACCTCCAAAAGATGGAATAGTCTACCAGCACACGTTTTCCCTCCTTCCTATGATATGGGGTCCTTCAAAAGAAGCGTGAAGAAGCACCTTGTGGGTCGGCAGAGTGAGGTTAACTGATGCTACCTTTGTTTCCACGCTGCACCAATTATCTTCGCGTCTGGACTCCATTTCCACTTAACATCAGGTGGGATGGAGTTATTTGCCGAGCTAACTATTAAAATATATATATATATAAGTTAGTGGTAGTTACCCAGGCGGACAAACAAGGCCTACCACCAACCAAACCAAATACGCATACATAAACCTCCCGCTGGGAATCGAACTCGGGATGTCATTTTATATGATGAATGCAGGACTAAAACCATTCACTTAATATGGCTTAGGGGTTACCTAAAAATGACCGATCTTGGTGGGAACAGGCATATGAATCACAAATATAGTAAAGTAGAAACAGGTTGTAACTTTGAAGTCGGCCAAGTTTTTGGCCTATCATCAGTTCAGTTCGATGAAACTTCCTGTAAGACCATGAAAAATATTGCCGGCATTGAATGGCGCTCTTTCAGTTTATTGTGGCAATTGCAATCTTAATCGTAAGGTGTAAAACGACTATTTGGGCGATTATAGGTGCAGTTGGCAAAGAAATTTACTTACTTAGAAACATACCCCGTGAATATAAATGTTACCTTATTTTAAACTATAATGTATAATGCGTTGCGTATACACCGGCGCTAGGACTAGGGTCGATTTAGGTTAAGTGGGTGGGACTGTTCTCGTCTTCCTTCGTCCAGCTAATAAAAGCTTGGCGAGAGGAGGTATACCACAGGTATACCCTTTAATAAACGCTAATATGAGCAAATTAAAATATCTGTTTGTTATCTATTGTCTTTAAACCTAATGCATGTAGGTATAACCCACGTATACCTACTTATTTATGAATATTCCTGTTTTAACTTTATGGAAGTTGGGTACCTATAATCTATACTAATATTATAAAGAGGAAACCTTTGTATCTTTGTGTATGTATGTATGTATGTTTGCAACGAATAAACTCAAAAACTACTGGACCGTTTTAAAGTATTTCATAGACGATTCCAAATAAATGTCAAATTGACGATGTCGTTCATTCACATCATTCAAACGCGTCGCGATCGCAATCACTGACTGTTGTGAATTATTTTAAAGTTCTTGAATAGCTTTTAGATCTCAAATTTAAAGGTATTACGATATGTATTAGTGTTAGACAAAAAGCCCCTGGCAGGTCTAGAGCTAGGCAAGCAAGGTAGCAAGGTATCTACTTGCCGTGCCGTGCCGTGCTCTTCGGGACTGGATAGGACGTGGAGGGGTTGAGAATAGAGCCCCACATAACCATCTGCTCTCCGCGTACGCCTTTCACCTGTAAAAATCTAGAGCAAGGCAGACGCGAAGCAGTTAATTTACGAGCCCGCGCTCCTGTTTGATTTGTCGTGGTTCATATTCGTTCCTTGTATTACAACTAGCTCGAGCACGCGTTTAGCGGAGCAACTCGTGGTGTGTGAGAACCTTTAAAATTTGAGCTCTTTTGTGCTTTACCATATTAAAGCACTTGTCAAATCGAGTACAATAATAATAATGCACCTTCTAAAAAAACTGTCTTAGTAAATAATGGAGCATGGTGTTAGTTAGGTACATAGTGTTCCACAAAAACGTCCAATGTCGTCATCACAAATCTGCGTAGGCCACTAATACCCACGACAGACGTATTGTATGAATAGAAACCTCCGCTTTTGCTTTTAAGGGTTTGGGTTACATTTTTCTTACCAAAATAACTATGCCCACACTATTAAGGTCACACCAGTTTTTTTATTTGAGAGAATGTATGATTGCCACTGGGCATTTTCAGCTTCACCGGGCTTTTTTGGGTGCGGCGAGAAACTTAAAGGGTTCCTCAAGCCGTGTGAAACGTCAGAGGTTTTCTAGGTGGAACGGCATCACGCACTAGTGCGTGTCCCCGTGCCCTACTAGATTCTCCGAAGGGTTCGGGTCGGATCGGGTTCGTCACACCAGACGCAGTTATAACGCGGGCCCGCTTGGTAACTGCCGCAGTGTGCCGTGTTCAGCCCTGCTTCTGCCTCACTCTGATAAACCTGCTTTCGGTATGTAAGAGCCTTATTTATTTATTTATTTATTAGATTCACCAACGTTTGTTTACATTGTTTCTAAACAGATAACAGTAGGGCAAATACATAACAAAATGTAACAAACACTTACAGGTAAATACCGCATGAACCATATTATTAGAAAACTAAGTTTCTCTAAGATATTTAATTATACATGATTACACTTATCTTACTTACAGGGCGCTATGGCGCTCATTAGGGGAGGCCTATGTCCAGCAGTGGACTAAGATAGGCCGATGATGATGATGATGATGATGACACTTATCTATAAGTAGGCGTCTTCACACAATTAATACTAAGCCTTAATAAGTTTAGTTTAATAAGTTTTATTGTACAAATATTTACCAAAAATGTTGATCTGACCATTTCCTACGAATCATTAACAATGCAGTCGCTACTAAGTAACACGTGTAGCAATTTAGGAAACTCAATTTGCCTAATTATAATCGTAGGTTATTATCGACCAATTTATTAGTTACGAAATAGCATAACGAACCATTAATGACCTTGTTGCAATAGCATAATGTCCTTACTTGATTTGATTGAAAGCCCAAAGGGCTCAATGTTTGGCAATGTTACTAAATAGGTACAGTACGCCCTAAAATTGTTGCGATTCGACCGACTTGTAGATAATCTGTTGCCTACTTATTTAATAAGGTGTGAAATGTTGAGGTAAATTTACTACAATTTATTCAAATCTCCAAGTCGTATTGCCGAGAATTAGTAACTAAGAATATTATATATTACTAGCTGACTGGCGGACTTCGTACCGCTTTGATAGTTTCCATGACAACAAAAAAAAATCATTCGTCCGCTTAAGAACACCCGTATCCCATGATGGACCCCTATAGCAGCGCCACCTACCGGGACCCATTGGAAATCTAAACCATTCTCGAACCCACTTGAACACACACAGAATATTTCATCCAAATCGGTCCAGCCATTTAGAAGGAGTTCAATAACATACACACGAACAGAAGATTTATATAAATAACTAGCGACCCGCCCCGGCTTCGCACGGGTGCAATGCTGATTCACGCAACCGCTATGTCCCTGAATTTTAAATCTGTAATATCTTCGAAAATATTCATTTAAATTACGTGCTGTAAAGGGTCATATTGATCTATATTAAATGCACAATGTATTTAAGGTACTTAATTGGATAAGGATTAATGCTGTATTGCTTAAAATCGCTTTGTAAATAAGTCATTATTTCTCGTAAAAAGTAAAGGATAAAAAATTATTATTGTGGATTATCCCTAAGAGATAGACATCGCGGACATTTTTTAGAACTATTTAAGGTGTACAATACTGTAGTACATTATTTTGATCTATCTCGTAGGGTTTAGCCAGCGTTTGCAATGTAAGCGCAAAAAAATATGAAACTACTACTACTACTAACTACTGTGAAGACTACTAAACAAGATTAGTAAAATATGAAGAGCTATTGTTCGTTCTTTATAATCATGGGTGCTGCTTTTAAAACCTGTGACAATACTATTGTTGTTTTTTTTTTTACTCCTTAGGGGTAAGCACTTAAACTTCATCTCACCTTATGTTATGTGGGAGGCCGCCCTTCATCTGGAATCCTCAACTACTGAGCCAATGGCTATCTTATCTCTAACTGCTGGAACATAACAATATGCAATGCTGCTAACATGTTGATGGCGACATAATTAGGTAAGATGGTATCTATCCATGCAGATAACTGTTGACTACTCGCTCAGAGTATTTTTGATAAATCAAATCAGGTCAAAATTAATTTTAATTATATTTTATTTCCATTTAGTGTCTCCTTATTTGTCGTGTGATGTAATGTAACGTATTTATTTTAAATTTAATTAATGTAATGTTTTTTTCTTCTTTATTAATTGTCGAATTTGGTCAAATTGTGTACATTGTTTGGGGTTGCATCCCAGCTCAATATTTTCGATATTAATTTTTGTTATGTAATTTTGGATGTGACCCGTTAATGTACCTAAATAAATAAATAATTAAATAAATAAATAAAATAAATAGATAATCGAGCCCTACCACTAAACACACCGAGTACAAAAAAAATGTATGCCCTGCTAGGAATCGAACCCGGGACCTCGGGGTCTAAGACCGATGGCCTGAACCGCTAGACCGCTGAGGCAGTGTAGTCACAATATAATATCAATTGCGAGTGCTTCCTCCCACTATGTCTATATTTAACCTTTTCACCGCCCAACTATCCTGCACGCGATGACCCGCTGTACGCCAACGTATAAATGTATTTTAATAAAGTAGGTACAAAGAAGAACTTCTATAGAAGTGCTGGCGTGGACGGCACGAAAATCTCAAACTTCTATAGAAGTTGTTGGCGGTGAATAGGTTAAAGTTTGCAATAGATTCAGAGTACCTAACGTATTTCTGATGACAAGTTGTTCGAAATGACTATAAAGCCCGGGCTCGACCGCGAAATGAGCGAGGTCATTAATGAGCCTTCTTAACTCGCAACGATAATTTTCATAGTTGAAGCTCGACTGCGAAAGAGGCTAGCGGAGAGCCTTAAATAAGAAAATTATCGTTGCGAGTTAAGAGTGCTCATTAATGACCTCGCTCATTTCGCGGTCGAGCCCGGGCTTAAGAGCTGTGGTGATCCTCAAAATACTTGAAAATCAAGTAAAAAAAAAGCTTTTTCATGTTACCTGCTTAATATGACCTTATTTGATGTTTGTGCTCACGGAAACATTCCTTTGTCTAAAAGTTTCAACTGTTCTTTAGTTCAAAGACCTTAAGATATCAATATTAATAAAACAAACTATACATAAAACTAAATCAAAATAGAAGATGATACAAGATGATGACAACTCGAGAATACAAGTGGAATTGAAATTAAATCTATCGTTCACAATTTATTATATTTTAATTCTACAAGTATGTACATAATAAAAAAGTTGTGAATTCCACATAATGTACCTGCTAAAATATTTAAAAAAAAATTAAAGATTAAAAAAAAAGTTTAAAAAAATAATTTGAACATACACTTACTCAATTCCATACGACAGAATAACTATCAAAACTGTAATTTACGACAGAACTAGACAATTTGTTCGAAGCCTGCTAGCCATTTAGCAGCCACTGTACTTTGCGAAATGTCAAAAGCTAACAACTCTCGTGACTTAGCACTTCATACCGATCGCTTTGTGTGTTAACATGTTTAATCTTTTCCGTTTACAAAATACAGTGATACCGTAGGTGATTCTGTGTATGTACACTTACTTTAAATTAATCTAATGCACTCGTGTGCATTAGATTAATTTAAAGTAAAAATTTATAAAATGTTTTTGTTTTGTTTATATAATTTTTAACGCAAATTTTGTTGCGAACAAAATAAAAAAAAACACAAATATTGAAAAAAAATTCACGAGCAGGATTTGAACCTGCACCCTTCTGACATACCGGGTCAGGTGCTCTCCCAATCTAAGCTCAAATTATTTCAACATTTGTGTTTTTGTAAAAAAATATAATTTAAATGTTTTTAAAACCTTTCCCAATTCTTTTGAACCTTATAAGTCAATTGTGATGAAATTTTATTATACTTTTTAAGCAAATACAGAAGTGTCCTAGTCATGTTTTCTAAACATATAAAAATAAATGTATATTCAGCTGAATTCATGCGATTTAGGGCCTTAAAATTAAACAAAGAATAAGGTCCGAATAATTATTCCGTGTTTTGTCCCTGTCATGTAAACGTCATTTCAAATTAGAGTAAAAGAGACAAAACACGGAATAACTATTCGGACCTTCATCATCGGCCTTTATTAGTCCACTGCTGCGGCTGCTGCGCTGCGGACATAGGCCTCCCCTAATGAGCGCCATAGCGCCCTGTCCTCGGCTTGACGCATCCAGCATCTGCCTGCAGTCTTTCGCAGGTCATCATCCCACCTAGCCGGAGGGCGCCCTACACTACGTTTACCGAGTCGTGTTCTTCGCCAGATATGGCCGGCCCACTGCCACTTCAACTTGCTAATTCTTAGAGCTATGTCGATGACTTTGGTTCTCTGTCGAATGTATTCGTTACGAATCCTATCCTTCAGAGAAACTCCGAGCATAGCTCTTTCCATAGCTCGCTGAGCGACCTATGGATCTATCGGACCTTATTCTTTGTTTATTTGTAAGGCACTTAAAGTCCAAAGTTTTAATTCAGTTGAATAAACGTTTCATTAAAACTGGCTTAGTTTTTAAATATTGCAACGTTGAAGCACGTCCGGTAATACAGTTACTATAAAGCTTTTAATAAGCACAATCATATTTTACTTCAAATTATGAGTTTGTAGATTAGCCTTTACAAAAGCTATCGACAAATCCTTTCATACAACTCAACTATATAAAGTTATAATTTGAGTAACAATGCAAAATGACGTTGAAACGTGACTTTTTGCAACAATGTCCAGTTATGCCGCACTTCAGACAGTATTTACTGTACTGACAGCATTAAGTTATTAGCACTTGAACAATTTCAAGGAATTGTCAAACACCTATGTAATAAAAGCCGTTAGGCCTCAGTTTAAATAGCACAAAATTGATAACACAACGCTATAGTAAATTTTACTTTTTATTTATAAGTGCTAATTGCTTCAGTGGAACAATAAGCAATTAAAAATAAAAAGTAATATTAGTACTAGCTAATTACAGGTGTGAGTAGCAGCTCTTGCGTTACTATTTGGTATATATTTATAGCATAGTTTACGTCTTCAATGTTTGTATTGGTATATGTACTGTTTGTACATAACCTACCATTATTTTTAACATTGAGATTCAGTCGAACCATGCATAAATGTAAGGTCATGGCAGAATAACAGGGTTTGCCATCATTGAGCCATAGACCCTTTTGACTCTATCAGTGGCGATAGCGAAAGTAAGATTAAGAAAACGAAAGCGAAGTTCGAAAAGAATAAAATGTATGGGATAGACATAAGATTGACCACGTGATTTAGCGCGGCTTATGTCAATCCCATACATTTTATTCTTTTCGAACTTCGCTATCGTTTTCTTAATGTTACTTTGGCTAAGCCTACTGTACTCTGCTTGGAAGTTACCCCTTCTGTATACTGAGTACTGTTTTTTGTTGGAGGCAAACAAAGGTTTTTATTATTATTATGATTATTATAAAAGGTGTTCGGCGTATGGACCGACACATTTCTTTGGAAGATCGGGGCGGGGAGGGTCTTTAATCATTTTTACTCAAAAATGCTCTAATTTCCTAAGTATCGTGGTAATAGAAATATTATAATTTGGTGTGAGTGGTTGTAATTTGAGTTGTATATGGGTAAAGAGTTTTAAAATCTGCAAAGAACTTTAAAATTTAAAAATATCCCTCCCCTGCGCTACATATAACATGACGTTTTTCAAGAAGCGTGTAAAAAGGGTTCTCAAAGTCGGCAACGCATATGCAGCTCTCCGGATGCTGCATAAGTCCACGGCGGCGGTCCATGTCCCAAAAGGTAGACTCGCATCCGTCTTAACATCATTAAAAAAACAAGATTACTTACTCTCAGCTGTTTTAAGTTTAATTATAGTTTTGATGTTTTTCAAAGCTCCGATAGATTCCGATTGCTTCGCTGTGCCACACCTAGACGGAAAGGTCATGCTCAAGTTCGAACAAAGAGGTCTAATCCACCTTCTAGGTAATATCGGACTGCGGTCGAATCTTTATAGGTCAGTCCAGCAAACTGTTTTAATCACTGGATCTTAAATCGATTTAAATCACTAAATTGCAGTTGGGAACAGAGGTAAATGGTGCTTATGTAATACTTACAATGCCGCTAAACGTACGGTGTACGGTGGAAATCGCTAATAAAATCTGCTGTTATTTTTCATACATATCACTATACTCGTAGGTATATTCTTATCGGTCTAGACAATATAGAATAAAAAACAAATATAGAATAGTAACAAATATTTTATTAGATTAGGCTTTTTGATTAGACTTAAGGGTGCGCCGTCCGTAAGTGACAAGTGTCATATGTTTTATTTGAAATGTCCTCGTCCATATTTATTTGATGCCGCGCGGCCATACTAATTTTGTATGGGGAATTTAAGGTGCTTAATAAAAAATAGTTATTTAAATATCCACTTGATGAATCGAAAATGTAGTCTAGCAATTTGTAGTTTATCCATTGATGATTGTTTTGACAAAATCAGAGGTACAATAATTTAGATAAACTATAAGAAATCTACTAAACGCCGCCACTCGTTTTCATGATTTTTGCCAAACTTTAAATGATATTGTAGAAAATACTATAGCGTGTTATGAATTTATGGTTCTGACAAATTGTAAACACGTTCCCTATGATACTAAATATATATTTTGTTCATTAAATACGATAGTATTTTCAATTATATCTACTTAACCGTAACTGCATTTTTGGCATTTTTTTATCGGCGCACCCTTAAACAAAGAATTTTTCATAACCTTTTTTTTTGTAGTGGTATATCTTATGACACGGTCTTCGTCTGGTGAAACGAACATCTGAAATATGAAAGTGGTTTTAAAACACTCTATTGATGGAACATAAGACATAGATTTATCACTTAAAGATGACGTCATAGTTTGGACGTGATAATTTTTTTCTCAACTTCCTATTTTTTATTTTATTGAATTTTAAAACTAAAGAATTGTTACTCAAACAAAAGAACTTACAAAAGTAAACACAACACGAAGTTTTCCTCCGTGATTTTTTTATCAACGAATACTTTATGAAGGGTTCGAGGGTCTGCCATAAGCACTTGTCCAAAGTAATTGCATATCCTTTCTCAGCTTACGACGCACCTTGATACGTCGTTATCTTGATACCAGGTACATCAACTTTATTTATGGCCCGTTAAACAATGTCCCGAATGACTTATTGTATAAATTAATATATATAGGGTGTTTCGAGACAATAAGACATGCATATTGGATAATTCATCATCATCATGGGTAGTAGGTAAAAAATATGTTTTGACTTTGACTTTTGACATCATCATCATCATCATTATGATCATCAGCCTATAATAGTCCACTACAGAACATATTCCTCTCCAAGTGCTCGCCATGGAGCACGATCTGCGTCTACCCTCGTTCAGCTCTTGCCACTTTGCGAAGATCGTCGCTCCACCTAGTCCTAGGGGTCTTATTACGCCATTACTAATGTAACTTCCTATGCTTTGAAAAATAACAGAGATCCAGTTAGTTAATCGACAAGTTTTATGACCGTGAAACGTTTATTGAACTGAATATATGCAATTTTGCATATATGAAATTTACATAGAAACTTCAAGTCGCATACATTTTATTGAAAAATGGGGGGTTTTTAATAAAAAAATTAACCATTTCACCCAATAGATAAGCTAAGGTCCAGCATACGAAGTTTTGGAGTTACTACTGGATAACAAAAACTGTTATTATTAAATATTTATATAATTTATAAAAAACAGTACTATTATTATTAATTTTTAAAAAATGGAAATGTTCAATGGTCAAAGTATTTACTCTCACTATGGCGCATTGATTTAAAACAACCCTGTACCTTATCTGAAGTGGTGTAAATTATTGTTACAAGTTTAAGAGTGTTGATTCGAATGGCGAATTGACCTCTACATATAGACTCACCCCATCCGTCAGCTGATAATGGTCAAGAGTTTTAATTCATTTATTACTTAATTTTGTAACTACGATCTTAAACGATAACATTTCATTTTCATATGCGATATGAGTAAGCAGGGTACAGCCACTATGGAGCACGCACTATCAAAGATTTTTTTTAAATTTTTACATTTTATTTTCAAGTGCTAATTGCTGCACTGAAGCCCTCCCGGTAGCATAGCGGTCAGTGCAGCTGCCCGGATTGCGGAAGACCCAGGTTCGATTCCTGGCTGGGTCGGGTAGGCGTTTAATTTTTTCACTGTATTTTAAAAATTTTGTAAATATTTAATTTTTTTTTTGTAGAGAGTTTGCGGATTGCCTCGTTCGGCATTTTCAGCTTCACCGGGCTTTTATGGGGGCGGCGAGACACTTAAAGGGTTCCTCAAGCCGTGTAACTTATCGTTTTTTTAATTTGATTATTGTTTTATTTTATTTTATTTTACTTTATTTAAATGATTGTAATTTTTTATTGTATAACAGCACAGCTAGACTTCTCTCTCTGTATTTGCATACCAATTTTTGGTTAAATATGAGATGCTAAATGTATGTAAAACTTGTTCCTACCATATTTACAGCAATAAAGAGCTATTCTATTATATTCTATTCTAAGGACCAGGGTCCCAAGAGGCTTGCACATCAGGCGACCGGCTAGCAACCTATCACTGACTTTATCTACACCACTTCGAAGCCCTACTTTGATTATGATATGTGGCGTCGCGGTCACTAACGGCGAGTTTGTTTGAAATTGGTGAATACCTCATTTTGATGTTTCTACCCCTTTTTGACAGAAAAACGTTAGAGTGTGTATGTATTTTTTATTTACAATATGAACAACTAGCGGCCCGTCCCGGCTTCGCACGGGTGGACTTTTTTTTAAATAGCCTATGTTACTCAGCGCTAATGTAGCATTCTAATGGTGAAAGAATTTTTCAAATCGGTCCAGTAGTTTTTAAGTTAATTCGTTACATACATACATACAAAAATACAAGCTTTCCTTTTTTATAATATTAGTATAGATAAATAGCACATGTGGAAATCTTTCCATGACTCCGTAATTGGGTCGATCACTGTCATCATCATTATCAGCATAGACATTCGATCATCGTCATCAATCATCATCCAGCCTATAAACGTGAGAGTATGTATGCCATTACGTATGTATTTAGGTAGGTACCTACTACCAACGCTACATAACGGCAGTTCAGCCACTGACAAATAGCACACTCCAGTTCCTGATCATTCAATCAGCAATTAACAAAAGTGACGGCAGTGTTTTGTTTGGCATTTTTTTACTCAACGACGCTCAAAGCGCACGCCACCGAAAAAAACCTAAATATCTCACTAATTACTGCGCATAAGCCCGTTGCAAATTTTCTTGCGAACTAACTGTGGCAACTGTGGGATTGCACCCATACATCTGCCAAGTTATTATAAACTTCATAGCTAAAATGAACTCTACTACATATCAATAAAGTACACTACAAGTTTGTTTAAGATAATTGCCCGTCAATCGCGTGTGGTGACGCTTTTATTACTCGCTCTATTTCTTTCCAGCCATTAATCAGCTTTTGGCGTTACAAAAGACGTATTACATGCACTTGGAATGCTCTTCTATTTGCTGTTTTATTGCAAGTTCAAGTTCGAAGGGTTACAACTTTAATTTGGACAGAGTCTTCACTGTGAGTAGAAAAACACATGTTTTGACATAACACACGACACACAGTAAACATGAATAAACATTTACCGCCTTACAAATAAACAAAGGTCCGAATAGTTATTCCGTGTTTTGTTCCTGTCATGTAAACGTCATTTCAAACTAAAGTAAAAGACACAAAACATGGATTAACTATTCGGACCTTATTCTTTGTTTATTTGTAAGGGGGTTAAAGTTTAGAAAAGAAATGATAAAACAATAATGAACTAACAAACGGACAAAGGAGAAAAAACATGTACCTAACCGTCGTTACTTTGCCGAAAGACTTCCACTAACCACAAAATGCCCAGCCCTCCCCCCACCACCTTCTACCTTACCTCCATCGAGGTCACAAGGTCTGGGCAGGGAGACGGGAGCTGGGGCAGTGCCCTAAATAACTATCCGCGTTTCCTTGAACGCGGTCATACTCAGTAATGATCATCATCATCATCATCAGCTCATTTTATGTCCCCACTACTGGGGCACGACCCTTCCCTATGGATGGATAGGGAGAACGGACAATAAACCACCACGCGGATCCAGTGTGGATTAGTGGTTGTAAAGACTGCTTATGCAGCCGGGACCACCGGCTTTACGTGCCTTCCGAAGCACGGAGGGGCTCGAGATGATAAATTTTTGGTCACCCATCCGATGACCGGCCTTTACGAAAGTTGCCTAACCTCAGCACTCGCAGACCGGACGCATTAACCACTGTGGCCTCGAGCTCCTCCAGTAATGATGCATAGCATAAAAAAGGACGATGTCGCTAATTATACATAGTATAAAAAAGGTGGTTACCCGCAAACAGAGCGTGGTTTACACCCCGATTGTCTCTGGTTTTTCTTTATGGCTTCCCACTCCCGGGCCCTGAGTCCAGCAGTGAAACGTTTATATACATGGTGAATTCAGGATATATTATGTCTATCTACTTGTTGGATACCAAAAGATCCGGATCTGATTCCGACTGCTTGTGCTTGCGGTTAGACCATTTTTAGGGTTCCGTACCCAAAGGGTAAAACGAGACCCTAAGACTCCGCCGTCCGTCCGTCTGTCTGTTCGTCTGTCACCAGGCTTTATCTCATGAACCTTAATTCGTTAGTTCTGTTGCCGCTGTAACAACAAATACTAAAAAACAGAATAAAACAAATATTTAAGGGGGGCTCCCATACAACAACAATTATTTTTTTGCTCGTTTTTGCTCGATATTGATAACGGCAACAGGTATACGCTTGAAATATTCACAGAATATTGAGTTATATTATTCACTTTAAAAATAAATAATTAAATTCAAATAAAATTAATATTTAAGGGTACATACAACAAACGTGATTCTTTTTCAAATTTTTTTCTCGGTCTTAATAACGATAACAGGTAGAAACTTATATATTATATTTTTATAGATAATGGTACGGAACATGGCCAGTCCAACTCGCACTTGGCCGGTTTTTTGTAATAGGCTTCTTTTAATAAAACACACCTATTGCAAATGATTCAAGTTCTTGTGGTTTTTGTAAAGTAAACAGTAAATGGGCTATTGGTATGTGTGTGCAATATAGTGTTGCAGTTTTGCTAAATTAGATTTCGTACGTGATCCTAAAGCGCACGTGAAACCTGTGTTACATAGTATTTAGTAACATTATAAATTGGTAACTTGGTAACTAGATGCTAGCAGCCCAAAACCGGCCTTCGTGGAGATCCTTGGGGACATCTTTTAGGTATGATGATGATGACGATGAACATTTTGAAATCCTTTAGCATGTAGAGGAGTTTGGCGAGAAATCATTGAAGTCTCATCGCCAGCTCATTTCAATGCTCCCACTACTATGGCACGACCTTATAAAATTCAAAAAATTCTAAATTCTAAATATTTTTTTTAGTTTAGGCTACAAGTAGCTCTTGTGAATGTCACTATGCCATCGGTTCGTAAGTCTACTCTGGGTGGGAGATCTTGTACTGACAAGAACCGGCAAGAACCTCAGCAAGTGTCTAGATTTTTTCTCCCTTACAGCGTCATAAATTTTGGAGATAGAAAATCATTATAGCTTAATAAAACAGAATTAGAATCTATAAATTATTAAACGCTTATAATTTATTAACAGCCTCGGTGGTCAAGTGCATATCCCGGGTTTCGATACATAGCCCTGTGGCGGTAGCCAAAGTAACATTAAGAAAACGATAGGAAGTTCGAATAGAATAAAATGTATGGGATTGACATAAGATTGACCACGTGATTTAGCGCGGCTTATGTCAATACCAAACATTTTATTATTTTCGAACTACGCTATCGTTTTCTTAATGTTACTTTGGCTAAGCCTACGGGTTTGTGATCACCAACTCGCATTTCGTCGCATTTTCGCAAGCGTGATGATTACATCATTACCCATCAATTGTAGTGATGACTTAATTTTAATGATAGAGCCCATTGTCCAGCAGTGGGACAGTCATAGGCTATTAACTTTTACTTACTTAGATGTAATTTAATTTGAATTGTAAGTTTAATTTTGCAATAGTCGTTTAATTTGTACCGCATAGGTTGTACCATTTAGTTTACGCGTCAGTCGGTAAAATTGCTAAGCCCGCTTATCGACAAATTAACGTATTAACGACTGTTATCAAAATAACATAGATACATAAACATGGACGTCGTCGGAATCCAGTGTAGGTTGACAGTAAGTGATTTTGTGGCCTAGCTAGTGAGAGTTAATCTATGAAGCGATTGCTTAGAAAACTCTATCTCTTAAAATTAAGGATTTCAACATATGCTCTCCAGTTCACGCGGTTAGCTGTAGCTATTAGAAGACAGTAATAATTGCGAGAGTCTCTTTTACACTAAAGCTTCTATAGTAAGCATTTGACAAAAGCCGCGACAACGCAACGCATACGTCGGTTGGTCGCTTTAACGCTATTTTCGAGAATGTTCGAGTATCGTGGGGGTATTATCACAGTTTATGAAATGGTAATACTGTGGTATTATGCTGAGACAGGGTCCTTGTTGGCCTCACACCCTGCTTTTTGTTTATATTTTCATTTAATTGTTTTTTCTTGTTTTTTATTTTATTTTTATTACTTTTTGCTTTGTTTTGACTGTATTGTATTTTGTGTGTGTGTTTGTGTCAATAAATGTTTTTCTTCTTCTTGTTTTTCTTTTTGTTCATAATTTGTTAAAACTTTATTAAAATAAATAGATACTATTTGCAGGGAAGGCCTGGCGACCTGTAGCCCAGGTTTCCTTTTTTTATGAAACCTTTATCAGGCACCAGCCTCTCACAGATATAGGATACTATGTTAATTATTAGATAATAAGCCTTAGTCTAATGGACCTATTTTGTGATGGGAAAAATAATGATTTTTTTTTCTTTTTTCTATTTGTGTGCGCAGTAGATACGATCGCGATTGTACACACGTCTGCACATCAGTCAATTTTCCTCAATATACTTTAAACTTTATGTCTATGGCTTATGGATGAACATTTATTGAAGGGAAGGTTTGGATAGTCTGATTTGCAGGCGTCTGTACCTGCACTGCGTAGCTAAATGTAACGTACAGGGAGGCGTGCTTGTCGCGTTTTCGCACGTCTGTCAGTCGTAGCGAGTACGCTGCGCATGCGTTTATCGAACGCCTACTATCGAGGCTCTAACAATTACAAAGGCTAATTAGGAAGCTCTTTGTTCTGATAATTAAGTTCCGCTTGTATGTTAATAATTCTTCAAGAATTTCGTTCAAGAAATAAAAAAAACATTAAAATCTGACCAAATATTTAGACTATCTACAAACAACGCCCCATCTTACAGCGATCTTATCTGAAATGCCAGCCATAAAGAAATATATTAAGTGCATTCTTTACACGAACATTACTCATACTTCACTTGCGTATATTTTACGCTCGGTGACCGCGCTCATTTATTCATTCGGTAATAAAACAACAAAACTAACTGCCGTTTAACAGAAGGTTTAGTGCGCGCTATAAAATTTGTAAACACATGTATCAGATTGCTTTATGGGTACATAATTGTTTAAGTACATACCTCGTGTACAGCCTGCACATCAACTTATTTTCTTCGATGCAGCGGCAAAGCAGAAATTTATTTCGTCCGATGAATTAGAATTATTGTTTCCATCCTTTTTAAAAGTAGGTGCCCTATATTATTTTAGAGAAATAAAAAGCAGTTCCAAGACCTTTGAAGAAGTAATTACAAAATTTAAGGAAGAATTTGATGATACCGATTGTAAGGAACAGTTTTATAATGCCAAACAAGATAAACGAAATTTGTTAGACCATTTCCGTTATTTTGGGGAACTGGCGAAGCTGGTATTGAGGAGGAAAATTTTTTTGTAACGCAATTTTTAAAATGGTTACAGTTATTTTATAAAAATAAACTGGTGACCAGCCATTTTGTAAATAGTAAGGCTCTGAAGACAATGCTTTTTCAAATGGAGAAAAAATCATCATCATCATCATCATCAGCTCATTTTTTATGTCCCCACTGCTGGGGCACGAACCTTCCCTATGGATGGATAGGGAGAACGGGCCATAAACCACCACGCGGGCCCGGTGCGGATTGGTGGTTGTTAACGACTGCTAATGCAGCCGGGACCAACGGCTTTACGTGCCTTCCGAAACACGGAGGAGCTCGAGATGATAAAGTTTTGGTCACCCATCCGATGACCGGCCTTTGCAAAATTTGCTTAAGCTCAGCACTCGCAGACCGGGCGCGTTAACCACTGCGCCATCGAGCTCCTCAGAAAATTTTATCTTCAATAAATGTTAATGCTTTAGTCATAAAGTTCAAAACCAATTGAGGAAATTCAACAGCTTCTGGTAGACTGGTGCAGGCGTGTGTTCTTGATATTTTTAAACAAAATAAGATCGATTACGATAGAAATCAAAAATAAGATCGAGGAGCTCGATGGCGCAGTGGTTAACGTGCCCGGTCTGCGAGTGCCGAGGTTAAGCAACTTTCGCAAAGGCCGGTCATCGGATAGGTGACCAAAAATTTATCATCTCGAGCTCCTCCGTGCTTCGGAAGGCACGTAAGGCCGTTGGTCCCAGCTGCATTGGCAGTCGTTAAGGCTTCTTGTATACTCACCACACTTGAAAATTCACCACATATTTTAACTCCATACATTTAGTGAAAACTCACCACACACCAGAAAAAATATGTGTAAATTCACCACAGGTACCTAAAGCTTGCTCTGTTTGTACAGATAGCAAGAAAATCCGCAATGGGCCCGCGTGGTGGTTTATGGCCTGTTCTCCCTATCCATCCATAGGGAAGGGTCGTGCCCCAGTAGTAGGACATAAAATGAGCTGATGATGATGAATATCGGTTTAACCCTCTCCCAAAAGTCATAGAGACAATATTGTTTGTCTTCTAAATTTGCACGACTCTCTACAACACCATCTTTTGCAACTCGTGCTGCAGTGCCCCAACCAAGGGTAGTCTCCTACCTACCTCCTACCTCTGCACCTCCTGAGGCCCCGATCCGATCCGAACCCCTCGAAGAATCTAGTAGGGCACGGGGACACGCACTAGTGCGTGATGCCGTTCCCTATAGAAAACTTCTAACGGTGATTCGTTTCACACGGCTTGAGGAACCCTTTTAAGTTCCTCGCCGCCCCCAAAAAAGCCCGGTGAAGCTGAAAATGGCGGCTGAGACAGTCAGCAAACTCCCTCAAAAAAAAACCTAACATATAATAGTATGCGCTCGTTTCATAATAGTAACGAGTGTTTTAATACCCGTGTTATATGCAGTTGCATACACTACTTAATCTTCACTAATGCAATTAGTCAAACAACAAGAGTAAAAGCTGACAATAGTTTATTTATAATAATTGTTCAAATTTTGGATGGTACAATTTTGAAAGTTAATGTTAATTCTTGATCCAGTAGCTGTAGCGGTCGCAGGGCAAGCAGTAGAGCTCGTAGACGGAGTTGGAATATTTATAATTACTTCATTCGTCTTGTTTTCTATACTGTTCAAGATCGTATTTGAGACTTGAATTTTATTCATTAAAGACTCATCAATGTAGCTTTCAGCCGCAGTAGAAGACTTCCACCCCCCGTGTCGTTTCAGTGCAGTCAAATCACCACCGCTATCTATGAGAAGGGTCGCCGAGGTGCGCCGGAAGCAATGCCCCGTGTACAACGCTGGGTTAGGCAGATTCAAAAAACTTGCGATAGTTTTTCCCAGAGCACCAAATTTATTAATACCAGTTCTTTGATCGACGCACTTCCCCGATCTATAGCTCAAGAAAAAGGCAGGGTTTCGACAGGGGGTGAGTCGAAGTTCCATGTATTTTTTACATACGGCATAGCAGTTGCCCGTCACAACGAAAGAACGATCTATTTTCGTTTTTGTTTTCGAAACTTTCACCATGATTGTACTGTCGTCTATGTTAGAGACTTCATCGAACTGGATGTTGTATAGCTCTTGCCTTCGGCATGCCCCCATTATGCCGAAGATTAGTGCAACCTGTAACAATAAACGATATAATAAGCTTGAGGTACATAGCCAAGGCAAAAACTATGATTTATGAAGTAGTCAAGTGTAGGTACCTACTACCTAATTTATACACAAAGCGCTTCAACGGAGTGTCTAGATAACTTGCGTGTGTAGTACGTAAGTACTAGGTAGATTAAATAACAGAACTAAAATACACTTACCTTTTCAAAAAGATACAAAATATCTGGTGAATCTTTCAGGAACATCTTTATTTGACCTGATGTAAACGTCAAGGACTTTTTTTCCTTGTGTCCTTCTGAACTGCGTTTCAGGAACGCTATGACTTTTGAATACTTCGTGATATCAATATTGTTGTAGATACTCAGTGTGGACTTGAGCATAGAATATTTAGCCCACATAGAAGATGGCTTGAATTTGTCGGAGAGGTCTTTGAGATACACAAGAATGACATTTTCAGAAAATGATGTAGTTTTCTTTTCGATCTTCCATGCCAAAAAGTTATTATATTCTTTTTCATATAATTTTCTAGATTTTTCTGGCAAAAGATTGTGAGTTACTTTTGTTGCCAATTCTAGAATATCCGGAGGCGTACAAATATCATCGTCGCTGTCCATTTTTAACTTTTAATTTGTATTTTAAAAACAAAACACATTGCGAAACATTAAATTCACGCGTACGTGTATTGTCACAGTGAACTTGCCGCCATTAAAATCTAACCAATGAGAGCGCAGCTGCGCGCGCAGGGCCAATCAGGAGCGAGCGCGCGCTGTTCTTTTTTTATTTAATTGGCACAAGATCTTACCAAAGAGTTTTGTGTATGTAAGTTTAGTAGTTTCGACGAAGTTTATTACGATATCGATGTGGATATTATACCATCATGTGAAATTGCTTAAATTGAGTGATTTGTTGTCTGCGCTATAACAGTAGTAATTATAAGTCAAGTATTGGAAACATAAGTAGAATGTTACAACATTAGTGTAGATAAATATGTTTACTGTACACCAAATAGCATTTTCGACAAGGAAACTTAGCAGAGAAGACGCGCGTCGGCTATTGGTGTCGCTGCCCTCGATTCTGCTATTTAAAAACGTTTACAATCGTGTGTCGATGGTCTGATTTTGACAACTATCTCGTGGTCCTATTGTCAAAATCAGGATACCGGCACACTATAGAGATGTTATTGGATTAGCAAGCTTAAGGCCGTGCCGCGGATAACTAGATGACGGTAAATCTATATAAATAAAAATGAATCGCTAAATGTGTTGCTAATCGCCTCGAGAACGGCTGAATCGATTTGGCTGATTTTATTTTTGATATGTTTGATGAAATCGAAGGAATGTTCTTATGTAGAAAAAAAACGTAAAAAATACGAGGAAAATAGTAAAAACTTGTAAAAATAACAATTTTCTTTTCCCATACAAACCACTCTGTCCCCAGCTGTCAAACATTTGACGTCAATCAAAACAAAACAATGGCGCGTTAGGATTATCTTTGGTATGCCTTCAAGTTGATTAGATGTCAGATTTATTTATTTACGTGCCAAGTAATCAAACAACAAAATATCGTGTACCATATGGCATTACAATAAAAATATCATCAAATTAGATAACACAAAAGTCACACTAAAGTCTTTCAATGTTATTTTATTTCTATTAGACTGCGACACAGGCCAATAACTTTTGACAGAACGAAATCTGTCGGGGCAGCTATTAACATAAAAAAAATCAATGTAACTTTGTTTTAGAGAAATAGGGCAGAACAAGGTCTGCCGGGACAGCTAGTAAATAAATACATATAAGCTACCACATTTATATACAGTACAGTAAATAGCCTATGTACTGTTACACTGCTGGGAAAAGATCTCAATCTTTAAAATCATCACTACAATATATGGGTATTAGCTTAATCACCACGCTAGCCAAATGCGGGTTGGTGATCACCAACCTGGGCTGTGCATCGGAAAATCCGAAACACACTTTGCCCGACCTGGGAGTTGAACCCAAGACCTCCGGGTATTGATCCGAGCGCGTTACCACTATGCCACCGAGGCGTTACACCAAAAATATAGATAAACCTAAAACAATACAGTTAAACACTAGCTTGTCCTTACTGAATAGAAACGTGAACATTTTGTAACCCAATTGCATTTGTTTTTTCTTTATTTCGACCTTGTTCTAAGCGTTGCTGCCAGATAAGTAGCTCGTTCCATGTGCTGTTTCGAAAGAGCAGACCCACTGAGCGTGACACTTGATAAGATACTGCTTACAGATATGTGCCGTATCCTTACATAAAACTAATATAGTCTAAGTAATATGTTAGCAATATCCTAAACGTGAAATATGTAAATATCTTCGTTCAATTCACAATTTAATCAAAGCCTTCCTTGCGTGTAAAGTTGTTTCAACGAGAACGTGTTATAGTACCAGACGACTTGTCTTTATGAAGCTGTACTTAGGTGTAGCCAATACTTGGATGGGAGACCAATGTTGCCTTTCGATCTCCTTCCGTGTTTTTAACAATTAATATTATATTATCTATATATTAGTACGTGAAGCAAAAACTTTGTACCCCTATTTACAAAAATTTCGCACACTTATAGTTTTTAAAGAGAAGGAGTACATAATGATAATATTTTTTTAAATTATGCATAAAAAATACTTTAAACCAATAAAACAAACATTACACACACTACCATGTATTTGACACACACGCTTAAATACTCTTTTAAAACATTTTCAAAAATGGAAGAGGAGCGGCCGAAATCTGTCAATGCCAATCCAAACTCACATTCTATCTTTTTTAATTTTTTATTGCTTAGGATACAGTCTGTGCAGCCTTAATAAAATTATGGTCGAATTTCGACCACTGGGCGACCACTAGTACCTACATAAATAATGTCCAATTCATTTAGAAATTCATCAGCTTCATCATCAGCCTAGCCTAGTCCACTGCTGGCTATAGACCTCTCGCGTGCACGCCAACGAGTCTACTCTCATCCAGCTCTTGCCAGCAACCTTGCAGAGATCGTCGCTCCACCTCTTCGATCAATAAACTAGATTCCCGATGAGCGCTTGAAACACGGTACGCGACTTGGGAGCCACAATGACGTTTGAGACTCCGATTTAAATTCCAACCATTGCCAACTTCAACACACGACAGAATGCCGTAGTGCGCGTTTAATAAAAAGTATTTCATTATTTATATTTCTATAAAATTTCAATGATAACAAACAGATACTATTATACTTATAATTAACTGCTAATTGTGTTACAAAACTTAACTTTTGTACGAAATTCCAAATACAAAATGTTTTATTAATATTTGCTATTATGTCACTGTGCCATAGGTTCGTAAGCCAGGACGGAATACCTTTTAATACTAATAATAATAATAGAAGCATTTATTCATTGTCATACAAAGAAAACAATAAGTAGATGCATAACAAAGAAAAACTTAAAACTAGTGGCCCTGAAATGGCTCCCACTCAGCATAATATCGAGGTACCGGATTGGCACCACGACGCTGGTATTGCGTGGGTACCAGAGGAACTTAAATACTACAACAATACTACTTTTACTGAGATGAAACAGCAAGAAACTAAACAAGGGTATTTCATTTCTTCTCTCCATTTCTTTACTAAATGTCCCCTTGTCTTCCATCATAGAAGTACATTTAGGCCCGATTTCTCAATTCTTAGATAAGTTTTTGGTTTTATCCAACGAATAACATTGTCATTGTGACATATTTCCTAAAGAGAATCTGTCATTATGTCAAAATTATTCAATGAAAAAACTTTAACTGAAGATTAATAAATCAGCCCTAACCATTACAAGTAATAGACGAGCTGACGACCGCTGTGGTCGAGTGGTAAGCGCACGGGTCTGGCGTCGCGCCATCTCTGAGGTCCCGGGTTCAATTCCCGGTCGGGCCAATTTAGAGAAAACTGTTTTTCTGAATTGATTTCTGATCTGGGTATTTTTCTATGTTTATGTATATTTATCCCTTATCTTGTTTAAGAGCGTTTACGCCGCACACTAGCGCCGCCAATGAAAAAAAAACATATCTAGTAAATAGAGATAGAAAATCAAATTATGCTCAACAAACTATCTGAATGAAGTAATTTAGCATTTTTACGTCACCTAATGAACACCTCACATGTTATGGTTTAGTTAAATATGGCGTTATAGTTAAAAGTGGCCGTAACGTCTTATTTAACTAAACCATAACATGTGAGGTGTTTATTAGGTGACGTAAAAATGCAAAATTACTTCATTCAAATAGTTTGTTGAGCATAATTTGATTTTCTATCCGTAATTACTAGATATGTTTTTTTTTTTTCATTAGTGGCGCTAGTGTGCGGCGTAAACGCTCTTAACCAAATATGGTTTCAATAGAACAAAACGAGTTTCAATAAAAGCTTATAAAATATAAATAAATCACCTATCCCATTTGAATCTAATCCAATGTATTTATCTTTCTTAACGTCATTTATAATGTGCGATCACTCTTTAGACAGCCGTGTCCGGTAACCTGATTCGGTTGCCTGATCCGATTCCGATGTTTGCTATACCAGTAGCCAACGATATGTAAATGCAGTAGCCGCTAGTAATCACAGTGCATTACTCGGACATTACTTGGGTAACTAGTTGACTACTTGCTTACAGTGGAGCGGTATGTATAGACAAGTGGCTAGTGTGAGTTTCATTTAATACTCGATTACGAAAATTAGTATGGCATTGAATCAGCGCCTCCTGGTGACATATGAAAGAGTTAAAATTATGCCATACAAATTTTCGTTTCCGTTAACGTAATTGTTTCCGATCTTAGCGTGCACTTGGAGAGGCCTATGTCCAGCAGTGGACTAGTATAGGCTGATGATGATGATGGACCCTGTTTCAAGAGATCTGCTTATCGAAAACTAAGATAGACTATTATAATAGTTCTCGCCATCCGACTGGCTGTCTGGAAGAAATCGATCTAAAGCTATAAGACCGCCAAATTGTAACTATTTTTAATTATTTATAAGTATACACGGCGGCAGATCAACCTACACAAAACTGTCAAATTTCTACAATCAATTTTGAATTTTATTGTTTGGTTATAAGGATCAATATTTATTGGAGAAATTTGACAGGTTTGGGTAGGTTGATCTGCCGCCGACTGTACATTAAATATTTATAAAATACAGTGAAAAAAATTAAATGCCTACCCGACCCAGCCAGGAATCGAACCTGGGTCTTCCTTGACTGCTTTTTAGCGGCAGTAGTGCCATCTATCCAACGGCTATTCCCAAAAAAGGTTGGTGAAGCTGAAAATGCCGTCTCAGTAAACTCTTTCCAAAAAAAATGCAGTGGTTTTTTGCATTTGACATTATGGCGCCCCATGGCACCCGGCACCTTGAGCGACCCCACGTGCTATTGAGATATATTACATGTGGGAAGTCCTGAGCCCGATAGTGGGGCATTGTATATTGATGACAATGATGCGAAATTGAAATGTTTTTGTTTCGTTTATATAATTTTTAACGCAAATTTTGTTGCGAACAAATTACAAAAGCACAAAACGGCAAAGAAATCATGTCTGTTGTATGGGAGTCCCACTTAAATATTTAGAGACTCCCTTAAATATTTAATTTAATTATTTATTTTGAAAGTAAATAATATAACTCAATATTCTGTGAATATTTCAAGCGTCTCGTCTACCTGTTGCTGTTATCAATATCGAGCAAAAACGAGCAAAAAAAATCACGTTAGTTGTATGAGGGCCCCTTAAATATTTATTTTATTCTGTTTTTTAGTATTTGTTGTTATAGCGGCAACAGAAATACATAATCTGTGAAAATTTCAACTGTCTAACTATAACGGTTCATGAGATACAGCCTAGTGACAGACGGACAGACAGACAGACATACAGACAGGCAGACAGACAGACAGAAAGACAGACAGACAGACAGACAGACAGACAGACAGACAGACAGACAGACAGACGGACGGACGGACGGACGGACGGACGGACGGACGGACGGACGGACGGACGGACGGACGGACGGACGGACAGACGGACGGACGGACGGACGGACGGACGGACGGACGGACGGACGGACGGACGGACGGACGGACGGCGGAGTCTTAGTAATAGGGTCCCGTTTTACCCTTTGTACGGAAACCTAAAAAAGAGAAAATGTTATGTATTATTGATCGTGCTCAGCGGCGTGCGCGTGGATAGGCCTATTCCCAGCAGTGGACAAATTTAGCTTGATGATGATGATGATGATGATGATGATTGTTATTTTTTATGAAACACCTTGTAATTTACTAATTTAAAATGCAATAAATTATAATAATTTCTTTTATAATATCAATATTATTGTAATTAAACTTTAAATAATACGTTTGAATGTTAAATGCAGCTCGAAAACGTTCTTGCATATTTCTGCAATTGGTATGCTTGTACTATAAAGCTTTGACATGTTAATAATATCATTTACTAATATTCCTTCGCCTAACCAAGTCGACGGGCAAGTAGAAGTCACTATTAACACTAAGTACTACATGTGGCCACTTATTATCTGAACCAGTATACACATCACCATCACATTTTATGTCCCCACTGCTGGGGTACGAGCGTTTCCTATAGATGAATAAGGAGAACGAGCCATGAACCACCACCGAGCGGTGCGGTGGTTGTTAACGACTGCTAAGGCAGCCGGGACCAACGGCTTCACGTGTCTTCTGAAGCACGGAGGAGCTCGAGATAAACTCTGGGGGTGTCCTGCTGATCGCAAAGGGGAGCAAGCCCTGTGCGCTACGCTACCGCAGCACCCTCATGAAATTCGTAAACAAATGTAGCGTTATATTTCATACATTTAGTGGCGTACGAACAACCATTCTTTCAATAATAACTGTGTATGGTACACTAAGCTCCAAAAGTTACAAAAAAATCAAAATCAAATTTCTTTATTAACCTTGTACCGTTACACTATGTAAGACATAATATTCATCAGAAATTAAGTAAACAAATCATTTAAAATTAAAGAATTGACAAAACTGCGGTTTTGGGTTTAGGAAAATCTTTGATCGCCTGCACTTTCTCACTTGTGGGGCTGATACCCTTGCTTGAAATGTGGTAGCCCAAAAAATCCAATTCTTTCTTCCAAAATTCGCACTTTTCCAAGTTTATTGTAATGCTGTTCTCTTGAAGTCGCTTAAATATAATCTCCAAGTGTTCCTCATGCGTTGATTCTGTAGAACAGATGTGATGAGATTTCGCCCATGTTTCCGTCAAGCACAAGATGTCACAGTCTGTCGTAAATCAAATCTTCTAATTCCATGTATTTATTGCGCATACTCTGAATATTTGAATGTACAAAAAACATCATCATCATCAGCCTATACTAGTCCACTGCCAGCAGGGCTCGGTGCTCGGCGGCTACTCTCATCCAGCTCTTGCCAACCTTGCGAAGATCGTCGCTCCACCTAGTCTGCGGGCGCGTCTACACTGGTTTTGCTGATTCGCGGTCTCTACTCGAGAACTCATTCAAAAAAACTTCTTCATTCATATTTATAAAATACAGTGAGATAATTAAATGCCTACCTGACCCAGCCAGGAATCGAACCTGGGTTTTCCGCGATCCGGGCGGCTGCACTGACCTTTTTTTAGTGCAGCAATTAGCACTTAAAAATAAAATTTGAAACTTTCTTCATTCATAATTATCAACTCCAAAGTGAAACTTTCTTCATATAATTCAACTCCCAATCATAACGCCAAAGTATATTGTAACGTGCTGTATGTAAATAATGTTTCACGTCAGCTAACTATAAATCACATAGGTAACAACAGGAGGTCAATAAAGTTATCTCGGGCCATACATCAGTAGAGCGAGCAGTGTTGTGTCATTGTCAGTTCATGTTCAAATAGGCATTTCCTTGAAACTGACATTATCATTAATTAATAAACATAGGTTTTGGCTGCCGGTTTGCTGTAGCGGGTGGCACGTTCCGGTTACAATCGTGAAAGCTAAGCAACTTTCGCCATGATTGCCATCTGATGGGTGACCAAATTTTAACACCTTGAGTTCCTTTTCAGTACTGCTAGTTTAGTATGAAAAGACCTAAGTCGAGTAGTATTGTATTGCCTGATGATAATTATGGTTTCGGCTGCAGGAAAATTTTAACAGTATTAGCAATAAACGTGATCCTTTGATCATGTCTATTGGCTTCAGAACTAGAGGTCAAGAGGTCGATCCCTAGAGGGATACATTGCTCCCTTTTATTAGTGGTGGCTCCGCTCGGCCACGAGTCGGGGCGACTGGCGACGCAACTAGCCAATTCTCTCTTCATTGCGCGGTCGCAACGATCATTGCACTGCGGTTAATTAGCAACACACGCCATGTATGTTTCTATCACAATCTCAATCAGAAACATCAGTTTTAGTAACATTTTGTGGTTCGTCAGTTACATAGGATCAGTTTTTCGGTAGATGACTATTATGTTTTTCTGCCTTCTTACATTATTGCCATTTACCTATCGGGTAAGATGGAAGTCAAAAGTTTTTATACCTACCTAATTTTTTTACCAAAACTACATAACCTTTGTTTTAAAAGATCAAATGTTTAAAACTTAACAAATTACAAACAGCTGTGTTGAAAAATTACAACACTCATGCAATAAATTACTCTAAATAATTAACATGAATGGGTAATTGCAGCTAAAAATTCTCGGATCGGATATCTAAAGCGACTGAGATGCAAATCTGACGAGTAATAACAAGCCATTACTTATCGAGCATAGCTATCGATCAACAATGCGCGCGCGCACAAAAATATAGTGATTAATAAATTCGGTTATCTCGTAACTCGATCGTGCGGCACCTGTTTTGAATGACATTATAATTGATTTATTAGCTACTGCAGCTTAAAAGGTTCCGGTGTTCGATATTTAGTACCTTCGTGAAAACAATTCGTTATCTTTAAACAGGGCCTAGTGTGAGTTTTGTTTACTATCTGTATTCATACGATTACGTTTGCGAAATCGACAAACGAGAATACTCGTATATATATACGAGTATTCTCGTATGTCGATTTATTTTTGATGTTTTATCATCATCAGCTCTTTTTATGTCCTCACTGCTGGGGCACGAGCCTTCCCTATGGATGGATAGGAAGAACGGGCCAATAACCACTACGCGGGCCCAGTGCGGATTGGTGGTTGTTTACAACTGCTAATGCAGCCGGGACCAACGGCTTTACCTGCCTTCCGAAGCACGGACCTTCCGAAGCACGGAATGATATTTTATATAAAACAACAAAAAAGTCTTGTTGAGGGTCCTGAGACGTGAAAAGAATTTATCAGCTGTCTAATTTCTCGTGCATGTCGCAAGAGCCAATTATGGGGGTTTATTGTACAATATACCCCCATTATTGGCTCTACACATTTGTCTAAAAGTAAGTTCGTCATATTTTCGTACACTCCATACATTGAAAGTAAATTTGTCACATGCATTAAAAATATGTGTAAGTTATATGTTTAAACCGTCTCTGTGTGGACTAGTGGCTAATACCACCAGGTTAGACCCAGAGGTACCGGGTTTGATTCCCAGCGGGGGGTACATGTTTGTGTACTCGGTTTGGTTGGTGGTTGGGCTTGTTTGTCCGCCAGGCTAGCTACCACCATCTTACCTAAATATGTCGCCATAACATCAATGTTTGTAGCATTGTTGTGTTCCGGCAGCTAGAGATAAGATAGCCAGTGCCTCACTAATTGAGGATCCCGGGTGAAGTGCGCTTCCATCATTGGCCTTATCATCACTTAACATCAGTTGATCAAGAGATCAAGGCACTGTGCTTACCCGCTAATATAAAAAAAAAAATTCGTCACAGGTCAAAATATGACAAATTTGCTTTATAAAAATAGAAGTGTGGCAACTTTACACAAACTTACTTTGCACATACTTTTTTCTGTGACGCATCATCTTTGTGGCAAATGTACTATCAACACATTTTCTGGATATCCACCCTTAGGGCGATTTTTCAGTGCACCAGTCAGGTTTTACCCGCCCCTTTTATTTTTGACAAATTTTCTGGATATGAAGATGACGGCAAGATGACGTCATAAACCACACACGAAGTCAAAGCGAGCGGTTAGGTGGTCGGGCCCCTGGTGGACGAACCCCTAGTTTCGTTAACTTGTTCGAATGGCGAATAAAACTCGCACTAGGCACCCTGAGCTAGCTGAGCTGATTTAGCATAATCAGAGTAGAACTCAGGGTGAGTTCTACTCTGATTATGCTAAATGTGGCGTCGTGGTCAACGGCGAGTTAACTCAAAAATGGTGATTTTGATGCTTTGTTTACCCTTCTTGGAGGAAGGTCGTGAGCGTGAGAGTATGTGGGTTCATGTCGTTTTTATCTCACGTATATTTGATCTCACCTGATGATATTATGTACGTCACACTTTACTCAAAATCCTCTACCAGAGTTGGCATTTTATGTCGGCAACAGTAATCAAAATATTAGACAAGTCACAGACGAATAGATCCCTGGTTCGATTCCCAGCCAGGGATCCCACTTAATGTACTCGATTTGGATGGTAATAAGGCTTGTTTTCAGCTCGCCATAAGAACAATGACCGATATCAATATCAACAATGTTTGTAGCTTTGGTGTGCTCTTCTTCATAATTGCTAGCTACGAGTATATCGACCGATCGTGACGGGAATCCAAAAATGAAGAGAGTGAGTGAGTCTATGAACCACAGACCACATCATCTATGAATCATAGACAACATACCACAATACCACAGAGTATATTGCATTGAATGTTCATTCTGAACAATCTTCATCATCATCGCCATCAACCCGTCTCAGTCCACTGCTGGAAATAGGCCTCTCTTAATGCATGCTGCCAAGCCCAATCTTCGTCTCTTCTCGTGAAACTGCATCCAACATTTAATTTTTATTTCTTTACGGGTAAGCGCTTCGCCTTCATCTTATCTGATGGTAAGTAAGTGATGATAAGACCAAAGGTGGAAGCGCACTTCACCCGAAACCTTCAACTATTGAGGAACTGACTATCTTTTTTTTATATTAACGTGTAAGCACAGTGCCTTGATCTCACCTGATGATAAGTGATAATAAGGCCAATGATGGAAGCGCACTTCACACAGGCTCCTCAACTAGTGAGGTACTGGCTATCTTATCTCTAGCTGCCGGAACACAACAATGCCACAAACATTGATGTTATGGCGACATGTTTAGATATGATGGTGGTAGCTGGCCAGGCGGACAAACAAGCCCTACCACCAACCAACCTGTACACAAACATGTACCCCCCGCTGGGAATCGAACCCGGGACCTCTGGATCTAAACCGGTGGTCTTAGATAGACCACAGAGGCGGATAACATCTTCTCTTATCTTATAATAATATAACTGTAGGAACACAACAATGCCTATAGGTCTTTAGTTTTTAATTTTCTAATTATTTTTCGCTGTTTTTTTTTTCAAGTTAAGTTAAGTAATGTTTATTTTTGTTGTGTATTTACAATGCTACTTTTATTGATGTTATAACGACATTTATCCTCGTAAATCACCAAAAGACCAGCAAACATATTTCTACGCAGTTCTTTACTGCATAACATTTTTAGCATAACAAGAGTAATCATCATAATTACGCACAACACTTTAGATTATACATGAACACGCCTTAAAGTTGTTGTTCCGCCTGAGGCACATTACATTAACGGTGATCTGAATTCAAGATTTCAAAAACACTCAATTATATTATTAAAATTGTAGAGTTTTTATTGTCTGTCGTATCTAAATGTGTTTTCCGTAACATATTGATAGGATTTTTATATACATTTTTGTATCCCAACTTTCATTTCTAAAATTAATAAGAATCTCTTCCTCTCTACCTACTTAAGGTATGATTTATGAATGATGAGTCTGATTATTGATGGTAAAGTCCAGTAAATTTAAGTTTTTATCATTATAAGTCAGCTGAGTATATATGAAAGGAAAGATATTATTTGTTTTTAAATATTCATTCCACGTTTTAAATAAAAAACAGTAATAAAACGTAGTTTCAATTACCCTGCCCCATAGGTGATAAAACATTATAAATAATGCCCGGACGGTTTGATTATTTCAATAGTTGTTACCACACTGCCCTCTCATATTGGGCATTTTCAAACTGCGCGGTATTTTTTATAATGCCTAATTAGTCACTTAGGCCATAACAGATAGGTACACCAACAGCACATATACACAAAATTGTAAAGCAGATTTCTGTGCGATTTAAACATTCCACTTTGGACCAAGGTGTCTCTTCACGCCTCGTTTGAAGGATTCATGTCATAGAAAGGAGGGAAAACGTGTGCTGGTAGACTATTCCATCTTTTAAAGGTGCAAACGATTGTAAATAAACAAATCTTTTTTTATAAGACTCCCATTTTGAGGTCGATCGATTCCGGTAAGTACATCACGCTACTTAAGTAGGTAAGAACGAGCACAAATGGGAGTTTTATTATTCGACATCATTAAGGTGTGTCGAAGTTATTTTATTTTTTAAATTCAAACTACATTTTTCTGATACCCTTCCAAATTGTTAATAAACGTTTAAATAGTTGCTTCCTTAATGGTAAACAACATTTTATAATGTACATACTTATTGGATGTAACTTTAAAATTATCAAATAAAATGTTTGTTTCATCATTAACTTAAATTGAAGAAATTTAATTTGCACTTGATGTAAATTTGCAAATTTATTTTTATCTTTTTAAGTGTTGTTATAATGTATATGAAATGGAAAGGCCGGGCTGCTGCTTAGTGCCTAATCTGAGTTTTGTTTACTTTCCGTATCATTCGATCAGCAAACTGTTTGCTTAATTTAAACAAAACTCACTCAAGGCACTCCGAAGTGAACTTCAGTAATTGCTTTATGGTGATCCCGGATCATCCTAGCAGCATATATATAGTATAATACTGTAGTGATTGGGACTGCTTGGAGGCGCGGACCTACTGGCAGCCGTCGCGTTCTCATTTCAAATCTTATTTAAAACGACACGCGGCGGAAGAAAGGACAATCGAGTGGAGCATCGACGGCTGGTGCAGCTTCGACGTATTAATAGAATTATTATTATTGTAATTTCTTGAAAACATTCAATATATAAAAGTAAACTCTCTAATTCTTTTAATTCACGCCCCCATATAAGTAGCAATCATTCTGACTGGAAAACAGGCGATATATAATTTATAATTTTATAATATTCTAAATATGCAACCATGCCGAGCGTGGAATATTTTGGGGGATTTGATGGTGGATCAATCGCTGATTTCGCACGCGAATTCAAGCGCATCGCCGCTATAAGCGAATGGCGCAAAAAAGATTTGTCTTTAATTCTTCGCGTTTATCTAAGAGGAGCAGCTCGATATTTTTATGATACGATATATGAGCCTGAGATACCCTTAGATGACATTCTGTCACTGCTGAACAAAGAGTTCCCTCCGACTTATTGTCAGCCATCTCCCGTAGCGTTTACTCGGAGAGATGAAGAATTTTCGGCACGCAATGTACGTGAAAATAATGCTTCAATTTTCACTAGCGCAAGTCGAAGCAATTACAGCCGTCTTGATGGACGACACCGACAGCGAGGAGACGCATTGAATTGGCGCTCCAATAGAAGAGGAGACGCTGACTTACTCACCGACTACGACTTGCGAACACCGTCTCCAGTGCGCGCACCCAGCGTGGACACAAGCACTGTGATCCAAGCGCAGTCACCGGTCCAGCGCGCGCCGAGCGTAAAGACACACGTAATGTCTCGAACGCAGTCACCGCCACGAACTTCGAGTGCTGAGATACGCTCCGAGCCCCGAGCACAGTCGCCAGAACGCGCATGCTCCAAAGAAGAAGTTATGTTATCTAATTTTGTTAATTCACCGATATTCCCGATTCCCGATATTGTAGCTGTAAAACTTGTTTTAAAAGACGATGGTAAGAATGAGAATCAGATCTCTGTTGCTCCAATCCCAAATCAAGCTCTTATCAATTTATGTAATTCTAGTAATGTGTCTAATTCTTTTAATGTGTCTTGTTCAGAAGTAGAGAACGTTGTAGAAGTTAATCAGGATTGTAGCCTAGTAGGTGAGTTAGGAAGCGAGATCGCTCCTCCTACATCCTGCGACGACGGGTTGCAGAACTTGCAAAATAAAGGTTCTGATGCTTTTAATAATTTAGAGGTCACTAGTCTACAGGAAGATAGTGCGAGCAGATGCGGAAGCGCTTTATTAGTTGAAAGTGTAATAGAAGATAAGGTGGGCAGCTCAGATGTTGATAAGGTAGTAGCTTTGCCAGGAGATAGGTCTTCTGACATGTTGTTGGAGCCGCACGATGACGCATCGCCAGCTGTTTATGTAGGTTGGTCTAGAACCTTATCCAAGGTTCGGGAGAAGTGCAGTTTGCCGGAAGCAGAAAGGAAAGCTGAAAGGAAGGTCACGAATTATGTTAGAGTTCGTAGTAGGAGTCGGGTGAGGAATAAAATTTTGCCACGAGCTAGTAGTAGGTTTAAGGTTTCGAGAGTTTATTTTTATAAGGTTGAGTCTAGGAGGACGCAGCACAAGCGGAAAATCCGCAATGCAAGGAAGGCTGCAGGTCAGGTGTTCAGTCCAGGTCGTTTGGAGAAGGTCTTTACCCCAGGGCGATTCACTGGCCGAACGTATAGCTTAGCTAGGTCTTTTGATAAAGCTTTTCGTATTTCTTAGTGTTTTCTATTATCTCTTTTTTAGTAGCTTTAATTGCGTCGTAATTTTATTAATTTGTTCATTTAATTTGTTGTTATCATTGTAGGATTGACATCGAGTTGTCATTTGAGCAGATGTCAAATGCCTTCTATAGAGGGGGATGAGAGCAAAGAGTTTTGATGATTTTTGCTCGATGACGCGTGTAAGGTGCACGATGTCATTTAAGTCGATGTCATTATGAAAGAGTTTTTATAATGATAAATAAACTTAATGAAGTTTTGAAAAAGTTGTTGACATGACAAGTGTCTATGTGATGTTTGACACTCTGTTATTAATAATTTATTATTGTTATAATTGACGTAGTTTAGATGTGTGCGCTAACGAATTGAGTTCCAGAAAACGAAGCCCGTAGTATAGTTACTGGTCGCTAAAATAACCGTCGAGATTATGAGCTTTGGTTCGTTTACTGAAACTCACCATCGGACTTATATAATCCGGTGAGGTGTTCGAGTCGAACACACTCAGGAGGCAGCTCAATGTTTATAGTTATTTACGGATATGTTTACGATGCATATGGTTAACGGGTGTAAGTTTAGGCTTCATTTGATTGTTATATGGTGTAAAAACTATATTTTATAATCTAATGTATCTCTAGATGTTAGGCAGGTAATGGGGAGAAATGAATACCTACTGTTTAAATTGTCGATTTAATGTAATGTCACCTTTTAGAAAGTTCGAAGACGTTTTTAGTGAAGTTTTCTGTCTTCGAAGTCCCTACCACGAATCCCAAGATTATTAATTATTATTAACAATTATTAATTGCCGAAGTTAAAGAAGGAAACGCACATAAGCGTATGTAAATGAAAACGCGAGGGTGTGGTAGTGGCTAGCAGCCAGGAGTTGCAGCTTTATCCTTTCTTCACATAAGGCAGGCATATTCTCAGCTGTTTTTTACCTTTGTTACAGAACACGACGTCGGCCGAAGGGGCGTAGCTCCTGTAGTGATCGGGACTGCTTGGAGGCGCGGACCTACTGGCAGCCGTCGCGTTCTCATTTCAAATCTTATTTAAAACGACACGCGGCGGAAGAAAGGACAATCGAGTGGAGCATCGACGGCTGGTGCAGCTTCGACGTATTAATAGAATTATTATTATTGTAATTTCTTGAAAACATTCAATATATTAAAGTAAACTCTATAATTCTTTTCAATTTACGCCCCCATATAAGTAGCAATAATTCTGATTGTTACAGTACTCACTGCTCTCAATGCCCTCTTTGACGCAAAACCTGATTGTGATATATTTGCGGATGAATGGAATATGATTCTGTCTGAGTGCCTAGAAATCTGTGAGAAGAATGTATGAATGATAAATTATAATTTTTTATTAAGTTGTGTAAATTCAAACCCATTTTATTATTTTAACTAATTTTATTATTTTGATTATTTGATTAATTTTGTTAAATGTATTAATTTTTATATTTTTACTATTTCAATCTATATAAGGAAAATCTATTTATAATAATGTATAACTTGGATCTGATTTATTATTATTGTTTAAATTATTATTTTTTTAAATATTAATTATAGTAATTGGCTGAGGCCGTGTAATTAATTTAATAAATAAATAAAGTACAGCAGGTGCTAGTGGGTAAACCCTCAAAAAAAGTACTTAAAGTAATATTGAACAAATTATTAAACGTTTTCTACCCTCTTTCTATGTAAAAGACATCAACGAGTGCAATTTTACACAGTGTTAATTTTTTTTTGATGGCTTGACTTTGGGGGGCGCTAAGTTTGAAGTTCCGGGTTTGATTCCTGGTCGGGTGGTACATAGTATAACAAGAATAATTAGGTAAACATTTATAGAATTAGCATTTAATGTATACAAATTGAAAAAACATAACTAAAGAAAGAAGAAAATCTTTCTTACTATAACAATAATAATCGGAGCAAATATGAAAGAGTTTCGACCTCCGTAACCGAGTGAGTGGTTGCACGCCGGACTTTGGGCGGCGCTAACTCTGAGGTCCCGGGTTAGATTCCCGGTCGGGTCAATGTCAAAAACGAACTTTTCGATATTGTGTCGGGTCTGGGTGGTTGTGGTACCGTCGTTGTTTCTGATTTCCACAAAACGAGTGCTTTAACTACTTACCTTGGGATGGTATGTGATGTTGTCCAATATTTATATTTATTGAAATCTATAATTATTATAAAATAATTTATTATAATTTTTGTCAGCATCGTCAAGCATACATATTAAGTTTTGTTAGTATTTGTTTTTGGTTTTGATCATCGATTTATGCTTTTGACTGAACTTAGAAATTAAAAAATCTTAAAAAATAGAAAATTTAAGAAAAGTATTTGAAGAAAATGCTTACGTTCTCATTATAGTTAGGTACTGTTACAAGTATTGTTTCATAATGTATTCTATTTTATACGATGAAACTGTGACTGAGAGTAACTCAAAACAGTGCAATAATGGGCAATCTTTTTTATTAAGAGATAGTTTAGATACTATCAGTAGTTAAAAATATACACACTAATTTAATTAGGTTAGGTTTTAATTTAATTTTTTATGGGTCCAGCTGAAAATCAGCGTTGTGGCTACAAGTTACAACATGAGCTGAGCTGGTCAGCCCTTTCAGTTGTTTCTCATTATACCTTAGATATAAGAAACATAGTGTAATGTTTATGTATTGGAAGCACTGAATAAATAATTACTTACTTACTTACTTACTAAACAAACACACTTTTGCCTCTTTATAGTAGTGTAGATACAAATACAATATTATTACATTAGTTATACTAGTGTAAGATGTAATGTGAAATAACATAAAATCTAGTTTCCTTAAACGCACTTCGGGCGTTGGCCACTTCTCGTTTGTCCATATAAATTGAGATCTCCAATTTAGATAATAGGTTAACATTCGCACTTTTAATCCATTGTTTTAATTACATCTTAAATAGTAAAACACACTATGCATTTGTGTTATAAATTTAAATAATACAAATGCATAGTTTCATCATCGCCAGCTTCATTTTTATGTTCCCACTGCTGGGGCACGAACCTTCTCTATGAATGGATAGGGAGAATAAGTTATGCATAGGTTACATTTCCTTTTGTATAATCATTATCATTATCATCATCATCACCAGCATCATCATCATCATCTGATTACGTCCTACAGCTGGGCTAAAGCCTTCCCACTTAGAGGCACATAAGGAGATGCGGGGCCATCACCCATCATGCTGGTCTAACGCGTGTTCGTGGGTTTTAAATTGAAATAATGTACGTTTTAAAGGTAATTAAAAGGTAAAAATTTAAGGTGCCGTCAGAAGGAAAATTACATCTTCTATCTTCACTATAAAATATTATCAGTGTAAATTATACAATCTAGATTCATTAATTAACCCTAAACACATTTGCATCGCATTATAAATCGCAACGCGATACAGCTTCCATAATGACTCAATTACGCATTCGTGGAACAACCCCCTAATTATACAATTTCACCTGATGATAAGTGATAATAAGGCCAATGATGGAAGCGCACTTCACCCAGGCTCCTCAACTAGTGAGGTACTGGCTATCTTATCTTTAGCTGCCGGAACACAACAATGCCACAAACATTGATGTTATGGCGACATGTTTAGATATGATGGTGGTAGCTGGCCAGGCGGACAAACAAGCCCTACCACCAACCAACCTGTACACAAACATGTACCCCCCGCTGGGAATCGAACCCGGGACCTCTGGATCTAAACCGGTGGTCTTAGATAGACCACAGAGGCGGATAACATCTTCTCTTATCTTATAATAATATAACTGTAGGAACACAACAATGCCTATAGGTCTTTAGTTTTTAATTTTCTAATTATTTTTCGCTGTTTTTTTTTTCAAGTTAAGTTAAGTAATGTTTATTTTTGTTGTGTATTTACAATGCTACTTTTATTGATGTTATAACGACATTTATCCTCGTAAATCACCAAAAGACCAGCAAACATATTTCTACGCAGTTCTTTACTGCATAACATTTTTAGCATAACAAGAGTAATCATCATAATTACGCACAACACTTTAGATTATACATGAACACGCCTTAAAGTTGTTGTTCCGCCTGAGGCACATTACATTAACGGTGATCTGAATTCAAGATTTCAAAAACACTCAATTATATTATTAAAATTGTAGAGTTTTTATTGTCTGTCGTATCTAAATGTGTTTTCCGTAACATATTGATAGGATTTTTATATACATTTTTGTATCCCAACTTTCATTTCTAAAATTAATAAGAATCTCTTCCTCTCTACCTACTTAAGGTATGATTTATGAATGATGAGTCTGATTATTGATGGTAAAGTCCAGTAAATTTAAGTTTTTATCATTATAAGTCAGCTGAGTATCTATGAAAGGAAAGATATTATTTGTTTTTAAATATTCATTCCACGTTTTAAATAAAAAACAGTAATAAAACGTAGTTTCAATTACCCTGCCCCATAGGTGATAAAACATTATAAATAATGCCCGGACGGTTTGATTATTTCAATAGTTGTTACCACACTGCCCTCTCATATTGGGCATTTTCAAACTGCGCGGTATTTTTTATAATGCCTAATTAGTCACTTAGGCCATAACAGATAGGTACACCAACAGCACATATACACAAAATTGTAAAGCAGATTTCTGTGCGATTTAAACATTCCACTTTGGACCAAGGTGTCTCTTCACGCCTCGTTTGAAGGATTCATGTCATAGAAAGGAGGGAAAACGTGTGCTGGTAGACTATTCCATCTTTTAAAGGTGCAAACGATTGTAAATAAACAAATCTTTTTTTATAAGACTCCCATTTTGAGGTCGATCGATTCCGGTAAGTACATCACGCTACTTAAGTAGGTAAGAACGAGCACAAATGGGAGTTTTATTATTCGACATCATTAAGGTGTGTCGAAGTTATTTTATTTTTTAAATTCAAACTACATTTTTCTGATACCCTTCCAAATGGTTAATAAACATTTAAATAGTTGCTTCCTTAATGGTAAACAACATTTTATAATGTACATACTTATTGGATGTAACTTTAAAATTATCAAATAAAATGTTTGTTTCATCATTAACTTAAATTGAAGAAATTTAATTTGCACTTGATGTAAATTTGCAAATTTATTTTTATCTTTTTACGTGTTGTTATAATGTATATGAAATGAAAAGGCCGGGCTGCTGCTAAGTGCCTAATCTGAGTTTTGTTTACTTTCCGTATCATTCGATCAGCAAACTGTTTGCTTAATTTAAACAAAACTCACTCAAGGCACTCCGAAGTGAACTTCAGTAATTGCTTTATGGTGATCCCGGATCATCCTAGCAGCATATATATAGTATAATACTGTAGTGATTGGGACTGCTTGGAGGCGCGGACCTACTGGCAGCCGTCGCGTTCTCATTTCAAATCTTATTTAAAACGACACGCGGCGGAAGAAAGGACAATCGAGTGGAGCATCGACGGCTGGTGCAGCTTCGACGTATTAATAGAATTATTATTATTGTAATTTCTTGAAAACATTCAATATATTAAAGTAAACTCTATAATTCTTTTCAATTTACGCCCCCATATAAGTAGCAATAATTCTGATTGTTACAGTACTCACTGCTCTCAATGCCCTCTTTGACGCAAAACCTGATTGTGATATATTTGCGGATGAATGGAATATGATTCTGTCTGAGTGCCTAGAAATCTGTGAGAAGAATGTATGAATGATAAATTATAATTTTTTATTAAGTTGTGTAAATTCAAACCCATTTTATTATTTTAACTAATTTTATTATTTTGATTATTTGATTAATTTTGTTAAATGTATTAATTTTTATATTTTTACTATTTCAATCTATATAAGGAAAATCTATTTATAATAATGTATAACTTGGATCTGATTTATTATTATTGTTTAAATTATTATTTTTTTAAATATTAATTATAGTAATTGGCTGAGGCCGTGTAATTAATTTAATAAATAAATAAAGTACAGCAGGTGCTAGTGGGTAAACCCTCAAAAAAAGTACTTAAAGTAATATTGAACAAATTATTAAACGTTTTCTACCCTCTTTCTATGTAAAAGACATCAACGAGTGCAATTTTACACAGTGTTAATTTTTTTTTGATGGCTTGACTTTGGGGGGCGCTAAGTTTGAAGTTCCGGGTTTGATTCCTGGTCGGGTGGTACATAGTATAACAAGAATAATTAGGTAAACATTTATAGAATTAGCATTTAATGTATACAAATTGAAAAAACATAACTAAAGAAAGAAGAAAATCTTTCTTACTATAACAATAATAATCGGAGCAAATATGAAAGAGTTTCGACCTCCGTAACCGAGTGAGTGGTTGCACGCCGGACTTTGGGCGGCGCTAACTCTGAGGTCCCGGGTTAGATTCCCGGTCGGGTCAATGTCAAAAACGAACTTTTCGATATTGTGTCGGGTCTGGGTGGTTGTGGTACCGTCGTTGTTTCTGATTTCCACAAAACGAGTGCTTTAACTACTTACCTTGGGATGGTATGTGATGTTGTCCAATATTTATATTTATTGAAATCTATAATTATTATAAAATAATTTATTATAATTTTTGTCAGCATCGTCAAGCATACATATTAAGTTTTGTTAGTATTTGTTTTTGGTTTTGATCATCGATTTATGCTTTTGACTGAACTTAGAAATTAAAAAATCTTAAAAAATAGAAAATTTAAGAAAAGTATTTGAAGAAAATGCTTACGTTCTCATTATAGTTAGGTACTGTTACAAGTATTGTTTCATAATGTATTCTATTTTATACGATGAAACTGTGACTGAGAGTAACTCAAAACAGTGCAATAATGGGCAATCTTTTTTATTAAGAGATAGTTTAGATACTATCAGTAGTTAAAAATATACACACTAATTTAATTAGGTTAGGTTTTAATTTAATTTTGTATGGGTCCAGCTGAAAATCAGCGTTGTGGCTACAAGTTACAACATGAGCTGAGCTGGTCAGCCCTTTCAGTTGTTTCTCATTATACCTTAGATATAAGAAACATAGTGTAATGTTTATGTATTGGAAGCACTGAATAAATAATTACTTACTTAATTACTTACTAAACAAACAAACTTTTGCCTCTTTATAGTAGTGTAGATACAAATACAATATTATTACATTAGTTATACTAGTGTAAGATGTAATGTGAAATAACATAAAATCTAGTTTCCTTAAACGCACTTCGGGCGTTGGCCACTTCTCGTTTGTCCATATAAATTGAGATCTCCAATTTAGATAATAGGTTAACATTCGCACTTTTAATCCATTGTTTTAATTACATCTTAAATGGTAAAACACACTATGCATTTGTGTTATAAATTTAAATAATACAAATGCATAGTTTCATCATCGCCAGCTTCATTTTTATGTTCCCACTGCTGGGGCACGAACCTTCTCTATGAATGGATAGGGAGAATAAGTTATGCATAGTTTACATTTCCTTTTGTATAATCATTATTATTATCATCATCATCACCAGCATCATCATCATCATCTGATTACGTCCTACAGCTGGGCTAAAGCCTTCCCACTTAGAGGCACATAAGGAGATGCGGGGCCATCACCCATCATGCTGGGCTAACGCGTGTTCGTGGGTTTTAAATTGAAATAATGTACGTTTTAAAGGTAATTAAAAGGTAAAAATTTAAGGTGCCGTCAGAAGGAAAATTACATCTTCTATCTTCACTATAAAATATTATCAGTGTAAATTATACAATCTAGATTCATTAATTAACCCTAAACGCATTTGCATCGCATTATAAATCGCAACGCGATACAGCTTCCATAATGAATGACTCAATTACGCATTCGTGGAACAACCCCCTAATTATACAATTTCTCATACATTTAATATGAACAGTGACAACCGGCAATCTCACACTAAACTGGTTCGATTGTTACCATTATTGCTGCGACGTTAATTATGTTGGCGTCTTTACAATTCACTTAAAATCCATAATAAGTTGAATCACAACAACAGTCCACGCCCTGTTACAATAAAGTTCAAATTTGTTTGCACTATGTCGAACTAGATGTTATTCGGGCCGGGCCAAGGTGATAAGCAAGGTTCGTCGTCTCATATGTCTGTCGTTGTTTACGGTAATGCAAGTGTATTGGACACTTAATGAGTTCGCTTAGTAAAGCAATCGTCAATTTGGTTGACGCTGGTCAATATATTATAAGTAGTTTACCTAAATTTAAACCTAAAACGTAAACTAGAGTAACTCGATGACTCATCAGTTTACTAGTTCATGTTATGATATTGCAGGTCTTTTCGCAATGGCGGATGACTACATGGGTGACCAAATTTAACGCAAACTAATTAGTATAGGTATCATGACAGGCATACCCTCTTTTGGTCCTTCAAAATCCTTTTTAAACTAATATTATAAAGAGGAAAGCTTTGTATATATGTATGTATGCATGCATGCATGCATGTATGTATGTATGTATGTATGTATGTATGTATCTTTGCAACGAATAAACTCAAAAAGTACTGGACCGATTTAAAAAAATATTTCATTATTAGAATGCTACATTAGCGCTGAGTAACATAGGCTATAATAAAAAAGTACACCCGTGCGAAGCCGGGTGGGCCGCTAGTTTAATTATAAACTAATCAATCTGAACTAGTTCTATGCATGAGGAAGAAAAGTGAAAGCATGGGGTTGCACAAAAGATCCCGAAGGGTCGCAGTGCTACTGCTAGAGGGAACCCGCAGCAGGCCCCAGCAAGATAAGATAAAATAAGATGCATGATAACGCCGTCTTTGTCATGGACATCGGTTACCCAATTCACTTAATTGTATAATAATTAAGTAACAAACAAATTATCAAACCATAGATCAATTTAAGCTATATAATATGACGAATTAAACAGCATTTTTTTATGAATCAATCTCCTTTCAAAACTAAATCGGGTAATCAACCTAATTCTATAGTGAAATAGAACTTAATAGAAGTCAATTTGGAATAATTTTAATGGCGG
This sequence comes from Eudonia lacustrata, assembly GCA_947562085.1. NCBI lineage: Eukaryota > Metazoa > Arthropoda > Insecta > Lepidoptera > Crambidae > Eudonia > Eudonia lacustrata. The sequence continues at coordinate 13,925,656 of OX387329.1, read as the reverse complement.
CGTCGGATATAAATACGCTTTTGTAGCAACAGCAGTAATTTGGTCGGCAAAGGCGTGGCTACTGGAATGCTCCATTGAATGCCTTTGCCTGCTGATCGTTAAAATCGGAACAGTAAACAACCATCGGTTATGTTTACAATGGCAACACTTTTTAAAACAATAAATATGAATTTTTAATGTTTCATGGTTATTTAAAGGAAGAGAAACTCAAAAATCATTAACTCAATTATAAATAATTAATAAATAAGGGTTGGCTGGAGAGATCTTTTCTAGCGATACGCTCAGCTTTGTATATGTCTTGTGCAACGTATTTTTATATGTGTTTTCTATGTAAATCTTATTAATATTATAAACGCGAAAGTTTGTAAGTATGGATGGATGTTTGTTACTCTTTCACGTAAAAACTACTGAATGGATTTGAATGAAATTTGGCATACAGGTAGTTTATAACTTGGATTAAAATATAGAATACTTTTTGTCCCGATATTCCCACGGAAATGGCAACCACGCGGGTGAAACCGCGAGCGGCCGCTGGTAATTAATATTTGCTGATTATTGAAAATACTGATTATTGAGTGAGATAGCGCAACGGCTTCCGAGTTGCGATCTTGAAAGCTATGCAACGTTTACAATAACGGGTCACCGAATGGGATGAGTGGTCAACTTAAATCTCGAGCTCTTCCGTGTTTCAAAGACCAGCCGTTGATCTCGGTGGTTGTTGTAAAATGGCAGTCGTTAAAACCCACCATACCACGTTGGGGTAGAGTGGTGGTTGAATGTTCGATTGTCTCATGTGCTGGTCCCTTGTGCTTGCGTAAGGATGTTACCGGATGAAGGATGCGTAACCGGCGTGTTCTGATCTGGCGTTATGAACTGACGTAGATGGTCCCTTCCCTGGTGAGCGAGCTTACAGCTCCGGTAATCTGTCTGGATATTAGGTAGTGGACTATACGTGTCAACGGGGCAACGAACTCGAGACACTAGTCTTAAAAGCACCGAAAGAAGGATGCGTACCGGCGCGTTCTGATCTGGCGTTATGACCTGACGTAGATGGTCCCTTGTGCTTGCGTAAGGATGTCTGACACCTAACTTTATAACCGTGAGGTTGGGGGGGTGTCAGTATAAACTTTAAAGTAGTGTGTAGCAGGGTGTCCCATGTGCTATGGTTCATCAGAGAGGCTTGATGTATTTTTAGTAAAAGAAAAATTCGCTATCCTAATCATCTCACGGGGCTCCAGTACACCCTTCTACCTCTCGGGCGGGACCGTAAGCATTGTGGACATTTGCGACTATCGCGATCCGCCGCGGTGTTCTCCTCGGAAACATCTCTCTATATTAGGCGCTAAATAACCAGGTAAGAGGGGGCTATACACTTTAACCTTTTGATCGTCACAGTCGACTATAAACGACAAGCGATAGCGTGCCCTGCACGCCAACGACGGCAATGATCGACAACACCTATTATAGATTACAAATCACAACATAAAAATATTTTACTTATGTTATTTTTGCGAAGAAAAATAAATGTATTTTATTATCATAAACTTTCCTAACTTTCCTACACTCACACCAATTACCTAGCCCAAGAGATGCTTCGTTATTGAAACTCGTTAAAATGGTTACTAGACAACGGATAAACATACTTAAAATACTTAAATACATACTTATTATACACTAGCTGTGCTCGCGACTTCGTCCGCGTGGAATAGTGACTTTCGGCAGCATTTTTAATTTTTTAGGCTCTTTTCCCGTTTTTGCAACATTTTTCACTGATGCTTCGCTCCTATTGGTTGCAGCGTGATGTTATATAGCCTAAAGCCTTCCTCGATAAATGGACTATCCAACACAAAAAGAATTATTCAATACGAACCAGTAGTTCCTGAGATTAGCGCGTTCAAACAAACAAACAAACAAACAAACTCTTCAGCTTTATAATATTAGTATAGAAGAAAACACCCAGACCCGAGACAATTTACAAAAACAATAATTTCTAAATTGACCTGACCGGGGATCGAACCCGGGACCTCAGAGATGGCGACACCATGAAAACCGGTGTACAAACCACTCGACCAAGGATTATAATTTTATTATTATTTGGAAATTTTGGAAACCTTATTCATGTTGTAAATTACTCTGAATTGAATACATAACGTATATTACACGGCGACGCATTTATGCTGAAAAGGTTAAGAAGTTATTCGAGGGGTGTGTGGGTAGGATGGTGTTCCCCACCCCTGCGATACGGCTAGGTCACGGACGGCTGCCCTGAGCCTTGTGAAACTGGCTTTAAAAATTTGAAAACAGACAAAGTCAGGTGCACTACCAACTATGCTTTTTTCAAATTGTAATTTGTTCGCAACATTTGCGTAAAATTATATATTACCATACCATGGCTTTAAAAAGTATAATTTATTAAAAACAGGCACTGTCGCATACTCCTCAGAGTAGTCCGATCGTGCATGGAGTATTGCTGCCACCTTTGGGAAGGTTCAGCAAAATACCAGCTCGCCGCGCTTAATTCGGTGGAATGCAGAGCCAGGAAAATTATAGGTGACGATAAGCTTGTTAAAACTAAGCTTCACAGTCTCGCTGACCGCCGCACAGTTGCCTGCTTATCGGTCTTTTACAGACTATACTTCGGAGAGTGTGCTATTGAGGTGCATGAGCTTATTCTACCTTCCCCATTTTACCATCGGGAATCCAGACGTACGGCTGGCTACCACCCTTACCTGGTTGATATTCCACTTTTGCGCACTAAGCGTTTTGCTTCTACATTTATAATGCGTACAGCCAAAGAGTGGAATTCCCTACCGGCGTCTGTGTTCCCAAGTGTATATAACCCTAAAGTTTTTAAAGCCCGAGTGAATAGGCTATTTCTGGGCAAGCTTGTTCCATCGTCGGCCTCTTCTTAGCCCTAAGGATTAGAATGAGGCCAAGAGCAAGCCCATCTCACAATAAATAAATAAAAAAACCCTAAAAAATCATAACAAGTCTCCAAGGAAGTCACCACAGACACTGCTATTGTAACATTATTCTTCTGTGTCATATGCAATGACATTACCGCGCTCCACCACCGTTTCATAATGTAGAACAAGTGTGTGAATTTAAAACAATACCGCGATGCAAGCTCATTTTACAGGCCAGATAATCCGACAAGCCGCATGTTCCAGAATTATTTACATATGTCTAAGCACTTCCTCATCTCGGTCCCTGATATAGGTCCTGTATTCAATTCCAGGGTCGGGAAATCAGTGTTCCAGATTAAAAATGCCTGGGGTTTATGAAAACCAATCCGAATTTGGCAAGCGTGAAGATTAAACCATCAATCAATTGTAGCGATGACTCGATTTCAATGATGGATGCCTTTGCCCACCAGTGGGACAGTGTAATGGCTATTTAATACATTGCTACTAAGTGCTTCCGCGATGTAGTCTGCTTATTTGACTTTACGGTGGGTAGACTAATTAATCACTATCGTAAATCAAAGATCAATTAAATCAATCTAAATATTTTAATATCATTAATTAATTTTAGTACCTACTTGTGGCCCGTGTTTTTTACTACAGAGCTTGTCTTTTAAGTCACCTTTCGATATTTTTTTACGGGTAAGTACTTAGCCTTTAACGTACCTGATGTTATGTAGATAATAGGAAAATAATGGGACTCCTGGGGTCGGCCTACCCGAAACCGGAGGACTTCAGGCTCTTCGCTCTTAAGGACGTTGCCAAGCTTATGGCATCTATCTTTGCAGAGGAAGAAGAGTGAAAGGATGGGGTTGCACAAAAGATCCCGAAGGTAGGTCGAAGTGTTACTGCGAGAGGGAAACCTTGGCAGGCCTCACTAAGATAAGATAAGATAAGATATGTAGATAATAAGGCCGTAAATGGAAGCGCACTTTATCCGGAACCTCAACTACTTAGGAACTGGCTATCTTATTTAAAAAAAATTACTAACATTGACTTTATGGTGACAATTTAGATAACATGGTGGTAGTTAGCCAGGCGGATCTAAAACAAGCTTAACCGAACCGTGTATAAACATGTACCCCCCGCCAGAAATCTAACTCTAAACCACGAATCCACAGAGGCAGAAAAGTCTCTCTAAAATGGATAAAGTCACAGTTCAGAACACATCAATAATTTGTTATGACGACAGACAAACTATTGGTGGTAGCCAAAGTTACATTAAGAAAACGAGAGCGAAGTTCGAAAGAACAAAATGTATGGAATTGACATATTTATGATTGACCACGTGATTTATCCCATACTATTTATTTATTTATTTATTTATTTATTTAGGAAAACATACAATACAATGAAGCATAAAGATATTACATAAAAACAGTGCATATATCAGTAAAGTTTCCACTAATTACTAAATCGTTTAAGTTAGATAAAACAGAATTTATATAATTATTAACCTCTAACAAATTTTAACCTTTAACAAAGACAAAAAAAAAGAAGAAATCCGTTAACAATTTTACTATTCTCTGCAACAATGTTTAAAAGTACCAATCGTGTCATTAAGAATATCAGTATCCAAATTGAGTTTATTATAAAGTGAACACGACCGATATAAGAAGGTGTTTGACAAATACTTGGTACTAACAAAGGTAACACTAAATATGTTTTTATTATATACATACATTTTATTCTTTTCGAACTTCGCTATCGTTTTCTTAATGTTACTTTGGCTAAGTCTACTGGTTAGTTTTGAATAATTGTTCTCATGTTCACCGAATTATAAATACAATGATCGTTAATAAAAATAAAGAGCTCGAACCTGTCTCTACAACAAAACTTTACTCAAAGTTCAATTACTCATAAATAGAATAGGTTGTCAAGACACACACCGGCTTACCAGCTGGTAGGCGTTACCAGACACCTTTAAACAATTAATATGTGAAGCCGAAAGCAATAGTTTACGCAACTCCAATCCTAATAATTGCTTCCTAGTCTAAACGACGCTTATTTATTCGTATGACATAAATTACATTAAGAAACATACAATGCCCATTTGTATTGTAGCTTATAAAAAAATTACCATCTCTGTGGTCTAGTGGTTATGAGCAGCGGTCTCAGACCAAGAGGTCCCGGGTTCGATCCCCAGCGGGGGTACAAATTTGTGTACTCGGTTTGGGTGGTTGGTAGGGCTTGTTTGTCCGCCTGGCAAATCCCTATCTACTGACCCTGATAGGTAGGGTATGGCAGCTGGAACTACGGATCCGGTTGTCTTTTCAAAGGTACCACGGGAGTTCTGGATACTAGGCAGCAGATCCTCAGCAGATGAGATCCCGGGTGAAGTGCGCTTCCACCTTCGGCCTTATCATCATTTAACATCAGCTGAGATGATGGCCAAGTGCTAACCCGTTAGTAATAAAAAAATACAGTCCTACTATAATATATATTTATTTTATACTAGCGGCCGCTCGCGGTTTCATCCGCGTGGTTCCCGTTCCCGTGGGAATATCGGGATAAAAAGTATTCTATGTTTTAATCCAGGCTATAAACTATCTGTATGCCGAATTGCATCCAAATCCATCCATCCGTTGCTGCGTGAAGAAGCAACAAATATACATACATACACACTTTCGCATTTATAATATTAGTGTGATTTATGCACAAAAGATGCTGTAAGGATCGAAGTGCTACTGTAAAAGGGGTACCGAGCCACGCCCCATTAAGACAAGACAAGAATCTGTAAGGAAATAAGCCTTCCAACCTTTCCATAGACTATTTTTCATGAATGTGTGGTGAAGACTTGGAAAAAGAATACTTGCCTCAGATGGGACTCGATACTACAGCTTAAACTGACCTTGCTCAAGGTCATTGGTCAAAGGTCAGTTTCACGCTTCAGTAACATAAACGAATTTCAGAAGGGTTCGTTGTCAGGAATGATGGGTCTCATAATCTTTCGATGTGGCGTACGGACGTGATGCGATGCATAACTGAATATTTAGTGCGAGATTTATTCACTATTTGATATTGTTAACGAAAACGATAATTTTATAAGCCGTAGTGCAACATGTAATGTCAAAGTCAAAGTCAAAGTTAAATATTCTTTATTCAAATAAACTTTAGAAAAGTGCTTTTGAATCGTCCAAACATTTTTTTACCTACTACCCTTTCAGGACGTCTATTTTTTAGCTGTGGAGAAGAATGGGCGCAAGAAACTCCACAGCTTTAATTTAATATGGAACTACATTTACAAAATTATATGCCATTACCAAGTTATACAAGTTTAAAAAACCTTTAAATATTTAGAATTAGAAATACCTGTTGGAGTGATTGGAGCATTTTGAACCCAAGCTATTTTGTCTTCAATATAATCAGACACTTTATACTCGTAATAAGCTTTTTTATAAAGCTTTTCTTTAATAGCGATTTTAAATTTATTAATATCGAGTTTTTGGATATTATTTGGAACTTTATTGTAAAAACGTACAAACAGGCCTCTTAATGAATTATTTACTTTGTGGAGCCTAGTATAAGGTACTGCTAGTTTGTTTTTATTTCTAGTGTTTACTACACTGAGAATATCACTGAATAAATCACTGTTTTTAGAAAAAGTTTTAATATTTTTATAAACATACATTAGGTTCTCGTAAATATATTGTGATGCAACTGTCATTATATTAATATCTTTAAATCTCTCCCTGAGAGAATTACCAGCTTTTAGGTTATAAATTGCTCGAATAGCCCGCTTCTGCAGCACAAAGATAGTTTGAATATCGGCAGCATTGCCCTACAGTAAAATGCCGTACCACATTACGCTATGGAAATAACTAAAGTAAACAAGTCTAGCTGTTTCAATGTCAGTGATCTGACGAATTTTCATTACTGCATAAGCCGCAGAGCTCAGTCTACTTGACAATTTATCTATATGTGGGCCCCACTATAGCTTTGCATCCAACGTAATGCCTAGAAACACTGCGGTGTCCACAAGATCCACATTCTTATCTTTAATTTTTACACTGGTTTTTTACCTCCTTAACGTTGGGTAATAAACATCTTTTACATTTGGTTTTTTGTTAATTTAATATTAAGAAATATTAAATTAACAAAAATTTAATAAAATATTATTATATAAATATTATTAATTTAATATTAACAAAAAACCAAATGTAAAAGATGTTTATTACCCAAAAAGCAAATTGTTAACACTAAACCAATTTACTGTCTTTGAGACAGCATTATTCACATCGTCATAAATCGGCTGTCGTCGTTTCACTTTGAATAAAAGTGAGGTATCATCTGCAAACAATACTATCTCATTGTTGTCCTTTACAAAGTAAGGCAAGTCGTTAATATAAATTAAAAATAAGAAAGGACCAAGAATTGAACCCTGTGGAACTCCCATAGTAACCACCGATCCCGGAGATCTTTTATCGTTAACATCAACCCTCTGAACCTCTGAAATTAGAGCCATTATACCTTACAACCGCAAACTATCTTCCAATCCCTGGCGCCGAACCTCACACCTTTACATGGCGACCCTGCCTAGCGTACTTACATCATCACACCTTTACAAGTTGAGTCAAGGTCTCAGTCTCGAGACAAGGCTTAAGGGTTCCTTAAGCCGTAGTAATAACAAGATTCCCGCTACCCATAAACCGGGTACACTGTAAGGATCCTTGGCAAGTTATTCCCTTTCTTTAATCCTACTAATATGTTAAACGCGAAAGTTTGTAAGTATCGATGGATGTTTGTTACTCTTTCACGTAAAAACTACTGAATGGAATTGAATGAAATTCGGCATACAGATAGTTTATAACCTGGATTAACATATAGGATAGTTTTTATCCCGATATTCTCACGAGAACGGGAACCACGCGGGTGAAATCGCGAGCGGCCGCTAGTTTAACTTATAATCTTGACTTATTCCGTGTGATATAAACGTATATCCGTTGGTCTTTGGCTGTTTTAGCAGTCGTTAACAACCACAAATCCGCACTGGGCCCGCGTGGTAGTTTATATGGTCTGCTTTTTCTGTGGTGTTTTCATACATATGGAAGGCGCGTGTCTCAGCAGGGACTTAAAATGAGCTGATGATGACATCACTTGCCCTAAAATCGAAATCCCTAAATATAATATGACCTAAATTTTTTTTGCTATAAATATTACAATCTATAATATTTAAAAAACATAAAAGGCTTTTCTATAATAGTTAATAGTAGTTTATGCAACTGTCATATAATGAAGGGTATTAAAACACGAGTGTGAGTTTATGAAACGAGCGCAGCGAGTTTCATAATAGTAACGAGTGTTTTAATACCCGTGTTATATGCAGTTGCATACACTACTTTATCTTCACTAATGCAATTAGTCAAACAACAAGAGTAAAAGCTGACAATAGTTTATTTATAATAATTGTTCAAATTTTGGATGGTACAATTTTGAAAGTTAATGTTAATTATTGATCCAGCAGCTGTAGCGATCGCGGGGCAAGCAGTAGAACTCGTAGACGGAGTTGGAATATTTATAATTACTTCATTCGTCTTGTTTTCTATACTGTTCAAGATCGTATTTGAGACTTGAATTTTATTCATTAAAGACTCATCAATGTAGCTTTCAGCCACAGTAGAAGACTTCCACCCCCCGTGTCGTTTCAGTGCGGTCAAATCACCACCGCTATCTATGAGAAGGGTCGCCGAGGTGCGCCGGAAGCAATGCCCCGTGTACAACGCTGGGTTAGGCAGATTCAAAAAACTTGCGATAGTTTTTCCCAGAGCACCAAATTTATTAATACCAGTTCTTTGATCGACGCACTTCCCCGATCTATAGCTTAAGAAAAAGGCAGGGTTTCGACAGGGGGTGGGTCGAAGTTCCATGTATTTTTTACATACGGCATAGCAGTTGCCCGTCACAACGAAAGAACGATCTATTTTCGTTTTTGTTTTCGAAACTTTCACCATGATTGTACTGTCGTCTATGTTAGAGACTTCATCGAACTGAATGTTGTATAGGTCTTGCCTTCGGCATGCCCCCATTATGCCGAAGATTAGTGCAACCTGTAACAATAAACGATATAATAAGCTTAAGGTACATAGCCAAGGCAAAAACTATGATTTATGAAGTAGTAAAGTGTAGGTACCTACTACCTAATTTATACACAAAGCGCTTAAACGGAGTGTCTAGATAACTTGCGTGTGTAGTACGTAAGTACTAGGTAGATTAAATAACAGAACTAAAATACACTTACCTTTTCAAAAAGATACAAAATATCTGGTGAATCCTTCAGGAACATCTTTATTTGACCTGATGTAAACGTCAAGGACTTTTTTTCCATGTGTCCTTCTGAACTGCGTTTCAGGAACGCTATGACTTTTGAATACTTCGTGATATCAATATTGTTGTAGATACTCAGTGTGGACTTGAGCATAGAATATTTAGCCCACATAGAAGATGGCTTGAATTTGTCGGAGAGGTCTTTGAGATACACAAGAATGACATTTTCAGAAAATGATGTAGTTTTCTTTTCGATCTTCCATGCCAAAAAGTTATTATATTCTTTTTCATATAATTTTCTAGATTTTTCTGGCAAAAGATTGTGAGTTACTTTTGTTGCCAATTCTAGAATATCCGGAGGCGTACAAATATCATCGTCGCTGTCCATTTTTAACTTTTAATTTGTATTTTAAAAACAAAACACATTGCGAAACATTAAATTCACGCGTACGTGTATTGTCACAGTGAACTTGCCGCCATTAAAATCTAACCAATGAGAGCGCAGCTGCGCGCGCAGGGCCAATCAGGAGCGAACGCGCGCTGTTCTTTTTTTATTTAATTGGCACAAGATCTTACCAAAGAGTTTTGTGTATGTAAGTTTAGTAGTTTCGACGAAGTTTTCACGTATAACCCAACTGTTTTCAAAAGCCAGCCTAATATCAAAATTTTATACAACTTGTATGAGGATTTTGACATAAGGCTCGCCAGGTTAATTGGTCGCGTTTTATTGATGTTATAATGAGATTTTACGATATCGATGTGGATATTATACCATCATGTGAAATTGCTTAAATTGAGTGTTTTGTTGTCTGCGCTATAACAGTAGTAATTATAAGTCAAGTATTGGAAACATAAGTAGAATGTTACAACATTAGTGTAGATAAAAACCCTAATGTAATGGCTCATAATATAACGTGCCCTAAAATCAAAATTATGAAGCTAGATTTCTGTTGTCTAATAAAAATGTGACTTTATAGCAAGAAAAATTAGGATATCTAATTATTATAGCACCCGATATTATGACACAAAAGCATTAGAATTAAAGACGATTAGGTAAAATATTAATAATTTCGTATACGCGAACATTATGGATACTGATGAATATAGCAAACGCATTAGGGATTTTGATTTTCGGACGATCTATATTCGGAGAGGAAAGGGGCTACCACTGGACAAAGGTGTGTGCAAATTTTCTATTAACCCTGTCGTCCCATAAAATCTAAACAATAAAAATCAACGCTAAAGACGGTGTACGAAGTACAGTACATACCTCGCGGTCGCGACGCGCGTAGTCAGCAATTACAAATTGACCTAATTATTGCCTTTAAGTATTATAATAATTAATAGCCAGTTTAAGTTCGGACACCAACTACGCCGCGCGTACCATTAAACCATCATAAGTTTACCATTATACCAATAATTATACCATTGTGAACTCAACCTTGTGTTTTTACCATTTTTACCATATTCATTTGTTGGACTTACACCCGACATACGGCCATACACGGGCAGCTTGAAGCAGTCAGGATCCGACTGCTTCAAGCCCCCCGTTTCCCGTAACAAAACCGCAACGATATCGTAGCGACATATAATTAAAACCATTTTCATATTCACATCCGTATATCGAGCCGATTTTAAAGTCTTTCGAACGAAGTTCCAACCAACCGTGTACAGCATATTTATTTATTTATTTATTTCTATAGGTACACAAACAGATTACAATCCTTGCATGAGTACAGTAACATAATTGGTTAACCTTACTGGCTAGACGGTAATCCAAAAGGAGTGTACACAGCATGACATTTTGAGTATATACGAGTAGTAGGAAGTAGTCGCACTACTTTAAAATCGGATGTTAGTATGAAAATGGTTTCAAGGACTAAGTCGCTACTATAATATCGTTACGGTTTTTGTTACGAGAATCAGGGTGCCTAGTGTAAGTTTCATTTGACATTCGATCACGTTAACGAAAACGAAAACGATAGCGAAGTTTCTAAAAGAATAAAATGTATGGGATTTACATAAGCCGCGCTAAATAACGTAGTCAATCTTATGTCAATCCCATACATTTTATTCTTTTCGAACTTCGCTATCGTTTTCTTAATGTTACTTTGGTAAGCCTACGGGTATAGCAAAAATTTAATCTCCTCTCGTATGTCGCTGCTTCAATGCTATACTTACTAATACTCAGCGTATTTTACCGCTTATACCATGGCGAGTGCTCTAAAGAGCTCTTTGACCTCATCCCACCTTCTCCCTTTTTTCATAGGAGTACACGTGCTGCTCTTCGGAGTCACCGATTCACTGTCCCAAATATCCCACAAAGAAATTTAGTGACTAGTTTCTTTGTCGCACCCCCAAAAGATGGAATAGTCTACCAGCACACATTTTCCCTCCTTCCTTGACATGGGGTCCTTCAAGAGAGGCGTGAAGAAGCACCTTGTGGGCCGGCAGAGTGAAGTTGACTGATGCTACGTTTGTTTCCACGCTACACCAGTTGTCTTCGCGTCTGGACTTCATTTCCACTTAACATCAGGTGGGATGGAGACAATTGCCGAGCTAAGTATAAAAAATAAAAAAAATCGTTTTCGTAAACGTATTCGAAAGAATACAGACAGTAAACAAAACTAGACACCCTGGGACTCGATAACGAATCATCGGGACGTGAGTGGTTGGGTTGGGTTTTGAGCTAAGCTGCATATGGTCGTTTGTATATTTGTTTTCTAAACGCGCTACCTATTTGCCAACACATTGCACATGAACTGAAGCCCATCATATTTTTCAACATGCTTATTAGCGTATTAAAACACTTATGTGGTATAACTTTTAGGCAATTGCTGGGCATTCTTGCGTCGCGTGCGGTCCGCGCCATCGCACACGGTTGCATTAATTAGATTAAATAGATTATCGGACACTGAACAGTAATTTCCATTTTTAGAACATTTTCTTTTTTCCTCCGGAAATGTGGTTTACTTCCTGAACACCGCCGTGTTTGTATTTTCTGCCGCTTCCATGATAGATTCACTTTCTTTAAGCTATGTAATCGTTCCTTCGAACATATTGTTTGGACAGTTATCCAGCTGAAAGATAAGGAGACCTAGAGAGAAAGCTTAATACATAATAGCAGTAATATCAAAGGTAAACTAAAAACACATTTCCTGAACAACCTGTCTCAACAAACATTCACACACTGATGTTTTTTGCACACAGGCTGGAGCAGACGCGATCGCTCACTGTAAGTCATTTGCTTGGTGCAGCCTATTCATTTATTTAATGTAGTACTGTTGTCGTCATATGAATATAATTTTTAATTTAATGTTAAAATCTAGCATTCCAGACAAACCTCAGTGCTTTTTGGTCTGCTATGATGCAAAAGTATTGTATGTTTTAGTGTAAATAAATTAATTTAAAAAAAATACATACCGCGCTAGAGAACTCACACATAGGCATTCTTCTCCACAGCTAAAAAAAGACGTCCTGAATGGGTATAGTTAAAAAAAAATTGGACGATTCAAAAGCACTTTTCCAAAGTTTTTTTTTTATTTTTAAATATTTGACTTTGACTTTGACCTCTTGGAGGGACACGGATCTCGAACAGTTCGGAACAGTTCGAACCTCAAACGCAGCTGTTGTGAGTTTCCATGTACATGATACTTAAAATTTAAAATCATTTATTCAGTTTAGGCTACAAGTAGCTCTTATGAATGTTACTATGCCATCGGTTCGTAAGTTTACTCTGGGCGGGAGACCTTGTACTGAAATGAACCGGCAACAAACTCAGCATTTCTTTTCTCCCTTAGAGTGTCAAAATATTGGAAAATGCCCTACATAGCAGGACACTTTCCATTACATAATAAACACTTATAATATAAAAATAAAATGTTGTTGTTTTGTTTATACAATTTTAACGCAAATTTTGTTGCGAACAAATTACAAAAACACAAATGTTGAACAAATTTCCACGAGCAGGTTTTGGAACCTGCACCCTTCTGACATACCGGGTCAGGTGCTCTCCCAATTCAGCTATCGTGGTTCTAACCAGCCCGCCGAAATTATTCAACACTATTTACTTTTTACTTTGAAAGCCAAAGGCGCCCATTCAATGTCAACAACCCGTCAATAACATCTGATCATAATATTTTACAAATACTAAAGATCAGTAATTATGTAACTAAACTAAAGATAAGTTATTTTCTTATAAAAAATAACATTAGCAGTAAAAAAAAAGACAATGCTCACCTACTATGGAAAATTAACCTAGGCCAGGCGCAAATGATATGTATCTTAAATTACTGGTAATAATGAGTGATTAATTACGGCATAAGGGGCATCACCGAAAAATTTTTCTAAATATATATAATTGCTATTCAAAGTTTTGCAGGGGTCATATTAATGTTTTAGTAAAAGGATCATTAAATCGCTAAAGTGGGTGTTTAAAAGTGAGTAACAGAAGGCATCATCCAAATTTTTTTTTACATGTGTAAATTGCCACTACTAGGTACTACTTACTACACGTGGCTTCTGTCATCAAAGAAAAATAAAACACAATAGTAGTTACATGAATCATTCGTTTTTTAAATCTAAGATTACATCGTCCAATGTGTGTCCGGGATTATTGAAGTTATGTTATTAAAAAAAAGTTATTATTAAAGTTATTACTAATTATTTTTTTAGTTTTTGTTATTACTAGTTGTTATTTTAAAAAAGGTTTCGATGATGTCCGTAGATTTGTAGTAATTACTTACTCACTTGTAAACACCCATTTTAGCGATATAATGAACCTTTTACAAAACTTGGAATAGCAATTTCACACTTTTAGAAAAATATTTCAATGATTTCAACTATGCCGTATTTGATTACTCATTTTTAGTAATAATCTAAGATACATTTCATTTCCGCCGGGCCTGGATTTTTTGTCGGATCTTGTCTATGTGTGCGTGTTCGAGCGAACTTATATGAAACTTACAGTCTAAAGTCTCCATATTTTGTGCTAGTATAAGATAAACAACAAAGACCTCTCCCTATGTACATTAAGGAACACGGGAAGTGCATATTTAAAGGCCGGCAACGCATCTGCGATTCCTCTTGTTTTGCGGGCGTCCATGGGCGGCGGTGATTGCTTTCAATCAGGTGACCCACCCGCCTGCTCGTTTGCCTCCTTCTAATAAAAAAAAATATATAAAATATTATTTATTTGTTTTTATTTATATAATTACCTTACAGTAAGTAATATGCCAAGTCTTACACTGCTTGTTTATACATATATCATTAGTAAATTTGAAAATTGTTGATAACTGCAGTAGGTATTTTAAGAAATTATAATCCATATGGCTACAAATAATATAGAATAGAATAGAATAGAATATATTTATTTTGCGTATGAACAGGGTACATGGGGAGATGTTATAACATTGTTTATAAAGCTTTATGGGAAGGCCTTGGCCCAGCAGTGGAATGTCTGAGCACTCACGCGGACTTTTTGAGAGAATTTAAAAAAAGGGACTTTGCACTGTTTCGTTGTTTTCAGCAGTCATTTGTTTATATAATATTATATAATCATTATTTCAAATGCAGACAATTCTTCACTTTCTCACAAAGACCGAATAAACTCAGTTACAAATTATCAAAGGTTACTTGATATTGTACTAAAATGTATAGCAACATTACCAGTTCAAGTTCGATATCACGATTTCAGATATCTAAATAAGGATAAGCAAGCATTCCTAAGCATCATAAAGTAGTATCATGTCACTGAACAATTCCCGAGGTGCCATTTTGATCTCTTTATTATGTCAGTCTTGGTAAACTTAGCCTGTTGACAGCCCGCCCACTCTCGATACCACAAATAAGGTCAAGCATTCATTAATACCTCATTACTAATAAGTTGAATGTGATTGGATACCCAATGTTTGTAAGATTAGAACAATAAATATACTAAAAGTAAGTAAAGACAGAGTGAACGAGGGTGCGGCAACAGTGCCGTGACCTTGAATCGACGTACCGAGCTGTACCTACCGGCTAGGGTTGGTTGTTCAGTGAATTTGGGTGTTCTTTATATTGTAAACTTACCTTGTTATATCTGTCGGCAAAGTAAAAAAGGACAAACTGGGATTATGGTTGTGTGTGTTGAGACATCCTAATACACAACAGGTCTTTTTTCCATACATTTTCAATAGGCACTCACCTATATGCAACAAAACTCGCAATCGCGACACCCAAACCAAGAAAATTACGTGTATACTGATCGGCAGCGCTCAGTGACATACTTGTTATTCTCCGATATTACAGCAACATACGCTGCCCGATCCGCGTTTGCGAGGACAGCCCGCGTCATCGCGTACTCCTTTCCCGTGTTTTTTTCTGTGTGCTAATGTAGGTGAACTACGATCTTGTGTGCGTGCGTTTCTGAGCGCTTGTATGAAGTTGCCGCACTTTCTTTCACTCTGGTAAAGACTTATTAACACAGTGCCTACACAGTACAACGCCTCGATGGCCGAGTGGCGGAACGCTCGGCTCGATACCCGAAGGTCCCGGGTTCAATTCCCAAGTCGGACAAAATGTATTTCGGTTTTTTCGATGCTTAGCCCGGGTTTGTAATCCCCAACCCGCATTTGGCAAGTGTGGTGATTAACGACTTACGCCCGTTCCCTATATTCTATCTGTCTGTTGTTTTGCTTACCGGAGTTAGAAATTTGACATATTTTCTATGGAGCTTATGTCAAATTTATTTCTATGGTAGGCAAAACAACAGATAGATAGGTTATTGGGAACCGGCGTTAGTTGTTCTTAAACCAGACACAATAGAAATTCAACTGTTCTATGTAACCATACATTGGGCGTCCAAGTACTGCCATTACCCACCAATTGTAGCGATGACTTGATTTCAATGATGGAGGCCTTTGCCCAGCAGTGGGACAGTCATAGGCTGTTTACTTTACTTCACTTTACTTACACAGTTCAAATATTTTTTGTTATTTTCCCGTTAGGCATAAATCATAGGGAATGTTCGAGACTTACTTATTTTAATAAGTAAATTATATTAAACAAAGCTTCAGTGGTCTCCTGCCCCCCGACCGCCTAACCGATCGCTTTGACTTCGTGTGTGGTTTATGACGTCATCTTGTCGTTTCGTGCCGCCTATAGACGGTGGCAAGATCGGTAAGGCGGTCGGGGGGCTGGTTAGACCAACGGCCTCAGATTCTGAAGTTACGATACCCAGTAGAATTAATTGTCGTGGTTTAGTTGGTAGTTGGGTTCGTTTTAAGTCCGCCTTATTTTAAAACTAAAACACTTGTTTCAATAACTGTACTCTAAGCCAATTCATGGTCGAAACCGAGGGAAGTAAATACGGCGGGAGTCAATACCGGGGGAAGTCGATACGCAGGGAATCGATACCGGGGGAACAAATCGACTAGCTACCACAATCTTTTCTATGTATGTCTCACAACACGTGTTATTACGGGAAGAACTCGGGTGAAACTCTTCCATTACAATAAAATTTCGCTAAGGCTCATTGTTAATAATGACAACGTATCTGTCACTTGGTCTTTAAAACAAAAATAGAACTTGTTGTTTTATTATAAGCAAACAAAATTCACTTCTAAGGTGGTAAAGCAATTTCATTGTCGACTATACATACATACAGAAAAAAGAAAATGTAAAGACAAAGTATGCGACTATAAGATATTGCAAATTCCTTACACTCGTTGCTCATCACTGTTACACGGTTTAATATTGTGTAGGTACTAATTACATACTCAATAGTCACAATGACTTGTGTATTTAAAATTAAAGTAGTATTGCTATTACCTAAGTGTTGGGAGGTTAATAAATCGAAATAAGCGCTATGCGCCGATGTGGACCCACCGCGCCCACCTGTCTCTGTGTACGATCGCAGAGAAAAGGTTTAAGTAACATTTTTGATAGAAAGTAATCGCAAACTAATACATCTCTTTTTTGGACGTCTTTTCTTTTGGATTGAACTTAATTATAGCAAGTATCGTATTTAGAAAAGGAATAAGTAACAACTTTGTCTTTTTAACTGATTTTAGACTGTATAAGAAAAGCTTAAGTTATCAAAAACACATCACTTCTCTTTCCGTGGGGTTCGTTTTAACGGACCTAACTTTTTTGCTAGCAAATATTTGAACGTAACTGGACCCTTTCGATACTAGAAACGATCTCCACAGCCCTTTACTAGCCAGTTACTATCTAAATATAGTTATATTTAATATGATACTGTTTTAAAGATTACGCTACATTTTAATGTAAAATATTTACAGTATGTATTGTCCTGTCCTGATTTACCAGACGCAGACTCATCAAACTGTTTACATAAAAAACTATTTCTAATAAAAAAATTACAGACAAGGTGTTAAAATATGGTACAAGTATGGGACTCGAATCCTACAGAAAAAGTGTTAAAACATAAACGAACGGGAGTCGTCTTCCCCTTTTAGCCATTTAGGCGCTACTATTAATCAATTGCGATTGTATCTCACACGTGTCAATTTAGTCACATCTAACCTGTACAAATACAATCAAAGGTTTCTTTAAAAAAACCCTTAAAATCTGTATACATTTACGTACGCGAGTATACCCGAATCGCTATCAACAAGGCATTGTTGTAGTTATTGGCCCAGCGAACGATAGGCCTTGCGCAACGACAGACAGGGCTACTTTCGTTCGTTACACCTTAACTTGCATACCGAACGGTACATAACAGTCTAGATAGAAAACAACTTAAAGCCGGAGATAATTTTTGTATGCACAAAATTGTGTAGTGCTTTTACGTCTATGCAAACTATAAATATAAGTTATATCGATATTGATTAATAGAATTATATAGACCTCCATACCAGCCTCTTTCTTCTTCCACGGGAGTACGCGTGCTCCTCTCTGGAGCCATTGGTGTACTGTCACGAACATTCCATTGCGCACAAAGAAATTTGGTGGCTGGTTTCTTTGTCGCACCTTTAAAAGATGGAATTATCTACTAGCACATGTTTTCCCTCCTTCCTATGATATGGGGTTCTATAAACGACGTGTGAAGAAGCACCTTGTGGCCCGGCAGGATGAGGTGGACTAATGCTGCGTCGTTTTCACACTGCACCAGTTGTCTTCGCGTCTGGACTCCGTTTCCACTTAACATGAGGTAGAGTGGAGTCTTTGCAGAGCTACAAACAAAAACCAAAGGATAAAACTAGATTGATTATTGTTTTCTAAAGTTTACGCGAACACTACACATTAAAATGAAACAACTTCTACGGATCTACTTGCGTATATTTTACACATTACTTTTAATTAATGTTTAACCTGACGTTGTAGATTGATTGACAATTTAATGTATTCCGTTATAATATTCTGTTAAAGAGATATCGATAAAATAAAACAAATGTTTCGGGTATCGGGCCAAGCGCTTTGCCACACTGCCAGTGACAATATCTCCTTAAAACATTCTTATAAACTTATGAATATAATAATATAATTTTGTTTTTATAGAATTTATAAAGTATAGTGAAAAAATTAAACGCCTACCCCCGACCCAGCCAGGAATTGAACCTGGGTCTTCCGCAATCCGGGCGGCTGCACTGCTATGCTACCGGGAAGGCTGACGTAAGCGCAATTTTGTCACTGCTTTTGTCACTGCTTTTTTAATTTTTTGAGTGCTAATAGCGGCACAGTGCGCCATCTATCCAACGGTTATTGCAACCGATGGCTATGCAGGATATCTTTGCAGGACAACACAACGCTATAGTAAATTTTTACTTTTTTATTTTCAAGTGCCAATTGCTGCACTGAAGCTAAATTAAATATTTATAAAATTTATAAAAGTACAGTGAAAAAATTAAACGCCTACCCGACCCAGCTAGGTATTCCTGGTTGGGTCGGTGGCTAAATATTTAATTCAGCTTCAGTGCAGCAATAAGCACTTGAAAATAAAAAGTAAAAATTTTGAAAATATATATATATATATATATTTAGACGTTAGAAAAGTTATAGATATCATTAAGGATAGAAACCAGCTTCAAGCCGGAGATAATATTTGTGAGTTAGAAGATATGTAGCGTAGTACGTTGATACTAATGCAAGCATTGCATACTTTATATTTATCGATTGGACTGCATAAATGTAAAAGCTAGCTCGATTGGCAAACCTTGTAATAATTTGTCATCTCTTAAATTACACGAATAAACTGCAGTGAAGTCGAAATTAAACACTTTTTTACAATTTTGTCGCGTAAAATTTTATATCAAAGGTATTTGAGCCGCTTCTGTTTTGGCAACACCACTGGTCTTGGACCAAGAGGGACTTCTTGGCGGGAAAGTGAAGAGTCATGTCTGCGGTTTTGTTTTATTTTCTAAAATTTGTGTTACGTCGAATATTAATGTTAATAATAATTATTAACCAATAAGTGTTCGTGAGTGTGCATGAGTGTTGGCAATTAAACAAAATAGTACAACGGCACTTTTCAAATTCTCTCAAGAAGTCACGTGAGGACTTAGTAAAGCCCACATCTTTACTGAGATACTCGAGGGGTTGGGGGTAAATCATTTCTCACTTCTCATTTCTATTATCATTCATCATCATCCTATATAGAGTTTAATTTTGAGAAACGTATAAATTAAGTTTTCGACTAAAGGACTAGTATCCATGGTCATAAACAAATTAAAAAAAAACAGACCAAGGGGGCCAAATTCGATTCCCAAAGGAAAAAGTAGTAATAGTTCTTTGGTAGTTGAAGATTACAGGTGCTCGATGGTGCAGTGGTTAACGCCCTCAGTCTGCGATTGCTGAAGTTATGCAACTTTTACAAGGGCTGGTATTTTATATATACACGTCATACTAATGCCCAGAGATGCCTCTATCTCGCGATGTGTAACATGACGATCTTGCATTATTAGTTCCCGCAAAACATCAATATTTTGAGGTACAACAACCGATTTAGGGCGACCTTCTTTAAATTCGTCCGTGAGCACAGACCGCCCACGATTAAACTCACTAAACCAGTGATACACAGTAGTTTTCGATGGTGCTTCGTCCCCGAAAGTCGAAGTGAGTTGATCGATGCACTGTTTTTGAGTTAGCCCTCGCCGAAAATCGTAATAAATCATAGCACGAAAATTTTCACGAGTTAAATCCATGGTGATAAAGACACGCAATTTTAAAAATTACGCCACAAAGGAAAAACAAATGACAGTTACATAAAACAAATTCTATTCTTCAGCCAAAGAGTTCTATTTTTAAATGTTATAATTACTTTTTTAATATTGTTCTGTAACTGGCCAGTTCCGGAAACATAAATAACAGCCCTATGTAATATCAATAGCATATTTACGTCTTCTATGTTTGTATTTGTCTACAG
The DNA here is from genome assembly GCA_947562085.1 of Eudonia lacustrata. NCBI lineage: Eukaryota > Metazoa > Arthropoda > Insecta > Lepidoptera > Crambidae > Eudonia > Eudonia lacustrata. The sequence continues at coordinate 13,905,064 of OX387329.1, read as the reverse complement.
GTACCGTGTTAATTAGCTTTAGTTATTATTCTGAGGTGTTACTTCATTAAAGCTGTGGAATTTCTAGCGCCCATTCTTCTCCACAGCTAAAAAAAAAAGTCGTCCTGAATGGGTAGTAGGTAAAAAATGTATGGACGATTCAAAAGCACTTTTCATAAAGTTAAAGTAATTTTTTTTAAGTTAAACGGTTTTATTGAAAATTGTACTAAAAGCTATAAAAAATGCTATTTACATATTGACTAGTCTGGAGCCGTTACAGATACGTAGGAATATTGCTTCCCTTAGTGCTTTCTACCGCCTTTACCACGGTGAATGCTCTGAGGAGCTCTTTAACCTCATTCCTCCCTCTCCATTCCTTTCCAGATCGACTCGTGCAGGTCTGAGAAGCCACCCTCATACCGTGCTGACCATCAAGACACGTACCAAAAAGTTTGGACAATCGTTCCTTTGCCGAACTGCCCGTATGTGGAACGCGCTTCCCGCACACGTGTTTCCCTCCTCGTTCTCTCCCGGGTTATTTAAGCGGGGCGTGAAAAAGCATTTATGCAGGCCGCCATAATGTGAGCATTCGGCATAGCGTGGTAGCGCTGTGATGAACGCTTTCACTTCTTGGGCTTCACTGGCTGCTTTCCATCAGGCAGGGTGACGCCATTTTGGCGTGCCACAATAAAAAAAATAAAAAAAATTACGTAGTTTATGTGCGCCCAACGATTTTATTTTTTACCTGTACCTGTACCTAGGACCTACCGTATTAATTTTTTACCGTATTAGCTTTTAGTACAATTTTCAACAATATGGTAACATTAGTCCTTTTAGTTATAAATTGCAGGGTTATTGCAGGCTTCGTGCAGCTGTAGTGTAGTAGTCGCGCAGTTGTAGTGTAGTTGTGGTGCAGAGAATTTTAATAGAATACGTCTGTTTTCACGGCACTGCTCCTAAACGCGACAAATGACAGGTTTAAACGTGCAGTTGCAGTTTTTTAATTGACCTACAGGACTCAAGCTACCGGCGATTAAGGCTGCAGAGAAAGAAATCTCCTGACACTGCGTGCCGTGTCCAGGAGTGTTGCCTTCTGTATCTGACCCTTGATCCAGCCATCCAGCGAAAGCCTCTTGAGATGTTGATCGAGACTCTTATTATTATTATCATATTATAGTGTAGAGTGTTACATTAATCATTACAAATCAACAACAGTCAGCGTATTACTCAAATGAGACGGCCGGTAATAGCGAATAATGTTTTAACAATGGCTGATACGTGTCTTTAGTGTTACAATTGTTTATTGTTTAGCGATTGGGCAACTGATTTTAATCATCATAACTTGTAAATTGCTTGTAAATGCTACGGTTGTATATAAAGCTTGTAATAAGTAGTACTTAGTTTGATATTATATTTTTATTGTCATTCATACTTGATGGGTTTTTATTTTATAACGGAGAACTGATTGGCCCTTCTATCATCATCATCATCAGCTCATTTTATGTCCCCTCTGCTGGGGCACGAGCCTTTCTTGCAAATGGATAGGGAGAACGGGCTATAAACCACCACGCGGGCCCAGTGCAGATTGGTGGTTGTTAACGACTGCTAATGCAGCCGGGACCGACGGCTTTACGTGCCTTCCGAAGCACGGAGGAGCTCGATATGATACATTTTTGGTCACTCATCCGATGACCAGCCTTTGCGAAAGTTGCTTAACCTCAGCACTCACAGACCGGGCGCGTTGACCACTGCGCCATCGATTTCCTCCCTTATATCACCCGGTGGTAAGTATGACAATGACGTCAAAGTTAACTTAAGGAACTTTGGAATGTAAATTTGTCCGGAATCCTCAATAGATCCTACTGTGGAATGGGCTGCTGTGATCTTAATGTGGAATTACCAGAGGACCCAGATTTTTATATTTTTGTCAGGCGGTTTCATTGCTGATAGTACTTGTTTATGAGCACCTGGTTAGGTACCATCTTATTAAGTTTATCGCCATGAAAACATTTTTGCTGTTTTAGCTACACCCTTAGAATAATAACGCCTTATGTTGCTAGCAAATTCTTGTTCTGTGATGAGTATTCTACTAGACATCTAAATCGTATCTCTAACTAAAGAACCATCAGAAAGCTATTAATTATGCTGCTTAGCGATCAACCAGATAAGATGGTGGTAGCTAGCCAGGTTGGTTTGTAACCTCTCAAAATACCAACCAAACTTTGTCCATTAATTTGTAACACTGGGAATCGTACCCGGGACCTCTAGTTAAACAGTCATGGTTACAATGTACAATCACGAGGATTAAAATGTAATATATAGGGTCTAACAATATCAATAAGCGAACGTTTAAGGGGAGCATCTATACATCACACTGAGCATGCTCACCAAATTTGGTCCAAAACTACAGGCTCGTTACCGAAATAATCAACAAAACATTATCATAATTCACCAAAAAATACACCCTTTCCAAACCCGTACAGCTGTTTGTACTACACGCACACAAAGATAGCCGTGTGTGTATGAATGTCATACAATGGTTTTTCAATTGTGTGCGTGTATCTGTACAGTATCTTTTTATTGGCGCTTGCGTGCGTGTTAGTAAAGATACAGCATGTTTCATGATGTGCATTATTTTAATTGATTTAGTTTGTTAGAAAACATAACTTTGAAAAATCACTATAAAACTGGAGCCCATTTTATGTCATTGTATTCAAAATTATGTATAGATACCGCCCTTAAACGTTCGCTCATTGATTTTATTAGAACCTGTATATTCTTTAGTGCACAAAAACACACATACAGACAATGGTGAGCAAAGAGGCGGAAGCCTGTTCCATAGCTGCGCAGCTTGGACTGTAAATGAATTAAGGAGGAAGTTGGTCTTGACTTTAGGAATCTCAAGCGTCTTTGTGATACAAGCAGGTCTTGACTTCACTTTTGACTAATTTTCACTCTTATTCCATTGTGTTAAGAGTTACATTGCTTATATGTTATTGCTCGTGACTTTACTCCTGTGAATGAACCTGGACCTTCTAGTAAGACGGCTGATCTTACAGCTACACCACAAAGGCAGTGTTGATCTGATTAACATGGTCAAAAATAAACTTTAGAAAAGTGCTTTTGGATCGTCCAAAAATTTTTTTACCTACTTCAGGACGTCTATTTTTTAGCTGTGGAGAAGAATGGGCGCATGAAACTCCACAGCTTCAATTTAATATACGTAACGACATTTACAAAATTACAAAATTTACAAATTTACAACAACATTCCACACTGCCAGCGAACTTGCATGGTTCTTTTACTCGAGACTTCGAGAGTCAACTGTGGCGCAGACAGGCGAGTGCGTGTTGCCCCACAATAAATTACTAAATCGCTCCAGCCCGACCCAGTTGCGACTGGTGAATATCCGACCGCGATATTGGCACAAACTAAAAAGCCAGAAGGTAAGCTTAAGGCGACACTTGGAAATACATCAACTTTCATCGAAAGTTGTAGGAGTATGACAAGACCAACGAATCTGAAATTTCGATAAAGATAACTTCATGCCTTTGTCTTTAAAACCCTTGCTCAAAAACACGATTGTGCAATTTTGACTCGATCGTAAATCTTTAGGAAAACACCTCTAAAAAATCATTAATGCTAAAATTACAATGAAATTACTCAATCTATATGTTTTGAAATCACTTAAATATATTGATAACATCAATATTCGTAATTTTGTTGGTGCATATTTTGATAACTAAAACCAGTAATTTTATAAAAATATTTTTTTAGATTCTGTTATACGTAGCGCCTGCGACAATTGAGACCGCAAAGCCGCAGAATCTATCGTAGTTTTAAATGCAAAGGCATGAAGTTATCTACAATTTTATTTTAAGTTTATACGAAACCTAAAAACTGTTTGTTCAGAATCGGTAATAGAATCGATTTCAATATTTTTTATACCATTTTACATTTTGACCAAATAATATTTAGGATATCTCAAATTAAGTATACCCCACTAAAAACACAACGGGACAGCACAAAAAGCTTGTAACTTCGTGAGTTTTCAAAATATATTTTTTTGTACTGATTCTCTAAATGTAAATATTTAACCCGTGTTTTGATTTTCGTATAAACTAAAAATAAGGTTGTATATCAAAATTTCAGATTCGTTGGTCTTGTCATACTCCTACAACTTTCGATGAAAGTTGATATATAACGTGCCCGTGGGAGGTTGTCTATGTGTGCGTTGCTCGAGCGCGTTTACCTTCTGCAATATCCTTATTTTGTGATATTGGGGCAAGAACGCGTGCCGGGCGCGGCCCGCCTCTTACCACGAGACGCTTGTCTCGGCTTTTGTTTAAACTGCTAGTATTGAAACTTTTCATAAAGTCTACGCAAACGTGAACGTTACGCATTGGAATCACTACATAGTCTTGTGCATGTTATTGATACGTTTGTGATTGTTTTTTTTTTGTGGAAACTTTGCTGATTTGTGTTCTATGTATATTTTAATTATGTGTATTTTAAGTATGTGCTATATAATTGTTTTTTTTCCAAATAATAAATAAATAAATAGTATAAAACAAAGTCGCTTCCCGCTGTCCGTCTGTCCCTATGTATGTATGTGTGCTTAGATTTTTAAAACTACGCAACGGATTTGATGCGGTTTTTTTAATAGATAGTGATTCAAGAGGAAGATTTATATGTATAAATACATGCATAATATAGTAGAGAAACACTGATAATGATGAATGAATAGAAATACGATATGTTTGTTTTGTTGTCATAAAAACTGTCAAAGCGGTACGAAGTCCGCCGGGTCAGCTATAGTTTGTAATAAAACTCTTTATTTGGACCTTTATACTGTTTAGGTGTGGTGCCGGGGATAAGAATTGCACCACCCCATCTCTTCCCGTGGGTGTCGTAGAAGGCGACTATGGGACCATTCCAGAGGATGGGCAGCAGCGTGTCTCTGTGATTATTCTCACCTTACTGCGATCGCCAACCCGCCTGCCAAGCGTGGCGATTATGGCAAATTCCCCTCAAAATTATTTATCTTTGAGGGAGGCCTTTGTCCAGCAGTGGACGTCTTTTTTTTGGCTGTGATGATGATGATGATGATGACTGTTTAGGTATTAACTGTCCCTTTTTAGTAATGCAACGAACGAATACTTGTAGCTATATAAAATTTGAATATTCATATCCGCCTATTACCGTGAAAATCGTAAAAAAGTTAGTTAATTTAGAGACTTTTCTCTCAAATTATAGCAATCAAGTAGTACACATTCCCCTATTTTGAAAAACATGGCTCAAGCCATAAAAACACCCCATTTCCGTCTTTTATCCTTTTCTACCTTATTTTCCATTTCTTTATTTCCGGAAAACGCAGTGTGGGCAGCCGTCCAAAAAGATGGACCGACGAAATGGTGAAGGTCGCGGGATGCCGCTGGATGTGAGCAGCACAAAACCGGTCGTTGTGGAGATTCTCGAGGAGGCCTTTGTCCAGCAGTGGATGTCTTTTGGCTGATATGATGATGATGATGATGATTTCCACCTTTGTCGACATGGCCGGAAATAGATAGCATGAACTGTGGCTGACTCTACTACTACTCGAAATAATTATATTATTGTACAAATGATAACAGTTTTATTCTATGCTGGTTATTTTATCATCATTATTATCGATCATCATCATCATCAGCTCATTTTATGTCCCCACTGCTGGGGCACGAGCCTTCCCTATAGATGAATAGGGAGAACGGGCCATAAACCACCACGCGGGCCCAGTGCGGATTGGTGGTTGTTAACGACTGCTAATGCAGCCGGGACCAACGGCTTTACGTGCCTTCCGAAGCACGGAGGAGCTCGAGATGATAAAGTTTTGGTCACCCATCCGATGACCGGCCTTTGCGAAAGTTACTTAACCTTAGCAATCGCAGACCGGGCGCGTTAAGCACTGCGCCATCGAGCTCCATTATTATCGATAGTGTCACTGAATTTGTAAAAAACGTGTAAAAAAAATATGAAACAAACAATTTGACCGCCTATATTTCCTATAATTTTAGTATTTATTTTTGTAAATCATTAATTTTTTAGTTTTACATAATAGAGAAATTATAAAAAAACTTTATTAAAAAAAATTAAAATGTTTTTGTTTTGTTTATATAATTTTTAACGCACATTTTGTTGCGAACAAATTACAAAAACACAAATGTTGAAAAAAATTCCACGAGCAATAAAATAAAAAATTAGTAGCGAGCAGTAAATAGTGTTGAATAATTTCGGCGGGCTGGTTAGAAGCACGATAGCTCAATTGGGATGTCAGAAGGGTGCAGGTTCAAATCCTGCTCGTGGAAATTATTTCAACATTTGTGTTTTGTAAAAAAAATCTATAATTATGTTTTTAACAGACAGGAGCATGTTTTAATGTACACACACCTGCACATCAGGCTACCACTAACTGTCGAACTTCCTCAATTGACTTTGAACTTTAACCCCCTTACAAATAAACTCAGAATAAGGTCCGAACAGTTATTCCGTGTTTGTCTTTTTTACCTACTCTAATTTGAAATGACGTTTACATGACAGGAACACAACCAGGAATAACTATTCGGAGCTAATTCTTTGTATATTCGTAAGGCGGTAAGGGTACGGCTTAAGGTTGAATATTTATTGAAGAAATTTGACAGTTTTGAATAAGTTGATGCGCAGGCGTCTGTACAAAACAAAATTTTATTTATTTTCAATGACGTAAACTTTTGAAGTAGCTTAAGTTATATAAGCTACGATTTCAACTCGACTCGACCGGAAGCTGCACAAACTTTACTCCAAAAATATGTACCAAAATGTAATCTTTCCTTTCATTTTAAATACATAGATTCAATGAACATTATTAAAACATTCAAATCACTTAAAATGAAAAACACGAGTGATTTGTGGGGTATATCTATTAAAGTAATTAAGAATATTATTTATTCTATTGCACCGTATCTTGCTGAAATTTTTAATAACTGTGTCGATAAGGGAATCTTTCCTGATCTTATGAAGTTTAGTAAAGTTATACCTTTGTTCGAATCAGGAAACAAAGAAGACCCCAGTAACTATGGCCCATTTCAATATTACCAGCGCTAAGTAAAATTTATGAAAAAATTATACTCGAACAGTTGATGTCATATTTTAACACAAACAACCTTTTACATAGTAAGCAATATGGTTTTACTAAGGGTCGTTCTACTACTGATGCAGGCGTTGCTCTAATAAAACATATATTTGATGCCTGGGAGAAGTCTCAAAATGCTCTTGGAGTTTTTTGCGACTTGTCCAAGGCTTTTGATTGCGTTGAGCACCGGACTCTGGTGTTGAAGCTACATTATTACGGTCTCGAAGATTTTGCACTAAATTTAATACAGTCATATCTCAGCTCTAGAACTCAAACTGTCGATATAAATGGTACTAAATCATCTGGTTCTCATGTAAAAATGGGAGTTCCACAAGGGTCGATTCTTGGTCCTTTTCTGTTCTTGATTTATATTAATGACTTACCATTCTTTGTAGAGAATTTCTATGAAATTGTATTATTTGCAGATTTATTTATTTATTTATTTATTTATTTGATAGGTACAAAAACAGATAACAAACTGTAACATTCAATTGGTCATACATTTACATTTTGAGTTCTTTCTAAATTTGTTAACCTAAATATTGTACACGGCATTAAAATAAAAAATAAAGTCCGTTATCAACATACAGCATTAAATACAGTGTTTTAGTTAATAGTAATTTTAAACAAGTTATTCCTAAAGTAATTAGCACTCTGATGAAAAATATCGAGCTCAGTGCACACACTGTTATAGGCTTCGCACATACGATAAAGTGGGTTGTTTTGAGAAACATTATTGTTGGACAGTGGGACGTTGAACAAACGAGGGTTGCGAAACATACGTTTAGGAGTGCTTATATACAAATATTGGAGCAACTCATCACTCAAAGAACCATTTGCGATTTTATGTAATAAACAGAGATCTCGGATTTTACGTCTATTCTCTAAACTATAAAATTTAAAATGCTGAAGTCGATCGAGATAATCTGGAAGCTTACGCCTCAAGCCGAACTTACAACACATTTGTCTCAAGAACTGCATTTGTACAGACTCAATTCTGTTGGTATCTATTTTATAAATTGGTGACCACACAGATGAACAGTATTCTAATTGGGTACGAACTAAAGAATTAAAAAGAATTATTAAAGATTTCTGTTCTCTAAAAGGTTTGGTTGTACGCATGATAAAACCAAGCATTCGTTTAGCCTTACGAACGACAGTCTCATATTGAAATTTAAAAGTTAATGTGGGATCATACCATACTCCCAAATCCTTTACCAATGTTACCTGGGTTAAGGCCGTCCCGTCGATAGAATATGGAAAAGTGATACACGTTTTCTTTCTTGTGAATGTGATGTAATGACATTTACTGATATTCAAGGACATGCAATTAGTTTTACACCAATCACTGAGTACATCCAAATTATGCTGAAGAAGCGCGCAGTTCTCGATACAAGACACTTCGATAAAAAGCTTTATATCATCAGCATAGGCAAGACATTCACAAGTCATCATATCAAGGAGGTCATTTATAAAAATTATAAATAACAGAGGACCCAGGTTCGAACCCTGCGGCACACCAGACGGTGGTATAAATGGGGTCGATTCGTAACCATATAGAGCAACTAGCTGAGTACGATTTAATAGATAAGAATGGAGCCAACGAAGAAGGTTTCCGTGGATACCAATATGCTGCAGTTTTGCAAGAAGTATAGTATGATTAACGCGGTCAGATGCCTTTGCGAAGTCGGTGTAAACTGAATCTACCTGTGATTTTTTATTGAATGTTCTGCATAGATAACTTGTGTATGTCAAGAGATTAGAGTCTGTAGATTTACCACTTACAAACCCGTGCTGGCACCTACTGATCATGTGTTTAAAGTGGCTGTAAAGATGGTTATAAATTAAGCTTTCAAAGAGCTTAGCAAAACAGTTCAAAATACTAATAGGTCTGTAATTGGACACATTGTTTTTATCACCGGTCTTGTGAATAGGCATTATTCTGGCAATCTTCCATAAATTAGGGAAAACTCCTTCATTTAAAGATTTATTAAAAATAATCGTTAATGGCGTAACTAGCGCAGAGGCACACATTCGAACAAAAACTGGGGGAACATCATCAGGTCCTGATCCCTTCTTTATATCCAGTTTAGAAAGTAACTTAAGAACATCATGCGAAGAGATCGATAATGAGCACAAGCTGTAGTTTGAGCGAGGAAACGATGGAACATAATCATTGGAAGTAGAATCAATTGAAATGTATACAGAGAAAAAATATTCGGAAAAAAGATTCACAACATCTATTCCGGAAGTTGCTGTACGCGATTCATAAGTTATTGATCTTGGGATATCGTTAGTTATGCGTTTAGTTTTAGTATACCTCCAAAAAGCTTTAATGTTGCCTGTAAGGTTAGCTTCAATTTTGGAAACAAAAGCCTTGAAACACTGACTCAAAGACAGCTTAGCGCGACTCCTCAGATAAGAGTATGTATCGTAATCACGTGGGTTATGATATCTTTTGAAGCGGCGGTGGTATTTGTTCTGCTCTTTTAAAGTTCTAATTAGGGCTCTGGAAAACCACGGAGGATAGCGATTACCCTTCCTACTAGAAGACGGCGTATAGTTATTAATAACATTCCAAAGCTGATTGTAAAAATATTGAAGAAAATCATTACAGTTTAGTGCATTTGCGTGATGTGACCATGGAATTTCGCTAAGATCTGATATGCATTTTTCATAATTTGTCTTTCTAAAGTCTAACCTTGGTATCAAGTTGTTTTCTTTAAGCACTCCACAGTCCAATTTGATTAGAATTTGTAGGGACGGGTGGTAAACGTCTTCAGGACTGATAGCAAAAGCGCGTTCAACCTCACAAGAACCAAAATCAGTAAGAACCAGATCCAACACATTCCGAGCGCTATTTAAAATAAAGTTATATTGTCCAAAACCCGTTGAATCTATAAAATTGCAGAGATAAGAGTGCCTTAAACTACTATAAGTAGCTGCGTTAATACATGAATTTTCCCATTGCACGTTAGGTATATTAAAGTCCCCTAAAATTATAGTCTTAGAGGGGGAAGATCTACTTATTATGTCTTGACATTGGTTTAGAAAAGATTCAAATATTTCATTCGGAATATAGGAAGGGATGTAAGCGGTACAGATATTGATGATACAGTTTCGTAGTTTAACGCTAACCCATAAGTTCTCAATACTGTCATTCCAACCCTGACGTAGTTCAAAATCTAAGCTCCTCGATAAAGCTATCAACACTCCACCACCATGTGTCTTGTTGTATTTTTCCTTAAAAGAAAAATCACGGTCCCGCCTAACAACTCGATATCGTTCATCAAACAACTCCGATGAAAATATTGATTCATCCAACCATGTTTCACATAGGCAAATAATGTCGTAATTGCAACCCAAAATAGTTTTATAAATATCATTACATTTGCTTTTCATGCCTCTTATATTTTGGAAATATATACTTAGATCCATTAAAAATTTAACAGAATACAGAAAAAAAATAACTCTATCAATAACAAAAAAGAAAAAAAAAACAGTAAAATTACACAATATTATCTAGTGATAGATTATTTCTTATTAGGATGTATCGCGAGTTCTCGTCTTTTCGAACGTAAATATGGCCGTCACGAACCCATACAAACTTGTACTGCTTCTCTTTGGCTTTAAGCCGAGCAGCAGCATGCAGCGCCTTGTTCAAGGGTGATAAATGCTCGGCCACGTAAATAGCAGACACATCTCCCGAAATGCCAATATTTGAGGTTGTTATTCGGTTTTTGGGGTTAGATTTATTGTAGCGAGACACGGCGGATAAAAATTCATCCCGACATCTGGAGCTTTTAAGTTTGGCGACGATGGTACGAGGTTTCTTATTTTCTTTATTGAATCTTGCAACTCTTGTGACCTTCAGCATATCACTGTCATCAAGTTTATAAGATGCAGTTTTCGCAATTCCTTTTACAATTGTATATAAATTCTCAGACCGCATTTCATTGACACCATTTATTTCCACGTTAGATTCTCGCATTTGTTGTTCAAATAAATTTATTTTCTCACTTAGCTTATTGATATCTGTACGATTTAATTTAAGTTGATCTTCATGACATCTATTTTCTATTACTAATGATTCCACTTTAGTATTGAATTCATCGTATTTTTCACTAAGAAATGAAAGCGAGATCTGCAGGTCTTTAAGTTGATCTGTAATTGGGGCAAGCACAATTTTCATTTGGTCTCGTATTAGCTTAGGGATCTCTGATTTTAATGCGGATATAATATCATTTTTTAGAGACTTGAGCTGTTCATGATCTGCATAATTAAGAACCAAAGTATCGCCAGTGCCTTCAGCATTGTCGGCTTCGCCATCACTAGGTTGGTTTTCAGGCGTTGCCATTGGCATAGGTTTGACAGGAGTGGATGAATTGTCTCCGCCACGTTTTGCTTTAGCGCAACACTCTGGGCATAACCATCCCTCTGCAACTCTTGTAGAGGGTAACGGCTTAGTATTTAAATAATTGACGCATGTTTGATGAAAGTTACTTTTGCAGTTTGGGCATTTTACCCTCTGTCGCTTGATTTCTTCTTTACAACCTCCACAGTTAAAAACCATTATTCCGGAAAAACAATAATTAAAAAATAAAATTTTAATTTTTTTTTCTTTTGCTGAGAAAAGAAAAACAATTATCACTAAAATTCAAAAATGATAAATAAATAAGTCCGTTGTTCCAAAAGTTCATAAAAGTAAAATTAAAAAGTTCAAAAGAAACAGTGACGTAGCGGCCGGCACAGGGTTCGAACCACGATTCTCGGGTACAATCTAACGACGTGCTCCGCTGCGCCAGTTGGCTTAGATTCGACGATGACGAAAATTTATGTAAGCTCAAAGCGATTATGTGAGTTTTGTTCGATAGGTGGTTTTGGGTTATCGAGAACAATATTTTTTATTCTAAACACACCCTCACTTTGTTTTTACACCATCGAATCACTTTGATTTAAGTTAAAACCACTATTATAACTGTGTTTTCGTTAAGAATTCCGTATACGATCACAAACTTAAGACTTCAGGTAGTTAGAAGTGCACAATTACTTCACTTTTTTGTTATTTTAAATAACTTTCCAGTTATTTTTTCGACCAGTGGTAACTTGTACGTGCAGACGTTGTCGTGTCGCGATGACGAAAAAAAAAAAAAAAAAAAAAAAAAAAAGATGATACGATAACATAGATGATATACTTCAATCATTTTTAATGTGACTAGGTGTAGGACTAATTATGAAAATGTAAATAAAGCTCTTTCAGAGGTACTCCATTGGTTTACTATTAATAATTTACAGCTTAACGCTAAGAAAACAAAATGTATTAAATTTATATTACCAAATGTCAGAAATGAACCAACCGATATTAGAATAAACGGTGATCAATTAGATTTGGTAGATTCTACAGTCTTTTTAGGCAATACCCTTGACTCAAAACTTCAATGGAATCCTCATATATCGAAATTAGCTGGTAAACTCAGTTCTGCTGCTTATGCCATTAGAAAAATTAGGCAGTTAACAGACGTTGAAACTGCTAGAACAGTTTATTTTAGTTATTTTCATAGTGTCATGTCGTATGGCGTCCTACTGTGGGGAACAGCGGCTGATATTGAAACTATATTCATTTTACAGAAACGAGCAATAAGAGCAATCTATAAACTAGGATCACGAACTTCCCTAAGAAATCTTTTTAAGGAGATTGATGTCCTGATAGTTGTATCTCAATATATTTATAATTGTATAGTTTTTGTACGTTGCAACATCAACTCCTTTACTAAACACGGTGACGTACACAATTTCAATACTAGAAATAAGACAAAACTTGTAATGCCACTGTTCAGGTTACAGAAGGTACTTGGTTCTTTCTTGGGGCAAGGTATACACTATTACAATAAAATACCAAATTCTGTACTAGATTTACCTTTAGATAAGTTTAAAAAACATGTAAAGTCTTTATTACTTATAAAAGGTTATTATACAGTCAAAGAATATTTAGATGATAAAACAGCCTGGTTATAATAAAAATCACATATTATATTTGAATCAATTTATTAAAATTATTTTTTATACTTTTTATACTGATATGACAGCCTTTATCAGCATTGTCCTACAGATAACAAACAGCGTTGCGTTAAATAGATCATTAAGTTTTTATTTAGAGTATCTTGAGTGTGTCATGCTCTCTTTACTGTCTCTGCGGTGGTGGCGTGTGCGTCGGGTCGTTACGTTCCCTAAAATATGGTTGAGCGAAGCGATGGCTGATTCATATGTCATGCTCGTGAACGGGTGCCGCCTGTGGAGGCTGGTCTGCTCTTGCATACTTATCTTATTTTTAGTATTATTAATTATAGTTTGACTTTGTTTTACCTAAACAATTTTTGACTTTTACTAGAGAACTGTAGTGGTGCTGTATGACATTGTGGAAATTGAAACTTTTACATAATTATCTGATGTAAATTTGTTAACTTACATTTTTTATTTTAACAGCATTGTCCTACAGATAACAAACAGCGTTGCGTTATATAGATCATTAAGTTATTATTTAGAGTATCTTGAGTGTGTCATGCTCTCTTTACTGTCTCTGCGGTGGTGGCGTGTGCGTCGGGTCGTTACGTTCCCTAAAATATGGTTGAGCGAAGCGATGGCTGATTCATATGTCATGCTCGTGAACGGGTGCCGCCTGTGGAGGCTGGTCTGCTCTTGCATACTTATCTTATTTTTAGTATTATTAATTATAGTTTGACTTTGTTTTACCTAAACAATTTTTGACTTTTACTAGAGTACTATAGTGGTGCTGTATGACATTGTGGAAATTGAAACCTTTACATAATTATCTGATGTAAATTTGTTAACTTACATTTTTTATTTTGGTTTTTACATGTTGTGGTTGTCTTATATATATTTTTTGTGTTTATTTGTAATGGAAAGTGTTCTGCTATGATAGGGCATTTTCCAATATTTTTGACGCTGTAAGGGAGAAAAGAGCTGGACACTTGCTGAGTTTCTTGCCGGTTCTTCTCAGTACAAGATCTCCCGCCCAGAGTAGATTTACGAACCGATGGCATAATGACATTCACAAGAGCTACTTGTAGCCTAAACTGAATAAATGATTTTGAATTTTGAATTTTGAATTTTGACTGCCTAGATTCTATATTTAATAGTGTTATTTTGTTGTATGTACCTTTCGAGTTGTAAAATACTTATTTCGCTTGATGCCGTATTACAAAGCGATGCCGCAAAATAAGGAGGACCCAGAAGGCAAGCATAATACATACCGCGCTTGCCCGATCCGAACCGAACCCTTCGGAGAATCTGTAGGGCACGGGGACACGCACTAGTGCGTGATGCCGTTCCCTCTAGAAAACTTCCGAAGGTGATTCGTTGCACACGGCTTTCCTTTAAGTACCTCGCCGTCCCCAAACAAGCCCGGTGAAGCTGAAAATTAAGTTTGAGGAAATCAGCAAATTCTCTCCAAAAAAAAAATACCGCGCTTAAACAACTTATCGGTCGATCTCGGAAAAGCTCGGGACACCTTGCTATACACTACTTTAAAGTTTATACTGACACCCCCCCCCCCCCCCCCCAAATCACGGTTATAAAGTTAGGTGTCAGACATCCTTATGCAAGCACAAGGGACCATCTACGTCAGGTCATAACGCCAGATCAGAACACGCCGGTTACGCATCCTTCATCCGGTACTTTTAAGACTAGTGTCTCGAGCTAGTTACCCCGTGAACACGTATAGTTCACTACCTAGTATCCAGACAGGTTACCGGAGCTGTAAGCTCGCTCATTTCTCGTTGCACTAAGAGCACAACTCGCAGTGTACCACTGCTAGGGCCGTCAACTCTAAAGTTGACTACCAAATGTCCTCTTTGGTGGCAGAGTTGTAAGCACACTCACTTCTCGGTAACCATCAAGGCACCTTATCAATTCCAAAGTCCTACGCGGCTGATTGAACAGGAGGCTTCTGCATCTAGCGGGCGCCTCTACTAGTTCTCCAGAATAGTGCCGGAGATGTTGGAGTAACTGCTCAATGAAAACCACCGAGCAGCACAACCAACTAAGGGCAACTCACGTGCCCCACAGGTCTTTTCGCTTCAGGCCTCCACCGGATCGCTACTAAGACCCGCTCGCTGTGCACGAAATGGAAGCCTGGCCAGACCAACCAGGCAGACGAACATTCCCACTTCTATAGCTACATGCCACCACGAGTCCAACCCATGTCCGGGGCCTGCCAGAGACGCCCGCGAAGACATAACCGGCTGGGGGCCTAGGATCCGGAACTCCCGTGGTACCCTTGAAAAGACAGCCGGACCCGTAGTTCCAACTGCCATACCCTACCTATCAAGGTCAGTAGATAGGGACAGCCCAAGCGCAGCTGTTGCGAGACTCCGTGTTCGTGGTCGTGAGAGGTTCTATATGTTTGTGTTTTTTTTTTGAAGAGAGTTTGTTGATTGCCTCCTACGGCATCTTCAGCATCACCGGACTTTTTAGGGGGCGGCGAGAAACGAAGCACCGTCAGAGGTTTTCTAGAGGGAATACTACCCTACCAGATTCTTCGAGCGGTTCGGAGAATCTAGTGGGGTACGAGGGTACGAGGAGTGGAACAACCCGAGGGCGCCTCTTAGGGCTCGGGTTGATCGGGTCGTGGGGGTGGGGTGAAGCGCCCGGGTACCTGGTATAGAGCGCGTGTGAATCGAGTCTTCGCGCGTACTCTTGTTCTACGAGTACGGTTGTCGTTGGTCTAAGCTAGTGTGCATGTTTAGTGTATTGTGTAAATGTGTCGTGGCATTTAGGCGGGATGTTTTTTTTGAGAGAGATTGCTGCGATTGCCTCAAACGGCATTTTCAGCGTCACCGGGCGTTTTTGGGGGCGGCGAGGTACGTAAAGAGTGCCTCAAGCCGTGTGAAACGAAACCTTCGGAGGTTTTCTAGAGGGAACGACATCACAAACTTAAAAGTGCGTGTCCCCGTGCCCTACTAGATTCTCCGAGGGGTTCGGATCGGATCCGTAAGCTGGATGTGTGCGTTGCTCGAGTTGTATGAAGTTCACCACCTGTGGCGGGCCAAAGTAACATTAAGAAAACGAAAGCGAAGTTCGAAAAAAATAAAATGTATGGGATTGACATAAGATTGACCACGCGATTTAGCGCGGCTTATGTCAATCCCATACATTTTATTCTTTTCGAACTTCGCTATCGTTTTCTTAATGTGACTTTGGCTAAGCCTACTGGTCCCTTCTTATTTTGTGACGATGCGGCGTACCTCTTTGTTACAGCCGGTAGCGTAGTGAATCAGTAATGAAACGTCATCGTACATCTATGTAGTAGCATCTGGATTATGTGTCACAATCTGTTGTCACTTTTATTTGAAATCTTTGACTATTTTGAAGGAAACATCATTAAACAATCATCCTAACAGGGTGCCTAGTGTGAGTTTTGTTTACTATCCGTATTCATTCGATTACGTTTACGAAAACGAAAATTAGTATGGCATTGCAGCAGCGCCTCCTGGCGGCATACGAGAGGAGTTAACATTTTGCCATACAATTTCTCGTTTTCGTTTACGTGATCGAATGGAGAATGAAACTCGCGCTTGGCACCCTGGTCTATGTAGTCGACCAATGTTCGATACTGTTTTTGTTGCCAAAAAATAACATTGATTTTCGTTTGAAGTTTTATGGAATGACCTAGGAAGCAGGTGGTCTGTAATCAGTTGTTGCTAAGGACTAAAATCAATAGCTGAGCCCTATTTTTATTGATTAAAGGGGAAAAAACGTTCACTGGATTCTGTAGAACACTGGACGGGCCACTAACTATTTTACACCAATTTTTGATGTGTAACATCTTTCCGCTTGCCTTCTGTGACGAGCGGAAAGATAAAATATAAAGAAAATGTGACGGAAGTTGGACGTAACAGTGTGACAGGAAGTCGCGGAAGCGCGCAAGCGCGTGCCATTTTGTAAATTTAAAATCGATATTATGAATAAGACATATTATTATTATATGTGACATATTCTGTCATTTTTCAAATGTCTACTAATGAGTATTTACTGCATTCTCTTTTTAAGATTTGTAAAAATATATACGTAATTTTTAATTTTTTCAATGGCTTTGCACAAGAATTTAGCCAATGAAATAATTTTTCTAACAAGTAATACATAAATAAACAATATTTCCTTCCTGTATGATGATGATGAATGCTAATAGAAATGAGAAGTGAGAAATGATATACCCCCCAACCCTTCGAAATCTCAGTAAAGTTGTGGGGCATTGCTAAGTCCTCACGCGGACTTCTTGAGAGAATTTGAAAAGTGCCGTTGCACTGTTTTGTTTCATTTGCCAACACTCATGCACACTCACGAACACATCATTATTTCACATTAATATTCGACACAACACAAATTTTAGAAAATAAAACAAAACCGCAGACATGACTCTTCACTTTCCCGCCACGAAACTAATTGTTAATTCCATATTCTATTTTCTGTTGTAATATTGATTTCAACCATTTCGTGTGTAACAGACTTTAAACTATATTAATAAATATTTACTGTTGTTAATAAGTCTCAATAAAGTGCAGATCATTGATAAAAAATCCAAGTAAGTATGTCAAATGTCTTCTAATGAGTATTTACTGCATTCTCCTTATGATTTATAAAAAAATAAACGTAATTGTTAATTCTATAGTCTATTTTCTATTGTAATATTGATTTCAACCATTTGGTGTGTAAGTAGACTTTAAACATACAATAATAAATATTTTATGAGTCGCAAGACATCGCTACTATTATTGATAAATGTTGGCTTAAAACTCGTTAAATGGTTACTAGACAGAATCAGAATCAGAATCAGAATCAGAATATTTATTTGTGAAACATAGGTATTGTAATATGATGTCATGAGTATATTCCCACCAAATGCGGTTGTTGATCACAATTTATTTTTTTATTTTATTGTAAAAGAATAACAACAGCCAACTTAATACTATTACAAATGATCTTAGAGCTAGACTAAATTAGGCCAATTATGCTATTCATATATGAGTATTATTATGATGAAACAAACTAAACTAAAACAATAGAAATAAAAAATATTGGGATTCTAAAACTAAAAAAGTATGTTATAAATGCACGGGTGAGAAAACTAACAAGATAGAATGCATAAATTGAATACTTACATGTATGTACTATTATATAGAGATTACTTACTTATTTAAACATATATATATATATATACACATACATAAAATACACAAAAAATACTATGCAGATTGTGAACACACAGCCCTACCTGGGAATTAAACACAAGACTTAATATCTGACCAAGCGCTTTCGTCACTAGATAATCAAGGCGTCGAAAATTGAAAATATAATTTATTTCCACATACAGTCAACATTTACCTGGTAATATATGACGCTATACATAGGTTACATACAATTAACAGTACCCACTGCACAAATATTAATGTCGTGTGAAAATGTTTATTTACCAAAACTTAATAGTAAGCCGTGTTACAGGAGTGTACAATGACTCCCACACTAGGCTAGGCCTGGCTCGTGGGGGTCAATTATGTAGGGTTAGCAGGGTAACAATGTGGCTATTCATAACAAACAATTATGATTCACAGAGTGATTCTGATAATAATAAATTAATTAAGTATTGGACGGTGCAATGCGCAAATGTGGAGTGCATCTATGTAAGAATGAGTTAAGTGGGTGTGTAGTTCATTTCATTTAATTATACAACGTGTAACTGAAATGTGTGGTCAAAATAAAAAGATCCAAAGCGTGTCCGATCTAGAATCTCTTGTATCTTGATCTAGTGTCTCTTGTATGTAGAGTAAGTAAGTCATGATTCTTAACTTTAATTTGTTTTGCAATTTTCAATTAAATAATTATATTGTGACGTCACATCAAAATAATCGACCTCCTTGGTCGAGTGGTTTGTACACCGGTTTTCATAATGTCGCCATCTCTGAGGTCCCGGGTTCGAACCCTGGTCGGGTCAATTTAGAAATTATTGTTTTTCTAAATTATCTCGGGTCTGTGTGTTTTCTATGTATAATAAGTATCTATGTATTTAAGTATTTTAAGTATGTTTATCCGTTGTCTAGTAACCATTTAACGAGTTTCATAACGAAGAATTATTAAGGCAACATTTAAAAATAAGTCAAATAGGTATGTAACTATCTACTTTTCTTCAATGAAAGTACTACTGCCTATTTAAATACACTTCTACTACAGACAGCAATGTATGTTAAACATTACTAGATATCGTAAACTCGTTATCTTCTCGTGGCTTGGTATCGGTAAATATTGCAGTAATTTGTCTTGACATATCATTACAAAGCTGCATAATGTTGAGTGTTACCGCTTCTGAACACATGTAATCTCATAATGATCTAAATCACACTCTAACTTATTACATAACCAACTTTTATAAGACTAGGTGCTAGTGGAAGTTTAATTTGACATTCGATAACGTAAACGAACACGAGAATTTGTGTGACAAAAGTTTAACCCTTCTCGTTTTCTACCAGAAGGCGATGCTTTAATGTTATACAAATTTTCGTTTTTAGAACCGTGATCGAATGGCGAATGAAACTCGCAGTAAGTACCGCAGCCATTTTTTTTGTTTTCTTTAACGCGAACGATTGTTTAAAATCTCGTACTAGGCAATCTCGTACTAAGTAGCAAACCGCACCCGACTTCGTCCGCGAGGCGCTTTGCAAACGGCGGGGCGGCGGGCCGGGCCGGTCAATTTCACCGCGAACGACAGCGCAAAGGGAATCCTATACTACCAACGCATACAGAGGGCAAAAAAGACCGCGCCGCCGCCGGTGCTCGGCGGTCCTCCGGTCTCTATTGCTTCGCGGTCAAGAAGACTGCCCCGCCCCGCCAGCGCTGTTTGCAAAGCGCCTCATTTTGTTAAAAGTTTACTGTTCGCCTGAGACGAAGTGAGTGTGCTTACAACTCCGCCACCAAAGAGGACATTTGGTAGTCGACTTTACAGTTGACGACCCAAGCAATGGAATTTGCGAGTTGTGCTCTTAGTGCAACGAGAAGTGAGCGAGCTTACAGCTCCTGTAACCTATCTGGATATTAGGTAGTGGACTATACGTGTCCACGGGGCAACTCGTTCGAGACACTAGTCTTAAAAGTACCGGATGAAGAATGCGCTTCGGCGCGTCCTGATCTGGCGTTATGACCTAACGTAGATGATCCCTTGTGCTTGCGTAACGATGTCTGACACCTAATTTTATAACCGTTAGGTTGGTGGGGGGTGTCAGTATAAACTTTAAAGTAGTGTGTAGCAGGGTTTTCGCCTGAGAAGACCTTAATAGAATCACCGGACTTGGACTCGTTGGCCGAGTGGCAAATCGTTCGGCTTAAAATCCGGAGGTCCTTAGGTTCAATTCTCAGGTAGGGAAAAGTGTGCCTCGGATTTTTCAATGCATATCAGAGGTTGCGATCATCAACCACCATTTCGCAAGCGTGGTATTAAGTCTTTGTCAACAGTAATGACATGATTAGGAGGCCTTTGCCCAACCCTGGGACATTATATGAGCTAATTACTTTACTTTACTTAGCACACAGCACATTTCCATTTACAACCATATTGATAACAGACATTTGATACCATAATTAAAACTATGACAGCTCGACCGCTAAGTGTTGCGTAGCACGAAAATTAGCAATTAATTTAGCCAGATCGACCCGGTCCATTAACATATTATCTTTCGACAAACAAGTGAAATATCGCCCCAATGATCCGATTTGATCCGACAGCGCCATAAATTATAGTTTGACTTAACTGCATCCGCATATCTGCATATAACGCTCTCATTACCTAGGTAATGGCACAATAAGCCCTGGATCAGGATTGGCCGACCTTTTAATAGACTGACCTAGTTTATGACCTTTTGTGCCACACCCACTATCGTTGGGTAGGTTGATAAGGCTAGTGCTACACGAAACTTAAAGGTCTCGGAGAATAATGCTGCCGTCATAATTAAAAAAGGCACATCTAACATTTTTCAAATCAGGAGAAAAACGGGTTTGTAAAGATAGGCCTTTTTCTCCTGATTCCAAATATGTATCTAACTCAAATTTAAAAAAAAGTTAGTTGTGCCCTTTCCTTATGACGGCAGAATGGTCAATGCGGTTTAGAAACTATTTGAATAGACAGTTTGACTTTTTTTATCACCGTCCAAAACTTCTGAGAAGACTCCGTGATACAAACGAACAACTCTTACTATTGGACCAACTCCCTAACTCGAAAATAAAATTCAGCTGTTCCATACATTTTGCTCGAATGAATATTGATGTGCCCCTGTGTGGTGCCGTGGATAAAGAATTGCACCACCCCATCTCTTCCCGTGGGTGCCGTAAAAGCCGACTAAGGGACCATTCCAGAGGATGGGCAGCAGCATCTCTCTGAGGTTACCCTCAACGTACTGCGATCGCCAACCCGCCCGCCAAGCGTGGCGATTACGGCAAATACCCCTCATATCCTTGGGGGAGGCCTTTGTCCAGCAGTGGACGTCTTTTGGCTGAGATGATGAATATTGATGTTTTGTATGTAACAGCTGAATTTTATTTTCGGGTTAGGGAGTTGGTCAATTAGTAAGAGTTGTTTGTTTGTATCACGGGAGTCATCTCAGAAGATTTGGACGGTGATAAAAAAGTGATCCTGTATATTTAGGTACTCCGCACTGGGTCCGCGTGTTGGTTTATTTTCTCCGTTTCTCACGTTCTCCCGTGCTGTTTCCATCCATAGGGAAGCTCGAGCTCCAGCAGTGGGGACTTAAAGTGAGCTGGTGGTGGTAGTGATGGCGCAGTGGTTGCCAAGCAATGGTTAAGCAATGGTTAAGCAATGGTTAAGCAATGGTTAAGCAATGGTAAAGCAATGGTTAAGCAATTTTCGCAAAGGCCAAAAAAGTATATAATCTCAAGCTGCTTCGTGACACGTTAAGCCGTCTCGGCTGCATTAGCAGTCGTTAACAACCGCCAACCCGCACTGGGCCCGCGTAGTGGTTTACGCCCCGTTCTCCCTATCCATCCATAGGGAAGGCTCGCGCCCCAGCAGTGGGGACATAAAGTGAGCTAGTGTTAATGGTGTTTCGACCGAGTTTCAACGGCCGTGGTCACTGGCTGACTGAGCAGTTTGAAACTTTACTTAAAACGGAACGCAAAGGTATAAAAGTAAATATTATAAGTGCTAGGGAAACCATGGTCCCTCGAATTTTGGAGGACGAAAAATTTGTTTGAGAGTAAGGAATTATCTATAAAAGTACTTCAGAGTCTAAAAATATTACCATTGAAAAGCTAACACTAACTATGAGTAACATAGACTATGCCTTTTATTGTTATCAAAAACAATGTTAGAAGCAGGCAAGTAGTAACTACTTTTAATTAAATAAATAACGACGCTAGTGTACCTACACTCGCCTTTATTTATTTCTTGACCACACTTTTAGATTGAATAGTGGTGTTGCAACGCAATAATCGATTCCTAACACTTTCCCAAATCTATTTAAGAAGGTTAAATGTAAAATTCTTTTAATTGAGAAAAAAAATTAAAAATACTTATAGTCAAAAAAGGTTGAAACAAAAGAATAAAAGATGAGTCGTTCAACAAACTTCGTTGAATCTATTTCGTGCTTACAGACGCCACATGAATAGGACAGCCCATTTCGGGAGATCAAAAATCATTGTCTATGACAGAGATATACGCGAATCATGGAGTAGGCGCGAACAAGGCGCGAACATACTAAAATACAAAAGTTGGTCGACTCCTCCTTGACTTCTTCCAAAAATTAGGCGGAGCCAGAGTCGTCACTATAAGGACAACAACAGCCCAAATGCAAAACAAAACTGCTTTATTAACAATCATAGATGGGTAGGTGAACTTTACTAGAACCCCGATCCGATCCGAACCCTTCGTCTCCGAAGGGTTCGGATCGGATCGGGGTTCTACCAATTTTTGATTAAATATGAGATGCTAAATGTATGTAAAACTTGTGCCTACCATATTTACAGCAATAAAGAGCTATTCTATTGTATTCTATTCTAAGGACTAGGGTCCCAAGAGGCTCGCACATCAGGCGACCGGCTAGCAGCCTATCACTGACTTTATTCACACCATCTCGAACCCGATCCGATCCGAACCCTTCGGAGACTCTGGAAAAAACAAGCCCGGTGAAGCTGAAAAAAAAAAAATATAAATTGACAACACCAATCAATTTCTAGAAAAATTAAAAGCGCCATGTGCCAGTCAGAAAATTTCTTTGCTTTGACAAAGTAGCTACTACTGGTATTCAGCGACTTTCGTTGAATGAATGAATGATTGAATAAAAGTTTATTTGGCATAACAACAACAACAACATATAACAACAAGGAATATTGAGGAAAAATGATAGTTTGTGTTTTTTTTTTAGAGAGATTTCTGATTGCCCCGAACGGCATTTTCAACGTCACCGGGCTTTTTTGAGGGCGGCGAGGTACGTAAACGGTACCTCAAGCCGTGTGAAACGAATCACCTTCGGAGGTTTTTTAGAGGGAACGGCATCACACACTTAAAAGTGCGTGTCCTCGTGCCCTACTAGATTCTCCGAAGGGTTCGGATCGGATCGGGCGGTTTTTGGTAGTCTGATTTGCAGTAGGCGCGTGTCCGTAGTACTTGGTAGTAACCATACGACGATTGCCGCAACGCGTTGATATTATAAATGCCAACTACCAATGCTGCCATTGTGTTAGTAAAGCAGGTCTAATTCTACATTGAGACGTGAGTAATGAAATGATAGCTCATTGTACTGTGCATTGCATTGAGCGATCGACAAAGGCGTGGGCCCTGGGGGGTAAGAGAAAGAACTCGTGAAGAACTCACACGGGTTCGTAGTACAGTCAACAACAAAGGTAACTGATGATTGGTCAAGTTTAAAAATATGAAATCAGTAAATTTTTACTTTTTATTTTCAAGTGCTAATTGCTGCACTGAAGCTAAATTAAATATTTATAAAATTTAGAAAATACAGTGAAAAAATTAAACGCCTACCCGACCCAGCCAGGAATCGAACCTGGGTCTTCCGCAATCCGGTTGGCTGCACTGACCGTTATGCTACCGGGAAGGCTGACGTAGACGCTGAATTTTGTCACTGCTTTTGTAATTTTAGAGTGCTAATAGCGGCAGCAACCGCTGGCTTTGCAGATTCATCTTTGCAGATGAAATAGGTACCACAAATTTGATAACACAACGCTATAGTAAATTTTTACTTTTTATTTTCAAGTGCTAATTGCTGCACTGAAGCTAAATTAAATATTTATAAAATTTAGAAAATACAGTAAAAATTAAGTAGGCGTTTAATTTTTTCACTGTATTTTCTAAATTTTATAAATATATGAAATCAGTATAAAAATCTAAACTTTTTAAACGCAGATCGAAAAATATTCGAGTGTCTACTAGTACCTGCAGACTTTGACTGTAATTATATAGAAAATACCGACTTACACTATCATAACTTAATTTTGAAATCTAGTAAACATCATCTATTTTTGCTGTTGACACAGTCAACAGAAACTTTGCTGTTGACGTATTAGTAAAAACTCGTGAAATTTTATTTACTAAGTAACTATTCTAACTTGTTCGATCACGTCGTCATCCTAAACGAGATTATGTATGACATTTGTTGCGGAAACCCACAACACACACTATGCTACTGTTTAAAATTAGGTTACAACTTAATTTCTACAAAATCCACTCACAGTTCCATGCCGCTCCCGCCGTCCAGAACGGGATCCATATGGTCCGATGGGGCCCGAATCCGAGTCCGGGTCTTCTAGGGTTCCCTAATCACACCCAAACTACCCCAAGTGCACTTTTCCCCCGAGGAACTACCTGTTTACTCCAGCAGCGGTGACGTCGACAGAGGCGAATTGTACTCCCGATGCGATTCACTTACGACGTACACACTCACAAAACACAGGTTGCACAATACACTTAATTAAAGTAATACGGCTCCAAATGTCCTTATTACTACATAAAATATATTTAATTATCAACACACGATAACCTATCAACCAGCCATATTGCCTTCCCGAGACAAGTGTACCAACAAAGAAAAAAAGAACAATTAGTGATGGGGCCATTATGCCACCAAACAAATTGAATCTCGATAATCGATTCGTCCATAATACAAATCAAAGTTTTATTTCCAACAAAAATAAATGCCTGTTTATTTGCAACATCCCGCCACCCAAAGCGGACGTACCGCTTTCTAGCCTGAAATCTTAAACTAGTCAACCGGTAATCGAGCTAAGGTCGCGACTGCGCGATTTAGCACCGATCCATCAACCAACACTTGCGCCACACGCGGAGTCCCGTCCGCGCCCCAGATTAACTTTAAAATGCGACCTCGTCTCCAAAATAACGATGGCAAATTAGCCTCTTTTAATAAAACCAGATCCCCCTCCGGAGGGGGCGACGTCCGGTCTGTCCACTTTACACGCTGCTGCAATAAATGCAGATACTCCAGTGACCAACGACGCCACAAGTCCTGACTCATTTGTTGTATCATTTGAAAACGAGACATCCGGTGTCTGCGTTCATCCTTCCAGGGATACTCAGGCAGGGCAGTGAGTGGCTGACCGACCAAAAAATGACCAGGGGTCAGGACTTCCATGTCATTTGCGTCAGAGGAGAGTGGACAAAGCGGACGCGAGTTGAGAACCGCCTCAACCTTACAAAACACAGTTGTAAGTTCCTCATACGTGAGGGTAGTTTCCCCGACTACCCGGCGCAAGTGGGTTTTTGCCGATTTTACCGCGGCTTCAAATATCCCGCCCCAGTGGGGACAGGCTGGCACACTAAATCGCCATGTGATTCCCCGCTGTGCGAGAGCTTGACTTATGCTATTACAATTTTTATCCAGAAAATCGTTCACATCTTTTAAGTAGTTGGCAGTGCCTCGGTAGTTGGTACCGTTGTCGGACCGAATGAGAGAAGGTAAACCCCGTCGCGAAACAAAACGATCCAGCGTGGCGACAAAGGCTTCCGTAGACAGAGCCGAAACCACTTCCAGGTGGACGGCCTTAGTGGCCAGGCAGACAAAAACGCACAGGTATGCTTTCGTGACCCTAGTGTTACGATAGGCTGTGGTTTTCACCAGAAACGGTCCAGCAAAATCCGTACCGACCCCGTCGAACGGCCTAGTAGTCTGACAAACCCGGTCAGAAGGGAGATCCCCCATCTGTGGCTGCATAGTGGAGGCCTTCACCCGATAACAAGCCACACACTTAAATAACACGCTGCGAACCACTCTCCGAGAGGACAAAATCCAGAACTCCCTCTGTAATATCGCCAGTAACGCATTACACCCCGCGTGAGCGTTTTTCAGGTGTCTATCCGAGACCACCAGTTCTACCAAAGGTCCTCCTTTGGGGAGTAGCAGAGGATGACGGCTACCGAAGGGCAGGTCGGCATTTTTGAGGCGACCTCCAACGCGTAACAGTCCATCCGCATCCAGAAATGGGTTGAGCCGAGAGATCGCTCCCTTGAGCTTTGCGCGACCGACGCGCAAAATCTTCAGTTCGTCCTCGAACCGGTCAGCTTGAACCAGCCGTATCAGGGCCAACAGGGAACTCCTGCGTTCCTCAGCACCCGCCACGGGTGATAACTGCCTCTTGTCTGGATGGCGGCAGTTATGTAGAAATCTCCGGATCCAGCAAGTTACACCTAGCAATTTGTCCAGTTTGCTGTATCGAGCCGTCAACCAATTCGGATCCGGCCTTGACTCGTTTGTTGTCACCAAAACTTTTAGTCCAGGGAGCATCCCTAGAGAGCCATCGATCATGGTGACCGGCCATGATGACTCACCCTCCTTTAACCACTCTGGACCCCACCAGAGGGCATGCTGCACCAATTCCGGCGCGGTGCAGCCCCGAGAGGCACAATCGGCAGGATTCCAGGGGCCGGGAACGTGCCTCCAACAAATTTCGATGCCCGAGTTCTGTACCTGAGATACCCGATTGGCCACAAACGTTTCCAATACGTGGGGTGCCCCGCGTAGCCATGCCAGAGCTACCTGACTGTCAGACCAGGCGTAGACATTCCGGATGTCCACCGTAGACGTCAGTTTCTTGTGCACGTGGCACAACAGTTTGGCCAATAGATGCGCCCCGCAAAGCTCCAGCTTCGGGATTGTCAGCCTAGTTTTGAGGGGAGCCACCTTGCTTTTAGCCAGAAGCAAGGAGACGGCGACTCGACCCTTAGAGTCCACCGTTCGCAGATACACCACTGCGGCATACCCTCGTTCTGACGCATCGCAGAAGCCATGTAGGCTTGCCCTGTATTTGCCCCGCGGCAAGATCCGCCGCGGCAACGCCACCTGATTGATCGCCTCGATCGTAGAGATCAGAGCGAGCCAAGTGTCGAGTGAGAGCCTTACCAGTGGCTCATCCCACGAGACTCCGAGTGTCCACAGTGTTTGCAATAAACACTTCGCCATAAAAATGCACGGGCTGATCCATCCATTTGGATCAAACATCCGAGCGATGGTGGAAAGGATCGTCCTTTTCGACCAAACTCTTGTAGTTTCCAGTTCTACCCGGAATGTGAAAATATCGTGAACCGGCTGATATTTAATTCCCAAAACGGCGATAGAGTTCGGGTCCCCTGCGTCCTCGAATAGCTGAGGATTCTGTTGGTGATCATCCGGAATCCCAACCAGAAGCTGTGGCTCGTTGGATAACCATTTTCTCAACTCATAACCACCAGCCGCGAGGAGTCCGATCAGCTCATTCCTGATGATGAGCGCCTCCTCCAGAGAG
The DNA here is from genome assembly GCA_947562085.1 of Eudonia lacustrata. Classification (NCBI taxonomy): domain Eukaryota; kingdom Metazoa; phylum Arthropoda; class Insecta; order Lepidoptera; family Crambidae; genus Eudonia; species Eudonia lacustrata. The sequence continues at coordinate 13,877,112 of OX387329.1, read as the reverse complement.
GCTGCCCCTGTGCAGATATCATCTACGAACACGTCACGTGTCAGTACAGCGGCTGCCCGGGGAAAGCGAGCCCGTTCCTGCTCCGCCAGTTCCAGCAGTGACCGGATGGCAATGAAGGGACTCGACTTCAGGCCGTACGTGTTGGTGTTGAGCTCGTAGACGGTTATGGGATCCTCCGAATGTTCCCTCCAGAGTATTAACTGAAACCTCCTGTCCGCAGGATGTATTACTGTTTGGCGAAACATCATCCGGATGTCCGCACCGATCACCATCTGGTGTCTTCGGAAATTTAAAATGATGTCGACAATGTCCCGATGTAACTTCGGACCAGAATGGAGACATTGGTTCAATGAAACTCCAGTCGACGACGGTGCCGATCCGTCAAAAACAGTCCGTAGTTTTCCAGATGAGGCCTTCAACACCGCGTGGTGAGGCAAGAAAAAATTATCTGTCGTTGTCCAGTCGACAGTCGCCCGCGACATATGCCCCAAGGCCTCGTATTCTCGCATGAACTCGATATACTTTTCCCGAAGTACCGGATCGCGAGACATACGACGCTCCATGGACAAGAGTCGTTTCTCTGCCAACGCCCTCGATTTTCCCAAGAGAGGGGGACAGTCGATAAAGGGCAGTCGAGTTTCGATCCTACCCGACGCCATCCGGCGTGTGTGATCCTTATAAAAGGTTTCGCACTCCACATGCTCCGGATCCAGACGGGAGACCATGGGAGGCTCTTCCAGTTCCCAGAATTTTTGCATCGTCCTAGCGATGGAGGTAGTAGCGACGACAGGTGAGACATCCCGCGTCTCCTGGTCGAAAACCGGTCCCATTAAAACGTGTCCAAAGATGGTAGGTATAGCTACCAACGAAGAGCGGCCCAGACTCCGCTGAGGCCCTAAAAGGATCCAGCCCAGTACATCCGCTCCCAATATGAGGTCCACCGGAGCCGGCTCCTCGAAATGAGGGTCTGCCAGCATGAGACCTGATGTGTCAGGCATTGCGTCCCGCGGAATGTCTGTCGGTGGATGCCAACCCAGCAGATTGTCGAGTACGATCGCGGCCGCCGCAATCCGTATCGAAGCGGAATGCACAGGAGAGAAGGAAATGTGGGTCTGACCGGACAGACCGACTTCTGTATCTCCGACTCCCCGAATCGGAACTGAGAGAGGCGCGCACTCCAGACGTAGGCGCCTCGCTACCCTCGAAGTAATTAAGCAGCCCTGTGCCCCAGTGTCTAGGAGGGCTCGTATCCGGACGAAGTCCCCCCTAGGTCCCCAAACGCGTACCTGCGCGATGGGCAAAAGAACCGTCCTCGGTTCCGACGTAGCCCGACCACAGGCTAGTCACGCGTCAGAGCCAGCAGCCGACCCTGTCGAACCGTGATGACTCGGCCAGTAAGTCGGACGCGTGCAGGACACCATCCGGGGTGGTGCGTATCCAGCTGCCCTACCATACCGGTGATAGGGTAGGTGGTATTCCAACCTCGGGTACTCGTGCAGTACTGGTGAGAACTGTTGACGGTTCTCACGTCGTTGTTGTTCCGGTAACGGCGGCGGAGGATACGCGTACGAGTATCCGGGTGTTGGGTCCGGAGGTGGGGCTCCCTGTACCCAGTGGCCCTTAGAGGCACCAACTCCAGGTGTTGGTCGCGCCGGGTGCCGGGTTGTAGCCAGAACCTGGCTCCGTTCCGGCGGTCCCCAACTCACCTGAGCCGGGGTGTACGAGGGGTTGTAGTGTGGCGGCTGGGCGCCGTAGACTCCGGAAGTGCGGGCCGGCGCACTTGTCGGAGCCTCCTGGGAGGCTAGCTGGTTTTCCAGCAGGCCAGCCTCCTCTTCCAGGAACTCCAGAAGTTCCCCTATCGAGGGCAGAACGCTGCTGAGATCCTTGTGGACCAGTCGATTCCGCTCGAACTTGTCCCTCATCTCCTGCGACAACTTGGCCAGAACGATGTGCAGAAGAAGGAAGGACCACTGGTCGACGGGCAGTCCGAGCGTCCTTAACCCGTTTAAGGACACGGTGAGCGGGGTGATCAGCTGCGCCCTCAGCTGAGCCCTATGGTTGACCCTCGGCAATCCCAGCAGATGGGTCACGTGCGCGTCCGCCTGAAGACGCGGCTTCTCGTACCGCTTCTCCAGCAGCTGCATGGCGGTGTCGTAGCTCGCATCCTGCAGCTCCAGATGCTGTACGAGCTGTCTGGGTTCTCCGTCTAGGAAGGAACGGAGATATGCCAGCTTTTCGGCCTTGGTGAAATCCTTCCGAGTATCCACCAAGGCCAAAAACATGTTCCGGAATCCAGCCCAGTCCCGCATACATCCGGTGAAATGCGGGACCTCCAGGGCACCCAATCTTCCCATGGCGCTGGGTCCAGGGGTGTGGAGCGAAGCGGGGCGCGCAACAGGCTTCCCCTCCCGCAGTCGCTCGATGTCCTTCACCCGCTGAAGGACCTCGTCGTAGATGTCTTGGATGTGCTCCAGATCCTTGACATATTGGGCGTGGAGGGCCAGCTCCTTCTCCCCGACCGGGTCGGTTGACAATAGAGCGGTTACCGACCGCTCGGCCAACTAGAAACGAGCCTGCATTTCTCTCGAACGCGTCTCCAAGGCGTCCTCCCGGTTAGGCCGATCTATTAATGCAAGCAGCCCGGTGAACCACCGGAGCTGCTGAGCCAACTCCTGCCGTGACGCTGTCATTATAAATAATTTAAACTAAATAAACCTAAACACAAAATTAAAACGAGTCAACGAAAACACGGAATCGATTATCCCGAATCGACTCGATGCTTTCAATTGAACGAAATTAAATAACAATTAAAGTTCCGAGAAATGTCCCAGCCCAAATACAACGAAAACAACGGTACTACCAACCTTACAATTCAACCGCACCTGTCCCGGAAGTGCGATTTTACACGAAATGAGCTTAACCTATTACGAACTAAAAAAAATACACAAAATTACACCGATTAACCTAGAGGTCCGGTAGTAACCACGCTCTGCTACCAAAATGTTGCGGAAACCCACAACACACACTATGCTACTGTTTAAAATTAGGTTACAACTTAATTTCTACAAAATCCACTCACAGTTCCATGCCGCTCCCGCCGTCCAGAACGGGATCCATATGGTCCGATGGGGCCCGAATCCGAGTCCGGGTCTTCTAGGGTTCCCTAATCACACCCAAACTACCCCAAGTGCACTTTTCCCCCGAGGAACTACCTGTTTACTCCAGCAGCGGTGACGTCGACAGAGGCGAATTGTACTCCCGATGCGATTCACTTACGACGTACACACTCACAAAACACAGGTTGCACAATACACTTAATTAAAGTAATACGGCTCCAAATGTCCTTATTACTACATAAAATATATTTAATTATCAACACACGATAACCTATCAACCAGCCATATTGCCTTCCCGAGACAAGTGTACCAACAAAGAAAAAAAGAACAATTAGTGATGGGGCCATTATGCCACCAAACAAATTGAATCTCGATAATCGATTCGTCCATAATACAAATCAAAGTTTTATTTCCAACAAAAATAAATGCCTGTTTATTTGCAACAACATTAAAGACAGCGCCTTGCTCCTCCTGTGACAAACGAAGGAAGTAGTAATTTTCCCGTACAATAAAACTCGTTTTTAATAACTTGATCGAATGTCAAATAAAACTCGCACTAGGCACACTGGTAATTATCCTTATTATAAAAATATAGGATACATACCAATCCGCACTGGGCCCGCGTGGTGGTTTATGGCCCGTTCTCCCTATCCATCCATAGGGAAGGCTCGTGCCCCGGAAGTGGAGACATAAAAATGAGCTGATGATGATAGGATACATTAATAAACTATCTCTCTCTCTCTTCTCTATCGATTCGCTCTTGGCTGAGCGGTCGTACTCAAGTTGAGTCGTCAAGTGCAGTGGTTGAGGCAGACACACAAATAAACGAACTATAAAAGTGATATTTCAATGAGAGCAGTGTTTAATTATGAAAACATTTGATTGTCGATATATATCATACTTTGACAAGTGCGCAAACAGAAGGAATTCATTACAATATATCAAATAAACAAAATGTTGTTTGTCAATATGTTAATATGAACAGATTTAAAACGGTCCATAACTCCGGATAATTTTCAATTAAATTACAAATATGGTATTGCAGGCCTATCCAACCGATTAAATTATTGTTACTCAAAATGGTTTGCGTATAGCTACAGACATTTATTGGTACTTTTGAATTTCTGATAATGCCATTCAATTCAAATAACTATGTAAGTAGGTACCCTAATTATAATCAAAGGTGTTCGATATTCTCGATTTATGACTATGCAGGTGTTATAAAATATAGCTCGCTTTATGTCCTTTTATAGCTAGTTGAAGTTAAAGTCACGCGTGAGTATTAACGCTCACTCATTTGAAAATTAGGCTCCTAAAGTAAGCCAGGGTCTTTGTTCTGGACTGATTATTGGATAATAAAAGGCATCCGTCGTATCCGAAAGTAGGCAAATATATATATAAAAGTTACAGCTCCGCACAGATAGAAGTTACAGCTCCTCGCGGATATAATTTAGAGCTGCTCAAAGGTAGAAATAACAGCTCCTCACAGACAGTATTTACAGAGCCTCAAAGAAAGAATTAACAGATCCTAGAAGATACAATTTCTATCTCCTCACCACAGGTAGAAATTACAGCTCTTCACAGATGAAAGTCACAGGTCCGTACAGATAGTGGTTGTGATACAAACATATATTTCTACAAACGTCCCACTGCTCAGCTCAGACCTTCCTTATTAAACAGTAGCATAATGGGTGACCGGGCTATAATCAATGCTATTATAATAATAAAAGGTAGTATACGTTACTAGCTCCAAACTTCCGAAGACGACCCGAACAAAAGACGGCAAATGCTTTCTTAAGACCTCAACAGCTCATTTTTTGACTTAAACTTCGTTAAAAAAATGCTAAATTAAACACTTGCTATTTTTCTCATCAACCGTGATCAACAAACAAACCCTTATGGGTTTTCATACACAATGTATGTAATATTTTATTCTATTTTTAAATGTAAGAAAAAAAACCGTTTCACGACGAGCCTTCCACAAGGAATGTAGCAACTGGAGCAATTTGAAGTTTGTCCGTGACCTGGATTTGCAAAAGTCAATAAAGTTATCACTTACACACAAGTATCTACGTACCTACTTTACGCACAATGAATAAAACACATTGATAAACATACCCCTTTGCCCGTTTGTACAGCAAATGTAGCTGTTGAAAAGTTTGCTAACAATTATATACTATTCCGAGTACCTACTGAAGTAGTAGCAATATTATGTTATACTTAGGTATATGAATCATTCAAAGTTCCCTACTTATTTTTTATGGCGGTAATTTATTAATTTTTTACAAATATTATTTAGAAGGTAACTCTATAAATCATCATGTTCCAAGTTGCGTAACTGCAGTGCTAATGCATAGATAACATTACTTGAATGAAGCTATAAAACAATAAAAAAACAATTGAATGACGAGGAATTTTTAACATGACATAATCATTGATCCAAATTACCTATGTGTCAAGTAAGTCTGTGGTGCAATCGACCGAGAACCGTCACCGGTCGCATCGCAAATCGCAACTCAACTAAAGACAGTTCAAGGTCGTTGGACCGGTCTCAGTCAGCTGCAGCTGTTTTGTGTGGAGTAGGTAGGTACCTACCTACCTAGCGAAGCGAAAGCGAGTCGCGCATCGATTCGGCCAACCATACCATCATTCACTCCTTCGTTCACTCAGCTAGTGTTTTAGTCTGTGGCAGTGTTTCCACAATGAGGGGAAATTTCCCTTTTGAGGGGAAATTAGGGTCCAGAGGGGAAGAAAAAGGGGAAATCATGGCTTAATGCTCTAAGGTAAAGCCTAACCAAAAAAATAAAAATGCCTCGACATAAGGCGGAAAATTTCGGAATTAATTTCTGTGTGGAATACTATGTGTTAAAAAAAAAGATACAGTGGCGACACCAATGCAGATTTAATATATAACTGGTCAGGCTATAAATAAGAATACGAATGTTGAATTATACTTTATTTATGCTTAGTCTAATTTTTTTGGATTTGCTTGCAGTTGCATTTATCCTGTACAAACTTGAGGTGTGGTATTTCAAACTGATTTTAATTTCAAATCTAACGGAACAATGAGCGAACCACAGACTACGGATGTAGGTAGGCAGATTATTAGTATGCATGGAACAAGATAAGACAAATAAAAATGATACGATAATCTTTATGATATGAGTGACCATTGAGCAGATTTTGGGTTGGATTTAGAAATAAGTCGCCTGAATCTGAGGAAACTGAATCTGTATGGGGGCTCAGGAAAGCTCGTCAAAGATCCCGTAAAACAATTTCGGCTGCTGGAGTTACGATTGAATTAATTTTTAAAATTCATATGAAATGTACTGTGAATGCGTGAAACAAAACGTATTTTCGATACTTTTTTAATCTAAACTATGTTTTTGAAATTTTTGAAGTACCTATTAAAACGCGTGAAACGATACGCCAATCCGCCATTTTGAACGTAGCTTTGACATTTTTGACAGCGTCAAATTGCGTCATTCCGTTCAAATTTATGTGAATGGGCCCTGCGGTTTTTTTTAGTTTATTTTCTACGACTTGGCTACATTTTCTGGACAGTGATTATTATTATATTTATGACAAATAGTGACAGAATTGTATGTCAACCCCGACTCCACGTGGTATTAGTCTGCCCTACCCCTAGTGCCTTACAAATAAACAAAGAATAAGGTTCAAATAGTTATTCCGTGTTTTGTCTCTTTCGCTCTAATTTGAAATGACGTTTACATGATAGGAACAAAACACGGAATAACTATTCGGAGCTTATTCTTTGTTTATTTGTAAGGCAGTACTAGTGTATATATAAAGCTGGAGGCACAGAGGGAGGGCAGCCCCCGCCCGCTGTGACAAACCACAGCACAGACAGTGAAGTGCCTGCGGTTTGCCACGCAAGGGCGGAGGGGCTGCACTTCCCGCAGTGCCGAAGACACTCAGAAGTCTCAAGTTTTTTAATTCTCTTAGTGCAAAATACATTTTGAGGTGAGGTAGAAAAAATTTTTATAAAAAAAAAACGAAATTGGTGGGGGGTGATTTCTAAATTTTAACCCAGATTTTTACTACTAGTTACTAGTGCTAAAACTATAGCGGAATAATTTTTGAGGGGAAAAAGTCCTGAGAAGGGGAAATTTCAATTGAGGCGTGGGGAAAAGAAATCATTAAAGTGGAAACACTGGTCTGTGGACCGTCAATTTTTGGAACCATCTCGTTTGTTTTTTATAGCTACACTTCTAGTGATTCATATCATAATTCGTTCTTCAGCAGACGACAATCAGATTGGAAATCTTTTTAATTTGATAAATACTAAATTCTATGTGAGAAAAACGAGTTGTTAGAGTTAAAGTACTGTCTATAACTGGTGAGTTCATCTTTTATTTCACTTAGACGTTTAAAATCAGAAAAACTTTATATTGTTGTTTAAAAATAATTGATGACATTTTTACCTACCTAACGAAATTGTTAATCGGTTAATTTTATTAATCGAAGTCGGTAAATCTATATTTGCCGAACAAAACTTTTACAACAGATAGGTAGGTTAATATAATTTATAGCTTAGATATTCTTATAAAATGGTATTAAAATACTTAGGTACTTGACGATGCTTACTGGCATAATTTTGATAAACTTATATGGAGATGTTGCACATATCTAGCTAAATTTAGAAAACGGTACATAGGTATGCATTTTTTTGAGAACCCCAACCGTGAGGCCCTTGGGTTTTATCTGAACTTGCGTTGATTTTCGCACTTCATTGGAATTGTAAAGGCACTGGCAATCTTCTATCGCAATGCAACAATATTATTATTGTTGTTGTTGGTAGGAAGTTGTTATGACCACCGACTTTGTTAAAATGGTTTCATGAGATAGGTATAAAGGTACAGACCTACCTACCTACAACTTCTATATACCTACTTATTGACGGATTGTATCATCCATCATCCTCTTTTGTGATATTAGCTTTGGAAACTTTTGTTGAACGTTTTTATTTAGTGTTAGAAAGTTACCAATACCTACTGCTATAATAGCCTACTATTAAATATACTATAATAACCTACCACGCAATCCCACAGCAATCGCAGGGCAAATTAACATAAATAACTATTTGTGTCTATTTTATTGAGAACTGTGAATATGTTCTGACTATAGGTGGTAGTTTAAAATTGTATCGTTTATAAAATACATTTTTTTATAAATTGGTGCTGACTGTGCAATACGTCAAAAGTAAATAGAAGTCAGTGTGTAGGTAAAATAAAAAAAAACTATTTTTTATTATTTTTAGTTATAGTAGGTACGTGTACAAACGAATGGAACAGTTAAAATTGAACAACGTGCGTGCGCTTCGCTTGCGGAAACCGCTCTGAATTTGGTCCGCAAACGGCCCGAGACCGCTCGGCCGGGCGGTAGGTAATTATAGCGTGCAAGTATATAGAGTGACGGAGGCCTGTCGTGGGTCCGTATTGTACAGTTGTTTAGCCTTCATACCTCTCTCTGAATCTGAATTAAATTTAATAACAGATTTATTTATCTCTTTTGACCGTTAACAAAATATATATTTTACAGATACAACAATGGCACCGCTTGTGTTGGAAGGGGCTACTCTCGGCCAAAAGCACCGTCACTACAACAGTCTAGTGAAGGCAGCCATAGCAGATAAAACTCGAAGCCTAGACAAAATCAACTACGATGAACCTGATGCGAATAACCTGCTGAAAATAGACCTGGCTTGTGCCAGGAGGGACGTCCCGTACATCCTTGATGTACTAAAAGGCACAGATATGTTATACGTCACACGCACTGTGAAGCAGAGTGTTTGGCTGATCACTGAGGACCAGTACGCTCACATTATCAACCCTGGGTACCTCAACAAGGAACTGTTCCCTAAAATGACAGCGAAAGCCAAAAGCAAAATACTCTTTTCCGTAAGACAACATCTAAAAGATAAAGCCCGCATCGAAGCCTTCTACAACTATTACAAAAATGATTTAGAGATTTCTTTGAAATGGTTGCCCCTCTGCTCAGTAGCTACCATAGAGAAATTTGTTGTTGAGCGAGTGGATAAGATTGACAAATGTTTGGCTACACGCTTGTGCAAAAAATCGTTTACCATTCTGAAAGCATATTGCAATAACAATGCTGCATACTATCATAGAGACGCGCTGGAATACACCATGTTTTATTTAAATACTCACTGTAATGAGTATTTAGACGTTGTCGATTCCGTTTATGATTATAGTAAACCTAAATTTAAGAAAAATGCAACGCAATTGTTGATGAACAATTGTCGCGATAGAATCATCAATAAGTTTGAGAAGTACTGTCAGAACATTGATATGCCTACATTTGTGAAGAACTTAAAATCTGAAGAAGTTCAAGAGTTTTTGCTGAAGCAAAAAAAGAATGTCGCTTTGAGATACTGGTTTAAGTTTGACAATATCAAACACTTTTTGAAATATATCCCAAAAGATAAAAGACTCCAGTTTATTAAGTCTTTGAGTATGGAGAAAGACAGTAATACACCAGATGATGATCTGGAAAGTGAATGGGAACCAAGGCAGTGTCAACCGCTGGGCTATTCTATGGCCTGTATGAAGATGTCTTGTGGAATGCGTGCACCAGTTACTAATGCTCATATTTATCGATGGTATCGCTACGTTCCTTTTAACACCGCAATGACTGATTTAAAAAGGCTAATACAAGTTGAATCTTCGCCAGCTGAACGAAATGCCATTTTGACTGTTTTAATAAAGTGCGCCGGATCCAACCAGCAAAATCTACAAACATTACTTGAATTTTATCGTCAAAAACATATAAATGAGCCTTTTAAGTTTAAAATTCAGTTCGTTAATACATTTTTGTCGCATAGTAAAGTTCACGAGCTTGATAACACAACTTGGAACTATTTAAATAATATATTCACAAGTATGGAAGTAAGCATGGAGTCGGACAACAGTGTCCCTTTTTGTGTTGAAGCAATAGTCGTGTACAAAGTTCTTCGTGATCAGGAAGTCCCAGAAATAATACAAAAGAAGTTTACATTCAACACCCTTAAGCACTATCGTCAAAAGTTGAATGAAAGTGAAAAAGATAAGATCTTTAAGTACCTCTTTAAGCATCTCACGCAAACACTGCAGAAACAAGAGGTTACTATAGAAAGTAATGTCGCAGAGGCTGTGGAAATAATTAACAACTTTTTAAGTTTATTGGTGGATTGGGAGAAAGACATAGTTGATTACCCAATTATAATAAATAAAATCAAAGAACTGATTAAGATAAAGCGAAAAAACTCTTGGGACATCAGTTTGACAAGTCTTTACTGCGCACTCAAGAAGTGGCGTAAGTATTTGTTTGAGGAATCTCTAATCTTGAACCCAACTGATGAAGCTTGCTTGAACGCTCTGAAGCATGACCCTGAACTGCTGTCACGCTACAACACTGAAGTAGAAGCCATAAATACTGACGATGCGATATCAATGAAGCGCGTTCTTCGAAAGATGCGTATTTATTGGGCAGAATCTATCGCCCAGCAGTGGACTGATTCTTATCTCAAACGCATTGAACAGCCCAAAGGACAAAATTCTGTATTAAATGGTATTTGTATACTCATGCCACGAGATAAAATTCTTCCTTTGATTAAAAAGTACGCCCCTATCGAAAGTAAAATTGATTGGAATGATTCCAACGACTTGAAACTCAACCTGAGAAACAATATTGCTAAACACATGCAATTTGTTCGGCCTACAGTCAGCTTGGATACAGTATTGTTATACGCCAAAGGGGATTATTTATGGCATGCGCTGCCTTCTCTTAACGCCGTTTTATATAACATGAGCTCCGACCAGACTTCAGTCTACATCACTATATTGTTAGATGCACCGGTATCATTACAAAAACACGGCATATGCGCCATTTTCAGAAAACTGAAAATTCGTGACATTAAAGAAATTGTTGGGAACCTCTGGAAAAATACAAGAAACTCTTCGATCAAAACAGTTCTCTTTCAACAGACTTTTAAACTCCTTTGCAAAGAAAAGAATGGTTCTACTATTAAAGAAATCTGGGAGCTGTTTAGTATGTATATTGACAGTTTGACAACTGATGAAAACAGCATAATTTACAATATATTTGGGAAATCAAGAAATGTGCCCATTGAGGTTAGACCATTATTCTTTATGAAAGGTTATTTGTACCTAAAATCACTTCCCGTGAAAGCTAAGGCTGATAATATTATAAACAACTTATTACAAGATCAAGCTGCAGAGCTGATTCATCTATTAGAACCCAGTTTTGTTGAAGATATCTTATTAGAGCCATTGAGGAAAAAACTGCTAGGTTTTAGTGGTATTACCCAGATCCAAATTAATATTTTGACTTCGTATATACTTGCTTGTAAATCTGAAGAAACACAAATTTTGAGGTACGAAAAACTGTTACTGCCCATTTTGGAAAAGGCTTTTGCATCGTGGAAAGAGCGTCAAAAGGGCAATTGTTACGTAAAGAATAAAACTACAGAAATACTAACAAGTTTCATTCGTAATTTAACGTCACAGACCGCGTCAAAACAAAATGTAATTCCCGCCAAATTGTTTCTAGCAATACAAGCCAAACTGAAGGAGGCTTTGCCTGTTGATGAGAACTATGAGCTACTCATGAGCTGGAATCTCGCGACTTTATTCGTGGGATTAGTTCAAAAGTATTTGAAGGACCACCCGCAAATTAACACAGAATGTATAGGCGATGTTCAGGGAGGCGAGAGTAAAGTGGTTCAGCCGTACGGCAGAGAGGATGAAAGTTCCAAGTTATGGCGGAAAATTTGCTCGGAAATCGCACCAATGTTTGGCGAAGCATGTGCGAATGTCATGAAGCAAGAGACTTTCCTCGTAAAATACCCAGCATTATACACCGCCGTCGTAAGGACACTGATGTTGCTGTGCTCAAACTTGTACTTCAGTGAAATAGATCGAGCTTTATTCATAAAATCAATGCTGTCTGATGAGAAAGCGTCGACTGTGGCTTGCGTGGTAATTGATTCAATGAGCTCCATGGGCTACTCGGACGAAACTAAATCTCATAAAAAAGAAATTCGTCGAAAATTACGAAAATTCACCTCAACTGAAGTGAAAATTCATATGTGCAACTACGAAAACTCTTTCCCGCTATCAGATGATGAAGAGGATAATAAGAAATAGTCATTGGTTATAATTATATTAAGAAGTTACTTTTTAGGTCATCTTAACATATACGCGTTTCGGCATAATCTAATAATAATAAAGTAATTAATAAAGTTCATATTTATGCTTTACATTATAAATACTGTAAAATGTTATTAGCATTGTATTCAATGTATTCTCTTCTTGCCCAAAAATTTGTGTGTTTAATAATGTTCTCTAAAGAGAAAACTTAGCTCTATCATATTCTACATATTTTGCACGAATAATCCTATTGGAATAGAACCGTAGTACACTCGCTATACATACATAAATATGCGTTGCATTCTTCAACTATATGACTCTTAATACTTAATCGTGTCTGTCTAAGATGTTTTAAGGCTTCGTTGTAAACGTAAAAAATATTATAAAAACCGAATTTGTAATGACATTGCGTCTATTTACCAAGAAAAGGATTTAATTATGTAAGTAGTTCATTATTTTGAACACAAGACTAGTGCCTCAGCCTAAGCTACTTGGAACTAAATCAATATGCGATATGCGTATTAGTACCTAATGTTGCCCCATTTTCCTAGTTTGTAAGAATAACAAAGTGCATTTAAACAAATTGTTTTACATTTTTCTACTTTCGTCGTTTTTTTTTTCATAAAATTGTTTTACGTTTTATGAATTTGTATTTTTGTTGTATTTCAACTGATTAATTAAAACCTTTTTTGTTTCGATATTTTGGCAAGTGCAATGATAAGAAAAATTTACATTACTTTTCGCAGTCTCCCTGAGAGCACAGGTTTAATCGCCAGGCTCAAAATTAATAAAAACTCACTTTTTTTGTCTACAACAAGTATTTTTCATTATTCGATCGAGTTAAAGTAAATCACAAATTTTATTGTATTTAACCCAATTATGCCCATGTCTACAGATTCTCATTTCAACTGAATCACATTTTTACAGATTTGCATGTATACAGTATCACATTTTTACAGCATACAGACATTTTTACAGTATACAGAATAACATTATTGCATCGCTCCGTCGCTGAATATCATAAAAGCAAAACATGATATTCGCAAAATATCATATTAGCATAACACCATATTCGCAAAACCTCATATTCTCAAATCACCACATTCTTACAATCATTTTCTTGAAACATCATATTCGCATAACATCCTATTCGTGATTAACAACAATCACATTTTTACAGATTTCCATATTCTAATGATCCCATGTGTCATGTGCAACGTGGAAATTACGCCATCTAGTATACTAGTAGTAGTACTTGTAAAACCAACTTGTCACATATAATATGTGAACGTGACGCTCACAACAACATTAATTCACATATTTAACTTTAACTCAATGGAATAGTTTTGCACACAGCTCTCTGTGTCAAGTGTTTAATTTGTGTCGTCATTGATTTTTTTTCTCATGATTGTACTGTACCATGTTTTTTATTTAAAACCGCTCTAAAATACGTTTTAACAGGCAATGTACAATTATAGATCGGGTTATTTCTGATTCCCCCGTTTTTGATTCCCCCAGAAAGTTTTTACGTTCATATCATTTGATAAAACGCGATTTTTAAGTAAATTTTATTTATTTTATTTCGGGGGAAACAAGAACGGGGGAATCACAAATAGCCCATTGAATAAACGACTGGTTACTTCACGCAAGAACAGCTGCTCCAACTTTATCAAGCACAAGTTCGATCATGTATGGAGTACTGCTGTCACCTTTGGGATGGATCAGCCAAATACCATCTGGCTGCTTTGGACTCGATTGAAAAACAAGCTAAGAGACTCATTGGTGACCCTGCCCTGTTAGACGCCAAGCTGCAAAGTCTAGAACATCGGCGTAGGGTGGCTCGTCTGTCTGTCTTCTACAGGATTCATTTCGGAGTGTGCGCGAAGGAGTTGCACGACCTAATCCCACCACCCACTTTCCGCTATCGGAGCCCAAGGCGCGAGTTCCATCCTAGGTGGCATATCTACAGATATGCCACCTTGTCGCACGAGCCGATTCGGTTCAACTTTCTTAGTGCGTACAGCTAGGGAATGGAATGCGCTGCCTTAGAGTGTGTTCCCTGAAAGGGATAATCTGGACCTCTTCAAGGCCAGAGTGAATAGGCTATTTCCAGGCAGGCATGTTCCATCTTCGACCGCACCGTCACTTAACATCAGGTGAGGACGTGTGGTCAGATGCCTGCCTATGACCGATTTAAAAAAAAATATATTAAAGAAAAAGATCCTTCTGTTGCAATCAAGACAGAAGAAAGAGGATGAACGAAGATTCACTACTAAAACGAGATATAGCGTAACATTTGCTCAAATCGCTTTAATTTGGACTAAAGTGCTATTATTATGCAAAGAAAATTTTATAAAAAGTAGTGTTTTCCGAGTATTTAACTAATCTCTATGCCAAAATTTGTCGTCTAAGCCTGTTCATGATTACTGCCTATGATTTCTTTTAGAGATTATGAAACTGAAGTTTCTATTATAATAGAAATGTTTATAACGTATAAAAAAGAAAGGAGATGAGAAGATGGCGCGACAAGCTAGACGATTAACCAACCAGTAATGCGGAGAGAAAAAAAGGAAGGGAGGTTTTTTCCGTGCAGTGCACAGTAGGATGAAATAAACTGTTAAAAATAATAATAATCATGAAACAAAACAAGGTGAAAATTTTTGTTGTTTTGTGAAGTGATAATTATGTTGTTCTTAACAATTTGTAAGTAAAACAAAAAAAAAGGGACTGTGGCTGACAGGTATGAGATTCCAAAATATATGCCTTTTTATTTTCTAAATTTTAATGAACAACAACTATAACTGTAAAGAATATATGAAAGTTTAAAAACTTAAAAAGTTTAAAAAGTATACTTAATTAGTGAATCCGCTTAGAATAGTAATTATGGTACATTTTTACTTCTAATGAAGGATGGTCAGCTATAATCTTAAGTATTTCTGACCAGTTATCATTAGTCCGATACGAAGCAAGTTTCGCTAAAGCCATGAAAATAGGAGTGAACTCTTCGTCACATAGCATGTGTTTATAAATAATCAACTCTAACTTTGTATTTCTTAAATTCTCGAATGTATCAAACAACAGACGGTCGAAGAGAATAAAAATGTACGGAGACCTCTCATTGACGTCTTTCCTCAATATTTCTAAACAGACTGAAGCAAATTCCACAGGTTCTAAAGCTTCCTCTTTAATCCAATCGTCTGGAAACGTACGACCATTGACAATGGTCTTTTGTATAATTTTACCCAATTCCAATGTAAATTCCCATTGCCTCAGTAAGGCGTAATGTTGTGATACTTCCATAAACTTCCCTAACTCTTCGTGTACATCAGAAAATAGTTTCACTGGCACCACCATATTTTTTTTCAATGAATAAACTGTTAGATCTTGGCAAAGACTTCGTAGGAGATAATGCACATTTTTCTTAATAGTACCGTTGTTCAGTTCACAGGAAAATCTTTTCAGAATTGGGTATAAAATATCGTTATATTTTAAAGTTTGGGAATTTTCTTCTTTATTACAAAGCAAATAAGCAGACATGATTGGTACCATATTATTATCGCCATCAAAAGTATTCTCCTCTATAGTATAATTGAAAAAAATCAGAGCTACAAATTCTTTTAAGACTTTTACAATAAATTCTTCAGTAACGTACTCCATTACTTCTCTAGAGGCCTTCATTAAATATTTCATGCGCCATTTCAGTTGCGATTTATCTTCGTCTGTTTTTAAGTGAGGAAGATAGGATTGTAGAAAGGTATAACTTGTCTCAATGAAACTCGGCTTAATCTTAAAAGGTACTTCAGAAGTTTCATGCAGCAAATCATAAAGGCTTTTGTCTTCATCAAAAGTTAAATTTTCTATAAACATTTTTAAAAGCTTCCAAATATCATCAACGTTACCTTCCATTTTTTTATGAGTTAGTAGTTTTAGGGTAAATTTGAATAGGGTGGCGCGAATCGTAGCATTTTCAGATTTAGTCCAACACTCACAAAATAGTTGTATTAAAACATCAAGTTTTAGTTTGCCGACCGCTAAACGAATTCCATGTTTTTGTAGTGACACTGGTGCAAGCATTAATTTTGAAATATATTGCATGCTAAGGGCTGAATTTAGATTATAAAATATAGCAAGAACAGATGGAAGTGCATATTTTAAATAATCTCCTTTTGCGTATAACAAAACTGCATCAGGAGGAGGTTGTGGGCGAGAGAAATGCATATTTTTAGCAATATTCTTCTGTAAACTAAACAATTCTTCGTTTAATTTATTGAAATCAACTTTCTCCTCTTCAGGCTTATATTTGTTAATTAAATTCAAGCATTGTTGCTGATGCATCATCATAAAAAGGCTAAATATGGCAATATCATGGTCACTCGAACTTTTCATGTGCATCTCGTATTGATGTATCCAATCCTTTGCTATTGATTGTGACCAGTATAAACGTACTTTACGTAGAAGACGTTTTGAGGACTTTATATTTTTATTAAGGCATATTGCTTTTACTTTTTCACCATGACGAGTAAGTAATTTTGGATTATGTTTCAAGGCGTTCAGAACCACTTCCTCAGATTGTTTTAAATAAAGAGATTCTTCAAAAAGGTACTTCCGCCAAGTCTTGTCCACATTATATAAAGGTGACATATCAATATTCCAACAGTTTTTGGTAGATAATTGAGTAATATTTCTTATAATTTCTAACACATTAGGATAGTCGGCGATATTTTTATTCCAATCTCTGAGCAATTGAAGAAGGTTTATAGTAGTTTTCACAAGTGCTTCAAGGTCTTCTTTATTGTTCACCATTTTATGATCTTTTACTTTACTAGATAAGCGATTATAAACATAATCAAAAATTCTATCACTTACATCTTTTTCTAAGTTATATTGGTATTTATGTAACTTGTTGTATGCAATTTTTTCTTCTAAAACGGCAGGTATTGGTTTATTTTGTATTAGCTGGCAAACAATAATTGATTCAACAAATTTTTGAACGCTTTTATCTGAAAAAGTATAAACATCCATAGTTTTAAATATTTCTTCTAGTATATTCCAGGTGTTGTTTTCATATTTACAAAAGTTAGTATGCGACAATAATTCGGTAACAAAGCTGTTTTTTAAGTTGATACTATCGTTCAAATGTTTCTCACAGTAATAATTTAAAACAGTTTGCAAATGTTGCTGATTTTGTTTTGCACATTTTATAAGAACCGTGAGCAATGAGTATTTTTGGTTAAGAGTGGATTTGTTAGTTCTTTTTTTTATCTCTACAAAGGCAACATCGAATGGAGCTATCTGGTACCAATCATAATCATTTCCTTTATAAACTTGACGTAGAAGTGCCATCTTTGCCAATTCTGATTTTGCATGCAAATCTTCATTGCATTCAGAGTTATTAGGTTTCTTCATAAAAACTTCTTTTACAAAATCGAACTGTTCATGTTGGGGAATTTTTTTAACAAGATGATGTAAATTATCATATGTAAAAAAGGATCGCAGTTTATAATTTTCATACTCCTCTACACGAGCAGCTTGTGTATATAGGAATTCTTTGATCTCTTCATTTTGTAGGTATTTGGAAAAGGTAAGCATGTGCATGTTTGTTGCATATTTGTCAAAATTTTTAATAACTCGATCTCGACAATGCATCATGATCAAATCAGTAATTTTGGAATCGAAAACAATTGTTTCATATGCAGGCATCCTATCAACAGCGTCTAAGTACACATCAATATTACCTTTTCTCACAAACGATACTGCTTTAATTTTTTCCTTCGGCAGGCGTTCCTTTTCTATTGCAATTTTTAAAATAGTTATTGATCTTTCGCAAAGTTTTTTCAATAGCTTTGGTTTTATTTTGTAATAATAATCATCTTTGTACACTACAGACTCAATGAAGGCTACAGAACATTTTGGAAGCCATTTCAAAGCAATTACAGGGGAATCTTCTGATAAGAAAAATAACTCTGCGCGCGTTTCGTCTTTTATATTATTTCTTATATGCTTTATGAGATTCGTGCTGGCTTTCGTTGTCATGAGGGGGAACAATTCATCTTTCAAGTAAGTAGGGTTGACAATATGCGCGTATTGGTTATCAGTAACTAACCATGTACATTTTTTTATTGCTCTAGACACATAAAGCAAATCTTCGCTTTGAAACTCCTTTAATATAAAGTCTACGTTCTTGTTTTTGCTTGCGACGTCTATTTTAATAAGCTCCTTTAAATCGTCGTTTATGTCTTCATTAATTGTATTTTTGCCGATCGCTTCTTGTACCAGTTTATTATAATGACGATGTTTCTCTCCAAGGGTCTGTCCTGCTAATTCCGGCATATTTGCTAAAAGAAATAGAAATAATAAAAATCAGTTAGATGATTATAAACTTACTTACATAATAAATTAAAGATTATTAGATGTGACTAGACTTTGCCAATTTTCAGTTACGTTTAGAGAAGAATTTGCTCAAATCAAGCTTGCCGTACAGAAAATATGATCCAAAATTTTAGCGCGCTTTAATTTGGATGTAAGTGTGGTGCTGTGGTCACATGTCTAGGTTTGAGCAAATTATCGTAAGGAGTATGACGTCCAATAAAGTGCTTTTCTCTCGTATTGTTGGAAGACGGAAAGAAAACAGTTGCCGCTTTGGATCAAAGACTATACAAAAATATTGTTTTTAAAGTTTACGCGAACACTACACATTAAAATGAAACAACTTCTATTTTACATGTTTAAGGTTTTGGTTGTATCCTGTCCTGACCTGACGTATTTCTGCATTCTCAGATATACCTATATGCCGATGACCTCAAAATAGTAAAACAGCTTTAACACGTTGGAGTCTGCTTCAGGACGACTTACACAGGTTTTTGTTGTGGTGCGAGCGTAATGCGATGACACTTAATGCAGATAAATGTAGTTTTATACATTTCTCAAAAAAAAAGTCACCATAAGTACTTTCGAAGTTATGGTTTGATGGCTGTGTAGTCCGGGAAGTTGAAGTGGTGCGCGATCTTGGCGTTAACATAGATAATAAGCTTCGCTTCCACACGCATATAGATAAAGTCGCTAATAAGGCTTTCAAATTGTTAGGTTTTCTACTAAGACATTGTAAGGAGTTTAAGCATTCTGGCAGTAAAATAGCGGTCTTCAATACCCTGGTTGGGTCATTTCTGGAAAACTGCAGCGTGATATGGTCTCAATACTATGAAGTGCACAAACGACGTTTAGAATCCATTCAGAAGAGATTTTTGTGGCATTTGTCTTATCAATGCGGTATGATGACGAAGCAACTTCCATCTTAAAGGTCACGGTTAACTTCAAAATGTTCAGTCTAGAATGTCGTCGAAAAATTACTGATCATATTATACTTATGTTCTTATTTAAAATTTATGATGGTTGTATCGACAGTCGCGACTTAATAAAGCAGATAAACTTGAATGTCCCTCGCAAACTAGCTCGACCTTCAAGATACTTACCTTTTTGCGCTAAAGGTTTTAGAACAAATTTAGGTCACTTTTCCACTATTAATCGAATTTAGTCCCAATACCTGTCTGCAGTGTCTATTGATGCTGACATGTTTTATCCAATTCGTAAATTCGAGTCTTTTAGTTGAATACTTTTTTCACAGATCAATGTTAATGCACGTCTAGTTCCAAAATAAGTTTAAAAAAAATAGATAACATTTACAATAAGATATGCGGAATAATTTTGCTCTGTTACTGTTATCTCTAGTTTTAAGTTACTTTTGTAAGTATACTAGTTTGAAATGATGCATGCAGTGGCGGCCTTTAATTAAAGCAGCGCCTGTGTAATAGTTATAGGGTTTTTAATGTAAGAATGTCTTGGTGTATGCTTTGTTGGATTTCCATAAATAAATAAATAAAATTTCTAATGCAAAATAAACGCGAGGCGATATTTTTTTGTATTGTTCAAAGAAAATGTGTTTTATAAATAACAATAATAAATTGTTAAAAGTATAGATTTAATGTAGAATAGAAACATTACAAATCCATAAGTAATAAAATGCCCTTGCTGCATTTGAGGACTATAGGTAAACCAAATGAATCAATAAGGATTTATGACCTTTATTATTAGTAGCAGGCTACTTAAGACTTTCAAGTTTTTTTAACTTTGCCAGTAGGTTGAATAATTAAACACTAGTATGTAACTAAAATGAATTTCTAGAATAATATCAGTTTTTTTTTATTTGCACATCTTATGGTACACTACATATTAGTAATTCTGTGATAGGTATTAGGGTACGTATTTTATCAATCATAAAGCAAACACTACTTACTATGTTTACTTGAGTTAGACAAAACTAGTTTTTGTTAAATTATTACGGGCTTATTAGGACCTACCTATGTAATTTAAAACAGTAGGTAAGCATACATACCTAAGGGAAGTAAGAGAAAAAGTAAACCAACGAGAAAACCAGCTGTGGCACAAACAAGACAAAACTATTACTACTAGGGAGCTAGGTATTTAATTACTCCAAAAAACTTTGTTTTTAAGTACCAATTAACAATGCAGGTACCTAGGTACATTAAAAAATTACAATAGACAAAATGGGCATTAAAACTATATGTAGTTCTCTTGTTAAATCGCAAAAGAAAGAACCTGTTGATTTCAAATCTATAAGTAATTCTTTCTAAGTAGGTACCTACCTAATTATTATCACTACCATCCTTTTACTCACCTAATCAAATATTATAGAAAATGATCCCTCCCAGAGGATACCTACAATTATGAAATAGATAGTTACATAATATTTCGGTAGTTTTTAGCTATCCTTGCGGCCTTGCAATTTCACAATTTATAACAAAATCCAGACCTCTCAATAAAATTGAATGAATGATTACGAATACATACCCATCTCTAGTTAGTCTGTGGTCGAAGAATGAGTCGACAGCTCAGTTTTAGTGTTGCTATAGTCTCGAGAGTTCTACTATCGATAGCTGTCATGTCATCGAAAAACAGTAAAACTATGGATAGGCATACTGATACTACTGTTTGAACGGAATGTGGAAATGCTATAACATCACTTTTACTACTCCTAAGTTCCAGTTAATATAATAAATATGTTAATAAATATGGTCAAGTGTAGTAACGATAGTATCCAAAGTTTAGTTGGACTATCAATAGTGATTTTTTTTAAGTATTGGGTTTTTTATACGTTTTTTACTTTATTGCAAATTTTGAAATGACACTGAAGGTAGGTAGGTATACTACTACAATAATATCGAAAAATTTCCAGCTATCTATAGACCAAAACAATGCTATGGATAATTATCATTTTTAGGGTTCCGTACCCAAATGGCAAAAAACAGAACCCTTATGGATTCGTCATGTCTGTCTGTCTGTCCGTTCGTATGTCACAGCCACTTTTTTCCGAAACTATAAGAACTATACTGTTGAAACTTGGTAAGTAGATGTATTCTGTGAACCGCATTAAGATTTTCACACAAAAATAGAAAAAAAAAACAAATTTTGGGGGTTCCCCATACTTAGAACTGACACAAAAATAATTTTTTTCATCAAACCTATACGTGTAGGGTATTATGGATAGGTCTTCAAAAATGATATTGAGGTTTCTAATATATTTTTTTTCTACACTGAATAGTTTGCGCGAGAGACACTTCCAAAGTGGTAAAGTGTGTGTGTCCCCCTCCCCCCTGTAACTTCTAAAATAAGAGAATAATAAAACTAAAAAGTGCTCCAGTCTCTCCAGCGGTGCCAAATTGACTACCGGTACATCGAAGTGTTGAAGTGATTTATGAAAGCGCCACTATGTCAGTCCGTTTTCAGGACCAGAACTCGAAACCTATCCAGTTGCAGCGAGGAGTGAGACAGGGAGATGTGATATTTCCGAAACTGTTCACTGCTGCACTGAAAGATGTTTTCAAGCTTTTGGACTGGAAAGGACTCGACATCAACGTCAACGGCATCACTCACCTTCAATTTGCTGACGATATAGTGGTCATGGCTGGCGGCCTCCAACAAGGTGGACCGACGATCTGGTGAAGGTCGCGGGAAGCCGCTGGATGCGAGCAGCACAAAACCGGTCGTTGTGGAGATCCTTGGGGGAGGCCTTTGTCCAGCAGTGGACGTCTTTTGGCTGAGATGATGAAAACTAAAAAAAATATATGGTGTACTTACATTACCATGCAAACTTCCACCGAAAATTGGTATGAACGAGATCTAGTAAGTAGTTTTTTTTTAATACGTCATTAATCGTAAACCGCAATTTACCTTTCATTCAATCAACTCAAATATATATAAAATAACATTTGATTTCTTGAACTACAAGAACTTTATTATGTTACTTGCTGCTACGGAACCCTTCATGGGCGAGTCCGACTCGCACTCGGCCGCTTTTCAGAACTTCGGTAGTATCGAGTCTATAATTTATGAACTAATATTAATAATAATAATATGTAATACTATCGATTTATTGCAATTCAATAATCTATCAAGTATCTAAGTATCCAGCTTTTGATAGAAGTATCGATATTCTTGCCATCGATATACTGTCTTGACTATCTATCGCCAACGCTTTATTAGTGTAGGTCTAGGTTTATGATGGTGACTCCTTGGCGGGAAAGTAAAACAATATTTGTTTGCAATTTGTTTTATTAGCAATATTGAATATTCGCTAAGCCCGTGCTTATTAGAGTTTGTGATATATTGTGTTATATTATTATATTATAATGAAACAAAGTTTGTTTTTAAATTCCCGTCACACTTGGAACTGGCAACAGTGATCCTCAAAACATTTAAGGACATGTATTTCTATTACCCTAAAATTAGGGAAGACGAACTCAGCTGGTGAGATCTATTCTGTGGCTCGGGTATCTAATTTATAGCCAATGATATTATTTAAGAAAAAAAGTAGATAACGCACTACCAACACAATACTGTTGTAACTTAAAATATACTGATATTTGAAATTAAACCGTACTGAAATGAAACAACTTTTACGGATCTACTCGCGTTTATTTTACACATTACTTATTTAATGTTTATCCTGACGTTTCGAACCCTTTGCAGGGTCCGTGGTCACAGGGAGACTGAGGTGTTGGTCATCTCATAATTAGTTGGTAGCTTGTATACCCTCATTTAAATTTAATCAGGTGCGTTCCGTTTTACGCAGAAAGAGCTTACAGTATCTTTTGGTCTGGCAGTATGGTGTCGGGGCTGGGATTTAATATTTTGTATGATGGGATCCCAGGCTGGTGGGTGATTCCAACCATCTTCTCTATTAAAATTAGGATGTTTTTTAATTTCAATAGCCTCGCGTATCATCCTAGGGATGAATCGTTGTTCTTTAACGAGTATTTGTGGTTTATCAAATCTGATGTAATGGTTGGGCCCCTCTAGGGAATGTTCGCATACTGCAGACTTATTTTCGCGCCTATGCTTGACGTCGGCTATATGTTCTTTAACACGGGTACCTATACTTCTCTTTGTTTGCCCTATGTAAGAGAGCCCACAGTCGCAGTCCAGTTTGTACACGCCTGCATCTTGAAGGGGTATGTTGCACTTGACAGGTCGTAAAAATTGGTTGATCTTCTTCGGCGGCTTGAAGTAAGTGTTGATTGAAGCTCGCTTTAAGATATGTCCAATCTTGTCAGTGACACCTTTCATATATGGAAGTACAGCAGGTTGGCGCTCGACTGTGGTTGGTTTATTGCGTTTTCTGTGACAAAGCCGTGGTAAAGTCCGCGTCATGTAAAAAGAACGCTGGCGGTCAAGCTGCGCATTATGCGATTTATCGGTCTATTTGGTGGTATGAGGTGCGGCGCGGGGGAGGGGGGGTCACGCACCGCATGCTTGCTAGCGCGCTATTGGTTCGTCAGTCGACCTTTGGTTTCCGCGCTGTGGCTAACGTCACTGTCATTCTCAAAATAACATCGCGCACAAAAGTTTCTAATCACGAAAATAATGGTTTTACATAGAAAAGTGAGAAAAATTATTTATGACGTATATTGTTTTATGAAGAGAGAGGCTGATAATAATGCAGTTGATAATTTAAAACAATGTATGAAACGGACCGCCGAGGCAACAAAATGTTCCGAGTCTACAGTGAGACGAATTGTAAAAGGTTCAAAAGATTCGGAATTTCTTACTGTCTTTCGAACTCCTGGCAAAAATAAAAGAATAAAAGAAAAACCAATAACAGACATTGACAGCTTTGACCAGGGTGTTATAAAAAGAATCATCCACAATTTCCACGTCACTGAAAAAGAATTGCCTACCTTCCTCCTAGTTGCGGAGGAAGTTACAGGATGACCTACAATTCCAAGGATCTGCAACAAGTCTAAGGCGAATAATAAAAAAATTGGGTTTTCAGTGGAAAAAAACTGAAACCAATAGACAACTTTTAATTGAGCAGTCACAAATTCGATTTCAAAGAATTGACTATCTGAGAAAGTTAAAAAAGTATAGAGAGGAAGGAAGACCTATCATTTACACTGATGAATCATACATCGATAATTCGCATGCGTCTCACCATTCTTGGACAGACGGTCCCACCAAAGGCATTAAAAAACCTCTATCTAAAGGTAGCCGCTTGGTAATAGTGCACGCGGGTGGTGAAGCAGGATTTGTACCAAATGCTTTGCTGACGTTCAAAGCCGGTACAAAAACCGGCGACTACCACGACAATATGAATTATGAGAACTACGAACGGTGGCTCCTTACTAAACTGGTGCCGAATTTACCGGCTAATTCAGTCGTGGTAGTCGACAATGCATCGTACCACAACAAACAACTCGATGCTGCACCAACGTCCAATACAAAGAAAGCAGACATGCAAAGCTGGCTCTGTCAAAAAGGCATTGAATTTGAAGAATCAATGCTAAAGCCGGAGTTGTACACCCTAGTAAAAAAATACAAAGATCAGTTCAAAAAATTTAATATTGATGCCATATTAAACGAAGCAGGCCATTCTGTATTACGTTTGCCGCCATACCATCCGGACCTGAATCCTATCGAAATGGCCTGGTCCCAAATAAAGGGATATGTCGCCAGCAAAAATGTAAGTTGGAACCTCACACAGATAACTGAACTAATAAATGAAAAAGTTAATTTAATGGGAGCCACAGTATGGGGGAAATTATGTACGAAGGTGAAGGAAATAAAGGCTGATTATTCTAAAAGCGATCATGTGGTTGACATGATGACAGAAACGTTTATTATTCGCGTAGAGGATGATGATGATGATTCTGACTCAAATGATGATGAAATCTCTAGTGACGACAACGACGACGATGAAATGGCGACCTCTATCTAGCACCAACACCGCATCCTCATCTGGTTTCCACGTCATCCACGACGACTTAATGGAAGGAGTTTCAACATTACTTTAATTTTTTATATTATACACTGAAAAAACGTCTGTTTATTGTTATTATTTTTTACTTTTACTTTTTAAAGATTATTTATTTATTTATTTAATAATACGAAGCCGCGAGCGAAAGGCTAGTCCAAAAATAAAACAATGGGCCTAGTACTTTCGTGCGCGAGTGTACAAACCCGAGGCTCCGCTACGCCCTATTGTAAGCCAGATTGATTCACCAACTTACCGACTGGCCCGGCATATAGCTAAGATTCTTTCACCACTTAGAGGTAACACAACAGCTTATGTGAAGGATTCCTACCAATTTGTCAACGATATCAAAGACCTACATCTCGCTGACAATGAAACTATGGTTAGTTTTGATGTGCAGTCCTTATTTACATGCCTACCAGTTCAGGATTGCATTGAAATTACCAAAAAACGTCTAGCGGAACAAGATATGCCTGATGAATATGCAGTACTATTAGAGCATTGTCTAACTTCTGGCTACCTTTTGTGGAATGACATTTACTACCTGCAAGTAGAGGGTGTTGCCATGGGTTCCCCTGTTTCGCCTGTCGTCGCCGATATCTTTATGGAAGACTTCGAGGAGAGGGCCCTGAGCACAGCACCGGTAACCCCTAGGTTCTACAAGCGGTACGTAGATGACACTTTCACTATCCTACCAACTGATAAAGTATCTGCTTTTCTAGATCATCTTAACTCCATACATCCAAAAATACAATTTACAATGGAGTTAGAGGCAGATAGTAAGCTAGCTTTCTTGGATATTTTAATTATCAGGAATCCGGATCATAGTTTGAGTCACACTGTGTATCGTAAAGTAACCCATACAGATAGGTATCTCAATGGTGATTCTCACCACCATCCTAGACAGTTGGCTACTGTAGGGAAATCTTTGTTTCAGAGAGCACGCGGTATCTGTGACACCCAACACCTGGCTGCTGAGCTTCAGCATGTCAAGCACGTACTACAGGATAATAAACTGAAAGTACCACGGCTTTGTCACAGAAAACGCAAAAAACCAACCACAGTCGAGCGCCAACCTGCTGTACTTCCATATATGAGAGGTGTCACTGACAAGATTGGACATATCTTAAAGCGAGCTTCAATCAACACTTACTTCAAGCCGCCGAAGAAGATCAACCAATTTTTACGACCTGTCAAGTGCAACATACCCCTTCAAGATGCAGGCGTGTACAAACTGGACTGCGACTGTGGGCTCTCTTACATCGGGCAAACAAAGAGAAGTATAGGTACCCGTGTTAAAGAACATATAGCCGACTTCAAGCATAGGCGCGAAAATAAGTCTGCAGTATGCGAACATTCCCTAGAGGGGCCCAACCATTACATCAGATTTGATAAACCACAAATACTCGTTAAAGAACAACGATTCATCCCTAGGATGATACGCGAGGCTATTGAAATTAAAAAACATCCTAATTTTAATAGAGAAGATGGTTGGAATCTACCACCAGCCTGGGATCCCATCATACAAAATATTAAATCCCAGCCCCGACACCATACTGCCAGACCAAAAGATACTGTAAGCTCTTTCTGCGTAAAACGGAACGCACCTGATTAAATTTAAATGAGGGTATACAAGCTACCAACTAATTATGAGATGACCAACACCTCAGTCTCCCTGTGATCACGGACCCTGCAAAGGGTTCGAAACGTCAGGATAAACATTAAATAAGTAATGTGTAAAATAAACGCGAGTAGATCCGTAAAAGTTGTTTCATTTCAATGTGTAGTGTTCGCGTAAACTTTAGAAAACAATATATTAAACCGTACTGTTATTAGATTACGGTAAAATTTCAAATATCGATATGTTTTAAGTTACAACAGTATTGTTATTGGTAGTGCGATAAGTTAGGTAGGTTCGTACCTACTAGCGCATGTAGCGCACCGAAGGGGCTAGCCCATCGATTTAGAAAAAAAATCTAAATCGATGGGCTAGCCGCACAAACAAAAGAAGGCTACTTGAAGAAGAATACTTTTTGGCCTCAGTCGCTTTCGAAGGAGACAAGAAAACGGTAGGCTTCGTCTCACAGTTCCGGCTAACCTTTTTACCGCCAACAACTTAGAAGTTCGAGATTTTCGTGCCGTCCACGCCAGCACTTCTATAGAAGTTCTTTTTTGTACCTACTTTATTAAAATACATTTATACGTTGACGTACAGCGGGACATCGCGTGCAGGATAGTTGGGCGGTGAAAAGGTTAAAAAATCGTGTGGCTCATTTTGGCACGGCCACCATCACCAACCCGAAATCTGAGTTTACAGATAATTAGTGGATAATTAGTGGGAATTAATGGATAAATCTCAGAATTAGTGGGGCCATGATTCAAAAGTTATAAGGGATACAAGGTGGCCGTGCCAAAATGAGCGCTCATTTTAGCACGGCCACCTTGTATCTCTGAACCCACGGGTCGTAGCGGAGATCTGATTACACCAATAATTAGTGAATAATTAGTGGCAATTAGTGGATAAATCTCAGTGGGGCCATGGTTCAAAAGTTATAGCAACTTCTTTTATCCATACAAAAACAACATGTGCAGTCGCGCACATAAGCATTTAGTTATTACTTTAATTTAATTTAATTGTGAATGAACGACGAAACTTTTTTTTAATATTGGTACCAACCCGCTCCGTGCAAAACAATAACAAATATCGCCGTTGACAAATTTTATTGTCATACAACATTGATCATTCAGTTGTAGACTATAAAGGTTGTTTTGGCAATGAAAAAGTAGAAGTGCAGCGAAGTGCATTGTTTTGATTGCTTTATCTGTGTATGAGGTATTGTGAACCTTGTGCTGTACGAAATAAAGTCGTTCACACTTGTGTAAACATGTAGTTTTTTTTGTTAAGTTGTGGTAAAGTACTTTGTCTTAAAAGATGAATAGACTACTCAGTGAATAAATATCTTAGTTCGTACAAAAGTTTGTCTAGGTGCAATTTTATTATGATTGTGGATACTATCCTAAATTTTGTGTGAATTTGAATAAATATGTAGGTACATCAAGGTGTTGCCAGGTCACTTTTGTCACCTCTGAATAATAATAATAGTAGTTGCCACAAACAATAGTAAAAAAGAACCTCATCTTTTTTTTGAAGTCGGTTAATAATTAAATTGTAAAACATTCAAATGAGCCTTTTTATATTTTTAAAGAAATGCTTTTATATACTAACTAGTTTATTTTTTTTTGGTTCCCGACATTAAATTAATGTCATGTACAATTATATCCATACATGTAACTATATTATTATATATAATATTTGTTTATGAATTGTGTTGATAATATGTAATTGTGCTGTTAATTAATGTAATTGGTTTTTTACCGTTTTAATTAATTAAATTAAATTAAATGTATCCGATTCTCTCTCTCATTTACTTACTTGCACTTTATATACCTAGATTCTTACCTAGACTCTTTATACCTTTCAATTTTAAAGTTGTTAATTCAAATTATACTTCGTATCTCTTCGAAGATGATTACCAGTTAACATGCAGCAGTACGTAGTCTGATGCAGTCCTTGTCACATATTTTAAAGCTACTAAAGAAAAAAAAATGTCTCTGTCTCACTCCCTGCCGCCCTACACAGCCGGTCGCCAGATGGCCGCCATTACGTTTTTTTGTGCGGTCTAAGTCACACGTTCGTGTTGTTAATAGTTAGTAATACTTCAATCGCGATCATTAGTGCTACTATGAGTGGAAAAAAGCGGTCGAGAGACGACGATTATGTTCATTAGAACAAAATAATAAATCACGGCGTTATCGTCATGTGCATCGTAGAAAAATATTAACCTCCAAAAGTAAATCTTTAAAACGAGTCATCTCTTAAAAAACGGTTAAGGAACACACTGTAAGTAGGATTCCTTTGTTTGCTAAAAGATTTTCTAATAAGCCAATGCACACGCTCGGCGACACCAACAGTGCATAGGCGCCGCGCCGGCCGGCGCCATCATGTCGCGACGGCTTTTGTTTTAAGCGTATTCAAATTCTGCTCGATGCTAGGTATATTATTGCGTTGGCTTTTGTACCAGTGAACAGTATTCTAGGTCCTTGATCCTAGAATCTAGGATACAATAAATTATATAAATTTAAAACGACTACTTAATTATGGTATAAAATAACATAATTATTTAAAAGAGTTTATCGTACCTACTTCCTTTTTTATTTACACTGACCAAATATCATAAGCTCCATGTATTGTATTTGAGCATCAATAGAATTCTATATAGATTAATAAATTTAAAATAATAACATAACAGTGTAATCATAGTCATAAGTAGTCATAATTTATTGCATTATGTATTCTTCTTTACGAATGGAAATATTTTACGAATTTTATATTAGAGTTGTTTTGGGTATAAGTAATTTTATATGTAGTTGTATCCTGAATTGACTAAGTTATTTCAAAAATATTGGGCGATAACTCTAGTGCTATATTCTGCACCATTCAGTGACAACTTGTACAAACATGTTTCCACTTGTAGGTAACATATTTTATTATATGATTTATCGAAGAAAATAGTCACAGTTGTTAAAAACGTCCTTGACTTTAGAAAACTGTCCCAGTGTGAGTGAGCATATACTTAATCTAGAAATTATAGTGGCTTTCACAAAAATGAATCAAAAGAAAGATGTGTGTTCTCAGACAAAACAAACAATTACCCACTTGTTATTCGGGTTTTAATTGAATGAAATAAAATAAAATAAAGTAAAATAAAATAAAATAAAATAAAATAACATAAAATAAAATAAAATAAAATAAAATTATATGAAATTAAATTAAATTAAATCAAATCAAATCAAATCAAATCAAATCAAATTAAATCAAATTAAATTAAATTAAATTAAATTAAATTAAATTAAATTAAATTAAATTAAATTAAATTAAATTAAATTAATTAAAATGAATTGAAATGAAATTGAATGAATACACAGATCTCCACGCAAGTCGTGTTGAGGGTTGTTTGCTAAACTCCACGTAAATTGTGTTGAGGATTGTCTGCTAAACTCCACGTAAATCGTGTTGAGGATTGTCTGCAGAACTCCACGTTAATCGTGTTGAGGATTGTCTGCAAAACTCCACGTTAATCGTGTTGAGGATTGTCTGCAGATCTCCACGTAAGTCGTGTTGAGAAATGTCTGCTAAACTCCACGTAAATCGTGTTGAGGATTGTTTGCAGAACTCTACGTAAATCGTGTTGAGGATCTTCTACTAAGCTCCGCGTAAAACGTGTTGAGGCTTGTCTGCAGATCTCCACGTAAGTCGTGTTGAGGATTGTCTGCTAAACTCCACGTAAATCGTGTTGAGGATTGTCTGCAGAACTCCACGTTAATCGTGTTGAGGATTGTCTGCAAAACTCCACGTTAATCGTGTTGAGGATTGTCTGCAGATCTCCACGTAAGTCGTGTTGAGAAATGTCTGCTAAACTCCACGTAAATCGTGTTGAGGATTGTTTGCAGAACTCTACGTAAATCGTGTTGAGGATTATCTGCTAAGCTCCACGTAAATCGTGTTGAGGATTGTCTGCTAAGCTCCACTTAAAACGTGTTGAGGATTGTCTGCAGATCTCCACGTAAGTATTGTTGAGGATTGTCTGCTAAACTCCACGTAAACCGTGTTGAGGATAATTTTGTATTAACTTCACGTATATCGTTTTGTGAACGACACAGACACTATAATGCTATGTATGTTCAATTGCCTTTTATTTAATTTTTTTGTTTCAACACTAGAATAGATGCATAATTGTTAAGTTCCGATTTTGCGGAACATTTAAAGTCATCTACTCGGCTCGACTCTAAACGTAAGTCACGAGCGTGCCCCATACCGAGAAGGAGCAGGCGGCTCCAGCTTTGGCGTTTTGCAACCGAAACAACTACAGCTCGAAGACCACGCAACGAAATCGTGGGAGGAGAACTTTACTTCAGAGGTACCTAGTTCCTAAATGTTAGTTAGTTAGTAACGACCCTATAATTTTATCTTGGGTCAATGGCAACAAAAATTCTTTAATAGATATCCAATAACTAAAAGAGGCCGAAATTATTGACGGTTGCATTTCTAATCTTACTAAGTCTAGTTTTACTTCAACTTGCAGTCCGTGCGCAAAACTAATATATTTCAGCAATTTTTACTGTTTCTAAACTGAACGGCAAACACAGCTTATATTAAATCTAAAAGGTTAATCATGAACACTTTAAAATTGAAGATTTTCAATGAGTTTTATGAGCCATGAGCAATGAGTGATGAGCAAGACCGTACGGTTTTGAAACTCATGAATCAAAATGACTAACATGGCAACAATAGAACAATATACTTACTTTTTAGCATGTATGAATATTGAAGATCGTTCTTTACACAAATTAATCTTACTACTTTTTTTGTATTTAACTTGTTTTGTGTACTGCACCATTTTGTTTACACGAAACTTCTAACAGATGAGTAAATATCCTATATCTATTCTGTGCTTCTAAGGCCTGTATTGTGTCAGATAGTGCCTAGCATATTGTGCATTTTTTTTATTGAATACAACAACCATGACAAAATCTTTAACAGATAAAATTAATCTTGAATAAAGGATAAGGTAATTAAGTTGCTCAACACCAACAAATTTACTTTATGATAACTTTCAGAATTTATTGAACTTCTGACCTTAGCACGCCCAGCAGTTCGTTATGGCTGGGTTTACACAAAATTGTTGAAGTGGGAAAAATATTTAGTTTTTAGTATTCCAATAATAACAAGTAGAAAGTAGTTTCTTTCTGATTTGAAAAAACAAATATGATATGGTCAACTTGAATTAAAAGCTGATATCCATGCATTAGAAACATTTACTTCTCATATTTATGTCTAATATACTTATTCGGATTGATCGTGTCGATCGTGCGTCACGTCAGTTAAATGTTGATACCGAATGGCAACTTGCTGAATATGCGCTTATACCAATCATAAGAACATTTCGCTAGCCGAACTTTGACCTTTTACCAGCTTATAAAATGACAAATGCTAGAAATGCGCTTCATGGAACCTTCATCCTCAATCCGAATTAATGAATTTACCAGTACAGTTACAGGAAAAGAGTAAGCAATGCCAGTGCATTGCTTACTTTTTTCGCATTCCTACCGTGTCACTTCATTACCAAAAAAATATTCAAAAATTAAATTGGAAGCGGAAGGCATTGTTGTCGTGCCACACTGGTCATTTCAGAAGTGGCACCTTAAGTATCAAAAAAGGTTTGTTTCTCACGAAATTATATTTAAGCCAAATACGTCATTGCTATATCCTCCTTTTATTATCCGGCAAGCTCTTTTGAAAAGAGGAGCTCCATCTGTCTTTTTTTTTTTATATGGCTTCTTTTTCTGAAACCACGTTGAATCAATTTAACTCATCTTTAAAGACTTGGCGGGAGTTTTGCCAAGCTAATTATTACAATTATTGTGATAAGTATATTTATATATATTTTACACAACATTTAATATCAAGAGCTAGTGGATACGGCAAGATCAACTATAGTTTAAACACTTCAGTATCCTCACATGGTATGATTACTAGACTGTTAAAGGGCGTTTCCGAGTAAAGATCTCCTAAGCCAAAATATCATGATACATGGAACCCAAATCTTATGTCCTATTAAAGTGATGTTTACCCATTTGATAATTTAAGTTTTTGTAATTTATCACTTAAAATAATTACATTACTTGCAATTGCATCTGCTCAGCGAATGCAAAGTTTAATGAAAAATTAAAACATATGTCTTGTTAAAAAGTATTACATATCAATAAAAATCATTGATCTAATTAAAACATACAGACCCAGCGCCTACCAACCACTTGTCGACTTCCTTCAATTAAAGAAAATCCCAATATATGTCCAGCACAGGCTTTACAGTCAAAACAAACAAAACTTTAAATATTAGAATGATGAGAGTTGAGAAAAAGTACAATTAGCATAAAAGTGGAATATATATGGTATAACAGGTCTGTTTAGTGCACGCAGCACACGCGGCCACCTCGGCCGCGCGCCACTTTTGGATTAACCATGGGTCTTAAGACAGCGGGCAAGATTTCCCGTAAATATTATAATCGAGATATCAGTACATCTGTAGACAATAACAAATTAGCAAATCTTTTTCTTTTCTTTAATACATAAAACATAAATTTGTGTACATTTTTACAATAATAATACTAGAAAAGTTAGATTGGTATCGTTTTCTTTAAATAATGTATAAATCACTTTTTGTTATCTGCTTAAAATGTTGTTGTTAAAATGAGTGTTTTCCTATGTATTATAGGCAGTCTGCAAAGATTTCATAAGAACTCTTCATGTAACAAATCAAATTTTTCTTTTGAAGCTCTAAACATCTGCATGTTAACTGGTAATCATCTTCGAAGAGATACGAAGTATAATTAATAATTAAACGAACTTACCTTGTGAAGTTCGATTATAATTATACGAGTATCACGAAGAAGATGATTACCATACTCCCACCCAACCCAACTTCGAATACATTCTCCTTCCTTACCCCTTTGAAAAATTTGATTTCAGATACCTCTAAAATTAATGGCGGCCATCTGGCGACCGGCTGTGTAGGGCGGCAGGGAGTGAGACAGAGACATTTTTTTTTTTCTTTAGTAGCTTTAAAATATGTGACAAGGACTGCATCAGACTACGTACTGCTGCATGTTAACTGGTAATCATCTTCTTCGTGATACTCGTATAATTATAATCGAACTTCACAAGGTAAGTTCGTTTAATTATTAATTATCAATAAGCTTCATGAACGCGATAGTACATCTACTATGGGAAAATGAAAAATTGATATAACTTTTCATAGAAGCTCCCATTAATTCTGAGATTTATCCACTAATTCCCACTAATTATTGGTGTAATCAGATCTTCGCTACGACCCGTGGTTTCAGAGATACAAGGTGGCCGTGCCAAAATGAGCGCTCATTTTGACACGGCCACCTTGTATCCCTCATTTGAACCATGGCCCCACTAATTCTGAGATTTATCCACTAATTATTGGTGTAATCAGATCTTCGCTACGACCCGTGGTTTCTGAGATACAAGGTGGCCGTGCCAAAATGAGCCTCATTTTGGCACGGCCATCTTGTATCCCTTATAACTTTTGAACCATGGCCCCACTCATTCTGAGATTTATCCATTAATTCCCACTAATTATCTGTAAACTTAGATTTCGGGTTGGTGATGGTGGCCGTGCCAAAATGAGCCACACTAAAAAAATCCCTTAGACATAGATACCTACTTAATAGATTTACACCCGTTTGCACTTGATCGCATAAGTCTTTGCCTAACTACTACCCGGTCAAGTTACCTCGGCACCTGAGTGTAAGCGACGTTTTCGAGCCAGATGCCGAGTTAACTCGACTGGGTAGTAAAGCCGACTTAGGCGATTCATAAGTTTAGTGCAAACGGGTGTTAGTTTTAGTTAGAGAATTGCCTAACACTAGCTGTCTTTTTCGTTCTTATTGCATTAATTACGCTACATAGGTATCCCTTTTAGATATTGAAATAAATATGAAGCTGATCTCCAGCTTCATGGAGCTGCCGCAACTTTAGAAAAGTAAAACAAAAGTTTTGAAGCATTTTTTGGCTGTTTTGTATGCATACGTCGTATCTACCTTTTTAATACCATTGATTCAGGGAAATGGGGTTTGGACCATCGGACATCATCGTCATAATGTTATATTATCAACACCAAACTTGGATTGTAATACGACGAAGAAAACAACAATTTATTGGCAACCATTATTTATTGCCATAGGACTTATATCTAGTGAAGACAAGCTAATATTGTTACAGAACAAGTTTTAAAGAAAATGTGGACACTTAAATTCATTACACAGAACAAAGAATATTGTCGTACTTTCGATGGAATGATAATGTACATTTTGTCAAAATGTTAATCAGCATTAGGCTGGCCACAAACCTTACAATGTCAGGCGAGGAATATGCACAAACTTCTGTGACTTGCAAATTCGCGTAAGTCATGATTTTCGCATATTTATTGTTAGGTCTGTGGCAGGCAGTAGTCAAATCAGATGTCATTATTACAATAACGCTTTAGGAATACAATTTTTGAAGCAACTTAGAACTAGGTCGGTACATGTACGATGTAAATGGAGTAAACACAGATGAATCGAGACAAAACTTTCAATGTTGATTGAATGTAAATTGTACCAACAAGGACTTGGATTCATACTAATACAAGTCAAACGACATTAAAATCTTTTTCAATGTTTTCTCTCGATTCGCTCATTACTACAGTATACGCATCCATTTTATTTTGTATAACAAGCAAATGGACATAGTCAACATGTGTAATAAGAGTATTATCTTTACCGTAGCTCTTTTTCACTTTACTTAATTCCTTAATCTATTCACATATCAATGCAGACAGCACATTATTATTATATTCATACGAATACTCTAGACTCTAGTGATTGTCCTTTTTGTCTCTTTATTAACTCGCACAATCTATGAAATAGTTTAAACTTCTATATCCCATGAATTATCATTCGCTTTCACAAATCTCCCAATAATGTTTAACACTAAAACATTTCTTCTATTGTAATACCTCGCAATACATTCACATACACAATATGTTCGCTGCATTCGGCAATATCATTTATGCCAGTCGAAGCGTTAAAACTAAAATTAAAAAAATTGCTGTCAATAATTTTTAACTTAGTACGAAATATAAAGTATAAATTTAGTGTCGATTCTGGCACGCAATTTATAATTTTTCTTCATATTTAGCTCTTTATTCAGATCGAAATCATGTATTGCTAACTACAATCGCGCGATACGCATTCAATATTAATGTATTCTTATCGGCCACTGTCGCATAAAGTAAATAATTATTAAAACTTCTAATTCAGTATTAAAATCCCAGAACCGACCGCATAAAGGGAAGTTTCATCACCTCATGACAATGTGACAACAGATAGTTTATTCTTAAAGACCTTTTAAGTTTAACTAGTATTATTGTTTACTCCGTGTTATAAGTGTGGGTAAACTAGTTTTCATTGTCATCGATACTTAAAATGTCAAAGGGCTTAAAGGATGTTTAAGTTAATGTCCTTTAAGCCCTTTGACATTTCAAGTATCGTTAAATAGTGATGAAACTGGCCACTATTATTTTAATTCAACAAACTGAATCACTTTATTACCACCAATTATATTATGATCAAACGAACTTACCAGTAGGCTTAGCCAAAGTAACATTAAGAAAACGATAGCGAAGTTCGAAAAGAATAAAATGTATGGGATTGACATAAGAATGACCACGTGATTTAGCGCGGCTTATGTCAATCCCATACATTTTATTCTTTTCGAACGTCGCTATCGTTTTCTTAATGTTACTTTGGCTACCGCCACTGATGTGAAGTTCGATCGATATTACATGAGCCGCTTTATTATAATTATTACGAATATATAAATATTTAAAAGTTCCTTTTAGTAGATGGCGTGTTACTCAGGCCTTTACGGCTATGAAAACAAGTTACTCCAACTATAATAGAATAGTATCGCAGACTATTTTGTTATTTAAATTATTTACTAACAGTGCAATGCTAAACGATTCTTTAGAAGATTGTACACAAAAATGTAATTCATGTTAACTTGTTTGCTTATCACTAGCCCAAAAAACTGTCATTCCAAATGGTCGACTAACGTTTTGGCTTACAACTGATGTTATCTTTAATAAAAAATTATGACAGCTTTATGTTTGGCAGTTACAAATTTGATAATATGAGGGTAGGAGTTGTAAAACATTTCGTTTAACGGTTCACTTGCACCAAAACTCACTAGTCAACTTCTGTTTAAGTTCAATTTACAGAAACGCGAAGTACTTTAAACATTACATTTATGTTAAACAATATCGTCCATTGTACTGAGTTTGATAATGTACAAGCCGGCCTTAGTCATTATGTATTAGTATAGATAAAATATTCTATTACGACCGTTTCAAAAAGCGATTGAATATGAACTTTATGAACCAAATCAGAGCTCTTCTAATGGTTCGTCTGTACGCACTATTTAATTCAATTTCTTGAAAGATGGCTCTCGCTGTACGCAGGCGGGTTCACACCTGCGCATGTGCACAAACAGTGCAGTTCGCGTACATCTTATGATAAGCGTTTTTTTTGCTTTGGCATATAAGTTCATGTTAACATCACCCTTTAAAACCAGGGCTTGATACCGTTACCTAATTGCCACTAGAAGTACCGGTAAGTAACGTTATTTCTATAAAGGTAATTTAGAACCAGTAAAGCAGGTAACGTTATCTAGAAAAGTATCGCTACTTTTTTCGTTAAATATTGCGCTTTAGCCAATCCGCGTAGACCGGTTAGTTAATTTACCGGTAAAAATGCCACCCAGGTACCGTTAATTTTATTTACCGGTATCTTCGCTTGACAAAAGTATCGATGACAATTTTTTTACGGTATTCAAAGCCTTGTTTGAAATGTTCAGAAACAAATAAGACAGTAGTTCTTTCTTTAAGAGTTACGATGTTTTAAGAGCGTTTACGCCGCACACTAGCGCCGCCAATGAAAAAAAAACACATCTAGTAATTACAGATAGAAAATCAAATTATGCTCAACTATTTAAATGAAGCAATTTAGCATTTTTACGTCACCTAATGAACATTTGACATGTTACGGTTTTAAATGACGCCGTATTTAACTAATTAAATACGGCGTCATTTAAAAGTGGCCATTTTTAGCTGTAACGTCTTATTTAATTAAACCATAACATGTCAGATGTTCATTAGGTGACGTAAAAATGCTTAATTACTTCATTCTAATAGTTTGTTGAACATAATTTGATTTTCTATCTCTAATTACTAGATTTGTTTTTTCATTGGCGGCGCTAGTGTGCGGCGTAAACGCTCTTAAATCGTTTTATTATTCTTTCCCTCAGAAAAAGTCTTATATAAAGTAAACAATTTCTTAACGGTACCTCATATTGAAGTACACCAATCCTTATTTAGCATGTTTCACATTATTGACGGTTCCCATGTTATTAATAGGACTTGATTCCTTGTAAAATAAAAATGTTCTTACTGTTACAATTACTGTTACAATTTTATATTTCTGTCACAAAAGACAGAGGGTGGCAGGGTGGGTCCTGAAAAATAAATTGTATGTAAATAAACAGATTTCAAGATAGATTGTGATATTAAGACACTACAGGGGTGGTGTCTTAAAACAGGAATAATAACTACACATCAATGACGTTACATGTTAGTTGTTGGGAACTGGATAGGAGCTCGGTGGCGCAGTGAACAACGCGCCCGGTCTGCGACTTTTGAGGTAAAGCAACTTGCGCCTAAAAAGCCGGTCATCGGATGGATGACCAAATTTTTTAAAGTTAAAGTTAACGCGTCCAGTCTTCGATTACTAAGTTTAAGCCACTTTCACAAAGGCCGGTCAGTGGAACTAAGGGTGACCAAAAATTATTTATTATCTCGAGCTCCTCCGTGCTTCGAAAGGCACGTAAAGGCTGTTGATACCGGCTGCAAGTTACAGTTGTTAACAACCATTTATTCGCACTGGGTCCATGTGGTGGTATATGTATGGCTCATTTTCCTGTGATGTTTCCACACCGTTATTTTTTATTGGTATTGGACCCGCAGGTGGGTAGATCAGACCATGAAACTGAACAACTTTCTCCAAGAAACATAGGTCAAAAAACGAGATATTTTGTTAGCTTTCCTATACAAACCATGCTCGGTCAATAGAGGCTTTGTATGATAATATAATGTTGATGATGATGATGAAAAGTAAAAAGTGAATAGCCTATAACTGTCCCACTGCTGGGCAAAGGTAAGATCATTACATTATTAAAGGTATATCACTGAAATCAAGTAATTACTACAATTGATGGGTAATTGCATAAGCCACCCGCCAAGCTACCCGCATTTGGCAAGCGTGGCGTTATCACCACTCTTGCCAAATGCGGGTTGTTGATAGTGTTGCCAGGTCCAGTGTGTCAAACTTCGGGATGAAAGGTAAAAATAATCGGGATGCGGAATTTCAAATCGGGACAGCTACAATTGCTAAAAAAGAATCAGGTTTTTGTGAATCGTCATTTATTTACGATACGAAAACATAAAAGTAATACTAGATAAACTGCTAATTGTATTAAAAATTAAACATAATTAAATTGTTTTGACGTATTAAATAAAATCATAACCATTTTATCTAGTTTATAATAATAATATCTCGAATCATTAGCAAGTATTTTATTAAGTTATTTTTTATTTGTGTAATATACTTATGATATCTCACCACGGCGGGAGAGAATTAATTTCAGCTGTTAAAATTATCGATCTAAGTACACACTTAGGAGGTTAGTAAAAAATCAGGAATGGCGTCCCGATCAAGGGTAAATCGGGACCTGTCACCAGACCCCTGAAAATCGGGACCTGTCACCAGACCCCTGAAAATCGGGATGTCCCGCGCAAATCGGGACACCTGGCAACACTTGTAGTTAACCACTAACCCAGGTCATGCATCGAAAAATCCGTAACACATTTTGCCCGACCAGCCCCCCGACCGCCTAACCGATCGCTTTGACTACGCGTATAGTTTATGACGTCATCTTGCCACCTCGCACCGCCTATGAAAGCAATATCAAAGCTCAAGGATATAGCTTTCGATATTGCTTTCACAGGCGGCACAACAAGATGACGTCATAAACCACACACGAAGTCAAAGCGATCGGTTAGGCGGTCAGCCCCTGGGTGTTGAATATAGGACCTTCGGGTATCGAGCGGAGCGCTTTACCACTAGGCCACCGAGAGGTAGAATAATGATGATGATGAATAAAGGTTTTTTTAACTACTATATATTATATGTACTATATTAAACATGTTGCTCTTACCAGCAATATTTAATCCTCTGCGGCAGCTTCATCGGGTGCAGGGGTGTGCCACGTGAGCCTCTCTTCGTAGAACTGTATCACAACCTGAGGGCACCGCACATTGGCTTGTTTGGCCGGCACCAAGTCAGCTTCGTCCGTACCTTGCCACTTCATTAGGAACATGAGCTCACCACTACTGTCCGTTGCACCTGTTGACACATTAATTTACGATTATACCATATTATGTACGAATATATACAAGCTAATGCCTACAATATGAATGGTTGGGGTTGATTTCTTATTCTAAAAACTATTTCGTTTCGGTAAGTCCCGTCAGGCGATATCCGTAGGTTTAGCCAAGGTAACATTAAGAAAACGATAGCGAAGACCGAAAATAATTATTATAATACTAATTTATACTATTACACTAGTTATACTATGTATAGTATAACATAATATAATATAACATAACATAAATAGTATAACCTAAACAAATATGTATATTTGTCTAGGTTTAGCTAATTGGGCATATAGGATTATCAGTGTACTTAGCTGTGACATTATTTTAGATGAGAAAACTCTTAATTTTATAGAGATAAGATAGCCAGTGCCTCAGTAGTTCAAGATACCAGATGAAGTGCGCTTCCACCTTCGGCCTTATCATTCCCTAAGACCAGGTGAAAGCAAAGTAACCCTTAGGGATTTAAAAAACATACCAATGATTTTTTCAGGCTCTAATCCACGGTCAAAGCCAGAAGCTTTTTTGTCATCGCTTTTAGCTTTCTTGGCGCCTTTCAGATCTGGAGTGGCTGCAGAAGACTTGCGCTTTTTTGAA
Source organism: Eudonia lacustrata (assembly GCA_947562085.1). Classification (NCBI taxonomy): domain Eukaryota; kingdom Metazoa; phylum Arthropoda; class Insecta; order Lepidoptera; family Crambidae; genus Eudonia; species Eudonia lacustrata. The sequence continues at coordinate 13,835,708 of OX387329.1, read as the reverse complement.
TCTTTATCAGTTTTGCTTGTTTTTCCCTCTACAATAACAAAAATTATACATTTCACCTTTTGCAAGGCTAAAATATTATGTCTTACGATCTATTTCTGTGGTCTTATGAATACAAAAAGTACAATTTTGTTCATAGTGATCCATATCAACCGCTCATGCTTTAAATCAAGATTCAAGAGACATATTTAAAAATAAAATTAAAAATTAAAAACTAAAAACTTGAAAATAAAAAAATGAGTAAATATTTTTTAAATTAAACGGTTTTATTGAAAATTGTACTAAAAGCTAAAAAGTAATGTGGTAGGTCCTAGGAATAGGTACAGGTACAGGTAAAAAATAAAATCGTTGGGCGTGTGAAATTTCTATCAAGTCAACCGCCATATTACGCTAAAAAAATGCTATTTCCATATTTACGCAGGTTACGTGCGCCCAACGATTTTATTTTTTACCTGTACCTGTACCTGTACCTAGGACCTACCGAATATTTTTTTAGCTTTTAGTACAATTTTCAATAAAACCGTTTAAATTAAAAATGTTTTTTACTCATTTTTAAGAATAACTATCCTTTTGTAAATTTAAAAAAAGTTAATATTGATATCCTACCTGCTTCTTTTTTTTTCCTAGCTTCCTCAAAAGCTTGTATAAGATCTGGACAGTCTAGATTTTCCTCTGGCTCCCAAGTATTGTCCTCATCACTGTACCCTTTCCATTTTAAGAAATACTCTACCTGAAAGATTTAAAGGATAATCTATTTTATCATCATAAACCTACAAACATCATACTGCTGGACTGCTACTGGTGATCCTAGTCACCCTAATGGCATGTGAAGGGGATGTTGTACAGTGGTTTAGTGGCTAGATCCCTCCTTCTACGGAATCTCTTTAGAGTCCCTCAGGCCTAGGCAGGAAGGTAGGATGGAAGGTGTGTGTAATGTTTGTCTTATTGATTTAATGTATTTTTTATGCATAATTTTAAAAAAATATTAACAGTCTTTACTCCTTCTCTACAACCTTATTTTTAGTTTATACGAAAACCAAAACATGTGTCAAATATTATCATTTAAAGAATCAGTACAAACAAAAATAATATAATATCTTGAAAACTCACGAAGTTACAAACTTTTTGTGCTGTCCCATTGTGTTTTTTAGTAGGGTTTACTTTATTTGAGATTTTGTAAATATTATTTGATCAAAATGTAATATGGTATAAAAAATATTGAAATCGATTCTATAACTGATTCTGAACAAACAGTTTTCAGGTTTCGTATAAACTAAAAATAACATTGTATATAAACTATAAGTGTGCGAAATTTCATACTCCTCTGTCTGCACAATTTCCGTAAAAAGGGGTACAAAGTTTTTGCTTCATGTATTAATTTATAGATATACTAAGTAAATTCCATGAGTAAAATTTATTTGCATGCATATCGTCACTAAAAGATCTAACACCGCGTAAGTAAAAAATGGGTTATTGGATAGAAAATCTAAAGATACACCTCGTGACCAATCAGAAACGATGGTAATGGTAAGAGCCAATTGCGATGCTTTATTTTGCCGACATGTTACATTCCTCGGCTCAACGCTGTAATTTCACTGCAAAGTAGCATTGTTGTTATATTATGTATTTACTTATAAAGTCACTGTGTACACTCTAACGTTAAAAAAACACATTTTCTTGGCTCCTGAAATGTTGCCCGTTTTAAGTTGTGCGGTGTTATGCCCGTTCCCAAAAACCTATCTATCTGTTGTTTTGCCTACTATAGATACAAATTTGACATAAGCTCCATACAAATTATGTCAAATATCTAACTCTAGTAAGCAAAACAACAGACAGATAAAATATAGGGAACGGGCGTTAGAACGTAAGCGACGATATATCTTTTGTAAGCATTTGTAGTGACTTAAAACTGTCAGTGTACTTTCACAAATAAACAAAAACAAACTTCAGGTTCGAAATAATAATTATCATCGATAAATTATAGTTTTGAACCCTGTTACTTTCAAAAATAAATTAATATAGGTCAGATATTATTAACATCTGAAAGGGGCTAACCTTGTTATTCCTCATACGTCTGTCGAGAACCTTTTCCACGGAGAATTCCTCCTCCACTTCTGGGTCACCTCCCTCTTTCTTCTTTTCTGCCATACTGTAACACAAAAATATTTACAAATTACTTTACCTAAAAAAAATTTAAAAAAAGATTTATTCCCAACAAAGTATGATAGTATAGTGCCCTAAGCGTCTGGACGATGCGTCGTTGAACTTAGTTGATTTACGCCCAACAGAGGTGAACAGAACAGCACCATTAACGAATTCTAACTAGAGTGATTACAAATTTTAATTAAAATGCATTTCGGCATTGAAATTTCACCTCTTAAAGAATAAAGTTGTTGGATAAATAGCCTATTCATCAATATAATCTAACCCAGGTTTCAGTGAATCTAACCTAAACTTAGAAAAAAAAAACAACACTGAACCAACAGTAGAACTCGTAAACTGAATTATATCATCGAATTTTGGATTTACGCGTAAATTGAATACGAACAAACTTCATTAAATCCAAATAAACAACCATTCAAGATGTGCTGTAGTCCCGCCATTTTGATTATACCACCACAACAAAACTTGGCCATATTTTCGACAAACGACAAAAAAGTAAACAATGCATCACTTTAGAAGGAGTTAAAAACAATAAATAAATTCGAAACAAGTTTACATTTTGCAACAATTAACCACTTTACCTTTATTCTGAATTTACACAACAAAGATTCACAACCGGCGCACGCACGCAACGAGCCAAATTTATTCCATAGACAAAAAAACAAACTGACGAGCAAAGCAAAGCAAAGCCAAGCCAAATCTAATCCAAAGAAAAGAGCAATCCGAAACACGCCTAAGTGCGCTCAGTCAACAAACACAAAAGGCCTGTGAGCGACAAGTTAAGCGACGACTCTACTTAGAGCATGAATGGTTTAATGCTCTTAGCGACTCTATAATCTAAAGATGAAGTTTCAATTTCGTAGGAAACTTTCCTGAAAGTTTTCAGGAAGCGTATTTATTTGACTATGTTACTTGAGTTGATTGAAACACAGCAACGGATACGACCGTGTCCGTTAAGGTAGCGTACACATGGCCAATTTCACGTTTGTTGTTATGCCCTCTTTTAGTGCGTTATTACTGCGAAGTTAATCAATGAACTGAATCATTACCGGTCATCCCCGCGGTGAAACGGCGGATTTGTATAGGTTAAAGAACAATATTAACCGCTATTTGTTAACCGGTTCAGAGCCCTGTCCTCGCATCTGGACTCTGCTTCTACTTAACATCAGGCAGACAGAGCAGAGTAATTAAAAATTACTTTGCTCCCGCAAGAATCGGAGCTTTGAAAATGAATACAAAAATTTACGAAAAAAAATATTACACAACTACATTACTCACAAGTCTAATTATAACATACGAATGTATAACACTGCACAACACAGAGAATAACATTTACATTTCTTTTGTGAAAGTGAAATTCATCGGGCGCCTTCTTTTGACGGATTTATTCTCACTTTCTCGACTGGCATCATCGTCGTTATCGTCTATCCTCCACGGCAAGATTGAATTTAAAGAATCTGGGGGCACGCCAGTGCCCCCGGCCCCGCCAAATCGAGCAAAAATACCCCTTATAACTTCGTTGTGGATAAACTAGAAGCCTGAATTTTCAGTTGAGTAGTCCTTGAGTGGCGACAGCGTACCGAAAAGCGCAGTGTGGGCAGGCTTCTGACAAGGTGGACCGACGATTTGGTGAAGGTCACGGAAAGCCGCTGGATGCGTGCAGCACAAAACCGGTCGTTGTGGAGATCCTTGGGGGAGGCCTTTGTCCAGCAGTGGACGTCTTTCGGCTGAGATGATGATGATAATGATGAAGCCAGTGTTGCAAAAGTCAAAAATTAAAAATCGGTAAATTTTCCAAGCAAAAATCGGGAGAAATCGTGTGATCAAAAAAAATGTATTTTACGCTAATTACTTTATTGAAAAATAAAAATTCATACATTTTAGGTTCAGTGACAGTACTTAATAACTTAGTATTCATGCTCATACCATTTCTTGGTAGCTATTTATTCAAACATTTTATGGTCTATATTAAAATTATAACAGGTTTGGTTATTTTCTGCTATACATTTTTTGTGTGTAGGAGACCTATAAATAGATTCAGTGGAGAGTTTGTTACGCTGAACATCTATTTTTTAGAGAATTTCCCCCATACACTCACCAAACAATAATGAACCTTATTTTAAAGTCATTTCGATATCCCATTGCATTGTTTTAGTGTTACCAGATTAATTTTAGTGTTGTCGTCTTAAGAATTGTTTGCCACCTTAGTAGTAAAAAAAAACAAAATAGAAATTCGGGAGATTAGGACGTGAAATCGGGATATCGGGAAAGAAGAGCCGAAATCAGTAGATCTCCCGATAAATCGGGAACTTTTGCAACACTGGATGAAGCAGGCATTTTATAAACACGGTATATTTCATTCAATTTGAACGAGTAGTTTAAGAATTATAAGTACTATTCAAAGTTTCTTAATTTTGTCACTCACCACTCACTGACTGACCGATCATCAAAATTCTAAGGCACTTCTAGCAGACATCTATGCTTCAAATTAAGAATACAATTAGTGTTTAATGTATAAATCAAGGAAAAACTAAAATATTTTGCAATTTCAGTCCTGTTTTCTAGATACACCAACTGCATAAATGACTTTGTAATCCCGTATAAATATATAGGATTACAAAGTTACATTTGATGTTAATAGTAGAAAGTAAGACTATCTACAAAAAGAAATGAGATTCCATCAAAACAAACTTGTAAAAAAAAACAAGTCTCGCAACTCAGTTCTTCTACAGTAAAAAGTTGTGAGATCTATGTAATACCAAGTCGATTAATTTATTCAGTTCCTTCCTATGGACCTTTTGTCTTAAGTTATTACGTAATTAGCTAACCTAACAACATCAGTGACAATAATCATAGAAGCTACATCACTTTTTATAATACACGGAAATACCCGCTTTTCTACAATACCAAATCTAAAGGGACCACCTACAGATCACAATTATTAACCGATTTTCAAAAATTTTTCGCCATTTTGTAGCTAAACTGATACCCTAAGAAAGACCCTTTTTTCTTAAATTAAGAAAGAATTTTTTCTTAAGTCGGTTTTTTTTTTAAATTTATAATTTAGTAAACAAACACGCCCAAAATACCCGACTTTGTTTACATTTTTCAAAATTCCAAAAAAAATTACCAGCTGATTTTTTAAATTCAAACGCCCACGGATGTCTTCATAAATTCCTCAACTTTTGGTACTATTCCCATCTAGATCCTCCCAAAATCCTCGAAGCCATGGCCAAAAATACGTTCCCGGCGATTTGCATCTGATAACCATTTTCAATAATGCTCTAAGTTTTCAATCTTAGTTAGAGCATTAAACCATGCTCTAAGTTTTCAATGGTAAAACCTGTTTTAGTGTGTACGCTGGCATCACGATCAAGCTGGATCAACGTTCATGGAACGTTCTCAAAAACTACTGTGTCCGTTAACGTAGCGTACACATGGTCGATTTTACATTTGTTGTTATGCCCTCTTTTAGTGCGTAATTATTTATTTTAATCTTTATTGCGTAATAAAATTAATGTCAAAGGAATTCTCTACCAGATGACCTAAGGGCTATGCAGAAAAATTGGTAAGCGGTGCCGTGCGATAAAGAATGTAAATGAAACCTTTTAAACAGAATCACTGCATTTAACATGCAATTAGTGTGTAATTACTGCAAACACAAAATAATTAGTGCCTCTTTAGTTTAAGAAATAAAGACCTATTTTAGTGTGTACGCTGGCATCACGATCAAGCTGGATGGCGTTCTCGAAAACTACTTATATTATAGCAACGAAATTTACACACATATTTAGTGCCTAATTAGTGCCAGCGCTATGCTAAATTTCAAAAGGATTACTCTTAAAGGAACGGAAATATCGAACAAGACTTGTGAATGACATTTCGAACTAACGTCAAGAGACAACGTAAGTACTCATAATAGTGCTCACAGAAAGCGAACTTTTAATTTTATAATTGTTATATGTATTAATAGTGCGTAAAATTCAGACTCTGTCAGTGTTAATTGTTTATGTAAAAACGCAGTGGAACTATATAAAAAAAATATGTAAAGTTCTAGGAACAAAATATGTTGTTGTCTTACAGTGGCACACAAAATTAATATTAATAGTTATATATCTTATTACCAGAGGTCGAAATTAGGTAGAGTTATTTATGTACTTTTACACTGATTTCATACAGCGAAAGAATAAAGTGGATACGCCTTAAATCCTGAGATTAATTTTAAGGAGCCGAAATATCCCGTGATTTATTCAATTAAAAAGTTGTTTACTTTTACGCAATTTAAACCACTGCACGTACGACGTTGCCAAAACATCAACGACATCGGATGTCCGAAGTTGCAAAATTCCTGCCACATTTGTAGTTCTCACAACATATCTTGTGGAAACAAAAGAAAACAATAGCGGAAATGCAATTAGAAATCCCGGGAAGATCCATATTAATATCAACATTTCGATGCAAGTACATAAATAACTCTACCTAATTCCGACCTCTGCTTATTATTACACAGAGCGAAGAGAGATGTCATTACTTTTTTTTGAGTAAGCTTTTTAGTTTAGCCTATTTTCCGTTCTCATTGTCGTTAAGTACGTTGTCTTTTGACGTCAGCTCGAAATGTCATTCACAAGTCTTGTTCGTAATGCTCTAAACTTGTTTCATATCTCCGTTCCTTTAAGAGCAATCCTTATTAAATTTTGCACACCGTAGGCACTTATTATGCACTAAATATGTGTGTAAATTTCGTTGCTGTAATGTAAATAGTTTTTGAGAACGGTCAGCTTGATCGTGATGCCAGCACACATTACACATTAAAAAATGTCACATGGGACGCACCCAGAAGCGTTTTTGTCGGTTTTGAATATTTAAAATTTGTAAATAAGCAAGAGCATCTTGATTTTCATCAGACGACGATATTGTCTCGAGTGCCTTTGTACTCTGACATGTCTCTAGCATGTCACCCTGGTGGGCTCATTGAATGTCATGCCAGAGTCATGCTACATGCCAGTGGACAATCACGTTACTGTCACGTTACTTAGGTGGGCACAGCGCCATTGAATGTCATGCCAGAGTCATGCTACATGCCAGTGGACAATCACGTTTCTGTCACGTTGCTTAGGTGGGCACAGCTCCTTAGCTTAGCCCATACATTGCCTTTGAATGTTAATTAATGCTAGTCGCAAGTTACATGCCAGATCACTTGTCAGATCACGTGCCACGTTACTTAGGTGGGCACAGCGCCTTAGGTGGGCACAGCGCCTAAAACGGTAATGAATGCCACAGACCTATAATATTTGGTCTGTGAGTAATGCCATGTCCAATGAGGCTTGACTTGGGCTTTACCGTCTCCCAAGCGCTTCAGTTTTTAGACAAGTGGCAACACTTATCTAATATGTTGCTCTCTCTCGTTCCTCAACAGAGGGCGTTGAAGACGGATTTGCTATTTTTCAGAAAGTAAAGTCGAACTAACTTGTCTATGTTCTGTCTTTCTGTACGAGAAAGTTGTAAATAATTTTTGTGAGAAATTTTAACGCGTTTCTTTTTCTAACTAACAGTGTCATATAAATACCAAGTGAAGAAGTGGTTGTAATGTGAGTTTAAAAAGTGATGGGTACCCATTAATGGTGTGCCTTACGAAACAAAAAACTATCATTGCGCACGATACCCAAACGCCATTTTGAGGCGAAATTTTGTATGTAAGTGCCAAGTATTTCGCAATATTTTCGATTTTCCCCTGTATAATAGGGTAATAATTGATAATATAATGGGAATATGTTATGTGTGATGCACCCGCGAAGGGTCTGCCAGTATAATGTGAGGTGTGTGACGAAGGCGGAGACTGACTGCGCTGAGTTGAATTGCGGCGCCGTTTGTCCGTAGCTCGCATTAATTAAATTAGATATTAGTGCTACAAGGAGCAGCATAGTCTTTATTAAAATGAGTCGTGATGGTAGTGTTATGTATTCTGATGGAGATTCGTCGTCGCGGGAGTGGCAATAGTTCGATTCAGCGTGGCCCATGTTATCGGTAGCGTTTCCGATTGTTACAGATTGGGTGGCGCAGAGGATGGCCCGGGGTGTCGGGAGAACACTAATTAACTGACGGACGTCGCCGGCTTACAGCTGGCGCAAGCAGTAAGTCCTGTTTTGTACAAATCACCACACTCTGATACACAAATTGCCCACTGACCAATAAATTGTAAAATGTTGGTCTGACTTGACTTTGTCAGTGAAGCAGTGAAGGACTTAATCATGAAATAAATCTACATGACATTTCTTCTTCTTCCTAGTGTCCTCGTCCCATCATGTCTCATTTGAAAACCTCATTTATGAATCTATGTCTAATGAAATTTATTTTGCTCTGACCAGTTTTTCAATACCTACATATTAATGATTAAATTTTTGCACTGCCATCAAAATTATAAAGCTTTTCATTGTATGCCCCTGTTTTTGTGTCTAATGTCAAAGAAAACAATGAGTGGTTAATAAGTTGTCACTGTACTTTATGAAGGTAGTTATAGGAGTAACTGTAAAAGTAAAAACTGTATTTTACATGCATGTGAAAATCCATTGCTATATTAAGTAGGTACTATATAAATATCCTGTTAAAATGTCAAATCTTCTGTTTAAATTGTTGTTTTTCTACAATCTACATCTTACAGAAGAGCATCTGCTTGAGATTGGGAAGGTGTTTGTTTGGGTTCTTCCTTTTTCCTTTTCCTGGCAGCTTCAAATGTGTTTTTCTCTTTCCAATATAGTACTCATTGACAAAAATACCTTGAATTAGTATAGCATAAATAAACAGTCATCTAGTAATCTGTGCCTAAGTTCATTTTTAGGGGTTCTGTACCCAAAGGGTAAAACGGGAACCCTATTAAGACTAAGACTCAGCTGTCTGTCCGTCCGTCTGTCACCAGGCTGTATATCATGAACCATGATAGCTAGACAGTTGAAATTTTCACAGATGTTGTATTTCTGTTGCCGCTATAAAAACAGAATATAATAAATATTTAAGGGGGCTCCCATACAACAGAAATGATTTTTTTGGCGTTTTTATAGATAATGGTACGGAACTCTTCGCGCGCGAGTCTGACTCGCACTTGGGCGAGGTTTTATAATGTACTTATTGTTAGAGAATAAATGTAAATAAAATCAAAACAACTTTTTTTTCTTATATTCTTAAGGGTAAGCAGTTACCCATTTGTATGATAAGGCTGATGAAGGTGGAAGCGCACTTCACCCACTGTATTGTGTATTTTTTTATTTACTGTTTGCTCTATGAAACCAAATCCACTCACAGAATTCTATGTTCACATAACATGCTATAATGGCTTTGTGGGACGGAACTTCTAAAATTAATGAAGCATGGTACTGTTCTGTCTTGTGTTTAATTTTTTTTATTGAATTTATCAATGTATACTTATTATTTATTAATATTATATAAAAGCATCATCATCATCATCATCATCATCATCATCATCTCATCCAAAAAACATCCACTGCTGGACAAAGGCCTCCCCCAATAAAAGCATAGGTACCTGGAAATAACTACGACTAAAAGTCTTCTTTGTTATATTTTAGTAGAAATTTGACTTTAAGTACTATGGAACCCTCAAAGTACAACATAAATGTCTATTGGTTAAAATAACTGTCCAAAACTTGGTTATAGTTATGAACTTAATAATAATAATAACAAGCAAGATGAAGAAAATATAAAATACTCATTGTGTTAAATCTTATACACGTCATCATCAGCAGAAAATTTCAAATTGTAGTAGAGATGCCTGCACATCAACCTATTCAAAACTGTATAAAATTTTCAATAAATGTTCAACCCTATGCCGTAGACATAAAGTTCAAATTCTATTGAGGAAATTTGACAGTTTGTGGTAGTCTTATACAACGTTAGTCGCAACGGGGGTACTAAGCCGAAAGGAGGGTAAAGTATACATGATAGTGAATAAATTTTCTTTAAAAATGGATAATTTTAGAATAGCAGCTTTTAAGATTTCAAAAAATATTACGCTGTGGTAGCCTTGGCGGTCACAAAAAAAAACAAATTAAATGTTAATATTATTGGATACATTAGTCCAATTATGGAGAGAAAACTCGACTCTTTACAATGCCCATACATTAACATTAGAGGTAAACCTATTTACTGAGCACCTACATCAAAACCGTAGCCTACTAAATTTTGGAAGACCAATCAAATGTAAATAAAAAAAAAATAAACAAAAAAAATAAAAAAGTTATTCATTATCATGTATACTTTACCTTCCTTTTGGCTTAGTACCCCCGTTCTGACTAATGTTGTATACAGGTGTGTGTACATATCTTTGCAAATATTTAGCAGCATCAAGTTAGCATGATTTATAGCTCGAACATATTTTGTTGGAGAGCCTAATTGTGCCATATTATTATGTCACTTCTTATCTTGATGGAATATTTTTTTTCCTGGAACTACTTTTTGAGGACTTGTGACTTACCAATTAATATTAATATCAAATCCATAGGCAGGTAAAGTTTAAAGGGAAATGTTAATTAAAGTCTAATAAAAATATATATAATTTACCACCCACCAGGAAAAGTAAACAAAATTATAAATTAAAAACAAGTAATAGGTAATTAACAATCTCAGTGACCGTAACAGTAATATTATTAATTCATTTTAAATGTCTTGACTTAGAATAAATTATTATTTGGTGTAAAGATTGTGTTATTCTAGATTTTTAAGAGAGAAATTGAATTAAAGAAAGAAAGAAATAGTACCTATTATAAGTTTAGTGTGATTAAACATTTCTCTAAAAGAGTAATTAAGTCATAAGTATTTAACACTTAATTTTTTTTATTTTATTAAGTAACACTTTATTTGCTAATAAACAGCTGAATCTATTAATGGAACTTCTTGATTTCCTGTTTAAAATGCACAGTTTAAATGTTCAAGTGTTAGTTTAAAATATAGTTATTAAATTTTCCACATAAACCCTTTCTGATCTCTGCCTCTATGAAAAAAAATATTAGTCCATTGTTTCTGTTGCCTTAGTTATGATATGAGAGTTTAAAGAAATGTTGGTAATTTTGTTTCTATTTGTGTGCCACCAGCTTTAACACATAATTATTGTTAACTTATCTTTCTTAAACACAACAAACAGTAATTAACAAATATACCTACTAATGATACTTTTTCACCACATCACAAGCTCATTTTATGTCCCCACTTCTGGGGCATGAGCCTTTTCTATGGATCGATAGGGAGAACGGACCATAAACCACCACGCGGGCCCAGTGCGGATTGGTGGTTGTTAACGACTGCTAATGCAGCCAGGACCAACGGCTTTACGTGCCTTCCGAAGCACGGAGGAGCTCGAGATGATTTATTTCACCCATCCGATGACCGGCTTTTGCGAAAGTTGCTTAACCTTAAGCAGCACTCGCAGACCGGGCGCGTTAACCACTGCGCCATCGAGCTCCTCAATCTATATGAATGATATTTTATGAATGACTAGAGGCCGCTCGCGGTTTCACACGCGTGGTTCCCGGTTTGACCCGCGTGGTTCCCGGTTTGACCCGCGTGGTTCCCGGTTTGACCCGCGTGGTTTCCGTTCCCGTGGGAATATCGCGATAAAAAATGTCCTATGTGTTATTCCTGGTTATAAACTATCTGTATGCCGAATTTCATCCAAATCCATTCAGTAGTTTTTACGTGAAAGAGTAACAAACATCCAAACAAACCTTCGCGTTTATAATATTAATAGGATACTTTTTATTTTCTCTTAATTGAACAAAAATATGCCCTTCGATATATTTATTCTGTTAACTTACTAACTTGACTTATTATGGCTTATATCTGGTATTCACAAAAGATCAGCATCTTTGTTCCAACCAGGTATCTCGACATTATGCTGAGTGGAGATCAATTCAACACCACTAGTTCCAAGTCTTTTGTCCATATTGTTAATAATAGCTAGATTAATTGGTTATGAATTAATATATTTTCTAATTCTAATTTGCCTATTTTTACTTTATGTTAGATATGTTTGAACATGACCATCCTCTATGGCTGCAATTTTGCCTGAAATTTTCTTTATAAATGAGGAAGTACCTATTTAATTCAATTTATTTATTCCTGAACATAATCATTTATGTGGGAAATACATACTTACCTTTTGTGATATAGGTACATATAGTGAAAGAAAATAAACTGAAAATTTGTAGATGAATATAGCCTGGTGATCCTCATAATTCCAATATACCATTATGATATGCTATTATACGTACATATTATTCTTTTTATTATTGAAATTTACAAAATAAGAACAGTTACAAGATTTAATTTTACTAGAAAAAATCAACCAGTTCCAAGAAGCTCGAGTGGGATTCCCACTCATGACTTGTATTACCAGTTCAATGCTCTGACTATTGAGTTAACAAGGCCCCAGAAGAATCGTTGAATTTTTCTGGTACTCTATGAGTTCTGGGGTAGGGCTAGTCAACATTTCTTTTGTAAGCATATTATTATTAATGTAAACGAAATTATAAATTTTGAAAAATTAGGAACTACATAATTATAGATGGTAAATGCAAATGAAACTTGTGTTTTAATTATTAACCTTTATTTATTATCTACAGATAAAAATGCCACGGCCGGGCAGCCTCAAGGATCCAGATATTGCTGAACTGTTCAGCAAACATGACCCAGAGAAGATCTTTGAAGATCTTCGTGAGATCGGTCATGGATCCTTTGGGGCCGTCTATTATGCCCGCTGCAATCTCAGTAAGGAGATTGTGGCCATCAAAAAGATGACATATTTGGGGAAGCAGAGTGAAGAGAAATGGCAGGATATCCTGAAGGAAATCAAGTAAGCAGTTTTTATAAGTTATTATCTCAAATTTGTGATTATTATTTTTGAATTTTTTTTTAAAAAAAAAGGAAAAGCTGTTAAAATATCTAAGACATGATTTAAATCTCCACCTTCTGGCAATCTGGGCCTTATGCCCTACCAAGGCCAGTGTACCTGGCTACAAATTTGTACTATAAATTGCCACACACTGTACTATAAATTGGTTATCATGGTCTATCAGACTCATGCAGAATAAGCCATAGTGAACCTTATTCAATGTCAACAAATACGTCATCGACATCCGATCTTGAGAATATTTCAGTGTTTACCACCTATATAAAAAAATATTATAGTAATTTCACTGACGACTTTTGATTTTTGAGTAGAACTCAAGTCATGTCAGATGATAATTCCTGGAGTAAAACAGTCATCTAACACAGTTAAGGGGTCACTAAAACTTACGATTACTCGCTTAAAAGCGTAAGTGACATTTTCAACTTTATGAATAACAATATTATAATAATATAAAGAAAACTTTTATGATAGAGTGACCGGACGTTAATTGACATGAAAAGCTGTAAATATTTGATATTTCAAACTTAGGTCTGTGGTCACAGGAAGACCAGTCGTCCTAGTCCTGTGTAGTGTTTGTGTAGACTTTAGAAAAATATGTCAGTTCTTCCTTATTTTTCCTGTAGATTCCTGAAACAGCTGGAACACCCCAATACAATAGAATACAAGGGCTGCTATAAGAGAGAACACACAGCATGGCTTGTCATGGAGTACTGTGTCGGTTCTGCTTCTGATATCATTGAGGTAAGATTCAAGTTATTTGAGAATTTGTTATTATCATATTGGTTATAATACAATTGGCTAATTAGTGGTGATAACGATTGCGATTTGTTGTTTTAAATATGTAAGTAAGGTTCATTAGATAACTAGATTTCACGTCACTTAAATAGATAACAACTTTCATTATCATCGTCATGTATTGTCTTGAGCAAATAAATAGGTAGGTACACTTTAGACAGCATTTTATTGTTATTGCAAATAAATACTATTTCATAAAATAATTTTCATGTGATGTATTATTTGTATTGTTGGAAATTTTAGTATCGCTTGTTCACTCTATACTCCAATATTGGCAATATCTAAGTTCTTTGTATAGTTATGACTAAGTTGCATCTGAAAATGCTTAAGCATCGCGTCTGAATTTATGAGGTCACCATATCTTTCGATTTCCTGGAACAAACATCGAATAATTCTAATACTTAGCTTTGAGTCATCTCTGAACACACAATTTCAAGTTTTCTATCAGATTATATTTATTGTGAATATCTAATGTTAACATAATTATCTTGAATAACACACACAAATATTTACTAACTAGTCCCTGCTTCGCACGGTTTTTTTTTAATATAGCCTATGTTACTTCTAATGGTGAAAGAATTTTTTAAAGCGGTCCAGTAGTTTTAAGTTTATTTGTTACAAACATACATACAAAAATATAAAGCCTCTTTCCTTTTTATAATATTAGTATAGATGTTCGTTATTTAACGAGATAAAAGTGGCTGATAAGCTTCTATGTATCGTTCTCCTCATCGTCCGACAAGATAAAAGGCGTGAATATTGTAATTACTGATTACTAAACTTCGGGGTCCACCACTGGTCTCAAGACACCAACTGTTTATTATTTCCCATTTCGCAATGGGAGTACATTAGTATTACGCTCTGGCAAAGTCTATTGTACACGGTTTGATTGATGGTAGAGCTTGTTTTCAGTTTTCCTGGCTAGGACTTAGCTATCGCCAGTTGGGATGGGACCAGTTAAAATATGCTACATGGGACCGGTCATATTAGCCGCAGAACCGACAACCGTTGGGGTAAACGAGTTCTCGAGTATAGACCGCGTATCGGCGTACGTAGTGTAGGACGCCCTCAGACTAGGTGGAGCGACGATATTCGCAAGGTCGCTGGCAAGAGCTGGATAAGAGTAGCCGCGGATCGTGCTCGGTGGCGTCCACTTGGATAGGCCTATGTCCAGCAGTGGACTAGTATAGGCTGATGATGATGATGACATGGTACCGTATACTTGAGCGGTTTTCCACACCCCACACGGCCCAGCCAACCCGAGTCGAGGTTCTAGCCTTTAGGCGTCCTCAGGTTATTCGATTCTATCCGTACGCCTTGGATAATCTAGTATACGCTTGAGGAACTCTTTAAGTTTCTCGCCGCCAAAAAATTTTCGGTTATGCTGTAAAAAAAATTGGCAGCCAACAACAATCATTTTCCTAAAAAAAGTAGGTTTATCACAGTATAGACATTGTTCTGTCTTTTTCTAACCAGGGCTAATCCTCACGCTCCTTTTTCTCTTATTCAAAGTCACTGGTAACTTAAGGGTGCGCCGTACGTAAGTGACAAGTGTCATATGTTTTATTTGAAATGTCGTCGTCCATATTTATTTGATGCCGCGCGGCCATACTAATTTTGTATGGGGAATTTAAGGTGCATAATAAAAAAATATTATTTAAATAACCACTTGATGAATCAAAAATGTAGTCTAGCAATTTGTAGTTTATCCATTGATGATTGTTTTGACAAAATCAGTGGTACAATAATTTACATAAACTATAAGAAATCTACTAAACGCCACCACTCGTTTTCATGATCTTTGCCCAACTTTAAATGATATTGTAGAAAAAACTATAGCGTGTTATGAATTTATGGTTCTGACAAATTGTAAACACGTTCCCTATGATACTAAATATATATTTTGTTCATTTAATACGATAGTATTTTCAATTATATTTACTTAACCGTAACTGCATTTTTGGCATTTTTTGGTCGGCCCACCCTTAAGGGTGCGCCGTCCATAAGTGACAAGTGTCATATGTTTTATTTGAAATGTCGTCGTCCATATTTATTTGATGCCGCGCGGCCATACTAATTTTGTATGGGGAATTTAAGGTGCTTAATAGAAAATAATTATTTAATTAACCACTTGATGAATCGAAAATGTAGTCTAGCAATTTGTAGTTTATCCATTGATGATTTTTTAGACAAAATCAGAGGTACAATAATTTAGATAAACTATAAGAAATCTACTAAACGCCGCTACTCGTTTTCATGATTTTTGCCCAACTTAAAATGATATTGTAGAAAAAACTATAGCGTGTTATGAATTTATGGTTCTGACAAATTGTAAACACGTTCCCTATGATACTAAATTATATTTTCAATTATATCTACTTAACCGTAACTGCATTTTTGGCATTTTTTTTGTCGGCGCACCCTTAACGAAATAAATAAATTCATTCATTCAACTTATTTTTGACATTAAAAATTCTCAAACGGTAGTTGATTATCAAATTGTAATTGATGCAAAAAATATTATATTTCTACTGTTTTTCATGTCACTTTTGACCAGATATTTGGTTTGGACTTTGGTTCAGATATTGACCCCATGGGTCTTTAAAAGGCCTTAAAATTTATATGTGTATGTAAACAGAAATATTGGGTCGAGTGTTTGACATCTCTTGGTGATTAATTCAGCGCGCATGCACGCCTGCGAAATATGTAAATTGGCATGGTGTTATAGAGGCGCATTGTTTCCTGTTTTTGTTACATCACGTGTGTTCCCTTCCCTGTATCATCACGAGCCCTTTACCTGCTATAGAGCATCGTTTGAAACCCGTTAATGCTTTTAAAATATACAGATATTTCGAGGTATAAACACATCAAACAAAATAAGCTACTTTTACTACTTCGCGTTAATGAAGCTGGTGCAGCTTCTAAATCGCGGAAGGAAAAGACGGTTCATATTAACATTATCATTAAAGGATAGTGGTTATAACTTTTAAAATTATTATAAAATGGTTTTATAATAGTTAGAAAAGTTGTCTAAACAATAAAATTTAAATCCTGAAAATATTTATTTACGGAACAAAATTTATTTAAGTTGGGCGATTTCAATTTTGTGTCTACACCCAGCGGGATCCCATGTCTGGGAGACTTATGAGTGATGCAGAGAATTAGATCAAATTCGGATTTGTTCCGTATAAAAAACGGAAATATAAACTTTTCTAACCAACCTCCAGCCAGCGGGATATTTACCAAAGTTACGTCTGATGAACTATAAATATAAGTTTGAAATAAGTTAGAAAATTATGAAAATAAGCGAGAAACATGTCGTACAAGAATAATACAATAATGGTGACGCATTCTGTTTATATTTCACCAAAATATGTAGAACCTCTACTTACAAGAAGAGTATGGGTCTGTAAAGATTTAAAATAAGGGTTCTGATCTTGAAAAGTCTTAATTAAACCTAATTCTACCGATTTGATTAGGTTAGTGCTCAACTGACCGTCGTCGGTGCGTACGTCGGTCTCGTATGTTAAATACATAGTCGTATCGGTCAGCGTCGCAATGTTGTATTTCGACGTACGCACCGACGACGACGGTCGTAGCAGACGGTAAGAGCACTGTTTTAGCGCTTAGTGTAATAACGTACTTTATTCTCCTACAGGTCCACAAACGGCCCCTCCGCGAAGAGGAAATAGCAGCAATATGTGAGGGCGTGGTCTGCGGCTTGTCGTACCTCCACAGCTTAGGTCGCATTCACCGAGACATCAAGGCCGGCAACATACTGCTTACGGAGAATGGCACCGTGAAGCTGGCAGACTTCGGCAGTGCCAGTATCAAGTGTCCGGCCAATAGCTTCGTGGGCACACCCTACTGGATGGCGCCTGAAGTAATCTTGGCCATGGATGAGGGGCAGTACGATGGCAAGGTCAGTGCCTGTTATTTAATACTTACTTATCCATCCAAACATTTAGCAACGGCACGGTGAAGCTGGCAGACTTCGGCAGTGCCAGCATTAAGTGTCCGGCTAACAGCTTCGTGAGCACCTCCTACTGGATGGCGCCTGAAGTCATATTGACCATGGATGAGGGACAGTACGATGGCAAGGTCAGTGCCTGTTTATCCATCAAGACATCAAGGTTGTCAAAATAATGCTTACGGTGAAGCTGGCAGACTTCGGCAGTGCCAGTATCAAGTGTCTGGCTAACAGCTTCGTGGGCACACCCTACTAGTGGGCGCCTGAAGTCATATTGGACATGGATGAGGGGCAGTGCAATGGCAATGTCAGTGCTTTGTTTTTACAATAACTAGGTCAGTTAGAAGAAGCCTAGAAGCTTGAGTCGGCTTGCGCGTTTTGGTAGCGAGCGATCTTCACTTACTCCTCTGAGCTTTGGAAGAGGCACTATGCTGTTGTTCCCAGTTTATGGAAAGTTCGGCCCAATCTTCCCCTTTTATTATTATTTTTGTGGGAAGGAAGACTTGACCCTAGCAGTAAGACGTTTATCAAAATGATAATGTTGTTTTTGTGTGGTGCCGGGGATAAAGAATTGCACCACCCCATCTCTTCCCGTGGCTGTCGTAAAAGCCGACTAAGGGACCAAGGGGCAGCAGCATCTCTCTGAGGTTACCCTCAACCTACAGCGATCGCCAACCCGCCTGCCAAGCGTGGCGATTACGGCTAATACCCCTCATATCCTTGGGGGAGGCCTTTGTCCAGCAGTGGACATCTTTTCGCTGAGATAATGAATGTAGTTTTTGAAAGTTATATTTTCGCTGTTGTGAGGGTCTCGACGTATGTCAAATGTGTGGATCAACAATATTGGATAATTCAATGGATGGATTGATAATATTAACCCTTAGATACAATTTATTAAGGTCCATTTTGCTGCAGGTGGACGTGTGGTCGCTGGGCATCACTTGCATCGAGCTAGCGGAGCGCAAACCACCCTACTTCAATATGAACGCCATGTCGGCTCTGTATCACATCGCGCAGAACGACTCGCCCACCCTACAGGTAATAACTAGTCTTTGAATAGCTTGTAAAACTTATTTTCAAAATATTTTAATCACGTGGCTCTATTTTCAGGTTTATGTAAGTAATATTACTATATTTAAATAGGATTTACACTTATAAAAATCGCTGAACACAACATGGTTGGTGAAATATTCTCATTCAGTAAATGTTGTAAAAGTATCATTACCAGTCTCAGAACTAGAAGTTTTCGATTACCAGTCAAAGTTTTTATATAGATGAGTAGGCATATGACTTTGCTCCACTTCATGTTAAGCAGAAGGAAAGTCAAAATGCGAAGTTAGTCTTACTAGCAGTCCTCACCTTGCCGACTCGCAAGAAGTTCCTTCCCATCTCGTAAAAAAAAACACCAAAAAGTTTTAATAATTGCCCGCCTGGGCTAGCCACCACTTATCTAAACGCCGTAACGTTAATGTTATTTTTATTTATTTTATTGATAAGGCTTACCATCTAAATACATACAGGCAAGTTACAAAATCGTTTATTAGCATTGTTGTGTTCCGGCAGCTAAAGATAAGATAGCTAGTAGCTGGGAATCAAACCCGGGACCCGGGTCTGAGATTGGTGATCAAAAATTCAATTCAAAATTCAAAATCATTCATTCAGTTTAGGCTACAAATAGCTCTTATGAACGTCATTATGCCATATTCACTAGACTACAGAAGCGCAAAATTAATTAAACGCCTAATAATAATTATATCTATTATTAATTAAAAATCCTCATTATTAATTATTAACGCCTCAGTCGCCGAGTGGCAAAGCGCTCGGCCCGATACCCGAAGGTCCCGGGTTCAATTCCCAGGCCGGGCGAAGTGTTTCGGATTTTTCGATGCATAGTCCGGGTTTGTGATCACTACTGATTACCACCCCCCGCCCGATCCTCTAAATGCCACTACACATTTACAGAATACACTAAACATGCACACTAATTTAGGCACAAGACACCGTACTCGTAGAACAAGGGTACGTAGAATCGGTTCACACGCGCCGCTTCTCTCCTCCTCCACGGCCCGGTCTACCCGAGCCGAGGTCCGTGCCTTTAGAGGCGCCCTCGGGGGTTCCGCTCCCCGATCCGATCCGAACCCTTCGGAGACTAGTAGGGCTCGGGGACGCGCACTTTTAAGTGTGCGATGCCGTTCCCTCTAGAAATCCTCCTAAGGTGATTCGTTTCAACACGGCTTGAGGTACCCTTTACGCACCTCGCCGCCCCCAAAAAAGCCCGGTGACGCTGAAAATGCCGTTTGAGGCAATCTCAAAAAAAACTGATAACCAACCTGCACTTGGCAAGCGTGGTGATTAAGCCATTACCCCTCAATTGTAGCGATAACTTGATTTCAATGATGGACTCCTTTGCCCAGCAGTGGGACAGTATAGGCTGTTTACTTATTAATTAAAAATAGTTATCTTAGCCTTGCCGCTAACAATGTTTATTTTGCGTTTCTCAGGCGCCCGAATGGACGGACACGTTTCGCTACTTCGTCGAAGCATGCCTCCAGAAGAACCCTCAAGACCGGCCTACTTCCACCAAGCTTCTCTCGCATCACTTCATCACGCGGTCGCGGTCGCCCAACGTCCTAGTCGACCTCATACAAAGGACAAAAGCAGCGGTGCGGGATTTAGACAATCTCAACTATAGGAAAATGAAGAAAATACTGATGGTTGATGGCGACAATGAAAGTGCTATGGGTGAGTTTTAACAACTTTCGTGAAGCTTATATGTATTTCTTCATAGGCGACAACCCTGCACACACTATACACTACTTTAAATATGTGTTTCTTCATAGGCGACAACCCTGCTATACACTACTTTAAAGTTTATAACGACACCCCCTACCAACCTTCCGGTTACAAAGTAGGTGTCAGACATCCTTACGCAAGCGCAAGGGACCATCTACGTCAGGTCATAACGCCAGATCAGAACACGCCGGTACCCATCCTTCATCCGGTACTTTTAAGACTAGTGTCTCAAGCTAGTCGCCCCGTGGACACGTATAGTCCACTACCTATTATCCATTCTTCATAGGCGACAGTGCTGAGACGACAGAGGTAGCCTATCTATACCATTCACCATACCATATTCTGCAGAAGCCGCTTACTATCAGGAGGGTCGTAGGCCCGATGGCTACCTTAGTAGTAGTACACTTTAACATGCAATGAAGCTTATATCTCCATATTTATGGTGACTAAGAAGAGATGACAGTTGTAGTAGTATTATGTACAATGGAAACCGCATACTATCAGGCTCGTTGTATCCACGATTGCCACCTTAGTGGAATAAAAAAATGCAGTAAAACTTACATCTCTTCCCTACATAGTCGACAATGAAGAGACGACAGAGGTTTAGCCTATACATTCACCATACCATATTTGATAAGCCGCTTAAAATCAGGCGGGCCGTAAGCCCGTTTGCAACCTTTTTTTTGTCTTACTTGATGGCTTAGTGTGGTTAGCGCATTTAGCCAGTTTCAAAGTAACTTTTCTTAACAACCTGTAAAAATGCTGAGACCTCACGCGTACTTCTAGAGAGTGATTGAAAAGTGACGTTGCAATGTTTTGTCTCATTTGCCAACACTTATATGCAAGTTCAAGAACACTGAACGGTTGATAATCCACCATTATTTTACATTAATATTAAAAATTTCGAAAATATAACAAACCGCAGACATGACTCTTCACCCGCCAAGAAGGTTTGCCACGTTAGCGGTATAGAAAAAATGCAACGATACTTATAACTCTCTCTCTTTTCTACATAGGCGACAGTGAAGAGACGACTGAGGTACAGTCTATACCATTCACCATACCATATCCTACTGAAGTCGCTTACTATCAGGCGAGCCTTATGCAACGTAAGTGGTAAAAAAACCAACGATGCTTTTATCTCCTTCTCTCTTTCCACATAGGTGACAGTGGAGAGACGACAGAGCTTATAGCCTGCTTACCATTCACAATACCATACCATATTTTACTGAAGCTGCTGACGTTCATGCGAATCATGTGCCTGATTGCCAGCTTAAAGACCAAGATCCCAGGGCCGATCCAAGCTATCAAATATATATAATGCATACACTAAAAGTACACACGCCTTCATATTAACCTACCACAAACTGTCAAATTTCCTCAATAGACTTTGAGCTTTATGTCAATGGTATATGGTTGAACATTTAATGTTTTCTGAGTGGTAGAGCCACGCTGCGGTGCAGCACAAAATGGGCCCGCTCGCCCGGCGTAATACCACCCTCTCAGAATATCGGCGTGGAACAATGGCAATCGTTGCTGTTGTGTTTCGTCCGGTGAGTGAAAGTACTGGAGATCCATCTCTCACCCCCCCCCCCCCCCACCCCCCTCCCCACTCCAAATTCCTACTCCCTCCTCAAGATCCAACTCCTTTTTTCAAGGCCGGCAACGCATCTGCGATTACGTCTATGGGTCTGCGATGATTCTTACCATCAGGTGGTCGCCTGCTCGTTTGCCTTCTTTTAACATATATCAGTTTTGGATAATCTGATGTGCAGACGTTTGTACATACTAACACTACCTAATCCAGCTCATTTGGTCTTTGTGAAAATAAGTAAGGTCTAGCGGCCTTGGGATCTTGCTCTATTATTACTGAACATTAAAATGCAATGAAGCTTATATCTCTTACTCTCTTCTAAATAGGCGACAGTGAAGAGACGACAGAGCTAATAGCTTTCACCATTCACCATACCATACACTACAGAAGCCGCTTACTATCAAGCGGGTCTGCTACTTTAGTGGTGTAGAAAAAGCAACGAAACTTATATATATCATCTTTCCTACATAGGCGACAGTGAAGAGACGACAGAGGAGCGTTCTGGCGGCGACTCGTCCAAGTCTAACTCGGCGACGTCGGAGCACAGCGCGGCGGGCGCTTCGAGCCAGAGCTCTTCGTCAGGTAGCCTGCGGCGACGCCCGCACCCGGTAACAACTTCATATCCACTTATTATAGCTTTTTGTTTGAGAGAGATTGCTGATTGCCTCAAACGGCATTTTCATCGTCACCGGGCTTTTTTGGGGGCGGCGAGGTACGCAAAGGGTACCTCAAGCCGTGTGAAACGAATCACCTTCGTTGGTTTTCTAGAAGGAACGGCATCACACACTTAAAAATGCGTGTCCCCGTGTCCTACTAGATTCTCCGAAGGGTTCGGATCGGATCGGGGAGCAGAACTACCGAACTACTACTACATGGCGCCTCTAAAGGCTAGGACCTCGGCTCGGGTAGACCGGGCCGTGGAGGAGGAGAGAAGCGCCCAGGTACATGTCTGTACTTTGTGTAGAGCTCGTGTGAACTGGTTCGTCGTACCCTTGTCCTACGAGTACGGTGTCTTGGGCCTAAACTAGTGTGCATGTTTAGTGTATTCTGTAAATGTGTAGTGGCATTTAGAGGATTGGGCGGGGGGGTTATAGTAGCTGATATAGGAAACCCAGATCCGATCTGAACCCCTCGGAGAATCTAGTAGGGCACAGCATCACGCACTAGTGCGTGATGCCGTTCCCTCTAGAAAACCTCTGACGGTGATTCGTTTCAGACGGCTTGAGGGAACCCTTTAAGTTTCTCGCCGCCCCCAAAAGAGCCCGGTGAATCTGAAAATGCCGTCTGAGGCAATCGGCAAACTCTCTCCAATAAAAATTATCGAGCAGCGCACACATAGGCAACCTCTCACGGGCACGGAATCTCGCAACACCAGCTCTCGGACTGTTCCGAGCTGTTCCGACATCCGGGTCCGTGCAAGGGGTCTATGTGTGAGCAGGGCTTGGAATACCGGTATTTTCAGATACCGGTAATATAGTACCGGTACTTTAGTTGGTACCGGTTTTAATTTACGGGTAAATATATAATTATATATAATTTACGGGTAAATTAATACCGGTACCAACTAAAGTATCGGTACTATATCAAGGTCTGTATTACCGGTACCTCTGACGGTGATTCGTTTCACACGGCTTGAGGTACCCTTTAAGTGTCTCGCCGCCCCTTAAGAAGCCTGGTGAAGCTGCAAATGCCCAGTGGCACTCGGCAAACTCAAAAAAAATATATGGGAAAGTTTCTGTTGTGTATCCTCAATTCTAGCCATTTACTGGTGGGTTCCCTGTGTGGTGCCGGGGATAAAGAATTGCACCACCCCATCTCTTCCCGTGGGTGTCGTAAAAGCCGACTAAGGGACCATTTCAGAGGATGGGCAGCAGCATCTCTCTGAGGTTACCCTCAACCTACTGCGATCGCCAACCCGCCTGCCAAGCGTGGCGATTACGGCAAATACCCTCCATGATTATTTGGGGGAGGCCTTTGTCCAGCAGTGGACGTCTTTTGGCTGAGATGATGATGATGATGATGACTGGTGGTGGAGGAGCTTGATGGCGCAGTGGTTAACGCGCTTGGTCTGCGAGTGCTGAAGTTAACCATCTTTCGCAAAGGCCGTTCATCGGATGGGTGACCAAAAATTTATCATCTCGGGCTACTGCGTGCTTCGGAAGACACGTAAAGCCGTTGGTCCCGGCTGCATAAGTATTGGGCCCGCGTGGTGGTTTATGACCCTTACTCCCTATCTATCCAAAGGGAAGGTTCCGAGCACCAGCAGTTAGGACATAAAATGAGCTGATGATGTTGATGATATATAGATGCCACCATAATTTGAACTTTATGTGCAATGCAATAGAAACGAAAACCAATGAAAAATATATAACGCTGTACCAGTCAAAGGGTTATTTGCTTAGTAGGCGTGTGGTGTTATCACGTCTGCTCACCTCAACGCTCAGATGACAAGTGACGCAGGCGGTCTCACCTCACAAGCCTATGTGTTTATTAATCCGCCATCTGCCGTGAATACAGAGTATAGTCGCAATAGAATTTTAATTGTTTGACGTCTCGCGCTCGCGCACATCAAAGGTTAAACTTCAGGACATGTAGTTTCTTGCGTGATGCCCATTCCCTCTAGAAATCTGAGGATGTTAGATCACTACGGCTTTACGAACTTTTAGTTTCTGGCCTTATAATAGAAACATAACTAAAGAAGATGATGATGATGACGATAGCAATTCTTATCAAATAAATATTTTAATTATAGCTGAACGCCAACCACCACAGTCAGCATCAGCAACAGCAACCGTACCAGCACCACAACCATCAACACTCCACACATTCTGCAAGGTATGATTCATATTTTATATTGTGCCATTTTGAATCTATGCCTGTCACACCTTAAAACTGAGCTGGATGAGAGTTGCCGCTGATCGTGCTCGGTGGCGTGCACTTGGAGAGGCCTATGTCCAGGGCCCGACCGCCTAACTGATCGCTTTGACTTCGTGTGTGGTTTATGACGTCATCTTGTCGTTTCAATATGCAGCAATATGGAAAGCTATAAGCCTTTAGCTTTTGATATTGCTTTCATAGGCGGTGCGAGGTGGCAAGATGACGTCATAAACTATACGCGTAGTCAAAGCGATCGGTTAGCTGCTGTGGACTAGTATAGGCTGATAATGATGATAATGATACCTTAATACATTGTTTAAAAGTATATTTATTTTTTCCTTTGATAAATTATATAATATTGCTGTTTTGATTGGTAATAGATACAGAAGTCTCATTGATCGACAAAATCATTGGTGGTGATTTGAATTTGAGTAAAATGTTATAAGTTTGGTTTTGTAGATAAATTTAGATTTTTATTTAGTGCATTTATTTTCATGTAAAAGTTGCTTTATTTGTTTACAATTATCAAGAAGTAGAAATAATGTCTTGACCCCAATAGATATTTATTAATACACTTGAATAAGTGGGTTTCAGCTATACTCATGGTTTGTTAGCAATAATACCTGCTTTGACAGTATTTACCTTTTTCCTTGCACAATAAAGTACCTACTTGACTCGTCTCTTGAACTCAAGTGCTACGATCAGCTGTTAATTAGTCAGCAATGCGGGTGATATCCGGCTCGAAGGACCAATCTTGCTGGTTCTTTATAAGTAAAAAGTCTTTGTTAATAGTAAAATGATGTTTATTTCGTAAACTTTATTTTATTGATTTACGCTTGCTGACGTCAATACGTTGATTGATAATTTGAGAGTCATTATGAATGAATTTAAAATCTTGACCTGCTTAATGTGCGGTGAAACCGTACAAGTAAACAAACGTCAAACAAGAACGAAATGTAACACTCAACACCCAATTGTAGTTCACAGTCCGCTTACGCACTAGACTAGCACGCACCGCAAACTTACCTTTCAGAGCGAGAGCTCCCAAGCGCTGGCTTTACTCATGTTGCTGTTTCGTACGCAGAGAGAGCGAGAGCCCTCTGCCGGCCCAAGTCGACTACGTCAACCGGGAGGCGTTACGTGACTACGCGAATCGCGACTCCCTGTGCGACGACTATGGGGATGACTACGCGAATAGGGACGCGATACGCGAGGCCCAGAGGGAGAGGGAACGCGAGCGGCAAGCCAACGAGTATAGGGAATATGTGAATGCGCCGTCCGCTTGGCAGCAAGATGGCGGCGATGATAACAGGAACACGCAGCGGCGGCTGACCGCCAGGAGTGAGTGTAAGTTTCTTGTTGATACTTATTTAGTTTTAGAGTAATGTTAGTGTATTACAAAAATACAAATGTTGAAAAAAATTTCACGTGCAGGGCTTGAACCTGCACCCTTCTGACATACCGGCAGGCTTATTACCGATCTTTTGCGATTAGTCGTTATCGCGAAATTGTACGATTATTGCTGTCAAAACGCAAATTCGTATTACGGAACGTACAACTACGATCAAACGCCAACAGCGCCTCTAGCGAACAATCAATTAACTAAAACTGCATGTCAAACGCTTAGAAACAAAGCGACCGATTGTGTATTCGTATTACGGAACGAAATTTGACAGCTCGCGAGAGCGATTAGCGACGGCGATTTAACAACTAGTGGTATAGTGGTTGTTTGGTGTTTCATGAAGTTGCTTTGTCAAATTAAATTGTTATTTCGTCTCATTAATTGTAATTGACTATTGATATTACTTTAAAAAATGTTATTAAATAATTGTTCAGTGATTCGTTATTGATATTCAGTCATGTTTTACTTGTAGTAGTGTGTTCACTGCGATGGCGCGAGCTCTCATGTTGTTGGATTATTTCAATGAAGAAGCAAGTCGTAGAAGGAGGAACACTACAAGTATTCGGAGGAGAATCAGAAATAATGCCATCAGCAGCGCATTTGAGATTTCTGACTTTGAATTCAGATCGCACTATAGGTTATCTAGGCAAATGTTCCAAAGTTTATGTCGTGAGCTGACTCCTCTCTTGCCTAGACGACAAAGGAGGAATAGAATTTCCGTGGAATGTAAGGTAATTTCAGAGTCAGAAAGTCATACCTACCAAATATTATTAACTAAGTATGTATGTTTATGTTGCATTTTATTATTTTTTAAGGTATTAACTGCCCTCTCTTTTTACGCCACTGGGTCTTATCAAAAGCCAGTGGGTATGAGCTATTTACATGGACTCAGTCAACCCAGTGTGTCAAATGTAATAAGAGGTAACTGATGCCATAAACCATCCGAGAATTTTACGGAAATATTTTAGATTTCCTCAGAACCAATCTGAAAGAACAAGTAACATAAATCAGTAAGTGCTAATCATTAAGATAGCTTTAATAATGATTTATCTAGAAAACTAATAGAATAAATAAGTAATTATTGTAATGACTACTTCGTAAAAAACAATTACCTGTATATTATAAATAATTCCCATTTATTACATATTCTCAAATAAATTTGGCTTCCCTGGTGTCTTGGGATGCATAGACTGCACCCATGTGGCTTTAGTACGTCCTACAGACCATGAGGAAAGATTTTTTAATCGGAAACATTATCATTCTAGAAATGTTCAAATTGTGAGTACATATTTTATTTTCTAAAGTTTACGCGAAGTTTCTCCCTGTGACCACTGACCCTGCAAAGGGTTCGAAACGTCAGGATAAACATTAAATAAGTAATGTGTAAAATAAACGCGAGTAGATCCGTAAAAGTTGTTTCATTTCATTTTTTTTTTTAAAAAAACAATATTTATAAAATTGTAATAAATTTTATTCAAATTTATGCTTTATTTTTTTACAGATATGTGATAGTGATCTCAATATTTTAAATATTGATGCAACTTTTGGTGGTGCTTCACATGACTCATTCATTTGGAATAACTCTGAAATAAATAATCATGTGCAGCAGCTTCATCAAAGTGGTGAAAGAATATGGCTTTTAGGTAAATGTCACATCATATATAAAAATCATAATAATAACCTACCAACCCGCATTGGGCCAGCGTGGTGGGTTATGACCAAATCCCTCCATGTGATGTTATCCATGTGGGAAGACCTGTACCCAGCTGTGGGACGTTTATAGGCTGATGATGATATAAAAATAAACACTTAAAGTAAATAGTGTTCTTTGATAAAAAATATCTTGCAAAGTTAAGTATAGGTACCTATGCAATCCTTTATTAATAACTTTTTCTTTTTATTGCAGGGGACTCAGGATATGCACTACGACCATGGCTATTGACGCCGATCACAAATGCTGTTCCTGGCAGTCCAGAAGAATATTATACGGATATTCACTGTAGAGCCAGAAACACCATTGAACGCTGCATTGGAGTCTTAAAAGCTCGTTGGAGATGTTTGCTTTCACACAGAGTTTTGCATTATCATAATAGCACTGTTGCTAAAATAATAAATGCCTGCTGTGTGCACAACATTGCCAACAGGGCAAGACTTCCAGTGCCAGATTTGAACCAAGAAGAGTCTGCCAGGGATTCGGCCAGGCAAATTCCTGCTGGAACACCTATGGAATCATCCCAGTCTGAACTAGAAGCAGGCCGTAGTCAAAGGGCAATAATAGTACAGAGGTTATGGAGAAGCCGATAAAATGGTTCTGGAGTTATACTAGAAATAAGAATAAACTTGTAATTTCTAAATTTGACTCCAAAAAGTATGGATCATTGGACATGGTGTCATATATTATAATAAAATCTCGAATGTGTTGCCCTTTGACAAATTTAAGACACATGTTAAGGATTTACTTTTAAAAAAGGGCTATTACACTGTAAATGATTTTAATAACGACAAAAAATTTTTGGCCTGTGGAGGCTGGTCTGCTCTTGCGTACTTGTCTCATTTTTAACCGACTTCAAAAAAAGGAGGAGGTTATCAATTCGACTGTATTTTTTTTTTCTTTCTGACTTTTACTGGTACTGTATGGCATTGTAAAAAAATAAACTGGTAAATGATGTTTTAGCAAACTTTAAATATTTAATTTATTTATTTTTTCTTTTTTTGTGTTTTTTTACATGTTGTGATTGTCCTTTATATTTTATGTTTTTATTTGTGATGGAAAGTGTCCTTTTATGATAGGGCATTTTCCAATATTTATGACGCTGTAAGGGAGAAAAGAGCTGGACACTTGCTGAGTTTCTTGCCGGTTCTTCTCAGTAAGATCTCCCGCCCAGAGTAGATAGACTTACGAACCGATGGCATAATGACGTTCATAAGAGCTATTTGTATCCTAAACTCAATAAATGATTTTAAATTTTGAATTTTTGAATTTATTTTAATACAGCTAAACCAGTAGGTATGTAATTATAAATTAAGTATATTAATTTCAATAAACTAAAAACATCTATTAGGTAGGTAAAACCTAAATGTTATGTTAATTCAACCTATTTTAAATAATTTAAAGTTACACTAAAATACAATACAATTAACTTGCATATAAAATCCACACTTAATAAAAATGAAGAGCAGGTGGTTTAACAACAATTTTATTTATTTATTGAGAAACAAACGGTCATACAACTAAATACTTTTTGCAGTTAACATTTATATAAAAAGACCTTAGAATAATAACAACACTAAAATTATTCTACTGTTAAGTAATATTATACTACACAAAAACAAACAAAAATTTAACTAAAAAATATGACTTTACCATATTACACTACATATTCCAAATAGCAATTAACTAGTCCTTTTCTTTACTTACAACTTTTAATTGGCTTTACTTTATTCATTATATTTATAGTGTATTAGCTATAAGTTTCTCTCTGCATTGTGAAATAAAACAAAATACAAGAAATTACTTAGTGCTAATGTGACACAGTTACAAGTACATAATTAAAGTACATAATAAACAGCACAGGCAAATTCAAGTCTACTTAGAATGAAAATATTGAATAAAATTTTGTATGTTTAAGGATTTTTGAAGGGGTTCCCAACTCTCAATATTTGTCAACCAACAGATGGTGGTTATTTTTTTAAAAGTTGTACAAGCTCAAGTAGAGCTTTTGCCTGTACTTGAGCAGCCTCAGCTTGGATCATTGCAGCTTCGGCGTTACTTTTAGAGGCCTCTGCAATGATTTTAATGGCTTGGCTTAAATTTTCTTCAGCTGCTATTCGCCGCCTCTCTAAATCTATGACCCATGATGAGTCATCAGTTCTTGTTCCTGAAATAATCAGATGTTCAAGTTTTTATTTTAACCCAGGTCCCACATATTAGTATATTACTAGAACTTGAGATATCAACAAATATAAATTTAAATGTAAGTACCTCTAAGTAAGGTCTTATTATTCGTCCAAGGTCTAATGTTATACTTTATTGTAATATTAGTCCATAAATGGTTTAATGTTTACAACTGAATGAATTTTGTAACTTACTACGATTTGATCTTGATCTATTTTGAGAGGGTGAGGGCCTGGCCTGGGTCTGGGAACTATCTGCAAAGAGAATTAGAATAAACTTATTAATAAGAAAATCTCATTAAAAGCAATTTATAAAATAAAAACTTAACTTTGCAACAAAAAATATTAAATATCAATTTACCTGTTGGAAGATTTGTAAACTGACTTTCCCTATGTGGTATGTTGATAATTTGGGTGTCTCTGGATTCTGTAACCAAATATGAAATATTTAATACAATTACTATGATTTTACAATTAAATTATTAATTCATTAATAAATCTTTATGCAAAGTTTAATACATCTACCTAATATAATAGGTGTTTGTCCACTGGTAGATGGGGAAGGCATTTCTTGGATTAATCTTGTGTGACGGGTTGGTGACAAATCTAAAATATAAAATAAAAGATGACTATCTTTTGCAACATCAGCACCACACATAGAAATTATATATTTCAAGACAATATTTTATATGCATACCGGCTTCATTGGATATTTCAATTATCTCAGGTTGTGGAAAAAGTTGCCTTTGCACAGATGGCTGTGGCGAGCTTTGTTCTAAGTCCTGAAAATACAAAAAAAAAATTAAACCCTTTATTTAAAAAATATTTGTTTATATATTGTAGATGGGACTTACAAAGACAGGCACCCTAAACTGTACATCGCCACATGCAGCTTCTTCACCAATTATAGCCAACACCTTTTTATGTGTCTGACAGTTGTTTTTGTTGGCTCGGCCCACCACCAGTTCCACTCTGTTCCCTTCGAAGCATAGTAGCCTTGCTTTTGGCTTTATGCTTCAAATCTATCCAATACTGTAAAAACAAAGAGTAATTTATTCGTGAATCTAGTGTAAGTACCATTAATCAGTTTTTTTTATGTAATATCATTAGAATTATACAACTTACCCGTTTCCATTGTGCACCACTTTTATTAGTCCCACGCCCAAGAGAATTTAAATTAGAGGCTAGCTGGTTCCACAACATTTCAGAAGTCTCTTTCGACCTCCCACCTAAACCAAAACCTTTAGCCAATGCTGGGTGGCTTAGGAGATGGTCTAGTAACATTTCTATTTGATCGTACGAAACGCGGCTTTCCATCTTCACTATTACTGAGTATCACGTAACTTTACGTAAGTATTCCGACTTTACAGCAGTGGCGAGATGAACGAAATG
Organism: Eudonia lacustrata; assembly: GCA_947562085.1. Classification (NCBI taxonomy): domain Eukaryota; kingdom Metazoa; phylum Arthropoda; class Insecta; order Lepidoptera; family Crambidae; genus Eudonia; species Eudonia lacustrata. Next base: position 13,803,919 of record OX387329.1, on the reverse strand, counting down.
AATCAATAGAAACTGAACTCAACAACGTACGACACATGGAATTTTTATTAGTAAGATAAAAACTTTTTAGAACACTTTTTATTTGGTCTGAGTTTCGAACAAAGTTTAAAATTTTTTACTATCGTCACTTCAAACTTTTGAGTAAACAAAAAACGCGAAACACTTATGTTTCTTATTTGAGACCACTTAGACACACGTGAAATACATTTTTTGTTGTGCTGCGTGCGACTTGCGACGAGCAAACAAAATCCTTCTACATACATTTGAATTAGAAATTAGAATCTTGTTGGATAAAATTTTTTGACGTTTGCGTTTACGATTGGTTGCCGTTGTATCGCGAGTGGCGCTAGTTGCCATACATTTTAGTCGCGAATGCACCAAGCGAGCAATCAGTTTGCGATTCACATCCATAATACCAGTTTGACAATCGCAACTGGTAGCAATCGCGTTGCTATTGTACAATTAGCAACTAGTTGCTATAGAACGGTAATAAGCCTGCGGGTCAGGTGCTCTCCCAGTTGAGCTATCGTGGTTCTAACCAGCCCGCCGAAATTATTCAACACTATTTACTTTTTACTTAGAAAGCCAAAGGAAATTTGTACGAAAAAAAAAATTTCGTTAAAAAACTATAAACAAAACCAAAAAAAAAAAATTTGTTTATTATTCTATAGGAGCTTGGCTTTCATATCTTACTTGATAGTGAGTGATGATCTTCTTCTTCGAAAAAAAGGGGTTTTTAGTGTTTTTCAAGAGAGCTTTTATTATGGACCAGTGATGACCTTTACAGCAATTTGAGGCAATCAGCAATCTCTCTCCAAAAAAAACCCTTAATAACCTCACCAGGAGCATTCGCATGTAATGTAACATTTCAGATTCGATTTTCAGTATTACATTACAATACTGCCTCACTGTGACTTGACGAGCATTCGCCTGTAATGTACCAAAAATTTACACATTGTATCGTCAAGTTGCGCACTGTAATGCTCGGTTCTCATCACTCACCAATGTAATGTACAATCGGCGGCAGATCAAACTACCCAAATCTGTCAAATTTCTTCAATGAATATTGATCCTTATAACCAAACAATAAAGTTCAAAATTGGTTGTAGAAATTTGACAGTTTTGGGTAGGTTGATTTGCCGCCGTGTGTACATTGCATAACATACATTACAGGTATGCTCCTGGTGATAGAGCCTTCGCCTGTAATGATTAACCTTTACGATTTAAATGAAATGCTAACTTTTTACTTATCGTGTACACAGCTGTGAGCAACAACGTGTCCGCTGCGATGTCTCTAGTGTCGGAGCATGGCGCGAACAACTTCGCGACCATTAGGACCACGAGCATCGTCACGAAACAACAGAAGGAGCATAATCAGGTGTGGTGACCATTACTTACCTTAACATGTAGTATATGTATATGCTGTAGATTATATAGCTGTAGGTGAACTAATAATTTTAGTCAAAGTCAAATATTCTTTGTTCAAATAAACTTTAAAAAAGTGCTTTTGAATTGTCCATAATTTTTTTACCTACTACCCATTCAGGACGTGTATTTTTAGCTGTGGAGAAGAATGGGCGCAAGAAACTCCACAGCTTTAATTTAATATGTAACGACATTTACAAAATTATATGCCGTTACCAAGTTATAAAAGTTTAAAAAAACATTAACAATATTTTGAATTAGGAATACCTGTTGGAGTGATTTTAATATTGTAGCTTATTTATAAGTGATGTGTAAAACTTACTCCGAGGATAGAGGCGCTGTATGCTGAAATACGGGACTGACATCCCAGTTCATTAGCAGATGCTACAATTGTATACAAAATCTACATAGCATTAGTTTATAGGCTTTAAGTTGGTGTTTCCATTTTGTAAATGTTTTTGGTGAAAATAAAAATTATTATTATTTATTATGCTAAAAAAAATATGTGGATTCCTTTTGCTTTATTTTTCTCTTTCGTATTATCTTAATACAGTAATATCAAGGGCAGCATTTCATTGTATTAAATATAGCATTGTAAATAAAAAAAACAATAGTTAAAAAAAACTTATTGTTTTTTTTCTATCTTACGTGTGCGCACTTGGCCTTCATCTCACCTGACGTTAAGTGATGATAAGGCCGAAGGTGGAAGCGCCTTTCACCCGGATTCCTCAACTACTGAGGCACTGGCTATCTTATCTCTAGCTGCCGGAACACAACAATGCTACAAACATTGATGTTATGGCGACATATTTATATAAGATGGTGGTAGCTAGCCAGGCGGGCCAACAAGCCCTACCACCAACCAAACAGAGAACACAAATATGTACCCCCCGCTGGGAATCGAATCCGGGACCTCTGGGTCTATACCACTGGTCTTAACCACTAGACCACAGAAGCGATTAAAGTTGGTTGGTTTATTAATTTGCGATGCCATAATATGCAAGAAGGCAAAGTCAGCCATAGATTTTATTCCCTAACAGCCGTTTTATTAATTAGTTTCCATAAACATTTAGCTATATGTAAATTTCATTACACCCCAAAAGATGTTAAAATATTTTTTCTCTTGTGTAATTATTTTCAACTTCACTATCACTTTTTCTAAACTACCTATTTAAGCTGTCAGCGATACATTGTAAAGAGTCCCCCCCTTGCTCCAGGAGATGCACGAACAAATGTCCGGTTACAAGCGAATGAGGCGCGAGCACCAGGCAGCGCTTTTGAAACTGGAAGAACGCTGCAAAGCCGACGTGGACGCGCACAAAGCGCAACTGGATCGGGAGTACGATGCGTTACTACAGCAGTTGTCGCGGGAGCTGGAAAGGCTGCAGGTAATGTGCTTTCATTACATATAATAATAATATGCAGTATAGTTCACGGCCGCCGTAAAGTTTGCATCTACGAGGTAGTAGGCTTTATGGGTAGGTAGATTCTATATATACATAGCCCAATCCACCTTAAGCTGGAAGAGCGCTGCAAAGCTGACGTACGCGTACAAAGCTCAATTGGATCGGGAGTATGATGCGGAAAGGCTGCAGGTGATGATTCTATTTCATTATCTATAAATATATAAATCAATTGCTGTTCGTTTGTCTCGCTAAAACTCTAGAATGGCTGGACCGATTTATTTGGATAATTTTGATTTTTAGACGGTGAGAAACATAAATAATAAGTAAAGGAAAAAAATACTAAAAACGATAATTTAATTTTGTTGTCATAGAAACTGTTAAAGTGGTACGAAGTCCGCCGGCGCCGGGTCAGCTAGTAAACGATAATAGGGTATTTTGCACCATGTAAGAAAAAAACTAAAAATACGTATTTACGATAGGTTTGTAAGAAACAAACGAGAAATGTTGATTTTTATTCATAAAAATGAAATATAAATTTTATAATTCAATTTGAAAATTATTATTTTTTAATCTATTCTTCAAATGTCTAAAACGCTATTCTTCATATTAGATTCCAACGTGACGTCACTTCGATAGTAAACAAACTAGATTTTGGTTGCGCTGCGTGTTATTTATATTTTTTTCAAGCTATTATCACGTTTGGTAGAATTTTATTGAAATGGTATCATGTAAGAAGGTTTTGTAAAAGCAGAAAGTACTAATCTGCCTAGAATAAATACTTTGAGCTCGTTCCTCTTTTTGGTTGTGTAATAAAAATATTAAATTATTCCAGGGAATCATTCGAAGAAAATCGTGCTAAACAAATCACTTCTGACTTTACAGACGAAGCATGCCCAAGAGTTGGAGCGCAAACAGAAGCAGAACGCGGCGGCCGAGAAGAAACTCATAAAGGACATCACCGCGAGGCAGGAGCAGGAGCGCAAAGCGTTCGACACGCAGCGCAAGCGCGAGTACAAGGCGAATAAGGAACGCTGGAAAAAAGAGCTCAGTATGGACGACGCCACTCCCAAGCGGCAGCGAGACGCCACGCTACAGTGAGTTGACACCATTTCATTACATACCCACACTACAGTTCCATTGTTAATACTACCGATATTGATACTAGTGTTACTCGAAATTCCGATTTTAAATTCTACGATTGAAAGTGTTTAGTTATTCCTATTCGACAATCGAAATTAAATAACATCAAGAAATAATTTTGTTAAAGCGGTGTTTTTCATCCGGGTTTAAAGATCGACGCTTAAAATGAATATGGTGTTTATTATGCATTGCAGGTTTAAATTTTGGTTTTATGATGAGTCTATTGATTGGCCTAACTCAGGTTAAATTTAGGATTGTGAGGTTCCGCTAAGGTACTGCTCTGGTGGTAAAACACCAAACCGGTATGAAAGACGGCGGTATTAACAGCTCTATTGTATGTTTTGTCGTGAAGCTTAATTAAATATAGTCTACCTATTCCGATCACAGAAATCACTGAACTAAAGTACTTTATAATTGTAGGTATATTAATTTACGCAACGCAAAATTTTGTAACCAACAAATTACAATTTGGATATGTATTGGGAATACTTTCGATCGACAATCAGGATTTGAACCCCCACCCTCTGTCATACAAACATAAAAAGTTCTTTGCTTGGGCTGTAATTATAAATATAAGCCTCTTTGTACTCGCTTAACTCTCGCACAATAGTCAAAAATCGACCGATGTTCATAAAATATACAATGTTTGACGACCTCCTTGGTCGAGTGGTTTGTACACCGGTTTTCATGGTGTCGCCATCTCTGAGGTCCCGGGTTCGATCCCCGGTCGGGTCAATTTAGAAATTATTGTTTTTCTAAATTGTCTCGGGCTTGGGTGTTTTCTATGTATAATAAGTATGTATTTGAGTATTTTAAGTATGTTTATCCGTTGTTTAGTAACCATATAACGAGTTTCATAACGAAGCTTCTCTTGGGCCAGATAATTGGTGTGAGTGTAAGAAAGTTTATTTATTTATTTAATGTAATTTATTTAACACAGTAATAAACATTTTGATATATGTCAAATGTCACCTTTTTCGTCTCATACTTCTTTTTGTGTTTTGTACACGTATAAATATATAAATTAAATAATCATTTGTTTGTCCATAAGCCTTCTGAGTTTCTTGCCAGCTTTTCTCGGTCGAAGGCTCTCCGGACGGAAATCCGAACTGGCTGCAGATTCAGTAGTTTAGTCTAATCTTGCCAGGTGTGAAAGACAAGTAAAAGTATCTATTTTAGGCTTACTGTCAGAGTTTTTACACCTGCAGCCTGTGGTGTGATTATGCGCAAAAGACTGTAAATGCACTCCGCGTTCACTATAATAATGCCTTCAGGATGCTGATCGGGCTCCCCAGATACTGCAGTGCGTCTGCCATGTTCGCAGAAGCCGGTGTGGATGACTTTCACTGCATCTTAAGAAAGCGAACAGCTTCGATTTTAAGAAGAGTTCGGGAGAGTACCAACAGCATCCTGACAATTGTAAGGGACAGGCCTGATTGTCAACTGTTCAGACATTGGGTCAAAAGGAAAATGAGCGGTTCCACAAAGTACATGAATTGATACCGCCTATGTATAAGCGCATTGCCTCCCTGCCTATCATAGAAAATAGTTATAATTTATAATTACTAACAAAAATGGACCTTGTCTGAATAAATAATTTAAATAAAATAAACTTTTTTTTTAGTTTTTTGATTTATAGTTTTGACGTCAATAAGTGCCTGTAAAGTGTTATGTTGAATAAAATGATTTGACTTTGACTTAGTATTATACGTATTACAGGTCGCAAAAGGACACCATGAAGCAGGCCGAGGCGGCCGAAGAGGCGCGGCTCATACGCTCGCAGCGCGAGTACTTGGAGCTGGAGCTGCGACGTTTCCGACGCCGCCGCATGCTGGCGCTGCATCATAAGGAGCAGGAGCTACTGCGAGAGGTATGACTCATTATGCTAAATAAGTAGACCAACAAATGAAGTCCACTGCAATAATGATCATGCCCAAAATGATTTTGATTTTAAGTTAGTGCGTCATTTTGACATTAGGCAAATATATTGTTTTCTAAAGTTTACGCGAACACTACACATTGAAATGAAATAACTTTTACGGATCTACTCGCGTTTATTTTACACATTACTTATTTAATGTTTATCCTGACGTTTCGAACCCTTTGCAGGGTCCGTGGTCACAGGGAGACTCCAAATAGATATTATCGTAGCGCTACAACAGACCAGCACCCCGATTCCCCCGATATCGTTGCGACTAAGTTATTGAAACCATTTTTGTATTACAATTCGTTAATCGAGCCGATTTTAAACTCTCGTACGAAGTGCCAATCAACCGTATTCAGGTTCAAGTCGTTGGAACTTCGTTCGAACGACTTTTAAATCGGATGTCAGTATGAAAACGGTTTCGACGGAAGTGGGCACTATATCATTACGGTTTAGGTTATGGGAACCGTGGGGCTGGTTTCCCAACGTTGAGAGTCTACAACGTATCGCGTAGTCGCTTTCATAATGTCATGGGCTCTAAATATCTTTATAATGTCAGAATGACTAACTCACTTAAATTTAAAATAATATTGGACATCAATCATTATAATTGCAGTGGACCCTTCAAACGTTAATTTAATTTCTATTACCTTATTTACTATTATTATGTATGTTTAGGCTTTTTTTATATGTTACGGGTCAAGCACTTGGCCTTCATCTCATCTAAGTGATAATAAGGCCGAAGGTGGAAGCGCCATTCCCCCTCAGTACTGAGGCTACTGAGGCCTTGTTATGCCCTTCACTGATGCTCAATATTGGTTGCAGGAGTTGAACAAGCGGCAGCAGCAGCTTGAGCAAGCGCACGCGATGCTGCTGCGGCACCACGAGAAGACGCAGGAGCTGGAGTACCGGCAGCAGAAAGGCGTGCACGCTCTAAGGTAAACTCCATTCCCTCCCTCCCCCTCCCCCATTTCCCCCTAATAATAATAAATAAATTTAATTCAGATTTTAATTAAATAGGTCCTGAAACAACTTTTACGGAGCTACTCGCGTTTATTTTACACATTACTTAATTAATGTTTATCCTGACGTTTCGAACCCTTTGCAGGGTCCGTGGTCACAGGGAGACTGAGATGTTGGTCATCTCATAATTAGTTCGTAGCTTGTATACCCTCATTTAAATTTAATCAGGTGCGTTCCGTTTTACACAGAAAGAGGTTACAGAATCTTTTGGTCTGGCAGTATGGTGTTGGGACTGGGATCTAATATAAAGTTATTTAATTTCAATGTGTACCCAAGTAGCATTTTATTCTCTTTAAAAGGCCACATTTATTTCACTGGTGATCTCTTAGCATTTACAGTGGTCACACTTGGTTCATCGGCTGCAATAAAGTGAACATGTCCACCTATACCTGTGTAAGGCATGTATAGGGGTGTAAATGTGGCCTATTATGTAACTATTGGCGTTTTGTCAGGACAACATTACTCTTCTAGCCAGCTTTCATTTTTAAAGCTGAACAAGAGCGGTTTAAGAGAAGTAAAATTCGGCATAGGCTGTTCAGAGGTTCACATATACGGTGTTAGATTGCTGGCATTATAATATAACACATGTGAACATTATTGCAGCCCAAAGCTGTTATATATAACCTTTTATGAAGCGTTATTCAGTTGTTAGTGTTAGCAGGTCTAGTTTGTGATATATTAATCAGCTAATAAATTATTCTGTAAAAGAAGCGTTTAATGAGTTCACATGTACATGAAAGGTATTTACACGCACCACTATTGATATCTAGTAGCACTGATAGCAGTTTATTTGTTCACGAGGACCACACTGTTATCCTCTATTGGTACACATGTGAACCTTTCTAGAGCTGACGTCATTATAATGGTACACGCGTGAAACTTTAAAGAGGTCACAACACTAATTTTGAGTTATAATGGTTCACTGTAGATGGAGACAATGACCACCATTTTCATTTTTAATAACCTATAATATTTCTATACTAATTTATGATTTTGTCACTTAACACGGAGTTTTCGTCATTGATTTTATGGTTGATGTTTAAATACAAAACCATACAACGATTTAAATGCCAATAAAACAAAAATATGAAATATTGCTTTGTTTGTATCTGCTTATTTCGATATATTTATTTGATAAAAAGGCATATAGCCGAGGCGCGTGAAAATTTTAACTATTAAAATTTTCACGCGCCTCGTTATTATTAACCCGTAATATTAACACAATATCATATATAAACACAGTGTACTAATAAACCAGTAACAATAAATCACATCAAAATGGCTGTTAGACACGATTCGACGATGGCCATGGCCGTAAGCATCACAAATTAATATTTATTAAAAAATTTGGTACCAAAGTGATTATTTGAGGAAAAAGCGGCCTAATAGTTGGTTTTAGGTACACTTGTGGTTTGGGTTTTGGATAATCGGCTGTATAATTGTTCACTTGTTACTTATTATAACTCACTTGTCTGTATGAATAACCACACGGAATCTAATATAGTGCCGTTCATCAGCTTTAAAACCACAGTTCTCTCTTTAAACTACCATTAAAGATCTACTATACTGCTACCGTGAACCTTTTGTACACTCAAAGCTGAAAAATTTGTGCCCAAATAGGTGGTACAAGGGCTGTATAGCATGCTATACAGCTCTTGTGCAGCTCACATAGACAGCTTAAAGAATAAATGTGTACCGTAAGTCAACCGCTATAGAACCCCCAATGCTACTTGGGTAGTGTTCGCGTAAACTTTAGAAAACAATAAATAAGTCCTGTTTTGTGACGCCTAAGTCGGTGTCTTAGACTTAGGCGTCAGAAACAGGTATTAGGATAGGCCGTACATTAAAATATTTAGTAGAATCTTACCACCGAATTATGCACACGCCTGCACAATAAACTACCACAAATAACTTAATGTCTATGGGATACGATTGAACATTTATTGAAGAAATTTGACGGTTTTTATATAGGTTGGATGTGCATGCGTCTGAACGTGTGGCAAAAGTTTTATTTATACCAACAACGCCTTTTTCTCTTTAGTCGACGTCCTAGCGTCAGTAATAGGTATTAGGGTAGGTGCCATAAATAGTACGTTTGGCAAAATGACTGTTTTCGACGTCTTCACACTACTTTTAAAGAGCTTTGCTGCAATTTTAAAGCTAATAAATTTTTGATAGTTTAATTGTTTAGAAGGATGGACAAAATATGATGTTAATTATAAGAAGAAAAGAAAGAGTGACTGCGACGTGTATTTTGGTTGGAATGATGATTCCTTAAATTTCATATGTGTGTCACATTTATTGTTTTAATTACACTTATGATAAAACTTAGAGCAGTTTGTGGGCAGTAGTTCTCGTACATTGTTTAACTTACTTTAGGTTACATGTCTTACAATAACATTATTATTAATACACCCGGCCTCTGAAAGTAATGCATAACAACATGAATGAGTTTATAGTCTACTATTTATAGACTACTTTAATTTTTTTCTCGCTTTTTCTTTCAATCAATCCCTTCAATACTGTAAACGACAAACATCCAGCAGCGAGTGTTTTCCAATAGTCAATAAGCCTACGTTTGGTGTCCCAGGGAGGAGCAGCTGGCCAACCAGCACGCGACGGAGCTGGCCAACCAGCGCGAGTACATGCAACGCGCCGAGCATGAGCTGCGCAAGAAGCACGCGCTGCAGCTCAAGCAGCAACCCAAGAGCCTCAAGGTATACCACCGGATGCTGTTCTTTGGCCATTCAACTGTCATTTAATTGTACTGAATGTTAGCAAACGTGTACGAGCAAACAACGTACATTTTACCTCCCTTTGCCCAGCGGTGGGACGAAATGGGTTAATTTGAAAATATAGTTTACAAATAATATTTTATTATCAAGTTTCAAGTTTATCATTTATTAGTCTTTTAGTTTCAGTCCATACCGAACAAAGTAGTTATTAAATTTTGTAATAAAATTATTTTATTAAATATTTAAATTATAAAAAATATTTAAATTAATTTTTAATTAAAAATCTAACATGATCGAACATATACCCTTTCATAAACTCTCAGGATGGGCAAGGCATCTTACATTGAATATCTTAGGTCTTGCGACTTTTAAGACTTTTATGAAGAGATAAAAGATGTTAAATTTTTTTTCTGCATTGCCAACAGCAAAAAGAGATGCAAATCCGCAAGCAGTTCAGGGAAACGTGTAAGATACAGACGCGCCAGTACAAGGCGTTGAAGGCGCAGATCCTTCAGATGACAGCCAAAGTAAGTACCTTTTCAATCTAATCTTTAAGATACAGACTTTTGAACGTTATATTAATTAGGTTTTAAGAATTATGAGTTTGTAAATTATAATTGCGTGTCTTTTGAGCCAAGTGTGCTTACACTTCACCCGGAATCCTCAACTACTAAGGCTCTGGCTATCTTATCTCTAGCTGCCGGAACACAACAATGCTACAAACATCAATGTTATGGTGATATATTTTGATAAGGTGGTGGTAACCAGGCCGACAAACATGCCCTACTTCCAACCTCCAACCAAACCGATTACACAAACATGAAGCTCCCACTGGAAATCGAACCCTCCCCCCACTGGAAATCGGGACCTCTTAGAGTACTAACTCCTCGTATATTCTATTTCTAGGAGCAGCAGAAGGAGGTGATCAAGACCCTGAAAGATGAGAAGCGACGCAAGCTGGTACTGTTGGGTGAACAGTACGACCAGAGCATCACCGACATGCTGCAGAAGCAGACCGTACGCCTCGACGAGAGCCAGATGGTACGCTTTTTACCATTTTGTGTTGATTTGCTTGCATGCTTTCAGAAAGCGCAATGGAAGTGCTCTTACTTTATATACCGAACCATTTAGAGCAATCTCGCATCTAAATGGGAAAAAATCAGGCATGCGCTCGCAGAAAGCACATGTATAAACGCCTGTATTTTGAAAAGTATTGTAGCTCTAATTTTTTCCTTTTAGATGCGAGATTGCTCTAATTATGCTCTAAATGCTATCTATGGCTTTTAAAGTAAGGATATTTCCATTATGCTCTCTGAAAACATGGACACGATTCATATATCAGCCACTAGTGGCATTTGAACCAGCCCTCCGACCGCCTAACCGATCGCTTTGACTACACGTATAGTTTATAACGTCATTTTGCCACCTCGCACCGCCTATAATAATAATAAATAAATAAATCATTTATTTCAGGCAACACACAATGCACAAGATGGTAAAAACACAAAGGGGCCCATATAATAAATACCTTACAGACTAACATACATACAATATAAAACATTTTTTTTGTTAAATTATAAACTATGCTACACGTAAAGACGGCGACGTGCGACGCAGCGTGGTGTCCGGTAGCCGGCCTCGGAACCGCCGGAATATGACACCTTTCGGCCAATAGTCCTCTTTCATGAAGGTCGACAGATGGTCGGTCGGTACTCTCACCACAAATGAATTAAAACTCACATTGTGGCGGGACTCCAACCGCTCGACCCTCAGAGTGACGTTGGACTTCACTCGCATGTACTCTACGAGCTCTTCCGCCTTCGTAGAGTAATGAAGTCGGGACACGTACAGCAGCGTCGTCGGTATCGCTGGACGCAGCAGGTGTCTCGGCCCCGTTGGTGCGGTGCCACACAGGTTGCGTGTGGCTGGCTTCTTCTTCTTGTTCTCCACCTTGATGAAACCCTCCTCATCGCAACGGTCGTGCCGTGGTACCAGAAGCTGAGCTCCGAGGACAGGGTCACGGCGATTCTTCTTTTCCCCTGTAATTGATCGCCGCTCAGGTTGCGAAGCGGCGGCAGCAGCGTAAGCACGCCGAGGGGTCGACGTGTTTGGTGACGTCTCCGCCGGAACGGAGGGGCGGGCGGCGGGGCGCGGTGCAGCGCACGCGGTGACGGCGGCTGGTGACACATCCATATGCGCCGACTCAAAAATGCCGATGGATGCATTTTGCGCCCCGCGACGTGCATTCACATTAGCGGCATCGGGTGACCTACTTACCGAAGCAGCGTTGTTTAATAACGCTACTTGGGCACGCAACTCACTTACGGTGTTGTTTGATGCCTCTAATTTGGTATGCACTTCAGCCAAACTCGCTTTCAGGAAGGTGATGTCCTTTAGCAGCCTGGTAACATCGACGTGGTCAAAAGTGACGGGGGGCAGCTTGTGGAGCTCCTTCGCCACGAATGAAGGCACGTTGTCCGGGTCGGTCTCCTTCAGCAGGCTGATGATGTCCTGGAGACTCTTCTGGGTTCCATCCCTCCGGCGAGATGGCATCTGGTCGGCCTTGCCAACAGTCTGGTAAAGCAGCAGCTTGCCACTGCAAATCTCGTCCTCCTTAAAGTTGGACTTGCAGATCTGCAAGATGCTGACCTCGTCCAGGGTGTCGATGGCGTTTTGAATAAACGCCAACAGCTCGTTGGCTATGAGTTGTTGGGAACTCATAGTTGACACACGCGCTGCGGCTATTGCCGCGCGAATCGCGAATATGATATTCTCACTGCACAATGGAGCACGTCCGTTTCCGAGCGCGCATCGCACTGCACTGATGCAATATCAAAACAAAAGGCTATAGTTTTCGATATTGCTTTCATAGGCGACACGAAACGACAAGATGACGTCATAAACCACACACGAAGTCAAAGCGATCGGTTAGGCGGTCGGGCCCCTGGTGTAGTACGATGCAAACTTTATAGCCGTGGTGAGGTAAGATAGTGAGTAAAGTGCCGAGTGAGAGATTTATTTGTCAATCGATTACGTTGGTGAGATAAAAATTAGCAAAATAGCGGCAAAATAAAAAATCTACAGAACAGGAATTCTAGTTTTCCTCAATCATCAACGTTATTGAAATATGAATAAAACTAGCACTAAAGACTTAGTCGACGCGTGATTTGTGCTTAGTTGCGCTCTCAACCAACTGAGACGGCCGTCAAAGAGTTTGTATTGCACTATAAAAACAATCTGACAATCAAGGAAAAAAAAACGACATTGTACTCGAAAGACTTTAAATATATTGATTTAAACTAGAGAGACAGATATTGGCATCAAATAAAAACTGTATGTTAAGCACATCCTTTGTTACCAGATGGAGTGCCAGCAGCTAAAAATGCAGCTGGAGCACGAGCTGGATATGCTGACCGCGTACCAGAGCAAGAGCAAGATGCAGGCCGAGGCGCAGCGCAACCGCGAGCGGCGGGAGCTGGAAGAAAGGGTCGCCGTGAGGAGGGCGCTGCTCGAGCAGAAGGTAAGCTAAAAGATATAGAAAGAAAGAAAGAAAGAAAAAACATTTATTGACTTAAAAAAAATAATTAAAAAAAAAGACATGAAATACAAAAACAGAAAAACAAAAAATAAATAAATAACAAACACAACAGAGTGACGAGCCAATCAGGACCCTACCTCAGCATATGCCGCTACGGTGTGAGAAAGTCACATCGCAACGGCGCTGGTATTCTGGCAGGGCCTGTGTGAGGTGACGTTCGTTTCTAAAAATAAATTAAGAAATATATATATAATTAAATTTCGATATATGTACTTATATTATAACTAAAACCTAGATACTTATAAATTGGGTTTTTATTGCTTGGTGAAACTTAATGCGGAGGTCTTTTTATATATTAATGTCTCTTTATATATCTTACGGGTCACAGAAGAGAGATTATACGGAAAATGCTCTACTTTGTAATCAAAGATTTGCCCGCCGTTTTAATAGTTTACAAAATGCGTTTATTTTAAATCGTGCCTTACGCCTGGCGCACTTGATCGCAATCCCTGTGTTCCGAATTCACCTACACGACCGTATGAACGTTAGGGCTGTCAAGCAAAGTAAAATAAAATAACAACAAAATTATTAAGAATATTGATTGTATTTACAGTTGTTTCACTTTGATATAGTGTTTTTTAATAATTCATATTTGATATTTTTATGTAGGGCTAGGGTAGATGTTGGTATTTCGATGGGGTGAAACAACAGGCCAGTCTTCAGTCATTTAAAAATCTATAAGAAAGAGTGATTTGTATCGGTAATTCGGTATTGTACTCGTATTGCTAGTATAGTTTACAATCATTTTTTTTTGATTCTATCGTTGTACTCCTTAGTCATAGACAAAATATATTTACCACCATTGTAAGTCCCCATAGAGAAGATTACCTAGTTTGGGGACTGCTAGTAATAATGTATACATGCTGTTGTAACTGTTTTATTTATTAAAAGCAATTTTAATTATTTATTATTATTATTTTATTCCATTTTGAAAAACTACTGAATAGGGGTGATTGACCATCCATCCAACCGTCTTTTTTGTTGGTTTATTAATATATCGTAATTGTCATAATCGCGTTTGAGAGTTGGTGAAATTGCTTATGAACGTCATCATTAAAAATAATGGCGTTATTTGCGCCGCCAGATGGAGTCGGAGTGCGGGCAGTTCGTGGGCGACCGCGGCGAGCGCACGCGGCTGCTGCACGAGCGCCACGAGCGCGACCTGCACCACTTCGACAACGAGAGCGCGCGGCTCGGGTTCAGGTACCTCTCATTATTTACATATTATTATAATTTTACGCAAATATTGTTGCGAACAAATGACAATTTGAAAAAATACAAAGTGTCGAAAAAAATCCACGAGCGGGATTGGAACCCGCACTCCATGACATGCCGGGTCGGGTGCACTGCCAACTATGCTGTCGAAATGAATAGTGAAGTGCCGATTACAATATATCTCTAGCAAGTATATGCATGTCTTCTTGATGATTGATTTGAAAAATGATCATAAAATAAAACAAAATACCATTATTATAATGTATCAGTGTTTATTTATATTTGTAAATTTAAATACAAACTTAAACTTACACATCTATTTTTTTATTATCGATATGACGTTACCGCCATCCTTGCTTTCGTACTATAGAATCTGTTATACGTTGGCGTACAGCGGGACATCGCGTGCAGGATAGATGGGCGGTGAAAAGGTTAAACAGGCAGTGCATATTTGGTCCCGGCTCCGTTAACAGTCGTTCACAACCACCGTACTGCACCGGGCCCGCGTGGTGGTTTATGGCCCGCGGTGTTTCCATCCATAGGAAAGGCTAGGCCCCAGCAGTGGGACATAAATCTGTAATCTGTTTTTCACGGCATCATAAGGAAGCGAATTGCGTCAATTGTGTGCAGATTACGGAATAGCTCTAATGGCATCCTGAGGTTGATTAACGATAAGCTTGACTGTCCCATCCGTAGGCATTGAACTCGAATGCATATGGGCGGGACCGTCAAATTCCTAAATTAAGGTTTTTTTTTTGTTTAATTCTATTTCAATTATACAATGTTATTTTTAGTTTATACGACACCTGAAAACTGTTTGTTCAGAATCAGTAATAGAATCGATTTCAATGGTTTTTATACCATGTTACATTTTGACCAAATAATATTCACAAAATCTTAAATAAAGTATACCCTACTAAAAACTCACAACGGGACAGCACAAAAAGCTTGTTACTTCGTGAGTTTTCAAGATATATTTTTTTATACTGATTCTTTAAATGAAAATATTTGACCCATGTTACGATTTTCGTATAAACTAAAAATAAGGTTGTATATCTTTAATATTAAGAAACCTACTAACACCTCTGTATAGATTTTATAATCTGAAATAAATGTTTTATTATTGTTATTATAAAATGAGCTGGTGATTACAATATTATTATGATTGATTGTGAGTGATTATCTAACCCACTAATAATACCGTTTCAGCGCGATGGCGATAGCTGAAGGCAGCCGCGAGGGCTTCGGCGACGAGGAACAGTCGCTATCCGGCTCGATGCTGTCGCTGGCCCACAGCAACTCCTCGGCCAGCTTCCCCGCCGGCTCGCTGTAGTGTCCCCGAAGCTGTTGCCAACGCCCTACCCCCACAATGAAAGCACGGACGCGCCTAGTAAAACCAATTAGTAAGTTCACAATGAACGCTGGTACGCGTCTGACGTTTTTTGTCCGCGATTATATTGTGGCAGAATTATTCCCATAGTTAAAACGCGGATGCGGCGACGCAAAGTATTACCGATTAGTACACGGCTTAATAACGATACCAAATTCACATTTTAAGTAACGATATTGCTGTAATAATAATGTAACGTTTTTGAGTAAAGAATTGTTAGTTTTTTCGTTGCCTAACAAGCGGTTAGTTAATTTACCACCCACTCTGCCAATAACGATAACGATACAAACCATAACGTTACCATTGCTATTAACGTTATTTTCGTATGATAGGGTAACGTTGTTTAATATTTAACGTTATTAAAACGGTAGTAATTTCACAGTGAACAAGTCCGCGGCCGACATATTTCGTCCTCGCTTTTATTGTGATCAAACCCCACAATGAAAGCGTGGACGCGGCGACGCGAAGTGAAACCAATAAGCTCATAATGAACGCAAGTTCGCGTCTAACGTTGTTGTCCGTGCTTTCATTGTGGTAGGACAAAAAAAGATGCACATTGTAAGGCTCATTCTTGTCCGAGCGTCGATTCACTTAACCCTTCAGTGTGATGTTTATCTTATCCACTAGAAACAGTTATTTGTATGGGGCGTGTAATGTACTACTACAAACTGTCAAATTACCTCAATAAACTTTGAACTTTAAGAAGATGTCTTAAGGTTGATTATTAATTGAAGAAATTTGTTAGTTTTGGATAGGGTGATGTACATGGCGATCTTTCATTGAACCCACGGTCGATGGTTGCACTTCACAATAAAACGGTAATTGTACGCACAGCTTACAATTACATTACTAAATAAAGTACAAGCTGGCGGCCTTATTGCTAAAAGCTATCTCTACCGGGCTACCGAAAATAATGAGTAGTTTTTACACTCCAGTAAATAAAAATAAATTTATATCTTCCCCTTATGTGGTACACATAAAATACGAAGCTGATATTCAATTTTACCTTACCTTAGGCTGGGATAATAATTTAAAACTATTGGCCGAGTACACCAAAATAAGTTGCCAAAAAAATATAAAAAGTTAATTTTCAATACATTGGTCATAAAGGCATGCCTAAAGGTTACATGAGGCCTAATTTATTGAAACTGTTTTCGTTGGCCACAATGCAATTTTGTACTTTATGTTGCATCATTTTCCCCATTCATTCCTAAATGTTATTTTGTAACATTGTGTTTTTACCTCGTCAACTTTCCAACTTCTTTTTTACCATAGAATAACGAATGCTCTCTAAAGTCGCATTATAGGTGTTTTTAAACGTTTTATGATAACACGAAGGCCATTGGCAACAGCATTATGAATTCCACACTATATGTAAAGTACTGTATCGCCCTCCCGCGTTGAGGCTGACTCTGCGCTTGAAGCCCAATTTTATTTCTAATTAACTTTTTCGTTGTCTTCCAAACGTGCGTCAGTATTTACGTAGTCAGAGACGGTGGTTCGGAGGGAGGGGGGGCATTTCCTATTACACTATTAAGTTTATTGCACTCCATAATTGATTACCACTGACGATGGTGACAGCGGTTCGTTCAGATCGCAGATGCTCGAAGTTATTTATTATTGGATTCAAGTTTACCTTTTTATTGTAGTAAGTACTCGAAATTTTTTTCCTTATTTAATTTACTTACTTTATAGTAGCGCAATTAAGGTTCCTGTTGCCTCGTCTGCGATCCGAACTGATCACTATCTCTATCGGTAAGTGCACCAGTGTGTTTCTGGTATTATTCTTTAGAACCATGGCCGGTCCGTTCGACCTTTGGATACGAAACTCCGAAGGCTTTGAAACACACACGTCACTTTAATTTAATAATACTCCACTGACCAGTATTTCCTTAATTTGGAATAGTAGATATTGTTTGTGCACTAGCGCGCGCCCGCGTAGACCCGGAGCGTGCCAGAGACATACTGTTGTTAATTAAAAGTATATTTGTGTAATGTTAATGGAGAGGTTGTTCGCGAGTTTGTGTGCCGATAGTATGATGTTTTAAATGATAATGCAATGACGTGAGAACGAAACGCTTTTTTATTAGTATATTTATTCGCTGGTTAACTGTTCTGTCGCTTTTGATGACGTGTGAGGACAAACGACTTGTCTAAGTATGTTAATTAACTCCTAGCTCCAAAATTCAATAACTCTTCGATTCGACAGAATCGTGTCTGATACGATCTCTTAGACATAAGGATTTATTTTTTCTTATTTTAGTAAAACATTTTGAACTTAGGCCGTCCATATGGGAAACGACGAAAGTCACAAAAACGACAGAGCGGGGCACCTTAGGAGGCACGTTTAATAAAAAAAATATAAAAAATCTAGTATTCTCGATCTACTCTTGTATAATATGTAGTTTATCGTATAAGTTTCTATAGTGGTTTTACCAAATTGTCTGTCTCGCGCGTCGCCGCAGCGAGACTGTTTGCGTTGCCGCGAGACGTCGACTGTGGCTGAGCGCCGCGCGCGCCGCACGTTGCTTCGGCCAATGGAAATTATTATTTATAACATTAGATAGTCAAAATTCTAATATTCATATCATTAGATTTTACTTTAGGAACGGTTTTCGCTTGTGTATTCGTAAGTTGGATTCCTTTGACCGTATCGGACTGATCGTATTTGTTTATTGGCCTATTAAGTTTTGTCTGTTGATGTTGAAATTGATTGTACCGATGCAACAATGGTCGATATATTTACGTTACATATTGTTAGATTGTAAATTGTAACATGCTTTACTAAACGATATAACATACGTGCGGGTGCTGAATGTTGTGTAACCTACTGCCAATACGTTTTTTGTAAATATTAATATGTATTAACTAAATATTAGCTTGCACACGATTTGCCTTAACCGGCGCGACGCGCGGTGCTCAGTGTTTTGTATATAATGAACAATAATATAATTAAATGACTATTATACATAGTTTGTTACATTTTGTAAGGTGCAAATTGGATTCGTGTACATTTGAAATGCGATGCAACAACGACTTCTGCGCCGAGGTCTGCAAGTGCTATTTTTTTGTCATTATTTAGTTTCGTATACACTATTGTATTTGAACTAAGCAACCAGTCATGTCTGTAGATGATTTTATATTATTTAATTTAATGTCGATTTTAGTCATAAAATCCAAATTTAGTTAATGCTATAATTCAAAAGTAATTTTTTACTTTAATAACTATATTATCTTTTCCTATATCACATTGCTTGTAAGCATCACATGATGTGATCGTACTGTATTATTTTGAGTCTGTTAGCCATTTATTTTATTTACTTTGTTTTCATATCTTGACGCCTAAAAATATTAGGATAAATAAATTGTATGATATTAGTCTGAACTTTGCTATTCCCGTAAGAAGTTGTAGTACATGGTGTCATCGATATTTTTTTTATATATTTGTGGTACATAAATCGAAACCTTATATACCTGATGACACTGTGGGTTTAGTTGGTTCAAATGAAGTAGCTCCTAAACTTTCTTCCTCCTGAACTGACCAAGTAAATGACAATAATCTCTAGACACAGCCCATCGACTGGTCATCTTGTCACTGTAAATACGTTTTAGGCAACGCATATGCGGAGCGATGAGCGCAGTAAAGTTTTCACATAGGAAAATATAATGCTTAATCATGTCACAAATTATAACCGGACGCGATCTGCTGTAACATAAATTTAAAGTAATTGTAAAGTCATCACAACGAGCAATATCAAATTTTATTGTTTTATATACTATGTCCATCGCTGCGCTTCACAAAATTCTTAACAAATTCTGTAACCGAAGCACTATGGAATTGAATCGTAAGCTGTAACTCCGCTTGCTCGCAATAGAAGGTCGGTACTTAACATAGGCGTCGTAGTGAGCGTAGCGCCCGCTCGCCGCGCGGAAGCAGCGCGTTATTTTTTTAATTTAATTTTTGAATGGAGGCCTCCGTCGCCGGCGAGCGCGGCATAGTGCTTAGGCGCAGTCTCCTCGTTCTATCTCCCACCAGTAGCTGTTCTAGAGTTAGTTCTCAGGTATCACCCTTCGACAACCCGCCAGATTATTATTATTACATTATAGAAGTACCAAACTGTAGCTAGCTCACGTATTATGTAAATTGTAATTAAATAATTTTTATATTTTACCATTGTATAGACGTTTATCACTGATAGGTAGTTAGCGGCATTGTAAAGGTGTGACAAGGTGCGCGCGCGGCCGCCCCGTTTATATAGTTTTGCGATTGTTCGCGGCTCGCTCAGTGCACCGTTGTTGTTTTCTTTTATTTTTTTTTGTTAAATATTTAAATAACACAATGGTAGTTTTAATAATTATTATCATTAATTATTATATTGTAATATAATCTTATTAATGAAAAAAATCAAACTGAAATAAATAGAAAGGAAATCATATTTTGTAGTTTGTTTTGAATCCCCCGGATGTGGCGAGACCTGTATGTCAATTCTATTAAAAAAAAACGTTTACGCCTGTCGTATTTGTCGCGTGTAGGAACAGTGCCGTGGAAACAATACGTGTTCTATTAAAATTATCTGCACCACAACTACACTACAACTGCGCGACTACTACACTACAGCTGCACGAATCCTGCAATAAAGCTAAAAAAACTAATGTTTCCATAAATTAAAAAATATTTTCTACGAATGAAAACTTGAAAGAATCCATAAATTTGGCGAAAAACGCAATGTCCAGAGTCGAAAAAAAAAACTTAACTGTCGTCAATGTCAAATAGTTGAGTGCGCGGTTTGTAATTTGAAAAACTTGACCAAAACTTTTGTTCCAAGTGTTGGTAAAAAATAAAGTTATGGGAAAAGAAAAAGACGGTCTCTTTAGAACAATTTGAAAAGATAGTAGAATACATGGAAGCCCACTTAAACTTTGCTAGGGGCAGGTGCAAATTCAAAGAGAGACGTGCACTTGCCCACCGGCGGCGATGGACTGAGCTGTCATGTATATTAAATTCTAGTTTTGATAAATTGTCTCTCTCCTCCCGTCGTGGGAATCGCACAAATTGTCAGAAAACTGATGGCACGTTCAGTTCAGAGCCTGAACCACTTCTCTCACAGCCCTTGAAACGCTGATGACCGACTAAAGTTTGGTATGACCCCACAGTGAAAAATGCCATAACTGTCAATAACTACAAAAGATTCAGTGGTGTTAGGTATACAGGGTGGGATTTTGTAATGCCACCTGAAGGGAAAGTACTCTTAAACTGTAGATAGAAAATTTTACTCAAAGAAAACATTCCTTTATTTTTGAAAAGAAAGAAAACTGCATTCAAAGATTTTCGAAAATTCGCTTGCCACACCTGGTAATGGACTAAAATCTGTAAAAATTACACCCTGTACATTTATTCCATCGATCGTTAGGGTCAATAATTTAGGGATGAAATCTCCCTATCAAACTTGATAAATGAAATGAAAGGAAACCATGAAATCTGGACTTATATATTCAATGGGTCAAGTTAAAGCACTTTTACTCAAAGATCCATCTGTTTACTTATATGTTAGTAATTAATAATTATCATTGACGTAATTTTTTTGTTTGAGAGATTTCATCCTTATATTGACCCTAACGATCGATGCAATAAAGGTACAGGTGTAATTTTTGCAGATTTTAGTCGGTTCGATTCGCGGGTATGGCAAGCGAATTTTCGAAAATCTAAGATGCAGTTTTCTTTCTCTTCAAAAATAAAGGAATAATTTCTTGAGTAAAATTTTCTATCTACAGTATTAAGAGTACTTTTCCTTCAGGTGGCATTACAAAATTCTACCGGTACCTAACATAGTAATTGGGTTCTGTAATAGATTGTCACTATTATTAGTAGGAATCTAACTTAATACTTTTTACATGGGTGGACTTACTTTAATTTTTATTGACAGGCCGTCAGCTCTTGATTCTTCTCCATTCATGAGGTGTCAAAATAAATATAAGGTCGTAAGCCAGTTTTTTGAGTGTGGCTCGTTTTGGCACGGCCACCATCACCAACCCGAAATCTGAGTTTACAGATAATTAGTGGACAATTAGTGGGAATTAGTGGATAAATCTCAGAATTAGTGGGGCGTTGGTTCAAAAGCTATAAGGGATATAAGGTGGCCGTGCCAAAATGAGGCTCATTTTGGCACAGCCACCTTGTATCTCTGAAACCACGGGTCGTAGCGAAGATCTGATTACACCAATAATTAGTGGGAATTAGTGGATAAATCTCAGAGTTAGTGGGGCCATGGTTCAAAAGTTATAAGGGATACAAGGTGGCCGTGCCAAAATGAGCGCTCATTTTGGCACGGCCACCTTGTATCTCTGAACCCACGAGTCGTAGCGAAGATCTGATTAATTATCTGTAAACTCAGATTTCGGGTTGGTGATGGTGGCCGTGCCAAAATGAGCCACACGTTTTTTGAGAGCCTGTAGGTTTTTATAAATGCAGTCTCCGACAGGCACATAAAGCGATCTGGCACACGCAACTGCCATGCCCTAGGTTACCGGCGTGGGCGTGTTCGTTGCCAGTCCGGGGCAGTGGTCCAATGCTGAGGCTGCGGATTGCGGAACTAGGTACGTCTTTGCGTTTTTTCCACGAACTACAGTGCTGTGGAACCAGCTCTCAACGGCGGTATTTCCGGACCATTACGACTTAGGGATCTTCAAGAAACGAGCCTATTTCTTCCTTAAAGGCCGGCAACGCATCTGCGATTCCTTTGATTTTGCGAGTGTCCATGGGCGGCGGTGATTGCTTCCCATCAGGTGACCCGCCTGCTCGTTTGCCTCCTTCTAATATAAAAAAAAGATGGCGATAGTAGACGTTTGCGTGCGCGTTTACGCTTCTTCCCGATAGATGGCGCTAAAATATATATAAAATTTACAAAAAACTAGTTATAATTTTTTTTTGTGCATGATATCAATTGTAAGGTAAGATTGATAAACATATTAAAAATTTATAAATGAACATAAAAAATCAAAAAGTTTTTATTTATTTCCGAAAGCTCGAACCTAGGATCTCTATCACTACTATATGGCACGACGATGCGTCGTCGCAGCTGCACGGCTAATGAGCTCTTCATGAAAATGACGAAAGTTGTGGTTATAAGAAAGTTACTAGAAAATAACTAAACGTAACTTATTAATTTAAAATGCTATCTATACTACTGAGCTCAACGCGGATGACTGGCACCAGGTGGCGCAGGACCGACCCAGATGGCGACTCTTATTATCCGAGGCCAAGACTCACTTTGGGTCGTTGCGCCATTCTAGTTAGTTAGTTTTTTATCTATACTACCGCCATCTAGTGTCATTATATGGATAACCAGTTAGTAACATTATATGGATAACCAGTTAGTAACTTGAGGTTCCTCTTACGGAAGATGGCGCCGCCGTATATGAAATTTTTGTAATTATTCAATTTATGGAAGATTTACCCCTCTGCTAGCGCGTGTCCCCGTTCACTAATAGATTCCAAGGGGTTCGGGTCGGATCGGGGACGGGACAATCCGAGGGCGCCTCTAAAGGCTAGGATCACGGCGCCCAAGTATAGAGCGCGCGTGTGAACTTGGTCGTCGTATACTTGTTCTAAGTGTGTTCGGTGTCTTGGGATTAACTGTGCATGTTTAGTTTAGTGTGTATATCAGTGTGAGATGATTTTTTTTACCACATTTAATGGTAATATTTAAGCAGTGAAGTCTTTACAGGGTGTATGGACCCTTAAATATTATTGCTAATTTATTTTAAAGATTGTATGTAGGTATACCTACATACATGGACAAACGTGTATTATGTTTTTCAAATCCAATAACTTATATTGAGCAGTATAACAAATAAGACATTTTTCGTCCATTCTGTTATATTGTATAACGAATAGTATAACTAGATGGACTAACTCAGTGGAAAATGTAGTTCGGTACTCTGAAGAATATGAGCAACTGCAACCGTGAGGTCTAGCACGAACTTGTTACAAATGTGGTGAAGTATGTCTTAAAATAAAACAACACAGCAACTGTTTAAAAAATCTACTTCATCTATATTACACGTAAAAATAATAAACAAAAAAAAATGTTGAACAACCAACAATGCAGAGCGATAAATTGCACTTGAATAGAGAAATACATAATGATTATCGTTTGATCTTAAAATACAATTCACACAAATAGTAAGATTTCATTATTCTTATAAATGCTATAAAAATTCAAGAAAATACGAAATACATTACTGTTATATATAAACACTAGATTACATATTTGTCACATCTTCACATTCGACCAGATTTAAATCGGGTGCTATTTTTAAATCGGTGGCAATGGTTCTCAAACTAAATTCTCGAACGGTACCTTAACAAACAAATTATAAATAGGTAATTCAAAAACAATAGTTTTTATAGTGTATTTGAAATTTTTCAAGATCACCAATGATATCGAAAAATCGCACCTCGGCCTTTGACAAAATTGCGAAAAGAAAGTGAGTATGATAATAAACCTTTTATTCCGAAACGTGGACTTAGTTAAACCCGATTTAAAACGGTTGCCGTCACCTTTTCTTCAGTAAAGGTAGATGGAAACAGCATCAGCCTTAAACCAGGTTTAACTTGAGTTTAGAATCGCGAAGATGCGGGAAGGTATAAAAATAAATTACAACTCTGCTTATTATAAAATATACTTACTTGATACGTGTGCACTACAAAAACAGGATTTACGTCATAGCTATTTTTAATTATTGTTAAAAATTAAACATAGTTAATGACTGTTTTTATATTCGTTAAAAGTTTTGTGCATCCAACAAATCTGAACTAAAGCTAAAATCGAAATCAATTCCTCGCCATATTACTCGTACATCAAGGTCAAAATGCAGTATTTTTTGTCAGACCTCTCTATGTAGCCTAATACTTTGATAACTACAGAAAAAACAGATTTATAATATTAATTTGCATTCATAATGCTTTATTATCATGGACAATAATAAACCACTTAAAAGTTACTGTTTTGACTCGTGAATTGGTCGCTTTTTGTATATTGCTATATCATTACAGTTTTACGTCACAAAGTACAATGTTAGTCAGTGTATAGCTAAAAATAATAATTCGTTTTAACTTGATAATGCAAGACAGACGTAGGTACCTCAAAGTGTGATTCTCAATTTTTATGCCGGCCACAGACTTTATGCGCAAATATTATTATTACTAGCCTATAAACGCCGTTATCAACCACCAATGCGCACTGGGCCCGCGTGGTGGTTTCTGGCCTGTTCTAAATCCATCCATATGGGTTCGTGCCCCAGCAGTGGGAACATATTATGAGCAGGTTATAATGATGATGACACGTTCCACAGCTGGGCTCTAGCCTTCCACATGAGGATGGGCCTTAACCCACCACGCTTTAACAATTGCCAACCAACTGTTATAGATCTGTGATTGACATCTAAGGACAACCAGCAAGACTTAGGGTCAATACACACCGAAGTGACAGCGGTGGGTGGCGCAGCAGCCGGCAGTTTCACTGTTAAACCATTTCAAACTTTATCTCTATTGATAACGCATAGTATCACTTGAAAGCAGTCACCCGCCATTGCTTTGATGGGCTGCTTATTTGCGTCCAACCGGACTCTTCAAGTGATACTATGCGTTATCTTAATGAGATAAAGCTTAAAATAGTTTCACAGTGAAGCTGCCAGCCGCTGCCACTTCGGTGTGAATTGACTCTAACGACTTTAACGTGTTTTCGGAGGAGCTTGAGATATTTTTAATTGGTCACTCAACTTTGGATTCAGCATCGAGAAAGTGGCTTGGAAGATGGCAACCCAAACGCGACAGGCGCTGCGTTACCGTAACGATAACGTTCTTCTCTAAAAAATTGCATTACGTTAAATTGAAGGAGTTAGCGCAAGGTTTGTGACCAGAATAAATAGTATAGGTTTATTTCTCGAATCAGAAGCGCCAATATTAAGGAAAAGGCGCACCGTAGGTACCTACCAAAGATGTAACTTTTCTGACATTTAATTTGACGTATCAACAATATATTGCGCGCTATCTATACGAATATACTAGAGTTCAATTCTTTCAATGGATAATTGCATTGTTTGTAGGTACGTCAAATGCGTTAAGAGCGTAAGTTGTCGTTGCGGAGGCCGCGAGCTGTAATTAAACTCTGAAGAAAGGGCGAATTATTGTTTTTGTTTATGAAAAAGCGTCAAGAGCTTACCGAGAATCTGGCTGCGTTATAACTTATGCGCGAATTTACCAAGTTCAAAGCCTATTCAAACCTGAGCGGTTTTCGCTGCCGCTGTGGGTAAATGTATATACCGCGCGGGTTTCGCTCAGGTATTTAGTATCAAGTTCCGCGGCTAGGGCGACCAGCCCCCCGACCGCCTAACCGATCGCTTTGACTACGCGTATAGTTTATGACGTCATCTTGCCACCTCGCACCGCCTATGAAAGCAATATCGAAAGCTATAGCCTTAGCTTTTGATATTGCTTTCATAGGCGGTGCGAGGTGGCAAGATGACGTCATAAACTATATGCGTAGTCAAAGCGATCGGGGGGCTGGTCTGAATAGATCTTCATGTTGAATACTGATTCTGTTTATAACAAGTAAGCCTCGCTGCGTGAACCTAACACAAACTTATAGATAACTCGTGTCTTAAGTTTATAGTAGTTTGGCCCGTGGTGACATATCAGGACAGTTAAAATGTTGCCATACAAAATCTTGTTTTCATATTCGTGAATAGCAAATTTTTAACTCTCCTCTTTTGTCACCAGAAGGCGCTGCTTCAATACCAGACAAATCAAACTCACACTGTAAATAGCAATTGGTTCGGCGAAAGATGTTCACTTTAGGGTAGCGACACCAGTCTTCGACACAGTAACCTATTGTTCGACACCGGTTTTCTTTGCTGGATGACTAGCGAAGCATGTGGTCCGTATTTCAATGTAGCTAACGTAAAAAAATCGTAACCTTAATTTCGAATGATCAAAGTATAAAATTTTCTATCACTGGTTCCTGTCGAATACTGGTGGTGCTACTACCACATAATACACACGAATCGCGCAAAATTCGTCTTTTCCGTTGTACCCACGTCTGCGCATCAGTCTACCACAAACTGTCATGTTTCCTCAATAGACTTTGAATTGTATGTGTATGGCATATGGTTGCATATTGATTGATAACATTTGACAGTTTTGGTTAGGTCGATGTGCAGGCGTTGGTACTAAACGCTCGGCCACAAGACTAGTTGCAAAAAAACAGTTTTAAACCAAAATACCCTAAAATAACCAAAGTGACTTAAAACTTGTTTCAAAATTTGATAAAACGGTTTAATCATTGAAATAAAATTTAAAACGAGTTTTAAGTCAAAGATTTTGGTTTAAAACGGTTTTTTTGCAATTATAGCTACAAGTCGTCGGTTGCGATTGCGACGCGACCTCTTCATTGCGCGGTCGAAACGCTCACTGCACTGCGGTTAATTAGCATCACACGCCATCTACTACGGTGACACATCATTGAAGCGGATCTGAGCTGAAGAGTTGTGTGGAAATCAACCAGCGGTCGACTGCTTTCAAGCGATACTATGCGTTATCTGATAGAGATAAAGCTTAAAAAGGCTGATAGTAAAGCTGTCGGCCGCTGTGAAATGACCCTTAGGTATTCGCTAGTCGCGCCGCGTCGCCGTTAACTCCGATAACAAAGTAGGGGGACTGCAAAATGTAAGCTTCATACAACCACGCTCGACATTCGCACACAGACAACCTCTAAACCCGGGATCGTGCAACTGCTGCACTCAGACTGTTCTTCAGGTTTATTTATTATGTATGGATGGAATTTATTTGTGATGGAAAGTGTCCTTTTATGATAGGGCATTTTCCAATATTATTGACGCTGTAAGGGAGAAAAGAGCTTGACACTTGCTGAGTTTCTTGCCGTATCTTCTCAGTACAAGGTCTCCTGTCCAGAGTAGACTTACGAACCGATGGCATAGTGACGTTCATAAGAGCTATTAGTAGCTTAAACTGATTAAATGATTTTGATTTTTTTTTAACAATGAGTGCGGCAGTAAGTCGTTACGATATCGTTACGGTTTTGGTTATGGCAATCGGTAGCACAAAGTAAAGACAATCCAGAAGGTAAGTCTAATACACACCGCACACGAGCATCGTACACATAGACCCGGAACAGTTCGACCGCAACTTGTTGCGAGGTTTCGTTTATTTTTTTGGAGATAGTTTACAGATAGCCTTAAGAGGAAACACTAAGGTCGACTGAATGTATGAAAAGTAGACGAAATCAACGTTTCGTAGTCCCCTGATTCCCCTTTGAAAACTGGACCGATTTAATTACTTTTTCCGTTAAAAGTTAAAGAAAGGCTTTGGCTGTGTCCCTGTTTTCCTTTTTTTCATAAATAAACTATTAAAAAAGATATGAACCTTTAAAAACTTAAAAATCTGTTAAATATTAATAAAATACAGTGAAAAAATTAAACGCCTACCCGACCCAACCAGGAGTCTGAACCAGGAACCTGGGTCTTCCGCAATCCAGCGGCTGCACTGACCGCTATGCTACCAGGAAGGCTGACGTAAGCGCTAAATTTTGTCACTGCTTTCTTTAAAAATCTGGCTAATTTTTAAGGTTCAGTTTTGGAGGAGGAATCAGGGGACTACGAAACGTTGATTTTGTCTACTTTTCATACATTCAGTCGACCTTATTGTTTCCTCTTAAACGTCATTTTCAGCTTCACCGGCTTTATTTGGCGGCGAAGTACGTAAAGGGTACCTCAAGCCGTGTGAAACGAATCACCTTCGGAGGTTTTCTAGAGGGAACGGCATCACGCACTAGTGCGTGTCCCCATGCCCTACTATTCTTCAAGGGGTTCGGACCGGATCGGGGAACAAGATTCCAAGTCCTCGTGAGGTTATCTGTGTGCGTTGTTCGAGCGTATTTGTAAGAAGCTTACGTCCTGTCTCCTTGCTCTGTGTCGGGGGCTGGTGTTTACTGCGTGGGCGAGAACTCGGTGGGCTCTAGTATGCGGCAGTGCATCTCGCGGATGAGCGGCACCGTGTACGCGACGCACTCGTCCCAGCCGGGGTTGCGCCACGTGCTCTCGCGGGTCGCTCGGCGAGCTTGCAGGTCGCTGTAGCCTGGCAAAGTCAAAGTTAAATCATTTATTCAACATAAATCTCTTCTACCTTCCTAAAGTTTGCACCAATTATCGTCAAAATTGTTTTATTTACAGAGCAACTAAAACCTTTAATGACAAGTGTAAAGACAGCAATTTCAACGTTGATTTTTTCATTACCAGCTTACCTTCATTAAGAAGGCAACTTAGTAAAGGTTTCTTCTTAAGTTAATTTATTTAGTATGTAAATAAGGATAAAAAAATAAAATTCAATGCTACTTTTTTTTTTGTATAAGACTAAGTATAAAAATATAATTAAATATAGAGCACACGAGTAAATACCCAAAATTTACTGTTGTGACTGTAGTTAGCTTCAGCGTTAAGCATTTTTTATAACTGTGCTTTGGTTCAAGTATTGCTCCTTTGTTATTTAAGTTGTTTCTAACAGTGGAGACTTTTTAAGGGTGCGCCGTCCATAAGTGACAAGTGTCATATGTTTTATTTGAAATGTCGTCGTCCATATTTATTTGATGCCGCGCGGCCATACTAATTTTGTATGGGGAATTTAAGGTGCTTAATAAAAAATAATTATTTAAATAACCACTTGATGAATCGAAAATGTAGTCTAGCAATTTGTAGTTTATCCATTGATGATTGTTTAGACAAAATCAGAGGTACAATAATTTAGATAAACTATAAGAAATCTAAAAAACGCCGCCACTCGTTTTCATGATTTTTGCCCAACTTTAAATGATATTGTAGAAAAAACTATAGCGTGTTATGAATGTATGGTTCTGACAAATTGTAAACACGTTCCCTATGATACTAAATATATATTTTGTTCATTTAATACGATAGTATTTTCAATTATATCTACTTAACCGTAACTGCACATTTGGCATTTTTTTGTCGGCGCACCCTTAATGACTTTTCTGTTTTACTTATAAGTTTGTAGCTATTCATTTATTGCATAAGTCGATAGTTTTCCTAAGATAATAAATAAATAAATAAACTTTCACAGGCACTTATTGACGTCAAAACGATATAAATAAAAAAAGAACTAAAAATTTAGTTTAGACTAAACTAAGTACTGAATCTACCACCGGTTCGGATTTTGGGAGAACCTTCGACCGAGAACAGCTGGCAAGAAAATCAAGAGGCTTATTCCTTTTTCTCCATCTTTTCAACCAAATTACAATGATGTAATATATAGGGTCTAACAATATCAATA
This sequence comes from Eudonia lacustrata, assembly GCA_947562085.1. Lineage (NCBI taxonomy): Eukaryota > Metazoa > Arthropoda > Insecta > Lepidoptera > Crambidae > Eudonia > Eudonia lacustrata. The sequence continues at coordinate 13,773,701 of OX387329.1, read as the reverse complement.
AGTGAACGTTTAAGGGGAGAATCTGTACATCACACTGAGCAGGCTTACCAAATTTGGGTCAAAACTACAGGCTCGTTACCGAGATAATCAACAAAACATTATCATACTTCACCAAAAAATACACCTTTCCAAACCCGTACAGCTGTACTACACGCACACAAAGATAGCCAATGGTTTTTCAATTGTGTGCGTGTATCTGTACACTATCTTTTTATTGACGCTTGCGCGCCTGTTAGTAAAGATACAGCATGTTTCATGATGTGCATTATTTTAATTGATTTAGTTTGTTAGAAAACATAACTTTGAAAAATCACTATAAAACTGGAGCCCATTTTTTGTCATTCTATTCAGAATGATGTATAGATACCGCCCTTAAACGTTCGCTTATTGATTTTGTTAGACCCTATATAATATACAAATTTTGTACAATTTTGTACCCGAGGAGGTAATAAAAGTATGAATGACTAGCGGCCGCTCGCGGTTTCACCCGCGTGGTTCCCGTTCCCGTGGGAATATCGGGATAAAAAGTATCCTATGTTTTAATCCAGGTTATAAACTATCTGTATGCCGAATTTCATCCAAATCCATCCGTTGCAGCGTGAAGAAGCAACAAATATACGAACATACACACAAACTTTCGCATTTATACTATTAGTGTGATAAATTAATATATGTTGTCAGAATACGGAACTAATTAGCTCATTGGTCATACGGCTGATTGCAAATAGGGAAAGAGTTAAGTATTTTAAAAAAAATGTTGTGCTTTATGTAGTATTTACAGGAGCTACGTAATGATTTGGGTACGACTATGTAAATTAAATTAACATTATAAATAACGTAAATAAAATTATTTGTTTTAAGAAGTTTCATTGTTACATTATTATAACGAATTGAAGTTGTGTTATTAAATAAATTCAAACAATAAGTACATAACATTTATGAATAGACTTCGTTCTGGACACTATCCATCTAACAAGTTTGGATACCTTATGAAAGTAGTAGAATCACCCAACTGCGAAATTTGTGGCGTCGTTGAAGATATACAACACTTGGTTGGTGGAATGTGTCCGTTACCAAGATGAACGAAGAGCGTTTATGTCTAGGTTTAGAGTAAATGAAATGGATGTTGGTGTATTTCATGAGATCTTGGCTCAACCACTGTCAGAAGAAGCCAAGAACTTGTATCGTGTTTTGTACCCGCCGCGACCTGCACTTGGTTAATTCTAATGTTCTGTGTAAAATTAAGCATAGGGTCCGATAGGACTGACATATCGTAATCGCTAAAAGTTCTTATATAAAAAAAAAAAAATTGTCTTTTGGCAATGCAATATCCGGGTCAGGTCATCCAGCTAAGTGTGTTTCGTGTTTTGATCTATGTTTTTGAAACACGCTCAAGCGTGTTTGCTGTTGTCCTCATTATTTACCGTCACCGGAAATTTTGGAGGCCGCGAGACACTTAAAGGGTTTTTCAAGCAGTGTGATTAACACCGTCATAGGGTATCTAATGGAAACGGCATCACGCTAGCGTCTCCGTCGCTTCTAATTCTCCGAGAGACTCAGATCGGATTCGGGAGCGCAACAACCTGAGAACGCCTCTGGACCTCGACTCAGGTTCACCGGGTCGTGGGGGGAAAAATTTGATAATCATTTATCTATGGTGAATTTCTTGATAAAATATAGCAGATCTATTATTGCCGCCTTTTATTATAAGTAGAGCTCTAAAGCTCTACAGTACACAAGGGGTTACATCCAAGCAGAGAAGAAAAAATTAAAAAAAGAAAATAAAAAAATTAGATTAGAATCAAAAAAAGGGTCTATTGCTCAGTGATTGCAGGAGACCCACAAACCATGTTACTTTGCCATAGACACATTTACGCATAGTTCGACTGCATCTTAAAGTTTAAAATAATATAGAGAGTAAATACTTACACCAGATGTGATGTACGTTGTAGAGGCGGCCGATCTGCGAGAAGTACCCGGCGAAGGCCTCGTTCTGCGCGCGCCGGTACGTCAGCCCGCGCGCCCAGTTGTTGCCCCACTCGATCATCGTGCCCGGCTTCAGGCTGGAAGCAACGTGGAAATGAGTTGATCGAACATCAGCCAGCCACGTGTTCACAGATATGAGGCGAATATAACATCATCATCATTTCAGCCAAAAGACGTCCACTGCTGGACAAAGGCCTCCCCCAAGGATCTCCACAACGATCCAGCGGCTTCTCGCGATCTTTACCAGGCCTGCCCACACAATATAACATTATTGAATGATAATAATCGGGACCAACAGCTTCACCTCTCTACTGCGGCAAGCACTGATCAGTGCCTCAGACAATTCAAATTCTATCAGGCCTGTATTCACAGCAGACGATAGGTTAATATGTACTGTGTACGACTGTTAAAGATAATGCATACTTTTATTGTTTATTATGACTGTACGAGTATGTATAGCTAACTGCCATACTCAGAGACGTCTATTAAATTTTAATGACAATTAAGTCTCTTGCTGTCACTTTCTTATGTATAGTGCTAAATAGAGAAGGAAAGACATTTAATTGTCATTAAACTTAATTGACGTCTCTGAGTAAGGCAGTTAGAGCATTAAACCAACATGTAAGTCGACAATGAAATTGCTTTACCACCTTAGAAGTGAATTTTGGTTGCTTTTCGTAAAACAACAAGTTCTATTTTTAAAAGACCAAGTGACAGATACGTTGTCATCATTGACAATGAGCCTTAGCGAAATTTTATTGTAATGGAAGTTTTTGTCAAAAGTGATAAAGCAATTTCATGGTCGACTATACATACATAATGCACATTGCTGTATTAAAAATGGTTAGACGAAGTTAATTTTTTTTTCAGCAACGTTCAATTTAATCTAACGCTACGCATCGTGCATACTAGATGGATGACCAAATAAAAAAACTATTATTTTATTTAGAAAGGTATAAGGCTGCTGGCGTTGGCCTTCACAGGGGTTAGGATTAGGATTTAGGATTTCGCTCGATCTTGAGAAGAAGAAAAGTGAAGAGTATGGTTATGATATTGTCAAATATGTCAAGTTCTGAGCTCAGTCGAAAGAGGGTTAAGGGTTAATGAGGATAATGATGGTAAGTTACCTGTAAGATCTGAGCTCGTAGATGTTTTTGGGCTCGCGCGGCTCACCGTTGGGCCAGAAGCTGAACGCGAGCAGGTACTGCAGGTGGCGCGAGCGCACGAAGTTGCCGCGCTCCTTCTCTAGGGCGACGTAATCCTATGACAGATGATCACATCACAGTTTTGATATTTCTGTCCTTTTTTTTAGTAACGCACAAAACAAAAGATATGTACAATTAAACATGAGTATCATTTTTTTCTTCTACACTTCTACCTTCAGCCTATTTTAGCACATCACCATCAGATAAGTTAAAAGCTTCCTCAACCTAAAAACAAATTTTCGGAGTTCAGGGATTGATTTCCAGTTCCTCCATAAGCAGTGGGTTCGGTCTGGCTATCATGTATTTATGTTAAGATATTAAAAACACATTAACTACTTACAGGGTTTGTTTTGAACAAAATTTTCGCTTTGTCGATCTTCTCGAAGCCCCCTACGTAGCGCCAGAGGTGCAGAGCCTGATCCATGTCGCCCACCGACACCGTCCATGATCCTACCAGTTCGCATCCCAGCTCCGGCTTACGGGAGTGGACAAACTCCACTGACTTTTTGCTGTAACACAAGACTTTATATTTAACAATAGCTTTAGTAATAAATCAATAAGTTTTAATAATAAAGCCTTAGTGGCAAATCCCTCGTTCAGATACCCAAAAGGTTCTGGGTTTAATTCCGGTCACGCAAAGCGTGTTTCGGATCTTTCTATGCATAGCCCGGATTTGGCAAGCATGGTGATTAAGCCATTACCCCTCAGCTATAGACGACCTCCGTAGCCGATTGGCTTGCACGCCGGACTTTGAGCAGCACTAACTCTGAGGTCCCGGGTTCGATTCCAGGTCGGGTTAATGTCGAAAACGAACTTTTCGATATTGTGTTGGGTCTGGGTGGTTGTGGTACCATCGTTGTTTCTGATTTCCATAAAACAAGTGCTTTAGCTACTTACTTTGGGATCAGAACAATGTATGTAATGTTGTCTAATATTTTATATTTAATATAGTGATGGCTTGATTTTAAAGATGTAGGTTTTTGCCTAGCAGTGGGATACTTAATTATAGGCTTTTTACAATTAGTAATAAATTAATGTTAGAAACAAAACATTGTGTTTTATAAGAATTTAATTTAATTTAATTTAAGCTACAATAATAATATGTAAGATCAATGTGAGCCAACCTAAAAGAAATGTTTTGTTTGAAGATATTTACCCTATATTACCCTTTATTAGAGGTTGCTTTTTTTTCTTCTTTACGCTCCCTCTTTCTGTTTGGCCCTACCTTGGCTACGTTGCGCTTCGCTCGGGGGAAAAAAAATTACCTTAACCTATTCAACAGCACAAAATACCCAGCAGATTACGTGAGTTTTTAAATTTGTTTATTTTTTACGCTCCCCGCTTCCATTTGGCCCTCGCTACGCTTGGAAAATTTTTTTTAACATAACCTATCCAACAGCACAGAATACCCAACAGATTACGTAACTTCAAACACGACTAAAAAAAAAACCACGCATCTCCGCGGGGTGAGGGGTGTGTCGATTGAAAGGGGTAACCAATCCCAATAAAAACCAACCCTTATCAATTCCTAATTCCTGCTGCCGATTACTAAAGCCAATCCCTTTATTAAACAATAAATTCATGAAAATTTGTTTAGAGATTTATTTTTTTATCATTCAAACTTTTTAACACATTGCTTTTTAAGGTTTCTTGAGCAATAAAATTTCAACTAGATATTTATCTTATAACTAGTGGCCACCAATAATCTTGTTAGAAGTACACCTTTATCCTGTGATTGTTGATCCAAATGGAGTTTTAAACACATATTATATTGCCAGATTTAAAGTTTGTAGGCTTTTTGTTCTTAATATTTTTGGTCAGTCAGTATTTATCTATTATTTATATAGATTTTGAGCATTGTTGTTGTTGTGATATGATGTAATATGCATACTAAAAATATGACTTCATAATACAATAAAAATACCAATTTAAATTATGTATAAAATGGTGCTACTTTTAAGACAAGGGGGAACTATGAATTCAAAATTCAAATTCAAATTCAAACTGTGAAGTTGAGAACTGTGAAGTTGATAGTTTGCTATTTATTCTGCTAAAAGTTTAAGCTCTTTTTTACCCAAATTATGTTTCATCATAAACAAACAACACAAGAAACCCTTAACTCAAAGGTCATAGGTCACTCCGAGATAATAGCGTAAATGTAAACAAGCGCCAGTTACCTCAAAAGACCTGTTACTGATCTATTTGCAGAATGTTGCATAACGGCAATATATTTGCCGGGCGGCGTAAATTATGTAAGGCGTACTATAATATGTAAACGTACTAATTCACCAAGTATTTATCGACGGAGTCCGGCCTTATGTTGTGCGTATGGAGTGCGTATATAATCTCCTTGTCGCTAAGCATACGGCTGTGGGATTCTTTCGTGGGCTCTATCCTTCGCACCAGCAGCTTGGAAAGCCATCCATCGTCGGCATTAAAACGTTCACTTGTTGTGCTGATCAACCTACAAAAATAACTTTCACTTTAGTTCTTCTTGTTCCAAATTTAAAACTAACACTGTATTTAAATATTTTAAAACTTAGCACAACCTTAGATTCTTCGGTGCGTAAGTACACAAACTTAGTGCTCTAGTTAGAGACTTCATAATTATTATTAAATTTATACACTGTTAAATAAAAAAATTATACAATAATATGTACTTCCACTGTTTCAAAGTAGTACTATGCTGCTAATGAAAAGATACTTGTTATCAATTGACAAAATGACTCGATGAAGGTTATCTTGAAAATAGATTTGTATTGTAATTTTGTAGTTTGGACAAGTACTGACATCCAGGGGGATGACAGTCCCTAACATTGCTAATTTAACAAGGAAGCTAGGGCCATCTAGTTTTATGCACCCGAAACTTTGTCTTAACTTAGTTTAATCAAATGCCGATAGATGTCGCTACTAAGATGTAAATTTATAATTTCTTAATATTTTAAAAGTTATAAAATAATTGTTTTTCTTTAATATTTTTAAACAGAAAACATATGCATATATGAAATTTTAATTGGTTTCATTGAAATTAATTCATATTTTGATAGGGCAACATAGCCTTGATGTAGTCGCTACACTTGTGAAACTAAAAACAAAATGTCACATTATTGGTCGTAACTGTCGCTTGCGTATGCGCTTGTTGTTTTCCCAGTTTTTCCGATCAATTTTGTGCCTATAATAAGTGTTTTCTTTGCTGTAGACGTTGAGTTGAGATCCATTCTCCTCCGTCCTAGTGTTGAGTGCACTTTGACTGCGATACGGACGCTATTTAGTTTATATTGTGTTGTTTTTGTTGGACTTTTGTGTTACCAAAATCGACACCATGCCTGGTTACCGTTGTGTTCTTGGATGTGAACAGACTAGTAAGCTCTATAGCTTTGAGTCAAAATGTATTTCGTTTGAGTCAAAAATGTATTTCGTTCCATAAAATGCCAGCCAATTTTGACTCACAGCAACTCTTAAAAATAATAGAGGTTTTAGTATAAAATTGCCCATTTTTTGTTACACACTAAACTTATAAAGCTATAACTTATGATTCAACAAATGCTTCAGTTGTTTATTATTATATCGAATCATGACCACTATGTTCAATAATGTATGAGATAGAATAATAATGAGAATGTTATTTTTATTTCTTTAATATTGAAAAGAGACTGCTTTTTTTGTAAGCGGAAATTACCACTTTCTTCGTTGTAACTTAGCTGAGACTAACTTTTTTTTCTAAATACCTGTGGCATTAGTTAGCCAAGTATTCATAATGTATAGTAACTTTAACAGTCAATAGAAACATTAATGTTCGCGGTTGTTAATAAAATAAGAAAATCTTTGTAAGTATACAAGTGGCAATTTCCTAAAAAATTTGTATACTATTCGGCAATTTCATACTTTTAACACCTAATATGTATATGACGATGAATAACCTAAAATATTCATCAAACTAATTATATATCCAGTTTCCATATTCAAGAAATCATTAGTTATACGTTAAACAAAAGTAACGCTTAATTAAAAAAAAATGTCTTAGTTCTACAATCACATCCCTTGAATATGGAAACTGATAAACAGATTATGTTTAAAATAGGCTACATTACATTATGTACCAACAGTATGTAAAATTTGTATTACATGTGTAATAAATTCGTAATAATAATTGTGTTTTTTATTTTAACAAAATCCTACTTTCTGCTTACCAATAATAATGAATTGTTTTGTTCTAGTTAACACTTAAATTGTAACATTGTTATTAATTTGTAATGAAATCAATAAATAGTCATTACAAAATAACAATGTTACAATTTAGTGTTTACTAGAACAAAACAGTTAGTACCTACCTACATATTCAAAAGCAGCTATAGCTATATATAAAATTAGTTTCGGGTGCAAATATGTAGAGGCGCTGTTTCAAATCGGTTGGTAAAAAAATTCCGCAAGAGGTCTCTCTATTTCCGTAGTATTATTATACTTTATGCTGACATCTATCGTGCCTAACCCTACACTAATTTAGAAATGTCATTTTACAACAACACTTAAAATGGAACGTCATTTTGGTGAGATAGAGATAGCATAAAGAATTGTCTATATGAAAAAAAACGAAATCTAAATAGAAACTTAAACGTGAGCTATATTACCAAATAAATAAAATCTGTAAGATTATTTACAGTAGACAAAAATAACTTGCCAATGATGAATCTTATCTATTAGAAACGATATAAATAAGTTCGAAAAACGTAACGGAACGTGAGAAACATTTTTTTTGTTTACGAGAACAATAAGCAACAAAAAACACACATTCTCTTCAAATCAGGATTAACAAAAATTTCATTGTAATAACATATTAAGTAATAATATATATTTAAGTTGCTTTTTATAAAAATTAACAGGCAAACTAACTAAATGTTAAATGGAACTTTTAAGTTTTATAGCGGTTAACTTACTAATGATTCAAACTCAAAGCAATATAATTATGTTAGGTACCTACTGAAAAAGGAATGTACGCCTTCAACTGACAGAAAATGACTAATGACAATATGACATTTCTGCGATTGCAAAAGTGTCAATTTATTTACCTAAGTGTTTTTTGTTTTACTCTAAAAAAGAACTGTGTTATTCGTTCAAGGTGCCTTTTTTTGAGACTAACATCGGCAAAACCTCGTTATGGGTAAGTAGCCGCCGCTAAGGTCGAAAATGTATTGTGTACATTATGTTTGTTTGTAATGGTGGGCGGTGTTGTCACTGGAACCAAGTACCGTTGTTGACTAGTTATGCCTTTCTGTGCAGCGTCGAGCGAGGTGACGAAGCTTCAACAGCACTTGGCGCTACTGAAGGAGGAGTACAGCAAACTTCAGAGTCACTGCGCGGATGTTGAACGGAAGTACACTCTGGTGGCCGCGTCCGCCGGTGACTTGAGCGAGACTAGCTTCGTAGCCCGTCTCCTTATGACAGTCGCTACGCTATACGGCAGAGAGACGTACTCCGACATCTCTATCAAGTTGCTGAGCAAATCTATGCCCGGACACAAGTTTGTCTTGAATGCCCGATCCGATGATTGGAATGAAGAAGCCTTGAAGGACCTGGACGAACTGGGTACGTTAATTATAAACTGTTAGGTCAATTAATCTTAAATTTAAGTTTATAGTACTCTTAGTTGTATCAAATATATCTAACAATTATAAAACTTACTGTTTGATTGTTATATCCTTGGCTGATGTCATGAGTCAGATGTTAATGAATGAAATTAGACTGTTTATGTATTAAAGATACCTGTTATTATAATTTCAGACTGGTCCAACCTACCTGATGATATAGGGGCAGCTCTACTCAAATGGCTTTACACAGATGTTGTAGATCTTACGAGAGGTGACATGTTTGCACTGCAACTCATGAAGTCTGCAGCTAGTTTCAAACTCCATGGCCTGGTCGGCAAATGTGAACAAGCTCTTATAGCTACTGTTGGTGTGAGGTATGTAAATAATTAAAAATAATATTGTATCATTATTTGCCAAGACAAATGAAACCATATTCCATTGACCTAAGATATAGTTATTAATGTTTAACATGCTGTTCCAAATAAGTTTTATATATTCTGCAGGCCAACTAGGTTTTTTAAAACCTCTTTTTATTGAGTGCCTTTGGTAGAAGTTCATATTCATATTCATTTATTGCATCTTGTTGTAAGTATACAGGTGTTACATAAATTTTTTCGCACTAACAAGAACCCTGTAAGGGCACGGCAAAATACTTATATACTATATACTTACTAAACATATTATTATTATTACACTGATTGCCAGTAAGTAAATATAAATGATCAAAAACTATTCCATCATCTATATTTTATTAGTCCACTGCTACCTGTCTTGTCTTGTGACATGGAACTATTAACTTCTTAGTCAAATTACAATAGAAATAATGTTGTACACACCTGCACAATAACCTCTCACAAACTGTGAAATTTCCTCAATACATTTTCAACCATATCACTTAGGTATAAAGTTCAAAGTCTATTGAGGAAGTTTCGACAGTTTGTGGTTGGTTGATGTGCAGGCACGTGTACATACAATGGAAATCCTTGAAATTTATTCAAGTTTACATTTATTATTGTTGCTTTGTATCTTAAATTTCTAACCTTCATTTACTGTTTTATGAAACTTTGTAAGCGGTTGTCTATAGCTTTCCTCTTTATAATATTAGTATGGACTCTAAAGAGGAAAGTTTTGTATTTTTATATGTATGTTTGCAACAAATAAACTCAAAAACTACTGGACAAATTTAAAAAATTCTTTCATCATTAGAATGCTACATTAGCGCCGAGTGTGAAGTCGGGACGGGCTGCTAGTTTGTAATAAGTTCATTACTTGTAAGTGCATCATGAAACAAATTGGAGGGTCTGAATTTTTTTACTAGATGAAAATTATTTAATAATTTAATTATTTCACTATTTAATATTAATAAGGAATTTAAGTAAGTTTATTTTTGTTTCAGAACCTGTGTAAAATTTTACTCGGCTGCTGATGAAATTGGAGCTACAGCACTTAAGGAGCACTGTTCAGGACTGATATCAGCACACTGGGATGATCTCACAGGTAACATTTATCATTAAACAATCTAACTCTTAATACAATGAATAAGAGTCAAAAGTGTATACATGTTAATGCTTGTGACTGTACAAATAGCTGCACATAAGATTACGACAAACAGCTTTGTAGCTTTGGATAGTCTAATGTGCAGCCATCATAATGTAGCACATATAGTATAGCCTTAGATATGTATACAAGGTGGCCGGAAGATTGACGTCCAAAAGAAAAAATTAGGTCTCTCGTGTCGTGGGGTATCCGAATCACCCCCATGTATGTTCCGCGATTTTTCACGGTTTTCGAGTTATGAATTTTTTTCTAAATTTTTGAGAATTTTCAAGCGATCAACTTAAAAAATTTCTAGAAAAAAAAGTAGAAGACTTTTTTGTTTTTTTTTTTTTGCAACAAAATCTTCATAAGTTGTACTTTTATGCATAAAACAATTAGCTTCGTAACTTTGATGAAAATTTGAAAATGCAGGTCTCAAGAATAAAAAATACGATTATTGATTTATGCATGGTTTTTTAGTGATCCTAAAACATGCGACATACTCTCAGCTTTCATAATCATTAAAAAAAAGTAGTACTTAATGAGCTAGTTTTCCTAGAATCGGCCTTCAAAGACAGCCACGTGGTATTTTTTTTAAATAATCCATGTGATTAAAACAAAAAGTCTTGCTATTTTATGGTTTCTAATGTTAAATTGGTTTGTTGACTAACCAAAAATTGCCGCAAAAAAGCTAAGATTAGATAACATTTTGAGTTTTTAATTTTAAGGTTGTCAATTTGCTGATAACTAAAAATTCTTAAGAGATTAGTTAACAAACGTTTTAAGTAAGAGGTGGTTTTGTCAATACATCAGAGATGGTAATCAGAAAGAAAATTTATTTTTTAAATTCACAAAAGGTTTTCAAAGTGGCCACCTCCAGCAGCAATGCACATTCTACACCTTCGTAAAAAATTGCCTTTTAATCGTCTAAAAGCTTCCCTATTCTCTCTCACAACACGTTCGGCTTCTGTAATCTTTTCTCTAAGTTCTTGTTCACTCGAACATTCTCGGGCGTAAGCGATTTCCTTGTAATAGCCCCACACAAAGAAGTCGATTGGGTTAAGGTCAGGTGAGCGTGGAGGCCATCTGATTGGTCCGCTGCGTCCGATCCATCTGTTGGGGTAAGTTTCATTTAAGTGGTTTCGGACTTGCGTTGCGTAGTGACACGGGGCGCCATTATTTTGAAAAACCATGGTGCGTCGAAGCTGAAGATTCACATCTAGCAGCAGCAATGGTAGTTCATTTTCTAAAAAGTTTTTGTAAATTTCTCCATTAAGTCTGGATGGCAATTCAAACGGGCCAATAAGTTCGCCGTTGAGGATACCCGACCACATGTTAACACTAAACCGGTGTTGAAAAGATGAATCTCTCGTTTCGTGTGGATTCTCGATTGCCCACGAGTGGTAATTATGAATATTGACCACATAATTGGTCCACAAAACTTTATCGAAATATCCAGGATCTTCTTGCTGTTTTCGTAACATGGTTTGGCAAAATTCAACGCGCAATGGGTAGTCTGCAGGTAGCAAAGCTTGAACTCGTCGGATATGGAAAGGGTGATATCCTTCATCGTGAAGTATGGCTTGAATAGACGTTCTTGGGATGCCCAGAGCACGAGCCATTCTTCTCGTACTCGTGGACGGATTTCGATGAACTTCTTCGAGCACTCTTTCTCTGCGATCTGGATCGACTCGAGGGATTCCTTCACGACCACCGCGTTGACCAGGAATGTGGCCTGCCATCAACGTGTTGTGCGTGTTAATAAAAACACGATGGTCGGGATAATGTGCAGGTTGCGGCCCACCACGTCGTTGAAGTTGTTCGCGATACAATCGCGCTGCTTCACGGCCGTTGCCTAGTGCAACTCCATAAAAATAATGCATTTCTGCATATTCACTTAATGTGTAACTCATCTCTTTCACTTCCAAGTAAACAAAGTCCAAATCAGAAGGCAAAACAGTCCAGTAAACGAGCAAAGTAGTCAAAAAAGTAGGGCAAGCAAATTTGGGGTGAGCGATGGCGACACGAGTAGCAGTAAACACAAAGTGAGTACGACTGAGATAACATTTTGGCGTTGGCTTGGGTTGTCGCCCGCGCTACTGAGAGTGAGAGAGATGGCAATTATTCCGTCTCTATCCTCGCGGTCGACCTATTGTTATTGCAGATAAAATAATCGCGTTCACTTTTACAACCCATGATTCGCAAGAATGCAACGCGCAGAATTGATAAAATTTAAAACTAAAATTAAACAAAATGTCAATTTTTTAGGCATTTTTTGGTTAGTTAACAAACCAATTTAACATTAGGAACCATAAAATAGCAAGACTTTTTGTTTTAATCACATGGATTATTTAAAAAAAATACCACGTGGCTGTCTTTGAAGGCCGATTCTAGGAAAAGTAGCTCATTAAGTACTACTTTTTTTTAATGATTATGAAAGCTGAGAGTATGTCGCATGTTTTAGGATCACTAAAAAACCATGCAGTCATCTGTTTAGATTTTTAATTTTAATCTTAATGTTCTAGTCATAATTCAATAATCGTATTTTTTATTCTTGAGACCTGCATTTCCAAATTTTCATCAAAGTTACGAAGCTAATTGTTTTATGCATAAAAGTACAACTTATGAAGATTTCGTTGCAAAAAAAAATACAAAAAAGTCTTCTACTTTTTTTTCTAGAAATTTTTTAAGTTGATCGCTCGAAAATTCTCAAAAATTTAGAAAAAAATTCATAACTCGAAAACCGTGAAAAATCGCGGAACATACATGGGGGTGATTCGGATACCCCACGACACGAGAGACCTAATTTTTTCTTTTGGACGTCAATCTTCCGGCCACCATACCTGCCTGCTAAACATAAATATTTATAAAATACAATGCATTCCGGAATTGCGGAAGACCCAGGTTCAATTCCTGCCTGTGTCGGGTAGGCATTTAATTTTTTCACTGTATTTTATAAATATATAACTCAGCTTCAGTGCAGCAATTAGCACTTAAAAATAAAAAGTAAAATTGACATACCTACATAAGACAATTGTGACTATATAGACAATACGTATCTTCACCGACGACGGGAGCAAGATTGACGGTGATGTTGGGTCTGCACTGTCCTTGTGGCGCGGTGAGACCGTAACCAAAGTCGCCAAACTTGGCTTACCCGCGTACTGCACGGTGTACCAGGCGGTGCTTCTGGCCATAAACAAAGTAACAAGCGTAATCCTTGAGAGGAAGGAATTGACTTGAGACAGTTACTAACATCAAGTCTCCTCATCCCCTGGCAGTAGAGACAAGGCGAAAGCTGGGCTTGGCTGCGATACAAAACAAGGAAATTTTTATTGTTCTGGATCAAGGCACATGCGGGTCTGCCGGGGAATGATCGCGCTGACAAACTCGCGAAAGAAGCGGCCCTAAAGTTGAGGAGAAAGCCAGACTACGACCAGTGTCCAGTTTCATACGTCAAGAGATGCATTTGTCAAGCATCTCTTGACATATGATGGAACGAAAGGTACCGTACACAGAACACTGCTGGCACCACCAAAATATTTTGCCCAGACGCCAAGGTCGCCTACACTTGCCACAAAATTTGCCACAACAGCCTCCTTACACAAGCTTTAACAGGACACGGCGGGTTATCCGACTACTTTCACCGTTTCAAGTGCAAGGAGAGCCCTCTATGTGAATGTGACACTAACTCCAACGAGACCATCCAACACTGATGTTAGACTGCCCAATAAACGCAAAAGCGAATTATGAACTGGAATTGAAAATAGATGGTCTCGTGGACATTAACACAATGTGCACTAATAAACAACAAAAAGTATAGACAAGCACTAATAAAATATATGGAGGCTGTTGTTAAAATGTGCAAATCATAGGAACAAAAGTAAGTTATGTAAGTGTATAAAATGTGTATAAATATGTGTTATAATATAATATTTAAGGTGTTTTAAATTTAAGTAAACAATTATATTGAAGGAGTATGTAAATAGATTAAGAAAATTGTATTAGCCTTAACAATATTTACTATTATAAAAAAAAAAAAAAAAACTTTCCTATACTCTCACCAATTATCTAGCCCAAGAGAAGCTTCGTTATGAAACTCGTTAAATGGTTACTAGACAACGGATAAACATACTTAAAATACTTAAAAAACTTAAAAACATACTTATTATACATAGAAAACACCCAGACCTGAGACGATTTAGAAAAACAATAATTTCTAAATTGACCCGGCCGGGGATCGAACCCGGGACCTCAGAGATGGCGACACCATGAAAACCGGTGTACAAACCACTCGACCAAGGAGGTCGTCAATTATTTAGTAAGAGGATGATGACGTTCTAATAAAAAAAAAAACAAAAAACCTAATGGCTATTAGGCTCCTTTGTTATAACAAACTTACGTCTTTAAGGCGACGCACCGCTAAACAATAAATCTCATACGTTTTGATACGAGCGTTTGCGTTGTACCATAAGAAAAACTGGTCTTTTGTCCTTCAAATTAAAACTACAAATTATTTAAAAAAAATGAACTACAATTTTGAAGTGTTAAGACTAATCTACTAAGAAAATTTAGATGCTTAAATCGGTCTGGTTAGCCTGTAAAATGCGAATCTATGTTTTAAAAGAGGTTACTTTGATATTTTTTTCTCTGTTATAAAAGTTGACAAATCGTGTTTCTGCAACTAACAAAAGGAAGTCAATTAAATGAAAAATCATGTCATCAAATATCACTTTCATATGTTTTGTAATTGTTGGGAAAAATCAAGATCCCCGCCACGTAAATTACCAATGCGTCGTCTTAACTGGATGAGTTTAATATTGTATACAATTGCCTAAGGCAGGCAGTGTCAATAACAAAAACCAAATTAGGTCTCAAACAATGTAATATAGGTTCAAAAGTTTTCGCAAACCAAACAATTTTCAATGAAAGAAGTTGTTTGCAGGTGCTGCAAGTTAAAAATAAAACACGGTTGTCTTCTACTCTGTGGAGTACACACTTAAGACTTCTTGGCGGGAAAGTGAATATTCATGTCTGCGGTTTTGTTGTATTTTCTAAAATTTGTGTTATGTCGAATATTAATGTGAAATAATGGTGGATTATTAACCGTTAACTGTTCGTTAAATCGTGAGTGTGAATGAGTGTTTGCAAATGAAACAAAACAGTGCAACGTCACTTTTTAAATTCTCTCAAGAAGTACGCCCGAGGACTTAATAAAGCCCCACATCTTTACTGAGATACTCTAGGGGTTGGGTGGTATATCATTTCTCACTTCTTATTTCTATTATCATTCATCATCATCATACAGAAAGGAAATATTGTTTATTTATGTATTACTTGTAAGAAAAATTACTTTGACACTGGCTAAATGTGCTAATCGCACGAAGCCATCACCTAAAAGAAAAAAAAACTGTAGAGTGAGGGCTGGATAAAAAACATTTTCTTTGTCCGCAGGAGAGGACTTCGCGCACATGTCTTCAGCGTTGCTGTACCGCATGCTGAAGAGCAAAACTTCCCAGCCGTTGCATGGAGCTGTGCGGCTACTGAGAGAAGACGTCGTGTTCCTCTGCCTCGTCGAGAACCATGCTAATGTGAGTACATATGAAATAATAAATACCAACTGAATAATACTTACCGTTCGGCCATGACATGTGGCGTTGGCGACGCGGCTAGCTAATACCTAGTTCATTGCGTTCTTTCTATCACTGTTGACTATGCTAATAACTAGAAATGCTCGCCGCGTCACAAGATGCTCGTTTCTCGTGGCTGACCTATTTTTTTGGCTAGAGAAAACTCCTTGCGTGACCGCTGCGTCCGGGGAGACGTCAGATAGTTATATGGTACTCTCGTCCCGACCCCTCATTGCCCCACCCAGTCCCTATGGGCTAGCCCGGACATGGGGGAAAGGAGGTATATTCCCAAAAAAATCTATTACATCCCTTCTCTCTCTGCCACCTGCTTGCACTAAATGCATTACTAAGTAGTTTTGATCCAAAAGACGATGGTCCGAAAAAAGGCGCGCTTCAACCGATCTCGTCCATACAGAGTGTTTAAATAAGTACTAGCCTTAATTTGGGGAGACATGTAGAATTCAGTCTAGAATACGGAAAAAATATTAATAAAAAAACGCTCGTTACGGCACGGTCCCATGTTTAACGATGCCAATTGTGAAGATTTATGACTTAAAGAAAAATAACTCTTCTTAACGTGTCCGAAAGTGAAGTCACCACATTAGGATTCGAACCCAGGCCTCACAGTGCTAAGATGTCTTCGTAGGTGGCCAGGCGGGTTTCAAATCTAGCAATTTCACCAATCAAAACGTACATCCTGTCGTAGCTATGCTATTTACCGTTCGGTACTTTATTCGACAACTGCGGCTTAAGCACATCACATCACCACATGACTAAGTTATGTACTACTTGCAAATTGTAGAAAAGGAAATTGACTGCCTAATCGATACTTTTTGTTCAAATAGTCGGACATGGATCAGTTGTATTTCCTTTTATAAGGAAGAACATAGTTTTTTTATTTGGTTGGTTCATAATCTTATCTCAGTCACATAAAGTTGAAAATACAGTGGGAATACATATCCCACTAGTTAGAAAAACCAGTAGGCTTAGCCAAAGTAACATTAAAAAAACGATAGCGAAGTTCGAAAATAATAAAATGTATTGGATTGACATAAGCCCTAAATCGCGTGGTCAATCTTATGTCAATCCCATACATTTTATTCTTTTTGAATTTCGCTATCGTTTTCTTAATGTTACTTTGGCTACCGCCACTGCATTGCATAGATTGGGAACGGTTGCGCCCAGCATTCTGATAACAATGCAAGTAAGAAAACGATTAACTTCAAGCAGGAATGATTTATTAAATAGATTATTAAATTTTTCATCTGTTTAAAAATAAAAAATATTATTACCTGATGCATGAACAAAATTCTAAGTGCCTTACAAATAAACAAAAAATAAGCTCCGAATAGTTATTCCGTGTTTTGTTCCTGTCATGTAAATGTCATTTCAAATTAAAGTAAAAGAGACAAAAGACGGATTAACTATTCGGACCTTATTCTATGTTTATTTGTAAGATCCTATATGTTTAGGCACAAGTTATTTTAAGGGCGGACCTTTAAGGTCCAAAACTTGTAGTAAAAACCGTATACTTATTTAAAAAAACGGCTTCAAATATTGAAATATCTTTATTTTAATGTTTTATCAATAAAACGAAAGCTTATTTTAAGAGAATATAAACATTTACACATAGTAAATAACATGACTAGCGAAATACGCGTTATATAAAAGCCTTTTGTATAGTTAAAAACATTGGTCTTACAAGCTTTTCGTCTTTGGTTGGCGACACGTATCCGTCCCATATAGTGATATTTTAGTTATGTTATTTAAAAAAATATTTCTTAGTGTATGAAGCATTTCAACATTGGTCCTATTACATATGTAGATCGATAAGGTAGCCTTTAATTGCCAATACAAATACAAAAATTTTGCTGTTTTTATACATAATTATTTTTAGTACAAAGCCAATGGCAGATTATTCGAAACCTCTTGAATTGTAAAGGCTGCATAAACGACAATCCCGATAATTTAGAACGCTAACGAAAATAATCCTGTTTTAAAAGTAATGACTTCTCGTTTATGTTTATAAACACGGATAACATCTGTTTAAACTTAAATTATAATAAATTTTCGTTTTGGAATAACAAGGCTTTTCTGACTTTAAAAACTATAAGAGTAAAATAACAAGTTGCGGTAATGTGCTTGAGATTGACAATCGAGCATATAACTGTAACCTTTTCGTTCTTAGTATATATTGAGAAAGCCAACTGTCCATATGTACTAAATTAAAAACTTAACGACCAATTTATACAAATAGCATACACACTTCCTTAAAAGTTAAATTTTGAGTATTTATTTAAATTCAATTTGTCACACCAAAAAGGAGCATTACAAATATTAAAAATATGAAACTGTAAAATTTACAATAAATCATAAATTGGCATGTCTAATAGAAACATGTTGACAATATGTTGTTTCATTTTCGTATAATTCAGACCAGAGAATAAATAGCACGAAACAAGGAAGTCTTATTTTGCGTTATTTGTAACACTGTCTTTGTTTCAAAAACACAAATGTTGAAAAAAAAATTCCACGAGCAGGGTTTGAACCTGCACCCTTCTGACATACCGGGTCAGGTGCTCTTCCAATTGAGCTATCGTGGTTCTAACCAGCCCGCCGAAATTATTCAACACTATTTACTTTTTACTTTGAAAGCCAAAGGCGCCCATTCAATGTTAACAACTGCCGTCATTAACATCCGATCATAATATTTTTACAAATACTAAAGATCAGTTAAGAAGTAGGCAAGCTATTTATAAATGTTTATATAATTTTTTAACGCAAATTTTGTTGCGAACAAATTACAAAAACACAAATGTTGAAAAAATTTCCACAAGCAGGGTTTGAACCTGCACCCTTCTGACCAGTGATAGGAATAGGTAGTGCCTATTCACCTAAAGTTCGAAGAACAGAGACATAAATCGGAGACTTCCTTAGTACTCAATTTTTTTCTGGGACAACTTTGTCCCAGCAGCAGTTTATTAAAAATAATGTTAATTGGAATAAGTAGGTACTAACCCGAACTTTACAATTTATATTTTCGGAATATTAGAAAAATTTAAATTCTAATAAAACATGCATTGCAACAAATTGTCGCCTTTTTACCTAACATGTACTGTACAAGTGACGCATTCTCAAGACAATGCCACGAAAAAAAATTGTCTTAAGGAAGTCTTCACTTTTTGTCTGTTCCAAGAAAAAGCACTACCTATTCTTATTACTGCTCATGACATAGAATTACATATAGCACTGAATGCTTCACTTTATCTTACTGCGATATAACAATGTTATTTTTAGTTTATACGAAACCTGAAAACTGTTTGTTCATAATAGAATCGATTTCAATATTTTTTATACCATATTACATTTTAAATAATATTTACAAAATCTCAAATAAAGTATACCATACTAAAAAACACAACGGAACAGCACAAAAACTTGTAACTTCGTGAGTTTTCAAGATATTATTAATTTTTTTTTTACTGATTCTTTATATGAAAATATTTGACAAATATTTGAAACTAAAAATAAGGTTGTATACCTACAAAGGGGAGGCCTATGTCCAGCAGTGGACTAATATAGGCCGATGATGATGATGATACCTACAAAGATTCCATTCAACAATTTGTTTGAAATGCATATTTTATTAGTATTTAAATTTCTGTAATATTCCGAAAATATAAGTTGTAATGTTCAGGTTAGTACCTACTTATTCAAATTAACATTATTTTTAATAAACAGCTGCTAAGGCAAAGTTGTCCCAGAAAAAAGAATTGTCGTAAGGAAGTCCCCGATTCATGTCTCTGTTCTTCGAACTTTAGGTGAATAGGCACTACCTATTCCTATCACTGCTTCTGACATACCGGGTCAGGTGCTCTTCCAATTGAGCTGTCGTGGTTCTAACCAGCCCGCCGAAATTTCAACATTTGTGTTTTTATAATTTGTTCGCAACAAAATTTGCGTTAAAAATTATATAAACATGTCTTTATTTCGTTTAACATTAAAATTGAAACGCACACTTACGATGACTCTTGCTTGATAATTCCATAGCGTTTTTCTCTGTGTCTATAGTTTTGGTCCTATAATAACTTCGTCGAATAACAAGTTTAACTCGCACCAATCCTTAAAATATTAGAGATATACTAGAGACAAGTCTTTAGCAAGACAGTCTCCTTATTCTTCTACTATAAATATCATTTCTGTCGACTGGTTATGCATTATGAAGCTTACCATTTGCTGTATAAACTTGGCAAAACAGCTTACACAAAAGTTTGGAAAGCATTTAACAATGAAGGACTTATATTAGTTATCAATTCTATAAACCCATTGTCAGTCAGCAGTATAAAAAAATATTTTTTAGCACTTATCGAAATATTAATCTAATTAACAAATGGAATCCTAGTATAGAAATTGGCATCACTGAGTGAATATTGTTGTGATTAGCAGCATTGCATAGTTCCCCGCGGCAGTAGCAGTCTAGTGTCTTGGTCGCCCGCACGTAGTCGCTGGGTTGTTCCTTGCAAGACTCTTCGTACACTTCGTATATGTCGTTGACCTGCACCCATTTTCCGTTGACTTTCCTTTGGTCGCCATCGACCGTCTGCGCCGCGCAGCCACGCTCTTCGCTACGCGTGATCACTGTAAATAATGTGTTTTTTTGAATTAATATTTGATAATACATCGTAGCGGATCGTATAGTCGGGCTATAGTTTTGTCTCATTTCTATTACAATTATAAACACAGGAGTACCACAAGGATCACATCTAGGACCATTTTAATTTTGTACATCAATGACTTTACTAAGTCTCTAAGTAATAAATATCTCAAACAGCCCTTGAGAAACAACAAATAAATTTTTAGAGCTCTTTCAAACAAAAATTTTTAAACACGAAGAATTTTTTACGAAACGGCCGACGCCACTGTCTTTACATTTTTGAGCCAGCTGGTACGCATACTCATCTTGTTGCAAGTATGCAAGCCCATTAGCGCTCCCTGGAAGCGATGCTAACAAATGCGTCATAGGAACCGCACTGTTTCGCATTTATGTTGATATCTCAGCTCTATAAAACAAAGTATCAGTAGAGCTGATCAGGGGGCGATTTTTGAACCGTTGACTAATTCTCACGCTATGATTTCAATTTATGACCAAAAAATGTAGCTTCCGTATGACAAAAAAAGCGAACGGCTTCATATACTTGAATCATATTTTTCTCAGATAACTGGTGTAAACGTCATACAGGCATTTCCAGTATTATTAATCCGATGTTGTTGTAAATGATTGTTAAAATAAATTATTTGACGATTATCTTGGCTTATCAGTTGGGTTTATTTGTATGCATCTCTTCAAATGTTTATATCTCATCAACTATTAATCCTCTAGATAAAAAATACGAGTTGTAGATATGGCTAAGTACATACAATCTTATTTTCTATTCGATTTATCTCCTTTATTCTTTTGAATTTAAAGAAAAAGAAATCTGTTCAAGTTAATTATGTACTTTTACGAAGATAAATTAAAGGAGAGACACCTAAACTGTTGTATTGGGTATCTATTTATGATATGTTATCAAACAAAATAACTTGACGAATACGTTTGCTTTGAAACAATTATACTTTGTAATAAAATACGCTTTATTACATTTTATTTAGTTAAAGAGAATGTACGTAAGAATACAATTTTGCAGCAAATGTGTCATCTACAGGGTTTGACCGGTTAAAATAATCAAAACTTTATGAAGCATCTCGACGGATCACAATCACATCACTATATCATCGGAATCCGTTCTGCTGATGTCAGCGGCATGACTGAACAACAGGATGTAACAACTTATGTCCTGCTAATATTATGAATGCGAAAGGAATGTTTGCTTCTCTTTTATCACTAACTCACAATTATCAGTAAATCGCAATGGTGACCCAAAAACTTGTAATACGCAACTACGCTGTAAGCGCAACAACTTTTTTTAGTTACGCAGCTACGACTGTGCGAATTTGCTTGAAAGGAAGGAATATTGATAGAGCAGATTGACACACTTTCGGTTTGTGACAAACCAAATTTCGGACAAGCGAAACCGGTGGCGGAAACATCATCGTCCGGTTCGAAACACTGAACACGATAGTGAATGTGTCACGCGACCCCCATTCGTTTGATATTCAATGGACGAATTAGTCACATCAATAATCGATATGAATAACATTTTGATATTGACGAATCCGAAGCCATCGTTTATCTAACATGTGTTGTCGCAACATTAACATATGGCGATGTCAATCCACATGGTCAGCGTGAAAAGGACAGACTAAAGGATTGTAATTTGGTTTACGTCACTGTTTCCTGCGCTTGCGTCGTCTACTGAGCTCTAAGAGATTATTTACAACAAACTTATTCTCCTAAGATTGTATTCAAGGTTGTCTGTCTTTAATTATTAGTATTAAAATTTAATTCTGCTTATGGAGTCATCGATTGCAAGGTTAATCCGGTGTCAAAGATTTGAGTCGACTTTTTTTACGACTGCATTTTTCTTAAAGCATTCGACTCCAACGGCTTAGCGTGCCTGCACAGATAAATATCGTTAGCAAATTTTTGGTTTTTTATTCTGATAGGTAACGATTGCGTCGAAGCGAAGGTTGCTTATCTTTTGCTATCAGGGAAAGGGCACTCACGACATCAAAGTCGACAAATCAGTATTATCCGGCAAAATTGCATCGTATGAGAAATGCGTCATGCTTATGCACTCTCATCTCTTTTACATTTATTTCCTTAAACACAATAGCACCTGCCGCAAAAAACAAACGATAGTTCTCATTATAATGTATCATTCGGTTCGTCTATTCCTTTTAAGACACCGGAAACATTTTGTCACCAGCGCCAACGACTTCTTGCCCATTCGCGTGTTTATTAGAATTGCGTCGCGACGTGAATTAATTATCCTAGTTCTCCAAATAAGTCGAATGCCCTTTTAGTCGTAAATGCCGCAATACAACACACGCGGGCGACACATTCGATGTATATGGACGCACTTAAAAGTTGCGCAAAGGAGTTCTCGCTATCGGATACTTGTAACTGACTTGATTGAGAAAAATGCAAGTGAAAACTCCTTTGAGCGATAAGGATTCAACCGATGATAGTTATAAATATTTTTTTGATTTTTTTAAAATAATTAACACGGCAAATGACTCCATTCCACCTGATGTTAAGTGGAACAACAATATATTGCTGTTGGCCTTGTATGGCCTTTAAAAAGTAACCTGACGTTTTGTGGCGGTGAGAAACTTAAAGGGATCTTCAAGCCGTGTGATCGTAACCTCCTCGGAGGTTTTCTAGATGGGGTGACATCACGCAAGCGTGTCTCCGGCTTATTCGTCTTAGGACAGATTCTGGTTTGGACAGATTCTGGTTACGACAGATTCTTGTAGTTTATATCAAAAAATGCACGTGAAAATTCCTTTGATCGATAACGTTTATTAACGATGATATTTTTATGTCTCTTCACATCCTTCGTCTTACAATGAGTCTCCGCTACGCAAATGTATGCGGTCGTAAATAAAACATCCGCAGCGGTTAATATGTGAATGACCTGTAACGTTTTAACTCGATTATTGAGTGGTGTCTGTTGTATCCGGCCGCTTGTGATTTGAGGGAGCTTCATGTAAAATCATTTGTTTTGTTATTAAACGATTCATCATTAATAATTACCTAAATAAATAAATAATTACCTTTTCGGCAAAACTCTAAGGTCGGGCAAAATTTGTTTCGGATTTTTCGACGCAAAGCCAGAGTTTTTGATATCCAACCCGGATTTGGCATGCGTGGTGATTAGGTCAATCCAATACTCATAAATTGTTGCGATATCTTGATTTAACTGAATCAAGAAATCCAAGCCTCTGCCAAATATTGGGACAGTGTAACTATTAATATAATAATTATTAAATTTACTATAGCGTTGTGTTATCAAATTTGTGGTATTTCATTTGTAAAGATGAATCTGCATAGCCATCGGTTGCAATAACCGTTGGATAGAAAGCTCTGCCGCTAAAAAGCAGTCAAAAATCAAAAAGCAGTGAAAAAATTCAGTGCTCACGTCAGCCTTCCCGGTAGCATAATGGTCAGTGCAGCCGCCCGGATTGCGGAAAACCCAGGTTCGATTCCTGGCTGGGTCGGGTAGGTATTTAATTTTTTCACTGTATTTTATAATATTTTAATAAGTCTTATTCCTGTAATAATAATGAATAAGTTTGTAGTATGGTACTAATGTATCGCAAGTTTATTTGAGACCAATATTTCCGAACGCCTTTTGTTTCACTCCTTCCGTCCTAATTAATCATATAACACGCAAAAGTTAATTAAACTAAAATGTCAGGTCACAAAACCAAACCAAAAAGGTCTGGCCTTCTGTCCATATTTGTGACAACATACAAAGTATGTGCAAATAAAATATTAAGGAGTGCGGACGATCAGGTCAGCCGGTCGTTGCTACCCTTTTGTGATCTGTGGGGACTGTGGGCATTGTCCTCGTTTCACTGCTTTGTTTTATGTATAGTTATTATTTTATTTATGGTAATCTGTTTAATATAATGGTAAATGGCGTTGTTAAGAATAACATAACAGCTATGACGTTAACTCACTTAACAATTATGATCCCTAATAGTTGCATGAGGATTTTAGCATCTACGATAGATACACGATCTAGAGAGATATAGATTTAGTTAGCTAAAGATCACTATCTGTCATTGTAATTCTACTGTTAGTCCACTATTTTTTTATTTTTTTTTGTTCTTAAATGGTATGTATATATGTTCTACATATTTATATGGCTGTATGTATGTATGTATATATGTATGTGTGTATATATGTGTATTTATATTTGAGTATTAATAAGGTATTACCGTACACTTATTTATTTTATTTTTTATTTTTTATTTTCAACGCCTCCATTTTATTTATTATCAATCCTCTCCATCCCTAGGTTGCCTGGAAGATATCCTTGCCTGTTAGTGATAAGGCCGCCCTTTGTACGACTCCAGTTTTAATTTTTAAATTCTTTGTCATGTATATGTTTTTATGTGTACACACGGCGGCAGATCAACCTACCCAAAACTGTCAAATTTCTACAATCAATTTTGAACTTTATTGTTTAGTATTAAGGATCAATATTCATTGGAGAAATTTGACAGATTTGGGTAGGTTGATCTGCCGCCGACTGTACAATAAAGTATTTTATTCTATTCTATTC
Organism: Eudonia lacustrata; assembly: GCA_947562085.1. Lineage (NCBI taxonomy): Eukaryota > Metazoa > Arthropoda > Insecta > Lepidoptera > Crambidae > Eudonia > Eudonia lacustrata. Next base: position 13,748,526 of record OX387329.1, on the reverse strand, counting down.
TATTTTATTTTATCAATGTTTCCCGAGATAAGTCGTTACTTTAGTTGGTTTTTCATAATAAACAAAATATTACGAATTGTAAAATTCAGTTTTTAAACAGTTGTGTGAAAACCAACTGTGTATATTGATAAGTAACTAGATACATTCCAGACAGTCAATGTGCCCTCTATTCGCTATTATTTTATACTTTTTCTCGATTTTATGTGATTTAATACGGATGTGGATCTATTTTCTGTTTCTTTTAATGTATTGAGAATTAATTTAAAAACAATTTATAAAAATAAGTAAAGCAAGTTTATGTTTTAAATTGCAAAGCGTATTTCTGGAACTGTGTTAGCTCATGTTGTGTCTACATTTAATAGGTTGCAGCTATTGCACGACAATTTGTTAACATTTATACATATTTAAAAATAAAACACAAATGTTGAAAAAATTTCCACGAGCAGGATTTGAACCCGCACCCTTCTAACATACCGGGTCAGGTGCTCTCCCAATTGAGCTATCGTGGTTATAACCAGCCCGCCGAAATTATTCATACATATTTTTAAGTTTCCCTGTGTGGTGCCGGGGATAAAGAATTGTACCACCCCATCTCTTCCCGTGGGTGTCGTAAAAGCCGACTAAGGCAGCATTCCAGAGGATGGGCAGCAGCATCTCTCTGAGGTTACCCTCAACCTACTGCGATCGCCAACCCGCCTGCCAAGCGTGGCGATTACGGCAAATACCCCTCATATCCTGGGGGAGGCCTTTGTCCAGCAGTGGACGTCTTTTGGCTGAGATGATGATGATGATGATGATGATTTTTAAGTTAAGCTTGTAACCAGTTTTGTAGAGCGTTAACAAAAAAACAATAAAAACAAAAAAATCATAAAGTTTTATATTCCTATATCAGAAAACTTCGATTTTAAAATTTCCTTGCGCCAATTCATTTGACCTATATAATCTAATTTAGCCAGTAGATATTTTTTAAATATATTAATCAGTAACGCGTTATTCTGTCTAATTCGCTTTAAAAAGTAACATATTTGTGTTGTATACGAGTATATCAAAATAAATTCCATGTTAATTAGCGACAATCTATACATAATCAATTAATTAATGAAGTAAACACACCTACCTACTTGCCGCTTGGGCATTGTTTTATAATTAGAATAGTAGAGCTAGATTTTCCGTGTAGGTATGCTGTAGGTACTACTTCGTGAGCCCGCAAAGCTAGAGTCTAGACTGTTAATTTAATTGCTCTTTCAATTGACGCTTTAAAGAAATACATTTTTCTAAAGTCATTGACACAAGCGATAAGCGCTTCATCGTCCGCATTGTTTATTTTTAACGAGGTGTTGTGTGTTCACATAATTATATTGTTAATGTCAACTTGATTGTCGATGCTCGATTCTTTCTTCATTTGTTTTGGAGTATGACGTAGTATGACGTGACGAAACGGAACGCACGTGATTAAAATAAAATGAAGGTATACAAGCTACCAACTAATTATGAGACGACCAACACCTCCGTCTCCCTGTGACCACGGACCTTGAAAAGGGTTCGAAACGTCAGGGTAAATATTAAATCAAATAAATTTGTTAAATAAATGCGAGTAGATCCGTAAAAAAAAAGTTTCATTTCAGTATCTACGTTATGGCGTACCTATGGGTACTGTTGTTGAAGGAAAATCATTTGAGATATAATATGTTTGTTATTTCTCCATCTCCACCCAACAATGTGACGCCGGCCGCTGACAAATATATCGATGCGGGTAAACGGAGATTGATAGCTTAGCAAATACTGTGTCGGTTTCGATCTGAACCTATTTACACTTCGTTGCTAGGTGCCACCGGCGCCCATTGAATTGATCTCGAAGACAATTGTTACCGCAGCAATTATAGTACACATTGAAACAAATAATTGAATTAAACGTGTGCGAATAAAAGTCGCCATTGATAAATAGGAGAGGCCAAGTTAGTTAGGATAGGACCATAGAATTCTTAGTCGCCGTCCTTACGTATAGCATAGTTTTAGTTTTATATATAAATTGTATTTATGTTAGTATGTAAGGTATTTATAACATGGGCCTCTATGTAACTTACCATCTATACATAATTTGTTGCCTGAATTAAATGATTTCTATTCTATTCTTAATAGTATACCATTAGCGAACAGACGTTTAAGACTGCGAAAAAGAAGCAAGATGTTGTGAAAGATTCGTCCAGGAATTGGAATGTTGTTTTAGAAGTCAATAGAGAAACTATTTTGCACCTGTCATAACGATATTCTATTATAGAAACTGTTTGGAATAGCGAACGTGGTTTCATCCATTCAATATCGATCAGCTTTATGGTAACAGAAATTCGTGTGTAGGTCAAATGTAATTTGTATCTTTATTGTGTTCTTCTCATTCAATGTTGTCTTGTCATCATTCAAAATTCAGAAAGACTAGTGAACTTCATTATCATTATCATTACCATCATCACCATCATCACTATGGATCAGAACGGGCCATAAACCATCATAAAGTTGACTTGCGCTAGCCTAAAGGATCAAAAACCAGCCAAGTGCGAGTCGGACTCGCGCACGAAGGGTTCCGTACCGTTATCTATAAAAACGGCAAAAAAGTCATGTCTGTTGTATCATATGGGAGTCCCACTTAAATATTTATTTTTATTTAATTAATTATTTTTAAAGTGAATAATATAACTCAATATTCTGTAAATATTTCAAGCGTCTACCGGTTGCCGTTATCAATAACGAGCAAAAACGATAAAAAAACACGGTTTTTTTGTATGGGAGCCCCCTTAAATATTTATTTTATTCAGTTTTTTAGTATTTGTTGTTATAGCGGCAACAGAAATACATCATCTGTGAAAATTTCAACTGTGTAACTATCACGGTTCATGAGATACATGGTGACAGACGGACAGACAGACAGACGGACGGACTGCGGAGTCTTAGTAATAGGGTCCCGTTTTACCCTTTGGGTACGGAACCCTAATAAGAGGAAAACTCGTAAAGTGTCTATATGTCGCTGCTATATGCGTGTTGTCGGTCCATTTCACTAGTTTCTTCTCCAGCAGCCAAGCCAATGCTGAGTGTATAGGCCTTTCCTTTTACTCGCCACCTCTCTATGTTCGTACCTATTCCAATCCAGTTCTATCCTGCTACTCTATCGATGTCATGTCATATGCCTTATCTCAAAGCACTGTCGTCATCCTCTTAACTCTTGGGAAGGCTGCTTGAAATTATTGCAGTATTGTAAACCACGATGCTAATGTTTCCATAATAGATGAATCAAACTTTGTAGCGTCTACCCTACAATTAATAAAAGTATTTTTAATAGAAATTGTATGACCAGGTATTCAAAGAAGTAGTTCTTTGAAACATACGGAACATAGGTCCCTATATTCTATAAATTGACTGTTTATTAACCACTTTTGAGGTTACAGAAGTTCAGGTTTAGCTATGATTAATGTTTTGTACTTAGAATGTTTTGGAATTCGTTGTTGTCCTTCACGAAATCACAATACTCACGTCCATGTCCTAAGTCCAGTGTTGTCACCTTCTTGTAGCACATTGTTGAGGAGTTACAGTCGAAAATGTATTTGGCGTCTCCGTCGAAGTGTTGGCACGTCGATATCTTGTCGTACGGCACGCTCTCAGCGTTGCACTTGAAGCATCTGATGCACTGTGATGCTGGAACCAAAAGGAAATGTCAGGATTTTTTTTTTTATTTACGACATGGACCGCCTCGTGGCAAAGGGCTTACCCTTAATGGCCCGTAAAGGTTGGTCCTGGCTGTATTAGCAATCGTTAACAACTACAAATCCGCACTGGGCCCGCGTAGTGGTTGCTTATGCTATGAACCGTTCTCAACTTGTGCTGGCAATTTTAGATCAGAAAGGCCGTATGCTCGTATGCTCAGTAACATAAAAAGCTATAGGCCTTAAGGCCTGATGGTAAGTGACAATAAGGCCGGAGGTGAAAGCGCTCTTCAGGAATCCTTAAATGCTGTAGAACTGGATAACTTAATTAATAATGCTACTAACATTGTTGTTATGGCGATATACTGTGCCCTACCACCAACCAAACCACTACAGTATTCCACCCCGCTGAAATTCTGGCCTCGTTCTGAAACCACAGTGACACCACGCTTAATGGAGAAATATTTTTGAGATACGCTTGGCCTATTAGTTGTAATACACACATTTTTTTCTGCTTTCATCACTTACGCCCGTTTCCTATATTCTATCCGTCTGTTTTGCTTACTGGAGTTAGAAATTTGACATAATTTATATGGAGCTTATGTCAAATTTGTATCTATAGCAAGCAAAACAACAGATAGATAGATTATTGGGAACGGGCGTTATATATTACCCGTGTTAACTCCTATGACCATAAACCATAATTACGTTTTGTGTCCATCATTTATAACAGCACGACTTCGAATAGGTATCCAATTAAATAAAGCAGGAAAATTAATTGATTAGTTGAATTCGGTAGAGAGTATTTATATTTAAAAGTATCTTTCCATTATGCTAATTATGAATCACAACACACAACCATATTGATTTTATTAATTATAATTATTAAATTATAACACGAACAAACCAAACGGATAATGTCCCCAAGTTCCTGGTAAACAGCTTTGAACTTCCTGCATCGGATTGTCCTTTGACGATACTTTAGAATTCTATTGTCATTTATTTGTTTATTTATTTATTAAGGACAGTCAGCGAAAATTTGTTCTAAATAAAAAACTATGTAACATACAATAATATCTTAAATGCTATGTACAACCTTCTATTATTGACCGCCACCACGGCATGCAAATGTGGAGAGTTTGTGTAAATTTTAAAGAAGGAAACTACATCAATTTTCTAAGTAATTAGTAATAACAAACTTAACAATATAAATAAAAGCAAAAAAATATACAACTCATTTCAAATGCTAGTAAGAATTACGTAGGGTTTACGTAGCTTTCGGACATCAGTTTTCTAAATTTATGGACACTTAGTTGAAATATGTCAATGTCAGTGTTGGATCGTGACAAAACATTACAATGTCGCTGCAGCAATCATTGATATTTTTCCTGACTGTAAGAGGTAGGTTCCAAAAAAACCTATTTTTTTTAAAGATCATTATTTGTGTTCTACTTATACACATCACTAACAGTCCTGTCAACGAAAAAGCCATGTTTGTGTTAGTTACTGTTTATAGGTTTACGTTAGAGTCTACGGACCTATGGGGATTGAACCACGATGTCTCGTATTCAAACCGAGCATATATTCGTCCTCTTCTCTGGTAGAAGCATCTGGTAGATCCGCAGAAGCGGAGACCATGCGAGGACAGTTTGTGAACTAGGATTTGCCTCACAGTCGTCGATACTATTTTTTAGGGTTTTGTACCCAAAGGGTAAAACAGGACCCTATTACTAAGACTTCGCTGTCCGTCTGTCCGTCTGTCACCAGGCTGTATCTCATGAACCGTGATAGTTGAAATTTTCACATCTGATCCGATCTGAACCCCTCGGAGAATCTAACAGGGAACGGGGACACACACTATTCCGTGATGCCATTAACTCCCTAAGGACCGATTAAGGTGGACCGACGATCTAGTGAAGGTCGCGGGAAGCCGCTGGATGCGAGCAGCACAAAACCGGTCGTTGTGGAGATCCTTGGGGGAGGCCTTTGTCCACCTGTGGACTTAGACGACGACGACGACGACGACGACGACGACGACGACGACGACGATGATGATGATGATGATGATGATTAACTCTAGAAAACCTCTGACGGCGCTTCGTTTCACTCTGCTTGAGGAACTTTTCAGTTTCTTACCGCCTACAAAAAAGTCCGGTGACGCTGAATATGCCGTTTGAGACAATCAGCTATCTCTCTCCAAAAAAAAAAATCGGGCTGGACCCACTGAGCACTGTGGACGTTCGCGGCCTGCCGCGGTGGTTTCAATTCAACACCTTGAGGAGTTCTTTCCGAGCCGCATGTTGCTTCTTCACATCTCGTTTAAGGTGACGACGCATCGCTAAACAATCAATCTAATACGGAGCGTTTGTGCCCCGTACTATAAGAAAAACTGTTTTTTTCTTTCCAATTAAAACTACAAATAAGTTTAAAAAAATGAACTAGCATATTAAAGTGTGTGTTAAGACTAATCTATTAAGAAAATTTTGATGCTTAGATCGGTAATGCAAATCTATGTTTTAAAAGAAGTTACTTTGATATTTTTTTCTCTGTTATAAAAGTTAACAAATCGTGTTTCTGCAACTAGCAAAATGAAGTCAATTAAATGAAAAATCATGTCATCAAATATCACTTTCATATATTTTGTAATTGTTGGGAAAAATCAAGATCCCCGCCACGTAAATTTCCAATGCGTCGCCTTGTTTTAGAAATAAGGAATACGTGTGCTCAGAGACCATTCCACTTTTTAGTAGTGCGTTAAAGAAAAAAATGTTAGGATTGAATTAACGTGTATAATGACCGTATTTGTTTGCAAAACTGCGACTGTCTCTATAACACCCACCTCCAGATAAGGAGACAATGTTCCATTGTTTCAAATATAGAAACAAAATGTACAAAAATAAATTAAACTTGTAAATATGCATCGGACGAGTGTGTGTGTGTATGTATATGAGTGTAGTAACACATTTTTATGAAGTCCGCTGTTTGTTAGTTTTACTGCCGTACTCAGAGACGTCAATTAAGTTTTAATGACAATTAAGTTTCTTGCTGTCACTTTCTTAAGTATAGTGCTAAATAGAGAAGGAAAGACATTTAATCGTCATTAAAACGTAATTGACGTCTCTGAGTACGGTTAGAGCCTTTGTTTCTAGTAAACTACTCTTAAAAAACCATTTTAGATGTTCAGAATAAAACTGCATAATATTTAAATATTAATACTCTCAGCGTTATTCCAAAACACAAAACTGCATCAGTGTAAAATCTAGTTTAACTTTTGTTTTTTGGAATAATAGTGTATAAGTTCAACCGCCTCGGTATCAGCAGACCCAGGGATTAAATTTCCAGGTCTAGTGGTTGCTCTGGTTCTAAGACTGTGCGAATAGTCGCACCAGTAGGTACCACGCACTAATACACCATCCTATATAAATGTAATAAAAAAGGTACTGTTGCAAATGAACAGGCATTTATTTTTGTTGGAAATAAAACTTTGATTTGTATTATGGACTCGGATTCCGGCCCCATCAGACCATATGGATCCCGTTCTGGACGGCGGGAGCGGCATGGAACTGTGAGTGGATTTTGTAGATTTTAAGGTGTAACCTAATTTTAAACAGTAGCATAGTGTGTGTTGTGGGTTTCCGCAACAGGTACCTTTACCGTAGTAAAAAGTAAATAGCCTATAACTGTCCCACTGCTGGGCAAAGGCCTCAATCATTGAAATCAAGTTATCGCTACAACTGGTGCCTAGTGCGAGTTTCATTCGCTATTCGATCACGATAACGAAAACGAGAATTTGTATGGCAAAATGTTAACTCTTCTCGTATGCCGCTAGGAGGCGCTGCTTCAATGCTATACTAATTTTCGTTATCGTAAACGTAATCGAATAAATACGGATAGTAAACAAAAATCACACCAGGCACCCAGAAGGGGTAAATGGCTTAATCACCACGCTTGCCACTTGCGGGTTGGTGATCACAAACCCGGGCTATGCATCGAAAAATCCGAAACACACTGCCCGACCTGGGAACCCGGGACCTTTGGGTATCTTCGGGACCCTCGGAGCACTTTGCCACTCGGCTACCGAGGCGTAAAGTAGCTAGGCCAACTGTTGTTAATGTTTTCTAGCTGATAGCAGCTGGGATGGGATGGGATTGGTTGGGATCTGAGAAGTTCAATACTACATACTACTTAATAATACTTTCCTACACTCACACCAATTATCTAGCCCAAGAGAAGCTTCATTATGAACCTCGTTAAATGGTTACTAGACAACGGATAAACATACTGAAAATACTTAAATAACATACCTATTATATATAGAAAACCCTCAGACCCAAGACAATATAGACAAACAATCATTTCTAAATTGTCCCGACCGGGGATCGAACCCGGGACTTCAGAGATGGCGACACCATGAAAACCGGTATACAAACCACTCGACTAAGGAGGTCGTCAATGGTCTATCCTTTCCTCTAGCCATCCATCCTCATCACCCTCAGTCTATTCTCTAGCCTATAAACATTGCTGGACCCATGCTGATTCGTAGGTTGGGAAGAAGTTTGGACAAAATTACTATTTTCTCTACTATTTTTTGTTACCACTCCTTAAACATTTTAAAACATATTACTGAAGTCGTCAAATCTATTTTAATATTAAAATACTCTGCAACTAATACTCGACAACTAATCCTTTGGTTAGTGAAGTCTTGAATAATTATGTTCATATTAACCTTCATTACGGCTACTACGAAACTATAGTCACGATCAAGATGGTATTATATTAAGTGTGTTTCCACTGGATCAAAATCGACATACAGATTTGTTTTTTCTTGGTATTAGTTTGTATGGGCCAGAGTTCTCGATCTAGTAAACGCAACGAATCAAAGCAACCAATCTAACCTTACAGTTTTGAAAAGAATTTAAAATATTTAAAAAAAAATATACAAAAATTCAGGACGTTATTGGTCTAACTTATCAAGGTAATTCAAGGAATATTATTTAATAAAATGCCTCTAAAATTTTGTTAGGATTTGTTATCTCAAACGATCACAATATATGCATTAACAACTGTCACTAAATTACTTTGTAGTGACAGTTGTAAATGATTCAAAGAAAATTTAATGATGTTCACCGAATCATTTCTACTGTATAGGTCACATCCTTGGCCGCCTTAATCTTGACAGTGTCGTCGTCGGTACGTGATAACAAAGTTTTGTGATTGCATCACAGAAACAATAACACAATAGCCCACTTACATTTCCAAAACAATGCGAACGCCAAGAAAAACAATGCCACGTCCATTTTTATTAATGAAACTCCACTTAAAATTCTTTGAACCTAATATTAAAATAAACTTATCACTTTAAAAACAAAAGCGCGCAATAATTTTTTGAACGTCACATTTACGTATGGTTGATTTACAATAGACGCGTCTGTTGCGCCTTGAACTGTGGCCGACTGAAATCTCGCACCTCCACAGTACAGTCAAGTCATGATTCACACGGAGGATGCCCCAGTGGCAAAACGGGACATGTCCAAATATCGAATAATTGCGGCTCTAACAGTCGCGCGATAGCGCTGAATCATGCGGTCGATGCTGGCGCCTGCGCGAGACTGAACTTTTGGCGGTTCATTTGATACGAACGTCCACTGATACGAGCGTTGCGTTGGCTTAATTCATAAGTTCTCTCTATGGCTGCCCCTGCCCCACCTTACAGTTTTGTTTTGACTTTTATCAACCGTTTGGCGAATTGGCTTGTTGAAGAGCCGAGTAACACGGCTGAAGCACTAAGCGCCTGTAATTGGCAAGCTTCGTTACTTTCAAATAGTTGAACACAGTTTTTTGAGAGCACTAAATGTTCTTAACGTATGTATAGGTAGGTAGGTATATTTATTTTTGTAACTCTTGTTGCGATGGACGCAGCTCTTATTATTAGTAGACGTTGAAATAATATGTTTGCGCTGTTTTTAGTTAAAATTGTTTATACACGTTTTGTAGACTTTTGGTTTTGTATACATACCTACTTGCTGTGCGTTTCATGTCTGATAAACAGCACAGATTGTACTGAATTTGAATACTAATAAGTAAACGATTGTGTTGTTTTTGCTAATTTGTCGCTTAAAAATTATATTTAAAAACTGATAACCCATAATTAGTTTATATTATCTTAAATGTTATTATTTATCATAGAAAAAGTTCGGCCGATAAAGGTCCACAACCCTTTTCGAAATTTTAAAGCGAATAATTAACTTTCATTGATACTTATAAAACCGGTCAATGTGGAGATCCTTGGGGGAGGCCTTTGTCCAGCGGTGGACGTCTTTTGGCTGAGATGATGGTACTTATAAATGTCTTAAAAATCTATTGCATGGAAGAAAATAACCCAAAAGTGTTTATGCGACATTTTTAAGTTAGGTAACACGGTGATTCTGAACTTGTTATGTATACAGGGTTACAGGGAAAGTCGATCTAGATATTTAAGGACATTATTATTTAGGTCATTGCTGATAGATTTGACCCTATGACCTACTGTCCAAAAGTTACCGTTTACCCCCTTACAAATAAACACTATTTAAGCATTTCCTTAGTTAATCATTGTTTTGTCAACGTCACACAAACGTCGTTCTCAATTTGAGAAAAAGAGACAAAACAATGATTAACTAAATAAATGCTTAAATAGTGTTTATTTGTAAGGGGGTTACTATGTATTAATTTGAATTTTTTTTCTTAAATTTATTATATTTTGCACAATTTTTTTTTAATAAAGTTTTTAACTCCTGAATCCGATTATTTACTGTTTTTACGTAGGGGGTATGCCAGTTTATAAAAAGAAATAGTTAATCTTGAAACAACTGCTATCTAGTTAACCCTTTACTTGGCAGAGTTTTTTTTTGTGGAATTATGTATATTTTTTGTATAAAATGTGTTCTTTTTTCACTACTCGAAATTTTTTGTAAGTTAAGTGTCTCAAATAATCCACTATGCCAAAAATAGAGTAGAGGCAGCTCGTTAACTAGGTATTTGAAAATAAATTTATTCACTCAGTTTTCCCAACTTTCAAGCAGGTTCATTTTAAAAAGTTGTATGGAAGTTATCCTGCAAATTGTTATGATAATTTCTACATCTTTTCAACTACCTAAAATGGTACAATATTCGTAAGTAAAGTAGGCAAATCAATATCAAAATGTCGGAAAAGTGGTCGCAGACCGTAAATAGTAAATGTTTATATGGAAGTAAAAAATAACAAAGTGACATTTATAAAATAAAAAAACCATGATTATTTAATTATTTTGATTTATCATAATTCATATATTATTGCCCCTATTTCTAACACAAATTCTCATTCTTCTTCGTATACCTACGGACATTATAAAATGTTGCCCACCGCTGCTTTCCACTAGCTGTGTCACACCACATCCTCTGCGCAGCCGATAAAAAGTAGATACATTGCCATTATTTCGCCAGTTCACGCTCGATGTACATATTTGTGTCAATTAATCATCTTTAACCTATAAACGTCCGTTTCACTGCTAGGCTAGGCCTTTCCATTCCACCTGAACTGAGTCACCTGAGCAATAGCTTAAAATTGTATTACTATATATGTATATTGTGTTGCTACATGTAAGAATTGAGGTGGCTTTTGGTCTTCAAATAAACTAAATAAATAACATCATAAAGGACGATCGGACCGCACTCACCACCACAGTAGCCCAATGCGAGTTGGTGGGATTGAAAGGGCTGCGTCTTACGACAACAACCGGAACCAATGGCTTCGGGTTTCGTTATAGGAAGGCTTCCATCTTTAACCTATAAACGTCCGTTTCACTGCTAGGCTAGGCCTTTCCATTCCACCTGAACTGACTCACCTGAGCAATAGCTTAAAATTGTATTACTATATATGTATATTGTGTTGCTACATGTAAGAATTGAGGTGGCTTTTGGTCTTCAAATAAACTAAATAAATAACATCATAAAGGACGATCGGACCGCACTCACCACCACAGTAGCCCAATGCGAGTTGGTGGGATTGAAAGGGCTGCGTCTTACGACAACAACCGGAACCAATGGCTTCGGGTTTCGTTATAGGAAGGCTTCACGAATAAGCACTGCACTAAGGCAACGGATATATTTTAATTTGGTCACCCAATTGGTCACTCAGCACTGAGAAAGTAGCTTAACATGAAATACCTATTATTACAACCCAAACTAGCCGTTACTAGCCGTTGCACCATAGAGCTACCGACCAACATGTCCTTGTGATCGAATTCATTCAATGAGTCTATGGTAATTATTTAAAGACCTATTGTTACGTTAAGACGTCCTGTAGTAAAGTCAAGCCTGAGGAATGAGGCACTTCCTCTTAGAAAATCTATTAGTTAATTAAGTGCCCTTTGTAAAGCGAATAATAAAGAAACTTTACGTACCTACTTGCTGACACCTTACAGATGCGTGTTGAAGATCAGAATCTGACACTCAACCTTTCAAGTAACTCGTGTAGTTGGAACTCATGTTTTATTAGTTTATGTGGGAGGGCCTGAGTCCAGCAGTGGGATGTTTAGCAAAAGTAACATAACTTGCAACGTCGTTTAAAGTCGCCGAGATATCGAAGTTCTTCTTCTAAATTATTACATACATGTATAGTTTATTAAAATATATAAGTATTTTAAGTATTATTGTGTACTTACTTATATTATTTTTTAATATATTTTGTTTTTTTTATGTAACTACTTGACGTTCATAAGTGCAATTGATATGCTTAAATTGAATAAAGGATTTTTATTTCACTTCATTTCATTTCATTAAACGTTTGCCTAGTGTTGGTTATGATATGACAAACGGTTTTTATGGAGCATTCCTTTTCGGAAATCAAAAGCGACAGGTATGTGCTATAGTCAATTGCCAGCAGTCCTCTCATTATAAAACTCACACTTGATTAGTTGCTATTGACAGTATGTTACGTACCTACCTATAGGTATTTGCAAGCGCAAATGCAAATAAAGCTATTCATTTACCTTTGGACAAATAGGAGTGTCGAGTTTCGTGCTCATAGGTAGTTAATTCAATATCTACTAAACCTGTGAGACCTGTTACATTTATTGTTTGTTGTTTAGTGATGTGATGCTATATTATTTATAACCTACATTAGAAACTTATAACATTTAACCTTTTCACCGCCCAACTAGGTATCCTGCACGCGACAATGTCCCGCTGTACCTACGCCAACGTATAAATGTATTTTAATAAAGTAGGTAGGTACAAAGAAGAACTTCTATAGAAGTGCTGGCGTGGGCGGCACGAAAATCTCGGAACTTCTTTAGAAGTTGTTGGCGGTAAAAAGGTTAACATGCTTTCTGAATACTTACACGAATATTTTATGATCAGTCTAAATCAAAATCCTTTAAAAAATGCAATAAAAAATTACTTAAATATTTGTTAAATAATCATTATCTACTTACCGACTTCACCCACTGTCTTCATGTAATTAATAAAACAATTCTAATAAAATTGAAAAATAATATTGAAGTCCGTTAACTCCTACACTGTCTGTACAGGCAAATCCCAATAAGAACATAACTACCGATGAAATCATCAGGCGCGCTTATTCATTTCACCAATCGTTATTTATATTACCTTATTTAGTGATAGCGAGAAGCTCAATCGATGGTGCAATAACAACCACCAATCCGCTGGTGCCCTCGTGGTGGCCCGTTCTCCCTATCCATCCATAGGGAAGGCTCGTGCCCCAGCAGTGGGGACATAAAATAAGCTGGTGATAAATGAGGAAAGTGTGTTCGGGTTGCGTGCCCCCTTTTTTATGCTAGGAATAACTCATTGTTTAGTAACCCCGCGTCCGGGCGAAGCGGTTGGTTTTGTGGGGCTCTCCCCACAACTTACGCGATTTGGGAGAAAGGGGGCATACCTACTAAAAACCCTAGCACATCCCATCACTTGCCAAAAGAGTGACCCTGGGACCATTGACTTGACAATCTCCGGATATTCAGCCCGGCGTATCGGCAGCGGCCCGCCAGAGGTCGACCAAAGATGCTTGGGGCATCTCAGCATCTCATTGCGGAGGAAGTAGACTAGCGTACAAGCCAACCCAACCCGAATCCAGTTCTTCAGCCAAGTACGGTGATTGAACAATCCCTATGGGGGTTTTATAGGGGCTGGCGGATGCGAGTCTATTCTGCGATCCTCGTACACAGTGTGAGCAGATACCGGTTTTAATATCGAAATAGCTTGCATTACCAAACATTGTGATACTTTTCCAAATGTAACCTGTGCTGTGTTACTCAGGGATAATGCAGGTTTTTATTAGTTAACGAATTGTAGAATCTGTTCAGTAGTTCCGTTGATTTTATACAAACTCCATTAAATAAACAAACAGAAGTTTCGCCTCGTCTTCAGAAGAAAATCCCAAACAACTGGTATCTTTACAATAATTTTATTAAATAATAATTACAATATATATATACAAACATTAAGTTAATTAACATAATGACATGGAAGATGGCGTATGTCGTTCCTTCTAAACACTTACTCAATATATTGTTAACACTATCTGTAATATCACAATGTGTTTGACGAGCTTCGACTCGTATTATCACTCATGTGGTCTGTCCTAAAAGAAAGCACAACCGTTATGCGTAACCCTTCAAGAAATCGTTACTAGTTTCACAATAATATTTCTTAGATTGACTTAAAATATTTCTGTAATAAGCGAGTAATAACTCTTTCGTCAAATTTATCTCTTCTGTTAGGACAGTGCGAATTGAACCGCACTGGGCCCGCTTGGTGGTTTTCGGCCCGTTCACCGTGTGGTGTTTCCAACATACGAAAGGCTCGTAGCCCAGCAGTGGGGACATAAAATGAGCTGGTGATGTTTAAGACAGACATTAAATTTTACTAGGAAACTTGTGTCCAGGTAATTTATCTACTACCTAAGACTATTGATGTACTTCATTAAGTTGAAGACGACGATGACGCCCATGATGTCGGTGTAGCCCTCGGTGTTGGTGGCGGGCGAGGCGTTGCACAGGTTCTGACGGCAGTAACAGTACCTGGAATGATATATGTATATATATATATATTTATAATTACAAAGTACTAGTGGTCGCCCAATGGTCTAAATTCGACCGTATTTTTTATAAAAAGCTGTTTAATAAACAATATTTTATTAAGGCTGCACGGATTGTATATTGTATCCTAAGCAATGAAAAATTAAAAAAGATAGAATGTTAGTTTGGATTGACATTGACAGATTTCGGCCGCTACTTTTAAATTTTTGAAATTTTTGAAAAATGTTTGAAACAATGTTTATTTCCTCATCATCATCATCATCATCTCAGCCAAAAGACGTTCACTGCTGGACAAAGGCCTCCCCCAAGGATCTCCACAACGACCGGTTTTGTACTGCTCGTATCCAGCGGCTTCCCGCGACCTTCACCAAATATGGTGGGTCCACCTTGTTGGAGGCCTGCCCACACGGCACCTTCCGGTACGCGGTCGCTACTCAAGGACTATCCTGCCCCAGCGGCCATCAGTCCTGCGAGCTATGTGCCCTGCCCACATGTTTATTTAATTTAATGTATTTTTTATGCATAATTAAAAAAAAAATTAGCATTCTAACATTCCATACTTCTCTGTCCGCGCAATTTTCGTAAAAAGGTGTAGGTACAAATTTTTTGCTTAGCGTATTAATATATAGATTAGTAAAGTTAACGTAAGTAGTTTTTACAAACCTTGAAAGATAAGTTTTGTATTTTTTGAGAGAGGGGAATGCTTTTACAAGTCTAGTCCAGTGGTGAGGTGATCTGACTAAGACATTAAACCATGTAAGGTGACGATTAGGTGTTTGTCTAAACTCTCTCTATTGTGAACGTCTAAAACTATTGTCACAAGTTTATTCTATATTTTGCTAACTATTGCTGTTATGAAAGTCGCTCAGCCATTGCGTCAACGGTTCGTAAGTTTTGGCTTTGTACTGAAGATAAATGGGAAGCAATGCAGCAAGAGCTCTTCTTTATTAGAACTGTTATTGATGACAAAGTAGAATTAACGATAAGTTGCCTATTTTGGCTTTAGTGGTAAGTGGACTTTGATGATATAAGAATGTATCATGGTTCCTGATGTCCTATTCTTAAATCTGAAATTCGGTCATTGATGGTTTATTTTTAATAAACATAATGCGCATGTATGTTATTGGCAGCTTGCTATGATGCACGTTATATGAATGATAGTCAAACTTTATTAACTTTAAACTTTACTTTATTTACTTATAAATAACTTTGACTTATTTAAGTTGATAGAAAGATATCGAAACTTCTCATAGAAACTAAATAAGCCTAGAGTAATTTATTAAAGGGATTCTTACCATATTTTTTCTATTGAGTATCTGATGTTTCGGCATAGTAATAACTAGCAGCCGCTCGCGGTTTCACCCGCGTGGTTCCCGTTCCCGTGGAAATATCGGGATAAAAAGTATCCTATGTTTTAATCCAGGTTATAAACTATCTTTATGCTGAATTTCATCCAAATCCATCCATCCGTTGCAGCGTGAAGAAGCAAAAAATATACACACATACACAGAAACTTTCGCATTTATAATATTCGTGTGATTACTCTGATACGAGTGGCCATGATAGTTTAAAAAGTTATAAATCTACACATTATAAATACCTGTTAAATGAAGTGGTCCTTTCGCCTTTATCATCCACCTCTTGGCAGCCTTCTTTGTATGGTTCCAAAACTTCCATTTTAGGGAACCACTTTCCATTTTGGTAGTCGTGGTATTCGTTCTTCTGTGACGCACAGTCCCGAAGAACGCCTTTGATGGTAACTGCAATATGTAACACAATGGCTTAATTAAAGATTTCTCAAGATGTAAGTAGTTCTGTCTCGAATACGCTGCGCTTTTACTGTAATGCAATCTTTGACAGCTTGAGCATAACCATATTGCTCGAATGATATTTTTAGTTATAGCTTATTGATGAGTAACTGGGTGGCCTGACTCAGATTCGCATGGGTAGACGAAAGACTTTTCTTATTTCCATATATTACTTATATATATGGAAGAGGGGTAGCTAAGCTTCTGGATTGTAAAAAATCAAGTAAATCTTATTCGTTATATTAACATCCGATTGCTGAAACTGAACGTCATGTTACTAAATTAATATTGCAAATAGGAAGAGTTTCGCTTTAGCTTAGCAGTGCCACTGCTAAGCTAAAGCGAAACTCTTCCTATATATACAGCAGAATATAATTATAATGATGAAAATGATGATGATGATGATGATGATGATGATTATAAAATAAAAATAAAAATCTATTCTATTAAAAATGAAAATGTGAAACATACGACTTTCAAATGTTTTTGTTTTGTTTATATAATTTTAACGCAAATGTTGTTGCGAAACAAATTACAAAAACACAAATGTTGAAAAATTAATTTATTTCGCAACAAAATTTGCATTAATATTATATAAACAAAACAAAAACATTTTATAAATAGCTTGCCTACTTCTTAACTGATCTTTAGAACCAATTTGTAAAAATATTATGATCGGATGTTAATGACGGTAGTTGTTGACATTGAATTTGCCTTTGGCTTTCAACCTTTGGCAACCTTTTTTCAGCCTTTGGCTTTCAAAGTTAAAAGTAAATAGTGTTGAATAATTTTGGCGGGCTGGTTTTCGGAGAGCACCTGACCCGGTATGTCAGAAGGGTGCAGGTTCAAATCCTGCTCGTGGAAATTTTTTCAACATTTGTGTTCTTGTAATACGACTTTCATTTTATCTGATGGTGATTGATATACGGTAGCACACTTCACCTGAAATTCTTAACTGCTAAGCAATACTACCAACTCTGTTATGGCGACATGGTAACGTACCAAACCGAGTACAATATGTATGTATATGTATGTATGTGTGTATGTATCCTCCGGTAGATTTCGGGACCTCTGAGTCCAAGACCACAAAAGCATCATCATCATCATCATCATCTCAGCCAAAAGACAACGACCGGTTTTGTGCTGCTCGCATCCAGCGGCTTCCCGCGACCTTCACAAAAGCATAAAGGCGGTTAATAATTGCCGATATCGTAATTATCATATCGTGGTGTCGTACCTCCTTGTAATATCTCCAGCTGGAAATCCTGTTTCATGCACATCGTGGAGTAGGGGCAGTCAACGATGAACTTGTCCGAGTAGTCGAAGTGTACGCACAGATTCTTGGTCGTGTTGTAGTATTGGCCAGGCGGGGGGTTGATCAGGCATTGGTAACATTGGAGCGACGATACGCCTGAAATGAGATATCAAGTGATAAGTTTTTTAATTAGCATTAGCAAGATGACTGAAAGGCAATAGCTATCATCTTTAAACCTATTTCTGCCATCAAGGGGCATTATTTTGTATTGCTGTGTGCTTGTTTAACAGGTACTAACTCATTTGGCTACTTAGCATAAAATCTGAAGCTTTAGGGTCGACAAGCGAGTGCTGCAAGCGTCCATACCTATAGGCTGCGATGGCAGCTTTCTGCCAAGTGGACTGTATGCTGGTTTTCCAACTCAATATATAACACTGTTTAAATTCGAATGGAATTCAATGATAATAAGATCATAATTAATAATTTGCCTGTGCTTTTAGAAACGTATTAGAATAATTTAAGTATATAAGCATAACGTCCGCATCAGACAGACTTATGCTTTGTATGACAAAATAGTGCAGTGAGCGTTAAAGAACAATAGGTGCCAAGGCAACCAATGTTTGCTGATAACTTAGCGATCAGTGAATTGTCGAGTTCGTAAATACGTTCAACAATACAAACAAATTACTATGTGCTAAACGCGGCGTTACGAAACTGCAGCGTGACTCAGCTGTTTAAATTATGCGTCCGTGACCACGGAATAGATTATAGTGCGTACGTCTTGATGCCCTCAGAGCGGGTGCCGAGAACGAGACAACCTTGAGACGAAAGAACCATGAACTTCTACCCCATAATGCCATCCTGACACGCTACAGAAAAACAATTGATGGACCACTTGGCCTTTCCATTAAGGACTTCAATTCTTTCTGCGCCGGTTCGATGGTCATTGTACCGAACTTATTATTGTCTGTTTGGATAAACTTGACTAATGGGTTGGTCTAAAATAAATAAAATTCCTTCACTAACTTTTTCTTCCTAATAAGCACGTAGTCAAGGTAAGCAAGGTTCACTCATAATGTCATAGTTTGAAAGCCCATTTAGGCCTCTGACATGGCTTGCTTTTACTACTGCAATGACTGGGCGTGCCTGTCAAAACTGTGCGAAAATTTTTGGTCACTCATCATGGTACCAACTGCGCTCCAAGCAGCTTAACTTTTGCGAACTTCGCATGAAACGATTGACGACCGACGACGATCAATGCCACTGACTCTACCTTTTCACTTCTTATTTTCGTTCGACGCATTTCAAACAACTTTAACTACGAAACGTCGTTGAATTTTCTCATTCAAACTCTAAGGTAGATTAAATAAAGTTTCTATGCATCATCATCATCATCATCATCATCATCGGCCTAAATTAGTCTACTGCTAGACACAGGCCTCTCCATGTGCATTACACAATTAAATCACTAATCGCGATTTCTGTTTAATTCTACAAATACATATAAGTTTCTATTAACTATTATATTTTAAATTGCTTATTTAGGTACGATGACGTTTGTTTGTAAAATAGAAATGCTAATAATTTACGGATTAACGGACTTTTAACATTGGACTATATTTAGAAATACAAAGTTATGTATGACCCTCAATGCATTTTAAATTCATTTAGGGACCTTGTACCACCCACAAATTAGTAATTCAACAAAGGAACAGTAGGTTTGATAGAGTATGCAGGTCACGGTTGCGATGCCCTAGTGGAGTCGTTGAACTCTAGCTAGACCACATGTTAGATAAATAGCACGCACACGCACATTTGTAACTCTAATTACTTAATTTGCACACGATTAAGCACACATGTGTAACGCTCCTTTAGGGCAGTGATCACGATACAACTTATCGTTTAATAATTAAATTACTAATCGAGATTTCTTCCATCTACAAAATTTATAAGATAGGCTGGCTTGTAAAGAAGACCGAATAAAGTGTAAAACACTATATTTAATTGATATTATTTTGAATTTGGCATTCACAATGCTATATATGAAAAGGAATCAATCCCGACTCGAGCTTCCTGAGGTTAGTTGATTTTTCTAGTAAAATTTTATCTTGTAACTATATTTTATTTTATACAAGTTTATAAACGCAGGAAGGTCTATATAAACATTATAATAATGTAAGGGTGTGATTATTTCTGTTTTATCTTTCAACAGGCCCGCAAAAGGCTGAAAACATATTATAAAAACTTATATATCAATTAAGTAAATGCATTTCTGTCAAATGTTTAAATGTGAAAGAGACAATGATATTTTGATGATGATGTGATTAACAAGTTTTAGTGCAAGACGACGCCCTTCAAGTACTCACGCCTACACATCAGATTACAACACACAATCTGTCAAATTTCCTCAATAGTCTTTAAACTTTAAGTGCCTTCATCATTATCAGCTCATAAAGTCCCCACTGCTGGGGCACGAGCCTTCCCTATGGATGGATAGGCAGGCAGGCAGACAGGCACCACGCGGGCCCAGTGCGGATTGGTGGTTGTTAACGACTACTAATGCAGTCGGGACCAACGGCTTTACGTACCTTCCGAAGCACAGCGGAGCTCGAGATGATAAATTTTTTGTCACCCATCCGATGACCGGCCTTTGCGAAAGTTGCTTAACCTCAACAATCGCAGACCGGGCGTGTTAACCACTGCGCCATCGAGCTTAAGATCCAGTTTCATCATACAATGTTAGTTAGTTAACACCCCTGTTAAATCATTTAACAGACTGTTAAGGTTATTGAGTATCCCATCATGTTTTAACGAATGTCAAATATCCGTAATTCGATGTTAAACTTAATTGCTGCTACTTAGGTCCGTTAAATAGGTAACAGGCTGTCAGTTTACTGCCAAACAGGCACAAGATGGCCATGACGTACAATTTTATTTACGAAAACGAGAGGATCTTTTGGAAATGGACAATTTGGACTACATAATAATAATAAGTTGGGTCAAGGGTCAGAGGCAAAAGGCTTGATACGGCCCGTATTGTCAGGAGGTTCCTCACTCTGCAGCCCTGACCACCGGTAGCTTGGGCCCTGCCCCGCTGCTGGCGGTACTCTAGGATTAGGTTTTTATAATGTTTTATTGTTTTTATATTAAAATATTGTAAAAATCTAGTTTTAAGAAAGAAAATAAATAAAGAGTATGTGCTTGTCAACGTCACCATCCTACATGACGAAAACCTTGTAAAGGCCGAGAAGGACTAGGCCAGCAAGTACCATGACTTGGCTCACGAGGTAACCGCCATGTGGGATATTGACTCGACAATCATTGTGCCGATAGTCACACGACTACCGTTCACACACGACCGTTCGCAGACACCTGCGAACGGTCTGGTAGCGAAGAGTCTCGACCAACACCTTAAGAATCTCTCGCTCAATGGTTGGATCTAGGGTCAGATAGAGAAGGCGGTACTCTTGGACACGGCGCGGATAGTCCGAAGGTTCCTGTCTCTGCAGCCCTAACCAACGGCAGCTTGAGACCTGCCCCGTTGCCGGCGGCTACCCTAGGCTAGGT
Source organism: Eudonia lacustrata (assembly GCA_947562085.1). Lineage (NCBI taxonomy): Eukaryota > Metazoa > Arthropoda > Insecta > Lepidoptera > Crambidae > Eudonia > Eudonia lacustrata. Next base: position 13,727,129 of record OX387329.1, on the reverse strand, counting down.
TTTTTATGATATTTTTATGTTTTGTATGTGCTTTTGTATTTTACTTTTATATTAATATTATAACAAACCTAGGCTAAGAAAAAAGATAAATAAAGAGAATAACAATAATAAATCTTTATTTCAGACAACAAACAATGTAACAGATGGTAAAAATACAGAGCGGCCCATATAATAAATACCTTACGGACTAACATACTTACATACAAAATAAAAACAATTTTTGTTAGTATATTTTAAAAAAAACCTTAATAACTATGTTAGTATTATTTGATTGGCACCTACTGTACCAACTTGGTAGCAACAGGCAACTTTCCATGGAAGCGCCTGTAGACTACACCCTTCGGCCAGAAGTCCTCCTTCATGAAGACGTCCAGCTTTGATGTCGGGACTCGCACCACAAACGCTTTGAAGCTTGTATTATGGCGCGACTCCAGCGGTTCAGTCCTCAAATTTAGACTTCATTCGTATGAACTGTGCTACCTCCTGCGATGTGGTGGTGTGATACAGGCGGGACAGGTACATGGCCGTGGTCGGTGTCGCAGCACGCAGCAGGAGGTTGGGCCCTGTCGATGCGGTACCGCAACGGTTCTGGCTTGTTCGTGCTACGCGTAATATTATTTATTTGAATAAGATGCGTTTGCCTGCACCGATCCGCATCGCGTACACGACACACATAGTACGACGTCCTAAAACTTTCAAAGAACGGCGTCGTTATTTCGAAGAATATGACGATGTTGATTTTCGCACAAGATTTCGACTATCGAAAGAATCTGTTTTGGATGTGCTGGAATCAAAAAATCAAAACAGCAATGCGAAACACAAGATAACCTCAAACTCAACAACAAAAGATTTGACATTCATTCAACCAGCAAAATGAAATGCAACCCGATTTCTAATGAATTCTACAAAATACATGGTATTTAAATCAGTCGCCTTACATATAACAAAACTATTATACGACTAGAGAAAATAGTGCTCGTTTTCGAAGCAATGACATTACATACAATGACATTTTGTTTTGGTTGGTTTAGAATGTGAATGAATGATTTGAGAGTCATTCACCTAATGGTTGATTTCGTAATGGTCTGTTAAATTATTACCATGGGACATAAAAATTTAACAGTGCCGTTAGCATCCCTGTCAATTTTAATTATTGATTAGGTAATGCCTCATTTAGAGAATAACTAACAGAGTATTGTAAAACTGGGCCAAAGGCCCAGTTTTACAATACTCAAATGCAATAACCCAAATACAAACTCAATACAAAAAAAACTCAAATACAATACTCAATACAAAATTTAACAGACCATTACGAAATCAACCATTAGGCGAATGACTCTCAAATCATTCACTCACATTCTAAACCAACCAAAACAAAATGTCATTGTATGTAATGTCATTGCTTCGAAAACGAGCACTATTTTCTCTAGTCGTATAATAGTTTTGTTATATGTAAGGCGACTGATTTAAATACCATGTATTTCGTAGAATTCATGAGAAATCGGGATGCATTTCATTTTGCTGGTTGAATGAATGTCAAATATTTTGTTGTAGAGTTTGAGGTTATCTTGTGTTTCACATTGTTGTTTTGATTTTTTTGATTCCAGCACATCCAAAACAGATTCTTTCGATAGTCAAAATCTTGTGCGAAAATCAACATCGTCATATTCTTCGAAATAATGACGCCGTTCTTTGAAAGTTTTAGGACGTCGTACTATGTGTGTCGTGTACGCGATGCGGATCGGTGCAGGCAAACGCATCATATTCAAATAAATAATATTACGCGTAGCGCGGCGCAAGCCGCTGCTCGATTAGCGTCATGAGTGACAAACTCGGCAAATGAACTCCTGGCGTTTCTACAACAAAAGCTGGACGTCATGGACGAGGTGAGCGCAGTGCAATATTGCAAGTCCAGCTTCAGTGAAAATGAGGTGGCGTCTGCGAAGAAGTTGCTCTACGAGCCTGTCGGCAAGAGCGACCAGATGGTGTCTCGGAGACGAGACGGGACGCAAAAGAGCCTACAGAGATCATAACACTGATCAAAGGAACCGATCCAGATGACATGCCGACGTTTGTGGCGAGAGGTTTCATGGTTCGAAACAAGAAGCGATGTCGTCAGCGAGAAAGCAAGGCCCAACCTCCTGCTGCTTGCTGCGACACCGACCACGGCCATGTACCTGTCCCGCCTGCATCACACCACCACATCGCAGGAGGTAGCAGAGTTCATACGAATGAAGTCTAACTTTAATTTGAGGACTGGACCGCTGGGGTCGCGCCATAATACAAGCTTCAAAGCGTTTGTGGTGCGAGTCCCGACATCAAAGCTGGACATCTTCATGAAGGAGGACTTCTGGCCGAAGGGTGTAGTCTACAGGCGCTTCCATGGAAAGTTGCCTGTTGCTACCAAGTTGGTACAGTAGGTGCCAATCAAATAATACTAACATAGTTATTAAGTTTTTTTTTAAATATACTAACAATAATTGAATTTATTTTGTATGTAAGTATGTTAGTCCGTAAGGTATTTATTATATGGGCCGCTCTGTATTTTTACCATCTGTTACATTGTTTGTTGTCTGAAATAAAGATTTATTATTGTTATTCTCTTTATTTATCTGTTTTGTTAGCCTAGGTTTGTTATAATATTAATATAAAAGTAAAATACAAAAGCACATACAAAACATAAAAATATTATAAAAACCTAATCCTAGAGTACCGCCAGCAGCGGGGCAGGCCCAAGCTACCGGTGGTCAGGGCTGCAGAGTGAGGAACCTCCTGACAATACGGGCCGTGTCAAGGAGTACTGCCTTTTGCATCTGACCCTTGACCCAACTTATTATTATTATTATTATGTAGTCCAAATTGTCTATTTCCAAAGGATCCTCTCGTTTTCGTAAATAAAGTTGTACGCCATGGCCATCTTGTTCCTGTGTGGCAGTAAACTAACAGCCTGTTACCCATTTAACGGACCTAAGTAGCAGCAATTAAGTTTAACATCGAATTACGGATATTTGACATTCGTTAAAACATGATGGGACACTCAATAACCTTAACAGTCTGTTAAATGATTTAACAGGGGTGTTAACTAACTAACATTGTATGATGAAACTGGATCTAAGTGTCTTACATATAAACAAATAATAAGGTCCACAATAGTTATTCCGTGTTTTGTTTCTGTCATTAAAACGTCATTTCAAATTATAGTAAAAGAGACAAAACTCGGAATAACTATTCGGACCTTATTCTTTGTTTATTTGTAAGGGGGTATGTATATTATGGCATATAGTTGAACATTTATTGCAGAAATTTGAAAGTTTTTGATAGGTTGATGTGCAGGCGTCTACAAAGAAGGTGTGTTAATAATAAATAAATAAAAGCAATCTGATACCGCAACATTGCAGTTTGTTAACTAGGGAATCGAGCGCTGGAATAGAAAAATTAAATTGGAAATTGAATAATATAAGCAGTATCAATGGTTATACTCGTAATATTGCCAACGCGATTTTTATTGCAATTGTCAGCAAATCTAGTGGGCTTAATGCTCTGAACTTTCAACATGTTTTGGGTTAGGAACTTACTTCTTATATTTTATGCAAGGTATTTTTACGCTATATCTGAAGAGTATTACAATGACTATTACAACAACACTGAAACCACTGTGGTTAATATATCGGATGCGCGAAGAACTGCGAATAGCAAAGATCAAGGGAAGATTGGTATAGTTTTGCCACACCATTTTAGTTCCGAAAGTGACTCAAGTGAAGAAGCCGAAGGTAGTTTTAGCGATGATGAATTCAAAATATATGTGGTTGGTAAGAAATCAGCAAAACTTACACGAAACAAGTCAAAATTGTCACCATCAAATCCACATATTTCGACTACAACCTTACCTCCGTCGAACACCTCTATAAGGAGAATTGTTAGCACGTTTTTACCCACAATACATTTCTTTAAAGACTATGAATATGTGTACGATGATAATGTATCGACAACACCAAAGCAAGAAGTGACAACAGAGAGAAAGGATATTTTAAAATTATCGCCAAGTAATGACGATGTTAATGTATCATCGGTTTTTTTAACAGATTTTTACAACATAGAGCCGGCTGCAATCGTGCCTGACATGAATTTAAGTTACAGAAGTTTAACATCCAACAGGGTTTGGTATGTTCCCGAACGATATCCTTGTTGGAAATTACCCGTGCTTTACGGTGAATTGGGACAGAGAAAGAACACATCGGACGTATTTACAATATATGGTGGAACATTAAAAAATGTTTTAGATTTAGAAAAGCGAAAACCAAAATGGGACAGGGATTTTGTGATAAATCCAGCAAAGAATCAAATGCACAATAAATGGTGCGGAGTTGAACCTTGCTATGGAGACCACACTCTTTGTCTATTCCCAAGCAACAACATTATTTCCAAAATATGTGATTCTAAGTATACAGTTCAAATACCAAGCATGGTTGAACAAATCGCATTAATAAATACTGTTAATTCTATGAGAAATCGAATTGCTAAAGGCATTTGTGAAGAGTATTCTCATTTACCACCTGCAGCCAATATGAATCAAATGATTTACGATCTCGACTTAGAGAAAATATCTGCTGCATGGCTTCGTCAATGCTTACCCGGTCCAGCTCCCTGTTCTGCTCTCGATGGAAATTTAGTCACGCAATTGGAATGTACAAAAACATCTGAAAGATGTTGCCTGGATACATACAAAACCAACTCTATGAATAAATGGTAAGTGCTGTATTGTAAAAAAATTAAAGGAATCAAGTATAATAAAATTTAATATAAGATTATATTGCCACTTTGATATTAGTAAGTACCAATTTTTTACGTATAAATGTAATTTCAAAGTTTATTTGATTTTGAATTAAATAAATACCCAGCATTCACTATAAATTTTAAATTTTAAATTGTTTTCAACTAATGAACACTACAATTCAGTTGCAATATTATTTTCCAGTATACCGAAAGAGGAATGCTTCGTCTCAGCATTAATAGGTTGTATCTACGCTTGGTTTTTAAGTGCTGGCGTCAAGTTACAAGCTACTGATGTGTATTGTGGTTTCACCACTTCGAGCACCTACAGTACAGCACAGATTATTTGGGCCGAAACTAAGAAAATTGGTTGTGCGTTTGGTGAAAGAAATAATGGTGACATTAGAGTGGTGTGTAATTTTTCACCAGGTGCCCCATTCTTTCTGTCTACTAAATATTACTGTGGGGTCATAGCCCATCAAGATATCACTAAAAGAGTAATAGAGAAAAATACTACAGATGTTACTGATTTGATTTTTTTGCGGTCTCTGGGCATTAATTTGCATTCGGTGCATCACAAGGTTGATAGTGACACAGAAGCAAGATACAACTTAAATCATTCTAAATTACAACTCCATAAAAGAAATTGGTATATGAATGCTTTAACAAATTTATACAAGCAAGCATTTTTGAAAAAAGGGCTTAATGACCAATCGAATGTAACAAAGGGATACATTGTCAGCTTAGTTACAAAGTATACGTTTTTTGAAGAAACCGAAAGTAAGTGCGACTCGGGTGAACCAATGTACATTATCGGAGAATCTGGATCGCTATGTTTGGACAAAGGCAAAAGATTTGACGCCCTTTGCTATGACTTCGGAGATCCTACGCCTGGGTATAGATTAGTTGCAGTTATTGCACCAGTTGCGTTATTTTCTTTGATATTGTATGATTTATTTAGCGGTGTTGTAAGACAAACGAATTATTGACCATCAATAACAAGCGAATTTGCATACTGTTGATTGTCCAAGAGTCAGGCAAGCCTTAAGCAATTCTTTTATGCAAATAATAGAACTCCTTTCATTGTTATTCATTAATCCCTGTATCATGAATAAACTAGTTATAAGTCTACTTGCTTATTTTATCACAATAATTACGTCTTGTTGTTTATAGAGAAGAAAATATAAAATAGACATTTTTTATTAATTGACTCTTATCCAAAATCTCTTTACTTTCTTGTCACAATGGGTGTTTTACGGTCTTGTGAGTTCTTGCTTAACTTGAATTGCCTACTCGCATTTCCCGCTCAATCTCGATTACTGTCAAGGCTATTGACTGCCCTTGTTTACCAACGAAACGCTGTCCTAAATTGCAGTAAGTTATTGCAACGCAAAGTCATAGGTAAGTGATTTTATGAAAAGGATTTAGTAGTGTTTAGAATTTGTTTACTTCAAGTATTCGTTATAACTTATAAATAAGTGATATAGCACTTTTGATGACATCAAAAAAGCTTTTTATTAAAATGTGGATGTGTTTGATATACAAAGAAAACAAAAATTAAAGATATGAAATTACTCGAATTTAATAGGACACCAGCACTAAATATGTGTTTTAGCGATAACCAAAATTATATAGTAAAAATGCTTCATAATGCGTAATATATGCGTTTGAAATGTAATGTAAACATTTTTTTTATTTCAAAATATTGTATTGTGTAAATATTGTATGTATTTGTTACATAATCAAATGTATAATAAATAATATATAATAATCTTGACCTATGCCGTAGACCCCGGCAGCACTGGCAGCGACAGCGTATGCTTCTGTTACTAGAGTAGGGGTACATAAATCCTTTGTGCACATTATCTCGGCAGCAGTGTAACTAAACGATTACGAATAGAGATAACGCGCGGCCAAATAATGTTAATGTTTCCTTTGCCATTCCGGCTTGATTAGATTTCATAATCGGAGTGGTGTGTTGTTGTGATAAGTTATATGAAATATTTAAAAAAATAGAAATTGTTTTGATATTATGATCACGGCAACACCGAAAGTTGTGAGAGCTCTATTCGATGAAAAATTAAAGAATCAAATGCTCAGTTTGTCTCAAAAGTTTAATTCTGCTGATTTGGAACGTGTGAAAAGTGATAAATATTTATTGCGGATTTTAGCACATGTGGAAAATAACACAAGTCAGGCAGTGGATATGTTGTGGGAGATACTGGAGTGGAGAAAAGCGGTCGGGGCCAGTGACATAACCGAAAAAAACATGAATATGGAATACGTTAAAGAGGGATCCCTTTTTCCTTACGGCAGAGACATAGATGGTAGCCTTTTGCTCGTTTTTGTTTCGAAACTGTACAGTAGAACAAGAAAAAACATTGAGGAATCTAAAAGAATATTGATATATTGGCTCGATCGCATAGAAAGACAAGAGGACGGTAATAAAATTAGTTTGTTCTGTGACATGTCCAATTGTGGTGTCAGTGATTTTGATGCGGAAATCATCACATATACAAGAACGCTATTCCAGAAATATTATCCCTATTTGTTAAATTACATTATAATCTTTCAAATGCCATGGGCATTATCTGCAACATTTAAAGTTATGAGATCTATTCTCCCTGCTAGAGCAGCAACGAAAATGAAGTTTGTGTCGAGGAATACATTAAGTAAAGCCGTCCAGTTAGAACATGCACTAAAATCATGGGGTGGCAAGAATAATTATAAATTTCAATTCTTTTCTGAAAACACCAATACCAACAATCACCTAGCCACAAAAAATTACTTGAAAGATATTGTGAAAGATGATAGCATGATTTATTTAAAACCAAGCAACACCATGGTTTTTAAAGGAAACAATAACAAACTTATAGTATTAATTGAGTTAACCATTACAAATGTACATGAAACACCTGTTTTCTTTGAAATAAGAAACACTTCTGAATTGTTTTACGCAAATCCTGGTTATGGTACTCTAAACATTAGATCGTCTCAAAGTGTGACTATGATTGTGCAATTTGATTTTAGTTCATTTACATTAGAAGCTTTAACTATGGAAAAATTCTTTATTATGACTTTACAAATACCAAAACCAGATTTGTCCCGAGAGGAATTATTTGATGTTTGGCAAAATTATCCAATATCCAAAGTAGAAGAATATAAATTAAGATGTCTTTTTAATGAAATTCAAAATGAGAGCACATCGATTGTGAACTCTTTGAACAATCTCCGTGTGACCAATCAAGCTATTCAAGAGCAACTTGAAATATTAAAATTATACCAATTCCTGACATTGTTTGCTGTCGTATTTGTAACTTTTGTGGCACTGTATCAATATATTTTCTAATTTCAAGACAATCTTTATAGCACTCCGTTACGCAGTTGGGTATTGTCGGAAATCAATTCACCTTGCGTGATCTAATTTGACCGTACTTGCTTACCGTCCGCATAACATTTGCGCGTTCCGGGTTTTTTTTAACACATACCATTCATGTTCCTACTGAAAAAAAATGTTATTCGGAAAGTTATTCAGTTAGAGCTCACTAGCTCCCACTGGAGCTTCCCAGTTTCTCAGTGGTAGACGATTCCGAGTGTATTGCGCTTCAATCTTCGGCTTTATCACATCACTTACCATGAAAGTCAAGCGTTCAATAAAGTTTGTTGGACTGGACAGCTATACAAAGTAATTCTTGCAAATAACAATTAACTTTTACAAACCTGTACTTGACAAGGACAGCATTGTTAATGCCACAACTAAAAGACACTGTTCCGGGTACATTCTTGTTGTGTCTTGTACGTTCTTTGGGTTAGATGAGTATTCTCAATGATGTCTTGTTACGCTGCCGCTAATCTGTGAATAAACATTATAGTGTGCATAAGAAGTATGATCTGTAAATATTGAACTTAATGATTACCTATTCGATAATGGAATATCAAATAGACTGTTTTTCTATTTACCGTAGTTTTAAAAAGTACAAAATACAGTGTGTTTAAGGTATTAAGCTTTTTTGACGAGTCTATGTTTTTTTTAATAAATCTGTATTAATTATAATATGACAATTTTTATTTAAGTTCACGATTTTGCACGGCTAACGTCTCAAGTTGCTTGCCTTCATACAACCATATCGCTAATGAAATTGGGTGTAACGATATTTTAAAAGATTTTTTTTTACAAACATATATTTATATAAGTACGTTTCTGCTATTTATTATATTTGATGTCTATTCCAAATTACGTGATAATAACTAGTGATAAGTGAAGTAATTACTTTTATCTCTTGATGAATTGTACATAGCCAATGTGTAATTTATCTAGTAATCTCGCTGATAACAATAAAACGTGATTTATTGATGTTTTCGTATGAATAAAAATCTGGGTATATTATCTATCACCAAAATAATGTTATGTTTGTACTCGCATAAAAATGTTTACATTGAAGCCTTAATATTCTCAGGTCAAAGTCTCAAGTAGGATTGACAACAAAAGACGCTTTGAAAATTACATTTTTTTTAAAATATCCTGTCATTGTCTGTACTAGAAGAACAAAGAAAGGTGAGCCGAAAAGGAAATACAAATAACCGTTCAAAGTCATTGTATTAGTGTTGCAAATAAAATTATTTGCAATCCCGTAGCTAGGCCGGTTCAAACGAAATCGTTTGAACCGGCCTACGGGTATCGTAATATTGTTTAGCCTGTGGTACGGTGGTGTAACCGTGTGTCACGTGGCCCAGAGCAGAGCAAACTGCGCCTTTACAAATTGGCGCACTCTTATTACCTTCAAGGTCCCGACCTGCTTGGCGGCCTTTCCAACGATAAGCGAGTATAAATATATTTTTTGAAAAATGTTGCTACAAAATATTTCCATTAGACTTGGTGTTCCACTCTCGATTCTGACCCAAACGCCTAGGTGAATCTAGTAGGGGACGTGGACACGTTTGCGCGATGCCATCCCCTCTAGAAACTCTATGGAAATGTTCCATCACTATGGCTTAGGTAACCTCTAGAACGCTATCAAGCCAGTTGCGACCACCAGCAAGACTTCCAAAAAAAAACCTCCTGCGCTCCTAATACTTGGTTGTGTTCTTTAAGCTGTAGTGACAGAACATACCCCGAAAGTCTTCTATGTGTTGGAACTATTAAGTAAGCTGTGGTGTTGGTATAACGTGGTCATTTACCTGTACCTTAAAACGTCTTTCAAGCATATAAGGCGGATGTCAAGAACGGAAAACCCGAGGGGTGCCTCTAAGGGTACGGATCACGACACGACTCGGGTAGACTATATTGCGGGGTAGCTGTTGTTTATTGTAAGCGTGTAGCTGATGCAGGCTCTATTCTGAAAATGAGTGCTTATTTGGCTAAGTTTATATACATATACTCAAATGTATGTGTATTCATACACAGCTTAACTTGCAGCATTAGCTATGCCAAGACATTCTTTATATACACAATTACCAAATTCAAAAACAAAATTCTTTACTTTATACCACAAACTCTATTGCAAACCTACATTTTAATTGATTCGAGTTCGCACTTTTTGGCGACGCTGGCTTCCTACATATAGTTCCAATTCTTTATGCCTGCGAAACACCATAATATTAAAGGTTTTAATTGCAATTTTGCATACTGCTCTCTGGCTGGGCGGCGTGAGCATTTCAGGTTTCAACGTTATGAAATACCTGCCAATAGCTTTGTTCGGATTCATTAACGACCTTGTGACGTGTGACAGTTCTAAACTGGTTTTGTAATTTTTTCAAACACTGAGATGTGTAGTTTCTGCTCGTACCTTAATGTTCTAAGGCTCGTACACATTAAATGTTTTGACAGCGTCAGTCAGAAACATAGTCTAATCCGATATTAGTAAGGTTGGTTTTCCTAGAACGACAAGATGTTTATGTCGCGTCGATTAATTGTAACTCTGACTCTACCCAATTAGATAAAAAAAAACATTGAACAAACGTAAAGACACATCCTGTTATATTAAATTAATCGCGTCGTGAGGTAAGAATATATGAAATAAATCCAAATTTGTTAAAAAAAAAATCATACCATGTTCATCCATCCATTCCATGTTCATCTCATCCTACTAATATTATAAATGCGAAAGTTTGTGTGTATGTAAGTATGTTCGTATATTTGTTGCTTCTTCACGCTGCAACGGATGGATGGATTTGGATGAAATTCGGCATACAGATAGTTTATAACCTGGATTAAAACATAGGATACTTTTTATTCCGATATTCCCACGGGAACGGGAACCACGCAGGTGAAACCGCGAGCGGCTACTAGTAAATTATAAAGCGACGAAGTGTAATTTCTTCCAGTCTACCAGACCGACGACGGAGAGATTTTAGAGACACTCGAACATCAGAAGTACAAACGATTCTACATAATTATAATAATGTGCAAAGCTAATAATTGAATAAATAAAAAGATGCTGTTAAGCTGATGCGCTTATGTAATTGGCACTGACATTACACATAACAATCTAGGCCTAATGTAATCTACACGTGCTTACATACAATGCCCGCTGGTCGGCAAATTATTCGACACCCAGTCCTTGCTTGTCCAAGCGTACGCGTACGCATGAAATGTTTATTATTGAATAATAAAATAAGAATGATGACCTATTTCACGTGATGTAGTCGTACTACGTTAGAACAGCATATTTACAAAATATTTTTTTAAGGTTAAGTGTATTGGGCCCTGTGTGGTGCCGGGGATAAAGAATTGCACCACCCCATCTCTTCCCGTGGGTATCGTAAAAGCCGACTAAGGGACCATTCCAGAGGATGGGCAGCAGCATCTCTCTGAAGTAACCTTTAACCTACTGCGATCGCCAACTCGCCTGCCAAGCGTGGCGATTACGGCAAATACCCTCCATGATGATATGCACACCTGTGGATATCTTTGGGGGAGGCGTTTGTCCAGCAGTGGACGTCTTGTGGCTGAGATGATGAAGTAAGTGTATTGGCCTTTTAACTTTTATCAAACATTATTGTTGAACAATAGCTATTTTGCTGTAGGTATTATTATAATTGATTATAATAGCCATATGTAGGATGTGAGGCTCTACTTGTCTATTGATTTTCTTTCTAAGGTTGTTTGGGCACGTCATGATACTGAAAACTTTTCACGAGAAACGTGAGGTCAAAACATGTCGTTAATATACTCATACATAGGGTTGTCAGGCGGCTTTAACCGGACGTGTCTGGTTTTAAGGACCATGCCCGGCAAATGATTTATTGCGCAAGATCGTCACTATTAGGTGGCGGTGTATCTATCCCATACAAATTACACTAAGCACTCTAAGATCACTAACAAATCATTAACATAAAAAAACAAAAAATAAATAAATTATTACATGGCAATGTGTTTATAAGTTTTTTGCTCTAATCGAGCTTAAGATTTTAACCAGTGCATGTTTCGTAGAAAAATGTAAGCTTCATACCTACCACCTCTAGTGATTAGCGAATTATAATTTTTATGTTTCTTGGGATTGTTAAACTCTTTTAAACACTGTAGTTAAGACCGAAATAACATATTTTGCACTTAATTGTGGCTTTTATTACTTTGCAGCTACGTTAATTAAAATTTTATAGGTACAGTCGCCTGCACATCAACCTGTCCAAGACTTTTTTAAATTTCTTCAATATTATGTTCAACCATACATGCCATATACATAAAGTTAAAAGTCTATTGAGAAAATTTTACAGTTTGTGGTAGTGGATGTGCGGGCGTGTGTACCTTACTATTACCATTCAAATTAAGTAACGAGTTTTTATATATTAGAACCACTAAGTTGCTGACGAGGGGATTAGAGGTTAATGTACTACCTCATATTAGACCTAAATTATCCTACTTATATTATAAACGCGAAAGTTTGTAAGTATGGATGGATGTTTGTTACTCTTTCACGTAAAAACTACCGAATGGATTTGGATGACATTCGGCATACAGATAGTTTATAACCTGGATTAACACATAGGATACTTTTTATTCCGATATTCCCACGGGAACGGGAACCACGCGGGTGAAACCGCGAGCGGCCGCTAGTTTGAAAGTATGTTTTTCATGTCATTAGATTATCCAAGCGATACCATACAAATTTGCCTAGTGTCCTATTCTATCCAGTTCATTTTATGTCCCCACTGCTGGGACATTAGTCCCCCCTCTGGATGGATAGAGAGAACGGGCCACAAACCACCACGCGAGCCCAGTGCGGATTAATGATTGTTAAACACTGCTAATGCAGCCGGGATCAACGGCTTAAATTGCCTTTCGAAGCTCAGAGGAAATCGAGATGTACACTTTTGATCACCCATCCGATCAAATCGCGATCGCGCCGACCGGGCGCGTTAACCACTGCGCTGTCGACCTCCGCTCCGTAACCTAACCTATTTCTAATTTCATGCACCATTATCTTGTATTGCGGTGTTCCAGCTTGAGGGGTATTAGATCCAGGGTATAAAAAAGCACCAGTTAGGCAGCAGCAATAGGATGGATAGGCACCCTTATCTGCATTACACAGCCTCAAGGCAATCTAGGGGACGCCCAAACTATTCTGGGCATCTCTCCTTTGGCGGGCCGTCCGTCGTCGTAGGGGGGAACTCTGTGTTTGCCATTCATGATCCCGAGCCATCCACGTGGCAGAGAAAGGATGGTATTATGTTTTTTGGTGGGTTGTCGAGCTTTTAGTGGCTGGACAAGGGAAGAGGAGGAGATTCCTACATAGCCCAGGGTCGCCCCTAGCCCCGGTGTATGCGCAAAGCATTTTATCTAGTTAATAAAGATGATCAAGATGCGCGCGCGTCCTTTTGGTATTTGGTACCTACCTATTGCAAGTGTCTCTCCACCAAGTAGGCCGTAAGCTCTCAGTAACACAATAACGAAAGAAATTCGCACTAGGCACACTGAGGTTTAAATTGTCAGGCCGTAAGCTCTCAGTAACACAATAACGAAAGAAATTCGCACTAGGCACACTGAGGTTTAAATTGTCAGCTCTAAAACTCTAGACTGGTTAACTATGCAGTCGATCACTCGTTAGGAGGCAGAAATAATGGTCAATATTGGTACTTTCAATATCTTTATTTTTTATTTTTAATAAAACAAGTGTCCTTTTAGCAAAAGATCACTGCAAAAGTGTTAACTTGATTTCGTTTCGCATATTGAGGTTAAGATCGACTTTGTGTTGTAATATCGAAACCCGTTGAACGCCTCGTGTCGTGTGTTGTTTTGTACGGTCATTATCAAGTTGACCAAAGTTGACCAATGCAAAAAAAATATCTTATCATTTAAGAAAAACATACCTTACCTTTATGTGATAAGAGTATGCTTTTGACAGTAAGTAATTGTCATCCAGAATCGGATTTTTAAATATTTGCTAAGAGTATGGTTGGTAATTTGGTATTACAATGAATTGGTCGTGTTATTAGTTTCACATAATCTGCCATTTATGCCATGCAAAAATTTGCATTTAACAAAAATAAGTAATAAAAAAATCAAATTTATCAAAATTAGTGAAATAATTAAAAGATATCAAATTACATTATTCAGTCATCTCATCATTGGAAAATAAACAATTCTCTTTATGTTTCATAATAAATGATCTTCAATTATTTTTGGAAAAATGTCGAAACAATTTTAATTTGTTCGCAACAAAATTTTATATGCACATTTATATTCTCTTCTGATAACCATACCTTTACATACATACACATACCTAACAGACAAATCATTTAAAAAAACTCGTTTCGAATCCTCCAAATTAATCAATAATCTGTATGCGGTGTTTTTCTAACTGCCAATGCCAATGACCCAAACAAATAACGCGACCTTGTTCCTATAACCTAAACATTAGACCCTGACGTAACGTCAGTTGCGAGCGCGAACGCCTCTATCTCAGTAATACAATCACTATCCTGGTATTGATAAGCAGCGGGGCAGCCCGGTGCGCGCAATTCATTGCGTTCTTTCTATTAATATTGACTAAGACTTCCGTGTTGAACACGCAATGAACTAGAAATTCGGTTATCATGTCGCAAACCGCTCGCGTTCGCAGCCGAGGCCTAGATCTCTTGTATGAAGACTCAAGAGCCACCCCGCCTACGCGATCAAGAGTTTTGATCGTGTTGGCGGGGGATGAGATCGTCACTGGTCGCGACTCCATGAATATGTTTTGCATAATTAGAACATTATGTAGGCTGCACACTAACATGAATCACTATGCCGTCAAATATTTTTAAACAGACGGGTGCGTTCCGTTTGACGCAGTGTTAGCTTTCGACATCTTTTGATCTTGCGGTATGACCTTCGGAGTGCTTCGGTTGGATTTTAATGATATGCATATGATGGTATTCAAATTCACATATATTTGTTGCGATTAAGTGATACTTAGACGGAGGCAAATTCCAACCATCTTCGTTAAATGTTTCTTTAATTTAGGATGTTTTCAATTTCGATAGCCTCGCGTGTCATCTTGGGAATAATTTGTTGCACATTAAACGTGTTTTCGGGGTTGCTTACATCTTGTATAATAGCCCCTCGATGCCATTGTTCGAAAATAATATATGTACACTCGCCTGCACGGACAACCTATCCAAAACTTTAAAATTTCTTCAATAAATATTCAACCATAGGTCCTAGACATAAACCTCAAAGTCTATTGAGGTGACAGTTTGTGGTACCTAGTCTGATGTGCATATATGCATATGGCACTGAAACTATGCGTGTTGTCAGTCATGAGAAATTTATCACTTAACAGTGCCACGTCAGGCCACGTGCATAACGTATGTCTGTCTGTCTGTCTACTAGCGAATTGCTTAAGAACTAAGTAGCGTGTTGCGGAAATTAGCTATTTTAATAGCAGAAACAAGCTTTCGGTGTGGCTTGTCGTTTTTTATGCGGTACTGTACGTAACTAACTGAGCAAGTTTCTATTAAAACTCTGACACTTTAAAGAGTACATTATCCCTTTTAATATTGATAGATCCTTTTGATATAAATGACCACATGTAGTGTGTAGTGTTTATGACAGTGGAATTGGTTTCACGTCGTCGTAGGAAAACTTAAAAGCAGCTAAACATTTTACTTACATAAAAATATTACGAAAATTTTCTATGTGGCACAAAAAAGCTTCCACTCAGCGCCTAAAAGGTACCCCGACGCTGGTATTCCGTAGATGCCTCAAATAATGTTAACAAGCACAAATGAGCGATGAAAATATAAATTGAAATACGGATATGATGATATTGATGACATTCGGATGACAATAATATCGGACGCAATATTTTAACTGCATCACTGAAGGGTTTTACCCAGAATCCTCACTACTGAGGAATTTCATCGGTCTGGCTATCTTATTTCTAACTGTCGCAGCACAACATAGCTATTAGCTAATGACATTGTTGTAATGGCGACATACGTTACTAAGATAGTGGTAGTTTGTACAAACTTACCACAAACCATACTGAGAGTATAAGTAACCCTCCCCTTTCTGGGAATAGCACCACGTAAGTAACTTCACGGTCAGAGACCGATGATCTAACCTAACCAATAGGCCATAGAGGAGGTTAATAAGCTGTTATACTTAGTATTCATAAATCATGAATAGTTAGTACGATGTAAGCGGTTGAAGCTATTATTAGCCCTGCAGCCTTTTTGTCACTATGCAAAATTGTCATACTGTATGACTCAACGATCGGAGACTTGTTCCAAACGTGTTTTGATTGCACACTGCAGTTTCGACCGTATTCGAATTTAATTCTTTCTGCAATGTTTCGAAGATTCAAATTGCATTATCTAAAGGAAATGTCGAATCGGCATTTTAATTAGATGAAATTTTTCATAGAGGCATGTCTATCAACAATGCTCACTAAAATTGCTGTGTTGCGCCTGACCTGTCCTTGTTACCTACAATGATATTGCGTTGTGAAACTTGTGGTGTGCTTTTCGCAGACACACTCGTTAAAGCCATGTTGCGTTAATTAAATCACGTTTTCTTTTAATTAAAAACAACACAGTTTTTTGAGGTCCGTACCTTTTTCGCACCAACTAGGAATCGCTTACCTTTCATCTTACCAGGGTGAGAGTTGAAAAAATGAGATGATGATGAGGTGGTGAGAAAATGAGAATTTATCAAGTTTTTAAAATAGTGCCTTCTAGTGAAAAACTAAGAAAGTTAAAGATTTGATTTACTAATTTTTCTATTACTATGCACTCTGATGGTAAATGACGACAAGACCAAAAATGGAAGCGCAGTTTATTCTAAATCCTGAACTACTAGGAAAGTAGGAACTGTCTAGCTTATCAGTTGGCCTTGACCTTAAAAAAAGAACCCCAATTCGAGGGATGGAGGATTGTACTTGGTGATCTGGTTTGTTGGTCCTGTTGCAATGCCCCATTTTTATCAGCAACGCTTTGAGGTACCAAGTTGAAACGATTTTCGATTTAGCTTCACAATGCTCCTCTAAGTGCGACTTCCATCGCTACTTATCTGATTTTATCATAGAGAATCTAATGTCCTGGTGAATTTAACACCTTGGCGGCTTGATTAAGAAAGCTAGATTTAAGGACGCTATTAAGAAAACTAGACTATAAGACAGTATTAAGTCAACAAGACTCTATTAAGTCAACAAGACTTACAACCCTATTAAGCTTACTAGACTTAAGGACGGTATTAAGAAAACTAGACTATAAGACGGTATTAAGTCAACAAGACTATTAAGTCAACAAGACTGACAACCCTATTAAGCTTACTAGACTTAAGGACGCTACTAAGCCAATAAGACTTAAGAACACAAACACACAAAATAGCTTCTTTGTCTCTGTGCCACCCGTCTAAATACTATTATTTGCAACAGCTGCATTACTTGCATTTTAATTGTGTGCGAAATTCGCACATATTGCACAATAGTGCTGTTGAGCTAGAATGGCATACTGCAGAGATGTAGCAACTTGAATGACCCCTTACCTTACTTAGTTACCTATAACAATCTCACTTCATACTCATTACCGGCCCCGGCTTCGCTTATGTCGAATTGGATCTAACGTGAAGGTATAAGGGATGCTTTTCCGGGATCAAATCGATAATTAAATATAGCTTACATGAATTAGGAATAGTGTAGATTTCTAGAGGTGCTCAATGACGCAGCATCTCGAGCGTTACGACTTCCGATTTTGATATAAGCAAGACTTTTTACGATTTTAGTTTCAAAAACAGCTTAAGGGATGTCCTACAAGTTATAGATGCATAATCTAAACAATATTTTAGAACTAACAGTTTATTTCATGTCACTTTCCGTGTCGTTGAATTATACGGTAGGCTAGTTCTACCTATGAATTCATGATGGAAAATTGCTGGGTGTTAATGACAGGCCTGATAACAACCACCGCGCTGCTGCTAAACGTGCTTTCACAACAAGACTTGTTTACTGTTCAACAATTTATTTACTTCCTTCTATCATATTGCTATTAATATTCAGATCATTAAAAACATCGCACAAATGTCTAAGATCTTCTGGAAATTCTTACACCAAAACCATAGAAAAAATGACAATTTTATTTTTAATGTCTTCGATTTTAATTAACAATAACATTTGAATGGTAAAATCGTAAAGAGCTTAGCGTAAATTTTATTTTGAGATAAACGCAAAAGGAGTCTTATAATAAATTTATTGTTTGACGCTCATCTTGCTTCTAGCTATACACAACAATCAGTCGTAACAAACAAAACAATTATATTGTATTTGGATGTCAGCCCCCGCATTCATATTACTAAATTTGGCAAATTTTAATTGTCTTCATATTTGTTTACATTTATTCGTGAATCATGTACTATTATTGTACGTCAATTTTGATGATCATGACAAATTGTTGAAATGGTTCGCAAATTCGTTTATTTAACTAAATACTGAATACGATTCTTGTACCCATTTTCAAATTCAAACGTAAAATACCTGTAAGTATTTTATTAAGTGGGGTTTTATGTTGCTTCTTGTTATTTATGATATACTAAACACAATCTATGCCTGTTTTATAGCGACATCTTATCGCGATGCATATTATATGCCCCTCACTGCTTTGCTTTTATCGTCCCAAGGTTTCTTAATTGATTCAGAGTCATATGATTTAAGTCATATTTCTTTCGATCACATCTTTTATATATGTGTCTACAGTTTTAAGCAACTGTTGGTTTTCCTTGCTCTACACTTATATCTAGTGACATTTAGGTCTTCTTAGCATAATATATATATATATGTTAGAAATTATCATAAGAAGAATCCCTTCAAAAGAAGTTTAAAACATTCAAAAAATTTACTTATTGCACAGAATTTATTATAGCAGTCAATGACGTACAATTCATCCGCCTACAGTATATGTGTCATCCATATCTTACAAATAAACTCCTATTTGTAAGAATCGTGTAGTATCAATGACTCATTACATTAGTGACGTCATACTATCAACATCGAGATATATTCACTCAATAAAACATTTAATTGTTTATTGGCAATATTTACCTTAGCGTCAAAAGATAATGCACTAAAACAATTATCACAAGTACACAGAAAATTTCACCTTATCACAGCTTTGTTTGTAAACAAATTACACTGATTATTAAGATCGACCACGTGTTTTTCGAGTGAACCGCGCAATGTTTGGCGCAGCGTGCGGCGCGTCGCAGCGTGTGCTCACAACTGGTTGCCGATACCGGTGCCGGTTTGTTTCCTCGCAAGGACTTGTCTCATAGAACGTAACTTGGGCGTAATACTTGTGCAACGCTCAATAAAAATAACGAGTTATTTTATCTTTTTGAACTTAGCAATTAACGCCTTCCTAGCTCATGCAGCAGCAACTATCCACGTCTCTACTTAATTTAAGTTAATGTGATTCAGTGATTAGGCTCGTTCAACTTTATTTAAACCAATGTCCATCAAAAGCAATGTCTCTTGAAAAACAATTTCTGAATTGCTTCACTTCTTGAAAAATATTTTATCATTTTGTTTGTGTACGTGCACTGAGGCATTTCCATCATTATTTAACGCAAGATACGCGATAACAAGTTGCATCGTACTTTACTTCGATTCAAATATTTCGTATCTGTTGATTTTTCAAGTCTCATCCTCTCATCTCAATGCCAAAGGTATTGTCAATGTCTATTTATCTAATCAGCGTACATCTACCCAATGCTGAGTACTCGTATTAGCCTTCTCTTTCTCACACCATTTGTTTCTGCCTTCTGCCAGACTGATCAATTGTCATTAGGAACAGGAATTAATAAATAGATACAACTAATTTGATGATTGATTTCCATCAGGTGACCCGCCTGCTCGTTTGCCTCCTTCTAATATTAAAAAAAAAAACTCTACTTTTAATTTGGCAGAAGGTCAACTGTTGACATATTTCCCTGTAGCAATCGATAGAAATAACTACTTGGGCCTCAGGATTAACCACAAAGAAATATTTAAGGAGTCCGTTACTGTATCGTGATTTTAATATTTTCATGCAAATCGTCGTTACAAAAACCCGAATGTCAGTTCATCGGCAAACGAGTAGATATAGCTTCAGAATCACAATTAACACTCTACCTCAATTTTTTTAAGTTGATACAAATTGACATAGACAATTGAAAATCGCGTTTCTAGTAAAATGAACATTATTGTTGTCTTTTTCTTTTTTATAACTTCATGTATGTTAGATTGTAGAATGTATTATCTTTAATTAATTTAATTGGCTTTTTGACACCGTTTTAATTAAATTAAAAATAAATAAATAAACAAATGTAGCAGTGTCCTTTTTCTACTGAGCGCGTGCCGTAGCTGTGATCTCATAATATGGTCAATCGTCGTCATCCGGCCCTGGTTCATCGCCTCTCTGTCAGCAATCGAATAATTGGCTTAGCTTGGGGGTCACACAAAACCGTTTGATCGACTAACCCGATTGTCAGTACAATGGAAATAAATAATTTCCCTTTTGACTTCAATATTTGACCATGTAGAGGACATAAAAGGGTTTAAAATTTCAGCTGTACTGGTCCCTACAAATAAGCAATTTTTTTAATGAGATTTAAAAATAGTGACACATGAAAACATTTTTTAGATACAAGTTCTCTGACGCGTTGAAATTCGCAAAGCTGCAAGATGCAACTGCCAATTTTTTTTTTTTTTATATCGACTGATATTCAGAAACACAAGGCATTTACCCATATTACCCATAGGATATTTTGTTCTTTTTTAAAATATAATTTTAAGAGAAACCCAGTTTTGAAATACCAAAATCTGTTGCGAAAAATCAACTCAATCAATCCGGTTTCATCTTTAAACGAGCACCGATCAATATTGCCCGCGACGCTATAACGAAATTCATAATGTTATACTTCATTATTATAATATCGTAAGATGAATAGTCAGTTGGTTAGAATCAGTTGCACACTTAACTGTTCGCGATCATGATTCATGACCCCTGCGCAACCTTCTCGAATACCGCCTTGAATTTCATTTAGGAGCATAGGTAGGTACTTAGACACGCTTAAAATTTTTGAATAGTTTTTCGATGTTGACCTTAATTGGACGTTTTAGTATGGTTTTTGCGATCTATTAGAATCTCACACTGAACTGTTTTTGGAGTTTATCTCTTTCAGTTCCGTTTGGGTATTAAATACAGGGAGAAGAGATGATAAAAGAAAACGCTTGCAATGGATCAATATAGTGGGATATAGTTATGAATCTAGATATTTACCTAATCTCCCCATAAATTTAAAGTGGGAAGGCCTGACTTCAGCAGTGGGACTTTTGATAAAATAGAGGATGCGCGACTTCACTCATTTAATAAAACATACATTTTCAATGTTACGTTAATATACGTTTATTGAAAAAAAAAAAACACAAATGTTGAAAAAATTTCCACGAGCAGGGTTTGAACCTGCACCCTTCTGACATACCGGGTCAGGTGCTCTTCCAATTGAGCTATCGTGGTTCTAACCAGCCCGCCGAAATTATTCAACACTCTTTACTTTTTACTTTGAAAGCCAAAGGCGCCCATTCAATGTTAACAACTACCGTCATTAACATCCGATCATAATATTTTTACAAATACTAAAGATCAGTTAAGAAGTAGGCAAGCTATTTATAAATGTTTTATAATTTTTAACGCAAATTTTGTTGCGAACAAATTACAAAAACACAAATGTTGAAAAAATTTCCACGAGCAGGGTTTGAACCTGCACCCTTCTGACATACCGGGTCAGGTGCTCTTCCAATTGAGCTATCGTGGTTCTAACCAGCCCGCCGAAAGTATTCAACACTCTTAACACTTTCTTTTATAAATAGCTTGCCTACTTCTTAACTGATCTTTAGTATTTGTAAAAATATTATGATCGGATGTTAATGACGGTAGTTGTTAACATTGAATGGGCGCCTTTGGCTTTCAAAGTAAAAAGTAAAGAGTGTTGAATACTTTCGGCGGGCTGGTTAGAACCACGATAGCTCAATTGGAAGAGCACCTGACCCGGTATGTCAGAAGGGTGCAGGTTCAAACCCTGCTCGTGGAAATTTTTTCAACATTTGTGTTTTTGTAATTTGTTCGCAACAAAATTTGCGTTAAAAATTATAAAACATTTACGTTTATTGACTTTGAAATGCTATAAGATAAAATTTTAAACAAACCAACGAAGTGGTTACCACGGGCAATTTACTTTAAAAGCATTATAGATATAAATACAGACAATTACTTCTATTGCTTCCTTATTAAATAAGATTGTTAGTTAAATGTGTACGCACAGAACTTTTAAACCTTTGTCAACAAGCTAAATCACATTGAAATTTTTATTCGTTGAAATCATCTATTATCGTACAATTATTTAATTAATAGCATTTGTTGGTAACCTTCAGTTCAAATTTAATGATTTTATATCTTACATCTTTCTGTTAGTACTCGAAATAACTATAAAAATTACTTTATATTAATAGGAGACTAGCAACTTGTCTACATGCAGTATTGCCTGCCAGTCTCATTTATGCTTTGTCTTCTAGTTATCCTGATTAATTTAATTCCAGGTTTAAAGATAGATTCTCGGAATTAACTGATATGCTCGTGGTATTATGACGTATTGGTCGCTGTTGATTATCTCTTAGCAACTGGCCGTTCTATTTGCCAGCTGGAACCCTGAAACCTAGATATTTAAGAGATAAAACGCAATTGCGATTAAAATATTCGATCATTTTAAGAAAATCTATTCAACACTTTTAGATCCCGTAGACTAAGAATAGAGCAATGTGTTTGTGTATAATATAAGCAAATATAAGTAAAAGAGGAAAGGGTTAAGTACACATAATTTTAATGACATTTAATATCACAAATATTTGCTAATTAATTTTTATTAATTTATATAGTGAGTTAGTACTTGTGGTTTTCAGTTTGAAGAAACGCTTATTGACGCATGTGAAAAAATAAAAATAGACGAGTTATACTGATGATGAATAATGTATGTGGCTAATACCTACTATGATTCATTATATTATTCTATAAAGCGTCATATAGGTATAGCTTTATAAAGCTTTATCAAGCGTAGGTGTTTAGAAGGGATATTGTTATTTATATTGTAACAATGCCTTGATTTACTTGCTGATTAGACACTTGAGTATGGTTAATAGGTAAAATACTACTAACGTGATGTAGAACTTACGATTAAAAATATAATGTATGCTATATACTTGGACGCCCAATGTAACCACAGTGCCATAGAACAATTGAATTTCTATTGTGTCTGTGTAAATATCATTATCATCACCATCAGCCAATAGATATTCATCATCATAATCATCATCATCATCATCAGCTCATTTTTGTCCCCACTGCTGGAGCACGAGCCTTCCCTATGGATGGATAGGGAGAACGGGCCATAAATCACCACGCGGGCCCAGTGCGGATTGGTGGTTGTTAACGACTGCTAATGCAACCGGGACCGACGGCTTTACGTGCCTTCCGAAGCACGTAGGAGCTCGAGATGATAAATTTTTGGTCTCCCATCTGATGACCGGCCTTTGCGAAAGCTACAAGTTACTTAACCTCAGCATTCGCAGACCGGGCGCGTTAACCACGGCGCCATCGAGCTCCTCAATAGATACTAGTGCACGTCAATAACCACTAAGCGCAAGAGTAGAGTAGATACTCTTGCGAGATCAACTAGCTCTTAAATTAAAATAAATGTTAAAACATCCTAATCATTACTTGTATCTAATTGACTATGCACGTAACTGAGAGATTTCTGTGTGATAATGTCTATAAAGGTGCATTTCGTATATTTTTGGCATCGATAGAACTCTCATCTATTGTATACTATATTATGTAAAAGAAGGAAACAATTACGAATAATAGATGAGAGTCAATCTATTGTAATTGCTCTTTTGATGCCAAAAAATACTAATATGAATATGCATATCAGTGGTATTCAACGCTTATCTAGTCTCTACCTTTATAAGCATTGATAATTTTAGGGCCTGTCTCTCAAGAGTTTACTTCTTCTTTCTAACTCAAGTAGTGACAAATGTAATACACAAAAAAAAATTAAATATTTGCAAATATGAAATAACAAAAATAAGATTAGTGCTTTTGTAACAAAATATTTTACTCATCCACCCCGTTTCAAAATTTGGGTAAACTGAATAGAGCCGAAAGTTTAAGTTGGGCATGTTTGTGTTAAGCCGTTTGTTAAGCACAACACTACAACATCATTCGCTATAATGCTGATTACAAAGGAATGTTTAGTTCTCTCTCTGCACCTTTAAAGCTACAATAACTTCAAATGATGTACAGACGCCGCCGGCACATCAACCTAATTACAAATTATTTACTTTAATCTATTTAAAATGGCGGTTAGGCGCTGCGCGGTTAAGTGTCTACGTTTAGACACTTTTGTGTCTTGTGTGGGATACAAGCTACCAGTGAATACAAAATCAGCCCTCCCTGCGCAGACGTAGACACTTTTTGTGTCCAGTTACTTCCACCTGACACTGATACAGCAACTCGGTTTCCTTGTATGGTGTGCCGTGTCGGTAACCAAAAGTGTCTACGTTTGCGCAGCGCCATAGCCAAAACTTTTTGATAGAGACACATCATTGTTTGATTACTTAATTATATAATAATAAAATCAAATATAATACGAACGCCAAAACCAGTGGCGGTGAAGCGGTCGCCATGGCTGAAGCCGGTAAATATTAGACAACATCACACACATTGTTCTGATCCCAAGGCTTACCTTGTGTTCAGAACAATAGCTAAAGCACTCGTTTTATGGAAATCAGAAACAACGACGGTACCACAACCACTCAGACCCGACACAATACCGAAAAGTTCGTTTTCGACATTGACCCGACCGGGAATCGAACTCGGGACCTCAGAGTTAGCGCCGCCCAAAGTCCGGCGTGCAAGCCACTCGGCTACGGAGGTCGCCAAGACTTAATATTAGAGCATTCCACAGTTCTAGCAGGTTCTAGTGACTGCAAATCATATTATTTCCACTGCACTCGCCATGCACGCGCCGTATATCGGAATCGAACATCTACTAGAACTAATTGGCTCACACAGCATGTTGCATAACCGTGAAAGTGGACTATTGTAATTCATCAGTTACATTGACTGGCGTGTGTGTGACGCGCATTTGGAGCGGCCGTTTTAACGTTCATTGTATTTTAATTTGGATAAGTTGTTGTCAGGCATGATTGACCGCCCACTCGTGGCTAATCGGTGCGTTCGTTCGATTCGACGTCTCCGCTCGTTTTACTTATTGCATTTCAAAAGTTGCAATTTAATTTAAAATACGCAATGCTGAAATTTTGTGCCGGTAGGTAGGTAATTTTTTACGCAAGCCACTTACTTGTTTACTTAGATTTTCATTCTTTGCTAATCAGATTTTTTATTATTTCATTTTCATGTCTAAGAAGCACTTATTTGGTGAGTGTCACGATATGTACTTAGTTGACATAGAAAAATGTAAGAACATACAAATGTCAAACAATACTGGCTACACCGCACTGTTTTGATCACGAAACGTGAATTGAGTATACATTAATCTTTTTACTTTTTATTTTCAAGTGCTAATTGCTGCACTGAAGCTAAATTAAATATTTATAAAATTTATATAATACAGTGAACCTGTGTGTAACCTGTGTGGTGCCGGGGATAAAGAATTGCACCACCCCATCTCTTCCCGTGGGTGTCTTAAAAGCCGACTAAGGGACCATTCCAGAGGATGGGCAGCAGCATCTCTCTGAGGTTACCCTCAACCTACTGCGATCGCCAACCCGCCTGCCAAGCGTGGCGATTACGGCAAATACCCCCCATGATTATTTGGGGGAGGCCTTTGTCCAGCAGTGGATGTCTTTTGGCTGAGATGATGAATACTGTAGTGATCGGGACTGCTTGGAGGCTTGCTTGAAAAAAAAAGCAGTGACAAAATTCAGCGCTTACTCAGCCTTCCCGATAGCATAGCGGTCAGTGTAGCCGCCCGGATTGCGGAAGACCCAGGTTCGATTCCTGGCTGGGTCGGGTAGGCGTTTAATTTTTTCACTGTATTTTATAAATTTTATAAATATTTGAGTATACTTTCCCGGCATTTATTTATTTATTTAAACTTTTGCAACATAAATATTATATGGCGGCCTGAGGCATTCTCTACCAGTCAACCATAGGGTGGTGCTGAGATAACATTGGTAGGTGCAATCGAGATATTATACTGGGTCATTATTCCAAACTTTAAACTATAGTTAAATCTGGGTGCCTAGTATAAGTTTCATTCGGCATTCGATCACGTTAGCGAAAACGAAAATTAGTATATGGCTTCGAAGCAGCGCCTCTTGGCTACATATGAGAATACTTAGTTGAAATTTTGCCATACTAATTTTCGTTTTCGTAAACGTATAATCGAATGCAGACGGATAGTAAACAAAACACGTATACTAGGCGCTCTGGTTCAAAACTTATACGTTTTTCTAACTGCCTTCATTACCAAAATCATACGTATTTGCTTAAAGTAACACTATAAAGGTTAACACAATTTTTTTATAGTGCAACATTGTCAACACGGGTAACATTTTCAATAGTTGCCTGGAAGTTTTCTATAGTTATATTATTTATATGCATTAATAGTCTATTTTAAATTAAAAATAACACAAATCTTATGGAAACATTTCAATTGTTGCAGTTAACAGACATAGTGAACGCTATGTCGACTCGCGGGGAGCTACCATTAGAACTCGCACTGCGTGGGCGCAGTGCGTCGATAGCGACGACGCTGCTGCAGCACTGTGCCGACGCCGACGCACGCGGCCCGAGGGGGCGCACTCTGCTGCACAGGGCGGTCGACGCGCGGGACGCCTTCTCCGCCAAGTTCTTAGTCGAGAACGGAGCTGACCCAAATCTTACTACAAAGTAAGTGACTACAGAAATAGCGCTACGCTAGAAAGTATGCACGTGGCTCTAGTCTAGATGGCGCGTTCTGCTGCACAGAACGGTCGACGCTGCGGGGCGCCATCTCCGCCAAGTTCCTGGTCAACAACAGCGCTGAACCCAATCTTACTAACTGACAAAGTGAGCTAGTGCACTCGTGGAATTTTTTGCCACAATAGCATAGTTGGCAGTGCACCTGACCCGGCATGTCATGGGGTGCGGGTTCGAATCCCGCTCGCGGAATTTTTTCAACACTTTGTCTTTTTTCAAAAAGCCCTATATAGTTTATTAAACTATACTAATGCACAGGGAGACGTGAGTAGCATTTTATTCTCTTTAAAAGGCCACATTTATTTCACTGGTGGTCTCTTAGCATTTACAGTGGTCACACTTGGTTCATCGGCTGCAATAAAGTGAACATGTCCACCTATACCTGTATAAGGCATGTATAGGGGTGTAAATGTAGCCTATTATGTAACTATTGGCGTTTTGTCAGGACAACATTACTCTTCTAGTCAGCTTTCATTTTCAAAGTTGAACAAGAGCGTTTTAAGAGAAGTAAAATTCGGCATAGGCTATTCAGAGTTTCACATATACGGTGTTAGATTGCTGGCATTATAATATAACACATGTGAACATTATTGCAGCCCAAAGCTGTTATATATAACCTTTTATGAAGCGCTATTCAATTGTTGGTGTTAGCAGGTCTAGTTTGTGATATATCAGCTAATAAATTATTCTGTAAAAAGAACGTTTAATGAGTTCACATGTACATGTAAGGTATTTACACGCACCACTATTGATATCTAGTAGCACTGATAGCAGTTTATTTGTTCATGAGGACCACACTGTTATCCTCTAGGCTGAACAATTATGTAAACGTGTTTTTCTTAAATACTTACACGCGTTGCATGTAATTAACCTAAAATAAAAAAAATGCATAAAAACAATTGTAAACAGAGAGTGAGGACCGGTGGAATCAGAAGAAAAATCTTAAATGAATATTTGCAGATAGTAAAACCGAATAATCAATTGAATCAACACATTGAACAGAAACTTGTTAGTCGATGACATTGACTTCAAACTTAAATAATGACGGTTCCGTACACAATACACAGAAAAAATTGCCTGAAGCTGAGACCAGTAGCACAATTTCAAGTGTAAGTTCAAACTTTATTTATCACGGTTCCGTACACAACTTAAAAGAAACTGATGGTGGTTTGGACGAGAAGGCTCTATACCCTATGTATATATATTTCTCTATGGTTTATTTTAGGACTGATGAATTGATGATAACAATAATAACAAGCGAGTAGTGCTATCTCGTTCCCGCTTGTACCTCTCACTTTATACCCTGACGCGCACTTCTCACAAAATATGCCCGTGGGTATTAAAAATTCGCATTCGTTGGTATATACTATTTCTAATTACATTTATCTACATATAATTTAGTTTAATATTGAAGTGCAAAATACTTGGCTATGTATATGGAGGGTCCTAAAAGTAATGCTTTAGAGTGTTTTAATTTAAACTTTATCATATATTATAATTTTGTTAGGCTAATCAGTCTGAATTCTAAGTTACTCGACCATTAAAATTCATTAAATTATCCCTGCATTTACTATCGAAGACTCCTACCTCCACAACCAACTTTTGGTTTTTAAGCAAAATTTTAATTTTCAATGCGGATCCCCAAAATTTAATATGCAAAAAATATCTAAAAGAACATTCACGTAAACTATTGAGGCAATGCATACCAGCCCAGGGCTGAATATGTGCCCAGCTCAGACTATGTTGTACAGAAATACAATACAAAACAGTATAGCATGCTATACAGCTCTTGTGCAGATCACTTAGACAGCTTAAAGAATAAATGTGTACCATAAGTCAACCGCTATAGAACCCCCAATGCTACTTGGGGACACCCTTGTTCTAGAACTTCTTGTCAAGAACGAATCCGACCCGACTTGTTGCTAAAACGTAACATCTACGAGTATACTAACTTTTTCTGCGCCATATTAGCAATGCAATAGGAGCAATCATTGGACAAGCCAAATAAATCTATCTGTAAGCTTTAATAAAGTTCATTTTCCAGAGAGGAAGGCGACACGGCCTTACACCTCATAGCTGCCCTCACGTCTAGCTCCTGTGACGAAGACACCATGGATCAAATGGCCGAGATCACAGACACTATGATCGAGAAGGGAGCAGATATCAACAGACAAAATAGGAAAGGATTGTAAGTATATTTTTAATAAACTTAAACTAATATTATAAAGAGGTAAGCTTTGTATTTTTGTATGTTTGCAACGAATAAACTCAAAAACTACTGGACCGATTTAAAAAATTCTTTCACTATTATAATGCTACATTAGCGCTGAGTAACACGGGCTATATTAAAAAAGAAATGTCCACCCGTGCGAAGCCGGGGCGGGCCGCTAATTTTTAATAAATAACGCAACGGAACACTTGTCGCTCTTCAAGTTAAACCTAGTCATATTACACATTTGTATAAAATTTGTAATCAATCAATTGAATAATAATAATGCAATGCCGGGTCGGCAGTGACCAAATTAACCCTATACTTGATATATGGATGGATAGGGAGAACGGGCCATAAACCACCACGCGGGCCCAGTGCGGATTGGTGGTTGTTAACGACTGCTAATGCAGGCGGGACCAACAGCTTTACGTGCCTTCCGAAGCACGGAGGAGCTCGAGATGATAATCTTTTGGTCACCCATCCGATGACCGGCCTTTGCAAAAGTTGTTTAACCTCGGCACTAGCAGACCGGGTGCGTTAACCGCTGCTCCATCGAGCTCCTCAAGCCAAGAAAAAGGTTAACCTTTTCACCGCCCAACTATCCTGCTGCACGCGATGTCCCGCTGTACGCCAACGTATAAATGTATTTTAATAAAGTAGGTACAAAGAAGAACTTTTATAGAAGTGCTGGCGTGGGCGGCACGAAAATCTCGAACTTCTATAGAAGTTGTTGGCGGTAAAAAGGTTAAAAAACTGTAGGAGTTCATCATAAAATGACACTTGGTAAAACTTATCAGCCCGCGTTGGGTTATGGCATTGTATCCCCAAGCGCTCCTGTTCATGTAGTAAGATCTCTCTTTATTTATCTTAAGGGTAGGCACTTGGTGTTTATCTCACCTGATGTTAAGTGATGATAAGGCCGAAGGTGGAAGCGCACTTCACCCGGAATCCTCAACTATTAAATTTATTCTATTTTATTTTTATTAAATTAAATCATTCGTCCGCTTAAGAACACCCGTATCCCATGATGGACCCTTATAGCAGCACCACTTACCGGGTCCAATAATGAATCTAAACCATTCTCGAATCCACTTGAACACACACAAAAAATTTCATCCAAATCGGTCCAGCCGTTTAGAAGGAGTTCAATTTCATACACACGCACAGAAGATTTATATTATATAAAAGATATTTTATTATCAAGTTTTCTAGTTTATCATTTATCAATCATTTAGTTTCGGTTCATCCCGAACACCACTACTTCCCCTCTCTTGCTACCAGGATCATTTGGGACCGTACTAGGCACAAGTAGTAATGCCTTATCACAGCATAACTCTTCATAAAACCGGCCAAGTGCGAATCGGACTCACGCACGAAGGCTTCCGTACCATTATCTATAAAATATCAAGCAAAAACGAGCATAAAAAATCAAGTTTGTTGTATGGGAGCCCCCCTCAAATATTTGTTTTATTTTAATATAACTATTTATTTTTAAAGTGATATAACTAAATATAACTAAATATTCTGTGAATATTTCAAGAGTCTACCTGTTGCCGTTATCAAAAAATCACGTTTGTTGTATGGGAGCCTCCTTAAATATTTATTTTATTCTGTTTTTTAGTATTTGTTGTTATAGCGGCAACAGAAATACATCATCGGAAATACATCAACTATCACGGTTCATCAGATACAGCCTGGTGACAGACGGACAGACAGACAGACGGACGGACGGCGGAGTCTTAGTAATAGGGTCCCGTTTTACCCTTTGGGTACGGAACCCTAAAACCACCGATACCTCTAGTCTCCTTGTGAGGCCGGACCTGTAAACGGTTCGAATCATCAGAATAAAATAATATGTAAAATAATAAATTCATAAATACTGTTTCATTTCAATGGCATTTTCTGTACACTGTTTATACTTGAATGTTTAGCGTGATGTTTGCGTTTGTTGATGTTATTTGCACAAATGCCGTCATTCTTGTACACACTTCGATGTATGTACTAATGTGTTATGTCAATATGACGCCACCTACTGTGGATTGAAACTGTCTCTAATTCTGGCACACTGCTTTCCACTCTCAAGTGATTATGTAATTATCTTTTAAATAATAAATATACATTGTAAGTGTATCGCATCTAGGAATTATCAGAATCTATGGTCTTTCTCGGTTCCTTGTTTAAAGTTTATTTATTATGAATGCGCTTTTAACACATTAATAACAATTTGAAAAAGGACAAAGTTTTGAAAAAAAAATCACGAGCGGGTTTCGAACCCGCACCACATGACATGCCGGGTCAGGTGCAGTGCCAATTATGCTATCGATAGCATAGTTTATAATAAATAAACTCAAAACAAGGAAAAAAGAAAAACCATAGATTCTGATAAGTCAGGTGCACTGCCAACTATGATGCTATCGATAGTATAGTTGGCAGTGCACCTGACCCGGCATGTCATGGGGTGCGGGCTCGAATTCCGCTCGTGGATTTTTTTCAACACTTTGTCCTTTTTCAAATTGTAAATTGTTCGCAACAATATTTGTGTAAAATTATATGTAAATAATCATACATTAATAACAGTTCTGTTAATCCACCTAGAAAGCTAATACGCTTGTCTTAGCTATGGGTTCACGTCACTAGACTAACGGAGCTATGGGGTTTGAAGCACAATTACTCGCACCCAACTCGAAAATCTATTCGTTTAGCTACCAACCGTTATGGTTATTGGTGGTTTAGAACTCAAAAGTACCTTTTTCTTTACAGCACACCTTTACATCAAGCAGTGATAGCGAGAAATCAGAAAATATTCGACATACTATTGAAGCAGCCGACGTTGGATACCAATCTGCGGACCATATCTGACGAGCACCCGCCCCTGTACTACGCACTCGTAGACGACAGGCGTGCGTCGATATCGTCCAGCGAGACTCTAGTCATGAACGGTTCCAACCCCTTCGACACCCCGGTGACGAATAAAAACGCTTTCACTGAAGACCCGGTGGAAGGCAAACATGAGAACATTGTGGAGCGAGGCTTTGCGGCGAAATTGTTGCTGAAGAGCTGTCAGCCGAATCCAATATATTCAGGGTCCGGTGACAGCCTGTTACACATATTGGCGCAGGGTTGGTTTGAGGTAATCCTGATTAGTAACGTATATACTTTCAATTGTAACTTTTAATTTATAATTATTGATAACAAAAATGATGTTATAGTAAATGACCGCGGATAAATTAATTTAAAAGTACGTAGTAACCTCACAAATCCCGTACTTCAATAGTTCAGCACCCCCTAGTTTTTTATAGTGTCGGATTATTGAGACTCTACTTCCGCATACTCGAGATTTCCATTTGTAATACTTATTGATTACAATCTGGTTTTTTAAACATTTCAATAATCAGCTACTACCAAACACCTACATTTCACTTACACCATTTACATTAGACTTACATTTTCAGTTAAATAGAAAATTGATAATTACATTTATTTATCTACGTATTACACTTTCTTGTCTTCAAAGCTTCGTTTTTTTTCACTATCTATTTTTAGGATTCGGCAGTGTTCCTAGCGACCAATCTGAACGGAGAGTTAAATCACGCCAACGAAGCCGGCATGACAGTACTCCACGCGGCCTGCGCCAACGGCCTCGCGCGGCTCGCCACTGCGCTGCTAGAACACGGCGCAAGGCCCAATGTGCAGACCTCCTATGGGGAGCAGGAAGACACCGTCTACAGGTCAGTAGTGGAACTAAGTCTGCTCCTAGCTGACGAGGAAATGAAGCACGCTAACGAGGCCAACGTATTGGTGCTGCTAGAACACGGCGACGTGGGTCCAACGCGCAGACCTCCTACGCGAAGGAGGTCTGCACACGGGGAGCAGGTCAGTAATGGAACTAAGTCTGTGCTCCTAGCTGACGAGGAAATGAAGCACGCTTACGAGGCCAACGTATTGGTGCTGCTAGAACACGGCGACGTGGGTCCAACGCGCAGACCTCCTACGCGTAGAAGGTCTGCACACGGGGAGCAGGAAGACACCGTCTACAGGTCAGTAGTGGAACTAAGTCTGTGCTCCTAGCTGACGAGGAAATGAAGCACGCTTACGAGGCCAACGTATTGGTGCTGCTAGAACACGGCGACGTGGGTCCAACGCGCAGACCTCCTACGCGTAGAAGGTCTGCACACGGGGAGCAGGAAGACACCGTCTACAGGTCAGTAGTGGAACTAAGTCTGTGCTCCTAGCTGACGAGGAAATGAAGCACGCTAACGAGGCCAACGTATTGGTGCTGCTAGAACACGGCGACGTCGGTCCAACGCGCAGACCTCCTACGCGAAGGAGGTCTGCACACGGGGAGCAGGTCAGTAATGGAACTAAGTCTGTGCTCCTAGCTGACGAGGAAATGAAGCACGCTTACGAGGCCAACGTATTGGTGCTGCTAGAACACGGCGACGTGGGTCCAACGCGCAGACCTCCTACGCGTAGAAGGTCTGCACACGGGGAGCAGGAAGACACCGTCTACAGGTCAGTAGTGGAACTAACTCTGTGCTCCTAGCTGACAAGGAAATGAAAAACGCTAACGAGACTGGCATTACGGTGCTGCTAGAACATGGCGCGAGAGCCAACTTGCAGACCTCCTACGGGGAGCAGGAAGACACCGTCTATAGGTCAGTGGTGGAATAAACTCAGAACCCCTAGTTAATGAGGAAATGAAGCACGATAACGAGACCGGCATTATGGTGCTACGGATAAAAAGTCCGGACGTCATGACGAATCTTTTAACCGTCCGGATTTATCTATTTGTTCTCGTGTCCACAATTTCTTAGCGCCTGCGCAACAATATGCGGGTCACAGCACTATGTCAATATAATATAATATAATATGTTCCAATTTTTATGTCTCGTCTTATATCGTATAGAATTGTGAGAAATTAAGAGGCGATTAAAGGGTTTATAAGGTTTTTAAATTTTCCCCTACAGGCAAACGCCACTTCACTTAGCCGTCCTCAACAACCACGAAGGAGTGGTGCTAGCGATCATAGAGTATAAGAAACAAGTGGAAAAGGATGACTTCCCCTCCACGGACCACGGCAACGTCAGCCTGGTGCCTAACTTCAACCTGAAGAACTCTGAAGGCGACACACCGGTCAGCCTCGCACTTACAGAAGGTGAGTTAGCACTCTTTGAATAATGTCCCATAGCATTTTTGTTTCTTTTTTAAAAATATTTGATCTATGTAGAGTTATACAGGTCCTTAATTTTATTTTCTTTCCGTATCGACACTACCATCAGTTGTGCAATATAAGCTCGCTTTATCATCATCATCATCAGCTCATTTTACGTCACCGCTACTGGGACACGAGCCTTCCCTATGGATGAAAGAATAGAGAATGGAGAACGCGCCGATTGGTGGTTGTTAACGACTGCTAATGCAGCCGGGACTAACGGCTTTACGTTAAAGTCAAAGGCAAATAATTTATTCAACATAAGCCTTCACAGGCACTAATTGACAACGTGCCTTCCGAATCACGGAGGAGCTCGAGATGATAAATTTTTGGTCACCCATCCGAGGACCGGCCTTTGCGAAAGTAGCTTAACCTCAGAACTCACAGATAGGGTGCGTTAACCACTGCGCTATCGAGCTCCTCTTGCCCTTTACCCCGATGTAAAATAAATAAAAAATGCTGATTTTAAATCTAGGCCACAAGAATCTCGTCGTGCCTCTTATCGACGGTGGTGCGGACCCCAACATTCGCAACGGAAAAGGATTCACGCTGTTACACCAAGCGATTGTGGAAGAGGACTCTAGGACAGCCATTTACTTGCTAGACCACGGAGCTGATATGGACGCCTTGTAAGTATTATTCATATATAACATTTTCAGACAGCTGTAAAATAAAAGGAGTTGCTGGAATCTGGAATAGATCTGCAAGGAATTCCTAAAAAGAATTTTAGTAGAATTGCATAGAATGTAGATCCAATGTGTACAATCGCCAACACATCAACCTATTCAAATCTAAATATTCATAAAATTTTATAAAATACAGTGAAAAAATTAAACGCTTACCCGACCCAGCCAGGAATCGAACCTGGGTCTTCCGCAATCCGGGCGGCTGCACTGACCGCTATGCTACCGGGAAGGCTGACGTAAGCGCTGTATTTTGTCACTGCTACTTAAATTTTTTGAGTGATAATTTAATTTAGCTTCACTGCAGCAATTAGCACTTGAAAATAAAAAGTAAAAATTTACTATAGCGTTGTGTTATCAAATTTGTGGTATTTCATCTTCATCTCATCTGCAACTGCATCTGCATAGCCATCAGTTGCAATACCCGTTGGATAGATGGCGCACTGTGTCGCTATTAGCACTCAAAAAAATATTTAAAAAGCAGTGGTAAAATTCAGCGCTTACGTCAGCCTTCCCGGTAGCATAGCGGTCAGTGCAGCCGCCCGGATTGCGGAAGACCCAGGTTCGATTCCTGGCTGGGTCGGGTAGGCGTTTAATTTTTTCACAGTATTTTATAAAATTTTATGAATTTTAAATTTTTGCTTCAGTGCAGCAACTTGAAAATAAAAAGTAAAAATTTACAATCCAAATCTGTTAAATTACTTCAATAAATGTTCAACCATATGCCATATACATAAAGCTCAAAGTCTATTGAAGAAATTTGACAGCTTGTATTAGTCTGATGTGTAGGCGTGTATACTTTTTATAACATAAACCATTTTTAAAATTTACATAAATGTTTATGGCGTGGTTAACACACAGCAAAATAGTTACGTTACAACGTTATACAATTTATACGGAATAACTTCGTTTCGATTATTAAGATTTATTATTATTATCTCTTTATTTATTTTTTTACATATTAATTTACATTTTTAAATATTTTCTAAAAAACAAAAGAAACATTTACAAATAAAAAAAATAGGGGTCCACCGGCATCGGGACCAGGGTCCAAACTACCGGTGATTAGGGCTCCAGAGACAGGAACCTCCTCACAATGCGTGCCGTATCGAGGAGAACTGCCTTCTGAATCAGGTTATTATTATTTATTCGACTGTTAAAAAAATATCTACCGCCTAACCTGTCCACCGCCATATTGTGCAATACCTTTTGATCGCCGTATCTTTAAAGAACAATTTTTGCTGACATCCAGGGAGATGTCAGGAAACGAACTAACATACCAACATCATCATCATCATCATCAGCCCATTTTTATGTCCCCACTGCTGGGGCACGAGCCTTCCCTATGGATGGATAGGGAGAACGGGCCATAAACCACCACGCGGGCCCACTGCGGGTTGGTGGTTGTTAACGACTGCTAATGCAGCCGGGACCAACGGCTTTACGTGCCTTCCGAAGCACGGAGGAACTAGAGACGATACATTTTTGGTCACCCATCCGATGACCGGCCTTTGCGAAAATTGCTTAATCTCAGCACTCGCAGACCGGGCGCGTTAATCATTGCGCCAACAAGCTCCTCCAACATCAGCTTAATGTAACTTTTTAATTAATATTACGAACAAAATGTTCTCTGCTATTACGTGGAGCTAAGGTATTATTCCATTGTTTAGGCTTCGCACGTTTGTGCATTTTTAGCCAGTATCAAAAGCCCTTCATTGTTTATGAAACTATTTCACAGAACGGAAGCTGGTGAGACGCCCCTCCAACTGTCCATACATTGCCGACTCGGTCTGGTCGTGGAAGCGCTGTGCGTGCGCGGCGTGGACATGAGCAGACTCGACGCGAACGGCGTGCCACCTCTTTGGGCGGCCCTTGACTCCGGCCAAGAGGAAGTTGCCAGCGTAAGTTGAACCATATGACTAGAAGCCTAAGGTCCTGTTTTGTCGTAGAGGTGCGGCTAATTTTTATGTAGACAAGCTTGACGCAAACGGAGTGCCACCACTTTGGGCGGCCCTCGACTCCGGCCAGGAGGAAGTTGCCAGCGTAAGTTAGACCTTATGACTAGTATGCTAAGCACTAATTTCCGACATGGTGCTGCTCAATTTTCGGTGTAGACAAGCTTGACCCAAACGGAGTGCCACCCTCGACTCCGTCCAGGAGGAAGTTGCCAGCGTAAGTTAAGCCTTACAACTAGTAGGCTGAACACTGATTTTCGTCGTAAAGTTGCTGTTTATTTACAGGTTTTCACGCTGTCGGAGTCGCGGAAGAAAGTACACTATGAATTACAGGAAAATATTTTTGCAGATACTGGTGAGGAATGGCGCTGATGCAGATTGCTGGGGCGCCGGGCCTGACGGGTGCATGCAGACATTGTTACACAAGTAGGTTTTGAGGTTCACTATGTATTTTAATCATTTTGTAATTATGTGTTCAGCATACATCAGCAGATGTTACGGTATAGCTCCAGTAAAAGTGTTCTAAAGCTTCCTAAGTTCATCTTTATTATCAACAGCTCTTTATACTTCCCCACAGCTGGGGCATGAGCCCTCCCTATGGATGGGTAAAGAGAACCATAAACCCCCACGCGGGCCCAGTGCTGATTAATGGTTGTTAACGACTGCTAATTCAGCCGGTGCCAACGGCTTTACGTGCTTTCCGAAGCACGGAGGAGCTCGAGATGATATTTTTGTACAACCATCCGATGACCGGCCTTTGCGAACGTTGCTTAATGTCAGTAATCGCAGACCAGGCGTGTGTTCATAATTCAGAACAGCCAAAATAAATCGTTATCTGTTCATCAAGCCTATGTTCAAATAATAAAAGTACACCAGTTTTCTTTTTGAAATATATAAAAATAATAGTTTTCACTTCATTCTCAAGGACATAGTGTCACGCTCTCGGGCTCTGAAGGAGTGTTAGCGTTATCTTTAGAAAACAATAATATGACTCAATGCCGTATTTTACGATGCGTCGACGAATGCAGCTCATTTATTATGCATGTGGGTCCCTCAGTTTAAGGGCTACGTGCACTGAATGGACTCGCGCGGTGATGTCACTTTTAGACACCTTCAATGGTATGAGGTTTTATTTGTGCATGCGCCGTAAAATTTTAATGATTCGACATAACATGAAACATTAAAAGGAATTAAAAGGGAACAGTTGCTCTGTGGTTGAGGATTCCGAGTGAAGTGCACTTTCACCTTCGTCTGCTCTTATCATCACATGTTTATTTGCCATTCGATCACGATAACGGAAACAGGAATTTATATGACACTAGCCGTCACCCGCCTGCTTTGATGTGCGAAAATAATGGGTCAATGAATGCTAATCAAAATAATAATTAGGTTTACCAACATCATATGATAGCCTATCATTTGCACAATCGCATGTTTTTATTATATACAAATTTTCATCAAGATCGGTCAAGCCGTTCTTGAGTTAAAAGTGGACATACAGACAGACAGACAAAAATTTCAAAAATCGCAGAATTAGTGCCAGTGAGTCATAAAATGAATATTTATCCCAAAATTTGTCACAAAAATTGCAAGTACACACAGAGCCTACATATTAATATAGTAGTAATAGTAGTATAGATTAAAGTAGCGCCCCCTGATAAGAAAAGGGAAGAGTTAAAATGTTGCCGTACAAATTTTCATTTTCGCTAACGTGATCAATTGGCAAACCTAACTCACACTAAATACCCTAATAATATAAGTGAGTTGAAAGCCAAGCGCTTCCTCGTTATGATGCCTCATTACACCTCATTATGCCTCGTGTTGGCCTTACGATTATATCTGAACTTAAATTTGTTTAAGAGCGTTTACGCCGCACACTAGCGCCACTAATGAAAAAAAACATATCTAGTAATTAGAGATAGAAAATCAAATTATACTCAACAAACTATCTGAATGAAGTAATTTAGCATTTTTACGTCACATAATCAACACCTCACATGTTATGGTTTAGTTAAATAAGACGTTACGGCCACTATTAACTATAACGCCATATTTTTCATTGGCGGCGCTAGTGTGCGGCGTAAACGCTCTTAACACAAAAACTATTTGCTTATCATAAAATAGTAGTAGTATAAGTTAAATATTGTAGGTATTTAGATTAGGTTATAATAGACTGAGATGTCTACTTAAAGACAAGTCCTAAAATAAATAAAAAAAATATTAAAAAAACTGTTTGCTATATAGAGCTATCGACGAGAACAAGGAGACGCTCGCGACGTTCCTGATCCGCTCGGGCTGCGACGTGGAGTCGCCGCGGCGCGCGGGCGCGGCCGGCGCGGGCGCAGACGTGGTGGCGGACGCGCACACGCCGCTGCATCTGTGCTGCACCTGGGGGTTGACAGACGTCATACAGGTGAGATACGTCACTAATTCACTCAGGCTTCTACACCCGTATTTATAAACAAGCAATTACTTACTTACTTACTTACTTAGCAATTACTTTGTTCTTAGAAATGTCAGTAAGATCTAATTTCATTTTATATACAAGTAACGTTTAAATTAGAATAGAAGTTTTCTTATTCAACTAAATAAAAGTATTATTGTTATTATCAAATTCATCAATTTTATATTATTTCAGACATAACACAAACTGTCATACGGAATATAACCTCAATTCTAGCTTGTCACAAGCTTGTCACTATGAATTCTTTGAGAAACCTAACTACATTGCTTGAGTATACAAGGTGGCCGGAAGATTGACGTCCAAAAGAAAAAATTAGGTCTCTCGTGTCGTGGGGTATCCGAATCACCCCCATGTATGTTCCGCGATTTTTCACGGTTTTCGAGTTATGAATTTTTTTCTAAATTTTTGAGAATTTTCGAGCGATCAACTTAAAAAATTTCTAGAAAAAAAAGTAGAAGACTTTTTTGTATTTTTTTTTGCAACGAAATCTTCATAAGTTGTACTTTTATGCATAAAACAATTAGCTTCGTAACTTTGATGAAAATTTGGAAATGCAGGTCTCAAGAATAAAAAATACGATTATTGAATTATGACTAGAACATTAAGATTAAAATTAAAAATCTAAACAGATGACTGCATGGTTTTTTAGTGATCCTAAAACATGCAACATACTCTCAGCTTTCATAATCATTAAAAAAAAGTAGTACTTAATGAGCTACTTTTCCTAGAATCGGCCTTCAAAGACAGCCACGTGGTATTTTTTTTAAATAATCCATGTGATTAAAACAAAAAGTCTTGCTATTTTATGGTTCCTAATGTTAAATTGGTTTGTTAACTAACCAAAAAATGCCTAAAAAATTGACATTTTGTTTAATTTTAGTTTTAAATTTTATCAATTCTGCGCGTTGCATTCTTGCGAATCATGGGTTGTAAAAGTGAACGCGATTATTTTACCTGCAATAACAATAGGTCGACCGCGAGGATAGAGACGGAATAATTGCCATCTCTCTCACTCTCAGTAGCGCGGGCGACAACCCAAGCCAACGCCAAAATGTTATCTCAGTCGTACTCACTTTGTGTTTACTGCTACTCGTGTCGCCATCGCTCACCCCAAATTTGCTTGCCCTACTTTTTTGACTACTTTGCTCGTTTACTGGACTGTTTTGCCTTCTGATTTGGACTTTGTTTACTTGGAAGTGAAAGAGATGAGTTACACATTAAGTGAATATGCAGAAATGCATTATTTTTATGGAGTTGCACAAGGCAACGGCCGTGAAGCAGCGCGATTGTATCGCGAACAACTTCAACGACGTGGTGGGCCGCAACCTGCACATTATCCCGACCATCGTGTTTTTATTAACACGCACAACACGTTGATGGCAGGCCACATTCCTGGTCAACGCGGTGGTCGTGAAGGAATCCCTCGAGTCGATCCAGATCGCAGAGAAAGAATGCTCGAAGAAGTTCAGCGAAATCCGTCCACGAGTACGAGAAGAATGGCTCGTGCTCTGGGCATCCCAAGAACGTCTATTCAAGCCATACTTCACGATGAAGGATATCACCCTTTCCATATCCGACGAGTTCAAGCTTTGCTACCTGCAGACTACCCATTGCGTGTTGAATTTTGCCAAACCATGTTACGAAAACAGCAAGAAGATCCTGGATATTTCGATAAAGTTTTGTGGACCGTTGAGTCACGATTTGAGCGATTTGGAATATTCAATATTCATAATTACCACTCGTGGGCAATCGAGAATCCACACGAAACGAGAGATTCATCTTTTCAACACCGGTTTAGTGTTAACATGTGGTCGGGTATCCTCAACGGCGAACTTATTGGCCCGTTTGAATTGCCATCCAGACTTAATGGAGAAATTTACAAAAACTTTTTAGAAAATGAACTACCATTGCTGCTGCTAGATGTGAATCTTCAGCTTCGACGCACCATGGTTTTTCAAAATGATGGCGCCCCGTGTCACTACGCAACGCAAGTCCGAAACCACTTAAATGAAACTTACCCCAACAGATGGATCGGACGCAGCGGACCAATCAGATGGCCTCCACGCTCACCTGACCTTAACCCAATCGACTTCTTTGTGTGGGGCTATTACAAGGAAATCGCTTACGCCCGAGAATGTTCGAGTGAACAAGAACTTAGAGAAAAGATTACAGAAGCCGAACGTGTTGTGAGAAAGAATAGGGAAGCTTTTAGACGATTAAAAGGCAATTTTTTACGAAGGTGTAGAATGTGCATTGCTGCTGGAGGTGGCCACTTTGAAAACCTTTTGTGAATTTAAAAAATAAATTTTCTTTCTGATTACCATTGTAGTATTCACTTTTAATAACTTGTTAATAAGATAGAGGATAGGGAAAGGTTTGTGTAAATACGAAAATACTTACGATTTTTATTGTTGCTAAGCATGTTTTTTATATATTTTTATCTCTTGTAGTCACATTTTTAGGTCCAGTTGTTTCCTTTTATCTTTCTATCAAAATTATTACATGTTGTCTTCATTTTCTTACAATACTTCTTTAGATATTATAAAATTACTTCCATTCAATGAAAATTTATAAACAAAGCCTTGACAATCATGTCAAAAGTTTTGATGGCAAAGACAATATTTTCTTTTAAAAGTGCAATGTAAACTTTTTATGTAATTCTAAATTTGTATAAATTTAAATTAAATTGTGTTCTACGGTAAGGGTATATAAGCGTCCTGTCCTGCGGTCAAAGGCCAGTCTAATTACGAGTTCTGACCAAGAAGAACCTAACTATAGAACCTCTGGCTGTCTATAGAACCTTCTGGCTGTCTGCGGAACCTCTACCTGGCCTGACCTCTACCGGTTTGACCTCTACCGGTTTCACCTCTACCGGTCTGACCTCTGCCGGTCTGACCTCTACCGGTTTGACCTCTACCGGTTTGACCTCTACCGGTCTGACCTCTACCGGTCTGACTTCTACCAGTCTGACCTCTGCCAGTCTGACCTCTGCTGCTGAAACAGTCTGACCCCGAGATCCTGTGAAGTGCTGCAAGATCCTGTGCGGTGCTGCTGAGCCAGTCTGACCCCGAGATCCTGTGAAGTGCTGCAAGATCCTGTGCGGTGCTGCTGAGCCAGTCCTTCGCTACATACTGCTGAGGAAGCGCCATCTGGCGCTGATAGATTCCTCATCATAACCATCATCGGCCTATATTAGTCCACTGCTGGACATAGGCCTCCCCATTTTAACTGTTAGATTTTTGTATATAAATTGTTTTGTATAGATTTTGTAAATATTTTGTTATTATTAAACTTCATTTATTTTCTCTCTTTCAATTAAAAAGTTGCTTCATAACAGTTTGGCGCCCAACGTAACTATTAGCTCTGTTCTCTAAATTCTAAAAAATACACTTGCACGTTCTTTTACTTTTGGCTTAGATTCTCGACACTTTTCATTTTACTACATATTAGTCTGCTCACTTTGAAATCATTTATGATATTTATATCTAGTTATTAGTTATTTATTTGTCACGATTAGATTATTATCTCTTTATACTCTTTAACTTTCGTTTGTTGTATCTACTGCTAATAATCATAAAATTAAATCTTTAGGTTACTTATGGTCAAACTCATTTAATAAGAGCTTTTGTTTTCCCAGAAATAACTCCCTCATTAATTCTTGGGGTAGATTTTTTGGAAAAAGTTTAACTTGGTACCTAATTTATTTTCTACAATATTTAATACTAATTTTCTACAATATTTAATAATAATTTTAATTTCTATCTTGATTTTAGGTAATGTATATATATATATATATTTTGTTTTCATCTTCATTCTCTAGTTACTTTTTGGCTTTCTCATTCCTTATCATTTTCATGCTTATCATTACGTCTTCACTTTATACTTTACTTACTTTGCACCAGGCTCTACCCCTG
This sequence comes from Eudonia lacustrata, assembly GCA_947562085.1. NCBI lineage: Eukaryota > Metazoa > Arthropoda > Insecta > Lepidoptera > Crambidae > Eudonia > Eudonia lacustrata. The sequence continues at coordinate 13,683,425 of OX387329.1, read as the reverse complement.
CGTTGCGATGCGCTACTCCCTGTAAGTACTTTGCACCAGGCCCTACCCCTGCGTTGCGTACTTACTTGGGATAGCATCTTTTCTTCATTTGAGCGGTTGACAACTCGTAAAATAAGCCCTTGTCATACATACATTTTAATACTTACATTTTCATTTGTATATATTTTCTTTCTTCATTAGTTACATCATTTTATTTCTAATGAGCGGTTGACTACTCATTAAATAAGCCTACAGTCATATCATTCATCATCACTGGGATTTCAGCGTGAGCGGATAACAACTCCTAAAAAAAGCCAATGTTATGAAGCATAGCTAGGTACTCTCCTTAGAGTAGGAGCCATTGATTGTGAGCCCTACCCTTAAGTTTGATAGATATTTGTATGAAAGGTTTATTGTAATATGTTAGATTTTGTATGGTAGGATTGGTATGATAGAGTTGGAAGTAACCTATTAACCTTCAAAATTTTCACTTAGTGTTAAAATTTTCTGGGGTTGTGGGGGAAATGTAGTATTCACTTTTAATAACTTGTTAATAAGATAGAGGATAGGGAAAGGTTTGTGTAAATACGAAAATACTTACGATTTTTATTGTTGCTAAGCATATTTTTTATATATTTTTATCTCTTGTAGTCACATTTTTAGGTCCAGTTGTTTCCTTTTATCTTTCTATCAAAATTATTACATGTTGTCTTCATTTTCTTACAATACTTCTTTAGATATTATAAAATTACTTCCATTCAATGAAAATTTATAAACAAAGCCTTGACAATCATGTCAAAAGTTTTGATGGCAAAGACAATATTTTCTTTTAAAAGTAAACTTTTTATGTAATTCTAAATTTGTATAAATTTAAATTAAATTGTGTTCTACGGTAAGGGTATATAAGCGTCCTGTCCTGCGGTCAAAGGCCAGTCTAATTACGAGTTCTGACCAAGAAGAACCTAACTATAGAACCTCTGGCTGTCTATAGAACCTTCTGGCTGTCTGCGGAACCTCTACCTGGCCTAACCTCTACCTGGCCTGACCTCTACCGGTTTGACCTCTACCGGTTTGACCTCTACCGGTCTGACCTCTGCCGGTCTGACCTCTACCGGTTTGACCTCTACCGGTTTGACCTCTACCGGTTTGACCTCTACCGGTCTGACCTCTACCGGTCTGACTTCTACCAGTCTGACCTCTGCCAGTCTGACCTCTGCCAGTCTGACCTCTGCTGCTGAAACAGTCTGACCCCGAGATCCTGTGAAGTGCTGCAAGATCCTGTGCGGTGCTGCTGAGCCAGTCTGACCCCGAGATCCTGTGAAGTGCTGCAAGATCCTGTGCGGTGCTGCTGAGCCAGTCCTTCGCTACATACTGCTGAGGAAGCGCCATCTGGCGCTGATAGATTCCTCATCATAACCATCATCGGCCTATATTAGTCCACTGCTGGACATAGGCCTCCCCATTTTAACTGTTAGATTTTTGTATATAAATTGTTTTGTATAGATTTTGTAAATATTTTGTTATTATTAAACTTCATTTATTTTCTCTCTTTCAATTAAAAAGTTGCTTCATAACACCATCTCTGATTTATTGACAAAACCACCTCTTACTTAAAACGTTTGTTAACTAATCTCTTAAGAATTTTTAGTTATCAGCAAATTGACAACCTTAAAATTAAAAACTCAAAATGTTATCTAATCTTAGCTTTTTTGCGGCAATTTTTGGTTAGTCAACAAACCAATTTAACATTAGGAACCATAAAATAGCAAGACTTTTTGTTTTAATCACATGGATTTTTTTTTAAATGCCACGTGGCTGTCTTTGAAGGCCGATTCTAGGAAAAGTAGCTCATTAAGTACTACTTTTTTTAATGATTATGAAAGCTGAGAGTATGTCGCATGTTTTAGGATCACTAAAAAACCATGCAGTCATCTGTTTAGATTTTTAATTTTAATCTTAATGTTCTAGTCATAATTCAATAATCGTATTTTTTATTCTTGAGACCTGCATTTCCAAATTTTCATCAAAGTTACGAAGCTAATTGTTTTATGCATAAAAGTACAACTTATGAAGATTTCGTTGCAAAAAAAAATACAAAAAAGTCTTCTACTTTTTTTTCTAGAAATTTTTTAAGTTGATCGCTCGAAAATTCTCAAAAATTTAGAAAAAAATTCATAACTCGAAAACCGTGAAAAATCGCGGAACATACATGGGGGTGATTCGGATACCCCACGACACGAGAGACCTAATTTTTTCTTTTGAACGTCAGTCTTCCGGCACCCTTGTATATTGTATATATACTATATTGTGTATATTGGTGACTATTGCTTGGCTAAGAATTCTAACTTTTGACGTTTCTAACTTCATCGATTTTACATAAGCAGTATGAGCTTTTACTCGTTTATAAATACGGGGGCTAGAGCTCTAGAATGGCGATGGGCGAGGGATTACCGGACGTTATCTAGGTGAGATGTCGCGAACTCACTCGCGTTTCTAGGGTTGTAATGAGCGGAAAAAAAAAGGCGCGGGTGCCGACCTTGCAGCAGACGCACACATGCCCCTGCATCTGTATTACACCAAGGGGTTAACAGACGTCATACTGGTAAGACTGCACGAACACACGGGCTTCTAGACCTCTAGGGCTGCGATGGGCGGGTCGAGAGGCTAAGGCGCGGACGTAGTGGAGAGGCGCACACGCCCTTGTACCTGTGTTGCATTTGGAGGTTAACGGACAACACGCAGACAGTCATCTTTCTGGACCTTTAGGACTGCCGACGTAGAGTATTCATTGTACCTGGTGGTTCATGATCCGTTATCCAGGTGAGGTGGCAAGCAAACACACATGCTTCTACTAGGGCTGCGACGTAGTCTCTGCGGCAGCGGCGGGTGGGCGCGGGGTGCCGACATAGTGGCGGATGCGCATACGCTCTTGCATATGTGTTGCACTATATGAATATCTGATTACATTTCTTATTATAGGACTCGAGCAGTTTGTCAAAAAGGCAGTCCTTTTTTACAAACTGCTCAATATGTTCCATTTTAAAGAATAATTGGACGTAGTTAAACAAAAAAAAATAAAATGGATCGACGCAACGGTGCGGATGGATTGGGTTACTAACAAATTAAGCACGATCTGTTCAATACATTTCTTGATTTCATTCAGATGATTATTGCATTAATCAGCTAACAGAAGAGTAATTGCTTTACTAGATGTCAGCGCACCACCCCTTTCAATACAATTAACATAACCAATAATATATCACATCACTAATTTCCACAATTCGAATGTTACCAGCGAAGCTATAAAATATTTATTTTATTTTAATTTAATAATTTTATTTGTAAAGTGAATAATATAACTCAATATTCTGTGAAAATTTCAAGCGTCTACCTGTGGCCGTTATCAATATTGAGCAAAAACGAGCAAAAAAAATCACGTTGGTAAATGTCAATTACCTACTTACATAAAAAATCGATCTTTTAGAAAAAACGTGTAAAGTGCGTTTCACTGAAGAGTTCCTTCGCCGGCGCCGGTATGTTGGTACAGACGCCTGCACATCAACCTATCCAAAACTGTCAAATTTCTCCAGTACATTTTTAACCTTTAACCTTACGAAAATCCATTAACTTTATTGCGTATTTTGTCAGTATGGGTGTTCCAATTTAATTTTGAGTTCAAAGTGATTCCCAAGAATGAGGCCTCCTTCTTAGAGCTTATTATATGATCATTGAAATTTAAAATTTAATTCTACTAATATTATAAACGCGAAAGTTTGTAAGTATGGATGTTTGTTACTCTTTCACGTAAAAACTACTGTATGGATTTGGATGAAATTTGGCATACAGATAGTTTATAACCGGGAATAACATATAGGATACTTTTTATCCCGATATTCCCACGGGAACAGGAACCGGGAACTACGCGAGTGAAACCGCGAGCGGCAACTAGTCTATCCGTGGTCCCAAAATACCCTCACCCTCTTCTCTCGAATCCCTGTCGAAGCTTTCGGTCCTGAAGAGGGAAGCAGAAGCTGGGAGGAGACTCCACAATACCAGCGGACCAGAAGGGGTCCGCTGTTAATCGCAATAACCGCTCTTACCCACGCTTTTAGAACTATACTATAGGGCCACTAGGGGCACAAGTGGGAACGTGACGGCATGCACATGGCCTTGTATCTGTGCTGGACATGAAGGTTATTCAGAAATACTGGCAAAATTGCAAAAAAATATAATTTTATGTGCCCATTTCCATTTTACCTAGTTAAGCTTTAAGATATTAAAACAACTCATTTCCACAGACGCTTCTAGAACACGGCGCCAACATCAACTCTAAAGACTCGGAAGGCAAAACCCCGTTACACATAGCCATAGAGAACCAGCACTCGGCGATCATCTCGCTGCTCCTCTCGCAGCCGGGCATCGACCTCTCGGCCAGAGACAATAAGGGCGTGTCCCCGTTCGCGGCGGCGCTCACTGCGCGGAACAATAAAGCTGCCCAAGCTATTTTAGAGAAGAACCCTTCGGCTGCGGAGCAAGTGAGTTTTGTTGCTACTATTTACACTACGTTTTTACGTTACTTACTTGCGTGGAATTTTGAAAATTATTTGTTTTCAAGTCACTGGTGCTAGGGCTATTAAAAGGACTAGTGTAGGTTAGCTTGATCCTTTCACAAGGCCATGGTTGTCTTGGAATTTGAAACAAATACCCAGAAATTGCATGAACAATACGTAAGAGTAATGATATCTAAAAACTTATTTCTTCAGAAACTTTGTAAATATAGCACATGAAACAATAATCCGACATCAAAATGTTTGTATTGATATTCCGCAGGCCAGTGATGTCTAATTTTTCAATTAAAAAATATGAATTTGATAATATTAAGATTTTTATTATTTTTTACCCAAACACCTATGATTTTACAAAAGTAAACATTGCTCCAATTAAATCACCAGCCTACTCTGTACAGTTATTAGTGTGCGTGCGTATTCACTGCCACGCGCCGCTCGCTCGCTATATTATTATGCCTAAACTCGCAGTTTTGCGTCCGCGCGGCACCGCCTTAAGAGAGTACGTTTAATGTAACACGTCGCAAACTTTGAAGTCAATTTGTTTTTATATTGTTTACTTTTACTAAATTGACAGTTTTACTGTTTATGTTTTTTTGTGTAAAAAAGTTATCGTGGTCTGACACTGGTGGTTAATCCACTACAGAGCACAGAGGCACAAAATAAGGAGGCCCACAGATTGTAAGCTTAAAATATATACCGCGCTCGAACAACGGACACATAGACCCGAAACAGTCAGAGCGCAGTTGTTGCTATAGCTTGACCGTCGTAAAGTCGACCCTCCTAATTGGCCGCGGGACGCGGGTGGCTGGTGCGCACGGGTCCACACGACATTGCCGCCGCAACGAGATATCTCATGATCAATAAAATCTTCGTGTAGTTATTTATGAATAATTATGATTACAGATGTATTAGTGTAATGTTACTGATAAATAATATACTTTGACAGTGATATTTATTTTAATTTCAAGATATAAATGAGATTAACATTTCAAGTCATATTTCTTCATCCGAATCATTTTTTGATTCAGAGTCCGAGGAAAATTCGGATGACGTTTCTTCTAACTGAATTATAAAAGGTCGGTACATGTCATCGTAATTTTGATCGGCTATCCGGGGATTTCTTTTAAAAATAATTCGCCACATTTAATAGCATAATCTTTGCTTGACTTCTTAATATGTAGACTCGGTAATTCCCTGTTTGTAGTACGTGTAAAGACGTAAAATAACCTCATGTGTAGCGGACACAAGCCTGCAATCGCGCGAGGTCTAACTGTCAACGTCTTTCGCTGTCGGCAGCCGACAGGCAACTGATTGATTGGTCGAGCGCATTCCCCTCCCGCGTCCCGCGGACCATCAGGAGCGTCGACTTACGGCGGTCAAGCTTTAGTTTCCGTGTCCGTGAGAGTTTGTCTACGTTTCCGTCGCTCGAGCGCGTTTATTTGAAGCTTATCTCGTCGCTCGAGCGCGTTTATTTGAAGCTTATCTTCTGTATTCTCCTATTTTGTGACAGAAGCAATATCTCATTGTCAATCTCTTCCTCTCACCAGGTAGACAAGAAAGGACGTAACTTCCTGCACGTAGCCATTCAGAAATGCGATATGGAGAGTGTAATGTTCCTCCTGTCAGTCGAAGTCGATGTCAACTCGAGGGTTCAGGACGCGACGTTGGCGCCGCCGCTGCACCTAGCGGCGAACGCGGGCAACGAGGTGTTGCTGAGGAGTCTGCTTCTCGCTGGAGCTAGGCCCAATGACAGGGATGCGCATAAGTGAGTTTTTATAGCATTTTTTATAGATATTTTAAGCATTTTGTATAGCGTGAATTCAGTAGTCGTGTTTTCATGTACTAAGCTACAAAGCAATTTTTAAATCGTTATAAAAAATTGCTTTAAATGAGCCGAATAGAGTACATTAGAACAATCTGATCATTAGAACAATAACTACGTTAGTTATATCGCTTGCACAAACGGGCTCGCACTAGCGGCTTGCACTAGCGACTAAGTATAGTTGATTTCTACAACGATGCATGCTTTTGAATTTAGAAAGACAATTTAGAAAAACAATAATTTCTAAATTGACCCGACCGGGGATCGAACCCGGGACCTCAGAGATGGCGACACCATGAAAACCGGTGTACAAACCACTCGACCAATGAGGTCGTCAAATGCTAAAATCCAAATAATAAAAATAATGGAAACCTAACTTAAAATCTATGATCAAACGTAATCCCTACTCAGACGCACCGCTCTCCACGTGGCAGCGGGGGCCGGGCACGCCACCATAATCAGCGCTCTCGCCAGCGGCGGCGCGGAGTGCGGCGCGGTGGACGCGGCCGGTGACACCGCGCTACACGTGGCCGCGCGCGACGGGCACGCCGCCGCCGCGCGCACGCTGCTGGCCGAGACCGACGTCGACGCGGCCGCCACCAACCTCAAAGGTCAGGGACCCGCGCGCGCACGCTGCTGGCCGAGACCGACGTCGACGCGGCCGCCACCAACCTCAAAGGTCAGGGACCCGCGCGCGCACGCTGCTGGCCGAGACCGACGTCGACGCGGCCGCCACCAACCTCAAAGGTCAGGGACCCGCGCGCGCACGCTGCTGGCCGAGACCGACGTCGACGCGGCCGCCACCAACCTCAAAGGTCAGGGACCCGCGCGCGCACGCTGCTGGCCGAGACCGACGTCGACGCGGCCGCCACCAACCTCAAAGGTCAGGGACCCGCGCGCGCACGCTGCTGGCCGAGACCGACGTCGACGCGGCCGCCACCAACCTCAAAGGTCAGGGACCCGCGCGCGCACGCTGCTGGCCGAGACCGACGTCGACGCGGCCGCCACCAACCTCAAAGGTCAGGGACCCGCGCGCGCACGCTGCTGGCCGAGACCGACGTCGACGCGGCCGCCACCAACCTCAAAGGTCAGGGACCCGCGCGCGCACGCTGCTGGCCGAGACCGACGTCGACGCGGCCGCCACCAACCTCAAAGGTCAGGGACCCGCGCGCGCACGCTGCTGGCCGAGACCGACGTCGACGCGGCCGCCACCAACCTCAAAGGTCAGGGACCCGCGCGCGCACGCTGCTGGCCGAGACCGACGTCGACGCGGCCGCCACCAACCTCAAAGGTCAGGGACCCGCGCGCGCACGCTGCTGGCCGAGACCGACGTCGACGCGGCCGCCACCAACCTCAAAGGTCAAGGACCCGCGCGCGCACGCTGCTGGCCGAGACCGACGTCGACGCGGCCGCCACCAACCTCAAAGGTCAGGGACCCGCGCGCGCACGCTGCTGGCCGAGACCGACGTCGACGCGGCCGCCACCAACCTCAAAGGTCAGGGACCCGCGCGCGCACGCTGCTGGCCGAGACCGACGTCGACGCGGCCGCCACCAACCTCAAAGGTCAGGGACCCGCGCGCGCACGCTGCTGGCCGAGACCGACGTCGACGCGGCCGCCACCAACCTCAAAGGTCAAGGACCCGCGCGCGCACGCTGCTGGCCGAGACCGACGTCGACGCGGCCGCCACCAACCTCAAAGGTCAGGGACCCGCGCGCGCACGCTGCTGGCCGAGACCGACGTCGACGCGGCCGCCACCAACCTCAAAGGTCAGGGACCCGCGCGCGCACGCTGCTGGCCGAGACCGACGTCGACGCGGCCGCCACCAACCTCAAAGGTCAGGGACCCGCGCGCGCACGCTGCTGGCCGAGACCGACGTCGACGCGGCCGCCACCAACCTCAAAGGTCAGGGACCCGCGCGCGCACGCTGCTGGCCGAGACCGACGTCGACGCGGCCGCCACCAACCTCTAAGGTCAGTGACCCGCGCGCGCACGCTGCTGGCCGAGACCGACGTCGACGCGGCGGCCGCCACCAACCTCAAAGGTCTTCTTTCTTCTTCTCAGCAGTTCTCAATCCTGTAGATTAGGCCTCCTTCAAATTTTGCCATTGTTCCCTATTTTGTGCTCTATCCACTTGAAGCCGTCCACCTTCTTCAGGTCATCATACCAGCGCATCAGAGGTCTGCCTGGAGGGCGTTTTTCTCCACAGTATCTCCAAACATCGAGCCAACCAGCAAAGGTCAGTGATCGACAGACCTCTTTACAGCTTCTACCAACCTCAAAGGTTCATGACCGCGATGCAGACATCTTTACAGCTGCTACCAAACTTAAAGGTATGAATGATGTCGAACTGTAACGTAGGATAATGGCTGCCAATCCATTATCCTACGTTACAGTTCGACATCCTTTTGCTACCAGCCGCAAAAGTCAGTGACCGCGATGCAGACCTTTACAGCTGATACCAACCTCAAAGGAAATAACGTTAGCTGATATAGCTGCAGCCGCTACGAACCTCAATGATGAGTAATCGTTTGACATCGATGTGGTGGCTATCAACCTCGGCATCTTTCATTAACTGCTTTGCGGACATTGATACATCCGCTACTGGTCTCAAAAGTCAATGACCACGAAGTAGACATCAAACCTCAAAGGTGAGGTTTGTTGCAGCTGTAAAGACTAGACTGCTTGGCTACATCGATGCAGCCACTTTCAACTTAAAAAATGTAAAGCTTCTTTTTTTAAATAAGTCAGTAAGACATAAGCGTCTATACTTTTTCCATAGCTTCCGGTGTAAATTAATAACAGTCGTATGAATATATTTCAATTCTGGCAACTAAAAGAATTTGCGACTGCCTCTTCTAAATTTATGTCATTCGACAGGTCGTAATCCGCTTCACGAGTTGTGTTGGTGCAAGAAGGACAATGCGGCGACGATATGCGAAATATTCCTGGAGTTCATGCCGGACTACCCCATCAACAGGACAGACTTGCAGGTACGATTGCTTATAAGCTTTCTTTCGCATGATCCAATGTCCTGTGTCGTGAAAGCTGACCAGAGGACGGGTTCGAGCAACTCGAAGTCATCGTCGTCATCGTCACTCTAGCTCACTTTGTGTGACGAGCCTGCCCTATGGATGGAAACACCGCAGCGTCTGGCCATTAACCACCACGCGGGCCTATTTGCTATTTTTTTTTCTTTTAGTTAATGGCTTCGTGCGATTAGCACATTTAGCCAGTGTCAAAGTAATTTTTCGTACAAGTAATACATAAATAAACAATATTTCCTTAAATGATGATGTATGATATTAGAAATGGGAAGTGAGAAATGATATTCCCAACCCTTCGAGTATCTCAGTAAAGATGTGGGGCTTTACTAAGTCCTCACGCGAGCTTCATGAGATAATTTGAAAAGGGACGTTGCACCGTTTTGTTGCATTTGCCAACACTTATGCACACTCACGAATACTTAACGGTTAATAATCCACCATTATTGCACATTAATATTTGACATAACACAAATTTTAGAAAATAAAACAAAATCGCAGACATGACTCTTCACTTTCCCGCCAAGAAGCCTAGCAGTTTAATGTTTCTTGTTGCTTTGGTTTTTTTCTTTTAGTTAATGGCTTGGTGCGGTTGGCACATTTGGCCAGTGTCAAAGTAATTTTCTTACAAGTTATATAAATAGATAATATATCTTTTGCTAATATATGATGATGAAAACCGCAGACACGACTCTTCACTTTCCCGCCAAGAAATAAACTAAGTAAAATAAACTTTCCTACACACACACCAATTATCTAGCCCAAGAGAAGCTTCGTTATGAAACACGTTAAATGGTTACTAGACAACGGATAAACATACTTAAAATACTTAAATACATACTTATTATACATAGAAAACACCCAGACCCGAGACAATTTAGAAATACAATAATTTCTAAATTGACCCGACTGGGGATCGAACCCGGGACCTCAGAGATGGCGACACCATGCAAAACCGGTGTACAAACCACTCGACCAAGGAGGTCGTCAAGAAGTCTGTTGCTCTTATGAACCTCTGTTGTTGTTATGAACCTAAGGTTTTTGACTGGTGTAGGGCAACTCGCCGCTGCTGCTGGCGTACATGAACGGGCAGGGCGCCATGTGCCGCGCGCTCGTGCGCGCCGGCGCCTGCCTCGCGCAGGAGAGCAAGGACGGCGTCTCCATATTCAACTACCAGGTTTATTCATACATTGACCTATCACAACCCGCCGCTGCTGCTGGCGTACAGTTACGAGCAAACATGTGTTAAACAACTCTAACTCTTTTTACAATGGAATAAGAATCAAATTTTATACATACATTGTATACATGTAATTGCACGTGACTGTACGTGGACATATTCAACTACCAGATAACGCCCATGCATTCTCATCAATACCGAAAAGTTTTTTGCAATTTGTGACTTTTTGAGTACTCCAACGATGGTTGGTCCCTTAGAAGTTTTTGATCAGTATTAGAAACAGGATCGATTCGCATCAAAAAATGTTTTTGTGTAAAATGGCTATTGATCTTGCTAACTGTACATTTTTTTGAAAATCTTTGAGTGGGGATCAAAATTCCATAAAAAAATATGGATAGTCTCCTAAGACCATTTTCGTGTAGCTGCAACGGATAAGATACTTCCCCTTACTGCCCCGCTGAAAGTTTCCACCCTGTATATTAGAAGGAGGCAAACGTGCAGGCGGGTCACCTGATGGGAAGCAATCACCGCCGCCCATGGACACCCCCGCAAAACTAGAGGAATCGCAGATGCGTTGCCGGCCTTTAAGGAAGGAATAGGCTCGTTGCCATTTAAGCTTGAAAAATGACTCGCCTTCCTCAAACATCCGGTGACAGACGCTTTCACGTGAAAGCAAACAGCAATAATATATATAAATAGTATTAATAGTATAGGATTATATATCATCATCATCATCATCATATCAGCCAAAAGACGTCCACTGCTGGACAAAGGCCTCCCCGAAGGATCTCCACGATGACCGGTTTTGTGCTGCTCGCATCCAGCTGCATCCCGCGACCTTCCCCAGATCGTCGGTCCACCTTGTGGGAGGCCTGCCCACACTGCGCTTTCCGGTACGCGGTCGCCACTCCAGGACTATCCCGCCCCAGCGGCCATCAGTCCTGCGAGCAATGTGACCTGCCCACTGCCACTTGAGCTTAGCAACTCTTCGGGCTATGTCGGTTACCTTATTATATATAAATAATAATATATATAATTCTCTCTTTTATGGTACAGTCGGCCGCAGAAGTGGCTTGTTGCGGGCTCCGTAGTTAAATAATAACACAACTGGTTAATGTATCGGAGTATAATTAATGTAATGTAATAAATATCACGAACATTACGTGCTATGAATATTGTGCTGACGGCACATGGCTTAACACTTGACAGTACTAAATCAGAATAACTTCAGCGTTCATACTGATTGCACGAGCAAGTTCGTTTTAGGCGAGTTGGTATGATGGTACTAAAGTGTTGTTACTTCCAAAGCTGACTATATCCTATGTGTGGTTAGGTGGCGACAAAGCAGCTTCTGCACCGGTTACTAGACGCTCTGCGGGCGGAGGCGCCGTGGGCAGAGAGCGACCTCTGCCAGGAGTGCGGCACCAAGTTCACGCTCACCATGCGCAAGCACCACTGGTCTGTACACACACTTTTACTTAAGACGACTCTGAAGCTTCAGTTCTTATAATTTAGGCATAGAATAGCTTGTAATTGCACTGGTTCTAGTAATTTTCAATTCGGAACACAGCAATGTTCGATCTTGCTAGAGCTTTATTCCACGCAACAACAAACTGTGGGATGATTGAATGCTTTATGCATTTAAGCTTTTTAAAAAAGTAACATAAGTCGAAAGTCAAATTTTCTTTATTCAAATACACTTAAGAGCGTTTACGCCGCACACTAGCGCCGCCAATGAAAAAGAAAAACATATCTAGTAATTAGAGATAGAAAATCAAATTATGAAAACTATTTGAATGAAGTAATTTATCATTTTTACGTCACCTAATGAACATCTGACATGTTATGGTTTAGTTAAATACGGCGTTATAGTTATAAGTGGCCGTTTTTAGCTGTAACGTCTTATTTAACTAAACCACAATATGTCAGATGTTCATTAGGTGACGTAAAAATGTAAAATTACTTCATTCAAATAGTTTGTTGAGCATAATTTGATTTTATATCTCTAATAACTAGATAAGTTTTTTTTTCATTGGCGGCGCTAGTGTGCTGTGTAAACGCTCTTAATTGCTCTTGATTAATAAAGTATTTTTAACGGCTCCCGCCCACGACCGACTTTTTGTAAGTCCGATAATCGTACCGATTTTTTCGCCGAGGTTTTAGTACCGATTTTGTGACCGACGTGTGCGTTGCAACATAGAATTCCATACGTTTCAATTTCATCGATCAAAAAAATCTGTCACCGATTATCGGACGAGGGCGAGGGCTCTTAATCGTCTCTACCAATAGATACATAAATCCTACTAATATTATAAACGCGAATGTTTGTAAATATGGATGGATGTTTGTTACTCTTTCACGTAAAAACTACTGAATGGATTTGGATGAAATTCGGCATACAGATAGTTTATAACCTGGATTAACACATAGGATACTTTTTATCCCGATATTCCCACGGGAACGGGAACCACGCGGGTGAAACCGCGAGCGGCCGCTAGTTAATAATATACCGATAGAATCACTTGTCCATTTTGTACTCCGTAGTCGCCACTGCGGCCGCATGCTGTGCAACAAGTGCTCCAGTCAGGACGTGCCGATCCTCAAGTTCGGCATGAACAAGCCGCAGCGCGTCTGCGAGATATGCTTCAACGTACTCCAGGTCGGCGCTAGTTAGTACCACCAGTACACACTGAGCTAGGCGCCCGTTAGCTAGCTAGCTCTTCCCCCTTATTGTCTAACTCTAAAACCTATCATAGCACCTTTCAATTTAACATTTGAAAGCTATTCAAGAACTGCAAACAAATTCACAAGTGTCAGTGATTGCAATCGCGACGCGTTTTTGCATGATGCTGAATAAACGACATCGTCCATTTGACATTTATTTGGAATCGTCTATGCAAAATGACAAGCGTAAATACCTTTGAAAAGTATCGTGATAGAGGTTGAAATTAGACAATAAGCCTCCTGGTTAGCTAGCTAGTTCTGTGACAGCTAGATGGCTAGCTAGTTCTGTGACAGCTAGATAGCTAGCTAGTTCTGTGACGCTAGTTAGCTAGCTAATTCGGTTATCGCTAGTTAGCTAGCTAATTTGTAATCGCTAGTTAGCTAGCTAATTTGTGATCGCTAGTTAGCTAGCTAGTTCTGTGCCAGATAGATAGCTAGCTAGTTGTGTGATCGCTAGTTAGCTAGCTAGTTCTGTGACAGATAGATAGCTAGCTAGTTCTGTGATCGCTAGTTAGCTAGCTGGTTCTGTGACCGCTAGTTAGCTAGCTAGTTCTGGTGACCACCATCGAGATTTAATATGACACTAGACTGCTTGAGAGAATATTAAAGAAAAGTTTTTAAGGTTGATACACACTTTGCTACCTGTCTTACTTTGTTTTTGTTCCATTACGAGGCATTCGCCTGAGGATAGTTATTGTTATTATTATAGTGTAAGAACATTTTTCAAGTTCGACCCAAAAATGACAAACTTCTCTAATCGATTTCGAACCTTATACGCAAAACATAAAGTTCAAAATTTATTGAGAAAATTTGTTAATTTATCCTCTCCCCTTCAACCGTGGTGTCTTAAATCATAGTTACTTTGACCCCTGTTTCAAGTAACACCGTTTGATGATAGCTAGCCTGTCTCAGTAAAGTGTATATCGACCTTGAAGCAGCGAATCAAACCAACGTCCCATGTTTTTAATAATGATAATAATAAACTTTTGTACACAGACAAAAAATGTGTTAAAACAAAAAAAAGTTGAATTTTTTTCACGAACGGGACTCGATCTCCGCCTTCTGGAAATCCAGGCAATTTCAAGATTATTTTATTAATTACATCGTGTTTCTATCATCCTACCCGTGCAAATTTAGTCAACACTATCCACTTACTTTGTAAGCTACAGTGAGGCTTATTCGCAGTCAACTACGTCATCGACATCTAATCTCAACAAATTGTAATGATGAGTTAAGAATATTAGGTAAGCCATTTTTATAAATGTATTCTTTGGGAATTTTAATTTTCATTTCAATTTAACCCTTTAGCTGTACAGACGCCACCATAATTTGAATCTTATGTTATTGTATTAAGGTTGAAAACCAATGAAACGCTGTACCATTCAAAGAGTTAACACTGTCTGTATGAAAATTTAATTGCAATAAAATTGATATGTAGTGTAATGGTATTCTATAACTACATCCATTGGTTAGTTACAGAGGAAGCTTACAAATTGTAAGCACAGATTTGGAGCAATAATAGAATATTTTAATGTATTTCAACACTACAACGGTCATATACCATTATGGTGTGATTAGTGAGTGGTTCAAATGTCAAAAATTAAATATATAATCTTATATCTTAAGGTTGTTTGTAAAGTAATAAATAACTCAGGACAATTTGTGACACTTGTTGTTTCATAGATAATATTGAATTCTAAAGTTTCAGTCGGCATCAAGTTGATCGAAAAGTGGTGAAAAATCTTATGGCATTCAAATAAAATTGGTTTAGTATGTTAAGGGTGCGCCGACCAAAAAATGCTAAAAATGCAGTTACGGTTAAGTAAATATAATTGAAAATACTATTGTATTAAATGAACAAAATATATATTTTTAGTATCATAGGGAACGTGTTTACAATTTGTCAGAACCATAAATTCATAACACGCTATAGTTTTTTCTACAATATCATTTAAAGTTGGGCAAAAATCATAAAAACGAGTGGCGGCGTTTAGTAGATTTCTTATAGTTTATCTAAATTATTGTACCTCTGATTTTGTCTAAACAATCATCAATGGATAAACTACAAATTGCTAGACTACATTTTCGATTCATCAAGTGGTTATTTAAATAATTATTTTTTATTAAGCACCTTAAATTCCCCATACAAAATTAGTATGGCCGCGCGGCATCAAATAAATATGGACGACGACATTTCAAATAAAACATATGACACTTGTCACTTACAAATGGCGCACCCTTAACACTTGTCAACATTTTTGATAGAGAAAAAAGATTTACGTAGTTCGACCTACTTACTTATCTGAAATGTTGACTGTTTTGAACAATTTGATACAGATATTACAACTATATTATATACAAATACTGTAACACAGGTCTGGTCGTGACTTAAACATGTTTTTTTTAGTTTTAAGGATGTCGCTTAAATATTATGTGTCACATTAACAAGAAATATGTGTAAGGATATCAAGAGTATTCTCGAAGGAACCATGGTATATTTGTTCCTTTGTGTATCG
Source organism: Eudonia lacustrata (assembly GCA_947562085.1). Classification (NCBI taxonomy): domain Eukaryota; kingdom Metazoa; phylum Arthropoda; class Insecta; order Lepidoptera; family Crambidae; genus Eudonia; species Eudonia lacustrata. The sequence continues at coordinate 13,667,594 of OX387329.1, read as the reverse complement.
TTAATTATGTTGACAGAAAGTCGAAATACAAATTGCAAGAACAAATCGCACTACCAATACAATACTGCTGTGACTCAAAGTATACTTGATAAAGTAAGTATAGTATGTTTGAGGTTTTAGCGTACTGTAATACTGCCCAGAAGAGCAGTAGGTAAGGTTTATTCTCAAACTTAGTATCTTTTCAGTTACAACAGTATTTTATTGGTAGTGCGAAATAGTCCCATCTGTTTGTTGTCACGCAAACGAAATTGCTTCGCATTCCACCAACGCGGAGATGGGCGTTGAGGAAAGATGTTTCGTGAGCTCTCGATTCCTATTCGAACACCTCGGAGGATCTAGTAGGGCACGGGGACACGCATGCGTGTGCCGTCCTTTTTAGAAACCCTCTATGTTCGATGACCGTGGCATGAGGAACCTATAGTTTTTTTTTCCTTTAGTTGATGGCTTCGTGCGATTAGCACATTAAGCCAGTGTCAAAGTAATTTTTCTTACAAATTAAACATATAAATAAACGATATTTCCTTCCTGTATGATGATTATGAATGATACTAGAAATGAGAAGTGAGAAATGATATACCCCCAACCCCTCGAGTGTGGGGCTTTATTATTAAGTCCTCCGGCGGACTTCTTGAGAGAATTTGAAAAGTGACGTTGCACTGTTTTCTTTCATTTGATTTCACTTAACGGTTAATAATCCACCATTATTTCACATTAATATTCGGCATAACACAAATTTTAGAAAATAAAGCAAAACCGCCGACATGACTCTTCACTTTCCCGCCAAAAGTCCGAACCTATAGTTTTTCGCCACCCCTTAAAGTTCTGTTACGCTATTGGCCATCAGCAGCCAACAGCAATCTTTAAAAAAAAAGAAAAGTATCGTGAGCAACCAATAAGCGTTGAGATTTGGAGAGAGATTGCTGATTGCCTCAAACGGCATTTTCAGCTTCACCGGGCTTTTTTGGGGGCGGTGAGGTACGTAAAGGGTACCTCAAGCCGTGTGAAACGAATCACCTTCGGAGGTTTTCTAGAGAGAACGGCATCACACACTTAATAGTGCGTGTCCCCGTGCCCTACTAGAGTCTCCGAAGGGTTCGGATCGGATCGGAAGCGTTGAGATAGGAAAACGAAATCTTATTGGTTGTTTTTGACGTCTCTCCTCTATCTCCGCCTATCTCTGAATTAGTAGATACTGGGACTTAAAAACCCCGCATTCCGCGTGTATCTAGAAGGAAATCTGCACGCCTGCAAAAACACCTTTAATGAAGTGTGATTTATATGAAGTGTTGTATTAGTATACAATACACATTTTTTATACTTATTATAAGATAGTCCAAAGTGTCTTTTATATAGTTTGTGAAACGAGCTTTGCCCCTTTGAATATAAGTCTGTGAACAGCTCTTTGCCTATTGATAACGAACGATCAAAAACTAAGGTCAAAAACAGATGTTAAACTGCCTTATTATAACTGGTACTTTTGATAAAATGCGACTTATAAACCACAGAGGATATGGCGCTTAAGGTACTTAGGAAAAATGTGTATACTATAGCACCATAGCATAGCACTATAGCACCAGTTTCGAACGTTTCGTCCACCAGGATCCCCTAGCCTGATCCCCCAGGGGATCCTCGTGAACTCATTAGTTCACCAGGATCCTCTATAATAAAAAGTAAGTAATGACAATATCACACTGGGTATTTTTATTTACAGAAAATAATATTCCCGAGGAAAATAATATTTTCGAGGATTCCCTGGGGGATCAGGCTAGGGGATCCTGGTGGACGAACCCGTTTCGAAAATGGCTTTTAAAGGTGAACGCACACCTGGCCGCACCGCGCGCGCCGCAGTCAAGTGTGCAACTGCGGCGCGTGTGGGTGTGCGAGGTTGCACAGAACTTCATAGAATTCGAATGCGGCGACTGTGGCGCGTGCGGTGCGGCCAGGTGTGCGGTCACCTTGAAACTGTATTTATTCATTTTTACCCACATATGTACAAAAGGCTCTAGACACAGCACAGAGCCTATTTCAAGGAGGCAAAGTTACGGGCTTGTGTACGTATTATGCTCGCGTTATCGTATGGCCACGAGTCGCGCGACCGGCGACGCGACTAGCGAATTCTCTCATTGCGCAGTCGAAACGCGCACCACACTGCGGGTAATTGGCTAGTTGACTGAACAGTAACTTTTTAGCAACTAAATTTTACTTTTTATTTTTAAGTGCTAATTGCTGCACTGCGTCTAAATTAAATATTTATTGATTTTTGTCGGGTAGGCATTTAATTTTTTCACTGTATTTTATGAAATAAATATTTTTTTAGCAACTGTCAAAACTATTGTTTTCAATAAAAAAATTATGGGAAAGGAAACTATGACGTGACCTTAACCGCTTCTGTGGTCTAGTGGTTAAGACCACCGGTTTAGACCCAGAGGGCCCGGATTCGATCCCAGCGGAGGCACATTATTGTGAACTCGGTTTGGTTGGTGGTAGGGCTCGTGGGATTTGCCCGCCTGGCTAGCTACAACCATCTTATCTAAATATGTCGTCATAACATCAATGTTTGTAGCATTGTTGTATTCCGGCTGCTAGAGATAGATAGCCAGGGCCTGAACAGTTGAGGATTCCGGGTGAAGTGCGCTTCCACCTTCGGCCTTATCATCATTTAACATCAGGCGTAATGGAGGCCAAGTGCTTACCCGTAAGATATAAAAAAAGTTTTTAAGTATTAAAAACTTTTTATCTATATTAATATTATAAAGCTGAAGAGTTTGTTTGTTTGAACGCGCTAATCTCAGGAACTACTTGTTCTAATTGAAAAATTCTTATGAGTTGGATAGTCCATTTATCGAGGAAGGCTTTAGGCTATATAACATCGCGCTGCGACCAATAGGAGCGAAGCATCAATGAAAAATGTAGCAAAAACGGGAACAAGAGCCTAAAAAATTAAAAATGCTGCCGAAAGTCACTATTCCACGCGGACGAAGTCGCGAGCACAGCTAGTGTTACATAAATTCATGCTTAGCTCAAATAAAAAAGGTTAATGTTTTAACCCTTTAACCGCCAAGGTCGAATCCAACCAATTTTTTCGGGCTTATTTCACCAAAATTACAACCAAATACTTATTTTCGTATAATAACGCTGTATTAAGTGAAAATAATGTTTATATTTGGTAAATAGTTAATCAAGTAATAATTTAATAATTGATTACACTTTAGTCTCTTAAAGATTGTTACGTGATTTCATTTATTCGTTTATTGTTTGTCATCACACGCCATGTAATAGAAATTCGCTAACTGCGCCGCCCGCCGTACGCCCCGACTCGTGGCCGAGCGGTTAGGAGCCTGTCAGTATAGACATTTATATTTACTTATTGCGTTCTTAAGCATTAGTGCCTAGTAGTATTTTGTTTAACTGACTGAGTAATGTAAGTCACAATGATGGTGTCACAATCATAACTTAGTAATATGCTATTTTTTTTTATACCAAATACTTTATGTATTTATAGTGTTCTTTGGAAGACTAGCCCACAAATAAAAATAATTCCCGCTTTCAATTGTTTCATCAGCACCATCTATTTTCATTACTATGTGTGTTCATTCACGTTTGAACCTTTTCTTTGATATATTCTTACATTTACTAAAAGCAAACATTTTAAAGAAATTATTTATGAAATAAGGCTTTAATATAATGTGCCTCAGTTATGAAATTTTTGAATGTAGTTATTGTGTATTTAGTAAAACATACCAAAGTCCGAGTGCTTGTGTTATTTGGGAAAATTGATTTAGTTTGTATTTACGACTTTATTATTAGAACGCTTCAACATTCACTTTATTTGTCTTTTGTTGTTGTGAAAATTAAGTATTTAGCGTTTATATATTTTTAATATGACACAGCATTGAGAAATACATTATTGTTATAAATAGAAAATACTTATACTAACATATTTGAACTGAAATCGAAGCTTTTATTTTTACTTACTCTTGGCATTTAGTTAAAACTTTTATAAATTCCGTGAACATTCCTTATATCATTGGTTATGTTGCACCCTGCAGTTATGGTTATTTTTGTATTTTTGATAAGTCATTGTTACTAAGTATGTTTTTTTGAATATAGGTACCTACTGCAAAAGTAACAAAATGTTTAAATTTTTATTTATTTGTAAATGTGCCATTATTATGTGTTTCTTGTTCATGTTTATATTTAAATTAATTTTGGAGATTTATATTGTCATCATTTATCTAAATAATGTTTCCTTTCAAATGTTTATATTTGCAACAATAAAAAAATATAAATGCATTAATGTTTTATTTTTATTATCCTTATTCATCTATTAGAAAAAAAATTAAATTCAAAATCATTTATCCAGTTTAGGCTACAAATAGCTCTTATGAACGTCATTATGCGATCGATCGATTAGATCTAATGAAGAGGGCAGGCTACACTGAAGGAGCGAAACGATAAGTTAATAAACGATAAATAAGTTTTTTCGTTTGTTTCTATTAACAGCGAGCAAAGCAGTCATTTTTGCTAAAAGTCAGTTGTTGCCTTTCCTTTATGTTGATGAGATATGAGAACGCAAAGCCGCTTCAAGCGGCGTAATTATGATCATGTCCGTGACCCCAGCGGGATAACCCCTTCAGATCGGCTTCAAATTTCGCCATGATTTAGTTGATATTATGTTTAAATTTGTTAGCAAATATCAAAATTTATTGACCAATAGTTATCGAGATATCCATGTTAAAGGGTATCCCGCTGGGGTCACGCTCTTCAAAATTATTTGACCTAAAACGAGCAGGAACGAGACACGCTACTGATATAGTTTTTGTGCTAAGATTTTGTTGATTCAATTATGAATCCATCAGTGAAAAATCTAGGATTCTACCTTCTGTAGTAACCGAGTAATCAAATACCTACTTTTCGTCAAAATTCCTCCGAAAAGTAAGTTCTAGTTGAGGTGTAAGAAAAAAGGCTACATTCATGAAATCTAGGAAAGATTTTGTTGACTCTGTGAGAAAATTTGTTAGACAAAACCGAGATCTAGAGACTCGCATTCTGCATACTGTAGTAAGCTACAATAAATATATAATGATATTATGTAGTTATAATATTTGTTTCACTCCTAGCTTTGGGTACCTAAATAAAGAAATAAATGTGATAATCACATAATAACACCAAATTGAACTGTATATGTATTTATTTACAAATAAACAAGAACATCAACACTGTCATTTCTCACAGATAAATAATTATTGACTAAAAAGCACTAGGGTACCACCCTTTTACACAAAACTAATTGATCAGATGAGAATTGATGATTGTAGCTTCATTTTGATCAGGGTAGAATTAAATCTATGTTTTACTGCAACCTCTTGAAGAGATCTTTAGTGACACACTTGTCAAGTACATGGAGGTAATCAATGAGTTCCTCTTCACAGGTCTCAGCGGTGTTGGAGCGAGAGTTGACACGGTCGTTGCATTGTTGGTAGTTAGACCACAATTTCTGGGCATCATGTTTTTGGGAACATTCCTCCTGCAATTTAGAATGGTTTTATAATAACGCATGTTTTTCTTTGTAATTATTAACAGTCTACAGTAACCAATAATACAACAAAATGCTACAATCAAATCATTTAACTAAACAACCTACTCAAGTACTTTTTATACTTTATCAATTACAACAAAATAAAATAACTAAATAAAAACAAAAATAGAATTGGGAAAACCTTTACTTGTCCTTGCGAAAAAGAGTCCTTCAATTGTGACTAAAATAGAAAATATTATTATTGTAAAAAAATAAAAATTATTAACCTTGCCTACAAATCATGGTAAAATAAAGTTTAGTGCATAAGGACTCTATCAGGACATCATCATCATCGTCATTTAATAATTAAGAATGCGATAAAAAACAAATAAATATAAGACATTCATATACATTGCTCTGACTCAGAAAGTAGCTTACTCACTAATGTTATAGGCACAACAACTGTACCAAAACCACCCAGACCGGGAATCGAACCCGCGACCTCATGATGGCAACACCACAAACCGGCGTGTGAGCCACTCGACTACAGGAATGTCAAAAGTTGATCATTTTGTTAATTACTTTATTTAACTTTTTATCAGGAACTCCTATGTAATTAATTGAATACTTAAATAGTACTATAGAGAATATGTGCAGCCCATTACATAGGGCGGTCACGGTGCCGCCTTGAGGGCAAGTTGGAGTATAGCCTTCAGGGCACTATGGGCCAAGAATTTCAATAAAAAAAAATCCTTTCAAATTTTATGTTAAATTTTTGGTATTTTGGTCAAAAATTAACTTCCCTTTTTTTATTTTAACGGATAGAGGTCATTAGGAGGAACAATTTAGGTCATATAAACTTTTTTCGAAAAATTGTTTTCATAACTTAAAAATATTTAATAATATTATATTTTTTTTAAATAAAAATATTCGTCCCACAAAAAATAACTAGGTATATCACAAAAGTTCTTCGTAGTAAAGTCCTTGACCCAATGAGCATAAAATAGGTCTTATATGGATATGTCAAAAACCTAGAATCTAAAGCCAATTTGAATTAACTCTGTGCTACCTTCTGCCAGTTCTTTATCAGAAGCATGCGCAAATCTTTTTACCCGACTGCCTAACCTTTTGAATTTTTATTATCTCGAAAATTAGGCATCACAAAAAAGTGAGCCTGCTCCTGTTTATAGAATAACCCTTGAGCGATATAAATGTAAATAGAAATCACTGTTTGCCATTCATCAGTACAAAGAGAATATTTTCAGCCGATACCTTTATTCGCTGAAAGCTCCACTGGGCAAATTAGCTTTGACTACTTAGTTTGACCACGAGGAAGGAACGAAAAAAGCTAATTCGCCTAGTGGAGCTTTCAGCGAATTGCCCTATCGGCAAATAGTGATATCGGTGAAGCATTTATTACTTTTAACATTCTTTCGGCGAACCAAGCTGTTGGTAAATAAAGGTACCGGCTGAAAATATTCTCTTTGTATCGATGAACGGCAAACAGTGATTTCTATTTACAATTATATCGCTCAAGGGTTATCTAAAAACAGGAGCAGACTCCAAAAAATACTATTTTACAAAAGTAGTTCAAAATTCAACCCAGTCACATTCACTGTTCAAAACAGCCTCAACACGACGGACAAGAAAAAAATAGATCTTAAACGTCTTACACTCTAACTTCTAAGTCCTGCCGGCTTTACGGTGCTATTGTAGAGTTGAGGGCGCAGCCAGACTTAAATTTTGTAAAAAAATGTGATGTCCCATTAGCCCTATTTTTTTATGCTCATCGAGTCAAGAACAACTTATGTATTTGTGGGACGCAAAATTATTTTTTATTTTTTTATTTTACATTTTCAAGTTATCAAAAACTATTTTTATCTCGTTAAATATGTAGTTTACGAAAAAAGTTTATTTGACCTAAATTGTTCTTATTAATGACCTCTATCCATTTAATTTAAAAAGGGGGGTTATGGGGAGTCGATATTTTTAATCAAAATTTCTCTCTTTCCGCCTATAGCGCCCTCAAGGCTACACTCCAACCCTTAAGGCATTTTAAGAACGCCGTCACTATGATAACTATTTTCACATAAATTGCCATAGTAAAGGAAGACCGCTGTATTGGATTCGTATGGTGGAGGTTATACCTTTTTTTTTTTTTTGGAGAGAGACTGCTGGTTGCCGAGGGGCATTTCCAGCTTCACCGGGCTTGTTTTAGGGGCGGCGAGGTACGTAAAGGGTACCTCAAGCCGTGTTGAAACGAAACACCTTCAGAGGATTTCTAGAGGGGTACGGCATCGCACACTTAAAAGTGCGCGTCCCCGTGCCCTTCCAGAGTCTCCGAAGGGTTCGGATCGGATCGGGGAGCGGAACCACCCGAGGGCGCCTCTAAAGGCACGGACCTCGGCTCGGGTAGACCGGGCCGTGGAGGAGGAGAGGAGGAGCTCCCAGGCACATGACTGTGCCTGGCATAGAGCGCGTGTGAACCGGTTCTTCGTACCCTTGTTCTACGAGTACGGTGTCTTGGGCCTAAAACAGTATGCATGTTTAGTGTATTCTGTAAATGTGTGCTGTCATTTGGAGGAACGGGCGGGGGGGCATTCGCAACTGTAATTGCGTCGTCGGGCTCGGAGGTTATACCTAATAGAAACTAATTAAGTTAACATCAGTCAGAAAAAGTCTTGGTTTTAATTTTATATGATAGTAAGGAATAAATAAATAGGTAGGTACCCTGAGCGTTATCTGCGGGTCCACTATTTCTTCCTCCGCAGCCTCCTCTTCAGCCTTGACCACAGGTATCAGTTTGTCGGACATATTGCCTGAAACCCACCACAGTGACTTTATAGGCTTTTTAATACTTTTAATATGTTTAATTAATGCAAAAAAATAAGGAAATCGTATAAATTTATTAAAAATTACCGAAAATCGGTGACGTAACGTAACAAGCAACAGTAAATGACAGTAGTTATGACAGTGTTGCCTCTACAAAATTATGTATACGTAAACGTATTCAATTTTGCGTCACTGGTATATTTACCTGCTACTTTTCATGACAAAGTTATCGTTTGGTGGTTTTGTCTCATTAAAATGAGACAACTTTTAGGGATCTATTCGCGTTTATTGCGTTTACGTAAAAAAAAAATTAAATATAAATAAATAATTATAAATGCATTTTTTGGCGTGCGGAACCGCGCACAGTCGGTGGTGGTATGCACCGCCATGCAATGTGACATGCACCAGGTAGGATAAAACAAAATAATCAAATGTGTTGAGTTCGCGTAAACTTAAAAAAAGACCTAATAGGACAAAAACAAAAAGCGACATTAAACGGTCCTTCTGTCTCCGCCTCGTCGCCGTGATCCTATTCCTATAGGTATCACGTCAATCGCGTAGCGTAGCTTGCAGTTGCAGCGCTTGCATGCTTTCTCCCTTATTTTGGCAGGGCAGTCAGCGTCGAGAATAGTTGAGAGAAGATAGAAGGAAAACTCTTTTTAGACCTTTTCGTATTTCATACCGATACCAATCATACACTGTTCTTTTCAGAGTTCCATCCCCTTTCATCATACGACATATTAAAGGATTTCTTCCCTAAGCTTCATCCCATTTTATACCAGATTGACTGCCTCTTTTAACTTTTTGGCCGTGAAATGACTTTCATTTACTATGTTCCCGTTGACATGGAGGGAAGATCTATTAAAATAAGTAAACCCTCAGAATAATAGCTTAAACTAAACCCTATAACTTAGGCCCCATGGTTGGTATTGGCACTATTGGCAGCTGTTGACAGGCAGTGCTGGCACAGCACAATTTTTAACGCTGTATGTGTACAACGGTGGTAACGAAAGACGCTAAGCACGTCATCAATGATGCAACAAAAGATTTTACCACGATATTTGAACTTGGTATTTCTTATAAACTTACGTATAAATGAAGGACATGAAAGTTATTTTCTTTGGTAACTGTACATAGTATTAAAATTGTTTATTATTCGTGTATTTTAAAACTACTAAGTAATAACCTAATAATGAACTTAACAACTAACAATACTACCAACAACTTGTAAGTCGGCAGGCTTATAACTGATCTTTAAGATGACATGAGAGTCGCAATCGCGACAATTTACAATTTATCGCTACCAAAACACATTCGTATCACGGAACGTAGAACGCTATGATAGTGCCACAAGTGAGCGATTGACGAACTAAAAGTGTATGACGACGACGGCAGCGCTCTAAAATAAATAGACCTAAACTAGTAGCAGCAGTCGCGTTGCCATTGTGCAATTAGCAACTGGTTGCTTTTTTAGATAACAAGCCTGCCGGTTGAGTTAAAAAAGTAATGGTATTATCACATTATTTCGGCTAGTATTTTTGGGTGATGGCAATGTTTTTGACGTCTTATAGCCAAGCTGGCCAACTTAACAACAGAAATACATGTTCATAAAGTATGGTGTTCATTGCCTGCTAAGTGCTAACAAATCACTAGATTTATTTACGTACTTCATGATAAACATTGACCATTGAAGTCAATGGAAAGTCTAGTAATGTAAAAATGAAATAAATATTCGCCTCTGTTCAATAACCATAAAATAAATATTAATTCGATGTATTTTTCATCAAAGGTAGCAAGTGTGAGAGTTGTGTAGAGTAAGTAAGTACCTATTTATCAATGAATTTTACTTACCAGTTCCAAAGTGGCCGTCACCATGGAGAGAGCTTGCAATAAGAATTTATATTTTATTCCGTAATTGTGGGGTATATATTGTGATAATACTAGCTTTGCTTAGATCATGACACTTCGCAATTTCAGTTCCCTATTGTAAAAAGATGATTTCACTATCAGCTGCTGGCGCTATACAGAAAATCGAGAATAATATTTTTATTGTAACATATTGTTTTATAAATATTCCAGGTTTGTTTTACCTAATATTTCATATTGCTCATTAATAATTAACCTATTTTCAGGTTCAAGGTTTACAAACTATGTCTACTTACAATTTTTTGTGAAGAACTGAAGATTTATTGTGAAACATTGAGGTTATGCCAATTCTGATGTTATTACTGTTTTTTCTTTTAGAATGAATGGAGGAATGGAGCACAAAACACCAGCACATAATGCAGTGCTCCATAAAGCACCCAAAAACTACAAGTTGCTTATGGACCCATTCCTTGTGAAGGGAGCAGCAAAATTATACAGATATGACGGATGTGTATCTGGAGATCCTACTTATCCTCCAGTCCATTGTAGAGATCCAAGGTCTCAGCTATCAAGGATATGGAATAGATTAGAACCAGCTGATTTGCCAGTTCCTAGGTAATATCATTTATGTTCATTTCGAAAATTGTCTCCACTGTCACTTTTTTAGTACATGCATGCAATTTTCATGAATTTCTGTCTTGTAGTACTTGGACTACTTAAACTTAGTACTTAAGAAATTATGAATTTGTAATGTAACAGATTGATTTATGTGTCAATATTTGGTTTTACTGTAAATTAAAATGAAACTTGAACAGCCAAGCCAATCATATACTATTACTACAAATATTGACATCACAGGTTTTCATTGTTTTTATCAAGTTAAGCACAGTGAATTCATTACAAATTGATAACCATATTCTTTAGGCCTCTAAATACCTTGATATTATGAAAGAATTGAATAATATTTGCAATTTTTGGTTATGATCCCCTTTGTTTTTATTATAGCTTAGTGTACAGTGTTACCAACCTGTCATTGTCATACTCCTTGATACGGCGGGAATTTCAAATGGGCCGAGTTGAGTTAGGTACTGAGTTCTTGTTAGTTACCTACTTTATTGGTAATTTTGTGTTTTTCTTTTTACTTTCAGGTTTAAAATAGACAAAAATTATGTGGGCACTCCACCTCAACTAGAAATAACTATAGGCAACTTGAATGATAACATTGATAAAGCATTTTTGGCAGACATGATGAATAAAGTGGGTCCATATGAGGAATTGTCAATATTTTATCACCCTATGACCAACAGGCATTTAGGATTTGCAAGAATAGTGTTTCAAGATATAAAACATTCAAAGATTTGTATAGAAAAATATAATGGAAAGTCAGTTATGGGTCAGGTATGTTTACATTCATTATATTTTATTAACTTTATTTACTTTAAATAAAAGACAGTTATAGTGAAATTAACCTTTTTACCGCCAACAACTTCTATAGAAGTTCGAGATTTTCGTGCCGTCCACGCCAGCACTTCTATAGAAGTTCTTCTTTGTACCTACTTTATTAAAATACATTTATACGTTGGCGTACAGCGGGACATCGCGTGCAGGATAGTTGGGCAGTGAAAAGGTTGAACAACTTTTACGGATCTACTCGCATTTATTTTACATATTACTTTTTATTAATGTAAGGGTTCGAAATGTCAGGATAAAAAATGTGTAGTGTTCGCGCAAACTTTAGAAAACAATACAGTTATAGTGGTTAAAAGTAGGTATTTATCTGCTTTTTTAATTATTATTATTTTTATTTGATTTTCGCTATTTTTTTCATTTTCATTTTCATTGCACCTAATGGTAAGAGGCGATGACACCGTAGACCGTGTGCACTTAACTTTTAACTAACTGAGAAACTGGCTGGCATATTCATCGCACATACAATGTTATAAACTGATAAAAGGCCATGTTCGTATGTTGTTCAGACCAAGATTGCTTATCTCTATACCTACCTCACTGTCCCAATGTTTAATTATCTAGTCCTGATCATCTTTCACTTTTTCATATAGGTGCTTGACGTCTTCTTCGATCCGTTTGGCAAGAAGTGCCAGGAAATGTTTGAAGACAAGACATTGGACAGAAAACCACAGCCGCAGTTGCCTCCAGTACTGGTGGTTAAACCAGCTGTGCTGGCTGAAGAGGTCCGTCCGCCAAAAGTGGACCCTACTCTTAGTAAGCGGTTAGAAGAGGTTAAACCAGCAGAAAAGGTATAGCTTTTGTTTGTTACAAAGTTTTTTTATAAATAATAAGTTTGATAGTGTGTGCAATGGCTGTTTTCTTGCAAAAGCGAATTGTAATAAGAATTGGTTGCGATCTTACAAAACCACCATTTGCAATGCGGGTCAATGGATGAGTGACCAAACAAAGATTTCTAGAGCTGTGGAAGGCACATTAAGCCTTTGTTCCCGTAAGATATGGGAACAAAGACACAAATGCCTCTGGTCTAGTTGGTAAGACCACTGGTATAGACCAAGAGGTCCTGATACCAGAGTCCCGTTTCGGTTCCCAGCGGGGGTACATGTTTGTATACTCGGTTTGGTTGGTGGTAGAACTTGTGTGCCCGCCTGGCTAGCTACCACCATCTAATCTAAATATGTCGCCGTACCATCAATGTTTGTATCATTGTTGTTCCGGCAGCTAGAGATAAGATAGCCAGTGCCTCAGTAGTTGAAGATTCCGGGTGAGGTGCGCTTCCACTTTCGGCCTTATCACCACTTATCATCAGGTGTAGGGCTTGGAATACCGGTATTATTACTTACCGGTACCTCTAACTTTAATAAAGTACTGGTAATGATTTGATATCGGTATTAATAATCCTACTAAACCTATCCTACTAAGCCACCTCAGTAAATACATATCGTCTAAACAGCATGGCTTTGTTAGGAAGAGGTCCACTCTTAGTAATTTTTTAGAATTTAAAAACTATTTATGCCATGCCATGCCATGCTTCGGGAGGTCAAGTTGATGCCATATATTTTGATTTCAGTAAAGCTTTTGATAAAGTCAACCACCCTTTATTCATTTACAAGATTTCATATTACGGCATCTATGGAAATCTGCTGAGATGGGTTTCTTCCTATCTGAGCAAGCGTAGTCAACTTGTGACTGTTAAGGGCTACTCTTCCTCTCCGATCCCAGTTTCTTCAGGGGTTCCGCAGGGATCTCACCTTGGACCTCTATTATTTGTCACCTTTATCAATGACCTGGTTGATCGTCTTTCGTGTCCTGGACTTCTGTATGCTGATGACTTAAAAATCTTCTCGGTTGTGAGGAACGATAATCAATACATCGCGATGCAAAATGATTTGCATATTATTTCGGACTGGTGCTCGTCTAACCACATGAAACTTAATGTCGATAAGTGCTGTGGAATATCTTTTACTCGAAGGAAAAATAATCATAGGCGTTCATATTGTGTAGGAAGCAAACCGTTAAAGATTTGGGTGTTTTGTTTGATGAGCAGTTGTCTTTCCGTCCTCACTATGAGCATATCATAAAAAGAGTCAGAGGCTCATGGGTTTTGTAATAAGGTCTACAAAGGATTTTAAAAGCCACAAACTGTCCTTACTCTGTTTTCTAGTCTGGTCTAAAGTGGTTTGGAATATTGCTGCCCAATATGGACCTTACTATAAAGTCCACATGGAAAATATTGAGAGGGTTCAGAAGCGATGCATGAGGTATCTAAACCGCAAATGTAACTTTGGTCGCACGCTCGGCAGTTACAATGCAAGGTTGTCTAAATTTGGTGTGCTTCCTTTGAGTGCTCGTCGGGAGAGACAGGACCTACCTACCACCTACCTACTATGCCTCCACAAAATATTGCACTCCTCCATTGATGCTCCAAATCTGCTGTCATTACTGAAGTTTAACACCACATGTAGAACACGTTTTCCGAGCACTTTTGCAATACGTGTATTCAGAAACAACACGTCATATTATAACCCCTTAGTTAGAATGTGTCGAATTTTTAATGATTTGTTACGCTTTGATAGGGATGTGGACGTTTTTAGTAGGTTTCCTCAATTAAAAAAAATGGTCACTGATGTAATGAAGGCCAAGTGTTTCTCAACCTCCTCCTCCGTCTGTCCAATGGAGCGGAGTCAGTCAGTTAGATAGACACCCACCTTACTCCGTTTACTATTGTACCTAATTATTATTAGTCTTTACATTATTTAATATTTTTTAAGGTTAACCAAATATGTCACTATAAATAAATAAATAAATAAATAAATAAATACAGGTTACCCGATGAGTACCGGTAAGTAGTATAGTAGTAAAATACCAGTACTATACAGATATAATACAGGTACGGTCGCCCAAAAAATTGGTTGGATAAAGATTAGTTTCGCTTGCAGATCGATCTGACAAAACCTATTGCCATCTTTATTTGATTATATTCATAAATTTAGTAATGATCAGATTACTGTTTGTTTTGTAAAAATGACAATTTTCAGTTTTCTTTTTATCAAATAGAATTTGGCTGTCTAATATAAATAGTTTTTATTACTTTTGTTTAGAAAATTTATATTTTCTTTACTGTAATTAATGTCTTATTCATTTGTAATAAAGGTTAAAATGTCATGCACTTATATGTGAACTACGACGTTTGAATAGTTTACACCATTATTATGCATCTCTTTCAGTCATATCTAGTATGAACGTTGTTGTAATTTTCGATGACTAGAAAACTAAATCAAAACTGGTACACCACTTTCTTGGGCCACTGTACTAATACCGATTTCAGGTAACCATATTTATTATTGAAACTGAGTAGAAAAAAGCGTTTGTGTCACCCATTCATAAGAAAGGACCTAAAAACATTGTCTCGAATTATAGACCCATCTCTAAGCTTTGTGTTATAGCGAAAGTGTTAGAGAAAATAATTTATGAGCATTTTTATGTACCTTTAGGTAGTTCTTTTTCACCTCCTCAACATTTGAAGGGACGATCCACCTTCAGCAATTTGGCACTTTTGAACGAATTTGTTATTGATTCTATGGATGATGGAGGACAGACGGATGTAATCTATACTGACTATATCAAAGCCTTCGACAGAATAGACCATCGCATCCTAATTACTAAATTACAATTTGCTGGAATCAGAGGTGATTTATTGCGATGGTTTTCTTCATATATCGATAATCGTTCACAGGCAGTTGTCCTGGGTAATTTTATGTCTCAGTGGATGAGCGTTCCAAGTGGTGTGCCTCAGGGTTCCTTATTAGGACCATTACTTTTTTTGATCTTTGTCTCTGACACAGATAGCTGTTTTCTAAATTCATGTTTACTAAGTTTTGCCGACGATATGAATTTTTTTAGAAATATTAACTCTATTAATGATTGTCAGTTCCTTCAGAGTGATCTCGCTCGACTTGACGATTATTGTTCTCGGAACAAACTGGACCTTAAACGTTAGTAAATGCTCAATAATGACATTCACCCGCACAAAAAGGCCACTTGTCTATGACTATTCACTTAAAGACCAATTATTGAGTCGTGTAGCAGAAGTGAGGGATTTGGGAGTCATTCACAACTCAAAATTATTATTCCACGATCATATATCGTCCATCGTAGGTAGGGCTTCCAGATCTCTCGCTTTTGTAATGATTAAATCAAAGGATTTTAAATCTTTAAAAACATTGAAAATGCTGCTTACGTACGCTGTCATTTGGACTACGCTACTCAGATATGGAATCCGAGATACGCTGTATATGTTGAGTGCCTTGAGAAAATACAGCGAAAATTCTTACGTTATCTAAATTATCGATCCAGGGTCGAAATTAGTAATTACCTTGAACTTTGTCGTCAGCATCACTTCTTACCCTCTTCATACCGACGCGACATTGCAGGTTTAATTTTTCTATACAAAATAGCTACTTCGTCGGTCGACTGTCCGGGACTACTGGAAAAAATCATGTTCTATATACCAATTAGATCCTTTCGCAGTAGCTCTCTCTTCTATCTTCCTAAAGTTTGTACCAATTATGGTCAAAACTGTTTTATATACAGAGCAACTAAAACCATGACAAGTGTAAAGACAGTAATTTCAACATTGATCTTTTCAATACCAGCTTATCTTCATTGAGAAGGCAACTTAGTAATGGCTAAATTAAATTATTTAGTATGTAAATAAGGATAAAAAAATTCGATGCAATTTTTTGTTGTTTAATATTAAATATATAAATATAATTAAATATAGAGCACATGAGTAAATTCCCGAAATTTACTCATGTGATTGTAGTTAGCTTTAACGTTAAGCATTTTTTACAACTGTGCTTTGGTGCAAGTAAAGCTCAAGTTTCTAACAGTGGAGACTATTTAATGATTTTTCTGTTTTACCTGTAAGTAGCTATTTATTTATTGCATAAGTCGATAGTCTTCTTAAGATACTAAATAAATAAATAAAATAAATAAATGGGTGGCTTGGATTGGCTAACTGCACGCGTTGCGCTATCGTCTCGTTAGTTTGCCTGTTTATGTTCAAGTCGCGCGGCCGCAGTGCACTGCATATCACGTGACAGACAGACTGGTAACGTCCCAGGTTGGTACCAGAATTTTTGAGGTACTATACCGGTACTCATTGAAAAATCGAAACCGAAATGGAAAAAACAGGTACTTACCGTTATGACACCTGTATTTTCAGTACAAGCCCTGATCAGCCCCCCGACCGCCTAACCGATCGCTTTGACTACGCGTATAATTTATGACGTCATCTTGCCCCCTCGCATCGCCTATGAAAGCAATATCGAAAGCTAAAGGCTATAGCTTTCGATATTGCTTTCATAGGCGGCACGAAACGACAAGATGACGTCATAAACCACACACGAAGTCAAAGCGGTCGGTTCCGTGAGATGAAGGCCAATGTGCTTACCCGTAGATATTAAAAAGCGCCTTACACACATTGTCTTGACTCGTAGGAGGTTATAGCGTTTATTTATTAGCCCTTTTATTCAGAAAACATGTAACATTGTTAACACTAAACAGATTTGTGATGTTCAACCATTCTCTTTGTATTCTGTGTGCCAGAGGGGCATAGGTCTCCTCCAACCCTTTTCATCTTTCCCTATCTCTGGCCAGTCTTGTCCAAGTTCTCCCAGCTAACCTACTATCCTACTAATATTATAAATGCGAAAGTTTGTGTGTATATTTGTTGCTACTTCACGCTGCAACGGATGGATGGGTTTGGATGAAATTCGGCATATAGATAGTTTATAACCTGGAATAACACATAGGATGACTTTTTATCCAGATATTCCCATGGGAACGGGAACCACGCGGGTGAAACCGCGAGCGACCGCTAGTAAATAATAAAATAAATTTATTTCGGTGTTGCGTCCATAGTGTTAGTAACAATTTACTTAATTCTATGTTAGTAAAGTGAATTAAGTAGCCTATGACTGTCCCACTGCTGAACAAATACCTCCGTCACTGAAATCAAGTCATCACTACATTGATGGGTAATGTAATCACAACGCTTGCCAAATGCGGGTCGGTGATCGCAAACCTGGGCGGAAATCCGCATCTTTGCCCGACCTGGGAATTGAACCCGGGACCTTCGGGTATCGGGCCGAGCGTTTTGCCACTCGGCCACCGAGGCGAGTTAGTAGCTAATAAAGATGATTATATTATTATACTAGCTGACCCGAAAGGCGTTGTCCTGCCTGAACCAAATATAGAGAAAAGGTATGAGTTTCATTTCCGTGGGAATATCGGGATAAAAACTATCCTATGTGTTAATCCAGGTTATAAACTATCTGTATGCCGAATTGCATCCAAATCCATCCACCCGTTGCAGCGTGAAGAAGCAACAAATATACACACGCATACATACACACAAACTTTGGCATTTTATTTTATTGTTGATTTTATTTTTATTTTTATATGGTTTTATTTGATTTAATTTTATTTTGATTTGATTTAGCTTATTTTATTTTAATTTTATTTGTATTTATTTTGAAATTATGTTATTTTATTTTATTTTTGTATTGATTTCATTTTATTATTATTGAATTTATTTGATGTTAATATATTATTATAATCTTACTAACTTAGTTTAAGAAACATTGTTACTAACACTCTATAGACATGGTCCATCTGAATCTGAATTAAATTGTTGTTTACTATTATAATATTAATGTGATGTTTCTATCTCATCCTCCCATCTCTTTACTGGTTTCCCTCTTTTCCTTTTTCCCTCTCTCGGGTACCATAAGGTGTTTAAAGTAAACGTAACTCGTTCCTTAGGTACCGGAGCCGCACCTCCGCTACAAAGACGTGGAGCAAGGCGACAGTAACACACGCTGGTCGGACGACGAGCGCGAGCACCGCCACCGGCACCGCAGCCGCGGCGACCGCGACCGCGACCGCGACAAGGAGCGCGACCGAGACAAGGACCGCGACCGAGACAGGGACAGAGACAGGTTACTATATTCTTCTTTTGGTATACCTACAGAATTTTGCTGTATCATATACAGGTTGACTTTTTTATCACCGTCCAAAACTTCTGAGATGACTCCCGTGATACAAACGAACAACTACTACTATTGGGCCAACTCTCTAACTCGAAAATAAAATTCAGTTGTTCCATACATTTTGGTAGAATGAATATTGATGTTTTGTTTGTATATATATATATAATAATAATAATATAATTGTCATTTTGAACTCAAGCAATATGTTTTTGACTTTTCAAAGATCCATTAACACATTCACTGCCTTGAAACGACAAACAATTGAATTTCTATTGTGTCTCCACGTCGCCGTGTATTGGGCAGTGAATGTGTTAATTTGATGCTGACTGTAATATATTTCTTCTATAATTTTTATAATACCAAATACTGTTGTTTAACTTTGCAAGCCGACGATGCCGAAGGAAATGTAGACGAAGGTACTATATAATCTTAAATAAGTTTGGTCAATTAATTCTTCAATCAAAAATAAAGAATGCAAAAATGGTTTGTCGATTTTTTTGTAGAATTATTAGTTACAATAAGCTTTTGATTGTTAAAAAGACTGGTGATTTTAATTATAATATAGAATAGTTAATAATGTTGCATGCATAAATAAAGATTATATGGCTGTTAGCTTTATATACTCGTAGTTTGCGCGTCTGTTAAAGTGAGATACGAAATGAAGCTTCATACGGACCTACCCTCTTTTGTTTTAGATATAATATTTTTTAGTATTGAATCCTTTGCAAGGTCCATGGTCACAGAGAGACTGCCTTTCCCCAGGACCCGATAAACTCTATTCCAAGTCCTAGTTTTTAGAGGCGCCCTCGGGTTTCGCTCTCGATTCCGATCCGCATGACTCGGGAGAATCTAGTAGGGGAGACGATTGCGTGATTACGTGATGGGAACTCTCTGGGGATTTTCGATCACAACAACTTGAAGAACCTTCAGTTTATCGGCGCCCACAAAAGTCCGGTTACGTTGCTTATTTATAGAAGTGTCGACAGATGACTGCTTAGCTTGATGTTAAGGAGAAGCAGAGTTCAGATGTTGTGTTTATTGTAAACTCTCGATAACTTAAGCTTAAATCTTAGTGGTTTTTAAAGTTATCGCATATATGTTTTTTGTAATAACTATTGGGATGATAAATAAATTAATTTAAAAAAAAGATGTTCCACAGCTATTGAAGCAGGAGTGTGGCTCACTAGCCGTTCTCTCCTCGCAGAACCCAAGTTGCTTCTTCACGCCTCGTTTAAAGTTGTGTAGTAAAGCCGACACTGCAGTCTCTTTGCAAAAAAACGTGTGCCTTTGACCACGGACT
This sequence comes from Eudonia lacustrata, assembly GCA_947562085.1. Lineage (NCBI taxonomy): Eukaryota > Metazoa > Arthropoda > Insecta > Lepidoptera > Crambidae > Eudonia > Eudonia lacustrata. Next base: position 13,647,556 of record OX387329.1, on the reverse strand, counting down.
ACCGAAGTGTTTCCATTTCATAATTCTGACATAAATAATGTAACTACAGGCATAGAGAGCGGTATGGTCGCGGTTCGAGCGAGACGAGCGATTCTACGTTCGCGGCTGCTCACACCACGGAACCTCCTTATGCGCCCGCCAGCGCTGTGCCCTATGACCCCTACTACCAACCCAGGCGAGTATTATATAACACCTTTTTACTTTAAACTACATATTTTTGACCCTAGGAAGAGAGTTAATGTGTTTTTCTACACTTTACTAATATTATAAAAAGGTGTTTATTGTTTTTTTGTATGTAAGATTAAATTAGTGTTTGGAATTATTGAACTGATTCTAAAACATTTTTTACTAGTATAAAACTACACTATCTCTGAGTAATATAGGCGAATAAAGCTTGTGACAGAGTGTACAGAGGAGATAGCCATCAATGATCGAATGTCCAATTTATGGTGTACGCCCATGATTGACTACAAAGAAACTATGCTCAATTTCGAAGCACATCTGTAATACATGCAATTTGTTCTCCGTAACAATGAATGAAACTTGACATCGAGTTTGAACCTTTTTGCCGCTACAGCGTCGCCGTACCCTACACGACAAGCATTCAATTCAGAGTAAAAACGTGCATTAAAAAAAAGGAATTCCAAAATTTTATTTGTGGTTTTATAAGCCTTAGGGCGACTATACACGTGCAGCTTGAAGCAGACAGGATCGAATGCTTCGAGCTGCGACTGCTTAGTGAACTACGTAACTGCTTGAGCGGTTTCATGTATGCTTGTAAATAGAAGACTGTAGCTCACTATGCAGTCGAAGCTTGAAGCAGTCGCATCCTGACTGCTTCAAGCTGCCCGTGTACGGCAGCCCCTAGGTATTGTCGATCATTGTCGTCGCTGGCGTACAGGGTTCGCTATCACTTGTCGATTGTAGCCTACTGTGGCGATCAAAAGGTAAGCTATGGTACCGCAACGCTGCTTTTGTCTTCGGCTCCGTGGTTTTTTTTTATATTTTTTTATTTAGGTAGGCAAATGCAACTTGACTCCTACCGCATCTGATGGTAAGTGATGATGTAACCTAAGGTGTAAACATACTTGCCTAGAAGGTACCTATTCTCTCGTGATTTGAAGACTGAGGTCTTCAAATCACGAGAATAGGTATATAGTTCCACAGTTCTGCAGTACAAAAAAAAAACGTAGACGCAAAACGCTTCGTACACATTAGATTTATTTATTTATTTCAGGCAACAAAATAGTGTACAAGATGGTAAAATACAAAGAGGCCCATAGAATAGATACCTTACAGACTAACATACATACAAATAATATACTTTATACATTTAAAACTATGCTACACGTAAAGACGGCGACGTGCGACGCTGCGTGGTGTCCGGTAGCCGGCCTCGGAACCGCTGGAATATGACACCGTTCGGCCAATAGTCCTCTTTCATGCGTGACTGTGTAAGCTTACCGCCCCATGTGGTTACAGCTACGGCTACCGCTACGGCGCCAGCACGCCTGCGCCGGCGCCGGCGCCGAGCGGCAGCAGCCTCTGGTGGGGCGAGTGGAGGCACCCGCCGCACTCCTCGCATCTACACTCACATGTTAGTATTATACACTTGCAAACTCTTCAACAAAACATAAATGTAAAACTTAAAAAGTATTGTAATAATTTCCACGAGCGGAATTTGCACCCTCTGTCAAACCGAGTCAGGTGTGTTACCAACAGTGCTATAGTGGTGCTGTTCAATCCGCCTAAATTTATTAAAACTACCTACTCTTTGTAATTTGTATACTTTAATTAGGATGCTCTGGTAATCTTACCAAGAGTATCTATTCTTTAGGGTTTACTTTAGTAAGATAATGTATGGAGTATTTAAAAAGAATACTCTATACAGTATATACTCTGGTAAGATACTCTATAGAGTATACTCTGGTAAGATACTCTATAGAGAATAGTGTGGTAAGATACTTTATAGTAGAGTATACTCTGGTAAGATAATTTATAGTGTGTACTTTAGTAAGATACTCTGGCTAGACGATTCTCTATCCTATACTCAATTGTGTATACTTAAGTTGTTTATGTGCTTCCTAGCTGTGCGTTGCCGTAATAATGCACCATAAAATTATGATTACAAAACTGTCATCTGTTTTTCTTTTGTTTTTTTCTATTCTCCCGGTTATTTGTGGCTTTTCTTCATATCATAAATCATTAATTGACCAGAGCGTAAATGGTCATCACATATTATAGACGTTCCTTAGTTTATTCTAGCAGTGATTTTTATAATTAACGTTATTTGTGTTTTATTTCACAATCATAACAATACTTTTTCATGTGTGAACATTATAAATAACCGTGTGAATTTACTAACATGTATGTATGGAAGTATATGACGCCGAGGATATAGGACAATTTGTACATTTTGCTTTGGAACCATCCCACTAAGCACCCTTTTCACCAGCTTACAAAATTCTTGGTATTCTTTAAGAATAACGTTATCATATTTTTGGCATAAGACCCGTACAAAACGATGCCAACACTACTAAGTTAGACATAAATGGTCTGAAATCAAATTAAATTAACATGATGGTGATGAAACCCTGTGATCCCTCATCAGTGACATAGGGCTCGCAGTAGGGATTTCGATGGGTCTCAATCTAATTAACATGCCAATAGTGAATATAAATAATTATAAAACTACCTTCAAAGTAACATCACACTATACACAGTTAAATTGTCAATGAAAGCATATTTTTTTTAAATTCAAAACAAAACAGTTTCTAAGCCAATTTTTTATAGAAACAAAGCAATGATTTTATTATATCTTCGGTTCTATCGTATCCTCCAAAATGGACTCTAACCGTGTACATTGAAGTATCAAATTAGTATAAAGGCCACTATGCTCTAAGTTGGAGAGGCGGGCGAGCGCGACGCCCGGCTGGACGGCGAACACGCCCGCGCAGCGAGACCACTCGCCCGACTACAAGGAGCCGAAGGAGAAGGAAGAGGTTCGGTGTAGAAAGGTTCGATGTAGATTGGTGTAGCGGACGTAGTGTTATGTTTGGTAGACATTGGAAATTTGCCTGACGGGGTTGCATAAGCGAGTTTCATTCATCATTTGATCAAGTTAATAAAACCAAGAGTTTGTATGACACTCTCCTTGTTAGAACATTGCCATACAAATTCTCGCTTTCGTTAAAGTGGTCGTCTGACAAATAAAACTCGCACTAGGTACTCTGGTAATTTATTTAAACGGGAATAATAATGTGCGGTAATGTAATTTTTAATATTTAGATAGCATCATCATCAGCTCATTTTATGTCCCCAATGCTGGGGCACGACCCTTCCCTATGGATGGATAGGGAGAACGGGCCATAAACCACCACGCGGGCCCAGTGTGGATTGGTGGTTGTTAACGACTGCTAATGCAGCCGGGACCAACGGCTTTACGTGCCTTCCGAAGCACGGAGGAGCTCGAGATGATACACTTTTGGTCACCCATCCGATGACCGGTCCCTCCTCCCAAATAGCATTTTGAATAGTTTTTTTGGTATAGTTTTGTATAGGGCTCCGCAATGTTTGTGCATTCATCGCGTCGTAAATAAGAAATTAGAATTCATATTTAACATTATAAATAATACAAGGCAGTTGGTTGAGTCAGTGTTAGATATAAGATCTTAGTCCAGAAAGACTAGCTAGCAGAAGGCTAGCTACCACCATTATCATCTTTAGTCTGTAAATATAACAGCAATGTGTTTATTCCGTCAGTTTTAGATAAGATAGTCAATACCTTAATTGCTAAGATTTCCGGGTGAAGTGCGCTAGAATCTTCGGTACTGTCCTCATTATTACGTGAGATACAGGCCAAGCACTCTCCCGTGAAGAAATGGAGCTAAAAATGGTTGCTATCAAATATTAAACTATATAGGTACTTTAAAATAAGCTTGATAAACAATAAAAAATTAACGATTTGATAGATAAATAAATGAAAATCTATAGCTGCAAGCCATGCTCGCAATGATATTAAAGCCTTAAATATAATCTTTAATAAACCTTTCTAGATTTTAGAACAATTAAAAACATTAAAGGAACAAAAGAAATAAAAACAATTATAAAAAATAAAATATATAATATTTGCTGATTTGCTAGGTCATTGAAAGTAGATGTTAAGTCAGTTTAAATTATGTTTAAGTATCTATAAACAATATCCCTTTTACCACAAAACAGTATTTAAAGATAAACAATTGCTAAATATTTATGTGTTTAAAATAATGTGTCTCTTCCTAATAATATTAGCTAAATAGTGACAGCATCTGTTTTAAGCATTGTCTAACTTTAGACATCGTTTTGTAGTAAAGCAGTTGATATCTAATATAAATATACCACACCAAAAGGGTAAGTTTGAGCATGTGTTCATGTGCATGATTGCATGGCTGGTTGTCTTTTCATCACACTAATATATTTTTAATGCAAAAGTATTGTCTTGTTTGTCATTCACGCCAAAAGTGTAGGATCCTTTTTATTATATTTGTAAAAGATTAAATTTCATCTAGACGATACCTAGGCTAATGTCTAATAAAATGTATAATATAAATATATATATGTAAAATATTACCCATGAAACCTAGGATATTGGACAGTATGTATCTACATTTTGAATTGGACCATTTCATTATGCACCCTTTTCATTAAGAAAAATACAGGGACCTAAAAGTTAGTAGAACGTATTTAAAATAATAAAAAAACGAGCGAGCCTTCCAGTAGTCGCATATGATGTGTAACATAAAATACGGAGACTTTTCCATTAAGCAGTCACAGAAATTAAGCTCAAAATTTAAAAAATCTATATACTGAAATATTTTAATTATTCATTATTACTTACTTGGATTTTTTATCAATGATCTACACTTTATTGAGACTTATTATCATCAGTAAATATTTATAAATATAGTTTAAAAGTCTACACACGAAATGGTTGAAATCAATATTACAATAGAAAATAGAATATAGAATTAACAATTGTATATATTTTTAATAAATCCTAAAGAGAATGCAGTAAATACTCATTAGAAGACATTTGACATACTTGGATTTTTTTTATCAATGATCTGCACTTTATTGAGACTTATTATCAACAGTAAATATTTATTAATATAGCTTAAAAGTCTATTCTACACGAAATGGTTGAAATCAATATTACAATAGTAAATATAATATAGAATTAACAATTACGTATATTTTTTTACAAATCGTAAAGAGAATGCATAAATACTCATTATAGTCCATTTCAACTGGGATGATCCCGGTGACAGATGTCATCAATAACGAAGACGTGACTTTGTAAAAGCGTATGAATTTATTTGACTACATCAAAATAACATATTTTTATATAATCCATCACTAAATATACTACAATTACTTTTTATGATTCTATTTTTTACTTTAGATTAGGTTTGTCTCAATAAACTCTCGCATAACACACATTTATCACAACTTTAAAACAAAATAATAAAAAAACGTACCACTTCACAAGGTCATTTCATTACAAAGAAATACTAGTGTTGGGATAGTAAACCAAGTGAAGTTTAATTTGACATTCAATAACTAATCAATTAAATTCGTAGTCGAATAGACAAAAAAATACTATATTAGAGGACTGGGAGAGGTACGTCAGAATAGATCGGTGGAAAGACCAACTTATAATAAATGTCGGCAATAGCGACTCTTCAAGCGATTCTGACAGTGATTTTTCAGATACTTCCTTAATAAAAAATTTACTCTTTTCAAATTCTGTTTCATTTTACCGAATAACACAGTGTAAAACATACATTTAATGCATTTCTAAACAATAAACTTTCAATATAATACATAAACACAAATCATATTTAAAGTTTTGGTAATATAATAAAATCGATTTCATTTCCATATATAGCATTATCGATTACCAGAAACAATCGAAATTATTTCATTGTAGGACATCTCTACAATTGTCACCGGGATCATCCCAGTTGAAATGGACTATAGAAGACATTTGACAAATGACACAGTATGTCACATATAATAATAATATGTCTTGTTCTTAGTATCGATTTTAAATTTACAAAATGGCGCACGCTTGCACGCTTCCCTGACTTCCTGTCACACTGTTACGTCCAACTTCCGTCACATTTCACGAAATCACCCACAAATTGTATAAAGTATAGAAGGCGAGCGGAAAGATGTTACACATCAAAAAGGTACAAGATTTTTGAGATCATCGAAAATATTGATTCGCATACAATTGGAACTTCGAAGTTGGTACGGTAGCAATGTTGTGTTACGTTACGCATACACCGGGTACAGCGGCGACTCCGGAGTTGTGGGATTGTCTCCACTTTCGTCGTCCAGTCACGAAAGGTCGAAGAAGGCCCACTTAATAATCTTATAGAAGAAGGATTCTAGTGGAAGACACTACGATCATTAAAAATATTAGGTTTAGAATCCGGAACAAAAATGTATTACGAAAATAGCCGCGCTTACTCACTTTTACATCTAATTATCTTTATTACATAATAGGTTTTATAGCATCAACAGCTTATTTATAAACCTTTGACAATCATAATTGACCATCATGTTCGAGATTTAAGGTTGATAATAAGCTGTTGATGATATAAAACCTATTATATGTCAATGTCAATGTCAATTATGATTGTCAAATATTTATGGTTTAATTTCTCGTATTTACGAAGTAGTTGTGGTTTAATTTGTCGAACTTTTTTAAAGGTTGGCAAATGACTCGGATCTGCTTGATGTTAAGAAGAAGTCCAGATATTCTACAGCTAATAGAGCAGGATTGTGCCTCATTAGCCGTACTCACCTTGCCAACCTGCAATAACAGACTTTGTTTTTAAGGCGACGCATTGGAAATTTACGTGGCGGGGATCTTGATTTTTCCCAACAATTACAAAACATATGAAAGTGATATTTGTTGACATGATTTTTCATTTAATTGACTTTATTTTGCTAGTTGCAGAAACACGATTTGTTAACTTTTATAACAGAGACAACAATATCAAAGTAACCTCTTTTAAAACATAGATTTGCATTTTACAGACAAACCATACCGATTTAAGCATCTAAATTTTCTTAGTAGATTAGTCATAACCACAGAACAATAAAAGCTTTTTTTTATTGTTGTGTGGTCATAACACACACTTCAATATGCTAGTTCATTTTTTTAAACTTATTTGTAGTTTTAATTGGAAAGAAAAAAACAGTTTTTCTTATGGTACGGGGCGCAAACGCTCCATATTAGAATAATTGTTTAGCGATGCGTCGCCTTAAAGCGCTTATCGGGAATCTAGTACCGCTATTGATCGAAGGGAAGAAGGCTGTTAATAATGTAAAATGTGTGTTATCAGGAGGTGCCAATAGACAGCAAGTCTGTAGAAGCTGTGGAGCCGCGGCCGCCCGAGGATGCCACTGACAGCAAGGAGCCGGAGCCGAAGCCGCCGCCGCCCGCCGACGAACCGAAGAACGTCGACCTGGATACTAGGTTCGTTTTCTTTTGCTGTTTAAATTGAAATAGAAAAAATCTTTATACATCACACATATAAATTCAAAACACAAGAACATCACTTAACATTTCGTTAACATAGACCAATAAACTCCCAGCGCTGTGTTCAGGCCTTCCCATGTAAATAGCAGTGGCCCGGATAATCACGCTAATATTATAAATGCGAAAGTTTGTATGTATGTATGTGTATATTTGTTGCTTCTTCACGCTGCAACGCGTTGTTCGAATTTCATCCAATTTCATCCAAATCCATCCATCCGCGGATGGATGGATTTGGATGAAATTCGGCATACAGATAGTTTATAACCTGGATTAAAACATAGGATACTTTTTATCCCGATATTCCCATGGGAACGGGAACCACGCGGGTGAAACCGCGAGCGGCCGCTAGTAATCAATAAAATCCAAATCCAAATATCACTTACAATATTGAAGAACTAAAATTAAAAGTCCCAACAAACGTTTTAATATGTTTACTTTCGCGGAGTGTAAGTGTGTATAAAATCGTGAGCAAAACGAATTACTATGACTCATAGTAATTAATTTTGTTTATGATAACACAACATCCGTATTTAAAGTAAAGAAAGAAATCGCTCTAAAGCGATAAGACCGCCAATATATATATATTGTAAATTTTTGTTTTGTTGCAATAAAAGAATTATTTAGCTAAAGTGAAAAAAATATAATATTATTATGGTACACGCTTTAACATTTTTACACAACAGCTCACACTTGACACTTTTGCGTGGAATTAAGCGCGCGAAACATGTTCGTCTGCAACACGATAGAAATAGACGCGTGTATTTAACGTGATCGTGATACTGTCTAGTAGCGATAACTTAAACGATGGAAGCTTGCCCAGCTGTGGGACAGTATATCTGTACTATTATTAAAGAGCTAAATTTTGTGACTGTTAGTCTGAGCTAATCTCTGGAACTTCGGGTCCAATTCCAAAAATTCTTTCACTGCTAGATATCTACATTCCTTGCGGATATCATTGGCTATATTTTATTAGGATAATAAAGAGTTTCTTTTTAAAATGTTAAATCCCAGCGGACGAAGTCGCGGGTAAAATGCTAGTAGGCAATACTTTACTTCGGTGCGCGTTCTTGTTCAGAGAAACTGAAACCCTTAGACAATTTTGACTTATTGTATGGTGGAGGATAGTTATTAGTATCTTAGACACTTTTGACTTATTGTATGGTGGAGAATAGTTATTAGTATAATTCGTAGCGGCCTCGCTTTCTGCAATTTTCTCTTATCTATTTATATAAAGCCAAAATTCCGAAGCTAGTTTTCAATTAAATACGCTAACGGCATTTTTCAAGCTCATGGATTGAACTACTTTACTAAGCAAATGAAATGAAAAATATTAAATAATATCTCTTAAATAGTGGTTAAGTTCGTAGCGGCCTCGGAACTTCGAAATATGAATGGAATTTCTACAAAAAAAATCCCATTCAAAGCCATAAAACGGTCAGAATTAGCTGTAAATATCTCCTTACTCCATTAATATTATTAAGTTAAATGTACACCAGAATTAACGTTAGTTTATAAGATTTTATTTATTTATTTATTTATTTATTTATCAACAAAAATATAATTACAAATATCGGTTAGTAGTATCTTAAAGCCTATGTTAGGTTTGTCTAGATACTAAGTTCTCAATATAATAATAAGTAATTGAATAATAATAACATGACGGTAAAAGACAAAAATGCAATACATTAGTGAGCTAACGCGCTCAGCGATAACCATTCCATCGAATCGATGCAGAACTGACAGCGTTGCACAGCGTCACTGCGTGCGCGCGTGTACACAGAAACAACTTACGTGTGCGTGCGCACTCGTACAGGACGCTCCGTTTTAGCTGGCGCTTAAAATATTTCACTATGTTACAATGTTGTAACGTAATGGTTTTTAATTAGTTTTTTTATATTTTTTTCGTTTATTTTATCTTTAATATCAATAGGTAATTTATTAATAAGGTGGGGTATTAAATATTTTGAGGTTCTTTTACCATATTCGTTACAAAATTTTGGAATTAAAAGTTTTTTATTAGTAATGTAAATTACTAATAAAAAACTTAATACCAACTTAATAATAACTTTACGTGTTAGTAAATTATATACTTTTTTTGAACGATAAAAAATATTAAACTTCAAATAAATGTAATTACAACTGCAGAAAATGCTACTTTTGCGATGCGTCGGCCGCTCGTAGTACTGAGAAAGCGCGAGCGCGCGCATTCTGTGATAGGCCTCTCAACAAGTTATCTCTGGTGCAGGATAGCAATGCTGCTGAAAGGCGCGAGCGGCGGTGGCGGCGGCTTAGCGCCCCCTTTCTTGGCGTTGGGGATATCTTCGGAGGAAGAGGACGATGATCGTATAGGCTCACAAATCCCCGACCTTGACGCGCCGCAGCCCCCGTCCGACGATGAGGGTACGCTTATAATATTTATAATTGGGTAATTTACTAGTCTGTCAATAAATATACTATTTAGCGACTGTCAAAACTGACGTCACTATGGCAGAATAACAGGGTTTGGGGTTCTCCTGCAATCACTGAGCCTTAGACAGTTTTATCTCTAAACTATGATGGTAGCCAAAGTAACATTAAGAAAACGATAGCGAAGTTCGAAAAGAATAAAATGTATGGAATTGACTTATGTCACGTGGTCAATCTTATGATTGACCACGTGATTTAGCGCGGCTTATGTCAATCCCATACATTTAATTCTTTTCGAACTTCGCTGTCGTTTTCTTAATGCTACTTTGGCTAAGCCTACTGTTCTCTGCTTGGATGTTAACCCTTCTGTATATTGTGTTTTTTTGGTAGAACCAAATAAAGTTATTTATTATTATAAAGGTAGCTTTCGTAATAATAATATGTTTTTAGGTTCAGGTAGTGATGACAGAGGTAGCATAATATCAATAAACCAGAAGAAGGAAACGAACCCTGAACCGCTGTCGAAGACTCCGTCGCCGTACCTCTCGCGGGAGTTCTACCTCGAATGCCTCAAAGTTACTGTAGAATGGGTAAGTTTATTTCATCATCATCATCATCATCATCATCATCATCATCAGCCTATATTAGTCCACTGCTGGACATAGGCCTCCCCTAATGAGCGCCATAGCGCCCTGTCCTCGGCTTGACGCATCCAGCATCTGCCTGCAGTCTTTCGCAGGTCATCATCCCACCTGGCCGGAGGGCGCCCTACACTACGTTTACCGAGTCGTGGTCTCCACTCAAGAACACGTTTACCCCAGCGGTTGTCGGTTCTTCGCCAGATATGGCCGGCCCACTGCCACTTCAACTTGCTAATTCTTAGAGCTATGTCGATGACTTTGGTTCTCTGTCGAATGTATTCGTTACGAATCCTATCCTTCAGAGAAACTCCGAGCATAGCTCTTTCCATAGCTCGCTGAGCGACTTTAAACTGGTGGACCAGCCCTACCGTGAGTGTCCACGTCTCAGCTCCGTAGGTCATGACAGGTAGGACGCACTGATTAAAAACTTTCGTTTTTAAGCATTGCGGTATGGATGACGAGAAGACTTGACGTAGTTTCCCAAACGCTGCACAGCCCAGCTGGATCCTCCTCTTGGCCTCCTTCTCAAAATTGTTTTTACCTGATTGCAGAATCTGCCCGAGGTAAGTGTATTCGGAAACAATTTCAAGAAGGTGACCATGTACGACGACCGGTATCGGATCAATGTGGCCATTGATCATGACTTTGGTTTTATCCAAATTCATGCCAAGACCGATGCGTCGCGAGGCTGAAGCTAGGCCGTCCAGCATCTGGTTCAGCTCCTCTAGCGACTCCGCCATCAGAACTATGTTATCAGCGAATCGCAGGTGTGAGATGTAGTCGTTTATGTTAATGCCCTTTCCTTTCCAGTCCAGCGTCTTAAACATATCTTCCAACGCGCTTGTGAACAGTTTCGGGGATATGACATCCCCCTGTCTCACTCCTCGGCGCAATTGGATGGGTTTGGACTGCTGGCCCTGTACTTGGACACTCATGGTGGCGGATTCGTAAAGACATCTCAACACCTCGATATAACGACAGTCCACTTGGCATCGCTGTAAGGATTCCAGAACAGCCCAGGTTTCAACAGAGTCAAAGGCCTTCTCATAGTCCACAAAAGCCAGACACAGGGGCTGATTATATTCTTCAGACTTCTGTATAATCTGCCTCACTGTGTGAATGTGGTCTATGGTACCATATCCTCCGCGAAACCCGGCCTGTTCCGGTGGCTGGAACTCGTCGAGTCCCCTGGCGAGACGATTCGTGATCACTCGTGAGAAAAGCTTATAGACATGGCTCAGGAGCGAAATGGGCCTGTAATTTTTAAGGAGAGTTTTATCTCCCTTCTTAAAAAAGAGCACCACCAAGCTCCCGCTCCACGCCTTTGGAGTTCTCCCACTGTGAAGGACGGCGTTGAAGAGCTTCTGCAATTCCTGTATAACAGGGGCTCCTCCAGCTTTCAGAAGCTCAGATGTAATTCCGTCCTCACCGGGGGCTTTTTCATTTCTAAGCTGTCTCAGAGCTAACACGATCTCGTCTTGACTGATGTCTGGCAGTTCGTCGGTGTAGTGGCGTGTCAGGGTGGCTCTGGAATCGTGGACGTCTCGTCGGGAACGAGGTGAATGTGCAGCGTATAATCGACCATAGAAATCTTCTATCTCGGCGGTGATCTCCGGCTTCGACAATACGGTCCTCCCGTCGTGCGTTTTAAGCTTCGTCAGGTGGCTCCTGCCAAGCTGCTGAGTGAATACTTTGGACCCTCGGTTTCGCTCTATCGCCTCTTCAATGAGGCGTGTGTTGGAGCTCCGAAGATCGCGCCGTACCATCTTCGCAATTTGCTTGTTCAGGTGTGACCTCTCCGACGAAGTCGCTTGGGTGGTTTCCCGTCTTCTTGTCATCAGCCCGAGAGTCTCAGCCGAGAGTTTGGATTTCTTGCCAGTACGCTGTTTTTTGCAGAACTTAATGCCTTCGTCCCTCAACGTTTCGACCAGATTGTGTAGGGTCTCGTTAGCGTCATCAGTGGGTTCCAAGGCAACAAATCTGTCGCCGAGAAGCTGCTGGAATTTCTCGGTGCCCGCCATGATTTGAATTGCCTTAGGACGGAGCGTGGACTTCATCAGACGGTGTCTTTCAAGCTTCAAGTTGATATTCAGAGAGCCTCGCAGGAGTCGGTGATCAGATCCGGTATTGAACCTGTTGATCACTGAGACATCTCTGAATATGTGCTTGCTATCCGTCATGATGAAGTCGATCTCATTTTTGGTCACAGTGTCGGGACTTTGCCATGTCCACTTCCTTTGAGGCTGTTTCTTAAAGAAGGAGTTCATTAAGAACAGCCCCTCTTTCTCGAGGAAGTTGACAAGCATTTGCCCCCTGTGATTCCTAACTCCATAACCATGCGGTCCTATCCGGGATTCGTTGCCAGTCTGGGTTCCCACCTTGCCGTTAAAGTCCCCCATAACAACGTTGAAATGAGCCTTAGTGATGTTATGCAAGGCTTTGGATATGTCTTCGTACATATCCTCCACTTCATCATCTGAGTGTGCCGAGGTCGGTGCGTAAACCTGAATGACCTTCATGCTGTAACGCTTGGACAGCCGAATGATCAGGTACGCTACCCTGGTCGACACACTGGAGATTTCTTCAACGTTGTTCGAGAGGACCTTATTGATGAGGAAGCCTACGCCGCCCTGGGATGTTTTATCACCCTCGCGAAAGTAGAGAAGATGGCCCGAGTCTAGGGTTACGTAAGTTTATTTAAAAGTTTTTTTTTTTGTAAACACTGTTTAAAAATGTTTCCTACTTTTGGAGTATCTATGATTCTCATACTTATATTTTTGCAGAATCTAACAAATATTCAATCAAAACTCAAAATTCAAAATAATTTATTCAGTTTAGGCTACAAGTAGCTCTTGTGAATGTCATTATGCCATAAGTTCGTAAATCTCTGGACGGGAGATCTTTTACTGAGAAGAACCGGCAAGAAATTCAGCAAGTGTCCAGCTCTTTTCTCCCTTACAGCGTCAAAAATATTGAGAAATGCCCTATCATAGCAGGACACTTTCCATTACAAATAAACAAAAAAATATAGAAGACAACTACAACATGTAAAAAAAAAACAAAAAAAAAATCTAAGTTAACTACATCAGATAATTATGTTAAAGTTTCAATTTCCACAATGTCATACAGTACCACTACAGTACTCTAGTAAAAGTCAGAAATTGTTTAAGTAAAACGAAGTCAAACTATAGTTAATAATACTAAAAATAAGATAAGTATGCAAGAGCAGACTAATCCACAGGCGGCACCCGTTCACGAGCATGACATGAATCAGCCATCGCTTCGCTCAGCCATATTTTAGGGAACGTAACGACCTTATCGATATAAGCTTTATTAATTAACGATTTAATCACAGGATTAAACGTTGACGTTTGACGTTGCGTACACAGGTACGCAACGTCAATTATACGTTAACCACTCACGCGTAATACATAACTCAGATTATTTTTCGAATATAATATGTAATTATGTTATTCGTTTTTCCAACATGTTTAAACAGAAATCAAAGAAAGAGAGAAGAGAGGAGGAGCGAAAAAAGTTTCCCGCCATAGACAAGATTGGTTCGGACATCTCGTCGTCGGAGGACGAGCTACTGACGGGTGAAGAGCCGCGCCGCTCACCGCTTGCCCCACCAGACAAGGATCAAGATAATCTGGACGATGACCAGGTCAGTACTCATTATCATAATCAGCTTATTTTATGTCCCCACAGATGAGGCACGAGCCTTATCTATGAATGGATAGGGAGAACGTGCCGGTCAGTACTTAATACTTTTGATGCTAAACCATAATGTACTCGGTAGCGTTACCATAAATTAGAATAGGTAGAGTTTTTTTCACCGAAAATCACATCATAACATTACTAATATATATATCTACTATCTCTAACTTTCGGAATTCTCGTGAAACAAAAAATCCTTTGTGATAAACATACAGACACACACAACAGAAATAACTTTACTTAACTTTACCGGATTCTAGTAATAACTAAGTTTTTAATCTAGTCTAGTAATAACTAACCATGCTATACCAACATTGGAAAAGTATATGAAAAGCTTTACTTATCCCGATCTAAGCATATGACCTATATTTTTTATTAAGTACATGTATCACTCAATGATGGTAATACTTAGTAGGGCTGTGTGATGTGTGTGCTGACTGATGTTTAGGACAATTCGGCGCGTGCGCTCGCTCTAGTTACTATTTAACTATTTCGAAACAGACACGCGAGCTTGCACCTGTGTTTTAGACCCTAAACGATGGTTTTATTAGATTTTATGGACTATGGTTTAAAACTTAATTCACAGATGTCGCTATCGTCGCTGTCTTCGACTGAGGCCAAAATAGAAGAGCAAGTGCCCGCGGAAGCGTACTACTGCCCTCCCCCCGTAGCGCCGAACCCTTACTACCAACACGTTTGGCCGCCTACTGGTGAGAAACACAATTGCTTTATAATGTAAAAGTATTTTTTTAAACAGTATTAATTTCAAATTCTAATTTCTTTTTTGCATACCCTTAAAAGATGATAATGTTAGCTATATTAGTTTTAAGTTGTACCTACATAGTCTTTGAAAATTCACGACTATTATTTTTAGTTTAGTTTGATTTAGATTTAAACATTTTTACAAAGTGTTAAATTTGCTTCCTTGCCATTAATTAGCAGCTGATTGTAAACCTTATACAATTTTTAAAAAATTGTTTCAACAGCGAGATCAAACGATTAGGGTCTAATGGTCTCTCCCAAATCTTTGCATATGGCTAGATTTTTGGCGGTATCCCATCAATCTCTTCTAAAGACATCGAGATCGTCCCTCCCGTAGTTAAATAGATTTTTAATTCGGATTTTTTCGATGTATTTGCTATCACAATAAGCAAAATAAAGGTCAATTTATACCGAAGTGGCAGCGCGTTCAACCAGACTTGGTCAAGCGACACTATGCGTTAAATAATAGAGATAAAGTTTAAAATAGTTTGACAGTGTAATTACAGACCACAGCAACTTCGATGAAAACTGATCTTAACTGTTGCTTTGAATTTGGCAAGGATACAAATCAACACGTTGCATACAAAGCTGGTATTTTTACCTATTATTATGTCTGTCTATGTGGTTTTTGTCGTATAGCGTATCCGCCGGGCGCATATCCCCCCGCGGAGATGCCCTTAGCGTATAGCGGAGCTTTTACCGCGCCGCCCCTGCTCACGCACCACTACCAACCATACACGAAGCCCGCGGCGCCTGTGCAGGTAAACTGATAATCTATACTTCATGCGTAATGTAATATTAATTTAATTCATTATTTTTATTTTGGCACTTATTTGTATTACTTATATATTAATTAATTTGCTAACAAAAGTTAAGATAATTAATGTAACTAACCCAAATAAGCCATATGATGCCTGAAAATTAATAAATAAATACATTATAAGGCAATAGTTTCTTTATTAATTAATGGTGCAAATAGCATCATGTAGCCAATGACAAAGTTAGAAATATATTGTAATATATTTTATTTTTATCATGATTGATGATTTATGTTGTATGATATTCCTTTCCTTGGGAAGTCTGAACTGTCTTAACCCAGACTTCACCGAAATCTCACACAGACATCTTGAGAAAATTTTAAAAGTGACGTTGTAATGTTTTGCTACCTACATTTGCCAACACTCGTGCATGTTCACGAACTGTTTATAATTCACTCTAATAGAGCGAATTACACGAATTATATCACACTAATATTTGACAAAATACTTTTTTTTTTAAATAAATTAAAATGCTCTACACACTTTTCCACCAAAAAGTCACTCTTTATTTACTGTGCATTAAGAGTCATAATCAGTTGAAAATTTAATGACAATTTATATCTCTCTGCCAGCAACTAGACACACCGTACTACCCGACTATAAACAGCATAATAGAGCGGGTCACAACCGAGCTTAAGATGATCCTGAAGAAAGACTTCAACAAGAAGATGATCGAAAGCACCGCCTTCAAGAGCTTCGAGGTTTGGTGGGACGAGCAGAGTCGGAAGGCAAGGCTACCCACCAAGCCTAAGGAGGAGGCGCCGGGCCAGCAGCCGCTTCAGGTATCATCATAATCATCACCGACTTATTTTATGTCCCCACTGCTGGGGCACGAGCCTTTCCCATATATAGGGAGAACGGGCCGTAAATCACCACGCGCGTCCAGTGCGGCTTGTATGTTTTTAACGACTAACGGCTGCATTAGCATGCAGCCGGGACCAACGGCTTTACGCAGAGGGGTGAATCTTCCATACATTGAATAGTTACAAAATTTTTATATACGGCAGCGCCATCTTTTCTAAGAGGAACCTCAAGTTACTAACTGGTTATCCATATAATGTCACTAGATGGCGGTAGTATGGATAGCATTTTAAACTATTATGTTATGTTTAGTTATTTTCTAGTATTTTTCTTATAACCACAACTTTCGTCATCTTCACAAAGAGGTCATTAGCCGAGCAGCTGCGACGACGCATCGTGCTATAGTAGTGATAGAGAGACCCTAGGTTCGAGCCTTCGGAAATAAATTGATAACTTTTTGATTTTTATGTTCATTTATAAGTTTTTAATATGTTTATCAATCTTTCAATTAATATTTTAAACAAAAAAAAAGTTAACTAGTTTTTTTGTAAATATTATATATATTTTTAGCGCCATCTATCGGGAAGAAGCGTAAACGCGCACGCAATCGTCTACTACCGCCATCTATTGTACAGGGAACCTAGTTTCCTATCTTTTTTTCTATGAGAGGCACATTTATAGCCAATATTATATATCTATAATATTGGTCTATGTCTATGGGCTTTACGTGCCTTCCGAAGTAAAGAGTTCGAGTCTATATATTTTTGGTCACCCAACCGATGATCGGTCGTTGCGAAAGTTGCTTAACTTAAGCAATCGCAGACCCAGCGCGTTTGTTATTTTCTTCCGGCTACAGATATAGTTAATGTACTTAAGTAAATAAATATAGGTATAATGGCAAAAATTGGACCAAAAAGCTTGAAATTGACCGTACTAAATAGTGCAAAATACATTGTATACATTTAAGCAAACCAAGTTTTAAGGCTAAGGATTAAAGTCTGTTTTGCTTGAATCAAAAATATTGACAGTATTAGTCAAAAACTTACCTACTCTAATTACATATTAGTAAAGTTTTCATTTCTTAAATATCCACCGTCATCTTTATAGCGAAACCAAATTTTATAATTAAATAAGTATTGCTTAGTAAGTTTTAAACTAAGTTTATTTGTGCACTATATAATTTATTTCGATTTTCTCTTCCCTCTAGGACATATCAAACAAGAAGGAAGAGGCAGTGGACTCGATAAAGTCTATAATAGAGTCTCGTGAGCTCGGCCTAGAGCTGGGCGGGTACAGTATGGGCATAGGGCTGGGGCTACGAGCCGCTATACCGAAGATGCCTAGCTTCAGGCGGAAGCGCAAGATACCTTCCCCCGTCGTTATGGACGAAGACTCCTCGAAGAGGCTGAGCGACCAGGTAACTAATAAACGAATGGTTGATACATTTTATTCCTCCTTTCATAAAGATGAAATGAAATTGAAACCGCACGTTAACAATGAAATTCAGTGAATTTGTATTGTAGAATTTTTGTTACTTATGTTACGTAGGTGAGAGTAGCGGCGGATCGTGCTCAGTTGCGTGTGCTTGGAGAGGCTATGTCCAGCTGTGCACTAGTATAGGCACTTGATGATGAATTGATGATGATATTTCGACCTCGGTAACAGACTATAAAATAGCAGCATTCTTTCAAACAATTGCTCGTTTGCGAGCGAGTTAGAATTTGATACTTAAATTAAAAATGTAGAGAAAATATATTTTAAAAGAGATTATACGTTGTTTCTGAGTAGGAATAAGTTTTTATTTATACATGAGATAAAAATCTGTATTCCCAGGAGGAAATGGTGCAGAACTCCGATGAGGAGAAGGAGTTGCCGACGTCGAGTCCCCGCACCAGGAACACTGGCTCGTACCTCTCGCGGGGCATGCGGCGGCAGTCTAGTAGTTCGTCTAGGTAAGTGTTGTTCTAAATTAAATCAAGGGGCTTATTGTCTAACTCTAATACCTATCGTAACACCTTTCAATTTGACATATGAAAGCTATTCAAGAACATCAAACTAATTCACACACCTGGCCGCACTGCAGTCGCCGCAGTCATCGCTTTTGTTAATGGCCTCGCACACTTGTCCGCGCCGCGCCGCAGTCACCGCAGTCGTTACCGTCGCCGCACCGCACTCATCGCACTGGATTTCTTTCATTCAGTTTCTTAATTTGATCAAGAGTGGGCGTGTATTACAGTATGGCTCTTGACGAACAATTTGTTATTAGTAGTTTATTATTAGAGCAAAAAGAAAATGAAATACCAACAAGAGTTAAAAAAATCTGGACTCACACGCACACCTACCCGCGCCGCGCCGGCCGCAGCGTCCGATGCGGGCGAACCCGGCGTTGGTGACGTCATCAGCTGCGGCTTGGGGAGTTCGGCCGCTTCAGGTATTGCGGCGATTGCGGCACGGGTACGTGTGCGAGGTTGCACAGAACTTCATATAAAGAATTCGAATGCCGCGTATATATGTGTTTTATGCGAGATTTTATTGGGATAAACTTAATCTAACGTATAAAATAGAATCACAAAAGTAATTGTAGTATTTTAGGTGATGGATTAAAAATTTTATTTTATTTTAATGTAGTCAAATAAATTCATACACTTTTACAAAGTCGACGACTTCGATTTTGATGACTATCAAGCTATATTGAACAAACTATAGCAGCTGTCCTTGTTGTTGTCCCAGGTCGTCGTCGTCTTCATCGAGCAGATCCTCGTCGACGGAGACTGGTTCGGAGCGCGAGCCTAAGGGCCCCGCGCCCAGGATATACTCCGACACGGATGATGACTCTGATCTGGAGCAAGCCGAGGTAATTTTCACCTTTATTACCGCAGCATAAGGTGTATTTTAGCGCAGAGCGTCAAAAGCAAGAAGAATAATTTCCGACTTTGATTAGGCCGAGGTAACTTCATGTCACCCTAATTACCGCAGTATAAGGTTTCTTTTAGCCAGGTCGAGGTAACTGTATCCCTTATTACTGCGGCGTAAGGTATCTAATACTCTGGCTCGGGGATTGAGCACAATAGAGCCGCGCCCAGGATATACTTTAATACCAAAATGACGACACCGACCTGGAGCAGGCCGAGGTAAATGCACTGTTACCCTTATTACCGCAGCATAAGTCGTATAGTCTAATAGCTCAAACGCGAACGTAAAGGTGGTGCGACCAGAATATAGGCCGAGGTAACTGCATTGTCACCCTTATTACCGCAACATAAAGTATCTAATACTCTGACTCGGAGCGTAATCGCAAGGGAGCTGTGACCAGTAAGCTTAGCCAAAGTAACATTAAGAAAACGATAGCGAAGTTCAAAAATAATAAAATGTATGGGATTGACATAAGCCGCGCTAAATCACGTGATCAATCTTATGTCAATCCCATACATTTTACTCTTTTCGAACTTCGCTATCATTTTCTTAATGTTACTTTGGCTACCGCCACTGGATATCTTCGATATGGACGACGACTCCGATCTGGAGCAGGCCTAGGTGACTATACTATAGTCATCCTTATTGCCACATCGTCAGATGTATTTTAGCTAGGAGCGTTAACGTAAGGAGATTGATTAGTCAATCAAAGTCGGAATTACTCCGACTTTGAGTGGGCTGAGGGTAACTGCATGTCACCCTTGTTACCACAGTATAAGGTGACTAATATTCTGGCTTGGAGCTCGAGCACAAAGGAGCAGCGAAAGGGATATAGGGCTTGGATAACTCGGATCGCAAAAGTAAGTGATTTACGACAGGATATAACCTAGGGTTACTGGGTAGACAGTATATTTTACTGGCTCAAATGACCATTTATAGATTTTTTTAAATCTTGCAATGTTTTCATTATCATTTTGTATAGAAAAAGTATCTTATCTTATCTTCTTATAAAGAAGGAATTCTTTCATATTACATTGAAATGGAAGAATATTTAAAATAAAATAACTACGTAGTTCAGTATCCCTTTATTTTTTCTTGAAGTGAGAAGTATCTTATCTTCTACTTAAGGTTTTCTTTCATATTGCATTTAAATTTATTTAAATTAAAAACCATTTTTGATAACTACTAAGTTAAGTTGTAGATTACGTCTCGTTATAACAAAATTTCTTGTTACCGTCCAGTTGAAGGTGATATCCAACAAGGAGCGTCTCCGTCGCGTGTACTCTTCATCGGACAGCGAGGAGGAGCAGAGTCGGAGGGAAACGACGCCCATACCGCCCGTGGAGGCCACCGCCGAAGACCGCCTCGGGTCACCCATCCTGTCTCCGGAGGGCCCGAGGGACCTGCTACTCGATCGGGTGTATTCAGACTCCGAGGAAGAGAGAGAGTACCAGGTAAGCTATAGACTAGGAATTAAGTTGTTTTTTTTTATAGTTTGGTTTGTTTTGTTGACTGACGTTATTGTCTGCAGTCGTGTTTTGTTAAGCTTTAAGTTCTTATTTGACAGTGAACCACTGTTGTTACAGTGGTTCATTGTATTAACCTTTACTTTTCTTTGTTCAAATTTGTCATTGACCTAGGAATAGGCGATATTCTGTAGTTTAAAGAATTTCTTTCCATTATTTAAAAGCTTGATTTGAGTAATAGCACTGATTTTTATAAGCTGCAGTGATACTATTTGTATTTGCTAAGTCGACTATTTCGACATCTACATAGAAACCACAAACTTTATTCTTCTATCGATATTATATGCAACAAACAAAATAGTTTATCATTTTAAATTGCCCTTCTTAATAGTTCCATTAATTACCGAAAGAACTCGCCTGACTATTGTGCTCTTATGTTTGGTTTTTTATTTAATGGTATTCTTACTTCTCCATTTATTGTTTCCTTTAGGAGAGAAGAAGAAGAAACACGGAATACATGGAGCAGATCGAACGGGAATTCCTCGAGGAGCAGCAGCAGAAAAAGGTGGAGGTGGACACGCGCCTGCAACCGGAGAAACCGCCCGACGAAAGGTGAGTATGCCTTTAAAACCGGTTAAATTTACAAACCGGTTTTCGGCCATCGACCTCATATAGACATATGTAGTTAAGGTCTTACGTTTTGTTAAAATCACTGGAAAATTTGAAGTAGCAGTTTTTCTCCTATTCTGTACAATAAACCGATTTTATTATTTCAACAAACCGAGATTTACCGTGTTTTTTGCTCTAAAAGCTAGACGTGATTCAAAGCACTACACTTTTTCAAAGTATATTTTAATCTCCTGCTCAGGAACTCAATATGAAATTTTATATATTACCAAAGCCATTTTACTTTTTACCAGTCCGCCAGAACCAACGGTTAACGAGATCCAAAGTCCTGTCAAGAACCACGTCAAATCCCCGGAGAAGCTCGAAGCGAAACCTGAAGTGGAAGAAGGCGAGATCACTTCGGAAGAGGAGCCCACGCGGAAGAAGAAGGAGAGAACGAAGAAGAAGGAGAAACGGCAGCGAGTCGTGTCGCGGTCGCTCAGCGAGCACGAGCACTCCAATAACGAAGCTAATGCGGGCGTCAACGGCGTCAAAGAGGTAGGCTATTTTATTTTAGTATATATATTGTGGTTTTTTTTCTTACCTAGATAGAGCAATGACCTGGACGTGGGTCTTGGCCCCCAAAATGAGAGCTCGCCACCTAACTCGATCCTGTGCTAGTCAGCTTTATCAATGTTATATTTATTTATATTGATACTGTAATGTAGTAAAAATTTAAAATAAATTACTGCATCAGGTGGGATATGAGTATAGTGAGTAGGGCCCATCGCAATCCGGATTTTTTCCAATTCAGTGTTATTGTAGAAATTTTAAAACAGCTTTTTTTTTTAGTTTACGCAACTTAAGAAAACAGTAATCAAGTGTATTTAGTTATTATCCCAATTTCCATGTGTAAGTTTATGCACCCCATGTCTGGAACGTGAAATAAATGTATCAGCTACTAAACTCGGACATCTACTGCAATAAATAAGTCTATTTTAGATTTTGACCTGTTTTGCACCAGCAGCACTTCTTTGAAGAGTATAGTGTAGCTAAAAAGTTCTTTACCTAAACTGCCCTGCACACCAAAAGTTACTGTGTTATTTAATTTTTAAGTGTTTAATCCTTTTTAAAATAATTTAGTGATATAATATGTTCTTAGTTTTTATTTTTCTATCCATTGGTGGAGACTTATTGTTAGCATCGCCATATTTATTGTGTATTATTTAGTTACTAGACTATTTTGCTGTAAGACTCCCGAACACAAATAAATAAATAAATAAATAAATAAAGTGCCCGTGTTTGTTGTAAGAGCCGACTGAGGGACAAGGGTTCCAAGATACTAGCACATCGGGCGATCGGCAGTGATGGGTTCACTGATGTTATATATTCCACCTTGGAACTCTGTTTATGCTAAATTTGGTATCGGGTCACTAATAACGAGTATACAAAAAAATTGAAGAGCATGTATGAAGGAAATAATGAAAGTGGACGAAGCGAAACAAGTATGTATGGATCGTAGCAAATGGAAAAAAGTGGTGTCTGCCTACCCCTACGGGAAAGAGGCGTGATTATATGTATGTATGTATGTAATACTAGCTGCCCTACTCCTGTAGGTGACGTGATAGGTAAGAAATTTAAAACAATAATTATTGTCTTGAATTTTGAGGTTATTTTTTTTAATTTTGATGCTCTGTCTACCCCTTTTTTGGGAGAAGGACATAATAATTACGTATTTATGTAAGTTTTTAAAGAGAGCTTTTTTATTGTTTATATTCAAATCGGTCTACCAGACGAGCGGCGCGGCGTCAGAGACATGGTCGCCGATGTCGCAGACGTCGCAAGCCTCCCAAGCGTCCCAAGTGGCGCTCGACCACTCGTACTGCCGCCCGCCGCCCGCCGCCGCCGCCGAGCGACGACCCTCCAACCATCTGCGTCACGACCACGGTGAGAACCCACTAAATACATCTCATTTACCGCCTAAACTATAGCGAGTGCTCTGAAGCTCTTGGGTGTCATCCACCTTCTCCCTTCCTCCATAGGAGTACACGTGCTGCTCACTGCCAGCCTGCCAGAATTACTGCTTTACCCCCCGGGATGTTTCGCTCCCGACGATCCAATCCGAACCCTTCTAAATTCTCCCTCGGAGAATCTAGTAGGGAACTGGGACACGCACTGTGCGTGATGCCGTTCTCTCTAAAGAACCTCTGTCGGGGCTTCGTTTCACACGGCTTGGTTCCTCCCTCCTCCCCGGCAAGGTTCCTCCCTTTAAGTTTCTCGCTGTCCTCAAAAAAGTCAAATGACGCCAGGAAAAAAACAGCCAACTCTGAAAAAAAACTGCTTCGCTATTTCAAATGTTCTATCACGCACCAAGAACTTTGGTGACTCGTTGCTTTGTGGTACCTCCACAAGATTGAGTAGCCTACCAGCACACGTTTTCATTCCTTCCTTTGATAAAGACCCCAGTCTTTCAAACGAGGCTTGAAGAGGCACCTTGTGGGCCGGCAGGGCGAGGGTGACTGATGCTGCGTTGTTGTCACGCTGCACCAGTTGTCTTCGCGTCTGGACTTAACATTTCCACTTAGCATCAGGTGGAGTGCAATCATTTGCCATGCTGATTATATATACGATCAATAATAGTACTTGATCACCGATAAACGCTTCAAAAACAGTCCGAGAAAATTTTATATTAATAAAAATAAATAAATAAACTTTTCTACACTCACACCAATTATCTAGCCCAAGAGAAGCTTCGTTATGAAACTCGTTATATGGTTACTAGACAACGGATAAACATACTTACTGACCGATTTTTTAATTATTTATAAATTATGTATTTATGTAGGTATATTTATATTTTTTTTTATTTAAGTATTTTATGTAATTGTAATTTATAGAATATTTATTTATGTAGTTTGAATCAATCTTTTTGTTACACTGTTTTCTACTTTTGTTGTCTCTCAAAATTTGCACCTCCCATGTCATTTCTGCACCACCCTATAGTTGACTGGTAGAGAATGCCTTAAGCATTAAGTCCGCCATGTAATATTTTGTGGCAAAAGTTTAAAATAAATAAATACTTAAATACATACTTATAATACATAGAAAACACCCAGACCCAAGACAATTTAGAAAAACAAGAATTTCTAAATTGACCCGACCGGGGATCCAACCCGAAACCTCAGAGATGGCGACACCATGAAAACCGGTGTACAAACCACTCGACCAAGGAGGTGGTCATTAATGGTTTGGTTTGTTGAAATGTAATTATTCAAATCCATTCAAATTCAATTTTTTTTTATTTAAATAAACTTATGAATAAGTGATTATTTACACATCATTTTACGCAAATGTTGTTGCGAACAAATTACAATTTGAAAACAGGGAAAGTGTTTGTCTTTTTAAAATTATAAATAAGTGCTTATGAATGGTCCAAACATTTTTTACCCATTCGCGCGCAAAAAACTGCTTGGCTTTAATAAAAGTAACGACATTTACAAATGCATTTCGAGTGACCTTTCTATTTGCATATGTCCAGGTTACACTTGGATGGCCGAGCCGGAGAGCGAACCTTCCGTCGAGGAGGAGACAAAGCCCAAGAAAGAGGCCAAGAGGCCGTACAAGAGAAAACATGAGACCAAAAAGCTCGCCGAAATACAGAACAAGTAAGTTTACGAGTGAGTTATGTTGGCAGGAATATGAGTTTAATACTTTGAAATCTTCTGTAATCATTTTAGATTAACTACACGGAACCCCGGTTCGGAAGTGACGTAAATTCACTGTAATTTCATAAAATCTTGTCATAACCTAAATTTAGAGAAAGTATCTATTGGTACTTTTATACATAATATTTTTAATAATCATTCACATAATTACGCTTTGATGTGCAAATTTCATAGAAGAACTTCCTAATGGTAAACTATATTGGAATTTGTGTATTAAATCGAAAAAGAAAACTATTTCCCTCACACAAAACCAGTCATTTATTCACTTAAACCATTCGCAGGTTGTACGAAACGCGCGACGAATACGACTCCCTCGCGTACCCGAGCATGATGTTCAAGCAGCGCGACATCATGGCCGAAATGCACGTCATGTATGAGTTCCTAACGCGAGGCATTGATCGCGAGGACGTCGAGTACCTACGGCGAGCTTATGAAGCGTTGTTAGCGGAGGACGCGCAAGGGTACTGGCTCAACGATACGCATTGGGTCGACCATCCGCCCACAGACTTGTGCTATAGCCCGCCTAAGAAGAAGTCTAAGCGGCACAACAATATTTACGAGGATTTACAGGTGATTATGGACATTGTGATTATGTACGTAGGGTTCAGTTTTGATGCTTATGCTAATTTAATAGAGTTATAATAATTATGATGAATTAATTTGTTAGAGGTAATCACCAAGTCTTGCTTAGTAAGGCGGTTGCTACCTACTCCCAAGAACTTTTTTATTTCTTTTAACTTTAGCTATCTACTTTAACAAATAAACAAAAGTCCCCATTCATTTTAACGGGCAAAATTAACTACGACCGTCAAGCAAACATATAACATAGGGTTCAGATTTGTTGCCAATCTAATAAAAGACAACTCGATGTTTTGAAAAAGTGTCGATAAAGTTTCCACTAGCGGGATTCGAACCCGCAACCTATGATATTTCAGGTCAGGTGCACTAGCAACTACGCTATCGATATCGTGGCTCTGTCCAACCTGCCGAAATTAATCGACACTTTACTCTGTAAGCTAAAGAAGCTTTATTCAATATCGATATCGTAATTTTAATATAAAAATCTTATAACAACAAAAGCTCTCTCACTGTTCTAACACTACGTATATGATCAGGGTCATTCGAGCGGTTCCGCGCGCAGCGAAGGCTACTACAAAATGGACGCCCGCCTCAAAGCCAAATACAAATACCATCACGGACGTAGCGCCGCCGCCGCCGCCGCGCCGCAAGCGCACGACGACAAGAAGATCGCCGCCAAGATGCAGCTGCTGTCCCGCGAGGCACGCTCCAACCAGCGGCGGCTGCTCACCGCCTTCGGTAACTATACCGCGACACACAAACACACAGACAAGATCAGCCAAGATGCAGCTGCTGTCCCGCGAGGCACGCTCCAACCAGCGGCGGCTGCTCACCGCCTTCTGTAACTATACCGTGACACACAAACACACAGACAAGATCAGCCAAGATGCAGCTGCTGTCCCGCGAGGCACGCTCCAACCAGCGGCGGCTGCTCACCGCCTTCGGTAACTATACCGCGACACACAAACACACAGACAA
This sequence comes from Eudonia lacustrata, assembly GCA_947562085.1. Classification (NCBI taxonomy): domain Eukaryota; kingdom Metazoa; phylum Arthropoda; class Insecta; order Lepidoptera; family Crambidae; genus Eudonia; species Eudonia lacustrata. Next base: position 13,620,550 of record OX387329.1, on the reverse strand, counting down.
GATCAGCCAAGATGCAGCTGCTGTCCCGCGAGGCACGCTCCAACCAGCGGCGACTGCTCACCGCCTTCGGTAACTATACCGCGACACAAACACACAGACAAGATCAGCCAAGATGCAGCTGCTGCCCCGCGAGGCACGCTCCAACCAGCGGCGACTGCTCACCGCCTTCGGTAACTATACCGCGACACACAAACACACAGACAAGATCAGCCAAGATGCAGCTGCTGTCCCGCGAGGCACGCTCCAACCAGCGGCACACCATATACAGACAACACACCACACCCTGTAAGTACTAAGTAAGCTAAGTAAGTAAGTGGTTTGTACCCAAAATTACAGAGAAGGCTTGTAGCTGAAAAAAATATACTTACAATATTAATTAGTTTATTTATTTGTCTCTAATACAGTTACTACATTATAATTTAGTAATTATAGTTAGTCAACTTTCGTTAGCTTAGTGCCAGATCCGTCCTACAAACAATTAAAATTCTATTGTGTCCATATTCACAGCAGACGACAGGTAATACTTTATTATTAGTATAATAACAACCTATCACTGATGGTATCTATTCGCCCTCGGTGCCTTACTTTGATTATGCATTCTCCTATGAGTCAATGAGACAATAATTGCACAATAACACCAAGAATTTAACCACCAAGTGACTAAAAAGATTATAATAATAACATGGTAAACTAACAGGTTCACTGTCCATAACGTTTATCTATGGCTAAATGGACAGACTAGGGATTAAGATTTTTAAAAAACTTTATAATTTATAAAATATAAAGTTAGAGTACTAAAACTGACACTTTTATTTTCAGGAACGGACACAGACTCAGATTTGCTCAAGTTCAACCAGCTGAAGTTCAGGAAGAAGCAACTGAAGTTCGCCAAGTCCGGCATCCACGACTGGGGACTATTCGCTCAGGTATGTTGTGTGGAAATCCATTTTAAAATATCATATATATTAACTTATATACTGTTAGATAAAACCACCAGCCAGGCTCCTGGGTTTGTGGGGCCCATCATCAAAAACCACCTAGCTGTTAATGTGGAATATCAGTCTAGTCGGGCGATACGCCGATCTAGACTTTTTGCTAGCTGCCTTAGCTAGCCGCCCCATCGGAGCGACTAAAAGGACTTCAAACTGGTAGATTACGTAAAAGGTTCACTTACTCGGGCTTCGCCGGATGATCTTCAGAGCTATAATCTGTCAAAAGGAATAAATGGGGGTGGTGGCAAGGAAGGCCAGGGAAAGACAAGGGTCCCTTATCCTACAGTTCGCTCGCTGCTCCATCCCTCGATGTCTCCGCCGGCTGCGTGATCGGTGCCTCCAATTGGCACACTAGACCTGCCGTCGACGCCCAGCGCCTCTAAAGCTTATATTTCTAAGCTCGTGCAGCCTCACGCGCTAGCACGATGTCACTCGCAAATGTTATTCAAAACGGCTCTAAAATATAACCACGTTTTCAGGTTATAACACGCACATCAAACTCGCGTTTCCACAAAGTGGGGCACTGGGTTACAAATTTAACGCTCAGCCCTATTTACCCTCGCTAGGACATTACAAAATTAGGCTAAACAACTCACAATTTTCTCCCTTTTGAAGATTAACAAATTTCGCGACAATCTACACGCGGCCATATATTTTTCGATCCAATTTGAAATTTCATTTCAATAGTGATGTGACATCCAAATAGTGATGTCAATTCAATTAGTGCGTTGGCTACAAGATGTTCAAAAAATGCAATTTAAATTATTTCATTATATTATTTTTGTTATGCTATTCAAAAATGTAGGATCAATGTCATTTAATAGACGAGGAACAAAATAGTGCGTTGTCCGTTCTCCATAAGTATTTTTAGCTTTTGTTGTTATTAAACGCTCGTTAATTACTTTTCTGGTTTTAATTTTATGCAAAACTTTTTTTTCTTGGATATCTTCGTTAAAAAATTGTTCTTTTAAGAGGGAATACAGAAATTTAATATGTACGGGGAAAATATTGCAATGCCTAAAAAGATCATATTCACAATTTTTTTGTATTGTTCTTTGACTGCAGGTGATATGATTTTTTCAAAATTCTAATTTGGAGACTCTGGATTTTATCGAGATAAGTTTTAAACGTTCTGCCATAGCTGGTAATGCCATAATTAACAATAGAATCTGCTAAGGTATTGTATAGCAATAAAAGTATTTTGTATGGTATTTTATTTCTTATTATTATTATATTGGATAGGAATGCTCTGTCACAGATGCCATTGATATGTGGGAGCCAGTTAAATTTATTATCAATCACCAAGCCAAGGTATGTTTATCTACGGTTTCAATTTCACGGCAACCACATTTTTGTTGTTTTTGATGAAAACACGTATGTTCGTGAGCTTTAAGGTTCCTATTTGTATCAACGAAAGGCTTGGTGAAAGGTGATCGGATGTGTACTAGCTTTGTCTTATCAGCATTGAGGACGAGACGGTTATCATGACACCATTTGTTTAAAGAGTCGAAATCTTGTTGAAGTCTCTCAAGAGCTATTTCAATATTTTTATCGGCTATTATTAAACACGTGTCGTCCGCATACTGATAAAATGTGCAGTGCATAAGTACATTATTCATGTCATTCATATAAGCAATAAAGTGAAGTAGACCAAGCACAGATCCTTGAACTGTACCTTCAGTGACAGGTAGGACATCACTTTTCGCATCATCTATCTTAAACATAATAGGACTTTGAAATGAAACAACTTTTACGGATCTACTCGCGTTTATTTTACACATTACTTATTTAATGTTTATCCTGATGAGGATGATACGAGAGGCTATTGAAATCAAAACACATCCTAATTTTAATAGCGAAGATGGTTGGAATCTACCACCAGCCTGGGATCCCATCATACAAAATATTAAATCCCAGCCCCGACACCATACTGCCAGACCAAAAGATACTGTAAGCTCTTTCTGCATAAAACGGAACGCACCTGATTAAATTTAAATGAGGGTATACAAGCTACCAACTAATTATGAGATGACCAACACCTCAGTCTCCCTGTGACCACGGACCCTGCAAAGGGTTCGAAACGTCAGGATAAACATTAAATAAGTAATGTGTAAAATAAACGCGAGTAGATCCGTAAAAGTTGTTTCATTTCAATGTGTAGTGTTCGCGTAAACTTTAGAAAACAATAATAGGACTTGTCTTTAAGGTAATCTTCACACCACCCCAAAACAGGACCCCTGATTCCTGTATTTTCGAGTTTTGTCAGCCAGTTTCATGATTTAAAGTGTCAAATGCCCGTGAGATGCCCGTTAAGATGATTATTTACTTCATCACAAAAATATCGTGCTCTTGAGGGGCTGGAAACCATACTGGTTGGGGTTTATAATTTTGTTTTTATGATAAAAGCATTGTATCTGATCGCACACGTACTTTTCAATAATTTTGTCTATGGATGATAAGAGTGATATCGGGCGGTAATTACAAACATCGTCTAATTTGCCTTTATTATGAACAGGCCGCACACAGCTTAGCTTGAGCTCGTCTGAGTATTTCCCTATCGCAAAACTGGCATTTATTAATAGTGCGATGGAATCAGACACCTTGTGAGCTATTTGTTTAATATCCACAATCCTAATGCCGCACAGTGGTCGGCTTTATATAGGAGTGCGGAAATAACTACATCTGTAAGTGTTATGTATGTTTCACTGCATAACATAGCTTTTAAATAATAAAAAAATGTTGTATTAGTTTAATGTGTATATTAATTTAACGAAAATAAAATATAAAATATTTTCACTCTTTTATCAGGTCTAAGACTTCTTGGTTTAGATCTAAATGTTTTTTGCTGATTTTACTCTTAATTTTATTGATGAACGGATCAGACGAAGTCAGTAGCATATTCATAATGTCTTCATTTGTAGACTCGCGGGAGCATTTTCGGGAATGAGATAGTCTGTATTGCGGATAGTCCTTATTCCGAGCTTCTTGACCTTCTTCTGTTAGCATACCGATAGGTAATATACCGGATTCAATTATTTTACTGCCGTGAATTAATATCTTATGTACTGTGTTAGGCATATAATACCAACTATACAAACTAACGTACAATATAGCAGTTTCACGGCAGTATACTTCGAATTTTTCCGGATAAATGCATGCTCCTGAATTTATAGCCTGTACTGTAGTATTATGAAAAAACGGTGTATTAAATCTTTGCTGACACCTGTTATTTCTGAAACCACAGTGACATTTTGGAAGAATTTTCGTGCCGTATTTCCATCATTAGAAGAGCCCATGCCTTGTTTTACTTCACGATCACTTAATAACACAATCTCGACAAGTTCTCTATTTGTAATATTAAAAACAGACATTTTAAAATCCAGTGGTTTTTGACGTAAACAAGTGACAACTAAAGACTTCAAAACAACAAGTAAGCCATTTGTAATCAATATCAATATATTTCTTATCAAAGTACCCTCATTTAAGTCATTTGTTAATAATGGCTATTTGCACATACAACTCATCCTCATTAGATAAATGAATCGTATATCAAGAGTAGCAGATATTAGCAGCTGATATTTAGTAAGCTAATTACTAGAAGGACTAAGGAATCTTTTGAGACATAGACACCCAACAGGATCCAGAAGGCAAAAAAGTTATGATCCAAGAAATACAAAATTTTCAAAGATTTGCGCGTTGCTTTTTATATACGTTATGTTATGTTATGTTATGTTTTGTTTATATACGTTAAGAACGGCATGACGAAAGCAGTAATTTGAAATATTTTCAATGGATGTAAATAAACAATGCTTCATAAAGGCTTTCCTGCTATTGAGAAATTATTTTTTCATTTTTTTTTGGGATTGCTTTTTCAAAATGTAGGGTGACATTAGCAGTTTTTTTATAACAATTTATGTCAAGTAATTTAACCGGGCATGTTGGAAGAATATCTTTCACTGCTTGACGAAATTCTCGTGCGAATTTATTAGCTATAACCTGCGAGTATTTAGTGGAATGAAAAGCTTTCGAGATTGTTTCGTCTATCGATTTAATGACCCTGCCGCAAATTAAGTTAATCACTTGCCACAATTTTCGAGGATTCCGGATATTTGCATTGATTTCATTTTGATAATACTTATTTCTACTATACTCAAGTGTCCTATGAATTTTGTTCCTAAGTGTATTGTATTCTAGACGAAGACAACTGTTTGTAGGATCTCTTTTCCATCTATTAAAATTTTCTTAAAAGAGTCAGAAAAAACGCTAAGCTAGTACGAAGTGTTAGTGTTAGAGAATAGTTGAAACTACAATTATTTTGAAATGAAACCACTTTTACGGATCTACTCGCGTTTATTTTATACATTACTTATTTAATGTTTATCCTGACGTTTCGAACCCTTTGCAGGGTCCGTGGTCACTGGGAGAGTCTTCCGAGTAGATCCGTAAAAGTTGTTTCATTTCAATGAGTAGTGTTCGCGTAAACTTTAGAATACAATATACAATTATTTTCTTAACCTTCTCCAAAACATCCTTTTTGACCGCCTATGTGGTGTAGTGGTTAATACCACCGGTTTAGACCCAGAGGTCCCGGGTTCGATTCCCAACGGGGGGTACATGTTTGTGTACTAGGTTTGGTTGGTTGGTCGGTAGGGCTTGTCTGTCAGCCTGGCTAGCTACCACCATCTTATCTAACTATGTCGCCATAACATCAGCGTTTGTAACATTGTTGTGTTCCGGCTGCTAGAGATAAGATAGTTGGGGTTCCCGTAAAATAAAATAAAAAAACCAGTTGGAAGTTAAAGTCCTACAAAGTTGAAATTTAAATTGATTTACAATGTAAATGTATTTTTAATTGATTTCATTAACAGGAGCCGATAGCCGCCGACGAGATGGTGATAGAGTACGTGGGCCAGATGATCCGGCCTATCGTGGCGGACGTGCGCGAGGCCCACTACGAGGCCACCGGCATCGGCAGCTCGTACCTGTTCCGCATCGACCTGGACACCATCATCGACGCCACCAAGTGCGGCAACCTGGCCAGGTTCATCAACCACAGTTGCAACGTGAGTTGACGCTTTATTTACCCTTCTCTTAGAGGTTTTAGTGGGTTTAGTAGGGTATTTAGGATATCATCCCCACCTAGTAGAAGTTCCACTATGTCGCACTAGGCGCTTCATGTCGTCATTTTTACTGCGCACTAGCAAGGAGTGGAATTCTCTGCCATCGTCTGTGTTCCCAAAAACTTATAACCTAAATGCCTTCAAGGCGAGAGTTAATAGGCATCCTCTGGGCCAGCTCGCTCCACCATAGACCTCACGCTCACCATCAGGCAAGGTCGAGATCAAGATCTGTCTTATCTTGTCTGTCTGTCCCGGCATATTTTTTTAAGGCATAAAAAAAAATATGTCGGGACAGGTCCAACGGTTTAATCACAAGAGCATTTGAAAAGCTTACCTAAAGACTTAGGTAACCCTTACATTTGTGTAACCCTTTCAATAGATGTACCCTTCAACTTGATAATCTTTTCAGAAGGGTAACCAAAGGTTATTTTTAGAACGTTTATTCATTACATTAAGCACCATAACACTGTAAAACTGCCCGGTGGGTTCACGGCAATAAGGAAGTTTCCATTTTTACAAAAATAAAAAATACTAATATAAATTGAAAGGCAATAAAATTATAATATATATGGTGAAAGAATTATTTCAATAACTTCAAAAATGACAAAATGAATCATTTTTTACTGAATCCCAAATGAATTTTGAAATGCGCTCGGAGCATTTGCTCTGTGACGTCACAAGTCTCGTCGGGTCAACGGTACGGGTAGGGCGGAAAGCGCTTAGCGGCTGTTTAGAGTGTTTCGTTCGTCGTTTGTTGGTCAAAGTAAGTCCATGGAACGCGGCGTGTGTGTCTGTCTGAAAAGTATTGAGTAATATTAATATATTTTGTATATTAAACATCTTTTAGATAAGTAATAACGTAGTAGTAACGTAGATTTGTGCTTGGACAGTCTAATAATTTACCAAAAGTCATCATGGTTATGGTTTTGGATTTTCTGGCAAACAATCCACTGTACACAAGTGCAGAGGTCAAAGGAGTGAAACTTTCAACGCAAGTACCTACTAAGTCCTACATAATGATTTTAATCAACCGCGTAACAATCACAAGAAATAACTTCTCATCATTTTGCTGCAGCTTTTATTCGTTTTAGGTAAATCGGTGTAGGTACTCCCGCCTAGTTTAGTTTCATTCACCATTGATAATATAAACATAAATAAAACATTGTTCCTTAAATTTATTAACGAAACACTTATAGGTAGGTAAGTATATGCATAGAACGAGCCGGCAAAATCTCGCTGCCTCCAGGAATTTGTTTTATTTATATTTTATGGCCCAGTGATTTCAAGTCTCTGTAACTAGGTGGTAAAAAATGAATAAACAAAAATATCGATATCGATATTTCTACATTAACATATATTATTTATATATACTAGGGGTGTTCAATAAAAAGTGAAAATAAGTATGAAGCAGTTATATATATTATTATTTATTGTTATTTTATTTCTCGACATAATCACTTAATCAATAATCACAGGTTTATACACTTCATCATCATCATCATTAGCCTACACACGTCCACTGCTGGACATAGGTCTCCATTCACTTATACACTTAGTATATCGTTTTTCTAATCTCCCAATCTTCATCTTGATCGCTTAAAAAACCATGTACGGCGGCAATCACTTTCTCATTATCATTGCCAAATTTGTGACCTCTTAGTTGTTCTTTTAACAGGAACAGGTAGAATAGAAATCACTAGGCGCAAGGTCAGGTGAGTACGGAGGATGTTCCATCAATTCAAATCCAGCATCTTGGATAGCAGTCATCGCATCTAGGTGAAACAACACAACTTTTTCATGTCCAAATGTTCATCACTACATAGTATAAAACAAAGTCGGTTATTGTATTAAAACTACGTAACGGATTTTGATGCGGTTTTTTTATAGATAGATTGATTCAAGAGGTAGGTTTATATGTATAAAACATGCATAATATAGTAGAGAACACTGATAATTTTGGAGGTTTCACATTTTTTTGCGTTTACATTGCAAACGCTGGCTGAACCCTACGAGATAGATCAAAATAATGTACTACGGTATTGTACACCTTAAAAAGGTCTACAAAAAGTCCGTGATGGTAGACATATACCATCTCTTATCTCTTAGGGATAACCTGTGGGGATAACCCACAATAATCATTTTTTATCGTTTACTTTTTACGAGAAATAATGGCTTATTTACGAACCGATTTTAAGCAATACAGCATTAACCCTTATCCAATAAAGCAAATTCATTGTGCATTTAATATAGATCAATATGGCCTTTTACAGCATGTAATTTAAATGAAAATTTTCGAAGATATTACAGATTTAAAATGCAGGGACATAGCGGTTGCGTGTATCAGCATTCCAACCGTGCGAAGCCGGGGCGGGTCGCTAGTGTATTATACTATGGATATTTCCTATCGAAATCTTTAGTTCTTCAGTTACAAAACGAACAGTAACACGACGATCTGCCAAAACAATTTTTTCAACTTTTTTTTATCATTTGTTCGGTAACTGCCGTCGTAGGGCGTCCAAAGCACGGGTCGTCTTTAGTAAAAGTTATTCCTCTCTTAAACTCGGCATACCACCAATATTTATAATGTACTTTACCATCAGTTTGCACGGTTTCCATAATGATTCCACAAAGATAATATCCGTTCCGTCTTGATCTAACCAAAAGTAATAACCGACCGGCTGACCGCGCATCGACGACTACACTCGACTCGAGCGAGTCGCGCGCGAGACTTGTGACGTCACGAGGTTGTTGCGCGGCCGCGCGAAGAGAAGTTTTAAAGCGGACGGGAAAAGTATCATAACTTCGTCATTTATAAAGATAATTTAAAAAATATTCAATGGGCTTTATTGCAAGCTTAGTACCATTTTTAAAAAAAAAATTTAAAAAAATGGAAACTTCCTTATCCGGCAAAGACTTGTTTGAACACGCAGTGCACCGCTACTGCAAAGATCGACCTAATGTCAAACAGTAATAGCTCTTTATGTACTGAGCATAAATATCATATCTGCAGTATCTGCACTGAAGCTGCATTCAGCTCCTGAAAGGGTAACCAAAGGCTTACCCGTTAAGGCTATCCTTTGGGTTATTCTTTCAAATTTAACGGATTTTAATGCGCAACGGGTTTGAAAAGAAACCCCTTCTCAAAACCCCTGAGGGGTTACGAGATCAGCCCCCCGACCGCCTAACCGATCGCTTTGACTACGCGTATTTTTATGACGTTATCTTGCCACCTCGCACCGCCTATGAAAGCAATATCAAAAGCTAAAGGCTATTATATAGCTTTCGATATTGCTTTGATAGGCGGCAGAAAAGGACAAGATGACGTCATAAACCACACACGAAGTCAAAGCGATCGGTTAGGCGGTCGGGCCCCTGTCCCTGATTTTATGTTTTGGAAATTATAAGTAAAAAATCACTTTACTCGGAAAGTTTACGTGAAGTTATTATTTTAAAAATTGAAAATAATGGTTTCGCGCTGTGAACATTACTTAAATTTTTCTATTACCTATTACTTCTTCTTACTTACATTTGAGATTTCAGAGCAATTAATGTATTGACTGTGACAAATATAGATTTTTGTTTTGTATCGAAATTTACGTGGTTTTGTTATTTAAAGCTTTAAAATAATGATTTGATGCTGTAAATATTACTTGACTTTCAAGATGAAATTTTACTAGAAAAAACAACCAGCCCCTGGAAACTCAAGTGGGAATCGAACCCACAACCTTTGGATAACCGGTCCATGCTCTGACCGCTGAGCTACCGAGGCCCCAGAAGACTTTGAGTTTTTCTAATAGTTTGTGATTTACGCTGCAAGCCAGCAATAAACGCAAACTACTTAGCATTGTGAATGCTTAATTCAAAATATTAAAAATTACAAAAACACAAATGTTGAAAAAAATTCCACGAGCAGGGTTTGTGGTGACCACGATAGCTCAATTGGGAGAGCACCTGACCCGGTATGTCAGAAGGGTTGCAGGTTCAAATCCTGCTCGTGGAGATTTTTTAAACATTTGTGTTTTTGTAATTTGTTTCGCAACAAAATTTGCGTTTACAAATTATATAAGGTGACTGAAAAAAATGTCAAAAACGACAAGGGTTGGTCAAGTCAAGCTTTTTAAAAATAAAAGTGGGCAAAAAAAAAAGTGTTTTTTTTTCAATTTTAATTTAATAAATAGGTACATAACGCATCTAGTACATTTAAATTAAGTTATTCGTTAGGTATCAAATTTAGTTTAAAGCGAACAAAAAAAATAATAGAAAACTAATAAAAAATAACGATTATTTACTGACTGAGAGACTGGGGCGGCCGTCGACCCGCCGCGTCATAGCGCCAGCCAGCTGTGAGAAATAAATGCCTACGCCTACGTTACATACAGTCTGGCTGGAATGAGTGAGACCCCATTTATTTTCCCTTTACAACTGAATTGAAACTCTAACGACTATCGATAACATCTACTTACCTATGTTATGATATGTGTGTTATGAGCGCAATTCCAATTCTTATCTACGTATTACAAAATAAGTCTAACACACATGAATAGAAGTTACAACTATCTTTCCTTTACAAATTAAATATCAAATGTAGGTAACATCTAAAGTACGACCAACGACCGAACTGCCATGTAGGTATTGCAAAATAAGTCAATCACACAATTCACACATCAAAAGAAGTTACTACCTACTATCTTTCCTTACAAATGAATGATGAAATGTAGATAGGTACCTAAAGTACGACTAACGACCGAACTTCTATGTAGGTAAGTAAGTAGTAAGTAAACAGCCTACAATTGTCCCACTGCTGGGCAAAGGCCTCCGTCATTGATATCAAGTCATCGCTACATTTGATGGGTTATGGCTTTATCACCACGCTTGCCAAGTGCGGGTTGGTGATCACAAACCCGGGCTATGCATCGAAAAATCCGAATTACATTTTGCCCGACCTGGGAATTGAACCCGGGACCTTCGGGTATAGGGCCGAGCGCTCTGCCACTCGGCCACCGAGGCTATGTAGGTATTGCAAAATAAGTCAATCACATAAATTACACATTAAAAGAAGTTTCATTCATTACAAATCAAAGATCAAATGTAGGTATCTAAAGGGCAACGGCCGGTCGATGACAAAGTACCTATTACCTATGCGTTATTATTATTCTAAGTACCTATGTTATGTTGTTGTTAAAAGCATTATTTTATTATTCAGTCTTACCTAATAAGCCTAAAGTAATAAGTAATAACATAACACTAAATTAAATAAACAAATGAATGTCTCGCATTAAAGGCAAAGTTAAACATCTGAATAGGTGAATAGGTGTAGGTAGGTACTTCCATGGTGATAAAGAGCATTCCAGTTTATGTCATCCGCGTACAGCAAAGGCTATGATAAGCTTTCCATCACACTTAACAGGTTTTGGACTGTCAAACTAATGTAATAATAACAAAATAAAAGTCAACCTTTGGTATAATTACGTAACTAAATTAAAATTAATTAAAGGAGCTAGAATAACTTATTTATTATTATCGACGCATCGTTTTTATTATTACCGACACTAATTCAGCTTGTTTACAAGTTCATCACCTATTTTACCTACAAGTCTTATAATACATTTTACACCCACTGCATTGCTTGGTACCTAATTATAATTTGTCACTGCACTGATTATTACCTTACTCAGCTTAGAACACTAATCTATTACTACATTAATTAACTAATACGTAAATAGCATCTCTAAGAACTGTTGGTTCGTAATCCAAGGCATTTTTACGCACGCGCAACGCGATAGCTCAAGATGCACAAGTAGACTGCGACAAAAATCCTTGCGTGCAGCCGTGTGAAGGTCGTGTGATTAGGGTTGGAACGCACGAGAAGTAAATTAAAACCATTAGACCATACAAGATATTGACATGTCAAAACTTTTGTCTTTTGTTGATTACAAACTCTTTCACAATTGCAAACATACGAATAGGCTTAACTTAACTTAAATAATTAAGCTATCGTCAAAACTTGCATAATAAGCGAATTTACAATAAGAAAATTTGACGACCTCCGTGGTCAAGTGGTTAGCACTCCGGTTCTGGCGTCGCCATCTTTAAGGTCCTGGGTTCAATTCCCGGTCATGACAATTTTAGAAATAACTGTTTTTAAATTTATTTCGGGTCTGGCCCTTTTACAAGTATGTTTATCCGTTATCTAGTTTAACCATTAAAACAAGTTTCTAAAGGAGCTTAACTTGTGCTAGCTATAACTTGTAACCAAAAACTTTTAATGTCAAGCACTTGTATTGACTATAGTTTTATGGCATTTGTTGGTTTTTTATCGTCATAAAAATATCAAAAATGTTTACTCGTTAAAGTTTAAAAGGAAGAAAGTAACGACTGTGAGACTAGTTGTTTTGGTAAGCATCACGTGATTTCAAAATTATTTATAAATCATTAAAAAATTTGGTCATTTATTTGGATATTACATTACATAGGTACTCAAGCAATTAATACATTTTCGCTTCACCGTTCCTTTGAAATAAAACACATTTATGAATTAGAAACAACGTTATTACGGTCGTTTACCACAAATTCTTATCTTATTAACTTTAAGATATTGAAACTTCAAATAAAGTTGAATAGGTACCTCATGTAGAAATTGAACCCACATCGTCTTCAATGCGGGCGGCTGCGTTGACCACTCTGTCTAAGGCTAAATTCGATGAAGAATTGAAATATTTATGAAATAATCGTAATAATTCATATCGAAAAAGCGCTGCTCATAGTTAGGGGCAGCCCTGAAGCGGCTAAAGTGATTGGTCGTCGCAAAAGCTTAGTCAAATTTTCTTATTGTAAATTCGCTTATTATGCAAGTTTTGACGATAGCTTAATTATTTAAGTTAAGTTAAGCCTATTCGTATGTTTGCAATTGTGAAAGAGTTTGTAATCAACAAAAGACAAAAGTTTTGACATGTCAATATCTTGTATGGTCTAATGGTTTTAATTTACTTCTCGTGCGTTCCAACCCTAATCACACGACCTTCACACGGCTGCACGCAAGGATTTTTGTCGCAGTCTACTTGTGCATCTTGAGCTATCGCGTTGCGCGTGCGTAAAAATGCCTTGGATTACGAACCAACAGTTCTTAGAGATGCTATTTACGTATTAGTTAATTAATGTAGTAATAGATTAGTGTTCTAAGCTGAGTAAGGTAATAATCAGTGCAGTGACAAATTATAATTAGGTACCAAGCAATGCAGTGGGTGTAAAATGTATTATAAGACTTGTAGGTAAAATAGGTGATGAACTTGTAAACAAGCTGAATTAGTGTCGGTAATAATAAAAACGATGCGTCGATAATAATAAATAAGTTATTCTAGCTCCTTTAATTAATTTTAATTTAGTTACGTAATTATACCAAAGGTTGACTTTTATTTTGTTATTATTACATTAGTTTGACAGTCCAAAACCTGTTAAGTGTGATGGAAAGCTTATCATAGCCTTTGCTGTACGCGGATGACATAAACTGGAATGCTCTTTATCACCATGTAAGTACCTACCTACACCTATTCACCTATTCAGATGTTTAACTTTGCCTTTAATGCGAGACATTCATTTGTTTATTTAATTTAGTGTTATGTTATTACTTATTACTTTAGGCTTATTAGGTAAGACTGAATAATAAAATAATGCTTTTAACAACAACATAACATAGGTACTTAGAATAATAATAACGCATAGGTAATAGGTACTTTGTCATCGACCGGCCGTTGCCCTTTAGATACCTACATTTGATCTTTGATTTGTAATGAATGAAACTTCTTTTAATGTGTAATTTATGTGATTGACTTATTTTGCAATACCTACATAGCCTCGGTGGCCGAGTGGCAGAGCGCTCGGCCCTATACCCGAAGGTCCCGGGTTCAATTCCCAGGTCGGGCAAAATGTAATTCGGATTTTTCGATGCATAGCCCGGGTTTGTGATCACCAACCCGCACTTGGCAAGCGTGGTGATAAAGCCATAACCCATCAAATGTAGCGATGACTTGATATCAATGACGGAGACCTTTGCCCAGCAGTGGGACAATTGTAGGCTGTTTACTTACTACTTACTTACCTACATAGAAGTTCGGTCGTTAGTCGTACTTTAGGTACCTATCTACATTTCATCATTCATTTGTAAGGAAAGATAGTAGGTAGTAACTTCTTTTGATGTGTGAATTGTGTGATTGACTTATTTTGCAATACCTACATGGCAGTTCGGTCGTTGGTCGTACTTTAGATGTTACCTACATTTGATATTTAATTTGTAAAGGAAAGATAGTTGTAACTTCTATTCATGTGTGTTAGACTTATTTTGTAATACGTAGATAAGAATTGGAATTGCGCTCATAACACACATATCATAACATAGGTAAGTAGATGTTATCGATAGTCGTTAGAGTTTCAATTCAGTTGTAAAGGGAAAATAAATGGGGTCTCACTCATTCCAGCCAGACTGTATGTAACGTAGGCGTAGGCATTTATCTCTCTCAGCTGGCTGGCGCTATGACGCGGCGGGTCGACGGCCGCCCCAGTCTCTCAGTCAGTAAATAATCGTTATTTTTTATTAGTTTTCTATTATTTTTTTAGTTCGCTTTAAACTAAATTTGATACCTAACGAATAACTTAATTTAAATGTACTAGATGCGTTATGTACCTATTTATTAAATTAAAATTGAAAAAAAAAACACTTTTTTTTTTTGCCCACTTTTATTTTTAAAAAGCTTGACTTGACCAACCCTTGTCGTTTTTGACATTTTTTTCAGTCACCTTATATAAACAAAACAAAAACATTTTATTATAAATTACTTAACTTTTTTATATAATTACTTCTTCCACTTACATTTTAAATTACAAAGCAATTTTCATCTGCAAAGATGAATCTGCATAGCCATCGGTTGCAATTACAGTTGGATGGATGGAGAACTGTGCCGCTATTAGCACTAAAAAAGCAGTGACAAAATTCAGCGCTTACGTCAGTCTTCCCGGTAGCATAGCGGTCAGTGCAGCCGCCCGGATTGCGGAAGACCCAGGTTCGATTCCTGGCTGGGTCGGATGTGCGTTTAATTTTTTCACTGTATTTTATAAATTTTGTAAATAACTTTCGTAAGCTTCGTTTCTCCCTTCTGTGTTTTCTTTCACACCAATGATGATTGTAAAATCAGTCCCAACAAAGTATTAATATATCACCATTTCCTCTCCACAGCCCAATTGCTACGCGAAGATAATAACGATAGAGTCGCAAAAGAAGATCGTGATATACTCGAAGCAGCCAATAGGCGTCGACGAAGAGATCACATACGACTACAAGTTCCCGCTCGAAGACGAGAAGATCCCGTGCCTGTGCGGAGCGCCGCAGTGCCGGGGCTTCCTCAACTAAGTCACCTGCTAACATCGGCACTCTTTTGTACGTTATCGTAGTGAAACTTCGATCATTAATAGTACGAGATTCCTGATAAACGCTTCAAAAACAATCCTTCCAACTTTTTTATGGTCTTATTACAAATTAGGAAGGTCAATTATTTATTTATTTATTTATTTGCAACAAAAACAGGTAGATATCAGAACATTACAATACAATTTAAAAAAAAAAAACAGTTTAGAACAAGATACTACCCTTAAATAGTGTTGGCAGCATGCTAGATCACAAACAGTTGTTACAAAGTAATGCTATTGTACGTTTTTACATTTTTATTTATTCAAAGGAATAAAATATTAGAAAGTAACCATATAAACTAGTTAAACTAAATTAAATTAATAAACTAAACTAAACTCATGAAGTTAACAAAATTTTATGCAGCTTTGACTTTAACAAAATGTAGCTGTTAAATATGATTATAGTAAAAGAAAGTAAGTTTTAGCCTATAACTGTCCCACTGCTGGGCAAAGGCTATCATCATTGAAATCAAGTCATCACTACAATTGGGAGGTATTTAATCGATTACAGTTAATAAGTATAAATATTTAACAGGCATAATTGACCTTAATGTACGAGACTTAAGGTTTATAATAGCAGGCATAAAACCGTTTTTACACATAAGAGCAAACGCGTATATTTTTTGTGATGCATTTTTGTTAGGGATCCTTAATCCAGTACTGTTACTAATCGAAGTGTTGGACACACCAGTTTTCGTTGTCAAAATAATTATAGTATTACATTTTTTTTTCTGGATGACAGCTAAGAAGCAGGTACAGTCAACAGCAAAGGTAACTGATGATTGGTCAAGTTTCAAAATATGAAATCATTATGAAAATAATCAAAACTTTTAAAACGCATATCGAAAAACCTTCGAGTGTCTATTAGTACCTGCAGACTTTTGACTGTAGTTATATAGAAAACTAGCGGCCGCTCGCGGGTTCACCCGCGTGGTTTCCGTTCCCGCGGGAATATCTGGATAAAAAGTATGTGTTATTCCAGGTTATAAACTATCTGTATGCCGAATTTCATTCAAATCCACCCATCCGTTGCAGCGTGAAGAAGCAACAAATATACGAACATACATACACACAAACTTTCGCATTTATAATATTAGTAGGATACTGACTTGCACTATCGAAACTTAATTTTGAAATCTAGTAAACATCATATACTTTTGCGGTTGACTGTACTATGTATTCAACGGTTTCTAAAATCAAAAATATGTTGCTGACATATATTTTTAAAAGTTGATAATTTAAGGAAAAAGCTTCGTTCCTGACGAACACTGGTGTCGCTACCCTTCTTTGTTAAAATGGACGATTTTTTGTGGTATTGAAATAGAATCGATTATTTCGTTTTAACCGGGATGCATAAGATGCATTCGTAGGGTAGTGAGTCATGAATGACTGATCGGCAAAAGTGAAATGAATTAACATGACTTTTTATCGCTCAACATGATGTCAACGTTTGCCCGATCCGATATATGGATGTATTTATTAAAGATACGAACCGCTCTGGAGGGAAGATTCTCTGTCATCCAACGCCAGTGCAATGGTAACAGTATTGTATTTAAACTTTCGGTGTGTTCTCTTTCGAATACAACTTTTGTATCGCACAATGGTTTTCTATGAAACCCGCAAGTCAACATTAATACTGCCTTTAGATAGCAGCTGAGATATTCGATTCAGCGAATTGTGACGACTACGACTGTAAATATAAAGAAATTGGGACTTCGTTCGATTCGCAACACAATTTATATGTATCCGAAATAGAAATGGTTAGATAATCGTGTGTAGTGCTAGCACACATGCGAAAATAATCTTAGTCTGATTCTACCTCATGAATTTTATCACATCAAGGTTTAAGAGTTAGAAGATGTCCCCAAAGTCTATAGCGCTTCCAAGTAAAGAAAAAAGTTTGAAATGGGTCTGTTCGGCTCGTCAATACATTATTTATGTTGGAGCTGCATTTTCCTGCAGTTACGATTTACGAACTGCCCGTTATAATTTAGAATCGTTTTTATATTTAAAATAATGTAATATAATAATTGTGTGATGTGTGAATCTGAAAGTGTTTATACCTCTTGTATTTAATGTGAAAACTCAGTGCATCTTGTATAGTATAAATTTATCTGTCAACAATATTTGTAATATATTATTATAATTATACTAGTTTCGACTGAGTCTGAATATGTTTGGTTAGGCGTAGGATGTCAGGTAATGCTGTATAATTATTGTTTGTTTTGTACATTGTTTGTGAATAAAGATCTCTGCTGTTGCGTCAAGTTTTTGTAGTACACTTTTCAAGTACACGCTGTATAATGAGGTTCAATATCCTGAATGATTTGTTACACAATTATTCGTTTGTTTGTTTGTATGCGAAACGCATTATGGTACCCTCGATAAAATACGATTTATTGGAAAGAGGGCAAAACTGAAAATTTTGGATTAAATTAATAAGATCGCGACTTTTTTAATCGCACTTCGTAGGTATTATGTAATGTAAAATGTATAAGATTGTAAATAAAAAAATTCCAACATTTTAAATATTTAATTTATTTATACAGTTTAATGATAATGTAAAAACTATTTTGAAAAAGTCTAAAATTCATCTTTTAAGCATTACCTAGTGCTATCTTTTTTTTTAAACGTCAATATTGCGTCACTACCTCGCGTGTCTGTCTGTTGGATCCTAAGGGTATGTGAATTCCGCTCTTCTTACTTTCTTTTGCTCTGTGGCAAATATACTTGCAAGGGTGGACTAGTCTTTGCACGGCAAGCGACTGGGGACGTTAGAATATCAGTGCATACTACAAGTATGTCAACTTCCCGTAAGGCCGTGTATTGCTGCTCAGGGTCGCTAGGAGATAGAGAGAGAGAGAGAGAGAGAGCGCGTAATACCGCCTTCTTCACGACCCTGCTCCAATAGAAAACATTGAAATTTCCATACAGCGAGCAATAGATTTTATTTGTTTTTTTTTGCAGTGCTGATTGCCTCAAACGGCATTTTCAGCGTCACCGGGCTTTTTGGGAGCGGCGAGGTACGTAAAGGGTACCTCAAGCGTTTGAAACGAATCACCTTCGGAGGTTTTCTAGAGGGAACGGCATCGCACACTTAAAAGTGCGCGTCCCCGTGCCCTACTAGATTCTCCGAAGGGTTCGGATCGGATCGGACGCACTAGTGCGTGTCACCGTGTCCTACTAGATTCTCCGAGGGGTTCGGATCGGATCGGGAGGTTTTATTTGTGAAAAAGGCGATGAATTGTGTCGTCATTTTCAAATCGGTCTGTGTCATACTTATAAATGTTAAATAAATATTTATAAAATTAAATCTAAGATTTAAAATAAATAAAGAGTAATAATACATGCTTTTATTGCATATTTATAAAACACTAGCTGACCGGCGGATTTCGTACCGCTTTGACAGTTTCCATAACAAAACAAACAAAACATTGATAGTTTCCATGACAACAAAACAAACAAATCATTTGTCTTCTTAAGAACACCCGTATCCCAAGATGGACTCCTATAGCAGCTTCACCTGCCGGGTCCAATTGTAAATCTAAACCATTCGCGAATCCACTTGAACACACACAGAAAATAGTAATAGTAAAAGTACACATAAAATAAAACAAAGCATTTGCTTACGTATTTTTATTATTAAACGTCATGATAAGATTTTGTCTTCTAGTAAAGACGTGGCGCTCAGAGCACGGAAACGTCTGTCTCATAGAACACAATTACTAAAGGTCTGTCTTCCTAGGAGACCGTGGCGCTCAAAAGGTTGAGACATAAATATATATTATTCGATTTTAGAAAAAAATGTTTCTGTCCAGCAACCAAAGCTTTTTTTTTTAAAAACCCTTCTATTGTTACACCAGCTAATAGAATCGCTGGTACACCAGCTAGTAATGTCAAACTCGGAAAGGACATTTTTATTGTAACATTTAATTAAGTACACCAAATACTTCCAGTACCTGTGTGGCTCATCTTGGCGTGGCCACCATCACCAACTGGAAATCTGACTTTATAGATAATTTGTCGATAATTTGTCGGAATTTGTCGTGAAATCTCAGAATTTGTCGGTCCACCGTTCAAAAGTTATAAGGGGTTCAAGGTGGCCCCGCCAGGATGAGGCTCATTCTGGCGTGGCCACCTTGTATCTCTGAAACTACGGGTCGTAGCGAGCATCTGATTACACCAATAATTTGTCGATAATTTGTCGGAATTTGTCGTGAAATCTCAGAATTTGTCGGTCCACCGTTCCAAAGTTATAAGGGGTTCAAGGTGGCCCCGCCAGGATGAGCCCTCATCCTGGCATGGCCACCTTGTATTTCTGAAACTACGGGTCGTAGCGAAGATCTGATTACACCAATAATTTGTGGATAATTTGTCGGAATTTGTCGACAAACGCCAGAATTTGTCGGTGCTTCTATGAAAAGTTATATCAACTTCTTTTTTTTTCCATAGTAAATGTACAATCGCGTACATGAAGCTTATTGATGTTGTGAATTAACGACTTCAAAGGTATAAAGAGTGCAAGTAAGTATATGAGAGTGAATCGGATACATATATGGATGAAAATGAAACTAATCTTACTAATATTATTAATGTGAAGTTTGGTTGTTTGTTACTCAATCATGCTTCAACCACTGGACGGATCGAGATGAAACATCGTACAATAGGTTTGGAACCAGAATAGGACATAGGATACTTTTCTCTCGGCATTCCCACGGGTACGTGAAACCGCGGGCGGAAGCCAAATTTCACCTCGATCCGTTAAATGGTTGAAACGTGATTGATTAACAAACATCCAAACATTCGCATATTTTATAATATTAAGTAACTAGTAAGACCATAGTTAAGTAGGTACTTACCCATTTATATTTTTAAAATTATTGTGTTACTAATGTGACATACAACACCTATGTACCTACATAGTTGGTACTCATTCAAATTCGCATAATATTTTTAATAGTGTCATAGTTTATTAACTGAGCCTATGTTTTTATTTATCGTTAAGAAAAATAGGTAAGTAGGTACTTCAATAAAAAGAAAGCAACTTTATGTAAATCGATAATAAACATCACTGAGACTATTAGAAAAATACTTTGAAGCTAACAGCGGCACTGGTGCCTCGAAGATGGCTAGCGTAGCTGGTAGAGGGTTCGGATGGTGAGTCAGAGTCAGGGCGATGACACGGTAGCAGCTTAGCCTAGAGCCTATTTTAGCTCAGGAATACAGAACATCTTGTTCAATTATTACGATTAATTGTCTATGATTAGTTCATTTTTGAACATGTCATTTTTAGAGAAGTACCTACCTGTAATATTTTGAAATAAAGCCTTATTATACCAAGTATTTTTTAAATCAGTATCTCTATTTTGTTAAACCTCTCGTAACGTTCTTTACTCTCCATGCAACTATCATAAACATTGGATTACCCATATTGTCGATTATAATGTAATGGACTGATTTTTCAACAGTTGAATAAAACTTATCTAGCTGATAAAATGTTACCAAATCAAATTAAAATGTCACCCTCAAGAAACATTAAGATGAAAACACATTTTTAAAATGGCTATAGGTACAATAATCTATTAGCAATAAATTAATGTCATGCATTGATTATATGCATCCGATAAAGAGTCGGACATACCTACGTACACACATATAAAAGTTCCGATCTTTATTCACCATTTAATTCGTTCATTAATTCACGTTTTCATTAAATGTTTATGAACGCGACTGTACATGTTGTTGTTTGTATGGGAAAAAGAAGTTGATATAACTTTTCATAGAAGCACCGACAAATTCTGGCGTTTGTCGATAAATTCCGACAAATTATCGACAAATTATTGGTGTAATCAGATCTTCGCTACGACCCGTAGTTTCAGAGATACAAGGTGGCCACGCCAGGATGAGGGCTCATCCTGGCGGGGCCACCTTGAACCCCTTATAACTTTTGAACGATGGATCGACAAATTCTGAGATTTCACGACAAATTATCGACAAATTATTGGTGTAATCAGATCTTCGCTACGACCCGTAGTTTCAGAGATACAAGGTGGCCACGCCAGAATGAGCCTCGTCCTGGCGGGGCCACCTTGAACCCCTTATAACTTTTGAACGGTGGACCGACAAATTCTGAGATTTCACGACAAATTCCGACAAATTATCTATAAAGTCAGATTTCCAGTTGGTGATGGTGGCCACGCCAAGATGAGCCACACCCAGTACCTATACATTCATATCTCTGAACTACGGTTTCGTGCTAACTTGTCATAGCCAAATTATTGTGTCAGATCTTTATGCATAGGAGTCTAAGATAGTTACTTACATGCGCAAGAATTTGAAAAAGGCACCAACTCCCATACAAATTGCCGATGTTCGAAATTATAGCGTCCGTTAGATGATTAGGTAGTAGGTACCTCTGTTGGAAGATACACCAAGTTAACGTTTCATATTATTTATTCTGTGGTTTCATTATGATTATTTCAGCCAAAAGACAACCACTGCTGGACAAAGATCTTCTTATCAACCAGTTTTATGCTGCTCGCATCCAGCGGCTACCTACCCGCGACCTTCGCCAGATCGTAGGTCCACCCCCACCCCTAGTGTATATTAATTGTTGATTCTAGAATAGTATCATGACTATATTTTTTTTAAATATGCTCCAATATTCTTGCATTTATTTGTAGAGACAACAGTTTTTATTGAGATTTAGTAAATAAAAAAACAAATATATAAAAGTATATATTCTGTAACATATCATACATACTAAAACAAACGTCACTTATATTACACATACAAACAAACGACTTAGCAAACGGAGAGATACAATGTACCTCGGAACAAGGCTTAAAAATCTATACAAATATTTTAAAACTAAATCTAGCACAAACTAAAGTTAAGTATCAAATCACAGTATAAGATTCATAACTAAATACATCAATTAGCTAATTACATGTTACAATAATAATAAAAATACTTTAAAGAATTTAGTATGGATCAGTAGTCGGGAGATTAAAATAAAATAGAAAAGTCATCAGATTAAAAATAGAAACACTTATCATTAAAATTTAATGTCTAATCGCAATTAATATGTTTTGTTTATTTTAATGTGTTATTGATGTATCGTTAGAATAGCCTGACAAGGTTAAATCAATTAAATGTCAATATTATGCAGGTCACGGTTATTAAATCTTTCGAGAATATTTTGTCATATTCAGGAAATAATAGCAATCTGTCAGATTGAATTAAAAGCTACGGAAATAATAAATACTTAATAATTCTAAATAAGTGTACCATCTAGAATTAGTTACACAATCCCAAGGATTACCAATTAATAAAAATAATACGGTTCATGTTGTTCTTAAAGTAAAATGACAATAACACTTAAGAAGAGATCCTATATGTGTAATGGCTAAGAATATACCTTACCGACTTCGTGGCTTCGTTGACTTCGTGGAAACATTATTGAAGAGAAACCACGCGCAAAATTACACAAAGAGTAAAACCTTACTCTTTTACTTAACTCATAATCAAAACTACACACAAATCGTCTTCAACCGTAAACTCGACTACTGGAAGCGCACTTGTCGCGCAAACATTTCCGCGCAAATATCGTTAGTACCTTTAGACGACTCTGTCTTCTCATCGCTATCCGTCGAATCGGAGTCGAACTCCGACCCGGTGGCGGGAGACTTCCTGCCGTTGGTGGTCGTGCGTTTCAAACCCACCTCTGTGGTTAAAATTTCTTTGATGACGTCATCGGGGCTCGGTTCACAGCGGTTCTTTCTCCTGAGCTGGCGCGCTCTGTTCCTGATGTCTGCTAAGAAGCCGGTAGCTTGCACATCGTCTATGGAAGCGCGCCGCGTCGTTTCCGGCGACTCAGAATATTGGTTCAGGTCACTGGACGAGCCTTTGGTGTCCGAAATAGTCTCTAGAGATTCCACAGACGCGCCCACGCTTCGGAACGCCGCCATACCTTCCACAGTGGATATTTTGAACATATCGCCGTCCTTCGAGCTGATGATGATACCGTTCGGCGCCGCGCCTAAGAAAACGGGACTGTCGATTTTCAAATTGAATATTTCTGGCGAGTAGCCTTCGGACGTTGTGGACGCGAGCGATGTGGTGTCGCACGTACAGTTGGGCGCTTTGTACACGTCCTCTGTTATATACAGAATGGTAATTTTGTCATCGCCGACGACGTAGAGGAAGGGGTTAATGAACTCCCATGAACGTATAGCGGAACTCCACTTAGGGTCTTCGCTGCGCGTGCGCGTGCCGTTCTCGTTCACGAACACTCCACACTCGGCGTAGCAGAGGAGTATTTCGACGGGCTCCTCGCGTATGAGCAGGATCGCTTTGGGTGGGGAGTGTTTCCTCGCTGCGGCCGTTATGATGGGTTCATCGGATCCGAAGGTTTCTAGGGCGCCTGAAGGCAGTGTTATCTTGAGAGGTTTCTCGCCGGCGATGTATAGCGCGCGGCGAGTGAGCAGTAGGGAGTTAGGAGGTCGATCCACGGTGAGCGAGCGAGCGATCTTGAACTCTGTGAGGGACGCGTCGAACCGGAGCAGGAACACTCGCCGGCCGCACGCGACGGCGACGCACGGACCTTCTATAGTGTCACTGCAAATAGCCTGAAAAAATATGAACATTAACTGCAATGACGATACATGTTTTTCTTTCATCATTTAGTACGTAACTCGACTTGTTTTTTTACGTTAAAAATCATCATCATTAGCCCGATGATCGCCATTTCCCCATTTTACTAACTATTATTGTATTAAAAAAATACCCCGTGTGGTGCCGGGGATAAAGAATTGCACCACCCCATCTCTTCCCGTGGGTGTTGTAAAAGCCGACTAAGGGATCATTCCAGAGGATGGGCAGCAGCATCTTTCTGAAGTACCTAACCAACCAACCTACTGCGATCGCCAACCCGCCTGCCAAGCGTGGCGATTACGGCAAATACCCCTCACATTCCTGGGGGAGGCCTTTGTCCAGCAGTGGACGTCTTTTGGCTGAGATGATGATGATGATTGTATTAAAATATTGTTTTATTAATAATAATATCAAAATAATTGTTTTGAAGTGTGGTTCGAAAATAAGTTTGCGTGTGCGTGCGTGCTTGTGTGGACGACTTATTTATAGCATCAACCCGTGCGTACGTATTTGCGTGTGTGCCATAGAGTTGTCATTAGATGGATCTTCAATTGTGTAAACTTTAGTATTTATATCTTGTAATATTTTTTTTATGATTTTATATAACTTTCTGTTTTCCTAATAAAATAAAAATAATCTACAAATCAATTAGCTTAGGACCGCAATGGCTGGAAGAAATGGAGGGAGAGGCCTTTGCCCAGCATTTTAATAATCTATATATGAATATGTGAAGCAAAAACTCTGTACCCCTTTTTACGAAAATTGCGCGGACGGAGGAGTTTATATAGAGAAGAAGTACAGAATGTTACTTATTTTTAATTATGCATAAAAATATATTAAATCAATAAAACAAACATTACGCACACTACCATGTATTTTACACACACGCATATAATTATACTCTTTTCAAAAATTTCAAAAATGGAAGAGGAGCGGCCGAAATCCGTCGAATGCCAATCCATACTCATCATCATCGTCATTATCATCTCAGCCAAAAGACGTCCACTGCTGGACAAAGGCCTCCCCCAAGGATCTCCACAACGACCGGTTTTGTGCTGCTCGCATCCAGCGGCTTCCCGCGACCTTCACCAGATCGTCGGTCCACCTTGTTGGAGGCCTGCCCACACTGCGCTTTCCGGAACGCGGTCGCCACTCCAGGACTATCCATACTCACATTCTATCTATTACAACATGGATATTTGGTGATCGGTTATAAGCAATCATCACAGACAGATAATGAGATAAGACAAGTACATACGGCTGCACATCGGACTATACAAAACTGTCAAATTTCTTCAATAAATGCTCAACCATATGCCACAGACATAAGAGTTCAAAGTCTATTGAGATTTTTTGATAGTTTATGGTAGTCGGATGTGCAGGCTTGTGTACGTATACGTATATTGTATCTATATTAGAGACCCACCTTAACCAAGTGCGGCGTGGTGTTATCAGGCAGCCGCAGCTTGTTCACACTGACTGTAGGCTTGAGGTTAGCGGAGCGCCTCAAAGCGGAGCCGAGTCCTAGAAGCCCCGCGTGCACCAGGGCTCCGTTGATGACAAGCAGGGCTCTGCCCCCGGCAGCCGCGAGGCACTGCACGGAGTTCTGCGAGTGGCGCGGCGGGGACACGTCCGACTCCCATTCGAGACTGATCGGGCCGCGGAGGGAGTGCAAGCCGTCAGTGCAGCCTGCAACGTGGTAGTTACATGTTAAGTCGACCATGAAATCGCTTTACGACCTTAAAAGTAAATGTAGTTTGTATTTAGAGAGAAGAAATAATTTTTCTTTATAATTTTCTATAATTATTTTGCTATAATTAAACTAAGTGTACATTATTTTATTTTTCTCATTATTATTATTTTGATACAATTTTGAATGTTATAAAAATTAAGCATAAAAATTTATTTCAATTCAATTTACTGCTTAACATGTGTTAAGAGTTCTATTTAATATTAAATTTCTTATTTATGTATTATTTCCATTATTTTCGCATCTGCATAATTAGCTGTACTATCGTAATTTTGCTATTTTATGCTAATGTTGACTGTCTCTGATCTGTTGAGTACTCCATAAATAAATAAATATCATAAAAGAACAAGGCCTATTTTTGCTCACAAGACCAAGTGACAGATACCATACAAGGAGGCAGAAGAAGGCACAGAAGGTAAACTTCATACAAAACCGCTCGAGCGACGCACACATAGCTTCCCGCACACGTGTTTCCCTCCTGTTACTCTCCCTGGTTATTTAAGCGGGGCGTGAAAAAGCATTTATGCACGCCATAGTGTGAGCGTTCGGCATAGCGTGGTAGCGCTGTGATGAACGTTTTCACTTCTTGGGCTTCACTGGCTGCTTTTCATCAGGCAGGGTGAGGCCATTTTGGCGTGCCACAATAAAAAAAAATAAAAAATAGACAACCTCCCCACTGACAACAACAGCTGCGCTGGAACTGTTCCGACCTGTTCCGAGATTCGTACCCGTGAGAGAGTCTATGTGTGCGTTGGTCGAGCGCGGTCGCGGTATATATTCAAAGTCAAAGTCAAAGTCAAATATTTTTATTCAAGTAAACTTTAGAAAAGTGCTTTTGAATCGTCCAAATTTTTTTTTTACCTACTACCCATTCAGAACGTCTATATTTTAGCTGTGGAGAAGAATGGGCGCAAGAACCGCCACGCTTTAATATAATATGTAACGACATTTACAAAATTATATGCCGTTACCAAGTTATACAGTTTAAAAAACCTTAACAATATTTTAGATTAGAAATACCTGTTGGGAGTTATTGGAGCATTTTAAACCCATGCTGTTTTGTCTTCAATGTAATCAGACACTTTATAATAAGCTTTTTAAAGCTTTTCTTTAATGGAGATTTTAAATTTATCAATATTAATATCACTAAGCTAATATTAAGCTTCCCTTTTGTGGGTCTCCTTATTTTCTGAAGGTACATACTTTGTCATCATGTATCATGTATCTAGATTACGAGAGATACCGTAGGGTACATGTTAATGAATAAAGAAAGAGAGGTTCGAGCGAAAGGGACAGCTGCATAAATTACGACGGTTCATGTAAGTAGTTGGTTAGGGTAAAATGTAAAACTACCTACATGGGCCGGCAGCTGTACCACGACGTCGCTAGTTCCCGACCTGATATGTGTGTAAGTCATGGCCGGTCAGAGCAGAATTTTGTAAGCTCTCTGGACCCCAGCTTGAAGAATAAAGAAGCAATAATCAAGAACCGTGTTTTAATACAGTCCACATCGAAGCACAACCGCCGACTTGTAGTGGCTATAGCCAGTCACGAACAGTACCTTTGGTTTGGTAAGTCTTAGCAAAATTTTGTTGTAATGAAAGTTTCTGTCAAAAGTAGTAAAGTAATTACATGGTCGATTCAGCTTACAAAATATTTATGTAAACTGTGTCTTTGACGGACTTTTAAAGGATAATTATTATCAAGACTTAGATTAGATAATAATCTTGATAATTTCGAACCCTGAATAGTTGTCATAGTCATATCACCGATCGCAATAGCATTAGTAGCAATATACAGAGCAGCAGCAACTGTGTCTGTATATTTGTATGATTAAGTACAGATTTCCGCTATTCGTACTTACCGACTTTTTATCGCCTAGTCTCGTCCCTTTTAACTTATCTGTGCATGCAATAGACTTGACTTACATACACTAGGGTATCTAAGTTTAGTCTCGTATAAAGGATCCCATGTTGTTGGAAGGAGAGCATTAAATTTTTTGGTGGTACAATAAAGAAAGATAGTAAGATTGCTATCAGTACTCACCGATCGCTAAAACATTAGCTGCGATGTGTAAACATAAGGTCACATTTTATCAACCGCAAATATTTTGACAAAACATCTAATTATATCGGAGAAATAAGGCCCTAGCATTGAAAAAAAAATTTAGTCTTATTTTTACTTCTCCTAACACAAAAGTTGTAATATTTTTAAGAGTACCCATTGCGGCCTCTCCTCTGAATTAAACTACGGGCACGTTTAAGCATTGCGGCCTCTCTGTTACGGCTCTTTCGAATTGAAACTACCGAAAGTGCGTAAGGGGTGTTTTATTTTACTTTTTAATCGAAATGTCTTTTTGCGTTTCTTTTGAAAACAAGCGTATAAAAATTTAAGGTTTTTTCATAAACATAGTTTATTTATGTTGTTGAATTTATCCTCAAAATATTTGCGGCAAAATAATTGTGATATTAAAACAACATTAAAGTGACTGTAAGGAATACGGCTGCGTCTTTATTTTGAAGATCCAAGACGAACTGTGTTATCGACGAATCCGAGTTTGCTCGACCGTCCGTCCACTTACAAAACCAACCTCGCCGCCGACATATTTATTACAACTACAATTTAGTACTCACCGATAGCAATAGCATTAGGAGCGATGTACAGAGCGGCGGAGGCTTCAAACGCCAGTACGCCGAGTGCGTACGGCGTGTACCCTCGCGTGGCGTGCGGCGCCGCCGGCGCGGGCGGCGTGGCCGGCGCGGCGTGCAAGCGAGACAGCCACGACGACCGCTCCGACGCGCTGGGGCAGAGGATGGCCGCACTATAACTTCCCTTGGTGGGGCTCTCGACCTTCACCTACACCATACAAATTCAACTCAAAATTCAACGTCAATTCAAAGCTATGACTATTTAAACCCAGCGGTGGTGGGGGTAAATTAGAAATAATTAGGTATAAGAAATGTAGTAGTTTATAAGAAAACATGTATTAGCAACTAAACAAATATAAATAGAATAAGTAGTAATATATAACAACATGTAAAACATAAGAAAAAGAAAATGTATTAGTAATAAGACCCATATTGTTAAAAGAAAAGAAAAGAAAGAAAAGATAAAAGAAAAAAAATACATATAAAGTAGAGCTCTTAAAGCTCAAGTTTATAAACCCCTAAAAAAAAGGAATAAGAAAAAGTATAAAAAGAACAAAAAAGACCTGCCAAGAAGCGGGGAGCAGTTGAAAAAAATTTAATTAGAAAAAGAAACCCTGCGGTGGAGTATAGAGTTACTACTCTACCGCATTTCAATCATTGTATGGTTCTCCATTAGGGACAAAATCTGAATCTTAGTAGGGAAATTGACAACAATAATAATTCTTTCCAGAACTTTAGACATATACATAACCCAACAGTTATTTAAAACAATAACCTATTTTTTTATTTGACTAAAGCATGATTTTCCTGTAACCTCAAAAGTTCAATTGTCAGAACACAATAGTGATGTCATACTTTGCGATTCGCATAGGTACAATTTCTATTTAAAAAATAGTTTTGACTTTTTCAGCGATTTTTGTAGGAGATATCACTGTTAAATTATGGGATCATGTTGTAAAACTAAATTTTGCAACTAAGGGCTAAAACAGTGCAAGTACAGTGCAGTGCAGTGTAATATATAAATAATTAATACCGTAAAGGCCCTGTTAGCCTCGTTCTGCGGCAGGTGCTTGGCGTCGGCGGCGCACAAACGGGCGCGTAACGTTCGCTCGCCGCTCGTGAGCACCAGCAAGCCGTCCTCGCAGCGGGAGCGCATGCGGTCGCGGCTGCCGTCCAACCTAAATACACAAGTACATACAATAAACAGTTTTTTTCCATTAGTTGATGGCTTTGTGCGATTGGCACATTTAGCCAATGTTTTTACAAGTAATATAAACAATATTTCCTTCCTGTATGATGATAATGAATAATAATAGAAATGTGAAGTGAGAAATGATATACTCCCTAATCCCTCGAGTATCTCAGTAAAGATGTGGGGCTATACTAAGTCCTCACGCGGACTTCTTGAAAGAATTTGAAAAGTGACCTTGCACAGTTTTGTTTCATGTGGCAGCACTCATGCGCGCTTACGAACACTTAACGGTTAATAATCCACAATTATTTCACGTTAATAATCGACATAACACAAATTTTAGAAAATAAAACAAAACTGCAGACATTCATTTTCCGCAGAGAAGTCCTCAATAAACAGATTTTGTACTTAATATACAGTGTTTTTTTTAACCTGAGACAGTATGAGGAAGTTTACAAGGAATCTGTTTTAGAAACTATTAGGTTTATTTTTGTGAAAACTATTTTGGTATAGCAAATTTTTTGGTCAAGTCAAAATTGTACAATATATACAATAAAAAATACACATATATACGTATATAAATTTAATTGAAATAAAAGTATATTATCTTACCAAATAATTTGAAGTGTATTATTATCCTGAGCTCCATCAGGCGTGTCGATACTCTTTTGCCTAAAAACAATCGCATATCCCACATTTATTATGAATCTTAACTTTATTAACCTTTTCACCGCCTAACTATCCTGCACGCGATGTCCCGCTGTACGCCAACGTATAAATGTATTTTAATAAAGTAGGTACAAAGAAGAACTTCTATAGAAGTGCTGGCGTGGACGGCACGAAAATCTCGAACTTCTATAGAAGTTGTTGGCGGTAAAAAGGTTAATATATTAAAATAACTTTAACAATAAAAATATTAACTTACAAATTTATTACAGTCTTGGGTTTTTCACGTTTCTGAGGCGTAATGTAAGTTGGAAAACTGAAAAAGTGATATTATTTTAAACAAAAATAATAGGGCATTTAATACTAATATAATAATAAAAAATAAAAATAAAGTATATTTTTATTAAAAAAATTAAAAGTCGGTCTGTACCTAACGTCTCCATTTCTCGAGGCTAGTTGAGCGCGTAACTTTTCTACTTCTTCCCGTAGCTCTCTGCAAAGGACATTTGAATTTAATTATTACCAGCCAGTAAGTATCACAATTCCGTGTTTCGGAAAGCATGTAAAGCCGTTGGTCCCGGCTGTATTTGCAGTCGTTAACAACCACCAATCCGCACTAGGCCCGCGTGGTTTATGGTCAGTTCTTTCTGTGGTGTTTTCGTCCATGGTGAAGGTTTTTACCTCAGCAGTGGGGATATAAAACGAGGAAGTATCACAACCAATCCGACTCGAGCCAGTCTGGTGTGGTGGTTGTGATTCATGTAGGAGGCCTAAACCCATTAGTGGGATGTTTATAAGCTGCTGCTGCTGCTGCTGCTGCTGCTGCTGCTGCTGCTGATGATGATGATGATGAAGTATCAGAAGGCCGTTTAGAGGTTTTGTTTATTAATTACTGGCTTGTTCTGTAGCATTAACGCTCTTTTAACGTTTTTG